>CM048755.1:227070832-228320832 GCA_026315105.1 Locusta migratoria
TTGTGTGTTTATTTCAATTGATGGAGGTGAACCAATGGCTATTGATGAAAATGTGGATTAAGAATGGATGTTGAATTATGTTGTGCGTTTGAGTTATTTATTTTATGAAGGGGAAGAGTATGATTTCACAGGACAAAATCTGGCAGAAGTGGATCCAAGATCAATAGGTAACGAGTCTACTGGAAATGCTGATGAGCTGGGATGCAGTAGCGTCAAAGTTTGTGGAGTACCTAAGGAGGTTGATGATGTTATTTATGAATTACATGGGAAAGCTTCAAATGTAAAGGGTGTTACATGTTGCATCGTTCAAATATTTAGGCGTAACATTGCAGAGTGATATGAAATGGAACGAATATGTAAGGACAGTTGTGAGTAAGGCGGACAGCCGACTTCGGTTTATTGGGAGAATTTTGGGAAGATGTACTTCATCTGTAAAGGATACCGCATATAAATTGCTTGTACGACAAAGTCTTGAGCATTGCTCATGTGTTTGGCACCCGCAGCAGATCAGTTTAAAGGAAGACATAGAAGCAGTTCAGAGGCGGGCAGCTAGGTTTGTTACTGGTAGGTTCGACCAATGCGCGAGTGTCACGTAAATGCTCCGGCAACTCAACTGGGGATCGCTGGAGGAAAGACGATGTTCTTTTCATGAATTTCTGTTGAGTAAATTTAAAGGGCCGGAATTTGAAGCTGAGTGTACATACTCATAGTCCATACAGTGACCAAAATAATCACAACACTGACACATGTAATTATAAACATGTGAAAATTAATATGAAATCAATAAAATGACACTAGCAGGAAAAGTGCAGGAAAAAAACAATCCAGAAAACATGAAGACACAACACATTCCTTATGCAAAAATACGCAACACCAAAACTGAACAAAAAAGGCATCGAAAAGTTTAACTGACCAATAATAAACATATGAAACAGGCGATTCCAGTCAACCCTCCCCCCCCCCCCCACCCCTTCCCCTCTGCAAGCTACAAAACCTCAAAAAATAGTATCAAACACTTCAAAATCCAGTTGTAATACACCTCAAATGTTGCAGAGAAAAATCAGTCCAATCAGCCAATACATAAAAAAAAAGCATGAAAATTGTATAGAATTCTACACCTCAAATGAAGACAACAATAACAATTCAACCTCTCTTCCAGCAGCAAACAGCAACAAAATAGTATCAAACACTCCAGTCACTTCAAATGTTCCATTCTCACATAATCTTCTCCACAACAAAAACGTTTGTATTTTCACATCTTTTGGCTTCGCTAACTCACAACCAAAGTGTTGCTTCCATAATTTACCTGAACTTAGGCTACAGATCAGTTTGTCACCACAACCAGTTTTTTGCTTTTCACTTTTGTTGGCTTTGCCAAGAGCAATGGTCACACCACACCAACTACATGCAATATGCTATATTGCCAACCAATACATACTATGGAAATGCCATTGAATATACCCCTAACAGTGATCTGAACCTTACACAAACATCCTCAACTACCAATAACACCAACAGAAACTACACTAAAAAATGTCAACAAAGAATCATACCAAAAATATGTCTTAGCACACAAAACACTAACGCAAAAAGTAAACCACACATATGTACAAAACGTCCATCCCCCAACCTTTTCTCGCCACGACTTTCATTAGCTTCATTAGTCACCGACATCTTGTACATAGAACACAATCAGCCATACTACCAAGCATCTGAAGAAATATTATCTTTGCCAACACAGTCTCTTCCCAGTGTCTCACACAATGAGAAAGAATTAAACTTATTTGTCAGATCCATCCTAACAAAACCAGAACAATAAAACATGAAATTATAGAAAGGCTAACTAACCTGAAAAATATCATACTACTAAAACGTGTAGTAAACCACACATGACAAAAAACAACTTTAAGACAAGCAACCACACCACAAAGAATGTCAAACACACACCATATCGACATAACAAGCAAAACCAACTACGAACCATTTAATTTCCACCACAAGAGCACACCACCACATGCTGACACACACCACCTGTAAACACAGACAATTCAAAATCTTTGCAGAATGATGACATCACAACATAACAAACCAACATCACGGTTCAAAGCCAGTGGGTGGAATAGCATCTTGCAAATGACTCCAAACATCTGATAGCATAAAACAATTTATGCCAAGTGAAACCACAAGATAGCGGGATATTTGAGCACCCCCACAAAAACGTTTGGAACAGGAGGACATTAGCACAAATTTGGCATGCCAAAGGTCTGGAAACCTATTTAAATATGTCTGTTTATGTGTAGAAGGATGTAGATAAGTGTCACTTATTTTTGTTTGGCTGCAGTACTTTTGTTAATTTGTATAATACATGTTATTTTGGAAGAGTTTCATATGTGTTAATGTATATGAAATTTCAAGGGATAGGTGGTTTATTTATGCAGAAAAATATGAATAATTAATTACTTCAAAATACAGTTGATCATTTGAATTAAAATGCAAAGTTACAGGAGATAGCTTGCATGGTATTGATTAAGAGAAAAAGTTCAGTTACATATAGCAGGATGACAGAAACTGTTGAAATGTTAGTTTGTGGTATCAAACATATTTTATAGCATGGGGTATGTGTTTTCCAGTGTAAACATTGACAGCATCTGAAATGATAAAGTATTTTGCTAAAGCATTAGCTCAGTTGTTTTACATTGCCTCTTTCTTTGTGAATGTAGCGATTCCACTGGGGAAGGCATTCAGGGCCTGCTCTATGGGGTTTCAGGAAAATAGATGATTATAGGTAACTAAACCACAGTTGTATTTCAGCAGCTTCCACACTCCAGCACTGATGATGAAAGGTCTGTGGATTGACAAGTATCTGCAATGTACAAGGACTGGACATGATGTCAGCATGGATACTGGACTGCAGATTGCAGAATGGCTGATGATGCCCATCCAAGCTGAATCTCATATACCCATCTCTCAAAGCCTTTTCGATCCGTCGTGCAACATGGAACATTAGATCCAACCCTCGCCTGGCATCCTTCCCCCTTTAATCCCCTCCGTTCAGCACCTCACTCACTCAATCTCAAGATGCTTGTTGCACTGGAGTTGTCAGAAAAGGTGGTCCTGTGTGCTTGAGTAATGCCTGAGTGAGTATGTGAATGTATATGTTCCTTTTTATGATGAAGGTTATGGTAAAAAATTTAAGTTGTGTGTATGTGATTGTCTATTTTACATGCCTGACTACAGCTCAGCAAGCATCTTTATGGTGAGTTGCTATCTATCCTCTATTATTGATATTCCAACCTTGAGTTTCCATTGTTATATTTCTCCATGAAAATCATAATAGATGAGTGAACTTTTCAATAATTAGTAAAACAGTGTCAAAGTCTACTGTAAGGTAAATCTTGTTTTGAAAGGCAAATGGGCAAAATTTCTTCAAGATAAGAATAAAACTGTAGATCTGTATGACTTACAAACAAACACACATAGTGACACTCTTCTTTATAAAAACTAGTACTTCAATTTTCCTGTTCACATTTTCACATTATGATGCAACAAACAAAGTAGCAGTGTACCCCTTTTCCTTCCTACGGCTGCAGTTCCCAAACAGATTTGTATGGTAGGAAGCCTTTTGAGGAGATTATAGTAATCTGATGTTAGATATTTTTTCTATTTTTAACTGTTGCTTTGGGTTTTCCCTATTATTTTTTCTTCCCCTAAAGCACCCCTATATTAAACCAAAGAAAAAACATTATTCTGACCAAGCCTCTTCTGAGTTTTAGTGAGACTAGTGGGTAGCTGTTCAATTTTATATATAAAAATGTAAAGATTACAGAAATGTTTTCAGAAAATTATATTCTTCACACTAACATGGAAAAGAAAATTTTCTCCACACTACCACAGCAACTGAATGTAGCAGGACATACCATGTATAGTTAAACTTGAGTAATCATTTAACGAATATATCACTAATTTGCAAGTAACTTTACTTAAACATTCTGTTCTTTATTATGAGCACCTAAATCTAGGTTATTCATTCATTGTAAATATTAATTTATACTCGTGGTAAATGTTGTAAACAAAAATTAATGTTAATAATATTCTTCTTATTAAATAGTGTTAAACTATGTTAGTTCTGTGTGAAAAGTAGTAAACATTGAGTCAAATTGTGTATGTCAAATCTAAAAACTTTATTAGTTTGCTAGCGATGGTGCTCAGCCAGGCACTGGTATAAAACTGCTGAAGTTGAAAAGAATTGCTGGATAGGTCGTGTGAAGAGCTCCAAGGTGTGATATTTTTTACTTTATGTCTAGATCTCAAAGGAGGCAGTCCTGCCCAAGGTAAACTTGGGTGGGCATGAGCGTGATAGTTTCTCGGTGATTTGATGCATTAACATTTAAAGGGTCTTTAACTTCAGTGAGTGTCAACTCTTTTAGAGTTTAGAACTTTTACCATTTTCTGCTTGCTGGACACAACATGTATCTCTACACTGTATTTCGCAAGTCTTAATATGGAAATTATTTTGAGCTAGCTATTATTCTTTATTTTATTATCACAAAATGGACTTAGTTCGCAAGCACCTTTGATGATCATTTGGTATGGGGACTCTGCTACTGTTTTTATAATGCACATAATTCAACTTAACTGCTAATTTTAACGTTTTGTTTCCATCTTATTTACATGCATATTGGCAAAACCCCTCTCTATCTATTTATTTCAGTAAATCCATCCTCAGCCAGGTATTGACTAGACATCTTCCATGTCTCCCTCTTTTGAGCATATTACTCCATTTGCTTGTATCTTCTTCCTTCCTTCACGCCTGTTAACATACCAAACCTCCTTCTTCCATCTACTTTTTCTAAGTCTACATGGGATACTCTGCAAATCACATTTAAGTGCCTGGCAGAGGGTTCATTGAACCACCATTAAACTATTTATCTCCCATTCCACTCTCGAATAGCACACGGGAAGAAAGAACACCTGAATCTCTCCATTGAAGCTCTGATTTCTCGTATTTTATGCTGATGATGTTTTCTACCTATGTAAGTGGGAGTCAACAATATATTTTCGCATTATCCTCAGCAGTGTAGAGTTCCTGCACAATATATGTCCCAAACAAGATGTTTTCTGTATCATCCTCACGAGTTCCTTTCCTCTAACTTATACCATGCTCAACACCACCTCATTTCACTTTCTCCATTCTTCTCAATAGCCATAGTTCAAAACTTTCTAAATACTTTTGTTCTTTCTGTATGACTGTCCACACTTCAGAACCATAACATGCCACGCTCCACACAATACATTTGGCAAACCTCGTCTGGAGATTAAAGAGTATGCTCCTGGCTGTCAGCAAATCTTTCACTCTCCAAAACACTTTCTTTCGCATGTATATTTTATGCCTCACTTCTTCTGTACAGTCTCCATTGGAAGTTATAAAGTTTCCCAAATACTGGAATGATTCAACCTATTGTAGTTTTCTTTCATCTTGTGATATATTAACCATGTTATTGTCTTTTCCAATTTTCATCACTTTGATCTTATCAATGGTCACTTTCATTGTGAATTCTTTCTCCGCCCTTACAATATTCTCCATCATTACCTGGAGCTCTTATTCTGTTTCTGCTAGTACAAAGATATCATCTGCACACTTGACAGAACCAATTTTTAACCTGCAAACACTCGCACTGTGTGTATTTTGCTCACAGTAATTTTAAAACAATCAGCATTTTACCAATTTTAAATAGTCAAATGTGTGTGTTTTCTTATAAATGCAACTATAAATACTTATTTAGACATATTAAGTTCATTCCAAACTGTTCTTTGACTGTCAGAAAAACGCTATACACGCGAACGATTGCGTAACTTTTAAAGGTACGAGTTCTTGCGGGTTAATATGGAAGTACTTGTTCAAATAAACATTATTCAGCTACATTATCTGGTATTGTCTACATAAACTACAGTTTTTTTAAATTATTTTTTATCTTTATTTAATATTTCTGTTTATTGTATTTCACAATTCTAGCGAAGCATAAAGTATTTGACTACTCTATTACAGGAACAAGTTATTATTTTCAGTGAGTTTAGCTGCTATGTATAAACTAGAGTTTTTTGGCCCTAAAAATATTGTGAGGGGGGGGGGGGGGGGGCAAAGTTCTTAAATAAAGCAGAGCACATGCCAATGAATTATGTATATTTTGTCCCGTCAGATCTAGTTTGGTTCAAAATGCTACCAGGTCAAGTCACAACAGGTTTGTTCCACCATATTTTGGTTGAAATATAATGTAAGTACAGTCACAAGGCTAGGTCATTCATCAAGATATGATGGATATAATGGAAACAGTAAATCATCAGAATGCCCAAATGCACACTATTACTGTTCTGGTTGTGAAAAACAACATATAATACAAGTTTTAAAATGGTAAACAAGCTCTAGATGGAAAAAGTTTGTAACAATTTTCTTACCAAGAATGTGCCTACAAAGGGCATACGGCGAGGAACTCTTCCGAAAATCAAGGAATACATGTTCCGCAGAATGTCTCTGCTCACTGGAAATGGCATTTGGTGATGCCTGTAAAGAAAAAGAAAATCAAAGTTCAATAATAATTACAATACCAGATTTTCACATTATGATAAAAAAAGTCAGAACAGTGACTGTCATGTCATTTTATTTATAGGCTATACATGTGATGAGATCCAATTTAGGCTAAAGTTTATCAATAGAAGTCTACATTATTAATTAAATTACTTCTCCTTGCAGCTTTGAATACTATTACCATCAGTATGGTACATACATACTGGAAAAAAGGGTAGTACTTATTCTGGTATTGGATAATTCCACAACAAATCGACTAGTTGGTTATTCCTGAATCCAATTAAAACTTTCAGTAGGTTCAACTACTTCTTCAAAGGTCATGTGTAAAGTTTAACTTTTCTTGGTTCCATTTCTACAGCCTCTCATAGATAAGTAAAGTTAGCACCACCTACAAACATACTAAATTTAGGATAACTTTTGTGAAAGATACTCTTCACTTACAAGTTCCTGAGTTTGAAAATATACACACTGTTTGGTTCTGAATACTAATATATGTATTAGTGGTTAGATTTTTAGATGTGGTGACAACTGTACTTCTTGAAATGGCCAAATTCATTGTGCAACTTGGAGGGCCCATTTTTAACCAGCCATAAATCATTTATGGATGGATTCAGCCAATAATTGGCAATATGACATACAGCCATCTTCTTGTGCATTCTCTACAGTTGTGTCTGTTTTTCTCTGTCCTATAAATTTGATGAAAACATTTGAAGGGCCAAATATTGGCTACATTTGGGTGCAATGCCTCTTAAATGTATGTTCTGAAATCTTATTTGTCTTGCTACTCCCAGAAAGAATATTCTTTAAGCTTAAGAAGTGTTGTGTTGTGTTGTTGTGGTCTTCAGTCCGGAGACTGGTTTGATGCAGCTCTCCACAACACCCTATCCTGAGCAGGCCTCTTCAACTCCACATAAGAACGGCAACATACATCTGTCTGAATCTGCTTACTGTATCCATCTCTTGGTCTTCCTCTGTGCATTTTTGCCCCAAACACTTCCCTCCAATGCTAAATTCACAATTCCTTGATGTCTAAGAATGTTTCCTACCAATCGATCCCTTCTTTTAGTCAAGGTATGCCAGAAACTCCTTTTCTCCCTAATTCTGTTCAGTTCCTCCTCATTAGTTACAAGATCCACCCACCTAATCTTAAGCATTCTTCTGTAGCACCACATTTCAAAAGCATCTATCCTCTTCCTGTCCACACTGTTTATTGTCCATGTTTCACTCCCATACAAGGCAACACTCCACACAAATGCCTTCAGAAAGGACTTCCTTAGGCTTTAATCAATATTCGATATTAACAAATTTCTCTTTTTCAAGAACACTTTTCTACCCATTGCCATTCTGCATTTTGTATTCTCTGTACTGTGACCATGATTTGTTATTTTACTGCCCAAGTAACAAAACTCATCTACCTCCTTTATTGTTTCGTTACCTAATCTAATTCCTTCAGAATCGCTCTATTTTTTAAAATGCACACCATTACCCTTGTTTTGATCTTGTTAATGTTCATCTTATATGCACCTTTCGGCACACTGTCCATTCCGTTCAATTGCTCTTCCAGGTCCTTTGCTGTCTCTGACAGAATTACTATGTCATCGGCAAAATGCAATGTTTTTAATTCTGCACCCAGAGCTTTAATTCATTTCCCCTTGCTTTCCTTTATAGCTTGCTCAATGTACAAACTGAATAACATTGAAGAAAGGCTACAACCCTGTCTCACTCCCTTCTCAGCCACTGCATCCCTTTCATCCCCTTCAACTCTGACAACTGTTGTCTGGTTTTTGTACAAGTTGTAAATTGCCTTTCGCTCCCTATATTTTACTCCTAATTGCTTCAGAAATTGAAAGAGTTTATTCCAATCAACGTTGTCAAAAACCTTCTCCAAATCTACAAAAGCTGTCTGGTTTTTGTACAAGTTGTAAATTACCTTACGCTCCCTATATTTTACTCCTACTTGCTTCAGAAATTACCCGAGGTCAGCGTCTACCAGCTTTTCCATTCTTCTGTAAATAATTCGTGTTAATATTTTGCAACCATGACTTATTAAACTGATGGTTCTATAGTTTTCATTCCTGTCTGTGCCTGCTTTCTTTGGAATGGGGATTATTACAATTTTCTTAAAGTCTGAGGGTACTTCACCAATCTCATACATCTTACACACCGGGTGAAATAGTTTCGTCATGACTGGTTCTCCCAGAGACTTCAGTAGCTTCGAGGGAATGTCATCTACTCCAGGGGCCTTGATTCAACTTAGATCTTTCAGTGCTCTGTCAAATTCATCTCTCAGTATAGTATCTCCAATTCCATCCTCATCTACATCTTCTCCCCTTCCTACAATATTGTCTGTAAGTTCATTTCCTTTGTAGAGCCCTTCTATATATTCTTTCCACCTTTCAGCTTTCCCTTCTTTGCTGAGAACTGGTTTTCCATCAGTGTTCTTGATATTCATAGAGCTGTTTTTCTTATCTCCAAATATCTCTATTTTCCTGTAGGCTGTATCTATTTCTCTTCTATTTATACATTATGTCCTGTAATATCCAAGCATTTTTGTAGGTCTTGCCTTCCTACCTATTTTGTCCTCTGCTGCCTTCACTATTTTATCTCTCAATACTACCCATTTCTCCTCTACTGTTTTATTTTCCCCCATTTCTGTCAATTGTTGCCTAAAGCTCCCTCTGAAATTCTCAAGAACTTCAGGTTCCTTCAATTTATCCAGGTCCCCTTATTTTCCTACCTTTCTGCAGTTTTTTTCAGTTTCAGCCTACAGTTCATAACCAATAAGTCATGGTCACAGTTTATATCTGCCCCTGGGTATGTCTTATTGTTTAAAACCTGGTTCCAAAATCTATGTCTTACCATTATAAAATCTATCTGGTATCTCCCGGTGTCTCCTGGTCTCTTCCACGTATACAACCTTCTTTCGTCATTCTTAAACCAGATGTTTGTTATAACTATGTTCTGTGCGAAGTTCTACCAGGCGATCTCCTCTTTCATTCATTTTGTCCAGACCATATTCACCTACTATCTTCCCTTCCCTTCCCTATCCTCCTACCGAATTCCAGTCCCCCATAACAATTAAGTTTTCCTCTCCCTTAAGTGTCTGAATAATTTCCTTTAGCTCCTCATATATTTCTTCGATCTTCTCATCATCGGCAGAGCTAGTTGGCATATAAACCTGTACCACTGTGGTCAGTGTTGGCTTCATATCTATCTTGGCTACCATAATGCGATCACTGTGTTTTTCATAGTAGTTTACCTGTATTCCTATTTTCTTATTCATTATCAGACCTACTCCTGTGATACCCCCATCTGATTTTGTATTTATAACCCTGTACTCACCTGACCAGAAATCCTGTTCCTCTTTACACTGAACTTCACTAATACCCACTATACCTAACTTCAACCAATCCATTTCTCTTTTTAAATTTTCTAACTTCCCTACCTGATTAAGGGAGCTAACATTCCACGCTCCGATCCGTAGAATGCCAGTGTTGTCTTTCCTGATGATCACATCCTCCTGAGTAGTTCCCGCCTGGAGATCCGAATGGGGGACTATTTTACCCGAGATGAGCAATCGTCGTATATTCATACAGTAGAGCTGCATGTCCTTGGGAAAAGTAACAGCTGTAGTTTCCCCTTGCTTTCAGCCATTCGCATTAACTGTGTGGCAAAGCCACATTAGCTGAAGTTACAAAGCCATCTCAGTCAATAATCCAGACTGTGGAGTATGTATGTATATGTATGTATGTAGATGTTCTACTTTACGTTTCCCAATTTAACGTTTTTCGTGATTTTATGTAATAAATTCATACATAGCCCTGTCAAAAATCCCATAAGATCAGTGCTAAAAGTTCCCGGATTTCACATTTGTAGTAAGATTTACCTCGATTTTACGTTCTTGCCTAAAGTCTCGCTTGATTTCGTCCTTTATTTCAAACCAACGTATGATTTGACAACGAGTTATTAAGTGACACAAACGACAGACAGTTCATGACGGAGTTACAGGGTCTGCAAAGATCCGCAGTGAACGGTATTGGTTCTGGTAGGCTCACTATAATTATTATTTTTCCTTTATTGTAATTTTGAAGCCCTACTTGGGTAGGCCGGCATCAACTTAGTACACTGTACTTCAGCCGTACGACAATGATTACACAGAAACTGGTTTTAAGAGAATCTATGGAGGGAGGGAGTGGCTATGAATGACACCGCTGCTGATTGGCTGAGAGCCCGCGACGCCACATTTTTAACAAACTTGGCGGGCTTCGCATGTGTGTTGAATAGCTAGTGTGTGCGTTTCAGCGCTGCAGTGTGTCTCCATCGCTTCTGACAGTGATTTAACTATACAGTTATTTACAGGTTGTATTACGGTAGGTAATGCTGTACTTTTGCACGTCTTGTGTCGGCTCTGTTTACACAAAATATGTGTTAACATGGCTACGTACCCTGTCAACGCATGTCCTTGGCTGTGTATTATTGGCAATTCACAATCCTGTAATTGATTACGGTATATAACATGAAAAGTGGCGCATTATTGATTCGTTGTGGATACTCAATTACCTATTTTGAGTCAGTGTCTGCTATTTTAGTAGAAAAAGCCGAGTTTCACTACGTTTACATGCAACACATCTTCCGGAAGACGAAAACCGATTTTCGTAAACCGTTTTCGCTGTCATGTTTACATGGCATAGCCTGAATCGTATTTCCTAGCACACTTAATATAGCGGCTGAAAAACAGCTGATTCAGTTCCTCATTTAGTCTGCACAATCGCTATTTTTCTGTATTTAAATACACAGATTTATGTTCACTCTAATATTTATACTTTTATTTCATATTAGAAATTACCACTCTTGCCATATGTGCAGACAATTATTAACAAGAAAACACAATCTGACAAGCCAAGTACGCCTCAAAAACGGTTGCGTTTACATGGGCACGAAAATCGATTGTGGAACTGGAAAACCGCTTTAGAGAAGCGGATTTCCAGAATCGATTTTGGAGTGTTTACATGACCAACCAAAAGCGGAATTGGGAAATCGGTTTACGAAATCCGGTTTTGGGAGCCCATGTAAACGGGGTGTTTCTGTGGCACAGTGTTCCTGAAAGTATGGTCAGAATGAACTTCTGGTATTTCCCAGTGCAGGAAAATTGTATAAGATCGACAGGAATACACTTATAAAATGAATTATACGGGAGCGAAAATGGATATGGGTTTACAGATTTCAGCAATGGATATCCGACAGAAAAATCTGAAATATTTTCTTTGAGATACATCACAAGAAACATATTTTCTTATTCATCAACTGCCAATTGTCGATGTTACGAGAACATCGAAAAATATGGCTATTAACATGCGGCAAACATAGGCACTGCTTCACAAGACTTTGATTTACTCACAAATTTATTAGGCCTATATAATTACAAGACGAATTGGATTTGTTTTCACCATGTAATATTAGGCTCGTAGATCTCATTTGGTCTCACGGATCGAACTGATACCTTATTTAAATCGTTACGTGGCTGCATTTCTGTTTGGGCCGTTATCTAAACGCACGTCCCGCGCGCCTTCTAGTAAAAAATCGCACTGACGTGTTTTACGGCCCACTTTAGATTTATAGTTTTTTTTAAGTTTTTGCAAACATTTTGGACCAAAATAATAATCTAAATAATAAAAAATTAATTAACAAGTGTCTTAAATCCTTTTAGGTAAAAAGTTTAGGTAGTGACGGGTTCCGAACCACCGACCTTTGACATTGGCATCACAGTCTAACGCATTGCCCAATACGCTACGGTTATCAACAGAAGAAAAGTCGTATAATCTGGCACTATTGATGGCCGTTGTTAACTGATTCTAATATGGCATTTGTAGACACTAGAATATCATTTATCGTACGATGAACGATGTGTTTTTGTTAATTCTTCACTGCGCCATTGCTTTGAAATGACAACGTGTAAGTTACAATAAGAAAATCATCAAATACGCAACGCAAGATGCCGTGTGCAAGAGAGAGTTCTGAGCGAGGAATGTCACGTGACATCTCCGAACGGCTGGTTTTCGTTAATTCGATGGAGGGTGTCAAATCTCCGTTAGTTTTGCAAATATGTTTCAAACGATACGAGATATGAAAAAAAAAATAATAAATAGATAAATAAAACATAAGGGAGCTAAGTTGTAGAGAATTTTCTCCTATACCAATTAGGTTATTCAATTTTCGTATTAGATGGACGGTTCGTTTGCAAATACAATTATATTACAAACGGCTTTTTTTAGGTATTACTACCGTATTTTTTGTCCGAAAAATTTGAAAAGGGGAGGTTCTGCTCTCTGGCGGCCTACAATCATGTCTGTAAAATTTGGTGCTGATCCGTTGAACGGTTCGTCTTAAAAACAGGGAACACGTTACGGACAAACAGACGGACGGAGAGACATACATCCCAAAATCGCCGTTATTTTTGCAAATATCTTTGAAATGCTACGAGATATGAAAAAAACATAAGAGAGCAAAGTTTTAGAGAATTTTCTCCTCTACAAATTAGGTTACTCAATTTTCATGTCAGGTGAATAGTTAAGCGGTTATTTTCATTTAAATTTCGAACTGACAAAAGACGATCGCAAAGGCACACTTTTAGTGTTACTACCGTAACCCACCGGCTGATTGCACTCCCGTACAGAATTCGTGTACCGCGACAGCCATCTAGCGGCAGAGCGGGAAATCAGCATATGCAGCTCTGCGGTAAATCAGTTATCGTTAGGGAGATATCGTTGCGAAAAAAGAATAACCAATAGCATTTCTTGATAACGAGAAATAATGGGGTGCATCAAACGCCGTTGATCATTCTGGCCTATGTTAACCGTTTCGTATGATACGTTGTAAGTTGCAGAGTGCCATATGAAAGCGACAATGTATCACAAGGAGATGTCCCTTATCATTACGTATCAAATAGTAAGGCAGCAACAAAACGAGTCTTTAGTAAATTCAATGCTAAGTAACAACAGTAGTAGTTGACGTAGTGTAATGAATAGTGTCATGTCCTCCCATTATTTATTTCATTCAAACACCTACCAGGAATTTCTTATAAATGTAGGCAAGTATGATTTGCAATGTTCTACATTATTTATGTTTTCGTGTGACTGGAAAATGAAGTATTACATGAATATTATTCCTTGTCACAAATATTTCGCCGTTTATTTATGAATGTGCGGCAATTTCACAGTGCGCACTTAGATATAGAAACCTAATAGTATAGCTCCAAGAGAGCAAATATAATAATATTTTTCCTGATCACATATGGTTCTCTGTTTCCAAAATGCCGCAATTTCCGAGTGTGTTGCCAGAGTGCACCCTAGATGCTATTGTATAAATTTATTGAAGCAACTGGTAATCCTCACTATTTCATGCTAAGTACATTTCTTTTACTGCTCGCTAAACTATAATCATGCTTGACACAAAACTAAGAATGCGCATTATCTTGGTCATACACGAACATGATCTTCAGATATGAGCCTATATTAAAAATGCTAACAGGAGTCAAAAGGGAGCACGGTAAATTATTTGAGCATGAAAGTACACAATAAACTTATAGTTCCTGTTACATCAATCACTGGGGATATAGCTAAATTCAAAAAGCTACTAAAACTTTATCTTCTGGATAGCTATTACTACACCTCGGACTTTTAGGCTATAAATTCTTAAATTAGGTACATAAAATATGTTACCAAACTCTGATATGTTATTGTCTAGAAAGATAAATAGATTGTCAAAAATCCACATTATTTTATTGTCTTTATTCTTAATTACAAGTAAATAACTAACTCTTTCTCCAGATTTTCCTTTTTTAAAACTGCAGCTCTTGTCTCTCAACAGCATCTTATACGCCGAGAAGAGAGTTCCACCTCAACAGAGGTCAGCGGGGCATGTTTAAATGACGGTATTAGGCGCAATAGAACCGCAGACTCGCACTGTCTTTCCTTTGTCACTAACTTTCATACCAATAGAACTTGGGGCCAACTTGATTTTTATTCTGTCACCTCTTCAATCAATCGCAGTTGCATGTAGACTGATTTCCCTAAACACTCCAGAATTTTAATAACGGGGACCAAAAATGCATAAAGAGATTTTATGTATGCAATGGGGTTGGAAATTGTTGGGTCCTTTAGAAGATCTTTAGCTGAAGTAATGCTCTCTGCCTCCTTCCCTAATTTAAGATCAATGTCCTTAATATCTCTCAAATGCTCGCTGTAATATGCTTTTTCAACTTTTTTCGAATATTCGAGCCCCTTCCTTACAAATAGTTCTGGCGACCCCCCTCCCCCCGTCTTTGCCCTTCTCGATAAACGTACAATTTTTAAAGACGTAGATATATTTGTTTCGAATTTTTCAGAATAACTTGTATCATGTAACCTATCGATTGGTTCCTGAAAACGGCTTTCAGGTTTTGCGCTAATTCATCAGTAACACACTGTATTGTAAAACAATATATGATATATTCAGTTAATAATGAATGTTACATAAGGAACTCCGTAATTTTAACATTAAACAAGCAATTACTTCCTCTGCAACGCGAACCCCCTAGGGTTCGCGATCTACTGGTTGAAGAACACTGCTGTAGTCGACTGACTCGCGATTGGCTTTCACGTATGCAAACGTATCATTTATCCATTACTGTTTTCTAACAAGGGAATGGTCAGACTTGTGTCGAAACCTGTGTTGCTATTTTTACCACTGTGAGTTAACATTGAAGGAAGTCTGTATGCAGACTGTTGGCTGCTGACATCACCTGGAAATCTGTAAAAACTTTTATGAAGTATGACATTATTGTCGCCTGGTTTCCGCGCTTATAACTGCATCTTTTACAACCCTAACCTCTCTCGCTACGTTATACCAACGCCATCTAGGGACAAGGTGGCGTTAGCTATGCGCCGCTCTCCTGACACAGCAGTGAGAGAGCTGATTCGCCGTGGAGGTTCGAGTCCTCCCTGGGGCATGGGTGTGTGTTTGTCCCTAGGTTAGTTTACCTAGGTTTAAGTAGTTTGTAAGCTACGGACTGATGACCACGCAGTTTGGTCCGATAGATTTGCAAACATTTGAACATTTTAGAGGTGATTCGCCCAGTGAAAGCGATCGTACGATAATTAATAAATACGATTATAATAAATTCGTTGACAAATGTAGCTGATATGTTACCTACAACATTCTTTCCAAATAGCTATGAAATAGACACAAATACACATACGGTTTAGAACACGTCAAACTTTTATTTCTTGTAATTACCGCAAAAATGCGAAATATTGATACAATGTTCAAAACATAGGTTTTTTGTGCACCAAGAACATACAAGCAAAGGCGACATATGACAGACCTGCGAATCACAGACGTTGTTAGACATCCGTAGACAAAAATCGGCCGGTGTTAGGAAGGAATCAGGCCTAATATCAGTATATTTCGAGGCGTGCCACGCATATTTAATCACATTCTGAAACCGTTGGGAGGAAATCTGATAATGTACGACTAATTGCAACTTGAGAACATTGCCAACGGGGACAGACAGGAAACTACAGTGATTTGCACAAAATAATTTTCTCTGTCAGTTTTCGGTAAAATGCCTTCCACTGGCGGAAAAATTCTCTGTCTAACGGTTGAATTACGTTCGTCGTGCCTGGTGGAATCTGAAGTATCTCTACTTCTTTGTCAGGGTGAGCTCGAATTGAACCTTTTAATGAATCAGAACTTTTATGACCTGACCACGAATCTAGAAGGAGAAGAGATTTGTTCCCGCATAACGGAAGAAAAGCACGACGCATTAAAAGTGTAACGTTATCATTTCCCATTTTTCCAGACTTCGATGCGTCTACCACAAGATTGTCTGCGTAGAACATAGTTTGTTTGACACGTGGTCCAAAACGTCCAGTTGGTTCTTGAAGACACACATATAGTTTAGGCAGCAATGAACCATCCAGACTAATTTATGGGCATTATAGTGTATGAATGGGTGAGTGCAGTCGTGGGCTGCGCAATTGCCTCAATATGTTTTCCCCTTTGAATGACAGTGTTCTTTTCGCGCGTATTTCTTTTTGAAAACCTGACTGATCTGCATTGTAAACGTAAGTTTCACTAAAACTGGCGATCTTATTTTTTGCAGTCGTAAGAAAAGCTATCATTTCCATTTGAGTCACTTCATTTTCCGACCTGTTCCTCGATACAAATTTTGTTATTTTTCCTGCCACTATTTTGTGTGATCTTTTGAAGCGACTAATCCAACTTTGAGAAGCTCTAAATTCTTAAGCGCCTATAGCGTTGGCAATCTCTAACGCCCAATCACGCAAAGTTGTGTCGCTGACACTCAAAGACTGTCGTTTGGCATCGGTAAATTGCTCAAAAAGTCGCGCATTTATCTCCGTCCCAATTTCAAGTCGACTCTGTGGTTGACCGACCGTGAGACTAAAACCAAGAAAAGTCAACCATACGGAAACCTCCAATTGCAGGACATGAGAGGACGAACACAAACAGAATACTGAAGAAAAGCTTCAAATAGAGACGTAAAAACCACTGTCCTGAATAAAACTTAAAACAGTATCAGCCATTTTGGCATCGTCACTTAAAGCATGGGATAAAAGTGCAGGAAAATAACTCCGCCGTAGAGTGGCTAATACAGGGCATTCCACCAAGATGTGTGCCACCGTTAGGTGGGCGCCACAGCGACACAGGCGGATCCTCACCATCAAGGAGATGGCCGTGTGTCAGCCAAGTATCGCCTATACGGAGCCGGCACAGGACTACAGAGTCCCGGCGGCAGGCCCGCATGGAGGAACGCCACAAACCCATGGTCTCCTTTAAACCCCTGAGTTTGTTGGACGTTGTCAGGCTACTCCACTCAGTAGACCAAAGCTCATGCACTCGATGTCGCAGCACAGTCCAGAGATCAGAATCCGGAAGGCCGATCTCTAAAACAGGCATATCGAAAGCCTGCTTGGCCAGCATATCAGCATGTTCGTTGCCCGGAATACCGACATGACCCGGAGACCAGAGAAACACCACTGATCTACCGGACCTGTCAAGGGCAGATAGGGTCTCCTGATTTTCCAACACCAGAGGAGACCGCGGATAGCACTGGTCGAGGGCTCTAAGGCTGCTCAGATAAGGAAAGACTCACTTGAGCAGGAGCAGATGAGCTCGAGAGCGCGGGGAATTGCCACCAGCTCTGCGTTATAGACGCTGCAGCCATCCGGCAGTGTGTTGTTCAACCTGGTTGTCATGAATGTATGCAAAACGAACCCGGCTCTCAAATTTCGAACCATCCGTGTAAACCAGGTTGTGTCCACAAAATCGAGCTATGATCACTAAGAACTGGCGACAGAGAGCTTCAGGAGGAACTCAGTCTTTGGGTCCACGGGCCAAGTCAAGACAAATACATCACTTTGGCAGGCACCACGGAGGCGTGCGTGAGAGATATTAGTGGGTAAGATCAAGTTCCTGCTCCAGCGACTGGACTCTAAAAGCGATCGTATGACCCGGCCTAGGTCTTTGTCATTGGTCATGGACGACCATGCGGGAGAAAAGAACACGGTAGTTTCGGTGGCCTGACGAGCTGTGCACGAGCGCTGCATAGGCTTCAAGCAGTTGTCGGCGGCTGATCTGCAAAGGTGGTACCCCGGCCTCCACAAGTAAGCTGGCCACAGGGCTGGTACGAAAGGCACCTGTCGCGATGCGAACCCCACAGTGGTGAATGGGGTCCAGCAAGCGCAATGCCGAGGGTGATGCAGAACCGTAGGCGACAGATTCAAAATCCAGACGGGACTGCACCAGAGCCTGATAGTGCTGCAACAGGGTGGAGCGGTTAGCACCCGAGGAAGTATTGCCCAGGTGGCGGAGAACATTGAGGTGGCGCCAGCACTCCTGTTTCAGCCGACGAATGTGAGGGAGCCACGTCAGAAGGGAGTCAAGGACAAGCCCTAAAAACGATGAGTGTCCACGACCTCTAATAGGTGGTCGCCGAGATACAGTTCGGGCTGAGGGTGAACCGTTCAAAGCCGACAAAAGTGCATGACACGTGTCTTCACAGCAGAGAACTGGAAACCGTGGGCAAGAGCCCAGGACTGTGCCTTCCTAATGGCTCCCTGCAGCCTACGTGCGGCGACGTGGGTGCTGGAGGAGCTAAGAGGTACGAAAGTCGTCAGCATATAGTGAAGGGGAGACTGACGACCCAACTGCTGTAGCTAAGCCGTTAATGGCAACTAAAAATAAGGGGACACTCAAAACAGAGCCCTGAGGAACCCCATTATCCTGCACATGAGAGGTACTACGAGAGGTACCAACTTTAACACGAAAAGTACGGACAGCAAAAAAGTTTTTAATAAAAATTGGGAGTGAGCCCCAAAGACCCCAATCATGTAATGTGGTAAGTATGTGGTGTCGCCAGGTATCATATGCTTTTTGCATATCGAAAAAGACGGCTATCAGATGTTGGCGCCTGAAAGAGACTGCAGATTGCAGACTCAAGGTACATCAGGTTGTCGGTGGTGGAGCGACCCTGGCGGAACCCGCCCTGGCATGAAGGCAGTAAGCCGCGAGTCTTGAGGATCCAGCACAACCACCTACTGACGATGCACTCCAACAGTTTACAGAGGACATTTTTCAGGGTAATGGGACGATAACTATGCAATTGAACAGGGTTTTTGCCTGGTTTAATCATCGGTGTGATTATACACCCCCGCCACTGCAAAGGGAATACCCCGTAGCACAAGATGTGGTTGAAGAGCGCAAGGAGATTACGCTGTCTTTCCGCTGACAGGTGTTTCAGCACTTGGCTGTTGATACTATCAGGTCCCGGAGCCGTGTCGGAACACTGTTTAAAACCACTGAGGAATTCCCACTCTGTAAATGGCGTGTTATACGCCTCCGAGCGGCGGGCAGTAGAGGGGCTGGCGTTCCACCTCCTCCTTTAATGTACGAAAGGCTGGTGGGTAATTTGCAGAGGCAAAGGCATGAGCATAATACTCGGCAAACATTTCTGCAAGCGTGGCTGGGTCCGTACATACAACGCCATTCACGGAGATCCCAGGGATTCCTGCTGGTGTTGGGTATCCCCTTAAACGCCTGATCTTGCTCCAGACCTGGGTGGTAGGGGTGCCTGTGCCAATAGTGGAGATGTATCTCTCCCAACACTCTAGCTTCCATCTCTTGTTGGGATGACAGGCACGTGCACGGTGCCATTTGAAAGCGACGAGGTGCTCCAGGGACGGGTGCTGCTTGTACCACTGTAAGGCTCGTCTGTGATCCTTAATAGCCTCTGCGACCTCTGGTGACCACCATGGCACTGTCTTACGCCGTGTGCACCCTGATGAACAGGGAATGGAGGCTTCTGCAGCAGAAACAATGGAGCACGTGGCACACTCGACCGCCACATCGACGTTGTCGAGTGGGGCAGGGCCAACAGTGGCAGCAGAGGTATAGTCTTCCCAGTGAACCTTGTTGAGGGGCCACCTGGGCAGGCGCCCTGGGAACTGATGTTGTGGGACTGACAGGAAAATGGGAAAATCATCACTGTCGCACAAGTCATCGTGGGCTCTCCAGTGGATAGATGGTGGATGGCTATGGCTGCAGAGAGACAGATCAATGGCTGAGAGTGTGCCATGTGCCACACTAAAATGTGTGGGGGCACCCGCATTCAAGAGGCAGAGGTCTAGATGAGATGTAAGTCCTCGACTACTCTGCCCCAGCCAGAAATCGTGGAACCACACCACAAGGTGTTATTCAAAATGTTCAAATGTTTGTTAAGCTTATGGGACTTAACTACGGGGTCATCAGTCCCTAAACTTACAAACTACTTATCAACTACCTTATACTAATGACGGCACAAATATCCATGCCCGAGGGGGGATTCGAACCCCCGACCGTAGTGACCGTGCAGACCGTGACTGGAGCGCCTCAGTCTCCTCGGCCACTGCGGCCGGCAAGGTGTTATTGGCATTAAAGTCGCCCAGTAGTAAGAAAGGTGGGGGGAGTTGGGAAATAAGCACGGCCAAAACGTTCTGGGAGACGTCACCATCAGGAGGGAGGTAGAGACTGCCGACGGTAAACTCTTGTGTTGTCCTTATCCTGACAGCCACTGCTTCTAATTGTGTTTGAAGAGGCACGGGTTTGCTATAGACAGAAGTAAGGACATACACTCTCCACCTGAGACCCTACTACACATGCTGCGATTACAATAATATCCCCTGCAGCCCCGGAGGGCAGGGGTGCGCACTGCCGGAAACCATGGGTAATGCAGAAAGCAGGTGTAATGCTCAAAAGGTGGCGCAGTTCAGCCAGGTGGGTGAAAAAACCGCGGCAGTTCCACTGGAGAATTACGCTTTCCGATAACTGGGATGACATGAGGCAATATGAAGTACTTGTTATACCTCATGATCACTCGCTGACACTGCTTGCGAAGCTGTGGAATCTACATCCATCGATTTCGATGGTCCTTCGGGATGTAGGTCCTCAGGAGACGCCTGTATCTTCACCTCCTCGGAGGAGGAAGAGGTCTTGGGTGGTAGTGGAAGAACCACTGGGGTCTCTTTATTCTTCACGGGTATCGTTTTAATAGTCTCTCACTGTTCTTTTGGCTTCTCATGTCTGGAGGGCTTTGGTGACTCAGTCTCTGGGGCTGAGGAGGACCTAGCAGCTATATGAACAGCCTTCGGTGGCACTGTTTGCCACTGGCTGGTAGCTTTGGTTCCAGAGTAGGAAGCTACGGAAGGGTGGGACTCAACAGAACCCTTCCTCGCTAGAGGAACCAGAGAAGGCTGTTGCTTCTCGGTGTAGGGACCAGTGTCCCCGTTGGTTAGGGTGGTATTGCTCCTGAGATAGAGGGTTTGGGAACAATACAGGAAGATCCGCCCCCAGCTGTCGGGGAGGGGGGGGGGAGTGGATGATTGGGACTGTGGGCCCACAGGGATTACCTGAGTAGATGGGGGTCAGAGTTGGTAGTGTTGACACTGCCTGAACTGCAGTGGCAAAAGTTTTACCCATGGTCACAGGCTGCAGCTTGGTATATTTGCGCCGTGCTTCTGAATAGGTCAGTCTGTCCAGGGTTTTATACTCCATGATTTTTCTTTCTTTATGGAGGACCATGCAATCTGGCGAGCAGGGTGAATGGTGCTGGCCACAGTTAACACAGACCGGAGGAGGGACACAAGGGACGTCAGGGTGCGATGCACGTCCACACTCCTGACATGTGGGGTTGGCCTCAAACCAGGAGGACATGTGCCCAAAACTAGCACTTAAAGCAGTATAGGGGGAGGGACTTGGGGACTTCCGTCACACTGGTAAATCATCACCTTGACTTTTTCAGGTAACGTGTCACCCTCAAAAGCCAAGATAAGGGCACTGGTGGCGACCCTGTTGTCCTTCGGACCCCTATAGATGCGCCAGATGAAATGCACACCTTGCCGCTCTACGTTCGACCGTAGCTCATCATTAGATTGCAACAACAGATCTCAATGGAAGATTATGCCCTGGTCCATGTTAAGGCTCTTATGAGGAGTTACTTTAATGGGAACATCACCCAATTTCTCACAGGCGAGCAACGCCCGCGACTGTGCTGGATATGACGTCGTTATCAAGACTGATCCGGATCACATCTTGGACGTACTCTCCACCTCTCCATACTTGTCCTCCAGATGCTTAACAAAAAACAGTGGCTTAGTTGACGCAAAGGACTCCCCATCATTGCGTGTGCAAACTAAGTATCGGGGGGCATATGCCTCACCTTGATTTCTGGCCCTACATTCCTCCCATGGCGTGGCCAGGGAAGGTAACGAACGGAAGTCATATCCAGCAGCATTAAAGTCTCCTCTCCCTCTCTTAGAGACACCGGTTGTACGTCCGGCAACGTTTCGTAATCGCGTCATTGTGGTCCGACGATCAGCAAGGGATATAATAGTCCACCCAGGCCGAGCCCCGCTTGCCTGGGTAAGCCTTATACAAGTGAGGTTCGGCAGGTTCCTCAGAGGTTGCTCGCTAGCGACTGTTCAATCTCAACAGCCATGCATCTCCTCGGCGCGTAGCACACCTTGAGACTGAGGGGTTTTTTTCTTTTTTTTTTTTTTTTTTTTTTTTTTAGAAATAGAGGTTTGTATCGTCCTCGCGTCCCGGGCCACTAAGCCAAGATCCCCGGGCTCTGAAACGTACAACGTTCCACCGTAGCGCTGTACGATGGTCGTTGAAGCACGCGCACAGCTTATGGTGTAGCGGACTGTTGGCGCGACACAGCCCACGGCTCAGGACCCCGAGTTCGCCAAACCTGTACTCTGCAAATTAATGCTGAGCCCCTGAGGGGGACGCCATTGATCTGGGAGACGTGCAGTCTATGTGGTCTATGGTCTGTTCCATAGAGTGGAAACACTGTCTTCTATAGGAGGTGCTGGTTCTGCTCAGCTGGCCGCGGTGGCCGAGGAGACTGAGGCGCTTCAGTCACGGACTGCACGGCCACTACGGTCGGGGATTCGAATCCCCCCTTGGGCATGGATGTTTGTGCTGTCTTTGGTATAAGGTAGTCCACAAGTAGTTTGTAAGTGTAGGGATTGATGACCCTGCAGTTAAGTCCCATAAGCTTCATAAACAATGGAACTAGGTTCAGAATTGTACAACCCTGAAGGGGTAAGCGGTAATTATATTGATGAATAGGGTAAACCTACATTTCCAAGTACTTTTATCAGTATTTATAATTTTTAACATCCTTTCTCAGTATTAGTGCAAACAACAGATCTCAATGAACGCCAGTTTTGTTGACTTCACGGCTCCGTATACTTTAGATTTGTCCAGGCAGCTGCCAGCGTGTTCACGCGGAGTGCTGTGCTGTGTATAAGCTGCGCCTTCTCCTGCTTCTGTCTAGTTGACGTGTGGCTGTCTCCTGTATAAACAATGACAGCCAGCAACTTGATTAGCAAGCTCTACTCGGATTTATTTATTTTTATTCTTTTTCTGGGGCTCCCAAGTTGTCAGATTTACGAATGCGCATAACTGTCGGAGTTGGAGTGGGGTTAGACTCACGTAATTCGTGTTTTTATTTGTGGCGCGTTCTAAAAAGTCTTGAAAACTATTGCAGTTTCCACGTTCGACTATTTCATATTTATGTTTCACAGTCAATTGCAAGGTAAGTATTTTATTTAATCCTATGAAACACCTTTGCATCAGTGCTCTTTTTCTAAAAAACAATTTTTGGGTACTCCGACATTAGATGTTATGCAGCGAAAATTACTTATAACTGAAGCTTGGGATACCACCCGTCAGCTTTTACCCTTGACGTCATCAACATGAAGTACAAAAAAGGTATCGAACTCTTCACCTGAAGAATGTAAAATACGGCCCATGTCAACTACATTTAAGTTCTTGCAAGCCAATTTCGGTCTCAAAATCATTGAATTCTTTGTTCTTTTTCGCGACTTTATAAGCAGTCCGAAATATATCAGCTGTCACCCCCTGTTCATTTTGAAAAGCGCTAATGCAAGTATCTTCTGTTTGGCACAAAGTATTATTTGGGCAGCAGCCTGATGAGCGGGACTTACTTTATGTTTAAATATTTTTTTCGCGAAGAAACCATTTCTTCTTTTCTGGAACCACCTGGAGATGACACAGATGTGGTAGCCCGAGGCTGTGCAACGTTCATGCCTTGTTTATTTCCTTCTTCGCCTAAACTTCCTACTTCTTTGCAAATTCTGCAAACAAGTTAATTGTTTGAAACGATCAACCAGTCATTTTTTTCGCAAATGCGATTTCTTGTTCCACATTCTAACATTCTGGACGATCATTTAATTTTCTATCATGCACACGTTCGTTCCAGCGCATTTTTACACGTATGTTCAGTGCTCAGGTTTACAGTTTCACTTTCGTCATCCACTAATGTTGAACATCCTGGCTTTTCACTAGCACACGAATTATTGACAGTTTTTGGTTTTTTAGATGCAGGAGAACAAGAAAAATGGTGTTATTTTTCTGCTCATCTCTCATCTACAACTTAAAAGTTACAACAAAAGACAGGACACACTGTAAAACTTCGCACAATCGAGAAGAAAGGAACAGCAAACGAATAAAGAAAAACAAAACAAAGATGGCAGTGAATCGCGAAGTACAGTAAACTCTCGATTATTCGTGAGTGAATTTACCGATTTGCTGATTATCCGCGGGCTCCTTCCCTAATTTTTTTATAAAATTTATTTACTTTGCCTGTAAGTGGGATTCTCTAGGTCAGAGATAATTTTGGGATACAATACGAGTATAGTAATTTATGGGCTGCTCGAACACTGAGTGCTGCAAGTACAGTATTTGTTGCAAAAGACAGAAGTGTGTCGACGACCTGATAAGAAAAGTTAATGCTGATGGGTCTAACTGGAACGGCTGTGTTGTTACTAGACAATGAACGTGTTCTGAGATCGGACTACGGTATGATATTTGTTAAATATTTACCACCGAATGTAACAGCCTTTATACAGGCAATTTATCAGGGTGTCATAGCTGCCATGCAGAAAATTTATAGAGGAAGTATGCTACAAAAGCTTATTGGTGAGGGCAGCAATCTCCAAACATTTTGGAAACAGTTAACTGTGCTAGACACGCCTCTAATTCCAGAAACAGTCATGCTCAGCACTTCAATGGGCTAATGGGTTACTCGATTACCTAGAACAGCAAGAAGATGCTTCCCTTTGTGACAAATTGGTGTTGCGCAAAATTCGCAGTGCTATATGTAAAAGACAAGCTACCATAATGAGGCAGAAGGCCGCGGGGGAGCGGCCTAGCGCATTGAGGCGCTAAGCCACGATGTGCGAGGTCGTTCCCCGTCGGAGGTTCGAATCTCCAGTAGGGCATGGATGTTTGTGTCGTCTTTAGTATAATGTACTTTGTAAGTTTAGGGCCTGAGGACCCCGCAGTTAAGTCCCTTAAGCTTTACAAACATTTGAATTTTGAGACAGAAGTTAATTTAGGACTATTTTGTTTCAAAGTAGTTCACTGTAATGTAAAACTGGATTTGTAAGTACAGCATTTTTATACATAATAGTTGAATAAAGTAAAATTTATTATATTTATTAGATAATTGATATTAAGTATAGCATAGTAATTATTTTTGTCTTTGTACTAACCTACACGTTACTGTGTACTTAAGTTGCGGATTATCCGCGAAATTCGATTATCCGCGGTTTTCGAATCCCACAATTACCGCGGATAATCGAGAGTGTAGTGTAACATGGTAGCGGGACCGTAGAGACATCTATTGGTAGCTCGTACGCATATCCGTTTAGCACTACCACCGCCCACTAGTAGCGGGCGAGGCCACTACTTGCTTGTTGATCCGGTTGCCAGCGATGCAGTTATCGGTAACGGTTGTAGCTTCGAAATGCTTGAAACAGTCAATGACATCGCTTTTCCCACCAATAACTGTACTGGTATCGTTCGTATTGCAATTACCAAAACGAAAAAATTAAATAAAAAATTAAAGTCCGTGAAATAAATTTTTTCCTTTCTTCCAAGCAAGTAGGCCTACTCAACATCGTATAAAAGTTACTTTGTGGACGAAAAAGTTTAGGGGTATGCGTCCGCCAGAGTTCTCCCAGAAAAAGAACACTACCTAATAGACCCGAAACGGGCTTCCAAATGTTGCTTAAAACCCGTTAGCGGGCGTTATGACGCCACCGGCTCGTCCCGCTGCGCTCGTGGGCTTGCCTGCGCGGCTCGCCGCCTTCGCCGGGCCTGGCGGTACCCGCAGCAGACTCACGAGCCGCGTTGTAGGTTACACGGAACCCGCGGAGGCCGGCGGGTCGGGCCGGCGGGCGCAACAGGTGCAGCGAGCCTGGTGAAATGAGCCGAGACGAGCCTGGAGAGCCACGCCTAGCATGTGACTCTTAACAGAAGACGCGCAGAATTTTCCGTCAGATACAACTTACACGTGATAATTACCTATGCTTTTGTATTACTTACGCCTGCTTTATTCCAAACTTGACGAAATGATCAGTCAGCACTTTCAAAACAAGAGAAAGGACACTCTTGCAGGGATTCGTGAAGAGCATGGCAGAGGGTGATTCAGTTACAGAATTTCTTACAATCTACGTTTTTATCATGATCTTGATGAAATTTGCACACTTGACCAAAATAAAGGTCACGGCCTTCATAAGATTTACGTAGTGGATGGCGGAGGATACTTCTCGTATATAGTTTAAAAAATTTATAGTATTATTTCTAACTTGATGAAATTTCGCGCACTTGACGTCAAGACTAGCGGAAGGTCACTGGATACGTAAGATTCGTGTGGTACATGGCGGAGGCTTCTTCAGTTTAGCATTTTATGAAATCTAAAGTTTTATTACGATCTTGATGAAATTTCACACACTTGACATTCAAAACTAGCGGAAGGTCACTGGTTACGTAAGATTTGTATGGTACATGGTGGAGGGTACTTCACTTACGAATTCTACTAAATCATAACCGGGGTACCATCATTTATAAGATTTTGTTTCGTTAGGGGGGCGGGGGGAGCTTACTCCACACTCAGTTCCGTAACCTGTGTTTGTGTTCGACAGAAGAGGTATAGTAGACAAGAATACAACCGTTTTCTCTGCAATGTACGTACTTCGTGTATTTTCCGTCTGCATCGTTCACTACTGCGTCAAACGTTTCCCAGGCGCCAATCTTTCTCTTCTTCAGCATATTTGCAAGTACGTACACTTCAATCATTTAATTTTCTTTTCGCATCCTCTACGGTATCACAACTAACAGATCCATTAGTGGCTAGAGTCGGTCATTTTCGCTCTGCCAGTGATACGCAACACCGGGCCCTCAACTGCCGTGTTACGTCGCGACTAGTACTTCCTACTCACTTTACAACTGCCGACGGCAGAGCGCTGAACCAAACTTTGTTTACGGCCAGAGAGGGCCGAAGGCGTCCGACAACACTCGACAGTACACGATCGACGCACGTGGCGCCGCATTCTGGAAAAATTTTCAAATGTTTGTAGAGCTTTTGGGACTTAACTAGGGGATCATCAGTCCCTAAACTTTCAAACTACTTATACTAAAGATGGCACAAACATCCACGCCCGAGGGGGGATTCGAACCCCCGACCGCAGCGGTCGTGCAGACCGTGACTGGCACGCCGCAGACCGCTCGGCCACTGCGGCCGGCCGCATTGTACACTCACGCTATTGTCACAGTGCGGCTACGTAATCTGAGCGTTTGCTGAAATGGATAGGTATCGCGCAAATATACGTCGTTACAAAGTAAATTTATAAGGAAAACTTAAATAATTTTCAGTTTTCATCTACTACTCAAACTAAGGCTCAGCAGGGTGAATGACAAATCTACACCAGCGTCCATCCTGCCAGCGGGGACATCTTCCTTCTAGTTATTAGCCTGTACCTCAATATTTTAATTTCTTAGATTTTAGTATTAATAGCAAATGTATTTTTATCAGCTACCCGCAAAACCAAATTATTACATTGCAAAATAATTTTATTTTAATTTCGTACAATTTTCTGTAGAAAAATATATTTATAGAAAATGTATTATGCATTCGCTCCAGTTATTCCATAGTAACATTACAGTTTTTTTTTTCAGTTCACATATTTTTCCTTCAGAAGAATATATTAAAAACGATTGTAACGTTTTTTTCTTTGCAAACATGCTGCTGCTTTGTTTTATCGTAGAACAATACATTTATATTCTTAATATTCATTTCGATTGCTTTTATGTTTAAGAATGAGTTAACACATTTTACAGTTGTATTATCTCTTGTATATGAACCAACGAGCGTAATTACAACACCCGTACACAATACGAAATAAATGATACAACAAGTCAACAGTTCGCAGCGCTTTCAGCTGAAATTGCCATTATAAGTTGAACGGGTAATACTGTGACAGTACACGCTTTAGTATCCGACGCTAAGGAGTGTGATGGAAATGTTTCATTCTACGTCCCACGTGCGCATCCAAGCAGCACAGTGGCTGACTCGGAGGCAAACTGAGACGGGCGGCACAGCGCAGTCTAATGGGGCCGCGCAGACTGGGAGGGGACGCGACGCTGATGCGACCTGCACCTGCGCTGGGCTGCGTGTCCCTGCAGCCGAGGCACAGAAAGAAGAGGCGGGGAGCGAGCGAGCACTCTGCCGTACGCTCTGTATCTAAAGTGGCACTATTGTTGGTTCTTCAGAATGTTACAATGTATGTAAAACTATTGTACCATACTGCTATAGTAATCAGTCCATAGACTTACAAACTACTTAAACCAACTTACACTGAGAACAACACACACACACACACACACACACACACACACGCGCGCGCGCGCGCGCGCACCTGCAGGAGGACCCGACCCTCGACGGGAGTGACCGCCCAGTCCATAGATTATTGGCTGTCCGAACAATATTGCCTTACTACTAAAAGTGTTTCTGTACAGTTTTGTTTAGTGAAATATTGTAACATTATATGATCGACAACCAACGCAGAAAATTTTAATTTCGTAGTAGGACATCGTCGACAGTGTAGTAGATAAATGGATGCAACATTTTATGGCTTCTTAAATAAATAAAACCAATCATTTTGTTCCTAAGGAACTAATAAAAATCTAGATAATTTTGCCAGAATTGTGTTAGTTACTGTAATTAATGCTAAAGAATTTTTGAATCCATACATAATGTGGTTAGAATCTGAAAGATAAATTTTAAAGCTCAAGTCAACATTCCATATCTTCGGGAGTTGGTACGTTTATTTTTTCTTGGTTGTCATTTTTTGTATCAGTTATTTACTGTAAGATGAGCTTATGATTTGAAACCTAGGTCATTCTTTATTAATAAATGAAATAAGGCTTAAAACACACACAATTGTGAGATTTCAACGTCTACCGTGCCTCAAAGATACCGCTAATTCCGGTTCATTTGCAATAGTCTCTTGCAAAATATCGCCGTCGGAGGTTCGAGTCTTCCCTGGATGTGTGTGTGTGTGTGTGTGTGTGTGTGTGTGTGTGTGTGTGTGTGTGTGTGTGTGTGTGTGTGTGTTCTTAGATTAGTTTACTTTAGTTTAAGTAGTTTGTAAGCTACGGACTGACCACGCAGTTTGGTCCGATAGATTTACAAACATTTGAACATTATTTGAATCTTGCAAAATACATTCATGTAAGTCAATGGCGTCCTATATAATTCCATATTATACTTCTGAAAACTGCCTGTTAGTCAGTCCGATGTAAAATCAGCTTCACTTGTCTTCGTAGTAGTTTGACATCTTCCAGATTTTCCATTCACTCTAATACATTTATTTGGTGATATTTTTAATGCAGTAATAAATAAAGCAATACTTCGTCGCTAAAATGAGTATGAAATTTGATGATTGATATGACCACATGATTCCCGATGCGCACGGATGGAAATGGGAGCGCCAGTGCCTCGAAAACGAATTAACATTTGTCGTTCTGCACGGTTTCAAATGAAAAGTCAGAATATTGTCTACATTTCAAACACAGCAACTTTTGATCAAAAATCGACTGAACCAAAAAGTCTGTGCAATGGGTTTTTACCAAAGCACATTCTTAATTTTCGTGTACTACTTCACTTAATTCGATGCTACACAATAATGAAAATAAATTTAGGCCTTTATTACATCAAACTGTAATATATGTAAAATCTTCTGAGAATTGTTTTCTTAATATGGAGAGACAATGTTTCCTTTGATCTGCAAGAACAATGTAGTGAGCTGAAAGAATTACTAAATTTATTGAATGAGTTGAGAGTATAGCATGAATGTGTGGAAATGATTTTCAGTACAATGGTATGAAGTTGTCTGGACACATTGCAGAAAGAAAATGATGAATACTTGATCTGAAGATCAAGTGTGCAAAATTTCAACAGAATCGTAAGAAAACTGTTGATTTTGTCGAAGTCTGTGAGTAAAGTAGCCTTCGCCATTCACCACATGGAATATTGTGTAGGCAGTGATATTCCTCTTATTTTGAAGGTCAAGTGTGCAACATTGCATCAGTATCGGAATAAAACTGTAGACTTGTATGAGTTACAAACATATGGTCGCCGAGCTCACGGACACAGCGAGTATGGATATGGCGTCAGAGTACCCGCGGAGCTCATGTCCGGTGGCTACGAGCCCACGAGTACAACGTGGCGGCTGCGCCATCGTACTTAGGCTCTCTGTAGTCGAGCAATTACAGCGCTGTTGAAGGGAGGCGTTTGTAGTGTATGCAACCCGCAAGACCGAGCTCATACTCGGCCCGTTTCTGACCTCTACTACCTAAAGTCTGTGTTCACACTGCCGGCCGAGCCGAGAGATTAAACACAATGTTTACAATTGCGCTGTTTACACTGCCGGCCGGGCCCAGAGGACTCCGTTTCAGCCGGCTCACGCCGAGCCGACGACATTCGGAATGTTTAATATTCCCGGCGCGAGCAGATTGGGCTACGGTGTTGTTTCTGCAGCACAAGTATCACACGTTTCCTCTCTGGTTTCAAGGGAAGCGTCTGCATGATTTTTAGTTTCAAATACACTGTTATGAAAATATGTTGTTTATTTTTAATTGTATTACTATCAAATCTGTAATATGAATAATTTTCTCTTTCAGTAATGTTTATTTTAGTCGTTCACATAAGGAAAAACTGTCCTACATTTTAGTCGAAATTCATGGGACGAGTCCATTATCACCTAATTCTTAAAAGTTTAAAATTTGACGAGTCACTACAGTGTAAAAATAATAGTATTAAAATATAAAATCAGTTAACTGTTAGCTGGCTATTAGAAGACTGCAATGAACAAGTTTTGGTCACCCCGTGTTTCCTTCGATCTTCTGCTGACAGTGGGTGGGGATTTCTTGTTGCTAGGGACAAGCCCACCAAGAATAAAAAGAAAAATGTGAAACACGCTTCTATCCTTCACTGACCTGTCTTGCGGAGTCTGAGACTAAACAGCGTATTGGCCCACTTTGGGTTACGGTAGTAACTCTAAAAGTGGGCCTTTGCGATCGTCTTTTGACAGCTCGAAATTTAAATGAAAATAAAGGCTTAACTATTCATCGGACACGAAAATTGAATAACCGAATTTGGAGAGGAGAAACTTCTCGACAACTTTGCTGTCTTATGTTGTTTTTTTTTTTTCATATCTCGTAGCGTTTCAAAGATATTTGCACAAATAACGGGGATTTTGGGATGTATGTCTGTCTGTCTGTCCATCCGTAACGTGTTCCCTGTTTTTAAGACGAACCTTTCAACCAATCAGCACCAAATTTTACAGTTGTAGGCCGCCAGAGACCAGAACCTCTCTTTTTCAAATTTTCGGACAAAAAATACGGTAGTAATACCAAAAAAAGCCGTTTGTAATGTAATTGTAATTGCAAACGAACCGTTCATGACACGAAAATTGAATAACCTAATTGGTAGAGGAGAAAATTCTCTACAACTTAGCTCCCTTTTTTTTCATATCTCGTATCGTTTGTGACATATTTGCAAACATAACGGAGATTTGACACCCTCCATTGAATTAACGAAAACCAGCCGTTCGGATATGTCACGTGACATTCCTCGCCGAGCACTCTCTCTTGCACACGGCATCTTGCGTTGCGTATTTGATGATTTTCTTATTGTAACTTACACGTTGTCATTTCAAATCAATGGCGCACTGAAGAATTAAGAAAAACACATCTTTCTTCGTACGATAAATGATAATCTAGTGTCTACAAATGCTATATTAGCTTCAGTTAACAACGACCATCAATAGTATGAGATTAAAGTACTTATATTTTGATTGATAGCCGTAGTGTAGTGGGCAAGGCGTTGGACTCCGACGATTAATTATTTAGATTATTATTTTGGTCCAAAATGTTTTCAAAAACTTATAAAACTACAAATCTAAAGTGGGCAGTAACACACGTCGGTGCGTTTTGTTTTCTTTCAGTTAAAGTATAAAACTCGAAAGTACCAGACAAAGAAAATTTCCATCACACGATTCAGCAAAATGTTCATAGAAACTTAGTTCCCCTCAGAGTAGATCCTAAAAAAGAAAAGTAGGAAAAAAAATTGTGACCTGTGTAGAGTTCCTTCAATGTTCAGGTGGACTGAAATATAGTATGACACATATAAAAACGGTACACCTCACTTGCAAAATTTGTTATAAGGAGGTATCTACGAGTTTTTAATGTTACTGTTCCGTATTGTTTTTTACTTAATTCATTCTTAATTTAATCTTAGACGTGAGGGTACCGCTTTTATCTGCGACACGCTGTATACAATTATTTTCACGTTGTGGTACATTTTTCGAGAGTTACAAAAGCAAAAATAATAAAAGTATATATTTTGTATTAGGAGTAAATACTGTACATCTATAAATGTAAGTGGATTTTTGTGCTGCTGCTTTTATCATCTTGAACTAGAAAGCCATTAAGTTTAATTTCAGAAAAATTTATTTCAGTCCATCAACAGTAAAGTAGCAGTTTTATATTACTTTTTCTTCTCTTCTAGTTCCAAACACGAAATATATATTCCATTACCTGTCTGGTGTACACAAAAATCCAGTTGTATGCCTCTCAGAAAGTAAAGTATCACCTGATGTAAAACCGTAGCAGATCGTTGTTCACTGTAATCGGTCGCCACCCAAGAAAAATCACTGTTTTCTGGTTATGGATCATTAACACATCTCGAGTCCTCTAAACACGTGGCCAGCAATTCAAATTTTTCGGCACTGCAGTGCTCTTCTCGCTATGCTCAACACCCGCCGAGTTCGTAGGCTTGCAATCGCGGCACTGACGCCGCTCAGATACTTCGCAATTACTTGTGAAAGGAAGTAGATATCAGTGCGACTACTATTTCAAATACTTTTCTGTACTTTTAGCTCCATTTCATTCGCAGTAATGTATGGTCTAAAATGCATAGGACAGTAAGCTGCCCGCTATCGAACTTTTTCAATACACGATTTGCAAATCAAGTGCGCACACTCGACAAATAGCGTCATTTGAAAAAGACTGTTACGAATTACGAAAAGGTAAATACTTTATTCGAAAGCTAAGATGTGATACTACCATGTGTCCAAAAATCATATTTTTTAACGGCATACTTTCATTAAAATCGAGTGAGGGGCGTTACGAAACTAAAAACTCTCCCGGAATGAAAAGTAGACATTTTGTTTTTTCACAGGCAAGGCAAAGCTTTTAAGGAAAAAATAAGTTCATAAACCGATGAGGCGTGGTCTTATATACTGTCAAAATTTTTTACAACTTGAAAATCGGCAAAGTTTATTTTCCCCCTCTTTTTCGTCTCGGCTCGGCCCAGCGCGCAGTGTGAACACCCTTATGCCGTCCTCTCACGGGACGTGGAAACGCACAAGGAGGACGTGGTGCCGTTGCAGCGTGGAATTCCACGTTCCACTGCCTTGCGAAGCGTGGAATGAAGGATCCAGCGTGTTAGATTTTTTGCTTCGTGGAGTGGAGCGTGGCCAATGAAACGCGACCTTGTTTTCACGTGACAAGCAGTACATTTGATCCGTCATATTGCAAACGGCCACCCCCGTGAACCACAGACATTGCCGAGGTGGGGTGGCTTGCGTGCCTCAACGATGCAGATAGCCGTACCGTAGGTGCAACCACAGCGGAGGGGTATCTGTGGAGAGGCCAGACAAACGTGTGGTTCCTGAAGAGGGGCAGCAGCCTTTTCAGTAGTTACAGGGGCAACAGTCTGGATGATTGACTGAGCTGGCCTTGTAACATCAGCTAATGTGGCTTTGCCACACGGTTACTGCGAACGGCTGAAAGCAAGGGGAAACTACAGCCGTTACTTTTCCCGAGGACATGCAGCTCTACTGTATGAAAATATGATGATGGCATCCTCTTGGGTAAAATATTCCGGAGGTAAAATAGTCCCCCATTCGGATCTCCGGGCGGGGACTACTCAGGAGTATGTTTTCATCAGGAAAGAGAATACTGGCATTCTACGGATCGGAGCGTGGAATGTTAGATCCCTTAATCGGGTAGGAAAATTAGAAAATTTAAAAAGGGAAATGGATAGGTTGAAGTTAGATATAGTGGGGATTAGTGAAGTTCGGTGGCAGGATGAACAGGATTTCTGGTCAGGTGAGTACAGGATTATAAATACAAAATCAGTTGGGGATATCACAGGAGTAGGACTAATAATGAATAAGAAAATAGGAATGCGGGTAAACTACTATGAGCAGCACAGTGATCGCATTATCATTGTCAAGATAGATACGAAGCCAACACCGACAACAGTAGTACAGGTTTATATGCCAACTAGCTCTACCGATGATGAGGAGATCGAAGAAATTTATGAGGAGCTAAAGGAAATTATAGACAGTTTATTATTCAGACAGTTAAGGGAGAGGAAAACTTAATTGTGATGGGAGACTGGAATTCGGTAGTAGGAAAAGGAAGAGAAGGAAAAATAGTAGGTGAATATGGACTGGGCAGAAGGAATGAAAGAGGAAGCCGCCTGGTAGAATTTTGCACGGAACATAATTTAATCATAACAAACACGTGGTTTAAGAATCACAAAAGAAGGTTGTATACTTGGAAGAGACCAGGAGACACCGGAAGGTATCAGATAGATTTTATAATGGTAAGACATAGATTTCGGAACCAGGTTTTACAGTGTAAGACATACCCAGGGGCAGATATCGACTCTGATCGTAACTTGTTGGTTATGAACTGTAGGCTGAAACTGAAAAAACTGCAGAAAGGTAGGAAAATAAGGAGATGGGACTTGGGATAAAATGAAAGAACGTAAAGTTCTGGAGAATTTCAGAGGGAGATTTAGGCAACAATTGACAAACTGGGGAAATAAAACAGTAGAAGAGGAATGGGTAGCATTGAGAGATGAAATAGTGAAGGCAGCAGAGGACAAAATAGGTAGAAAGGCAAGACCTACAAAAAATCCTTGTATAACACAGGAAATACTAAATTTAATTGATGAAAGGAGAAAATATAAAAATGCAGTAAATGAAACAGGCAAAATGGAGTACAGACGACTAAAAAATGAGATTGACAGGAAATGCAAAATGGCTAAGCAGGAGTGGCTAGAAGCCAGATGCAAATCTGTAGAAGAATGTATAAGAAGGGGGAAAATAGATACCGCCTACAGAAAAATAAAAGACACATTTGGGGACAAGAAAAGTAATTCTACGAATATCAAGAACTCAGATGGGAAACCAGATCTGAGCAAAGAAGAGAAAGCTGAAAGGTGGAAAGAGTACATAGAGCAGCTCTACGAAGGAAATGAACTTAGAGACGATGTTGTAGGAAGGGAAGAGGAAGTAGATCAAGATGAAATAGGAGATACTATACTGAGAGATGAATTTGACAGAGCCCTGAAAGACCTGGGTCGGAACAGGCCCCAGGAGTAGATGACATATCCTCAGAGCTACTAAAGTGTCTGGGAGAGCCAACCATGACAAAACTATTTGAACTGGTGTGTAGGATGTATGAGACAGGCGAAATACCCTCACACTTTAAGAAAAATGTAATAATCCCCATTCCAAAGAAATCAGGTGCAGACAGGTGTGAAAATTACAGAACCATCAGTTTGATAAGTCATGGTTGCAAAATTTTAACACGAATTATCTACAGGAGAATGGAAAAGCTGGTAGAAGCTGACCTAGGGGAAGATCAGTTTGGATTCAGGAGGAACGTAGGAACCCGGGAGGCAATACTTTACGTCTTATCTTAGACGATAAAGGAAAGGCAAACCTACATTTTTAGCCTTTGTAGATTTGGAGAAAGCGTTTGACAATGTTGACTGGACTACACTCTTTCAAATTCTGAAGTCAGCAGGGGTAAAATACAGGGAAAGGAGAGTTATCTATAACTTGTACAAAAGCCAGACCGCAGTTATTAGACTCGAAGGGCATGAAAGGAAAGCATCTGTTGGGAAGGGAGTAAGACAGGGTTGTAGCCTTTCTCCGATGTTATTCAATTTGTACATTGAGCAGGCGATGAAGGAAAGCAAGGAAAATTTTGGAATAGGGATTAAAGTTCAGGGGGAAGAAATAAAAACATTGCGTTTTGCTGATGACATTGTAACTCTGTCAGAGACAGCGAACGACCTGGAAGAGCAGTTGAATGGAATGGACAGTGTGTTGAAGAGAGCGTACAAAATGAACATTAACAAGAGCAAAACAATAATAATGGAATGCGGTCTTAGAAAATCAGGCGATGCTGAAGGAATTAGATTAGGTAACGAAACAATGAAGGTGGTAGATGAGTTTTGTTATTTGGGTAGTAAAATAACATGCGATGGTCGCAGTACAGAGGATATAAAATTCAGGATGGCAATGGGAAGAAAAGCATTTTTGAAAAAGAGAAATTTGCTGACATCGAATATTAATTTAAGGGTAAGGAAGTCTTTTCTGAAGGCATTTGTGTGGAGTGTTGCCTTGTACGGGAGTGAAACATGGACGATAAGCAGTGCGGACAGGAAGAGAATAGAGGCTTTTGAAATGTGGTGTTACAGAAGAATGCTGAAGATTAGGTGGGTAGATCACATAACTAATGAAGAGGTACTGAACAGAATTGGCGAGAAAAGGAATTTTTGGCATACCCTAACTAAAAGAAGGGATCGCTTGGTAGGACACACACTTAGACATCGAGGAATCGTAAATTTAGCATTGGAGGGAAGTGTGTGGGGTAAAAATTGCAGAGGGAGGCCAAGAGACGCGTATAGTAAGCAGATTCAAATGGATGTGTGTTGTCGTTCTTATGAGGAGATGAAAAGGCTTGCTCAAGATAGAGTAGGGTGGAGAGCTGCATCAAACCAGTCTCCGGACTGAAGACCATAACAACAACAACAACATTGCAAACGGAACTCCGTATTTCGCGCCTTCTTTCCTTTTAGCGTACGGTGTATAAATATAATCTTTTTAAAGCGCCAGAAAATTGAAGAACTTCTGAAAACGCATCATTTTAGGTATGATTTGTTACAATAAAATGTTGAAATGTTTGTTAAGCTTATGGGACTTAACTACGGGGTCATCAGTCCCTAAACTTACAAACTACTTATGAACTACTTACGAACTAGGACGGCACAAATATCCATGCCCGAGGCGGGATTCGAACCCCCGACCGTAGTGGCCGTGCTGACCGTGTTACAATAAATTACTATATATTCATATCTTTAAAGGATATCGTATTTGACGTTAGTGTTATAATTCGTATACCGTGAAAGAATATCGTTCCTATGCTACGGTTCAACGTCATTCTATCAACGGAGCGTCTTTATAATACTTTGTCACAGATAAATAAGATATACTATGCACCTAAAACATGTTATATCACAAATACAGCGCATTCTTTCTCAAGGATAAATGGCGTAGTAGGTAGTGTGTTGAGCTGTAGAGCGGAAGTTAAGAGTAGCTTGGGTTCGCGACCGCCAGCCGCGGTGGCCGAGGAGACTGAGGCGCTCCAGTCACGGTCTGCACAGCCACTACGGTCGGGGGTTCGAATCCCCCCTCGGGCATGGATATTTGTGCCGTCCTAGTTCGTAAGTAGTTTTTAAGTTTAGGGACTGATGACCCCGTAGTTAAGTCCCATAGACTTTACAAACATTTGAACATTTGGTTCGCGACCCCATACTTCTCAAATATGTTTATTTTTTTCCTTTTTTGTTTCCTTCATGTTTCTGGTTCTTTCTTATTGATTTAAGTGTAATATCCGATATTCGTTGTTATTTCTTTTTAAGACGACGGATTAGTGTGGTGGTTAGCGTTACGAGCTATGGAGGAAAAGAGATGTAAATAACAGGTTTGAATCTACACTCTCCCGCATATTTTTAACCATTTCGGTGAATTATGGTTAAACAACTTATTTGTTAATACAATTATAACATTCGGTATTCGACGTTATTTACTAGAAACAAGAACGAACTTTGTCCACGACAGAATTTGTTAGGTTTTTGGTTCTAGGCTACAGGAACAAAATTAAAGACAGTACCCTACGTCACTCGGTTTTCCCCACGGTGTTTGAATTAAATTGCAGTCCAGTATACACTGTTGAAATAGTTCAGTTCCACAGTGCAAAGTGAACATGGCTAGCGGGTGGTTACAGAAGCAGATGCAGTGTAGGAGAAGCAGTGTTTACGTACAATACCAAAAGCAAAAATTATCACAACGAGCATTGTCGAGCTGGGGCGTTGTTCCGCGTGTATAACAGTAAAATATATGGTCAAAACTATTATCTCCGTACGGTCGGGGGTTCGAATCCCCCCTCGGGCATGGATATTTGTGCCGTCCTAGTTAGTAAGTAGTTCATAGGTAGTTTGTAAGTTTAGGGACTGATGACCCCGTAGTTAAGTCCCATAAGCTTAACAAACATTTGAACATTTTTATTATCTCCGAATATACAGAATATGTACAACGTGGAAAATGGGACTATAAGAGCAAGACAACTGGAGCTGCTGCAAATGATGTATTTCACCATAAATAATTTTTTTAAGAATTTTGTCGTAAATTTTGTCGTAAATTTCGTTATTACCTCAATCGCTTTCAGATACATGTACCGTCTGTGTGCTTCTTGAAGAAAAGAAAAAAAAAAAAAAAAAAAATTCTGTAAGAGTATTGCATGCCATATGCAAGCATAAGAAAGCATATCTTTTTTTCTCGGACGATGGCTAAGAGAGATACCGTGTAATTTTACGCACAGGCACATACATTTTTGTAAACATAATGATCAATGCGCCAGCTCGCAACGGGCGCTGGAGAGCGCTGCGATCGCAAAGCAAATCACGATTAGCAGCACGTTCCGTGGGCTGTAGCGGGTCGTTTCAGAGTATGCTGTAAAATTAGCTAGGTAGACAGCACGTCTGGCGTGCGCCACGTTGGGGCAACACGTCCCGTGTGAGGACGGCTTTAGCGTGCGTTCACACTGCCGGCCGGGCCGGGATGTGCCGAGCTGGCTGGCACCACAGACAAATACATGTTACTCTGTGCTGGCACGCCGCCGGCCCGAGTGTTCACAATGCGCGCCGGGTCGAGCCGAGACGGAAAAGGGGGGAAAAGCAAATTTTCCGATTTTCACGCTGTAAAAATTTTTGACGTTATATGACCACCCCACATCGTTTTATCAACTTATTTTTTCGTTACAAGCTTTGGTTTGCCTGTGAAATAATAAAATGTCTACTTTTCATTCCGCGCGAATTTTTAGTTTCCTTGCGATTCTCACTTCATTTTGATGAAAGTATGCAGTGAAAAAAAATCTGATTTTTGGACACATGGTAGTAAAATATCTCGGCTTTCTAATAAAGCATTCACCGTTTCATAATTCGTAACAGTCGTTTTCAAATGACGCTAGTCGTTGTGTGCGTGCGCTTGATTTACAAATTGTGTATTGAAAAAGTTGGATAGCGGGCAGCTTACTGTTCTATGCATTTTAGACCATACATTACATCGAGTGAAATGCAGCTAAAAGTACAGAAAAGTTATGAAATGGTAGTTGCACTGATATCTACCTCCTTTCAGAAGTAATTACGAGTTGTCTCAGCGACGTTATGCCGCGACCGCAAGCCTTCGATCTCGGCCGATGTTGGGCGTAGCGTGAAGAACTGAAACACGGAAAAACTGAATTGCTGGCCACGTGTGTCGCTCCATCGTGATGTGTTAATAATCCGTAACCAGAAAAAAGTATAAACTATTATTTCTTGGGTGACCACCGACTACAATTGAAAATGATCTGCTATGCTTTTCATGGGGTCATACTTTATAAGAGGCATAACAACTTATTTCTTCTCCAAATTGTACAATTAATAGAATAAACATTTCGTGTTTGGAACGACAGGAAAATAAATTAGTGTTAACTGCGCTTTCGTTTTGTTGGACTGAAATAAAATTTTCTGACTTCATTTTTTTCTCTTTTGTAGCTCTCGAAAAATGTCTTACCACAAGGTGAAAATATTTGTATACAGCTTCTCACGTAAAAGTTTTTGACCTGTACTGTCTGAGACAAATCGAAGTACCATTGAGACATAGAAAATTGTCAACAGATGATACAGCAAAATGTTCTACATCGACAACTACATCTACATGGGATACTCTGCAATTCACATTTAAGTGCCTGGCAGAGGGTTCATCGAACCACCATTATAGTATTTATCTCCCATCCCATTCTCGAATAGCGCGCGGGAAGAAAGAATACTTTAATCTCTCTGTTCGAGCTCTCATTTCTCGTATTTTATTCTGATGCTCATTTCTACCTAGTGGGAGTCAACAATATATTTTTGCATTTGGAGGAGAATCTTGGCGATTGGAGTTTCGCAAGTAGCCCACGCCGCAGAGATAAGCGCCGTTGTTGTAATTTTTGCTCCCACACTGGGCAGCAATACTCCAAAAATGGACGGACAAGCGTAGTGTATGCAGTTTCTTTAGTAGTTCTGTTGCATCTTTTAAGGGTTCTGCCAATAAAACGCAGTCTCTGGTTCGCCTTTCCCACGATATTATCTACGTGTTCTTTCCAGTTTAAGTCTGAAGTAATAGTGATTCCTAGGTATTTTGTGGAGTTTACGGCCTTCACATTTGATTGATTTCTGTTGTAAGCAAAGTTTAACGGATTTCTTTTCGTACTCATGTGGACGACTTCACAAGTCTCATTATTTAGAGTCAATTGCCAATTTTTACACCTAGTGATATCTTATTCAGATAGTTCTGCTGTTGGTTTTGATCTTCAGATGATTTTATTAGACGGTAAATGACGTCATTTGCAAACAACCTAAGAGAGCTCCTTAGATTTTCTCCCTAACCGTTTATGTAAATAAGGAACAGCAGTGGACCAATAACACTACCCTGTGGAACTCCTGAAATCACCTCTGTTTTAGTCGATGCTTTACCATCGATTACTACAAACTGTGTCCTCTCTGACAGAAAATCACCTATCTAGTAGCAAATTTGGAGCGATATACCATAACCATGCAATTTGATTAAAAGCCGTTTGTGAGGTACGGTGTCAAAGCCTTCTGGAAATAAAGACGGAATCGATTTGCGAACCTTTGTCGATAGCACCCATCACTTGGTGTGAGTAAAGAGCTAGTTGTGTTTCGCATGAACGTTATTTTCTAAATCCGTGTTGACCTTGGATCAATAAATCATTCTGTTAGAGATAATTCATTATATTTGAAATCAGAATGTGTTCCAAAACCTTGCTGCAAATTAACGTCAATAGGCCTGTAGTTTAGTGGGTTACTCCTACTGCCTTTGTTGAAGATAGGTGTGACCTGTGCAACTTCCCAATCTTTTGGTACAGATCCTTCTTTGAGAGCGGTTGTATATGGCTGTTAAGTAAGAAGCTATCTCTTCAGCATAATCAGAAATATAATGGCTATACAGTCCGGACCAGAAGACTTGTTCTTGTTAAGTGATTTAAGTTGCTTCACTACTCCGAGGATATCTACTTCAACGTTACTCATTCTGGCCTTTGTTTGTAATCCGAAATCTGGAATATGGGTTTCGTCTTCTTTGGTGAATGAGTTTCTAAAAGCTTCTTTAGAAGCGCTATCATCGGCAGGATCGCCATTACTATGACGTACTGAGGGGTATTGTTTGTGTTTTGCTCCTAGTATATTTAACATATGACCAAAATCTTTGGGTTTTCAGTCAAATTTCGATAAAGGGTTTCGTTTTGATAAGTATGTAGGCATCTCGCATTGACGTCCTCGCTAAATTTCCTGCTTCTGAGTAGGATCGCCGATCCTGGAGTTTTTGTGTTCGTTTAAATTTAGCATGCCTTTTCCGTTGCTTTTGCATCAGTGTTCTGACCTGTTTTGTGTACCAAGGGGGATCACCTCCTTTTATTAATTTTTGTATAAAACTGTCAATTGCTGTCGATACATCTCTTTGAATTTGTGACACATCTGGTCCACACTTACGTTTAGTGTTAGAAACGAGTTGAAGCTGTCTTTCAAGAAGCAGTTTATTTTATTTCTATCAGCAGTAGGTGGTTACACGACCTTAACCTCTGATCCAGTAAAATAGTGCTCTTCTATTTGTGTTTTTTAACCTAGCAAACTACAATGTACTCAGTAGATAAAATCTTTAAAAATGCAAAATTTATAAAAACAAACTACTCTGATCCAAACAATAAAATTTTTTTAAAAAAGTTTCAGATATGACAAAAACGCCGAACGTTTTCGGTAGGACAAACACAACAAAAATCAAATGTTTGTAAATCTAAGGGACTTGATTACGTTGGTCGTCAGTCCCAAGGCTTAGAAACTACTTTCACTTAAAGTAACTTATACTAAGGACAATACAAACTTCCATGGCCGAGGGAGGACTCCAACCCCCGAAGGCGAACGACAAAACCAACATCTCTTGGAATTCCAGTGACGTCTTTAAATTTTATTGTAAATAAACGGAAGACTTTGAGAAGAGCAAACATTGCGAATCTTCTTCTAAGAGGAGAAATTCGATTAAGTGATCACTACTTTAAGAACTTCAATCAATTCTCACTCTCGGCATAGTTCATGCAAAGCTGCGCGCATCAAGTGGCCGTAGATGGCACTATCTTAAAAGAAAAGGTCCTAAATATTACTGCTCAGTTAAGAATTGATAATTTCCGACCTTCCGATGGATGGGAAAGATCTCTAAAAATGCGTTGTTTTGACATGTATTTCTGGTTGTAGCCTGTCGGGAAATAGCGCAAATACCCTGTACCCAGTGCCAATTTCGATTTTTGACGAGTTTATACTTTTGTCATACAAATGTGATTTCTAAGCACTGATTAGAATCCCCCCCCCCTCGGGATTTTTGCCGTCCTTAGTGTTAGCTAGTTCATAAGTAGTTTGTAAGTTTAGGGATTGATTACCCCGTAGTTAAGTCCCATAAGCTCTACAACATTTGGACATTTGAAAAACAACGCGATTCGAACCCACGATTCTACATCTACATGGGATACTCTGCAAATCACATCTAAGTGCCTGGCAGAGGGTTCATCGAACCACCATTATACTATTTATCTCCCATTCCAACACCTGAATCTCTCCGTTCGAGCTCTGATTTCCCGTATTTTATTCTGATGATCATTTCTACCTATGTAAGTGGGAGTCAACAATATATTTTCGCATTCGGAGGAGAATGTTGGCGATTTTAGTTTCGTAAGTAGCCCAAGCCGCAGCGATAATCGCTGTTGTTGTAATGATTCCCATCCCAGATCCTGTATCATTTCCGTAACGCTGTCTCCCCTGTATCGTGACAATACGAAACGAGCTGCCCTTCTTTGGACTCTTTCGATGTCCTCCGTCAAACCCACCAGATAAGGATCCCACACTGGGCAGCAATACTCCAAAAATGGACGGACAAGCGTAGTGTATTCAGTTTCTTTTGTAGTGCTGTTCTCCTTGCAACATGCCAACACTGCGCTAAGCAACCATACTTCCATAGCTGTCCGAGTGACATACAAGGGGGGAGGGGGGGGGGGGCCACAAGAGCACGTGGAGAGAGAGAGAGAGAGAGAGAGAGAGAGAGAGAGAGAGAGAGAGAGAGAGAGAGAGAGAGAGAGAGAGGGGGGGGGGGGGGGAAGAGAAAGATGGTGAGGAAGGGAAAGAATCTTAGCATTATAATAATTAACTTTTACCTACGGACAGCATGTAATTGCGAGTTTTAACATATCGTAGTTTGACTTTTTGTGTTATGCTTCCATTCAATTGCTTCTTGCTCTTTTATGTCAGTCATTTACGATAAAAATAAATAAAAGTTGTTTATTGTTTCGTGATTGCTTGGGTGATAAATGAGCTAATGTGTATGTTTTACTCATACGTAAATAGAGTTGTATCCTTTAACTATGTAAAAAAAAAAACTGCGCATTTTAAGGACTGCGTTCAGTCTGGGACATTCAGATGTTTTTGGTAAACGGTTTATCTGAATCATTTCCAAGACACTAAGTTTGTTTGTGAAGATTATGGGACTTAACTGCGGGGGTCAACAGTCCCTAAACTTAGAAACTAATTATGAACTAGCTTACACTAAAAGACTTCACAATAATCCATGCCCGAGGGGGGATTCGAACCCCCGACGGGGAACGGCCTCGCGCATCGCAGCATAGCGCCTCAATGCGCTCGGCCGCTCCGCCGCGGCTAGACACTAAGAAACGGTACTCTCAACCATTATAAAAAGTTTTATATGAAGCTACACGTTTCGATTTTCCAGTTATTGGAACAAATGTTTCCACACATCAGATGCAAAGGATTTTCATGGTAGTAGAAATTCTTCTTGAAACACAGTCATGTATAATTTTCAGAATCAAATTTTCACTCTGCAGCGGTGTATGGGCTGATATGTACTTCCTGGCAGATTAAAATTGTGTGCTGTACCCGGGATTCGAACCTGCGACCTTTCGCGGGCAAGCATTCTAACGTCTGAACTATCCCGACACGCTTCACAGTCCGTCGTCACAACTTTACTTCTGCCTCCTACTATCCAAACTTCACAGACGTCTTCCTGCGAACCTTGCAGGACTAGCACTCTTGGAAGAAAGGATGTGGTGGACACATGGCTTAGCCACAGCCTAAGGGATGTTTCCAGAATAAGGAGTGCTAGTCCTGAAAGGTTCACATGAGGACATCCGTGAAGTTTGGATAGTAGAAGGCGAGGTACCGGCAGAAGTAAATTTTTGTGCACGCACCGTGAAACGTGCTGAGATAGCTCAGATGGTAGAGCGCTTGCCAGCGAAAGGCAAAGGTCCCAGGATCGAATCCAGTTTCCGGTCCACTATTTTAATCTTCCAGGAACTTTCAAGTGTAATTTTGTTGACTGCGAAAGATTTCTTGAAACTTATCTCGTTTTGCATAGCAACTTTACAAAGAATGAAGCAGAAACTGATTCAATACAACGCAAACACAGGAAATCTGATTTTAGGTTTTGAGGGACTATCAAATTTAACGCGACCTTTTCGGATACGCTGTTTTTGCCAATTTCTGCAGTGTTTGGTAATGACACAGCTACTCCGGTTACTGTACTGTTCATCCACGGTAAATTGACGATTCTTGCGCTGGCTGTTGGCAGCAGTAGGAGACGTGTACTGTGATTGCCGGCAGGGGGGGGGGGGGGGGCGAGCATCAGCGAGCAGAAGGCAGTGTCATAGTGTTGGAAACGTTTCCAGTAACAATGTGTGCAGTAATATTTCGCGTCTAGGGACAGCGTAACGTTGGCAGCAATCCGAAATAAATGGATGTCCTTCAAGTAGTGTAGATGTTTTCTGCTGCTGGCATTGCGAGGTAAAATCGTCTTCACTTGTCAAATTAATATACTTCCATCTAATTACGAATGTTCTAGTTTCGACGCACTTTGTCGTCATTCTCAAGTTCCTATGATTAAAAAAGTATGACAATGATTCAACCAGATTAAACAGTGAAAAGTTTAATAATTTATCTAATCATGTGCACCGCACGGGAATGGCGTGTTTTTGTAGTCACCATTAAGTCATTTGGTTCATTTAATATACACAAAACATTTTTCGGTCATATTGAACAATTGTCTAAATTTTCAAGTGGTCAGTCTTATAGTCCAATTAAAAAAATTCTGTATCCGCCACTGGTGCCATACATAGAGTAACAACACTGAATTGTAGTCTTCGGAGAGCTCGGTATCACGTAAATCGTAGGAATCTCGCCTAATGTAAGTTGAGCTCTATGATAGAACACTTGTGTACGTGACGTTAAATAGCGGCTTGTACGAAGGGATCTAGTAGCTTGTGGTTAGTGGTGTGTATGAGTATGTATTTCGCTAGCACCGTTGTCCATGTATTGTTTTTTGTATGGTTAACACAAGTAATAAAATACGAAAAGGGCAGAGCTATGAATCGAAAGAGAACCAAATCAAGAAGACAGCCATACAAAGAAATGAAAGTGAAAACCAGTTGTCAGTTTGGCATCGGTGAACGTTCTGATTGGAGGAAAGCAGGTGAAGCGCGTGAACTGTCAACTACCAAGTCATTTTAATCGGACTATAGGCAAAGAGATTGCTTAGCGGAATCCGTACTGAAGCAAAGCTATTTTTTTATTTTTTCTCTCTTTTCTTTTCTTTTTTAGTGCACTGTCAAAATCTCATAGCTCTTTTCTCCATATCGCGAAACCTGTCACATGTTGTATCATTCCGAGCTTAGAACAGACTGCTGACTCAGACTTTGGTTCCACCTTTCTCCAGGCGAGTGCTGACAACATTCTTGTGTTAACACCCAAGTACACTGCTGGCCCTATGCTAGATTTACCTATTGCATATTTAATTTCCTTCGCCCTCACAGATAATGTACAATTTATGCTTACAGGAGAGGACTGCAATTTTTAATCCTAAGCGGATGTCAATTCATAGGATTTTGTTCGTATTTTGGGGTTTTAACGGTTACATTGATTCTGACAGCACGAAATCGTAAAACATGGGTTTCATTGTAGCTCCATGAATTAACTTAATATACCAATCATTTGAAACATTAATCTTAGAGTTATCTTTACACTACAAATTGAGAGCGTGGATGGCCCTTTGTAAAGTTTTACCAACTTTTTTATCATTGTAAGATGGTGACGACTTAAGACTTGTCAGTGCCACCTCGACCACCAAAGAAATACACTCATCACAAAATTTTTTGTTTAATTTCACAAGATATTTAAAAAACTGTTCACAGACAAAACTTTCTAAGAGCAAGCTAATTACAAGATCAACACCCAATAGGAATAAATTATCACTTCTAGGAAGACATAACTCCCTATAATAATGGTGTACAATCATTAGGAAATGTTTTCAAATTGTCATATATAATGTATGAAGGCATGGTCTCGCGGCAATATAATTAATAAAACCTTGTGCTTTCACCTGATGCAGCTGGACATTCGATATTTTAACTCTTAAATTTATATTTTCTATAAATAAATAAACCAACCACAATTTTGGAACAATTTCATTTATAAGCAATCATGGGTCTAAAATTTAACAATGTATCTTGCAAAGTTCAAAAGACAGTCTTCTTCGACACAGCATGACTAAAAGAATGTTTTAATTAACCAACAATGTTTCCTGTGTTGTTTTGGTCTGGAGGCTGGTTTGATGCAGCACTCCACCATACTCTATCCTGAGCAAGCCTCTTCACTTCCTCATAAGAACAGCAACCCACATCTATTTGAACCTTCTTGCTATATTTGTCTCTTGGTCTCCCTCTGTGATTTTTACCCCCCACACCTCCCTCCAATGCTAAATTGAAGATTCCTTTACGTCTAAGAATATATCCTACCAATCGATCCCTTCTTCAAGTCAAGGTATGCCAGAAATTCCTTTTCTGCCCTACTCTGTTCTGTACCTCCTCATTAGTTACGCTATCTACCCACATAATTTTCAGCATTCGTCTGTAACACAAAAGCTTCTATCCTTCTCCCTGTCTGACTTATTTATCATCCATGTTGCACTAGCATACAAAGCCTTCAGAAAAGACTGCCTAACACCTAGATTAATACTGTCAACAAATTTATCTTTTTCAGAAACACTTTTCTTACCATTGCCATTCTACATTGTATAGAAATTTACTGCCCAAGTTACAAAACTCAAATACCACATTTATTGTTTCATTGCCTAATATAATTCCTTCACAGCATCACCTGATTTTCTTAGACTACATTCCATTATCCTTGTTTTACTCTTGTTAATATTCATCTCCTTTCAAGACACTGTCCATTCCATTCAGCTGCTCTTCCTATATTGTCTTAAATGATGATTTATGAAATTTCTTTAGGGATGGCTTTAGAAAAACATCTACAAACAGGTATGGGTTTTCAATTGTTTTACTGTTCCTTCTTGCTTGAAAGTTAATTTGCACATAACTAAACCACTATTTTTATTGGTATTAAAACAGTTTTTTTCTGATTTTGCTTCCTCTTAGCTTAGTGTCATTTTATCAGAGGCATATACATTGTGTATGAATAGTAATATATTTTTTTTCTTTTTTATTCAGCCATAAACACACACAGGTCAAAAATTCAACTATACAGTTTGGGAAGCTTAAAGAATATTGTGTCTAGAAATAGAAAGGAAGAAAAATAAGTTCCAAAGAACACAGCAGAGATATACTCAAAATTTGGCATCCAATCCCCCCCCCCCCCCCCCCAAATCAGGTTTGCAGTTATATTGCATAATACAAGGTTGGAACTTAAATAGTGGCAACTATTTATTCACAACCGATACAAAAGCATTACATGTTTGCACCTGTTACTGTCCTTCAAAGTAGTCACCAGCATTGTGTAGAACCCATAGCCAGCAATGTGGAAGGTGTAGTATAGTTAGCAGAGACTTTCTGTTGATGGTGCAAATGGAGCTGTCTAGTACCTGTCGAATCTCTGGAACAGTTCTGAATCAAATGCCACAAAGTGGTTCCTTCATCTTCAGGATCAAATCAAAGTCACAAGGACTAAGTCTGGAGAGAAGGGTGTATGGTACAGTACTTCCCAGTCCCATCAACCAAACAAACCACAGCTTGCACTGTATGCACCCACATTGTCGTGCAAAATTATGGGTGCAGTGCGCAAAACGTGTTGCTGCTTCTTTCACAAAGCTTAAGTTCTTGTGAAGACGAAGAAACCACTTCGTGGCATTTGCTTCAGAACTGTTCCAGAGATTCGACAGGCAGCAAACCATTCACACGATAAACAGAACAGGCTATGCTAATGGTATACTAGACCTTCCACATCACTGGCAATTGCTGGTGACTACTCTGAAGAACAGTAACAGGTGCAAACATGTAACACTTTTGGTTTGCTTGTTGATAAATAGTTGCCACTTCTTCAGTTCCAAACCTCATATTTTGACAAAGGACAGAGAGTATAGTATAAAAATAAAATGACAGTTTTGGGTTCCATTACCAATTCATGGAAAGAATGATACTGGATATGTGAACATAATTCTGAAGGAATGTTAACAAGAACATATCATCCCATTGAACTGCAAACCACCTTTAAAATATTATACATAATTATAGTATCCAACATACACATGTTGTGTATATGTACAAAAGTGTGTCGGGTAAGTGTTGAACTTGGAGATACACAAATTGGCAGTGACTATTAAAACAATAATAAATGCAATTATTGGGAACCTGTATGTATAGAGCAAGCAAAGAGCACATGCACCAAAAGACATTTAAATCAAGTTGGTATCATACTTGCACTGCTTGCATGTATCTACAGAAACACTGTGGGAGACACCATAGGATGAATGCAGAAGGTTACATCTACACCTGCATCCATACTCTGCAAGCCACCTCACAGTGTGTGTCACTTCCTCCTATTCAAGTCATGTATGGTTTGCTGTAAAAATTATTGCCTGTACTCCTTTGTGTGGGTCCTAAGCTCTCTAATTTTATCATTGTGGTAACTTTGTGAAATATACATAGGAGGAAAAAATATATTGATTGACTTACCATGAAACAAACACTCTGGAAAACTTTGACAAAACCCATATGGCAATACAGAATGTCTCTTGTAGTGTCTGTTACTGGAATTTCCTAATCATCTCTGTGATGCCTCGCACTTACCCTACCTGGTAAGATCCCACACTGATGAGCAACATTCAAGTACTGGCCGAACGAGGGTTTTGTAAACTACTTAGGTATTTTGTTGAGATATTACACATTCTTCCAATGAATCTCGGTTTGGCATATGTCTTACCCACCAATGATTTTATATGGATGTTCCATTTCAAATCGCCATTTTTGTCTACCCCCAGATATTTTATGGAAGTCACTACTTCTAGTGTTTGGTCTGCTCTTGTCTAGCTATATAATAAAGGATCTTTCTATGTAAATTCAGCACTTTACTCTTTTCCATGTTGAGGCTCAATTGCCATTCCCAACACCATGTGTTAACATACTGCAGACTCCTATGTTTCGCTACCCTTTCTCAGTGTTGTGTCTTCTTGATAAACTACAGCGTCATCTGCAAAAAGCCTCTCTGAACTTCCAATGTTATCTAGGAGGTCATTTATATATTATGAAAAGCAACAGTCCTATAACACTTGCCTGGGGCATGCCTGAGATCACTGTAAAATCTGACAACATCTCTCTGTTGAGAATGACATACTGTGTTCTATTAGGTAGAAAACTCTCAATCCAGGCATACAGTTGGTCCAATATTACATATGCTCACACTTTGTTACCAGGCCATCAGGCGACGGTGCTGAACGATATCAAATGCCTTGCGGAAGTCAAGAAACATGGCATCTACCTGTGATCCTGTTTCAACTGCCCTCTGAAACTCGTGGAGTAGCACGAGTTACAATGAAGCTTCTCAGTAACACTCACCTGTTGATCAAAACTGCCAGTATCAAATCCAACAGCCTGCTTGTGGACTGCTTTTATGCCCTTCAAAACAAGCTTGTGAGGATCCCAAGCACTCAAGCAGTACTTAAGGGGTTGGAGAAGCTAAAGGATTTCGAAGAAACTTTAAAAATACTTTTCCATGGGCAGGTGAGTACAGAGTTATAAATACAAAATCAGAGTAATGCTGGGAGTAAGTCTAATAACCACTAAGGGAAAATATAAATGTTGGCAAACTACTGCAAACAGCATAATGAACACACAATCATAGCCAAGATATACATGAAGCCAAATTAATCATGAGTAAAACTGCTAATTATTATTTTCCATGCACCATGGACCTTGTAAACAGTTGAGTTGATAAAACACTTGTTTGCCCAATACTTTAAAATTGCTGGTTGAGGAGCAAACACATATGTAATTCCTCAAGAAGGACGACTGATCTGACCATGACACATCAACCAACACAGCCCTCCCATTGAAGTACTGTGAACGACTGAAAGCGAGGGAAAACTGTAGCAATTATTTTTCCTGGGGGGCATACCACTCTACTGCATGATTACCTAAATGAAGACAGCATCGACTTGGGTAAAATATTCGTGTATCTCTGGATGGAGACTACTCAGGGGAATGTCGTCATCAGGAAAACTAAAACTAGGAATCTATTGGTCAAAGTGTTGAATGTTAGATCCATTAACCGGGCAGCTACGTTAGAAAATTTTTAAAAGTGAAATATAGAGCAGATAAGTGAAGCTTGGTGGTAGGATAAAACGACTTCTGAGCAGGTGAGTACAGAGTTATAAATACAAAATCAGAGTAATGCTGGGAGTAAGTCTAATAACCACTAAGGGAAAATATAAATGTGGGCAAACTACTGCAAACAGCATAATGAACACACAATCATAGCCAAGATATACATGAAGCCAAAACCCAGCACAATAGTGCAAGTTTGTATGCCAAATAGCATCAAAGATGATGAGACTGAAAAACTGTATGAGATGAATGAAATCAGATAATTATGGAAGAGAAAAACTTGACTGTGATGGGGGACTGCAAATTGGTAACAGGAAAAAGAAGAGGGGGGGGGGGGGGTAATTGTAGGTGAATATGGACTTAGGAAAAGGACTAAGGAATCAGCATGGTAGAATTTTACACAACCCTAAATTTAAACACAAGTAACACTGTGTGTAAGAATCACAAAAGAAAGTTATTTAAAAGCAAAAGACCATGAGTCACTGAATGGTTTCATACTGATTTTATAATGATGAGACAAAGATTTCAGAACCAGGTATCAAATTGTAAGAGATATCCAGGGGCCAATTTCAGCCCTGGGGGAAAAAGGATAGGGAAATAAGAAGATGGAAACTAGATAAACTGAAGGAATCTAAGGTTATTGAGAGTTTAGAAGGAGTGTTAGGCAACTAGTGACTGAAGAACAGGAAAGTAACAAAGTAGAAGAGAAATGTGTATCTTTGAAAGACGAAATGGTGAAAATAGCAGAAGCTAAAATAGCCAAAAGAATTGTAGGAGATAGTAAATTTAACTGCTAAGAGAAGAGAGTTTAAAAAATACAGCAAATAACAAAGGTTAAAGTGAATACTAAATTTTAGGAAATGAGATTGACAGAAAATGCGAGATAACCAAGCAGCAATGCCTAGAGAACAAATGTGAGGATATAGAAGCATATATAGCTAGAGAAAAGAGTGATACTATCATTAGGAAAATTGGAGACACATTTGGCGAAAAGAGCAGCAACTGTATGAATATTAAGAACAGAGGTGGAAACCTAGTACTAAGAAAAGACATGAAAGCTGAACAATGGAAAGAGTAGGGCCTGTATAAAGGATCTACACAAGGCAAATGAACTTGTTGGTTACATTACAGAAATGAAAGAGGATGTAGATGAGATAGAAGATATGATATTGTGAGAATAATTTGACAGGGCATTGAAAGACTGATGAAATCTTACTTATAACAGCAGTGGTATAGTGTGCTGATGTTGGCAATTACCAGTAAATGCTCTTTGAAAACCAAAACACGCAGAATGAGGGAAATAATCTTTTGTGTAGACCATGAAATAAATGATTAATTTTGTTCCTGCTCTATTGTTGGCAGTATGCACCCTTGTGTAGTCAGTAAATTACTTACCCTCATGAAGTGACCATTTTGTTGACAACATTACCACACGATCCTGCTGCTTCTGACATCCTTGAGTGAGCAAGCCCTAACAAAACTATTCCAATGTGTAAGATATGTTCAAAATGTTTGTTAAGCTTAAGGGTCTTAACTGTGGGTTCATCGGTCCCCAAACTTACAAACTACTTATGAACTACTTTATATTAAAGACGACACAAATATCCATGCCCGAGCGGGGATTCGAACCCCCCAACTGTAGCAGCCATGCAGACTGTGACTGCCACGCCGCAGACCACTCAGCCACTGTGGCCAGCGTAAGATATGTGACACAGGAGAAACACCCCTCAGACTTCCAGAAAAGTGTAACAGTTATGGCTGGCTACAAGAGTAGCAGGTTCTGAAAGGTTGAATATCAGTGATCTATCAGTTTCATAAGTAATGGTTGCAAAATATCAGCACAATTTCTTACAGCCATACAGAAAAACTATGAGAAACTAATCTCAAGAATGATCAGTATGGTTTCCGGAGAAATGTAGCAACACAAGGTAAAACTTACCCTATGACTTATCTAAGGAGATAGGTTAAGGAATGGAAAACCAACACATATAGTTTTTGTAGATTTTTAAGAAATCTTTTGAAAATGTGGACTGGACTACACTCTTTAAAATTTTGAAGGTAGCAGAAGTAAAATACAAGGACTGAAAGGATATACACAACTTGCGCAGACACAAGATGGCCGTTATAACAGTCAAGTGACACGAAAGAGAAGCAGTGATATACAGGGCTGTAGTTTCCCCAATGTTATTCAATCTGTACATTGAAGCAAGCAATATAGGAAACCAAAGAAAAATTTGGATAAGGAATTGGGTTTCAGGGATATGACAAAAATTTTGAGGTTTGACAATCATATTGTCATTCTGTTAAAGACAATAAATAACTTGGAAGAGCATCTGAATGGATTGTTGTTGTTGTTGTTTAGATGGGACTAGACTGCTTGGTCATCAGTCCCCATCTGAATGGAATGGACAGTGTCTTGAAAAAGGGTTTTAAGATGGACATTATCAAATGCAAACTGAAGGTGCTGGAATGTAATAAATTAAATCAGACAATGCTGATGGAATTAGATAAAGAAGTGAGGCAATGAAAGTAGTACACATGTTTTGTTATTTGGGCATCAAAATAACTTATGGCAGCCAATGTAGAGAAGGTAGAAAACAAAGACTGGCAATAACAAACATTTCTTAAAAAGAGAAATTCTTTGATAAATCTATATTCGTTAACTTTTACAACAGCTTTTGTAAAAGTATTAGTCAGGTGTGGAACCTGTCACAGAAGTTAAGACACGGACGATAAATAGTTGAGACCAGAATTGGAATTTTTGAAATGGGGTGCTTCAGAAGAGTGTTGAAAATTATATGGGCAGATCACATAACCAATGAGAAGTGCTAAACAGAACAAGGAAGGAAATACTGTGGCATAGTGTAAATAAAAAAAGGGAATGAAGTGATAGGACACAATCCGAGACATCAAGGGTTCACGAATTTATTACTGTATGGAAGTTTGAAGTGTAAAAACTGCAGCGAGAGACCAAAAAATAGATACAATAAGCAGGTTCAAATGGATATTGCTTGCTATAGGTAATCAGAAATTAAGAGTCTTGCTCAGGATAGTGTAATGTGGAGAGCAGCATCAAACCGCTCTCTGGACTGAAGTCCAGAAGAACAGACATCTCTAAAGAAACATGTATGCAGTTTACTATTCATGTCATGCAGAAGTCAATTTTTGTTACCCCTCCCCTCTCTTCCTCCCTGTCTCAAGGTCAGCACCACAGGTACCAACAAAATGAAGCAGTAAAAAAACATAAATAACTTAACCCAAGAAAGTCATCTTCTGCAGACTGTACACCAATTAGGCTCCTTTCAGAGTATACTAATGCAATAGCTCCAAGAACTAGCTATCATAAATGACTGCTTGCTCAGCAATACCCCTGTACCCAAAAACTGGAAAGTCGTACAGGTCACTCCAATATTCAAGAAATGCAAGAAAGTTTGTTTCTTTCAGTATAAGGATTTCTCGAAAATTATTCACCTCACATGTACAGCTAGCAAATAACATTAACAATGTGGCTGTTTTCTCAGATCTGGTCAACAAGGTTGAAAGTTACACAAACACAGCTGTAAATGGCAGTGGCCACATGGCAGCAGATGGCAGTGAAACTATGAAAATGCGAAGTTTTTCAGAAAATAGTGGAACTTTTTGACCTGGTTGCTGGAAAGAGGCAGATATGCAGTAGCAAGTGCTGTAAGTACACCATTTTATAGCAAAAAATGAACTGTTTTGAATCAGAAACAATATGTGTAAATAAAAACATGTAAATATTTCAAGACACCCACCGATGATGCCTTGTGAAAAAGGCGAAACACATATGGGTGAATTATAAAAATAAAAACCCTTCATTTGCAGTAGCAAAAGGTGTTTTCTTTCAAAAATACTACAGTGAAATTACATACTTTTCTCAAACATTGTCAACTACCTTGAAGGGAGCAACCTATTGACTCATAGTCAACACAAATTCAGAAAGTATCATTCTTGTGAAACTCTGCTAACTATTTACTCACATGAAGTGATGAGTGCTACCAACAAGGGATCTCAAATCAATTCCCCATTCCTTGATATGTGGAAGGCTTTTGACACTGTACCTCACAAGCAACTTCTAATCATCGGGTCCTGTGGTTTTGGGGTAAAGTGCTCAACTGCAAACTGAAGGTTCGCGGGTTCAAAACCCTGCTGGACTTCGGATTTTTTCAGTCTGCACTTTAACCCATACTTCACCTCTCAACGATGCGAGAGTCGCCAGAAACGACATGTGGTTCGGATTCCACATTAAGCTGTAGGTCCCCTTTCCCTGGTTGGATAGCTGGGGTAGGCTAGGGACACGCAAGTCGCTGAAGTGGCATCCAATTGAAAGACTTGCACCAGGCCAACGAGCCACACGATATTATTATTATTATTATTATTAACTTCTAATCACATTGCATTCTTATGGAATACCATCTCAATTGTGCAATTGGATTCATGACTTACCATAAAAAAAAGACACAGTACATAGTAACTGATGGAAAGTCATTGAGGTCTGGCATTCCCCAGGGAAGTGTCATAATGCCCATATTGCTCCTTGTCTTTATAAAAAAACTCTCTTGCAACTGTTCAGATTTGATGCCATCATTTATCACTTAGTTAAGTTACCAGAAGATCAAAAGCAACTGCAAAATGATGTAGATAAAATATCTGCATGGTGCAAAAATTGGCAGTTGACCCTAAATAATGAAAAGTGTGAAGTAATCCATATGAGCACCATAAGAAATCTGTTAAACTTCATTTACACGATAAGTCAATCAAAACTAAAGGGTGCATGCAACAGTTTTACTAAAGAAACTGCCTATACTACACTTGTACATCCTTTTTTGGAGTACTGTTGTATCCTTGTCAGGCAGGATTGTCGAAGGACATAGAAAAAGTTTAGAGAAAACCAGCTTGTTTCATATTATCACAATACAGGGCAGTGTCACAGAAATAATGCACAAGTTGAGGTGGAAATCATTAAGAGAACAGCATTATTAATTGCAGCAAAATTTCTTTCACCAACTTTCTCCTCTGCAGATGAACAGTTAGGACCCACCTACATAGGGAAACATCACCACCACTATTAAATAAATCATTTAAATGTGATTTTTCAGACTAACTCTGCAGATGTAATAAAACAACACAAATCACACAGTTAATGTGTAAGATGAAAATTCCTTGTGGAAACTACCGCCTAGGCTGTGGTTGAATCATTTCAATGCAACACCCTTTATTCGTTTAAGTTTGAATGTAATTTCAAAATTTAATTGCAAAAGTGAAGCTGTATGGTTAAGTCCTGGGTGTGTTTTGGATAGCTGGGTTGGTGGTGCACTTGCTCACATACACAAAACCCCATAGTTCACATACCAGTCCCAATCAGTCAGGAAGCTTCAAATCTGTATGTGTATGTTTATGTATGAAAGTGTAATAGAATAAATTATTGATATTCCAGTAACACATCTGTTTATATTTGTTGTGCAAAATGTTAATTGGTTTTAAACTCTGGAAACATGACATCATCATCTTTCCAACCAAAATGCCAAGGAAAGCAACACATTGTCAAGGCAGTGTACTTGATTTTGGTATAAAGAGATCATACTATTCAGATTTGGGTTTCCCATTGTTTCTGAAAGTTGCTACAGCTGAATGACAGGTTTGAAAAGGCCAGGTTGTCTTCTAGACCCACTTTAGCCTAATCCAACACAAGTCTGTATATGTGTGCATGCAGCTGTAGCCTATTTGATATGTCGTAGAGTAAGCCTATGAATTAAAATAAGGATGAATAGTTTATTGTGATAATATTTCCACTATATGTTATTCATTACTGAATTTACATTTGTCTCGGTATTAATGGTGCCATTTATTATTCAAATCACCATGTGTTATTTGCAAGTATATGTGCACACCATGTATTGATGTCTCAATTCTGTGTTTACATTTCATGGCGAGCAGTTGCAGCTGTAGCAGTCACCAAAAGCTAAATTATTTTAAGTTCTTTGTGCCTTGTATTTAATTATTAAAGTTAGTAATTTTCAAGCGGTCTTTCTTGCCGTACTAGCAGTAGGGTAACATTAACTTTTTGTGCTTTCAAATGTTCGATTTTGTTTGCTATAAAAGGACTCTTGATTTTCTTAGTATAAACAAGTAGGACAAAGTCCTTGTTTTATTTGCTGCAGAACAGTGTTTTTCAACCCGTGAGTTGCAACCCCCAGGGGTCACAATGTCTTGCTCGGGGTATCACCGTCACTGGAGGAAGCACTTGCACCATAACTAGGGGTTCAGCAACATAAAAATATATGCCTAAGCAAAATTTATTCAATGTTAAAGTTACTAAGTTCCTAGTGCACCATTCATTATCAATTGGATAGATCATAGATCGTTTTATAACACAGTGTGTTAATTATGAATAAGCGCAAAGAAAACCAATATATTGGTAAAAGAAGTAATAATTAATTCTGAAAAAGTCGGAAGAGGGAAAAAATCTACTTCTTTAAGAATTGTCTTTACAGTGGCACCTTGCTTAATTTGCATAATTCGCTTCCAAGTGTTGCCTGAAATACAAACAACTCTTTAAGTAAAATATATTTTTCTGTCAGAAATCATATAAAAATACTTCAATGAACAATTTAAAAGAAAGAAGCTTAAATCTGTTCCCTTTGAGATAACACAGTTTTGTTACTGTTCATGAGGAGGGGAGGTCACCAGCACATTTTCACTTGGGAGGGGGTAGCAATATTTGAAAATGATGGAAAAAAACTACTGTAGAGTAATACTTTTAATAGTAGTAGTCACTTTATTAATAGAGTGTGAAATGTGTGATTGCCACAGTTAGTTCATAAAATTGTTCTTGTATAGTATCAGAAATTAGAAAGTATATACATTTACTTGTTCAGAAACTGTAAAATTTTACCATGAGTGAGAAGTGTTGGTTCCATTGTAGGTTTGTGAGTGTGAGAGATTTGTACAAAGCATTTTCATTTGGGGGGAGGAGGAGGGGGGAAGACATTGGACATTTTAAGGAGACATCCTGGAGTTACACAGGTTATATAGCTAGGATTAGTTAACCCTAAAGAAGGTGCACTCTTTCATGTTACAGGAGCAGGCGCACAGTGTATTATGTACGCATTGGTGATGCGTATCATTTATTTCAGCAGTTTACATTACATCATCCAATGATTACAAGGAAAATTGAGATTACACTTAATAGTTTTACACATGTTATATATGCTAATTTGTGACAATGGGAAAATTTACTTCCAAATTTCAGAATGAAATTTTCACTCTGCAGCGGAGTGTGCACTAATCTGAAACTTTAAACCTGGGATCTTTGCTTTTCGTGGGCAAGCTACAATTCTGGAAACAACCCTTAGGCTGTGATTAAACCACCATTTCTTCCAGGAGTGCTAGTCCTGCAAGGTTTTCAGGAGAACTTCTGTGAAGTTTGAAAAGTAGGAGGCAAGGTACTGGCAGAAGTAAAATTGTGAGGACAAAGAGCGAAGCATGCCGCTATAGCTCAGATGTTAGAGCACTTGCCCACAAAAGGCAAAGGTCCCAGGTATGAATTCTGAGTCTAGCACACAATTTTAATCTGCCAGGAAGTTTTACTTCCAAATTAGTTGTCTTTGACCACAGGGGAATGCACACTGCATTTTTCACAGAGAACTGTTGTCTGAGAGTGACTTGCAAACAAAATCATTGCAGGAGCTCCAATTTATTGCTGTAGAGCTGTTCTTTGCCCTTCCACAAATTCAACCTTTTCATTTTTCTTTATTCATTGGTTGCTCTTGTATATACATCTCTTGAACTTTGAAACAACACAGATACATGCTAACAGAGGTTCCAACTTTTGAATATGGGAAATAGTAGTGCAACCTAATAAATATAAGTGGGGGAGGGCGGGTTAGAAGGGGTCCGGAGAATAAGTGAATAAGGAATCATCAAAATCATGAAAACAGTTTCTGTATGGTTGCAGATGACATAGGGCAGCACATTACTACATCATTCTGATGTATACAGTGTGTGGATGGAAGGTGGGGGGGGGGGGGGGGGAAGCTAAACTTAATAGCTAATTATTTTGTCCTCAGAACTGAACTTCTTAGATTTTATGATTTCCAGACTGATATTTATTTATATTGGCTATATATCTATACCCAAGAGAATCTACTCATTAAAAATTGCACACAAACTCAAGATTACGTAAAACCATAGCTTGGAGTAAGAGTGCAGGTTAAGAATTTTTTTATGGTCAAATTTTGATGTCTCTGTCCACATCTCTTCTACCAGCTTGTTACTAAGTGTAATGAAACCATTATCCTCATTTTTTGAAACACCGGGAGAATGTTCAAATTGTTTGTAAATCTATTGGACTCAACTGCTTGGTCATTAGTCCATAGCTTACAAACCACTTAAACCAAGGTAAACTAAGAGGGGACTCATCTCAACATGTGGCTGCTACTAGATTCCACACTGGCGCGCCTCTGTGGTTTCACCCTGTATGCCATATTACACAGTTTTGGAGTTTGTAGAAGTTACTCTCAGTGCTGGTGATTTCCACAAGGTCATGCTAGAAGGTATTGTTCATAACCCACTTAGTGTTGTCAATGACATCACACAAACAAACTCAAAAGGAACCCAGTTTCACTGACGGAAAACAAATGATACCAATTTGTTCTTTAAACCAGAAAATCAGAATTCAAACTACTCCAATTGTAAACTTGGTATCACAGATCTTACGATAAGCTGTGGCTTCAAGAGTCAAAAAATAAAGAAAAAGTTCTTTAGAGAAACCTGATGTGAATGTTTCTTGTTCTTTTAATTTGCTCGAGTAGCACCTCCGAATTTATACCTGCCACGTTCAACAATGCATCCTACAGAGCCACTGTCCCATCTTCTTGTCATATATATGTTTCACTGAATATTTATTACACATTTGGTTGACAGTATCAACTCCATCCTTTGTCATGTTATAATCTAGTACAATGTAAGATCTCCAAAACTTGCCAAACTGATTTTTTTGTTCTTGTTGGACAAAAACTCAGGTAGAATTTAATTTTTGCCCTTTCTTAGGGTTCTTAGATAGGTGATTTTGTTTTGCAACAGAGAGAGAGCCAGAAGATAGCTTAGTATACCAGTTATCTATTGTAATAATTCTATTTGTGCCTCTTATTGGCTTTGTCAGGTTGGACACAATATCAAATTGTTAGAAACACAAAATGGCCCTTCTGACTATTAGCCACAATACACTTTCAAACAAACCAGTGTAGAATGACTTAACATCACACAGAGCACATATTTTGATGCTGTATTTAGCCAATTTGTTGGGAATATACCGCATGAAACTGCAACGGCCTCCAAATGCTTCTGTTTCTCATCAATGGTAACAAATTCTCCAAAATTGTAACTATTCATGCAGTTTTTCACAAATGCATCCCAATAGTTACTAATAGCTGCTAACCTTTATGTTTCATGTCTCACATTCCTAGTGTCTTTGTTATCAAATCTAATACATCTAAGAAGGAATAAAAACCTCTTGTAACTCATGCAGGATCTCAAAACAATCATTCAAGTTCAATCATTTAACCAAAGTTCCAATACATTTGTTTGGTTACTACCTTTGATACCAATCAAAGAATGCCTAATACTGCTAAAAATTCATTTTGATCTGTCAATTTAACATATCTGTCTCTAGAATAATTTTCTTCATGCTTTTTTCTCTGAATGTATATGTTTGTAAAATGAACAATTTCATCAATCATATCAATACTGTTGATTTTGTGGAACGATTCAGTTTCCTCTACAATACCTACCGCATATTGTCATTTTAGGGCCTGGCAAGGTCTCAGTAATACTTTTTGCTGATACACAGGACGACGTTTTCTGTATAAAGTTTTATCAATTTTGTTTGTTTATCCCTACCAATAAATATGTAGTCTTCAGTATCAAAGGAAGTTAACTTCAATCACACTCGATTTCAGAGTCACCAACATAACCACTCGGTAATACTACATCTTCTACATCAGAAAACAAATGATCCAATATGTCTGCCGTCACTTTTTTCCACAAGCACCTCTATAAGTGTCCGCTCTAATTCCTCATCTGTCAAGTATTTTTTGCCCTAAAATTAGAAACACCAGTTAATGAATTATAATAACAGACTTCCCTAAAATTGACCACTCTTTTTTTTGACACACATACAACAAATAGCATAGACAGTTTGAAATTGTACTGATATGACGAAGGTGTGGCATATACAGCACACTGATGCTGCAGTTCCAAGAATAACCTATTGTTCCCCTTCACATGTTGATGCTACAAACGCTCTGACAGAACTAAGCATAAGCTAAACAATGAGTAGAAAGGTACTAAAAATTAGATGGCTATAACGCTTGGCATTTTTATGGTAAAGAGGAACATATGACACTGGTGTATAAAAATACACCAGTGCAGCTGCTGTAGGTTTAATAGAGGAATGGGAGCATACGATCTGTGCCCCTCAGGTGCAGTTGCAGAACACAAAGGAGGAATTAGACAGGTTGAAAATGGAAAGGGGGCTGGAGAATTTGAACCAGCAGTTGGAAGAAAAAAAAAAGGCAGTTAGGAAAAAGAGATTTTCAAATAGTTCAACACTGCGCATGAACAGCAGATCTGACCAACTGTCAGAGTTAAGTGGAGAGGAGCCTCCTGTAGCATTAGGTGTAGGTAACATGCAGCAGACCTCAGCTGCTAGGAAACCTAAAATGGTAGCAATCACTAATAGAAAGAACGTTCTGCTGTTAGGTAGCTCGCATAGCAGAGATGTAGGCCAGCGGTTGCTGGAAGTGTTGGGGAGTGATTACCAGGTCAGTAGCATTGTGAAGCTTAGTGCAGGGTTGAATCAGATGGTTGTTGACATAAGGGAGTAATGCAGAAAATTTTGAAAAGAGGATCAGGTAATAATAGTGGATGGAGCTGGGAATAGCCTTGATAGGTATGGGGATTATGACAAAAGGTAGTGACCTGGAAAAGATAGCTACTTAACCAGGTGGCAGAAATATGCATTTCGTGATTGGCCTCATCTTGATACATCAGGCATGTTAACATGAGGTTTGGGGAGGTACTGATGGCAAAATGCACGGCTCACATTTAAGTGGTACTAGTTGAATATATCAGCAGCTCAGGTTTCACTATATATGACCTGCACCTCATTAGGTATGGGAAGGGGAGGTTGGCAAACCTTATAGGTGACAGCATACGGGGGGGGGGGGGGGGGAGAGATGACTTGTGGGATTCCTGTAGTAGTGTTTTTAAACTGTAGCCAGTAGATAGGTAGTATTCCTACTTAAAGGGAGTCCCCCTAGCAAAGGAACCACTTAGCCAAATAATAAAGGAATTAGCATATTTCACCAAAATATACAAGGAGTTGGAGATAAAGTTAGTAAACTGCATACAGATATTGACACTGATGTTACTGCTATTTCATATAACATCTTCAATAATGTCAGAATTAAAAGGCTTCCTTTATAAGGAAGGTGTTCATTGCAGAGTGGAAGAGTGGCCATGTGGAAAAAAAAAAAAAAAAAAAGTATTACAGTTGAGTCCACTGATGTTTGTAAACACAGAATTGAAGAGATATTTGAACACTGTGCAAGAATTGTCCATTGGAGTGGAGCTAAAATTCTAATTGTTATTATTTATAGGTCCACTGACTGATTTTTAAATTGCAATTTTGATACTTAGCGACAGGTGTGAGAATTTTCGTTGCACCATTTACTGACTCTGATAACCCCATATTTTCAGTATATGTTATGAAATGTATATTGAAAATTTTAGCAACACTGCACACATTCTTACCTGGTCTCATCTACTTTTAATGCTTTGTGCTGGTCACCATCTCTGGTTCCACCAGTCTCCTCCTTCACTATATCCCATGTCGTCTTTATTTTGTTATCTGATGTGACTATCCTCTTTTGATAATGCATTTGCTTTGATGTCCATTTTACCATCTTCAATAATTTTAATAATGTTTTGTAGGGATCTAAACCACTTACATCTGAACTGTTTCTGACTGATATATATATATATTCATTTTTGTCTTACAGAAGATATTTATTCCTTGAGTAACACATGGTTTCTTTATAGACTTTGGTCTAATCTGGTTTAGTTTTGGGGAAAAGAAGTTTTCAAATAAGTTAAGGACATTACTTATGGAAGTGTTGTATTTCACATGGTGCACAGCTAGTTATGGTGTTGAACATAGCTCCATACAATAATTCCAAACAGTCCTTCAAAGTAGTGGTTAAAGATTTAACAGTTATAAAATTCAGGGAAAGCCTACAGGAGTTAGACTGAAATGAGGTGAACAGTGAACCTGATGCTAACATAGCTTATTCTTAAAACATTTGTAAGTGTATTTGAAAGCTGTTTTCCTCAGAAAATAGATGAATATAATTTTAAGAAATCACATAAATAACAATGGCTTATCATGAAATAAAAATATCTTGTAACCATACAAGGGAATTTTTTTTAACAGCTAGAAAGACTAATGACCCAGAAACAGTCAAATATTATAAAAGTATTGTGGTACATAAAGAAAAGAAATTAAATAGTGGGTATAATTGAAGACCGGTATACCCGTAGGCTTTGACCCAAGACATCATCAATATGGCTGAAATTACATGTATACTTGTAGCCAATATTGGTAATCAGAAAAACACCGATGAATGCACATAAAAATGCACAAAAATTTACATAAAACCAATAAAATTTCACTAACGGGACAAGCACTGTAATGTGGGGATTTTGGGCGGTGACATTCTAAGCGAGAAAAAAATGACAATAAGCAAACTAAAAACACACCAAATAAAAACTGAAAATGAGGAACTTGACATGGAATCGAATATTTCAATTTACCTATATGACACATTAAATGAAGACAGCGATACCAATGAGTAGCCTTCTACAAAACCAATAGCATAAAAACAATATTGAATACATCAATTAAACTATAGGGTCATTCCATGCCAAGTGGTCTAGAGGCTCCCACATGACCCTCATGGATTTTGATGAAATTTTGTATGAACATTCACACATGTTCTCAATGAACACTGGCAAAGTTTCAGTTTCAGAAATTCAATACTTCCGGAGATACAGTCACTTGTTTAAGACCATAGCACAGCTTCCAATAGTGCATCCTTGAATTTTCAGCAACTTTGAGATGATATATCTCTGGAAGTATTTGCATCAAAGAAACAAAACTTGGCAATCTTATACAACTTTTAGAGCTCTTTAAAGTAAAATATTAAGAACAGGATTTCTGAACAATTTTCATATAGATAATTTGGGGTAAAGTTGGGCGAAAAAATTGCTGGTTAAAAAAAGTGCGAACTTTAGTTTTTTATATCTCCGGAAGTAATTGTGGGATGTACATGAAACTTTGCACACCATAACTCACCTACACAAGGTCTTAGAATATAAAGTTTCATTCTCCTATTGCTTCCCATTATTCCACAAATCAAGGGTAAAGTTGACGATTTTTCAAAAAAGTGCTAGAAACGGGTATTTTTAGTCAAATTTTTCAAAAAAGTGTTTTCTCCAAATTCCTTTAAACTATGCTCATTAGAAAGAGCATATTCTAAACTATCTAGAAAAGTGGATTTGGTTTTGCAATGCAAGCATATAAGGCCCTAAAAAGTAGCATCATCATAGAGGCGCACTGAAAGTTTGAACCCATTTTTCGGGCACTCAAATTATACCAAAAATCTTTTATTATGTATAATAAATGTTTGTTAATGCCTGGGATAAATGAAATAAGATGTCCTGATGAATAGGACGTAGCTTAATTCCGAATAGAAAAAAATAAATGAAACAATGTCACGCCCCCCCCCCCAACTCTCTCTCTCTCTCTCTCTCTCTCTCACACACACACACACAAAATTATAATTTAGGTTGAATGTAAAGTGTAAAATTTATTTCCACAATCATTATCTAATTATTAGTAGCATTTTTAATTAACACCACCAGCTTACTGAAGGAAAATAAGTATATAAATGAGTTGTTCTGCTTTAACCACTGTTAGTTTCATTTCACCTGAGAAAACCAGCATCTCCATCACCATAGGGGCCACACTCGAGCATCAACAGCTATGGGTGAGTTTCTTTACACAGGTTTCCTAGCGTGATAGTAAAATTATTTAAGTGCCCTGGGAAAATTAGAAGCCGCTCTTAGGGTCCTTAGATTGTTTACTCTAACCTATTTCAATTTTTGATACACTACATTAATTTTCTGATGAATATCAACAGGAATGGTGTACTGCTGGACAGACAAATGTACTGACAGAGCTGGAATAACTGCAATAATGTGGTGTTATGGAACCCAGTACTTGTCACTTATTGGTGGTCAATAAAATGAATCTACTGGACCATGAGGGTGCATAGTTTATTAATGCACCCCTTTGCTCAGTGGAAGTCTCACAGATATTCCCAATCCAGCAAAAAATTTCTTAGATGCATGCAACATATTGTCCTGGTCGGAGAATAGACATTAATATGCCTTCTTCAGTTCTCTGACCCATTAGAGCTAGAAAAGATGATCAATCATTTGAAACTCTGCTGACCTGAATTGTTGTTTCATCAATAGGTAAAAAGTGATGATTTTCTCTAGTGCCTGCTACAGTTTGTCCAAGTTTAAACCTCTCTTCTTGTGACCTTTTTTTCCAATTTCATCTTTACTGACAAAAACAAATTTAATTCCATTAATGTTTTCAGAGCAGAAATGAAACAGATCTAGGGGAGTAAGATTGAGCACTGGAGCCAACACTGAAATTATGAATGTGTGATATCTGTGGAAACTGTGCTTTTATATATTTGATGAGTTCCTTGATAAAAACGTTAACTGTACCAGTGTCATGCCGCAAACAAGAACTGATAATGCAGAAACTTAAAGATTTCACTTTCTCATTTTGATGAAAGTAGATAACATATGGATGAATTGTTGCTTTCCAGAGGAAGCCTTGCACAGCATCCTGAATAATAAAAGAATAATTTTCCAAAAAATCCGTTAGGACAACAAGCTCTTTGTTTTTCAGATGACTTTTAAGGCCTTTAAGATGCAGCTATTCCGGCTCCATCAGTAACTTTGTCTATCTGACATTACAGCATTCCTCTTGAGATTCATCAGAAAATTAATGTAGCATATCAAAAATTCAGATAGGTTAGAGGAAACTAAGAAACCTATGAGTGGCTTCTAATTGTACCCAGGGCACTTCAATAATTTTATTATCAGGCTTGGGAACCTGTGTAAAGAAATGTTTATCACACTTGGGATATCCTGTGGTAAAGGAACCCACCCGGGATGTTGTTGCCACTATGGCGATGGGGATGCTGGTTTTCTCAGGTGAAATGAAACTAGCAGTGGTTAAATCAATATGGACTGTAGCAACTCATTTACATACTTCTTTTCCATCATTAAGCTAGTGTTGTTCATTAAACAGGCTACTAATAATTAGATAATGATTATGGAAATAAATTTTATGAATTAAATTCAGTTTGTGTGTGTGTGTGTGTGTGTGTGTGTGAGAGAGAGAGAGAGAGAGAGAGAGAGAGAGAGAGAGAGAGAGTTGGGGAGGGGCGTGACAATTAAGAAATAACATTGTTTCTATTTTTATTCTTTTTCTATTCGGACTTAAGCTATGTCCTATTCATCAGGACTTCTTATTTCACTTATCCTAGGCATTAACAAACATTTATTAGACATAATGAGCTTTCAAGTATAATTTGAGTGCCAGAAAAATGGGTTCAAGCTTGCAGTGCACCTCTATGATGATGCTACTTTTTAGGGCCTTATATGCTTGCATTGCAAAACCAAATCCACTTTTCTAGATAGTTTAGAATATGCTCTTTCTAATGAGCATAGTTTAAAGGAGTTTGGAGAAAACACTTTTTTGAAAAATTTGACTAAAAATACTCATTTTTAACACTTTTTGAAAAATCGTCAACTTTACCCTAGATTTGTGGAATAATGGGAAGCAATAGGAGAATGAAACTTCATATTCTACGACCTTGTGTAGGTGAGTTATGGTTTGCAAAGTTTCATGTACATCCCACAATTACTTCCGGAGATATAAAAAACTAAAGTTCACACTTTTTTTAACCAGCAATTTTTTCGCCCAGCTTTGCCCCAAATTATCTATATGAAAATTGTTCAGAAATCCTGTTCTTAATATTTTACTTTAAAGAGCTCTAAAAGTTGTATAAGATGGCCAAGTTTTGTTTCTTTCATGCAAATACTTCCTGAGATATATCATCTCAAAGTTGCTGAAAATTCAAGGATGGACTATTGGAAGCTGTGCTATGGTCTTAAACAAGTGACTGTATCTCCAGAAGTATTGAGTTTCTGGAACTGAAACTTTGCTAGTGTTCATTGAGAACATGTGTGAATGTTCATACAAAATTTCATCAAAATCCATGAGGGTCATGTGGGAACTTTTCTCGATATTAGACCACTTGGCATGGAATGGCCCTATACTACAGCCAAAGCCAAGAAAACGATTCCAATCAACATCCACCCAAATCCCATCCACATTAAAATGGTATTGAATACTTAAATTGGCCTATAATACACCTCAAATGAAGACAGTGATATCAATTCAAACACCCCTGAACAACAAACAACAAGGGAATAGTATCAAACACTTCAGTCATTTCAAATTTTCCATTTTAACATCATCATCGTCACCACAACCACTCTTGTATTCTCACATTTGTTGGCTTCGTCAACTCACAACCAAATTGTTGCCTCCAATCCTAACCTAGACCTACGCTAAAGGTCAGTTTGTCACCGCAACCAGTTTTTCGCTTTTCATATTCATTGGCTTCGTCAACTCACAACCGAAACCAGCCCTTTGTATTTTGTGGTACACCAATACTGGTATCGGTAACTAGACTTGACTTATATAAGTCAAATATAAATAGAGATACCAGACCTTCATATTTTTCTTTCACATACAGATATTGTCAATAGTTGGATATACAACAAAATATGAAGACCTGGTATAACATCTAGACCTGACCTATACCGATACCAGTTTTTCATATTTTCTGGTTCATAGTAAAGTATAAAGGACTGGTATTGGTAAATGGACTTGACCTACATATGTCAAGTCTAGATAGTGATACCAAGTAATTTTATCTGAAATGTGTTTTAGCATTTCATTTTGTACCAATTTAATATGTTTCCAATCAAAACCCCCAATTTCCTGTGATAGTCCTGTTAAGGTTTATGAAAATTAATTGCAATGTGTTGTAATTATGGGACTTCATTTTTTGAACATTTTTATATGTTTCAATTTAGTATTTTTCTGGACAAAATCTCCAGTTTTCTCGTGGTAGTCTCATTATGTTACTTAGATACTTTTTATACTACTCAGATAGTTATTCTCTTGTCACATTTTTGTAATTTCGCTGCATATTCCATTTGGTATCTAATATTCGTTGTCGTTCTTAAGTTTTAATGTTACGAAATTTCACTTTCATTTAATTTGAATCATATACACATTTGTATACTCCAACAAAAAAAGGTAATTAATACATTCAATTGTTTATTATAATGTGACCACTGTATCAAAAGTATCGTGACCGTAACGTCTATGGACAAAGTATGATGTCATTGTTCAAAGCCAATGACTGGTATCAGACACCAATGATAATTTGCTGATGGGGATCTGTACTTAGGTACAGTTATGAATATTCCATTATTTGTTTTAATCTCTCATAGATACGCATAAAAAAACTTTTTTCACATGACAACTTTTAATATATATGGCAACTCTACCTTTCTACATATTTTCTCTATAGCCTATGCATGTGCTGACAGATTGTATCCACTAACATTTAATTTTTCCATGTCAGTGACAATGTAATGTTCAGATAGGCATAGTACAACTATTACATCCTCAGTTTCTGTACCTTCCACACTAGAAGCTCATCTACTATACTTTCTAATACCCCAATACTTCCATGAAATATACTAATCCAACTTTTGTGATATTTTAACACTTTTTTGATCTGCCTGCCTGACGATCTCACGGCATAGCTGTAGACTGGGATACCACCCATCTACTTTGACCCATGACATCATCAACATGTTGGAAAATCAGTATATGGGATATCTTAATACTTCTGTATTGTAGATACCAATAATCTGTAGTATTATAGATAACAGTATGGACCATTGATCACAGGTCTTAGCCCTAAAATTCGAACCTTTGGCACTCATATACGAAAAAAAGAAAGAATCTCTCAGTTAATGTACACCTAACGACCAGGGAGAAGCTACAGAACACTTATTAAACACAAAATATTAATGTTTTGTTTGTAAACAAACTATCGTCTTTAACGCAACCATCACATAATCACTCACGCCTTCTACAAACACGCACACACCTCAAAACTACCGGGCTGTAATGACGTCACGGGTCAAAGCTAACGGACGGTATCCCAGTCTACAGGTGAGCCCATCTCACTGTGCACCGATTTTAGCCTTAAAAGAAAAAAGGCACTCCTATGAGTTACAGTATCCACCCTTAAGGACTTCACTATCAAACATGCAGTTTACTCTTCCCTTTCCTACTGAAATCACACCTATGAACAGCATCCACAGGAACCAAAACAATGAATTAGCCAGCAATCATCCTGAGTAGGTAATCTAACACCATATTGACCCTTGTATCAGAGCTGTTCCTATGAACAGACTATATCACATGAATGCAAGCAGAAGCCCAACATTTGTATGATTCATTGTAGAAGATATTTATACCAGATCACTTTCAATATTGTAACCCCAATCTTTAGCAATAGGGCTTCCCACTCCACCCACCACCACTACGAGATCCTACTTTGTTAACCCTTTTAATGCATGGCTTTTTATTTGAAGCTATAAAAGTTACCATAATTCACGTTTAGTGCTTATATACTGAGAAAAATCCTTAAAATTGTTATGCTTTCCTGGCAGAAAGAAGCTCATAGCTGGTCAGCTATATAGTGTGTCCATGATGTACCCGATGTCATAAACGTCACTATTATTCCTCTCATCTTTCCAGAAAGTAACTCATAATTCAACAATAGTATATGATTGACTACATTTACATGGCAAGGGAGGAATACTAATGTAAACAAACACATGTTAGGAGTGCAGCTAACTGTTGAAATAATTCAGTAGCACACTGGAATAATTAATAGGATGAAAATGTGCAAATGTTTGTATAGCTTATGGGACTTAACTGCGGGATCATCAGTCCCTAAACTTACAAACTACTTATGAACTAGCTAACACTAAGGTCGGCACAAATATCCATGCCTGAGGTGGGATTCGAACCCCCGACCGTAGTCGCCATGCAGACCGTGACTGGCGCACCTCAGTCCCCTCGGCCGGCTACTAGGACGAGCTACTAGCATATGTAACACTATGTATACAAGCAGCTACAAATGAATTTGTGGTAAAATGTTTATTAGTTTGAGAAATAATGGAAAAATTAGGTATGCAGCTGATTAGCTACACTATGCATTGAAGGGTTAACAACAATATCCTATACATATCCTCTACTAACTAGCTAAGACATGCACTGGACTTGAAAGTGGCCTTGTATCTGTCACCTAATTTTTCCTGCATATCTGGCCCACACCTCTTCCATGGCCACTACTCAATAAAATAACCTTCCTCCTACTTTCTACTATTCTTGAAACACTTGGTTTCCTATGGAAATTCTGTTGTCTGTTAACTGCACCTACTTCTATTGAAATCTCTTCCTTTCTTGACTGTAGTAATATGGCAAATCTATTGCTTGTGCTAATAAACACAATGAATTGAAATTCATGTATAGAGTAAACTGAGAATCTCATCGCCAAAATATTTGTACCCAGATTTACATTAATAATATTTAAAATAACTGAGTAAGCACACAGATGAGTTCTAAACACTGACTGTATGAACTTAACTGGAAACATTTTTCAAAGCTTTGGACAAGTAATTACTGGGCCAAATGCTAAATACAAGCACTGTTCCTCCCCCCCCCCCCCCCACCGACCGTTTCAGAAAAGCAGACCAATAACATTAGAAGTAGGCGAAAACATTTAGCACTAAGAAATAAATGTTTGGGACTGGATACGGCAGTAAACTGTGAAACACCTGCTCTGAAATGGTAAAAACACTCGTAAAAAATTATGATATAATTGCATGGAAAGTTATTTTTCCCTAATTGGCCACACGTGCCTTTCGAAAAAGTGCATGTAGCTAGCCTACTTATCCGTACAAAGCAAAAGCAAGGGACTGATGACCTAGTCGTTTAGTCCCCTCAAAATATCAACAAAAACAAAGCAAAGACCGAGAACAAGATGTAACTAATATCTGTCTGGTGATTTCTAATAGACAAAACTTCACAGAGCGATTATGTGAGAACAGAATTGTTGGTACGATTACAGTTGTCTCCTTAAAGTGATGCTAATATATTTTACACTACAATGAATATCATTAGTGCAACTAAGCTTACCAGAAGTATACGGGAAGCCTCTTCGAGTTGTCCAACTATATTTTCACCCATCGTCGCGGAGAGAATCCCGCGACGGGGAATAAATGAGGGTGGATGAAAAGGAAATGATGAACGCAAATAAACGAAATCACATCCTCAAAAACACAGAATTTTTTCCATTCTGTTAATTTGTATTGTTATCGACGCATCACAATTCTGAGCCTTCCTTAAGTAAAATTTCTGTATTTACAACAGAATACTCCTGCTGTTGTACACCATAGTCAACAACGCGTCCGTATTTAGTTGACCAACACTTCGACCAAAACAAATCCACAACAACGTGCTATCATCAATCGAGAATCGACTATACACACTACACAGTACTCAGGTCTTTCTTTCAGTTTCCAAAGGATTAAAAACGAAATCACTTTTGAAATGGTATTGTGCATCATAAGTAGAAAGGCAAACGAAGAAAACAAGTAAAATATTTAACTTAACTTACGATAATCATAATACTGTAAATTGATCTAAGTTAATGTTGTCAAATAAATAAATATACCAACAATTAAAATCATATAACATAGCGATGGATTTGAAAGATTACTTATGAACAACAAAGCTATTGTCGATCATCAGACTACGAATAATCACATATCTACACCACTATATATGGAGAAATACACCATCTCATCTATTGATTAAAGAAGTAGGCTAAACAAATTTCCATACGTTTCACATTATTAATGATGTAGATACTTTTTGCATGTAATATAAAGTGTATTACGACCACATATGTGATCTCAATAAATGCACAACTAGTAATTCCATTTTTTTCTTCAAATGTTTGTAATTCTAAGAGACCAAACTGCCTAGGTCGTCGATCCTATAGTTTTCTTGTGTTTCTTTCAAGTGACTTTGAAGCTTTTTGACACTGATAATACTACGTGCCTTTAGTTCACTTAGGCTGAAAATTTTAAATTTACTTGAAAGTTTACTATATATCTTCAGATTTAGGTGTTTATGAATATTAGGTATCAGGACACCCGTGAAAAAGGGGTAGGTATGTACATTCATTCTGAAGATTAATTTCTGCGTGTATACTCTAAGCATAAAATGCAGGAGAAAAATTAGAACATCTGGAAAGACGGCGTCGATTTTGATCAAATGGTGGCTGATAATATAATTAAGTACTGTTCATTGATTCACCGTCGTCTATCAACAGATAGAGCAGTGACATAGCTGCCAAAGCGTTATCTGTGTTCATCATTTAATAAGTTTGTAGCCATCAGGCTCTTTATGTAATAAGACGTGTAGAGCAAACAGGTGCCGTGACATGGAGACTAGGGATCTAGTCATTGGGGATTTTGCTCGCACTTACTCGCTCGAGCACCGCGCACGGATGTGGCTATTTCGAGTATGAATGTTCGGAGCGGGCTGCCACTAGATCATCCAGTTTACATGGGCGCCCAAGACCGGATTTCGGAAACCAATTTCCCAGTTCCGCTTTTGATCGGTTTCGAGCCTACGTAAAAGGAACCGATTTTAAAACCTTCTTGCCTTTTCACATTGTTTTCTTGTTAAAAATTTTCGGCAGATATGGACAGTGACATTTTCTACCATGAAATAGAAGAATAAATATTAGAGTGAGTATGAATATGTGTATTTAAGTAAAGAAAAATTGGAATTGTGCTGACTAAGGCCAATTCACATTGTCCGTCACGTCACGCCACCGTCCGTCAGGACATTCCGCAATGTAATTCTTATGGCGGCAATCACACTGTCCGTCACCGGACCGTCACGTCAAGCTTTCTCGAGAAGAATGTTTTGACGGAACGGCCGTCAGCTAACATCGAAAGTTAACCTATTTTCATCACGCGAATTACATGTTGCAGTCGACGATTCCACTTGTTATATGCAAATGTGTCTTATTCATCTTTATTTTTGTTATACTTCGTTTTAGGGGTAAAGGCCAATTCACACTGTCCGTCACGTCAACGTCACGTCACGGAACCGTCACGTCAAGTTGTATTCACAATGTCCGTCCGTGTCCGTCACGTCAATTCGTCCATCTCAATACGCGATGTTGAAAGTGAGGTTGTGAGTGGCGATCTGTTACGTAGAAAGTCATAGTTTAATACTAGAAAGGGGGAACAACAACGCTAAATGTTATTAACGGCCAAAGAAAACTTTACAGTGTATGTTTTTGGCCAACTTACTGGGAACTGAAACAACATTTCAAAACATCGACATCTATTTTCAAGCGAAAAAATAAACATATGAAGACATCAAACCATACTTGTAAGAGCATAAATATCGCCTGTATACTTTAACCATTACGACTTGCATGCTGACATTGTTAATACGTCGTAAACAACTGAAATTTTGTCTTTCATTATAACTGACATTTTCATTTAAAGTGTTATTTAATGAAAAATGCATATTCAAATTACAATCTTATTCAAATAAACAGTTTGCTTCAGTCGTTTCTGTTACATTGTTTCGTAACATAAACCATTTTTCGGTTTCAGATATCCGACACTCAATTGACAAAAATATTGAAGTCGTCATGAAACATTTGAGATTTACCCCTAAAACGAGGTACAACAACAGCACAAAGATGAATAAGACACATTTGCATATAAACAGTGCAATCGTCGACTGCAACATGTAATTCGCGTGACGAAATTAGGTTAACTTCCAGTGTTAGCAGACGACCGTTCCGTCAAAACATTCTTCTCGAGAAAGCTTGACGGACGTTGATGTGACGTGACGGTCAGGTGACGGACAGTGTGAATGCCGCCATTAGAAATACATTGCGGAATGTTCTGACAGATGGTGATGTGACGTGACGTGACGGACAGTGTGAATTGGCCTTAAATCTCAAATGTTTCATGACGACTTAAATATTTTTTCTCAATTGAGTGTCCCCCTAAAATCGAGGTCGGATATCTGAAACCAAAAAATGGTTTATGTTACGCAACATTGTAACGGAAAAGACTGAAGCAAACTGTTTATTTTTAATTCGATTACGCATTTTTCATTAAATAACATTTTAAATGAAAAAGTCAGTTCTAATTAAAGACAAAAATTCTGATTTTTACGACGGTATTAACAATGTCAGTGGACAAATCGTAATGGATAAAGTAAACAGACGCTATTTATGCTCTTATAAGTACTGTTTGATGTTTTCATATGTTTATTTTTTCGCTTGAAAATAGACGTCGATGTTTTGAAATGTTGTTTCAGTTCCCAGTAAATTGGCCAAAAACATACACTGTAAAGTTTTCCTTGGCTGTCAATAACATTTAATGTTGTTGTTCCCTCAATCTAGTACTAAACTATGACTTTCTACATGGAAATGAGCATATGGCTTTCTTGGCCGGGAGAGCCCTTGCGGCCGCCTTAGTGTCTTTCTATTTGACGCCGTGTGGGCGACGTGCCAATGATGATGAGGACAACACACAAAACCCAGTCCCCTGCCGGGAATCGAACCCAGGCCGCCTGTGTGGCAGTCAGCGACGCTACCGCTGAGCTATGGAGGCGGACACTTTCTGCATAACAGATTGCCAGTCATAATCTCACTTTCAACATCGTCTATTGAGATGGGCGAATCGACGTAATTCAGATCGTTCTGCAGTTGGTTTTGATCATCAGATGATTTTACTATACGGTAAATGACGGCGTCATCTGCAAACAACCTAAGAGAGTTGCTTAGATTTTCTCCCTAATCGTTTATGTAAATAAGGAACAGCAGTGGACCAATAACACTACCCTGTGGAACGCCCGAAATCACCTCTGTTTTAGTCGATGCTTTACCATCGATTACCACAAACTGTGTCCTCTCTGACAGGAAATCCCCTATCCAGTCGCAAATTTGGGGCGATATACCATAACCACACAATTTGATTAAAAGCCATTTGTGAGGTACAGTGCCAAAAGCCTTCTGGAAATCAAGAAATACAGAATCGATTTGCAAACCCTTGTCAATAGCACTCATCACTTCGTGTGAGTAAAGAGCTAGTTGTGTTTCTCGTGAACGATATTTTCTAAATCCCTGTTGACCTTGGGTCAATAGATCATTCTGTTCGTGATCATTCTGTTCGTGATAATTCATAATATTTGAATACAGGATATGTTCCAAAACCCTGCTGCAAATTGACATCAATGAAATAGGCCTGTAGTTTAGTGGATTACTCCTACTGCCTTTCTTGAAGATAGGTGTGACCTGTGCAACTTTCCAATCTTTTGGTACAGATCCTTCTTTGAAAGAGCAGTTGTATATGGCTGTTAAGTAAGGAGCTATCGCTTCAGCATAATCAGATGGAAATATAATGGGTATACAATGGGTACCAGAAGACTTGTTCTTGATAAGTGATTTTAGTTGCTTCACTACTCCGACGATATCTACTTCTATGTTACTCATTTTGGCCTCTGTTTGTAATTCGAAATCTGGATTATTGGTTTCGTCTTCTTTGGTGAATGAGTTTCTAAAAGCTATTTTCAGTAACTCTGCTTTAGTAAGCGCTATCAGCAGTAGGATCGCCATTACTATCATGCAGTGAGGGTATTGTTTGTGTATTGCCCCTAGTATATTTAAAATATGACCAAAATCTCTTTGTGTTTCAGTCAAATTTCTAGAAACAGTTTCATTGTGATAAGTATTGTAGGAATCTCTTATTGAAGTCCTTTCTAAATTTCGAGCTTCTGTGTAGGACTGCCAATCCTGGGGATTTTGTGTTCGTTTAAATTTAGCATGATGTGATGTTCCAACAGCATAATACGTCCCACACATTGCATTTAAAACTTAAGATGCTCTACAAACTGTGCAGCAAGTTTCCTGTCCGCCATGATCTCCATACTCTGAAAATCACATTGACGCGCATGGCAGGGGGTACATTGTGTAAATGTGGGCAGTGGCAGAGTTTCACTTTTGTGCCCGCTGGTTATTCAAATTTATCCGCCGCTACCGACCTCTACAATTCGATATCCTATTTCACATTCTTACTAACTATAATTGTTTGTCAATGGAATTGTAGATTTATGTTTTGTGCACTATCATCGTAATTATACCACCTTTTCCCATAATTAGTATGTCTGTGAACTGGGGGACCGAAACGGCACTTCCCATATTATTTTTAAAACCCAACTGATTGGTTAAGATTGCACAAGAAATATTTTTGTGTATATTTCTGAGTAATAAAAGCAAAGTCATATAATACTAACAATGTAGGGCTAAGGTATGCCTTAATTCTTCTTACACAAAAATGTAGTCTTTAAACATAATTAAATTGCTTCTATTACACTCACAGTTTAACAATTTTGGCTCCAAATCTGCCACTCTAGGCTCCAGCCCACTCAGCCTACTGGTAAATCCGCCACTGCATGTGGGATATGATGGGACAACAACCGACACATGTCACTCGCCCACCCACAACTCTTGCAGAGGTAATGAAAAGGTCAAGCAGGCATGGAATAATGTATCACAATACAATAGTCGCCATCTGTATGGTCGAATGGATGGGTGTTCCTGCTTAGATTGACACCTGGTATCTGTGTACCACTTGAGTTATCAGTCAGTAAATGTTATCATATATATATATATATATATATATATATATATATATATATATATATATATATATATATACTTGGGAAGGTCATTATATTGAGTTGACTGAAATTGTTAGCACAGAATTTCCAGCATCCAGTCCTTGCATGGGCCTACATCAGATAATGCAGTCTGTACCTTTTATATCAAGTGAATTTCCCCATAAAAGCCAAGTCACACTGGTTGTCACGTCACAGTATCGTCATATCAAGGTGTATTCCCAATATCCGTCACATCAGTTTGCTTACCCAATCGCAACTGTAAAAGTGAGGTCATGAGTTATCATTGTTGATGTAAAAAGTCATAGTCTGCTATCGGAATTGAGGAAACAACAACGCTAAATTTTATTGATGGTGAAAACAAACATTACACTGTATATATTTGGTCAACTTAGTTTGGTAAAGCCAACAGTGATGCTGCAGTGGACGCGCCAGTTCCTGCTAGATTACCTAAGTTAAACACTGCCGAACGCTGTTTGCAAGCAGGGTGCACTTAGCTCTTGTGAGGCCAACTGAGGAGCTACTTGATTGAGAAGCAGCGGCTAGGGTCACGAAAACTGACACAACCGTCGCGAGTGTGAGGCATTGACCGTGTCCCCCTCCATACCACATCCGTGGACACCCTCGGGCAGAGGATGACACAGCAGCCGGTCAGTACCCAGTGAGCCTCTCTAGGCCTGTCGGAGAGAGTTTAGTTTAGTTAGTGTGGTAAAGTGCTGGGAAGCGAAATAAGATTTCATAGAATCGGCATCCATTTGCAAGTGAAAATATATACATTCAGACACATCAAACAATACACATAAGAGAATAAACAGAGCCTGTTTGCTTTATCCAGAAGGATTTTCTCCCTTACATTGTTAATAATGTTATAAACAACTCCATATTTCTCATTATTAGTGCTGACTTTTTCATGTAAAATGTTTATTAATGACTTTGCTTCATCAATTTACAATCTTATTCATAAACATCAGTAAGATATTTTATGTCCACATGCCGTGCCATCTTTGATCTAATATATGGCCCAAAACTTTGGCAATGTAATGTTCTTCTCTTAGTTCCTTTGGATTAAAATGTAATCTCTTTATTTTAACTTTATTTACAGAATGCTGATTTCCCTTTACATTATTTGCTTTTTTTCGATTTTTACGTATTACCCTATTCATTGGATGAAATCATAGTCATGTACTCAGCATGTAGGACATATAATTTGTAAACCGAGTAATCTAAACAGAGGAGTGCTTCATGAACACAGACTTGTCAGATAAATCTTTTAATTTTCGTTAGTTTTGGTTCATCCTTGTTGACGTATATTTTATCCCCATGGGTAGGTAAGATTTAACTACATTAAATGGTTTATATACATTACCATAATAATCTAGTATTTTGGAAGAATTTTTATGTGGTACATGAATAAAAACGTTCACTTGAATATATAAGGTTAGCACAAACATTCCGATTTCTTTCGTAACCAATGTTCATGGCAGTTAATAGGCTTTCAATAACATATGTAGTCTATTTGTCTATATACAAATTGGCTATCATTCAGGGGCACTTGCTATCTCAACATACATGAAAATGTGCATATGCATATTGTTCTTTACAGTATTAGATAGTATAGAGTCAATTACATTTGTCTACAGCTATCTGCTCTTTTCTGTCACCCTTATTGTATATTGAAAGCTCAACTGAAATTTTAAGGCATTCATTGAGACCACCACCATCAGATGATTTTCTTAAGTGTATGTAGTTACCGAATCTATAGTAGTCCTCTGTCCTGGAACTGTTAAGCCCATTTTCCTAGTTTGAATAGTTTTACATTTACATCCACATTAATAATCTGTAAGCCACCTCATGGTGTGTGGAGGAAGGTAATTTTGTGTACCATTCTCACTTCGTCCACCCATTCTAGGTGAGTATGGTTTGTAGAAAACAAAGAGTGTGGATTTGGGTCAGTGTAGGCTCTAATCTCTATAATTTTATCCTTGTGGTCTTTTCTCGAGTTTTAAATAGGGCGAAGCATTAATTTGCTGGGTACGGACTTGGCGAACCCGGGGTCCTCAGCTGTGGACTGTGTCGCTGCCCAAACAGTCTTCCACACCGTAAACTCAATGCATGCTTCAGCGACCATCGTTCGTCGTGATGGTGGAACATTGTACATTTCAGAGCCCGAGGTCTTGGCTTAATGGCCTGGGTCGTGAGGACGGTACAAACCTCTATGAGAAAAACAAAACTCAATCTCAAGGTGTGCTATATGCCAAGGAGATGCGTGCATGTTGAGGCTGAACAGTCGTTAGCGAGCAACCTCTGAGGAACCTGCCACACCTCAGTTGTATAAGGCTTAACCAGGCAAGTGGCGCTCTTTCTGGGTGGACTTTTATATCCCTAGCTACTCATGGGACCGCCATGAATAGATCTCAGAGTAAGGTTCGCGAACGTATAACCGCCGTCTCTAAGAGAGAAAGAGTTTACTGTAATGTGGCATCAAATAACCCTCACACATCCTCTTTCCTAAGTACACCGTGCGAGGAACGTCGGACTAGAAATAAAGATGAGCCATACTCTCCTAAATTCCTTGTATATAGCCGTACTGATTGTCATTTACATCTATGAAGCCTCTTTTCTTTGTTGAAAATCTTGAGGACACATACTGTGAACTTTTAAGTATGTCAAAGATGCTAAGTGACGCAGTGTTCATAGAAGCAGCATCCCTGGCCCAATCGCAGGCGTTACTTGCGTGCAAGTAGCTGGGTGATGTCCCGGTGAGCATCACACCACACAAATCGCTAAATATGGTCCAAGGCATAATATTCCACAAAAGTCTGTTCTTGCAGTCTGACGACGAGTTGCGTGCTAACTTAGAGCGAAGAGGAGTCCACTTTGTCTGGCGTGTCCATAGGGGACCAAAAGATCGAAAGGTTGCCACTGGTGCTTTCATCCTGGCTTTTGTAGGCGATACCCTGCCTGAGAAGGTCAAGGTCATGATTTACCGATATTACTCCCCCCATGAGGTGCTTTAAATGCTGGAAATTCGGCCACATGTCCTCTAAATGTAATTCCAGCGCTACATGTAGGGACTGTGGGCGTCCTGCACACCTGGATGCTCCATGTACACTGCCTCCCATCTGCATGAACTGTGGCCTAAATCATCCTCCATGTTCTTCGGATTGCACCGTTCTTAGTCAGGAACGGAAAATAATGGAATTTAAGACCTTTGACCGGCTGTCTTACTGTGAGGCCTGAAAGAAATATCATCGACTACACCACGTCCAAATGACCACCTCCTTTGCAGCAGCGACGTCGTCGCCATCCTCTCTGACTACAGCAGCAGACCATAGTACATCTCTTTCTGTAGGCCCGCAGGGCCGCCAGATTACGCCTGCCCCCAGGGTAGTTGGGGACTCCATTCCTCCTACTGCTCCAAAGGCTATTGCTTTGGGAGCTGCCCCCATCTGTCCAACCTTCTCCGGTTGCCCTCATATGGAAGGGGTTCCTTGGAACTCTCCCTTCCCAGGGTTCCACAAGTGTCACGATCGACAATAACCAGCAGCAGGCGGATCTGCAGGCTGCTGGGCATCGCACTCTTCCTCTGTCCCTGAGACTGAGGCTGAGACTGCATAGCCCCTCCCTCCAGCGAAGCTCCCCGGAGGATAGGAGGCTTAGGAAGAAACAGAACGAGACCAAGGAAACCATGGTGTCCAGTGTGCCACCCTCACCTCCTCTGCCTCTGAGGACATCGGGGACGCATTAGAAATGATGGACATAGAAGCAGATGTCTCAACTGGTGGATGCACGTGATGAGGTGTAATTAGCCCACCTCAATCGTTCATGCCTTTCCAGCTTTCAGCAAACTTCATCCTCCAGTGGAACTGTGGCGGTCTTTTCACCCACCTGACTGAGCTGCGACAACTTTTGAGCATAATACCTGCTTTCTGCATTGCCCTCCAGGAAACCTGGTTTCCGGCAATGCGGACTCCTGCCCTTTAGGGCTATAGGGCATACTTCTGTAATTGTTGTGCATATAACAGGGTCTCATGCAGAGTGTGTGTACATGTCCTTACCTCTGTCTATAGGGAATTCATGCCCCTTCAGACATGTTTAGAAGCTGTGTAAGGACAACACAGGAGATCACGATCTGCAGTCTCTACCTCCCTCCAGATGGCGATATCTCTCTTAGTGTTTTCGCTGCACTTGTATCACTACGCCCCCCACCTTTCTTGCTATTGGGGGACTTTCATGCCCACAATCCCTTGTGGGGTGGTTCCACGATCTCTGGCTGTGGCAGAAATGTTGAGGACTTACTTTCTCAACTAAACCCCTGCCTCTTAAACACTGGTGCCCCCACACATTTTTGTGTGGCTCATGGCACGTTCTCGGCCACTGATTTGTCAATCTGCAGCTACAGCTTTCGGCCATCCGTCCGCTGGAAAGTTCACGATAACTGTGTGGCAGTGATTATTTTCCGATCTTTTGTCACTTCCATAGCTTCAGTCCCCAGGGAACCTGCCCAAGTGGGTTCTACACATGCCTAACTGGAAGACTATACCTCTGCTGTCATCGATGGCCCTCCCCCACTCGATAACATCGATATGGTGGTCGAGAGCGCCACACACTCCATAGTTTCTGCTGCAGAAGCTACCATTCCGCGTTCATCAGGGTGCCCATGGCGTAAGATAGTGCCGTGGTGGTCGCCGGAGGTCGCTGAGGCCAGTAAAGACCGCAGGCGGGCCTTACAGAAATACAAGCAGCGCCCCTGTCTAGAACACCTCATCGCTTTTAAACGCCTCTGTGCTCGTGCTCGCAAATTAATTCGACGGCGGAAACAGGAGTGTTGGGAGAGGTACGTCTCCACTATTGGGTCAGGTACTTCTGCCTGCAGGTCTGAAGCAAACTCAGGCGTTTAAAGTGATACCCGACGCCAGCAGGAATCCCTGGGATCTCCAAAAATGGACTTATCTGTGCAGACGCAGCCATGCTTGCAGAGATGTTTGCTGAGCATTATTCTCGAGCCTCTGCCTCTGCGATCTATCCATCTGTGCATTAAAGGAGCAGGTAGAATGCCAGCCCATCTCCTCTACCGCCCGCAGCACTGACACTTATAATGCCCTGTTCAGTGAGAGGGAGCTACTCACTGCTCTTACACAATGGCCCAACTCAGCCCCTGGGCCTGATAGCATCCATACTGAAATGCTGACTCACCTTAAACAGAAAGCCAGGGTAATCTCCTCGCTCTTTTCAACCGAATCTGGTGCGACTGTGTTTCCCCATTGCAATGGCGGGAGAGCATAAACATCCTGGTGATCAAACCTGGCAAAAACCCTGTTCACGTGGATAGCTATCGGCCCATCACCCTGACCAACGTCCTGCGTTAACTGTTGGAGCGTATGGTCAGTAGGCGTTTGTGGTGGGTCCTTGATACTTGAGGCTTACTGGTTCCATACCAGGGCGGTTTCCGCCAGGACCACTCTACCACCAATAATCTGGTATACCTCGAGTCTGCAATCCGCACAGCTTTTTCCAGGTGCTAGCATCTTGTAGACGTCTTCTTCGATATGCACCAGGTGTATGACACAACCTAGCGAAACCACATACTCACTACTTTACATGGGTGGGGTCTCTGTGGCTCGCTCCCAATTTACATTAAAAACTTTTTAGCAGTCCATACCTTTCGTGTTCAAGTTGGCGCCTTCAGTAGCACCTCTCATGTGCAGGAAAATGGGGTTCCTCAGGACTCTATTCTGAGTGCCCCATTATTTTTAGTGGCCAATTATGACTTTGCGACAGCAGTTGGATCGTTAGTATCCCCTTTGCTCTATGCTGATGACTTCTGTATCTATTTTAATTCCTCCAGCACTCAGGTTGCTGAATGCGGATTGCAAGGAGCCATTCGGAAGACGCAGTCCTGATCTCTTGACCACAGCGTCCAGTTTTCTTCCGCCAAGACAAGTGTTATGCACTTCTGTCGTCGTCAGATGGTTCTCCTTCACCCTGCACTTTACCTTGATGACCACTTACTTGATGTAGTTGAAACCCATAGGTTTTTAGGGCTGACCTTTGACGTCTGGTTGACATGGCTTCCCCACATTCGTCAGCTGAAACAGGCGTCCTGGCGCCATCTCAATGTTTCTATGGCTCCTTGGCCACACCGCCTGTGGTACTGATCACTCCACCCTGTTGCGGCTCTGTCAAGTTCTGGTGCAGTCCTGTCTTGATTTTGGATATGTCGCCTATGGATCTGCATCACTTTTGACATTGTGCTTGCTGGACCTCATTCACAACTGTGGGGTTCGTATCACAATGGGTGCCTTCCATACCAGCCCCATTAAAAGTCTAGTTGTGGAGGCCGGAGTCCCACCTTTGTGGGTCCGCTGCCAAGAACTGCTCGCAACCTATGCAGCCCATGTGCATAGCTCGCCAGGCCATCCAAACCATCATCTGCTTTTCTCAGATGTGGTCGTCCGTCCCCAACAACGGCGACTCCAGTCAGGTCACATGATCGCCTTCTGTGTCCAGTCCCTTATGTTGGAACTAGAATCTCTTCCTCTTCCTCTTCGGGCATGTGCACATACGCGTTCGTGGTACATGCCAAAGCCACGTACTCGGCTGGACTTGGCCTGCAGACCAAAGACTCTTTTCCTCCTGAGGCTCTATGACGTCAGTTCAAAAAATGTTCAAATGTTTGTGAATCTATCGGACCAATCTGCGTGGTCATCAGTCCGTAGCTTACAAACTACTTAAACCTAGGTAAACTAACCTATGGACAAACACACACACCTATGCCCCAGGGAGGACTCGAACCTCCACGGTGAGCAACTGCGTGCTCCGCAGCGAGATGCTTTAGACCGCTCGGCTACTCCACCGCGGCGTCGTCAGTTCCTTGCTGTCATTGCTTCCTTCCCTGGACACGACTTCACAGATAGTTCAATGGTTGAAGGCCACATTGGCTTTGCTTACTTCCATGGTGACCACATCGAACAGTGCTCCTTGCAAGTTGGCTACAGTGTTTACACTGTGGATGTGGTGGCCATTTACCGGGCTCTCCAGCACATACGTTCCTGCTCAGGTGAGTCTTTCCTTATCTGCAGCGACTCCCTGAGCAGCCTTCGAGTTCTGAACCAGTGCTACCCTTGATCTCCCTTGGTGTTAGCCATACAGAAGATGCGAAAGCCCTTGACTGGTCCAGTTCGTCAGTGGTGTTTGGCCGGTCTCCAGGTCATGTTGGTATCTCAGGTAATGAACTTGCCGACAGGCTTTCTAAACAGGCTGTTGACGAGGCTGTGGTGGATATCGGCCTAACGCCTTCTGATCTCCAGTCTGTTTTGCGCCACCGATTTCTAAGCTTTGGATTACGGTGTTGCGTGTCCTGACCGTGCCCAGCAAACTTTGGGCTGTAAAGGAGACTACGGGTGTGTGGCGGTCCTCCATGCAGGCATCTCGGCAGGATTCTGTAGTCCTGTGCCAGCTCCGCATTGGCCATACCTGGCTGACACATGGCCATCTCCTTTGTGGTGAGGACCTGCCCGAGTGTCGCTGTGGCTCCCACTTGACAGGAGCCCTCATCTTGCTGGACTGCCCTATTTTAGACGCGCTGCGGCGGACTTTTAATTTTCCTGCACTATTATCAGATGTTTAAAGAGACGATGCCAAAATGGCTGATTCAGTTTTGTTTTATTTGTGACGGTGGTTTTTACCTCTCTCTTTAAAGCTTTGCTTCAGTACACAGTTTGTGTTCCTCCTGTCTCGTGTTCTCTGATTAGAGATTTCCATGTGTTGCCGTATGGTTATCTTTTCCCCATTTTTTTAAGCTCAAGGTCGGTCAACCACAGACATCGACGTATTCGTTCCATTTCTTGTCGTTGTTTGGTGTTTCTGTGTGATTGCCTCATTTTGTGTCATCTCCTGTCGACTTTGTTGTCGTTTTACTGACTCAGGGGGATATTCCTCCCCTTTGCTATTTCCAACTCTGGGCTCTTTTCCGCATCCGTGCATTTTGTTGTGACGCCCAGTGATGGAATGGGGGACTGATGACCTTGCAGTTTTGTCTCCCTAAAAGACCCAGATAACAACAATCTCTGATGCTTTTCGCACTTGCTGTATGAGGCTGTAATGAAGTGTGCTGCTCTTTGTTTGATCTTCTCTATGTTTTCTATCAACCATATCTGGCACAAACGCTGAAATGATAATTAATACTAAAGTGTGAGCTGAACCAGTGGTTTTAACCTACTTCCTTTGTTGACGGATTACATTTCCTGAGTATTTTTCCGGTGAATATCTGGCATCTGCCTGACCCACAATTAATTTTATATAGTTGTTCCATTTCAGATGGCTCATTATGTGTACTCAGATTATTTGGAAGTAGCTGCTTCCATTGTTTTTCCAGCTACCGCATAATTATATAATAAAGGACCTTTAATTCTATGTAAATGCAGAACTTTACATTTGGTTATTTCAAGGTTAATTGTCATTCCCTCCTCCAGGCGCCACTTCCATTTTGCTACACTTTTCTTGTGTTATGATTTCTCGATATACTTCAGCATTTCCACAAAAAGTCTAGTTGAACTTCTGATGTTATTTGTGAGGACATTTATATATATTGTGAAAAGCAACAGTGCTATAACAGTCCCTCAGGCCACATCAGGCATCAGTTCTCTAAATTGAGAAAGACATGCTTCGTTCTGTAAGCTAGAAAACCCAGTCACAATACTGGTCTGTTATTCTGTATGCTAGCACTTTCTTTATCAGGAGATGGTACGGAACTGTAGCGAACACCTTGTAGAAGTCCGGTAACACGACATCTACTGGAGATCCTTTATCTACTGTGCTCTTGGTCTCTTGGATGAATAGCTCTAGCTGGTTTTCACATGGTCGTTGCTTCTGGAACCCATGTTGATTCTTACAGACTAGATTTCCGGTCTCCATAAGTGTGAAAATATTCAAACATTAAACGTGTTCCAATATTCTACAACTGAATGACATGAGAGATATGGATCTACAACTTTGCTCATCTGTTCGACAACCCTTCTTGAAAATGGGGATGACCTGCACATTTTTCCAGTCCTTACGAACACTTGGTTCCTCTAGAGATCTATGGCACTCTGCTGCTAGACGGAGTGGGTGGGAGTTAAATTCCCTCGCATATTGCATATTATCTGTTATTCCATCAGATCCAGTGTTCTTTCCTCTGTGTAGCTATTTCAGTTGCTTTTCTATCCCTCTGACATTGATTTCAATGTCTGTCATTGCAATGGTTTAGAGGAGGAAGTACAATGCAAAATTCCTCTGTGGAATGGCTTTGGAAAAAAAAATTAGTATTTCTACCTATAGCGTGCCATGCCCTACATCTACATCCATACCCCACAAAGCCAGCTCATGGTGTGTGCTGAAGGGTACTTAGTGTACCATTGTCATTTCCTTCTATTCTACCCAAGTCTGATACGTTGGAAAAAGATTGCCAGTATGCCTCCTTCAGGGCCGTAATCTCTCTAATTTTACCCTTGTGGCTACATGTCCAGAAATAGCATAATACTCGAACATAAAAAGTGTTCCAAAAATCAGTAATAGACCGATATCAGAGATATAGGCCTATAATTTTGCGCATTGTTGGAAAACCTTTCCTGTAAATGGGAATGGCCTGCGCTTTTTATCCAGTCCTTAGGAATGTTACACTCCTCTAAGAGAATTTCAGTACACTGCTGCTAGAAGAGGGCAAGTTCCTTTGCATGTAAAATCGAATTGGTGCCCCATCAGTTCCAGCGGCCTTTCCTCTGTTCAGCATTTTCAATTGCTTTTCTAGCCTTCTGACACTTATTTCAATTTCTGCGTCTATCTCGTCGCCATTGTGGCCATAGAGTGTCTGAACAAATAGTTTCTACACTTTTACGAATTTGACGTAGGATTAAAATTTCTTAGTTTTTTTTTTCTTTTTTTTATGCTAATATTGGCATTGTCTGATTTTTGTTCTTTCCAAGATTTTGTCTACATTTACATTTGCAATGAAGTTCTCTTTGCTTTCGTAATAGTTTGTAAATTCCATTGCTGAACCACGGTGGAACTATCCCATCTCATATAATTTTACTTGGCACATAATTACCTAACATATATACTTCGTCCATATATGCTCAACACTATCAGTGCTAGAGACAAAATTTTCACGTTGAGTAGTCAAGTACTCTGAAATCTGTCCCTTTTCATATTTTACTAAACAGGACGATCGTCCTACCCTTCTAGATGTTTCGTTTTGCGGCTATATTCATTGACGCTGTAATGGCCTTATGATCACAGATTCCATGTTCTACACCAAGTGGAAACGTTTGGCCTATTTGTCACCATCAGATCTGTACCGTTTTTCCCTCAAGTTGACAATGTACTTAAGTGCTCATGTGAAACTTTCATTTATTTTGTTGTATTATTGCGAAAGATAAGCCTCGGCATGAAATAAAGACATTACTTTGTGATACCTGAGAATGTGCAGAGTTTTCAAGATATTCATTCAGAGTCATACAGTTAACTAGGACAGTGATTCATTCCTTTCCCATGAGTATTACACGTTTTATTACAATTCCAGGCAGCTCTAGATTAATTTAATATAAAATCTACTCAAAATTTGTAAATTTTTCTTAATACACAGTGTTAAATATATTTTAACAATTTTGCTGCAATAATATTTATTTATTTTATACTATGGTCATTTCAGCTATAATGCCATCTTCAGGTTATCTGCAATGGTTTGTTACAAATTTTGTGTGTTATTAAGTCCTATATTACAAAACAGGACAGGATATGACAACTATATATATAACATTAGATTTTACATACTTTCTGAAATTGTGTATTTTCTATCCAATATAGCTAATTGTTCTGTCACACCATAAGTTAGTCTGAAATTCGTTTTTATTGTAGTTTGATGTATTGTGCCAGTTACTTATGTTGGTCAAAATTCCGGAAAATATCTCTATAGAATGATACCAGAGAGTGGATAGGTTTAGGGAGGTCACCAATTTTGCACTTTAGACTTCTCGCTTAACAAAATGTTTGAAATTTTTTTCTCAGGGTGGCTGGAAATCCAACGTTTCTTCTCAAGCTGCAGTGCTATTATTTTTTTTAAATCGTGTAGGCCATAATTATGCTAGCAATCTAACTAGACAAATATTTCGGCAGTAAGTGAAAAATGTAAAATTATGTCTGCAAAATGTTAAAATAGCCTGATATTGTTGTTGGTTAGCATGCCCTGCTAAATAAACTGGAAAAAAAATCCAGTTAAAAGATTGCAATAATTCAGTAATTGCAGGCATTGAAATTAATGCCCCTAAGGTTTGCAAATGCTATCTTAAAGTCTATTTGGATTCAGATGTCATCTGATGATGCAGAGGCATATTTTTCTACGTATAATTTCTTCTTCCGGAGAAGATTAATGAGAGCTTCAATGTAACATGTACAATGAAAACTCTCATGAAGTAAAGCATGGGTAAGGCAGGCCAGTGATAATCCATATACATAAAATCCCTGCTGAAACAGGGAAAAAAGGTCAATCCATCGCAAACGAACTTCCGCAAGGAACTATAAGAATATTCGGAAGTAGGCTTGAATAGGTATACGTAAGCAACATGTGGTACCTTGAAGGTATGAATTCCCTAGATCAGCGGTACTCAACCTGCGGCCCTTGGGCCACTTGTGGCCCGCCGAGGTTTTTTGAGTGGCCCTGCAAGCTAGTCGTCCATTACTCAAAATTTCGCAATAAAAATCTTTAATGACTGGCTGATAAAAATGGGCGAGATGCGTACAGCGAAATCGACAAATCCAATGCCCTGAATTTAAGCAGCACGTTCTCGACAACGCATGCCGTTTGTTGTGCAGCAGGCTCCTCTGTCTCAGGGCTATGTACATAGCCCTGGCGGCAGTGAGCGTCCGAAGCTCTGTTCTCCCATTCTTGGAATGAAGCGAACGAGACATATTCCACACTACGCGTAATTCTTCATAACTAAAACTGGCTTCTATTGCTATTTTTGTTAATATTGGTTCTTAATTTCTTGTTTGCTTTAGATTATGGATTTTGGTGATAGCTTTGATAGCCCACAACATACGCCACTGTCCAGACAATATTACAACAAGACGTTATCTCCATCCTCAGCAGAGTACTACCAGCTCCCTGACTTTGGTTTTGTGTGTTCATATTTGAAAGACGCTCACAGCGAGCTGCGAGCGTTGCGTCAGCAGTCAGTGGTGATCGTGCTGCCACAGTCAAACGCCGTTTCTCGTGAGCTTCTCGAGAACTGCTTGAGCGCCGGCAGCTCGAAAAATTCTCGGTGCGTTCGAGTCACTGTGCCTCACAGTCCCATCCGTACTTTAAAAACGTTTAAAAAAAAGCTTAAAAACATCGGTTTTTGTTATTCCTTACTGCAGCAAATATTCGGCATGTACGCGCAGGCGCAGTGTTGCCAAACAGTGTGTATCGACTGAACGCCTTGAGGCTACTGCTGTACTGTAAAGAGCCAAGGAAATGACGTCAAAATGACGAAGCCGACCTCTTCTGACAAACATTCCGAGATTTGTTAGGTGCAACTACAAATTTTCTCCTACCTAGACGGCGTCTTCCTTTACGTATTTTCACGAGTTTCTTCTTATAACTCACGTGTTGCTATTTCAAAGTAATGGCAAATACGTCTTTCTTAGTACGATTAATTGTAAACTAGAGTCAAAGAATGCAGTATTGACGAGTAACACCTGACATTAATGGTAAACAGAAACAGACGAAAGTTAGACAGGTGCTCGTTATAGGGGTGTGAATAAAAGCATGATGATGTGGCATAGATGTACGAACTTTGCCTACTACTATTAATTAAATTTTGCGATTTTCAACTTATTAACTGTACCTGCGTTTTTTCTGAAAAGTGCATTTGTTCTAGTTAGTGAACATCCCATGAAATATGGACCAACGTATGGCGAACATTGTCTGTTGAACTACCTGCACATAAACTGCGGGCACACAGTAATATTGAAAGCTGTAAATTTCATGCTGATACAAGTAGTTTCATGCATTGACTAAGGAATATAGATAAAGCTCTTGAGTTCCGCGAAATACAGTATTAGCACACTTATCCCATAAATAGTGCCTATAGAACGCAATAACGTGTATATTAAGAGAAACAGGACACTTTATTACCATTAAAAGAACTCTCGTACGTAATTTAGATATGAAATTATTGGTATGAGCATGATGTTTACATCTGTTATTACACTGTGTCCGCAGTTTATATGCAGGTAGTTCAGGAGACAATGTTTTATAATTCGTTGGTCCAAATTTCTCGGCATGTTCACTAAATAGGGCTGAAGAGAAATCGAAATTAAGCAGAATGTAAATTCTATTTAATTAATAATAGTTTTAGAAAACTCCCACTCAAGATAAAAAAAGGCCAAAGGCTGCAAACGAACCACTGCCCATGAACTTCTGCTCCACATTATCACGCCGTCGTCCACAACGCTACAACAAATACCTACCTAATATGTTCTTTTATCTCTTTATCACTAACTTCAAGAGTTACCTGCCAATAGGGCATTTGTTGAGTTTAGTTCACAATTATTCGTACTAAGAACGACGTGTTTTTGGTAGCTACAAGTGAGTTGTAATGCGAAAATAAATGTAAATAGAAAAGGGAAGATGCCGTCTCTGCAGGAGAGAGTTTGCACCCAATCATACATCGCTCGATCGATATACATAATCGAGAGTCGAAACTGGTGATGTAGACGTTATAATGACGTCACGCAGTGGTACGATAGCGGTGAACCTATGCTCTCCCCTCGGCCCTAATAATAATAATTTCATGTGGCTCATTGGCCTGGTGCAAGTCTTTCAATTGGACGCCACTTCGGCGACTTGCATGTCCCTAGTTACCCAGTTATCCAACCGGGGAAAGGGGACCTACAGCTCAACGTGGAATCCGAACCACGTGTCGTTTCTGGCGACTCCTCACATCGTTCAGAGCTGAAGGATGGGTTGAAGTGTAGACTGAAAAAATCCGAGGTCCGACCGGGTTTCGAACCCGCGACCCTTCAGTTTCCAGTCGGCCCTGATGAGCAAAGAATTAAGATACGGTAATGAAGGAAATGCAGGTATCCACGATTAAACCCTATTTTCAGGGCCTTGCATGTAACGCATGTTTTCATAAGAAAGAAATTAAAAATATAAAACAGAAATACAGCTTTTATTTACACTTTAGAACATCATTAGCGATATGTGTAGCCTTAGTTACCGCAAGTCTAATCGAGAAAATAGGTTGCCATGACACGTGTGTCTTAATGGGTTTCTTTCTAAATGTGTTAAAGAAATAGATACTTAATAGAGATGTTTCTCGAGAGTGAAGTCAACTCAGGCTGCAGGTACACACACAGGGAGAGTATTACGTACTTCTTCACTAGCACCACATGTCTAGAAAAGGGGTTATCTTCGCGGGCTATCTGTGCGAGTGCAAACCAACTTGTCATGAAAGAATATTTGCAGGAGAGACTTCAAATTTTCCCCTCCCGGTTGACTTTCCATTGGCTATGATATGGATAAACTACTGTCACTGGTGAGTAGTCGAAACGGCTCATAAAGCAATGATTAGTATATTTTTGTAATCTTGTTAACTTCTGAAAATTAATGTGGTCATCATTATATCAGATGGTAATACACAGATTTTTTGTTCCATGGCACTAATTCTGGATGGGATAAATCCACTCTACAAGCATAGATCTATATATATTATACAATGAAAGTTTACTAGGATCTGACCAAAGTTCATTTCCACATTTACAGGGTCTTCTTGGTGCAATATTTATATTGGCGAATCATTATTAGTTTCTAAATTCTGTATAGTTGTACAATGAAGTTTGCCAATACAGTTGGCTGAAACGTGCTACTACTAACTTAACAAAAATGTCACTTATATATAGTATATTTTGCGGGCAGATGCTGTACAGCGTATTTATAAACGGTTTCGTGACACTGAATATTTTTTACCAACAAAAAGATATACGAAACCTAGAACGTCGCCAGTTTCTTTAGGTACGCACACTTCAGTGAAGCATCTCAACGTTAAGAGAGCCATAACATTCCTGGTAATGCATCATTCAGACCACAGCAATAACAACATAAAATCTATATCTCAAATGCATTTTTCTTTCCTGGAAAAGTTACAAAATCACTACTTTTGCTAGTTCCATTTGGAAAAGCAAAGCTCATACCTTTTAATAAGAGTAGCAAGCACCTCACTGTTTTATGAGCCCACTGTGACTTTTCGTCCAGGTGAAATCAGTTTATCAGTACACTGCAAAGGGAAAGCTTTCAGCGATATTTCCACAGTGGACCAAATTTGGCATTATATTATTATTCGAGGCATGATTTTTTCGCATTAATTTTTTTACTACTTTAGGTGAAGCATATATTTCTTCTCGCATTATTTCGCCATATAGATGTTGCTGTATCTCTTTAAGTTCAGTGTTGTAAAATTAAATATCACGAGTTTTGTTATTGTAGCTCTGAATTATTTACATGGATGGTAGCTATAGAAGTTGCCAACAAAGATCCAATATAATTTAGTATATTTTGGATTATAAACAAGTAACACTTGTATTATACTAAGCCGGCCGCGGTGGCCGAGGGGACTGAGGCGCTTCAGTCACGGTCTGCACGGCCACTAAGGTCGGGGGTTCGAATCCCCCCTCGGGCATGGATATTTGTGCCGTCCTTAGTCTTAGCTAGTTCATAAGTAGTTTGTAAGCTTAGGGACTGATCACCCCGTAGTTAAGTCCCATAAGTTCTACAAACATTTGAACATTTGAATTATTATACTAACTTTACTCCGCTGCTTTGCACACTTAGATTGGGCGGTATTTACAGGTTGTTTCTTCTTAATATAAATTTTTGTAGAATTAGCTTTAAAATTGCGTTGATAATGAAATATTTGAGTACAACTTACCATCTCCTATTGCACCCCTTAGTGGCTGAATTCGCAAGAAGACGAAACACGTATTTTTAAAATTCTAACCAAGAATCCAAATCCCCCCCCCCCTCTCCTTAGGGATGGAATGTCAGAAATCGCTTCTTAAACGACATCTTCAGAGTAAGACCAACATCCTCTACAAAAAAGGTTCAAATGTTTGTAAATATATCGGACTCAGCGCTTGGTCATTAGTCCGTAGCTTACGAACAACTTAAACTAAGGTAAACTAACCTAAGTACAACACAAACACACATGCCCGAAGGGAGACTCGAATCCCCGACGGCGAACTGCCGCGCGCACCGCAGCACGGCGCCCCAGTGCGCACGGCTAATCCACCGCGGCTACACTCTACAAATTTCAAGTTTTTAATCGTCAGTGGTTTGGGCTCGACCATGATGAGTCAGTCAGTCGTGACATTGACTTTTATGTATAGGGATTATCACTGGCCTGCCTTACCCGTGTTTTACTTCATGAGAGTTTTCATTGTACATGTTACAGTGAAGCACTCATTAATCTTCTCCGGAGTTTTACGATGAAATATGTCTCTGCATCAACAGATGACATCTGAATCCAAATAGACTTTAAGACAGCATTTGCAAACCTTAGGAGCATTAATTTCAATGCCTGCAATGACTGAATTATTGCAAACTTTTGACTGGATTTTTCAGTTTATTTAGCAGGGCATGCTAAACAGCAACAATATCAGGCTATTTTAAAATTTTGCAGACATAATTTTACGTTTTTCACTTACTGCCGAAATATTTGTCTAGTTAGATTGCTAGCATAATTATGGCCCACGCGATTTTCAAAAAATAATAGCACTGCAGCTTGAGAAGACAGGTTGGATTTCCAGGAACCCTGAGAAAAAAATGTCAAAAATTTGGTTAAGCGAGAAGTCTGGAGTGCAAAATTGGTGACCTACCTAAACCTATCCACTCTCTGGCATCATTCTATAGAGAGATTTTCCGGAATATCATAGATAACAAGTATGTTTTGTCCTACTGAGAAATCTTTGTTTTCACTTCCCTTTCCGTTAGCACATATGATCGTGGGACAGAATTTGAAACTCGTTATACTCTATAATATGCCTATACACTGCAATATCGCCTATTATGCGGAATAAGTAAACTTTACACGACCTCTGCCGCGGCGGGCCGGCCGCGGTGGCCGAGGGGACTGATGCGCTTCAGTCACGGTCTGCACGGCCACTACGCTCGGGGGTCCGAATCCCCCCTCGGGCATGGATATTAGTGCCGTCCTTAGTTGTAGGTAGTTCATAAGTAGTTTGTAAGTTTAGGGACTGATGACCCCGTAGTTAAGTCTCTTAAGCTTAACAAACATTTGAACTTTTTTTTTTTTTTTTTTTTTTTTTTTTTTTTTTTTTTTTTTTTTTTGCCGCGGCGGATTAGCCGTGCGCACTAGGGCGCCGTGCTGGGGTGCGCACGGCCGTTCGCCATCGGGGGTTCGAGTGCCCTCTCGGGCATGCATGTTTGTGTTGTCCTTAGGTTAGTTTACCTTAGTTTAAGTAGTTTGTAAGCTATGGACTAATGACCACGCAGTTGAGTCCGATAGGTTTACAAAGATTTGTACATTTTGAAAACGACCTCAACGCATTAACTCAAGCAAATGAGATAATTATTTTCCTAACCGGAAACAAATGATTCGTAAATATATCACAAAGTCGCTTCAAAATATATTCTCTCGTTATTGCAGAATAATCACGCCTTTAAGTCAGTCATCAAATGAATCATTTTACTGGAGCAGCACATGCCACAAGGACTTAAATTCTCGCACGGGGAGATGCTGTCTCTTGTATCAAAAACGAAAAAGACATTTATATGAAGATGCATGTAAAAGTTTTATAAACAGATGCAAAGTTGGTAGCAGCTCAAATGAGGTCTTCACAAGCAGATATGTCTACAGAATAGTTGTGAGAAACAAAATGCGAGGATCCTGTCGCGTCCCCACTGAGTCACACGTCAGTGTCGTATCCTAGAAAAAAGTGTCATCTGCAAAAGTTACTATAACTGGAGCACAATGAGAAAAGAGACATGTTAATTTCTCCTACGATTGTGCGGTTTGGAAAAATGCACCCTCAAAAGGTGCATAAAGTTTCGGGAAACATATCTTTTATATGATGTATTGCTTAATGCGAAAGTCTTGCTGAGGCCGAACTGAGCGCTGCAGTGTATTCAGCTCTTTGGCGTTTACTGCCGTCGCACTTCTGCGCAAAAACTGAATGCTGCTTCAGGAAGCTACGGAAGGGATAGTTTGCTCTTACGATTGCAGTAACGTGTTTCTTGTCCGAGAATGGGAAGGTGGAAATGGTCGTTTGACAACTGCCGACGGATGCCAGCCAGGTAGACTTGAAGGGGTGGGGGAAGGGTTTCTTGCTGGTTGAAAAGCAAATAGTATTATAAAATGACACTCAAAATAATATTGTTTTGTTTGTAGAGCTTATGGGACTTAACTACGGGGTCATCAGTCCCTAAGCTTACAAACTACTTATGAACTAGCTACTACTAAGGACGGCACAAATATCCATGCCCGAGGGGGGATTCTAACCCCCGACCGTAGTGGCCGTGCAGACCGTGACTGGCGCGCCGCAGACCGCTTGGCTCAAAATGATATACCTCACTTACGCAGTGAGTGGCAAAGCCTGTAAGGAATGAAACTTTGGTACACTATTTTCCACGGTGGGTGCGGGGGGAGGACGCCTATGAATATTAGCATCATTCTGAATATGTCACTGTCAAATTCTTGAAAAGTTGGAGATTTTACACTATTACAGTTTAAGGGTCTGCACATTATTGATAAAGAAATTGTGCCTAAAAGGTGTTATCTTTCCCCTATCACTATCTCTCCTTTGTATCTCCCATTAATATTATTTACACAGCTCTCCTCTCAGCCATGTATGTCTATACCAATTTTTTTCTGTAACTTCTTTTAAGTATTCCCTCATTCCGTTTTATGTTTCGGTGTTTAAATCATAATCCACTGATATTAGGGCCATAAGAAAAACCTAATTACACGAAATGTTTATCCAGTTTTGAAAATGTGTCTTGTTCAAATGTTTGTAAAGCTATGGGACCAAACTGCTTGGTCATCCATCCCTAGAGTTACAAAGTAATTAAACTAACTTACGCTAAGGAAAACACACTCACACACACACACACACACACACACACACACACACACACACACACATCTGCCCGATGGAGGACGCGAACCTCCGACGGGGAGCAGCCGCGCAGTCTGCAGCAAGGCACCTTAGAGAGCACAGCCATTCCCGCACTGATATCCAGTTTCGTCGTACGAGTAAGTCTGATATGTGAAAATAAGATTACATGGTTGAACGACATTGTGAAAAAGGTTGGCTATGTCTAAAAGTGCAAAGATAAAGGAAATGGGGGGGGGGGGGAGGAGGCGCTTGAAATCTGTATCACGTGTTAACAAAATCCTAGGAGTCAGCCCTGACTGTCGTCCGCGCCCAAACTCCACTGCGGCGGTTCCGGTGGGACGTGTTTCTGCATCCGCAGTATCGTCCTGACCTGACTTCCACCTTTTGCCAAATATGTAGAAATGGCTTGGATCGCAGCGCTTTAAAACAGACGACGAGCTAAAGGAGAGCGTCAGTGGGTGGCTACACTCGCAGATGGCAAAGTTGAACGCAGAAGGCATTTAGAAGCTCGTGAAACCACGCACTTACGGTGGACTGCGGAGTAGGTATGTAGATGTAGACGTGGTACGAAAAATGTTTAAATTTGTATGGAAATTATGTTGAAAAAATAGAGGACGTGTGTAGTGTTTACTGTATTATGATAAAAAGTCCCCACAATAAAGTGATTTCTGAATTTAGAAAAAAATGCAACTTATTTTCCATATCGTTCACGCACGCCATTGTTTAATTGCTGTAGAATCTTATATATAAACAAGAAAGTCCGTCTGTAATTCATACAAATCTACATTTTCATTCGGACCTGGAAGAAACTTTGCATAGTTGACCTTCCAAACAACAGAAACGACACTGTCCCCATAAAAGTTTGTTTGGTGCGTGGCAAAGAGTACTTTACAATAGACTTCGACGCCAACCTATAGTTTTACTCCAGTCTTGATTAAATTTTTCACACTTGAGCTTGAAAACTAAAGGAATATCACTGTCTATCTAAGATGTCGAATGGTGTATTCGGAGATCGCCTTACAACGGACTTAGATACAGTTAGACTGTTCACCATGAAAGTTGATACATGTATGTATGTTGCCTTGGAAAGGGGGTTCATTCTCCGCAAACCATCTTATGGTGCTCGACAGAGGATACCTGGCAATAAAATTGACCACCATTTTAACAATTAATTTGAATTTAGTAGGAATGTGAAATTTTTTATGGACAGGGAAAGGAGGTAATGGACTGACAAAGAGACCACATGGGTATCGGATTTTATAATTTCTTTATATTTATGGTATGTTAAGTTCAGAACTCAAATAACAATAAGCCAAAGCCATTCGACGCAACTCTAAACAATTCTCGAGAAAACCGACTTTGAAGTTTTGCAAAGTACACGTAAGTACAAATAATTAAAACAGTTGCAGAATCTGCCAGTGTAGCTCAGGTGGTAGCGTTCTGGCCTTGCAACCCCTTTCAATCAAAAAACATAAGTTACATTTTTTACAGTATTGGGTTCACTATTAGTTGACGACGGTAGTCTTTGATTGTTCAGTTTGTGAAGAGCTACGACACTGTACTCCATAGCTACTAATGACTTTCCCAGCAGCTAACCTGCTCAGCCATCATTTTACGTGACGACAAGGTTGTCGGCTCGTGTCGCCGCGACGGAGTGGCTAGCGCATTGAGGCGCTATACTCGCTGCGCGAGGCCATTCGCCGTCGGTGGTTCGAATCCCCCCTCGGGCATGGATGTTTGTGGTGTCTATAGTATAAGTTAGTTGATAAGTAGTTTGTAAGTTTAGCGACTGATGACCCCCTACTTAAGTCCCTTAAGCTAAATAAACATTTGAACATTTTCGTCTACATATACATAAAAAAGAACTGACAAACACTTGGAATTAGAGATCCTAAAATGCTTCATATAACTGAATTAGAAAACTATATATATGCGTTGCGGTCGTTGGTTCAGTTTGTTGTTGGTTGTTCGTTGAATATTTGGCTCAGCTTTTTTATGACAAAAGGCGTGTAGCCCCTTGACTGGGTTCGCTGAGCAACGACGCCCGGCTGCATGAGCTACACTCAGATGCTGCAAACATTTTGTTATTGGTACTTACGTGTTCTTTGCAAAACTTAAAAGTTGATTTTCTCGTGCATTTTTGACAGTTGCATCGAATGGCTTTGGCTGATTGTTATTTAAGTTCTGAACTTGATGTACGATAAATACAGGGTGGCAAGGGCGGATTCAGGGGGGCACGTGCCCCCTCCCCCCAGACGGCCCGACGAAAAGTGAGAGAGAGAGAGAGAGAGAGAGAGAGAGAGAGAGAGAGAGAGAGAGAGAGAAGTTCCAAGAAAGAGAGGGACGGAAAGAATCTTGCCGGCCGCGGTGGCCGAGGGGACTGTGGCGCGCCACTCACGGTCTGCACTACGGTCGGGGGTTCGAATCCCCCCTCGGGCATGGATATTTGTGCCGTCCTTAGTTGTGGCTAGTTCATACGTTGTTTGTAAGGTTAGGGACTGATGACCCCGTAGTTAAGTCCCATAAGCTCTACAAACATTTGAACATTTTTTTGGGAAGAATCTTAGCATTAGAATAAATAACTTCTGCTTACGGGCAGCATCTAATTGTGAGTTTAAAAATGCAAAATCCCTGTAATTAACATAACGTAATTTGAATTTTTGTGTTATGCTTCCATTTAATTGCTTCTTGCTCTTTTTTTGTCAGAAAATACGATAAAAATAAAAAATAAAGTTGTTTATTGTTTCGTGATTGCTTAGGAGATATGTTTTACTGATACGTAAATAAAGTTAAATAATTTAACTGTGTAAGAAAAATTGTGAATTTCAAAGGGCTGCGTTCAGGTTGGCGCATTCAAGTGTTTTCGGTAAACGGTTTATCTGATTCTCCTACCCATTATAAACAGCTTCATTTGAAGCTACACGTTTCGATTTTCCAATTATTGGAGCAAACTAGAAATTCAAATGTTCAAATGTTTGTAAATCTTATGGCACTTAACTACGGGGTCATCAGTCCCTAAACTTACAAACTACTTACGAACTAGGACGGCACAAATATCCATGCCCGAGGGGGGATTCGAACCCCCGACCGTAGTGGCCGTGCAGACCGTGACTGAAGCGCCTCCGTCCCCTCGGCCACCGCGGCCGGCACTAGAAATTCCAAAAGCATTTTTCCACACATCAGATACAAAGGATTTTGATGGTAGTAGAAATTCTTCTTGAAACACAGTCAAGTGTAATTTTCAGAATAAAACTTTCACTCTGCAGCGGAGTGTGCGCTGATATGTAACTTTCTAGCACATTAAAATTGTGTGCTGTACCCGGGAGTCGAACCTGCGACCTTTGACTTTCGCGGGCAAGAGCTCTAGCGTCTATCCCGACACGCTTCACAGTCCGTCGTCACAACTGTACTTCTACCTGTCCCCACCTCCTACTTTCCAAACTTCACAGACGTCCTCCTGAGAACCTTGCAGGACTAGCACTCCTGGTAGGCCGCGGCGGAGCGCATTGAGGCGCTATGCGACGATGCGCGAGGCCGTTCCCCGTCAGGGGTTCGAATCCCCCCCTCGGGCATGGATGTTTCTGTCGTATTTAGTATAAGATAGTTCATAAGTAGTTTATAAGTTTAGGGACTGATGATCCCACAGTTAAGTCCCAAAAGTCTTACAAACATTTGAACATTTTGAACCAATGGAATAAACGATGTGGTGGAGACGTGGGTTAGCCACAGCGTAAGGAATGTTTCCAGAATGAGGATTGCTAGTCCTGAAAGGTCTTGTGTGAAATTTGGAAAGTAGGAGGCGAGGTACTGGCAGAAGTAAAGTTTTGTGGACGGACTGTGAAGGCTGTCGGGATAGACGGTAGAGTTCTTGCCCGCGAAAGTCAAAGGTCGGGTTCGACTCCCGGGTACAGCACACAATTTTAATGTGCTAGAAAGTTACATATCACCGCACACTCCGCTGCAGAGTGAAAGTTTTATTCTAAATTACACTTGACTGTGTTTCAAGAAGAATTTCTACTACCATCAGGAGTGCTAGTCCTGAAAGGTTCACAGGAGAACTTGTGTGAAATTTGGAAAGTAGGAGGCGAGGTACTGGCAAAAGTAAAGTTTTGTGGACGGACTGTGAAGCGTGCTAGGATAGCTCAGATGCTAGAGAGCCCCCCCCCCCCCCCCCCAAAAAAAAATGTTTGCAAAGCTTACAAACTTACAAACTACTTATGAACTACTTACGAACTAGGACGGCACAAATATCCATGCCCGAGGGGGATTCGAACCCCCGACCGTAGTGGCCGTGCAGACCGTGACTGGAGCGCCTCAGTCCCCTCGGCCACCGCGGCCGACGAGAGCTTACCAACGAAAGGCAAAGTTCCCAGTTTCGAATCCCCTTTCTGGCCCACAATTTTAATCTGCCAGGAAGTTTCAAGTGTAATTTTGTTGATCGTGAAAGCTTTCTTGAAAACTTATCTCGTTTTGTGTAGCAACTTTACAAAGAATGAAGAAGAAACTGATTCAGTACAACGCAAAAACAGGAAATCTGATTTTTGGTTTTGGGGGAATGTCAAACTTAGCGCGACGTACTCGTATTTACTGGCTGTTTGTTTCTGGCCATTAATTGGGCGACCTCTTACGATTCACTGTTTTTGCCAATTTCTGCAATGTTTGGTAACGACACATCTACTCCGGTTACTGTACTGTTCATCCACGGTAAGTTGACGATTCGTGCGCTGGCAATTGGCAGAGGCGGGAGGCGTGTACTATGGCTACGCCGGCCGCGGTGGCCGAGGGGACTAAGGCGCTTCAGTCACGGTTTGCACGGCCACTACGGTCGGGGGTTCGAATCCCCCCCTCGGGCATGGATATTTGTGCCGTCCTAGTTGGTAAGTAGTTCATAAGTAGTTTGTAAGTTTAGGGACTGATGACCCCGTAGTTAAGTCCCATAGACTATACAAACAACAACTATGGCTACGGCGAGGGGAGGGGGGGGAGGAAGCATCAGTGACCAGAAGGCAGCGTCGCAGTGTTGGAAACGTTAAAGCCCTGTAAAGCCCTTATACAGGGCTTTAGGAAATGTTACCCGTAACAATGTGTGCAGTAATATTTCGCGTCTAGGGGCAGCGCAGCGTAACGTTGGCAGCAATCCGAAATAATTGGATGTCCTTCAAGTAGTGCAGATGTTTTGTACTGCTGGCATCACCAGGTAAAATCGTCTTCACTTCATCTTGAGGTTTGTAAGCTCTTCAATCTCCGTGTTTGCTTACAAAATAAATTTGCTTCGATCTAAATGCACTACTAGTTTCGACGCACTATGGCGTCATTCTCAAGTTCTTATGATTAAAAAAAATATTACAATGATTCAAATACATTAAACAGTGAAAAATTTAATAATTTATCAAACCAAGTACGCTGCACGGGAATGGCCGTGTGATCTGGGGCGCAACGTCGTGGAGTACGCGGCCACTCCCATCAGAGGTTCGAGTCCTCCCTCGGGCATGGGTGTGTGTGTGTGTGTGTGTGTGTGTGTGTGTGTGTGTGTTTTGTCCTTAGAATAAGTTAAAGTAGATTTTAAGAGCAGGGACTGATGACCTTAGCAATCTGGTCCCTTCGGATTACAAACATTTCAACTTTTTTTTTAATCAATATATCCTACGTTTTTGTAGAGTCACCATTAAGTCATTTGTCTCATTTAATATGTACAAAACTTTTTTCGACCATATTGTATAATAGTTTGAATTTTCAAGTGGCCAGTCAAAGACATTATTATAGTCCAATTATTCCAAAGTTGTAAATATGTAGAGAAACCTATGCTAATTTCGCATGGCTTCCTCTGTATAGGAATTCGCATATATCCACCTGGTGAAGCTCACAATCAATTACATATTGTACTAAATTTAGAGCCTGAATGCCCAGTGTACAGCTGTTGGCAAGTGTATAATTCTTTCTGATGATGAAGGATGAAACAAGTGTGCCCACAGCTGAATATAGGGCATTCAAACTCTAAATTTTTTTTTATTTTTTTTTTTTATCTCGTGGTAAATTTAGAAAATTTACACTGTTTAATGTGATTGAATTATTGTAATATTTTTGTGATCATAAGCATTTGAAAATAACGCCATAGTGCGCAGAAACTAATAGTGCATTGGTAGTTAGATGGAAGTAAATTAAAAAGTTTTATTCTAAGAAGCGACTGTGGCTTTGGAACACATAACATTTCGAATAGGAACCCATGTTCGGAAACGTATCGTTTCCGTTGTACGGCAGTTTCATTTCAGATCATTATTTCATCCGCTCCTACTTGAGGAATGTAATCAGGCGTTGAAGAGACACCAGGTGGGATGTAGAGAGTGTACCAGAACATGCTTCGCAGGAACAATGTGTGTAACGACGTTGGTGGTCGCCACATCGAGCCACTGTTGTAATGCATCAGTACGTTGCGGCTGGTGCCGTAGATGCTGGGTTCTTGTTGGTGTCGACTAATGTAAACCATAAGCTGTAAATTGTAATTAAAATGCCTAAGTAATAACGGAACGATTCAGTATTCTTTTCAAATTGATTGCAACAGTTGTACCTGGGTCACGCCTAATTACATCCCTCAAGGAGGAGTGGATAATCATCTGAACTGAAACCGTCGTGGAACAGAAACGATACGTTTACGGACATGGGTTCCTATTCAAAATGTTATTTACTCACTACCGTCTACAAGTCCTAGAAGGTTGTAACGGGAATTTCCGACCACACTGTATAGAAAATGTTTCAAATGTTTGTATAGCTTATGGGACTTAACTACGGGGTCATCAATCCCTAAACTTTCAAACTAGTTACGAACAAACTAATACTAAGAACGGCACAGATATCCGTGCCCGAGGAGGGATTCGAACCCCCGACCGTAGTGGCCTTGCAGACCGTTACTGGAGCGCCTCAGTCCCCTCGGCCACCGCGGCCGGCCCCTGTATAGAGAAATTCTAAAATCCGATACCCATGTGGTCTCCTTGTGAGAGACGCAAAATGAGGCGGTGGACAAAGAAAGGGGGAGGGGCAGGAAGAGATGGAGTAGGATATCAATGAATGGAAGACTGGAACAAACCGTGGTGACGTGGATGTTCAGCTAGTCCTGTACACACTGACAGAGAGGGAAGGTGGAGAGGCGCAGTGTAGGGCGATGACGCTGATGTGAATGTAATTTAAATGTGTGGGTGGCTAAGTAGCGAGTGTTGAGATAATTGCGGCGATAAGCCGCTGGGCGCGCACCAGGCCGGCAGTCGACGCGCCGCAGCCATGGCGGCCAACGCGAGGGAGCGCGGCCGCGCGCACAAGTAAGACACAGCCCCATTTATCTCATCACTGAGAACCTTCTACGTTCGTCAGTTTATTAAAGTAACCATCTAGTTAACTTAAAGTTACAAAATTTTAACATGTTTTGAGGTAGTGTAATTCAAGCTATTTTTTGTCCCACTTTAGGTTACGGTAGTAACACTAATAGTGGGCCTTTGCGATCGTTCCTATTCAAAATGTTATTTACTCACTACCGTCTACAAGTACTAGAAGGTTGTAACGGGAATTTCCGACCACACTGTATAGTGTAATTCAAGCTATTTTTTGTCCCACTTTAGGTTACGGTAGTAACACTAATAATGGGCCTTTGCGATCGTCTTTTGATAGCTCGAAATTTAAATAAAAATAACGGCTTAGCCATTCATCTGACACGAAAATTTAATAATCGAATTTGTAGAGGAGAAAATTCTCTACAACTGTGTTATGTTTTTTTCATATCTCGTATCGTTTCAGAGATATTTGCAAAAATAACGGCGATTTTGGGATGTCTGTCTGTCTTTCTGTAACGTGTTCGCACTTTTTAGGTCGAACCGTTCAACCGATCGGCACCAAATTTTACAGACATAATTGTTGGCTACCAGAGACCAGAACCTCACTTTTTCAAATATTTCGGACAAGAAATATGTTAGTAATACCAAAAAAAGCCGTTTGTAATGTAATTTTAATTGCCAATAAACCGTTCATCTGACACGAAAATTGAATAACCGAATTTGTTGAGAAGGAAATTCTCAACAACATTGTTCCCTTATGTTTTTTTCATATCTCGTATCGTTTGAGAGATATTTGCAAAAATGACGGCGATTTGACATCCTCCATTGAATTAACGAAAACCAGCCGTTCCGAGATGTCACGTGACATTCCTCGCCCAGAACTCTCTGTGGCAGACGCCACATTGTGTTGCGTATTTGATGATTTTCTTATTGTAACTTATTGTAACTTGTCATTTCAAAGCAATGGCTCACTGAAGAATTAACAAAAACACGTCGTTCTTCGTACGATAAATCATAATTTAGTGTCCGCCGCAAATGCCACACTAGCTTCAGTTAACATCGGCTATCAATAGCACAAGATTAAGGAACACAACTTCTACTGGCTTGCTGTAGCGTAGTGGGCAACGCTTTGGACTATGACGCTGAAAGTCAGTTGTTAGGAACTCGCCACTACAAAAAAATTTTTTCCCTAAAAGGGTTTCAGGCACTCTTATTAATTAATTTTTTATTATTTTGGTCCAAAATGTTTGCAAAAACTTATAAAACTACAAATCTAAAGTGGGCCGTAAAACACATCAGTGAGATTTTTTTTCTTGTTTTGCAATCTATTTTGGTGTTATGTTACACCGTACTCACATGGCTGAAATTTCTGTCAAAATGTTAATTTTTTAGATCATGTGGTAATACGGGCCCTAACTATAACCCTCATCCTTCATTAAGATTCTAACACTTTGCTGGTCACATTTTCACATAACTGGGTTTGCTTTAGTGTATTGGAATTGATTTATTATGAAGTTTAAAGTAACCTGCAAGTAGTATGATACTGTATTACATGTTTGCTGTTAACCCTTTCATTTCCAATGTTGTTCCTGGAGAGCAACGTATTAAAAGTTGATTTATACCGTATTTTGTGCACCAATCCTTAAAGCTGCATTTTTGTTGATGAACAACACGCTTCTAGTACGACATTTAGCCGCTTCGTACAACGTGTAGCCACTTCTGAGGCATTAATCTGTCCATCTTGGAGGTTGTGTTGAGTTGCCGTCTGTACGTAGTAGTCTTGTGTAGTTCGCGAACGAACTATTTCGGCAGAGCGCTCCCACAGGCAAACTACGCGAACTAGTTCGCACATTCCTCGCCTCTTAGTTCGTCCGCTCCTTTTGCGAAGACTGACGGAGAACAGCGAGAGGACTCGAGAGCGCGCAGAATCGCGTGATTCCCTTCTGCCAGTTGCCGTCATTTCGAGCTGAGATGCACCTCAGCTGTAGTTTCATAGTTCACTGCCACAAATTTTCTTTTCTAAGGTATTCAGCAGTGTCTAAATAATATTTACTAGGAGTAATCTGTATGCAAAGTGGTTTAATAGCATTGTATCACCCATTCGTGTAAATAACTGATTTATTTGCTTAAGTATTTGATGCCTAATTGACCAACAATACGGGTAATAGCACACGCTTGGGTAACACTGACACTTATTAAAAAAAGCTGTCATAACAAAAGAAAGAGCTGTTTTAGTAGTGGTAGCAAAAGCCAAAAAGTGCGGACGAACTAAAAAGAGCGGACGATCTAAAAAGAGCCGACGAACTAAAAAGAGCAGACGAACTAAAAGAGCAACGAACTAAAAAGAACGACCTACTTCGCGGCCGAGCAATAGCGAGAGGGCGCGCAACAGAATTAAAAATCACGTGTTTGCCTTCTGCTGATGAGAGCCATTTCTAGGTGAGCGTCTGCCTGCTAGATTACATTGTTCAGTGCTACAAAATTTCTGTTTTGAAGTATTCTGCACTCTGCAATATCTGAGTAATAAATTCCACAGTGCCGAATATAGAGATTACTCTAACTTAAACGCGACAAATTATCCACAAACTGTTTCTTTTGGTTTGCGCGAAATCGTTAGCGGCTGAAGCAGCAAGCGCATGAAGCAGCTAGGTGAGGGAACTTCTCCCTCTGCCTGCATGCGCAGACCACGCCGCTCAGCCGTCACTGGTAGCCGACGAACTAAAAGAACGAACTAGTTCTCGGCAGAGCCGCGAACTAAAGTGAGCGCTCCCGATCGCGAACTGTTATGCGTAAGACTAGTACGTAGCTGAGTGTGCGTGAGTGTGGTTCCTTTTATTTTATTCCGGCAGTGAATTGTCTTGTCTTTGGTGCTGTGACGAAGATTAAGCTAGTATTATTGATCTGGCAGTGTTAACTATCAACAAAATAACTTCCAAGTAATAAAATACCTCTATACAAACGTCTGTTTTATGCATGAAATACATGACATAAAAAATCAATAGTTCGACTAAAAATTTTAAAACATATATTTTGATTTTAGTGCTCTGTATTAATACGGAAAACACTAAATTTAAATTTTGCCAAAGCTGATTTCATAATGTGGGGATGGAAGGGTTAACAAAGGCAATGGAGTCGGTCGTCTGATGCCATTGCACAGCAACGCACTGTCCTAACATACACGTTCTTGTTACTTCCCATACCGAGCGAGGTGGCGCAGTAGTAACGCACTGGACTCGCATTCGGCAGGATTGTGGTTCAAATCCACCTCCGACCATCCAGATTTAGGTTTTCCGTGATTTCCCTAAATCACTCGAAGCAAATGCCGGGATGGTTCCTTTCAAAAGGGTACGGCCGATTTCCATCCCCATCCTTACCCAAAACTCCGAGCGTTAGCTCCGTCTCTAATGACCAAGCTGTCGACGGGACGTTAAACCCTAAGCTTCCTTCCTTCCGTTACTTCCCACCTTGATTTATGCGGTTATTTAGCGCAGTCTTGCTTGTCTGTGAGCAGGGACAACTCTACGCAAACGCTATGCGCTCGGGCGTTAGGTGCAGGCCGTCGGCATATGCGTTGCCCGTGAAGATAGGCAATGCCTGGGAATTCCTGTTCGCCGCACACTCTTGTCATTGTGGATCTCGGAATATTGAATTCCCTGACTGAAGTACCACCTACGTATCCGTTTGGGCAGTGCAGCGCAATTTGGCATTAATAGGATATGGGGGTTGGGTTGTTTGGTTAGGATAGGGGGACTAAACTGCTCAGGTTATCAGTCCCCCGGTGGGGAGGGGAAGGGGTGAGGATAGGAAAGGAGGGGAGGGGAAAGGAAATGCAGTCCGGGAAGTAAAGAAGGAAGGAAGACTGCATTAGCTCGGGACCCGTGCTCGCCACGCACGTACTCACGAGAGAACCGTGAGCCCCCTGGAGGGTTAATGGGATATGTAGCAGACGAACAAAAAAGGTTTGTAATTCTATCGGGCCAAACTGCGTGGTCATCAGTCCGTAGCTTACAAACTACTTAAACTAAACTAACCTAATGACAACACACACACCCATGCCCCAGGGAGGACTCGAACCTCCACGGCGAGCAACTGCGCGCTCCGCAGCAAGACGCTTTAGACCGCTCGGCTACTCCACCGCGGCGCAGACGAAAAATTCGGGTGCCTTGACTAACAGAAAACATATTTGGCACAAGTGTACTAAATGTAGTATCAAACTGCCTACTATTATTTTTACAGCTGATGATACATCAATCCATTGAAACAAAAGAAAATCCAGTTATATGAAAATGTGACCAGGAAAGTTTGAAGTTAATAAAAGACGATGATTGTGGCTGGTGTCTATAGTACGAGGGACTTCAAATAGTAACTTTTTGAAATAAATTTTGCACCATTTGACTGTAAATTAATATTCATTTACTTCACACAGTTATGATTTCGGCTTTATAGCCATTCTAATGAGTAAGTCGAACTGAAAATTAATAAAGCATACCGACTTTACAGTGCAGTTCATACCGTAAGCAACAAAATGGCATTTCATACTGAAGAACGATACTAACATTGAACACAATGTCGTGCATACGTACTGACATGTCATCGTCAAAGATATTACATATTTCTTTATCGTTAAGTCAACTCCAGTGAGAGCCGCGATGTTACAGGTAATAGTCGACAGGTTCTGGTTGATCAGTTAGAGGACTTCTCTTCCACGTTAACAGTGCAATGCGTCAATCCACGACCAACATCGGCTCCATTACGTTTAAAGGTGCCTAAGCCATAGTTACAATGTTTAAAAAAATCCATGTGATGCATGGGCACGACCTGTAAATCGTTTGGGATACAGGCGCTGTGCTAATTTACCACTTCATCCCCTTTTCGATATAATAGCAAAACTTCAGTGTACTTGCATAGTGTGTACTCTTCCTTTCGGTAATGCACAGACTTTCGTAGACGCAACTGATGTACTATTCTGCCCAGAAATAACCGAACGAACTAAATTGTGTTCCGCCTGAAATGCATGCGTATCATGTAATGTAATGTCTTTGGGATCGTTTAATCGCTTCGCAGTACAGTCGTTCGTCTAAACAAAATCAACGATGCACAAGAAACCGCTATACAGAGCGTATCCACGATTTCTCTTAAGGGAGGGGGCAATTTGTTTATCCATTGCCTATCTTCCAAATAATTAATTGTAAACAACATTTACGAATTTTTTTTACCTCTATATGTTTACTTCAACTTAAAGTATGCTTTGACAGACTGATTAAAAAAAATGAAATAAAAACTCAGAGATGCAAAGAAAAAAATGTAATATGAAGTAAGTTGATACATAACATGGGTCCTAAGTAATAAACTTAAGTCTTCTTCTATGACCGGCTGTTGCAAATCTAGTAATTACTTTAGCGATGTCAAAAGGGGTATTCCAATCAATGAGCATAAGAGCAAGCCCTAATAGGTGGATTTAGGTCATGGTTGCTCTTAAATATATCTTAACGCGCCGCTCTCGGCGGATGCATTTTTCACTGGAAGCGTTACAAGGAACATTAAAAGCTAATGTATTATAGGAAATGCATCCTTGTCGCACCTAGAAAATATATCGAGAGCAATTATGGGAAGTTTTCTCTATTCTTTTTGTTAAATCAATTTTTCTCGCCACAGCAACTTTACATTTTTAATCAGAAGGGAGGAAACGCTCTTATCGACGTTAAGAAGCGATCCGAAACGAACGATAAGGGACTCTATAACTTCGTCATTTTCAGCAGCACTGTTCTTAACGGTATTCTCTGGGGTGAAAATTGATAAATGAATGTTCAAATGTTTGTTCAAAAATGTTCAAATGTTTGTTCAAAAATGTTCAAATGTTTGTAGAGCTTATGGGACTTAACTACGAAGTCATCAGTCCCTAAACTTACAAACTACTTATGAACTAGCTAATATTAAGGACGGCACAAATATCCATGCTCGAGGGGGGATTCGAACCCCCGACCGTAGTGGCCGTGCAGAACGTGACTGGTGCGCCGCAGATCGCGCGGCCACCGCGGCCGGCAAATGTTTGGGATTTAACTACTAGATTATCAGTCTATAGGCTTACAGAGTACCTAAACTAACTTAAACTAACCTAAGGACAGCACACACATCCATGCCCGACGAGTAACAACCGTGCGCTCCGCAGCAAGGCGCCTTATAGCGTTCGGCCATTCTACCGCGGCAGAGCAGAATGACGTTCAAGGTTTCAGCGGAGAATCTTTCTCGCAGATCTGTATCTGTAAGGTCTATCAAAGATGTGTAGATTGATACTCTGTAGTATTCCTCGGCCGAATTCATCTCATGACTGATACGATAAATTTGACGCCAATTGTGGGGAGGGATCAAAGTAATATTCAGATCTACGTCTATTTGGTTGGCGAGATTTTCTGCACTTTCCCAGACGTTATTAAAAGTAGCGTCCACATTCTCGAGACGACTGACAAGAAGCTAAATTGTTTTATTGACTTGAATAGCACTCTGTTAACGATCGATCGCCGTCTTTTGCAGTAATTTACGCACAGACTGCGTTAGAGAGGGTGCCTCAGCCAGTCACAATGCTGACACCATGAACTATGTGCTGCATATCGTTGTCATCATTAAAGCAACCTTACCAGATATGCTCGCGTCACGCCACCCTGAAAGTTTCCAAGTCAATGGAAAACTCGAGTCCACTCTGATGCCGTGCCGTTCTATCCCTCAAGTATCACAAAGCGATGTAAGTGCACTTCCCAATGTACTCATTACTGCATTTTTTTTTTTTTTTTTTTTTCATTTCGGTCGTGATTTAAAGAATGTTACAGTGTAGCGATGGTGGGCACCTTGGAACTACGTGAAATAGAATTATATAGTATGTGGCAGTAGCAAGGTGTCTTAAAAGCGTTTTTCGCCTCGTTCTGAACCTCCATGACAGCACCTCGGACTTCGGAAAGCATAACTGGACATCCATCTGTTCCTATTCCAACACAACGTTCTAGCGGCAGTTTGAGTCTATTCTTCAGCTGGTGCAGACCAACCTGACTCAATCGCTTTGCCGGTCAAAGATAACTCTGCAGGTATGGATGTTCCATCCAATTTATCTTCCGCAGTAAGGAATTTTATGTCTTCTCTCCAGTCTTCTTCGTCGGATTTGTCGTCATTTCCGCATTTTGAATATGTTAGTTCATTAAACTTGTGCAAAATACTGACTAAATCCTCATGGATATTTCCGTTCCATATGTAGCGTAAGGTAAGGCTCTGTTGGGACAAATATCCATGCCCGAGGGGGGATTCGAACCCCCGACCGTAGTGGCCGTGCAGACCGTGACTGAAGCGCCTCATTCCCCGCGGCCACCGCGGCCGGCCCGGTTCAACTAACACCATCTGAAGAGAAGGCCTGTGCGCTCCCGTCCCACGGCACGCAGAGTAGGTCACGATCGCGTAGCTCACTGGCTGGCCGCTGTGAGGCGGTGGGCTGTGCCCCATCAGCCACCCAGTGAGCTACACGATCGCGACCTACTCTACGTGACGTGACGTGGCTCGGCGGCGCACAGGCCTTCTCTCCAGACGGTGTTGGTTCAACGCCGTCTCACCGAGCGAGGTGGCGCAGTGGTAACACACTGGATTCGCATTCGGAAGGATGGTGGTTCAAATCCACCTCCGGCCATCCAGATTCAGGTTTTCCGTGATTTCCCTAAATCACTCCAGGCAAATGCCGAGATGGTTCCTTTCCTTCCACATCCTACCCAAACCTTCCGAGCGTAAGCTCCGTCTCTAATGACCAAGCTGTCGACGGGAACTCCAAGCTTCCTTCCTTCAACGCCGTCTCTAATAAAAAAACTGAATAAAATTCTGAACGAACAATCCAGAACGAATATGAACAAACGGCCGCAAAGCATCGATCTACCTGAAGGAAAAAGAAAAAATAAATAAAATAACCACCACTTTAAATGTTTTGGCCCACTTCATTTTTCCTCTTGCTTCCTAAAAGGTTTTCGCACACTCTTGTTAACGGAACACAACTATATTCTGCAAGATTCCGAGTTGTTCAAAGATAACAACGCTTTCTCTGAAAAGTGCCTTTGTTCTGTTTCGAGAACATGCCAGGAAATACATAGCAATGAATTGTAAACATAGACTTCTTTATCACATGTACATCAACTGGGGAGATACTGTTACAATGACTGTTGTAAATGACGTAATGATAGTACTAACTTTGTGTATATATTAAGTACTAGAGTTATGTGGAATTCAGTATTACCACACTTATTCCATTTGTGATTTTAGCAGCCGGCCGCGGTGGCCGAGGGGACTGAGGCGCTCCAGTCATGGTCTGCACGGCCACTACGTTCGGGGGTTCGAATCCCCCCTCGGGCATGAATATTTGTGCCGTCCTTACGATTAGCTAGTTCATAAGTACTTTGTAAGTTTAAGGACTGATGACCCCGTAGTTAAGTCCCATAAGCTTAACAAACATTTGTGATTTTAGCTGTAAAAGAAAACGTAATCACGATTTGCTCTTCATTTTAGCGCAGAACAGAGTAACATGAACGAAGTCATATCTGAACTACAGGAAAGGTAATACCATCTACATTAAAAGCGTTCATTGAAAACATGTCAAAGACAAACATTTTAGTAGATGCATTGATTCTAATTAATGACTTTCAATATATTCCAAAAATTGTGAATAAACGCTTAGAAAAAAAATAAACATGGTAATTTGTTGCAATGTATACACTTCCCTTCCGTTTCATTAAGAAACTACACTTGTCACAGAAATCTAGGACTTCCTTTATATACGAAACTACGTGTATCAGCACATTGTTCAGAATGTTTATTATTACAGTATCCTCCCAGTTTACGTGCATATGCTTCAGAAGACCATTGTTCAATTCGTTGTTACGTATTTCATGGCATGTTCACGAAATAGAACAAACACGCATTTTAGAGGGAGCAGTCTTACAATTGCTCAACTCTAAACATTGCAGAACATAGCTCTATTTAATTAATAAAAGTGCCCGAAACCCTATTACGAAAAAAACAGAAAATTTTTTTTTTTGAGTAGTGGCGGGTTCCGAACCACTGACCATGAGCATCACAGTCCAACGAGCTGCCCATTACACTTTTTATTTATTTATTTCTTTTTTTAAGGGAGGGGGGAACTTACCACCGCCACTTTTGCCCTTAGAAAAAAATACACTTGACCGCTTCAGGCGTTGCCTCCTACCTGATCCTAGTCCCAGTCCAACTAACCTAATTCTAATAAGGGGCAATGAAGGCTAATTAGGCTACCGCAATCAGAAAAATAATAATAAAAAATAAACGAAAATAAAACTCAAGAGAGATGGTGTATGCGAGAGGCATGATAGATGTTCACATACTATGTACAGTCTTAGACAAAAAAATTGATCGCCGGCCGGCCGACGCAGAGGCTAAGTCCGAGTCGGTCGCGCAGTGTAGACAATAAATTCGATCGCCCCTCAGAATTCTAAGTCCGACGATATGCACGATCTGGCAACACTGTAGAATGCGGTACTATCAGGGGAAGTGTTACTTCCTTCTAAAGGCCGCATCGCGGCTGCCGCCTGCGGACTCGGTGCAGCGGCGCGCCGCTGTGAGTCTATTTACCGGCTGTTATATCCTCACGTCAAGTTCTAGTACTTATTTACCGCTGCGTATTGAATTATTCTGACTGATATGTATATGTATATGAACATAATCTAAACGTCGTAAAGTGGAATCGGTATAAAGGCTCATAGGAGTGACTATTACCACATTTTTCTTGAACGTTATCAGGCCACTCAATCAGGATTCCTACTCAAGACTGTTACTAGTGACGAGTTATGATGCTCTCATCTTAAGAGAAAAATAATGACTGAGTACTAAAAGATTGTTATACTTAGCAAAGTGCAACCACAAAGCCATGGTGCACCCACATTTTGCAAGCAACTGAGGCACCATTTAGTCGCACTCTAAGGACAAACGACCAAAAAGATTACATCATGTGTTAGTACTACACCAAAATAATTCCCGTTGATTTCAAACACAAAACATCGAATAGTGTGCTTTGGGAGTCACCCATTCCTCACCTACTCTTTCGATCACATGTTCTTAAATGTTTATCTTCCCTGCCCCTCCTCGAATAACCTTCGACAAAAATTATTTCCAGACGAAAATACACGTCGAACATCGATTGGCGTCATAATTAGCTTGGAATCAGTTCGATTCCACAGGGACAAATTTGGTAAACTACCAGAACGTTGTCAGACTTTTCCATAATCTGAGAGAATATAGCAAGTAACCACAAGAGGTTTCTTGTTGTTTTCGATGTGGATTCGTGCAACTCCTGTCACGAAAACAGCTAAAAATTTTCTCCTCCAATGAGACCCGAACCACGACCAAAGCCAACTCTCGCTGGCTGCCTACTACTTTACCTCACAGCTAGCGAGAAGCTATGCACGCCAGTTCTTTCCTACTGCCACATACATCACTAGAACATATAACTCGCAACGTAAGAGACGAGATTAGTTGGAATTTCACCGTTTAAACAATTTTCTGGACCCAAAAGCATGAAATAATAGCCTTTTTTGCCTCTAGACTGAGAAACCAGTCAGATTATTCAATGGGAATTACAGGAAACATCAAGTGAATATATGAGCATAGTTCTGCGCCAACCAGGAAGTAAGACCTCGCTACCAGCGTTGACAGACTTACACTGCGATGTTGCCAAGCTTTTGTCATACTATCAACAGGAAGAATAAGAGCCGATGTGATTGCCAAGCGAGCTCGACAGAGACTTAGCTCGCGCCTCGCGCGCCTGCTGGGGATCCGAACACCTACAGTATATGTCAATGATCCCTGCTCGCAATTCTGTCACTAGCTTTAATGAGTCGATAGTTGTCACTAATAAAAATATACACATGCACTGACCGCTGATATAGTAATAAGTGTCTCAATTATTTGCGTATTCTGTCTTAAGCGCAATAACAACAAACGTCATTCACCAGTGCTGTTTCACACTTCTACGAGCATTTCCATTGATTATACTAAAAACATTAGATGTAAGCGTGAGTTTTCCTTACAATCATAGACTCAGAAAATATCTTTCTTCTAGCTGTCAGTGGCACAAACGAACGAAGAGAAATCAATGTAGCATTGTTTTTAATATGTGAACATTTCTGGGAAGGCTTAGTAACATGGCGTTCAAAATAAGAAGAGCTTCTGTTATCCAAACATGTAATTAGGGACAGTAATGTATAGATTAATTTATCTTTAAGCCAAACTGTCATCCAGTCTACAAATATTGCAAAAATGAAACGTATCTCCTGTTGTTTAGAGTCCGTTTATAGACCCTAACAGCAGATATATTGAAAACCTTTTGACTGTGCAGAACATTCAGGGCAGAAAGAACCACATATTCAAAATAACTGGGTTAACGAAGCCGAGAATCGTGCTGATATTGTATGCAGCAGTTGCACAGTGTGTGTGTGGTGTTTTTTATTTCTTTTTCGGCCGTAATATGATGACACAGTTGATCAGATGGTTATAGAAATTGCAGTGACTGTTTTTATGTTTCCAATGGGTAACGCCAAATTGTCACTATGTCAGAATATATTCCATATTAAGTTCTGTTTGTGAAAGAATTGCTCAACTGTTGGTGAACAGGAGCGACACTCCTGCATGTAACACAAACCCAAATGTTTCCAATTATAAGCGGCTAAATTTCTATGACTTGATTTTCCTATGAATGATTTCATTCCTTTCACAACAGTGTTATTACTTACTGAAAGTGTTCAACAAGCATGAGTGCATCACTTCTCGTTCACGTCCACTTACTGCTCTTCATCACCCACCCACTGTAGATGTCTAATAAATTATGAAACAAAATACAGGTTTATATATACATTAATGGAGTTGTTGATGTCATTTTTCCTGACTGTATTCTGCTATTCTTCTGAAGATGAATACTCAACGTAAATACTTATAGTCATTTGGATGAATATCTGAGGTGTCCATTTCAGTTCCACAAACCAAAAAATGGTGGAACTGAGCGAATAAAAAGCGTCTATATGCCAAAAAATAAAAATGAAATAACAGTTAATAGAAGTTTACAAACTCCATCAGAAGAACATGAAAAATACTTTCTTCACCTACAATCTACTGCAATACAAATTTATGGATTTCACAGAAATGTATGACTTAGGCCCTACTTTTGTTTTGGTCCATGTCACTGTCACTAAAGAAGGGATAAAACATGCGAATATTTCATCAGTATTACAGGTCCTGGAACTCCGTCTATTATTACCTAGTTGACAATCACTTTCCGTGTGATATTCGTTGTTTGAGACTGATTAAAGGGGCTATACGACAAACTATTTTTAATCGAATCCTTTAAACTTCTCGGTAGTTGCAGGAAGTGAATTCAGGTAGACAGCGGTAATATTGAAAATTTTTGCCGCAGCGGGACTGGAATCCTGCTTTCTTTTCCCTAGTAGAGCTATTCTTTGCGTTCGTTGAATAGTTTTTGTTCTTTGTTGACTGGTAAGCTTGATCTCAGTTTCCCTCCCTTAAAAAAGACAACTAAAAATTGCAGATGCGGTCACTCCTCTGGACGAGCGAGCTGGAAGAATCGCCTTGGCTATTTATGCAAATAATATTCAATATGCTTCAAGTTTTTCAAATCATGTTGTCATTGTGTCTCACATAGGTATGACAGCAGTGGAGATAGCTCGAAACGTATGAATGGTGCGAGTACTTTTGTGCAAATCACCTCACAAAAGAGATTTTCCGTACCAAGAAACATCTTTCCGGTATTCATGATTTTACACATGAAGGAAGACTCTTATAACTCACATAAGTCATGGACTATGATGAGTTGATCATCGTGCGACGTTGCCACTGGTCAGACAGGATTCAAAAGTTGGGAGCAGGAGTATTACACACTCACTTTCAAAGCGACAAAATCCTAATTATTGCGTTTTTGCATAGACGTCATTACTTCACTCTTTAAGTATAATGCAGTTATTAGTGACTTATTCTGTAGCCTTTATGTTATCTTCTTAAAAGGCTGGTAGCCTTATCAAAATAGGATTAAAATTCTGATTTACAGAGGGACTGGAACCATGACCCAAAGCAGCCCTCGCTTAAGTAGACACGTCATCTCAGGGCTACTGACGCGCTGCTACGTCTCTCTTCCTGCTTGTTCCACTGGTGGCTACAGCTAATCGCCAATTTCTGCATGGTATGACCTCCTTGCATTTGTAGTAGAAAGTAATGCGCCGATGTCGCACCGTTAAAGAAAGTAACTGAGACTATTCAACCAAGCAGACAAGTAAATATTAAGTGAATTTATCATGTTTCTGTGCCATCCCGGAAGTAACTCGGCGATCACGCCAGTGCCAAAGAGTTCTCAAACTTGCACTGCGCTCAGAACAGAGAGTTTCCGAAAGTGCAATACGTTCAACTAGCTGAGCGTTGAGCTCATCTTCCATAGAGTGCTTCTGAGTCGGACAGGCAGATAGATCTTGTAGAGACTATCCCTGCGCTACTGGTTCTTGACGCTCAACTACGTCGGATTGTAGGACTTATTTTCTACCCGTGAAAGAGTTTCTCAGCAGTGGGTGAAAAAGCATCCACATTCTGGTACCACACACACATAACCAAACATATAATATGCCAACCAATAGCAGTGAAATACAATATGACCGTGTCTTTCTGGCAGCGATTATATTTTCCTTTCTTCTGTTTTCTGCTTTGCAGTAGTCTGTTACCTCGTTTTGGAAGTGAAAAACGATTTTTGCAGTCCACCATAACATAATTCACAACCTTCCCTGACAATGAGAATTGCAACCGGAGATGTTAAATAAAATATGACACTGTATCCACATTCATACCTACCCTATCTGCTTCTCGTTGTCAGCTTTTTTGGAGAGGCTATTGTACTTTTATTCTGAAAAAATAAACCCCTTACAGATCCACCAATCAAAGTGCAGTTCAATGACTGACATAAATTCGTTTCTGACAGATAAACAATATTATAGTAGTAACTGGCAAGTGTGGCGAATTCTATAAGTCTTCTGACGATTGCGAACTCAGGTGTTTCGTAGGATTCTTGTGTAATGGCTGGCATTTCAATTGCGTAGCAGACGGTAATTTGCCTAAGCAATTATTTACAGAATTCATTATTTACCATACGATTTAACTTTGTCTCTTCTTATTCCTATTCCGACAGGTGTACCGTATATTGGAATGGAGCAGACAGACGAGTGTTTTCTTTCAAATGTTAAGGGTTCTTGGTTCCATTCTCTGCATGTTCTTGATGGTCTGCTGGTCATAAGAAGAGAAGACACCACCGACACCTACGGTGTCAGCGCAAGATTAACCCCACCAGGACCACCACATTGTAAAGCCGGTAGACAGCGTGACGCCGTGTCGCTCTCTAAGCACCCCTACTGTTCTGATATAGAAATTCTACTGTCCAACATTAGCGATGGTTACAATATAATTGCTGCTGATGCTTTTCCGCCAAACGTGAGAAGCGCCTTACAGATTAGAATTTTTGTTTCAGAATGCCTACATTCTTGACTTAGTTCTAAATAAATTCCAGGCAGTTCCACACTAACGAACATTTTCAGCTATCAAATTAAACGCATAGGAATTATCCAAGTGTAACTGCGGGATCTGATTTAAGTAATATTCAATTTTTGGATGAATATGGCATGGAAGGCAACGTCAATTTTATTACAGTTCATCTCTTGTGTCTGAATGATCTGACAATTGCGTTAAATATGTAAAGCGTTGTGGTAACTGTGAGTCTGTAATGAATGAACACATGCGCAGCGATATTCAGCGATGAGAGGAGGGGGCGGGTGTACTTCCCTCCTTATGTCCCCACGTCCATATATAAAAATGTTAGGTGTATAGCCGTTAATCTCCGAAAGTTCTTGACCCATTCCTTTGGAATTCTGACTCAATGATGCATTCTAGCTCAGGATGTTTTTTAGCTACACATTTCTTGGATATATTATATGTTGTTATTGTGGTCTTCAGTCCGCAGACTGGTTTGATGCAGCTCTCCATGCTACCCTGTCCTGTGCAAGTCTCTTCATCTGAGAATACGTTCGGCAACCTACATCCTTTTGAATATGTTTGCTATATTCGTCCCTCGGTCTCCCTCTACAATTTTTACCCCACACGCTTCCTTCTAATGCTAAGTTGACAATTCCTTGATGTCTCAGACTGTGTCCAACCAATTTATCCCTTCTCTTAGTCAGGATATGCCAGAAACTCCTTTTCGCCCCGATTCGGTTAAGCACCTTCTCATTAGTTACGTGATCTACCAATCTAATTTTCTGTAGCACCACATTGCAAAATCTTTTATCATCTTTTTATCTGAACTCCTTATCGTCCACGTTTCACTCCCATACAATGCCACACTCCAGACAAATGCTTTCAGAAAAGATTTCCTAAGATTTAAATTAATATTGAATGTTAACAAGTTTCGCTTCTTTAGAAACGCTTTTCTTCCCATAGACATTCTGCATTTTATATCTTCTTTACTTCGGGCATCGGAAGTTATCTTGCTACCCAAATAACAAACTTCATCTACTTCTTTTATTGTCTCATTACCGAATCTAATTCTTTCAGCATCGCCTGATTTTCTGACATTGCATTCCATTACCTTCGTTACACTCTTGTTAATATTCATCTTCCTTTCAAGACACTGTCCATCCCATTCAATTGCTCTTCCAGATCTTTTGCGGTCTCTGACAAAATTACTATGTCATTAGCAAACCGCAATGTTTTTATTTCTTCTCTGTGCACTTCAATGCCTTCTCCAAATTTCTCCTTCCATTCCTTCACTGCCTGCTCAATCTACAGATTAAACAACATTGGAGAAAGGCTACAAACCTGTCTTACTCCCTTCCGAACCTCTGCCTCCCTTTCTTGCCCCTCGACTATAGCAATCGCTGCCTGGTTTTTGTATAGGCGGAATATAACTCTTCGCTCCCTATATTTTACCCCTGATACCTTCAGAATTTGGAAGAGTGTATTCCAGTCGACATTGTCCTTAGCCTATCTTCTAAGATAAGTCGTAATGTGAGTATTGCCTCTCGTGTTCCTACATTTCTCCTAAATCCAAATATATAACCTATAAATACGTTACTTTCGCGATTTCCAATTATAAAGTTTATATAAATTATTATATAAACACATACTGAAAAATTTGTTATATGAAAACATGAACATATTTTATTAGAACGTTGTGTCAACATTTCAAAGCTTTAGGTCAAGAACTTTCGGATATATATATGGTTTTGAACATAACACTAAACATGGCTCTATGTTAGAAAGAGTTCTACGAGGAAATAGAAGTGACGACAAGACCAACAGGGAGAGCGTAATGAGGTGAGGAGGTGCAGATGCACAGAGAGAGGGGGGAGGGGAGGCTCGGATAGACAAAGAGAGAGGGGAAAAGATGGACAAGGAGTGTGGGAGGGGGGAAATGTATGGTTCCTCTTATCATTCTTTTCCATTTAATCTGCAACAAGCCAGAGCAACGAGTGGACGGGTAAAGCTAGTGCTATAGTAGGTGAAGTAACACATCGTTCAGTCACAATAAAAATTTGATGTCCGCAATTCCATAAATAAAGGGTTGTGAGGAATAGTTACGTAGGAAGGAAAGTGCTGGAGTTTATGATGTTTACGATCCGGAATACTATTACGGAAAGGCATCATATCAGACTTTGCAACCCAAGCATATTGATTTTATCACTTCACACTGACACAAGGGCTGCGATGCGAGAGAAGGAAATTTATTATATGCTTTTCATAAAAGGTTATTACTTGTGTACCACTATCGAGTGCAGGAAAGCTCCTCATTTTCGCGTGTGTTGCATGAATTTTGGTCTCACCTAGGTTGTCTTTCTGTGCGGGGTAAGAAGAGACTCATCGGAATAGAGTCTGATTTTGGTTACGAGAAACCTGTGCAGATAGTGTCGGCACACTGCGTTCAGAGCCAAGACGACGTCTTCCTGTTTGTGTCTTGGCGTGTGCTGGAGTGGGGCGCTGTTTAAAGATGCACTTGATGCGAGTCTCTACACCCGGAACGCACTGCCTTTCCCAGCTATTTTACAAACGGAAAACATTTTCCATCATTTCATTTTATGTAATTTAGAGGAAATTGTTTGGTTAATCTTGAATTTTGTAGCTTTAGAAGCCATAAAAACATTCCATATTGATGTTTTATGCATTCTTATTGTTGCTTGTCTTTTACATACTCGCACACACGCACACAAGCACGCGCTCACACGCGTGCACACACAAACACACACACACACTCTGAATGATTTTTTGAGAAGGGACTATTCCTATAGCCTACCCATACAGCATCATTTCGTAATATTTTTATAAGGCGTCTTGGAACTGACTGGACTAACTGCCTTGATAATTTTCATTGTGGTTTACTTGTCACCATGTATGTTCTATATTTTCCCAACGGTCGCTTGCGTTTCTTGATCCAAGTGGCAACGACCTCGTTACTTCCGCCCACATATTCTCAATAGGATGAAGGTCCGGTGACCGTGAAACGAACTCAATCAGCTTTATGCGATCTTGACTGCGCAACCATTCTTGAACGGCGCAGCTTTCATGGATGGGGCTGTAAATAAATAGGTATCAAGTTATTTCATCTATTTATATTTGAAGAACGTATTTGTAATTTACGCACTGTATTAATGTTTTGTATACAGTGTCTAACAAGTCGGGTTCAAATATGGCTAAGAGGCCTTTGTCAGTTAAACATTTCCGTGTCCATCATGTCAGATTGAGCATGACTGGCTGAATCATACCAAACGATGCAGTTTATTTCTGATGAGAAGAACATCGGAGCAGTTTCCCAACCAGGAGGAACGTCCACTGAATACCAGGCTTCTAACTGAAGTAAAATGCGTGCCATCTATACCACTAACGTGATCACTATATTTCGCAACTAACAGACGTGCAGTGGCTATAGTCGGAAGTTATCATGCCGACAGTACAGGTCATAATTTGCATAAATATATGAGTAGCTTCTTATCTGTCGTTTGCAAATAATTGAGATAAACGCCGTTTTAATTAGGAAACGTGTATTTCGATGCTGCTTTGGTGATCATTTGCAACTAAGTGATGACCAAACTAACATGCATACGTATTAATTCCACGTTTCGTAAAAAATGGCGTTTATCTCAGGTATTCGCAAACGACAGATGTCCGCCTTTGATAACAAGCTACTCAGATCATCGTACAGCAAGACCGCAGATAGTATACAATTTGTGCAAACGCCAATCAGCTTTTGTGAGAGCCGAAGGGCATGAAAGGGGCACAGTAGTTTGGAAGGGAATAACACAGGCTTGTAGCTTTTTCCCCATTGTTGTTCAGTTTGTTCATTGAGCAGGCTGTGAAGGAGAGAAAGGAGAAATTTGGAGAAAGGATTAAAGTTCAGGGACAAGAAGTAAAGACTTTGCGATTTGCCGATGACATAGTAATTGTGTCAGAGCCTGCAATGGACCTAGAAGAGCAGTTGTATGGAATGGACAGTGTCTTGAAAAGAGAGTATAAAATAAACATTAACAACAGCAAAAAAAGAAATTTAGTCTAAGAAAATCAGGTGATTTGTAAGGTAATAGATTAGAAAACGAGACATTAAAAGTGGTAGATGAGTTTTGTTGGTTGTGTGTGTGGGGGGAGGGGGAGGTTGGAGGGTTGGGTTGTGGTTTGGAGGCACTAGACTACTCAGGTCATCAATCCCTATTTCGGATAATGATGGAAAGTAAATCAGGTGTGCCCTTTGAAAGGAAGCATCCTGACTTTCGCCTGGAGTGATTTAGGAAAATCATGGAAAACCTAAATCAGGGCCGGCGATGGAGTTGAACCACCATCCTCCCGAATGCGGGTCCAGCGTGCTAACCACTGCCCTACCTCGCTCCGCTGAGCTTTGTTATTTGGGTTGTAAAATAACTTCTGATGACCTGAGTAGTGAAGACATAAAATGTAGAATGCAATGGGAGGAAAAGTATTTCTGAAGAAGAAAAATTTGTCCGAAATGTGGCCTTGTACAGCAGTGAAGCGTGGACGATAAAGCAGTTCAGACAAGAAGAGGATAGGTTTCGAAATTTCTTGTAACAGGAGAATGTACTGAACAGAATTGGGGAAAAAAGACATTTCTGGCATATCTTGTCTAAAAGACGGGAACAATTGGTAGGGCACAATCTGAGACACCAACGAATCGTCAATTTAGTATTGGAGGGGAGCGTGTGGGGTAAAAATCGCAGGGGTAGAGGACGAGATGGATACAACAAGCAGATTCAAAGGGAAGTGGGCTGTCTTTCTTACTCAGAGACGAAGAGTTTTGCGCAAGATAGGGTAGCGTGGAGGTGGAGAACTGCATCAAACCAGTCTACGAACTGAACACTACAACCACAACTACACACCAAATCATTAAGTAGTGTATCTCGTGTAAGATTATTCAAAAATAGTCATTTTAGTCACAGTAATTTTATTTCATTACAGACTTACTTCAAATGTGTGGCCCGTTTGTTACGGAATGACTTGCAGCATCTTCTTAGGCATTATCGTTTGCTGTACCAGAAAAGAATTAGGAACAGAATTCGTCGCACAGGTAACTGAAACACCAATTCTTGCTGTACACATTTCATGGAATATGCAGGTGATACCCGAAAACATAGTTTATTTAAATTCCAAAAAAAATTATTACTGTGTTCAATTTGGACGTTAACCACTCATATCTCATCATTAGTGTGAAAGCAGGCACGTTGGACAGATGCAGAACAGAATGTTGTATTTTTATAGAAACTCCAAATTCAAATGTTCAAATGTTTGTAGAGTTTATGGGACTTAACCTATGAGTCATCAGCCCCTAAACTTACAAACTACGTATGAACTAGCTTCCACTAAAGACGGCACAAACATCCATGCCCGACGGGGAACAGCCTCGCGCATCGTATCATAGAGACTCTCCTCGATATATATTCTCTATTAGGCTTAAACATGTTGCTTGCTTTATACATTTTTAGTGAAACCTTCAAACTACCTACAAAAAGAAACATCACAGATTCAGTAAAGTGGAGTACCTGTTGCCGTATAATTTTACACTGCAAGAGCCTACATTTCTACTCTCTACAAAGTTTTGATGGAAAAGTGCCTGATCAGTCTTGACTCAAGCGAATGTTATCCACGCACGTGAGACTGTAACTACCTACCACAAATATAATTCATGTTTGAAGAAAGTTTGTTTATTAATGCAACTACTACGACAAAAGCACTTTCTTGAATGATTTTCCATGGCATATTATAACGATGTTCTGTACACGTCCGCATGATAACCGCAAACCATAGCCACAGCACCACTCCCTCTATCTCAGAACAACACTCACGTTAATGCTGTAGGAGATGCGCAAAAACAATATCTATTCCGTCGGAAAAGCCGGTAACCACGTACTGATTTTCCGGTTTAATGGTCACCTTAGGAGGTATAAAAAACTCTGAACAGTTTGATATTCTGTGTTCGCAACAATACTGCCCACATAACACCCATCGACGTCGTTACAGGTAACGACCACACAAGGGACGTTGAAAATTATATATAGTGCCAGCATTGTATAAATTCTTATATATTATGATTATGTGATGCTAATACTAGAATGAATATTAAATATTAGTTTAAGTGTTGCAAATATACACCTTATCAGATATGCAGACGACACAAAGAGAATAATAGACGGATTATAAGAAAGAAAAGGGTCCAAGAGAAAGTATAGACGTTTGGAAAATCCATAGTAATGTGACCTACAAAAATATGGGAAAAAATACCAGTCGGAGTGGTTAAGTGAGGGTAAACTTTTGTTGGACATATGTATTAAACGAATAATAAAATACTAATGAAACAATTATACGTATACTTCTGAAAGAATAAATCAACATTAGCATGACCAAAGAAGTAAGTAAATACTTAGAAAGAAACAACATCAAATAACCTGAAGTAACCACAATAAAGAATGTAATAAAGTTAGAAACCATTGAACGAAGACGAAATAAGAAATTGGAAACAACCTGAAAAAAAAGAAGTAAAATACAACATTGGAGATTATGACAGATAAATTAATCTATACATTACTGTTCCTAATTATATGTTTGGATAACAGAAGCTCTTCTTATTTTGAACTCCTGTTACGAAGCCTTCCCAGAAATGTTCACATCTTAAAAACAATGCTGCATTGATTTCTCTTCGCATGCTTGCCTCTCTTCGTTCGTTTGTGCCACTGACAGCTACATCAAGAAAGATATTTTCTGAGTCTATAATTGTAAGGAAAACTCACGCTTACATCTAATGTTTTCAGTATAATTAATGGAAATGCTGAAGAAGTGTGAAACATCACTGGTGAATGACGTTTGTTGTTATTGCGCTTAAGACAGAATACGCAAATAATTGAGACACTTATTACTATATCAGCGGTCAGTGCATGTGTATATTTTTATTAGTGACAACTATCGACTCATTAAAGCTAGTGACAGAATTGCGAGCAGGGATCATTGACATATACTGTAGGTGTTCGGATCCCCAGCAGGCGCGCGAGGCGCGAGCTAAGTCTCTGTCGAGCTCGCTTGGCAATCACATCGGCTCTTATTCTTCCTGTTGATAGTATGACAAAAGCTTGGCAACATCGCAGTGTAAGTCTGTCAACGCTGGTAGCGAGGTCTTACTTCCTGGTTGGCGCAGAACTATGCTCATATATTCACTTGATGTTTCCTGTAATTCCCATTGAATAATCTGACTGGTTTCTCAGTCTAGAGGCAAAAAAGGCTATTATTTCATGCTTTTGGGTCCAGAAAATTGTTTAAACGGTGAAATTCCAACTAATCTCGTCTCTTACGTTGCGAGTTATATGTTCTAGTGATGTATGTGGCAGTAGGAAAGAACTGGCGTGCATAGCTTCTCGCTAGCTGTGAGGTAAAGTAGTAGGCAGCCAGCGAGAGTTGGCTTTGGTCGTGGTTCGGGTCTCATTGGAGGAGAAAATTTTTAGCTGTTTTCGTGACAGGAGTTGCACGAATCCACATCGAAAACAACAAGAAACCTCTTGTGGTTACTTGCTATATTCTCTCAGATTATGGAAAAGTCTGACAACGTTCTGGTAGTTTACCAAATTTGTCCCTGTGGAATCGAACTGATTCCAAGCTAATTATGACGCCAATCGATGTTCGACGTGTATTTTCGTCTGGAAATAATTTTTGTCGAAGGTTATTCGAGGAGGGGCAGGGAAGATAAACATTTAAGAACATGTGATCGAAAGAGTAGGTGAGGAATGGGTGACTCCCAAAGCACACTATTCGATGTTTTGTGTTTGAAATCAACGGGAATTATTTTGGTGTAGTACTAACACATGATGTAATCTTTTTGGTCGTTTGTCCTTAGAGTGCGACTAAATGGTGCCTCAGTTGCTTGCAAAATGTGGGTGCACCATGGCTTTGTGGTTGCACTTTGCTAAGTATAACAATCTTTTAGTACTCAGTCATTATTTTTCTCTTAAGATGAGAGCATCATAACTCGTCACTAGTAACAGTCTTGAGTAGGAATCCTGATTGAGTGGCCTGATAACGTTCAAGAAAAATGTGGTAATAGTCACTCCTATGAGCCTTTATACCGATTCCACTTTACGACGTTTAGATTATGTTCATATACATATACATATCAGTCAGAATAATTCAATACGCAGCGGTAAATAAGTACTAGAACTTGACGTGAGGATATAACAGCCGGTAAATAGACTCACAGCGGCGCGCCGCTGCACCGAGTCCGCAGGCGGCAGCCGCGATGCGGCCGCTGCCGCGTCGCCGTAGCCGCGGCCCACTACTCCCGAGAGTAAACAGTTCAGTTTTGATGCAGCAGCGAGCTCTTTCGTGTAACTATTTCTGGGAGTTTTCGCTGTTAAATTTGAGTTTCTTCCACGCTGATAACAAAGAAAGCCGATATGCGGTTTAAAATAAAAATAATTGGAGGTTGTTGGACTCGATCTCGCGTCTACTTACGTACACGCTTGTAAACGCGACTTTTACCACGAGACCACGCGCTCATATAGCGCAGAGCTGCCTTTAGAAGGAAGTAACACTTCCCCTGATAGTACCGCATTCTACAGTGTTGCCAGATCGTGCATATCGTCGGACTTAGAATTCTGAGGGGCGATCGAATTTATTGTCTACACTGCGCGACCGACTCGGACTTAGCCTCTGCGTCGGCCGGCCGGCGATCAATTTTTTTGTCTAAGACTGTACGTTGAACTATGTCGAGGAATCGTAGCCGGTGATCTGGCAGACTCCCTGATTCTCAGTAGCAATCGCCTACCGTTGATAGCTGCTGGGCGGCGTAACGGTTAACAATAAGAATGTGCGAACTGTAATCTCGTAATACTGATGGCAGTTGTTAACTGATGCTAATATGGCATTTTTAGACACTAGATTATCATTTATCGTACGAAGAACGATGTATTTTTGTTAATTCTTCAGTGCGCCATTGTTTTGAAATTACATCGTGTACGTTACACTAAGAAAATCATGAAATACGCAACGCAAGATTTCAGTGCGAGGAATGTCACGCGACATCTGCGAACGGCTGGTTTTCGTTAATTCAATGGAGCGGGTCAAATCTCCGTTATTTTTGCAAATATCTCTCAAACGATACGTGATATGAAAAAAAAAAAAAAAAAAAAAAAAAAAAAAAAAAAAAAAAAACACATAAGAGAGCGAAGTTGTAGAGAATTTTCCCCTCTACAAATTAGGTTCTTCAATTTTCGTGTCAGATGAACGGTTCGTTTGCAATTACAATTACATTACAAACGGCTTTTTTGGTTTACTAACGTATTTTTTTCTCCGAAAAATTTGAAAAAGGGAGGTTCTGGTCTATGGCGGCCTACAATTATGTCTGTAAAATTTGTTGCTGAACGGTTGAACGGTTCGTCTTAAAAACAGGGAACACGTTACGGACAGACATCCCAAAATCGCCGTTATTTTTGCAAATATCTCTGAAACGATACGAGAAATTAAAAAAAAAAAAAAAAAAAAAAAAAAAAAAAAAAAAAAAACAGCCGGCCGCGGTTTCTTGCGGGGACTGAGGCGCTTCAGTCACGGTGTGCACGGCCACTACGGTCGGGGATTCGAATCCCCCCTCGGGCATGGATATTTGTGCTGTCCTTAGTCTTAGTAGTTCATAAGTAGTTTGTAAGTTTAGGGACTGATAACCCCGTAGTTAAGTCCCATAGACTATACAAACATTTATTTATTTATTAAAAAAACATAAGAGTGAAAAGTTGTAGAGAATTTTCTCCTCTACAAATTCGGTTATTCAATTTTCGTGTCAGAGGAATGGTTAAGCCATTATTTTCAATTAAATTTCGAGCTGTCAAAAGACGACCGCAAAGGCCCACTTTTAGTGTTACTACTGTAACCTGAAGTGGGCCAAAATGATTCATTGTCTCGGTTTCTTTTTTTTTTTAACTTCTGCGTTAGCTCATTTAACAACTTGAGTCGCAGTGAATCAGCGACATTACGTGTTTACATTGTTACCTCTGATGTTTAGTGCTGCATAGACTAGGTAAAGTTTTACTGTACCTCTGTTTCTTTTGGTTTAGCTGAGATGTGTTTGATCTTTATTCTACGCTAGGATTTAACATGTCTACCTTTCTACTAACTTTAACGTAATAATTTCATAGGCCTATAATTTGAGTATTTAATTTGATGTTCTATCTTGGCTTTTATATTGACGCAAACTCCATATTACCAACTTAAACACAACACAGTAAAGATGTAATATCAAAGAAAATACACAAATTATAGACCAATAAAAATTACTACAAGAATAGAAACCAAACACAATTCATTTAAAATAATACAAATAGAGCTTCAAGACGTACTCCTTACAGCATTTACCTCCAATAGTAACAATATGAAGCTATAATGTCGCTGTTGTACTGCGACCGAAGCTGTCAAAATGTTCAAATGTTTGTTAAGCTTAAGGTCCTTAACTGCGGGGTCATCAGTCCCTAAACTTACGAACTACTTATGAACTACCTTACACTAAAGACGACACAAACATCCATGCCCGAGGGGGGTATTCGAACCCCCGACTGTAGCGGCCGTGCAGACTGTGACTGGCGCGCCGCAGACCGTTCGGCCACTGCGGCCGGTCGAAGCTGTCAAAAGCGCTAACACAGGCAGTATAAAAACTGTCGGAGACATACATAAGCCAAATATAACCTGCGAAATCGATGAGCATTTTAAAGTAGCTAAAGCAGAACATCTAAGGACAGCAGAGACAACAAGAACAGTAGATTTAGGTTATAAATAGGTACCAAACGATACGGATGCCAGCTTCTAAATCGCCTATTATGTATTTCCAGAAAATCTGATGCTGGTTATAAACATGGAATCGACTCATCGTAAGTAAGAAAAGTACCTCAAAAAAAGTGCAACAACTATGCAATTATATTAAGATTATGTGAGTAAAAGACAGTCAATACTGCGGGCCACGGAGAAAGGAAAATTCACTTGACTTGAAGAAAACACATGTACTGTATGCCGAATGGAAGAATTACTAAAGCCATAAATCAATATAAACGTAAAGATCTTTAGGAAGACAAGTGAAAGGATGGCTTGTCCAGTTTTGAAGAAGACGGAATGGACCAAAGATGGTGATAATGAAGGTCATGACTTTTGACCAGACCTTCGGTAAATCCTTTGTTCTACATTCCGATGGGCCTGTAAAACACTGGAAACAGATGTTTGATGGTTGTCTTTCCGTAATAATTCCGAAGCGAGTGATTTCCCCTTCTTTCACAAATATGCTCTCTTACGATATAGTTGGGCCTCAGTACTTTGAATACAGCTTGTGAAGTAGTAAATAACTTGGTTGTAAAATGGTTCAAATGGTTGTATAGTCTATGGGACTTAACTACGGGGTCATCAGTCCCTAAACTTACAAACTACTTATGAACTACTTACGAACTAGAACGACACAAATATCCATGCCCGATGGGGGATTCGAACCCCCGACCGTAGTGGCCGTGCAGACCGTGACTGAAGCGCCTCAGTCCCCTCGGCCACCGCGGCCGGCCTTGGTTGTAGAACAAGACACTTACAGGCAGCAGAAATAAGAGATCCTGCCCAAAACCTTATCAAACTAAATGGCACCTAAAATATGTTAAACGTTCTCAAATAACCTATGATTATTTTATTCCCGTCAACACAAAAAACCATAGTTCGGTCTGGTTGCAAGGTATGAGAATTTCGTTAGTGTTCAGTATGCTCCGAAAAATGGACCGCCGCGGTGGAATGGCGAGCGCTCTAAGGTGCCTTGCTGCGGAGCGCGCCGTTCGAGTCCTCCCTCGGGGATGTGTGTGTGTGTGTGTGTGTGTGTGTGTGTGTGTGTGTTGTCATTAGGGTAAGTTAGTGTAGGTAGTTAGTAAGCGTAGGGACTGATAACATAAGGAACACTTGTCACAGCGCAAAACTCAGGTACATCCCAATTCTGCATATGAAGTACACTTGGCCAAATAGGAGTACTGACGTTCGACCTTGGTTGGTGACTGCTACAAGGAAGGAAATCGACTTCTGGCGCATGGATTGTGTTCAGATAGTACGGTCGACTGCAGGTACAGAATGTCGTTAGATGAGTCAAACAACATCACTACCACTTATTACACACACATCAACGTGTGCCCACCGGAAGGTTAATTACAAACTCAATACAAACGAAAGACTTTTTACTGAAAAATGATGTCAATGTCGGTTTGATATTATTTTTCAACTCATTCGAATGTTCGCCACTCGTGAGACACATATCATAGTTTTGAATGATAGAACAGTTGTACACGCTCATAAGTTTTTTCTATTAACCGTTTACCATGGGTATCGAGACAGAATGTATGACACAATAGCATTCTGTCTGCTGAAGGATAAGACAATGGCAAATTACGTTGTAGTTTCCGATCATGTTAAACAGATTAAGACATTATGGACACATATTCTACATGTGTCTTAATTATTCTAATTCTAGAATTGTATGGAGGACAGGTCACATTCGTGCAAGATGGCAAACTGCGCTGTTTCCGTTTCTTAGGGCCAGGCCAGCCATCAGGTAGCTGGGCGAGTTATCGTCCCAGTAAACGGTTAAGAACAAGGTGGATAATCGAGAACCCCGAAAATTGGTAAACCCGTGCTAGAGGAGCTGACGCGAAAGACAGGGGATGTCTTAATGAATCCTCTGGCAGCTTACCTTAGAAGTAAATTATAAATCACAGTGCTCTGTTCCCATAAATTATGAAGACAACTATGAAGGCAGAAAAATTTGGCGCATCTCGTGAACTAACAATATTTTTAAGATCTTGAAAACTGCAAACTTTAATATTCACAACTAGCTAAAAACCCGGCGTAGCCCGAGTATTTATTTATTCCTGCCTTGAGTTAATACTTCTCCTATTCAAATGTTCAAATGTTTGTGAAGCTTATGGGACTTAACTGCGGAGTCATCAGTCCCTAAACTAACGAACTACTTATGAAGTACCTTATACTAAAGACAGCACAAACATCTATGCCCGATGGGGGATTCGAACACCCGACGGGGAAGGCCTCGTCCATCGCAGCATAGCGCCTCAATGCGCTCTGCCGCCCCGCCGCGACACTTCTCCTATCCCTTCTCTCTCTGTCCATATCCTTTTTTTCTAAAAACATGTTATATTTATCGGAGAATATATAAGACATATGGCTGTCTTGCATAATGTACAAAATTATACGTGCAGTATTAAAAAAATCAAAATACAAATGGCATATAACATTCGCACGATCTTATATTTATTGAGTTATATGTTGTACAATTGTATAATTTTTCAGGTATATATTCATTTGTATAAGTGCTGTAGGTCTGAACAATCTGTTGCGAATACAATTACTACTAAAGAAGGAATAGATTAAAACTTGGTGCGTGATAGGGCAGTTTTACATGAACGTTACTGTTTATGTGCTCATATCTTATGAACAACGTGTCGTACTGTGATACAATTTCGAAGGTACATTCAGCTATATGTGTGTATACTGTCTGTAAAATTTCCTGCGGCTACAATTTGTAATGTAGAAATCATAAATTGTAACGTCATACCGAATGCCGTAGTTTTAGTCTATGTACAGCGGAAAAGTAGTAAGCTAAAAACTTTTTTTCCTTTCATAATTTTGCTATGGTTGTCAGTGAGAAACAGTTCAATAAAGGTTTGAAATTATGTTTAAAGTTTATTGCTAGTCGCTAAGTAATCTCGTTCTCATATACTGTATTCATAAAGTCTCGTCGCATTATGTGGCAGTTTCTTGCAACTCCTATTGTTTATGACGTTATGTCTTCTGAACCATGTGTCGTATGTGGTTCTTACCATTATAAAATTGGTACCTCACGGAAAGGAAGATGTGTACCAAATTTGGTTGAAATCGGCCCAGTGGTTTAGGAGGAAATTTGCAACATTGTCGTGTGATGCAACAGTTTTTCTCGCATCTCATTGTTTATGACGTCATATCTCGTGAACTATGTGCTGTACGTGACCCTTACGCTTACGGCGACCATACTAATGGATTGAAGCTTACGTGTGCAAAATTTCATAAAGATTGGAACAAGACTGTAGATTTGATGCAATACGTACACACACACAAACATACGGACACTCTATTTTATGTATAAAGAAGATATCTGAATATAGCAAAATTAAACTTAAATTTACGTACTTTTGAATGCGTCATGCCATTTCAACAAAGTATGGATTACCTGATAGATTATTACCTCAATCTATCGTCTTGAAAGCAACACACTTTTATCCATTCATTTAACAACTTATTACACTCGTTATAACAATTTATTATGTAAATATAATAAGATAATCGTATCCCCCACAGTATCTCAGAAATTACAAGGGCACAATATGCCTCTCTTGCCTCATGTTCGTGTAACTATTTAATGAATATTTGCCTTTTTTCAGTAACTTTACATAAATTTTAGGTAGTATGAGCGGTGAAGCTCACGAAGTCTGGCTTATTTATTTATTTATTTCATACATTATTTGTACTGGTCATAAATAGTCGCAAGGTGGCTGAATCTTTACAACTTTTATATTTATTATTGTCAAAATGTGAAATTATGGTGGAAGTGGTCAATGTGAATTCAAAACAAATCTTTTATGTTTAGAACTCTGTTATTTCTGGAGGGATGGCGATCTGCCAATGAGAGAGTGGCTAGGGTAGAAAGCTGCTGTGGACTAGTAAAATACTTGGAATCTGCGTGTGGAGAGCTCCTTGAGCTATAAGAAATCTTTATGTGTCGTCTTAGAAGAAGGGTCTTCTCGGAGCCGCGCGTGAACAGCCGTGTGGTCTAGAGCGCCACGTTACGGATCGCTCAGCCTCCCGCTTCAGAGATTCGAGTCCTCCCTCGGGCATGTATGTGTGTGTGTGTGTGTGTGTGTGTGTGTGTGTGTGTGTGTGTGTGTGTGTGTGTCTGTGTGTGCGTGTGTGTGTGTGTGTTGTCCTTAGGTTAGTTTAACTTAGTTTAAATACTTTGTAAGTCTAGGGACCGATGACCACAGTAGTTTGAACCCAGAGAATTACAAACATTTGAACATATAAATCCGCCAGGAAATCTGAAGTGCTTCGTTTGCGACAGTGTTACAATCTGCGATGTGAACGATCACTTTGTCAGGACTTCAATTTTGGTAAGGGCTAATGATTGCTGTTTGAATACCTTTAACTTTTTCCCATTCCACCTCGGAATTGTAACTGAACAGTGTATGTGATTCTACCCATTATTTACGAGTATTAACATGTTATTCGTCAGATTAAGATTTGACTTATTTGAGCTGACGATAATTTCCTGTTGTGTGACCACGAAATGGTTCAAAATGTTCAAATGTTTGTAGAGCTTAAGAGACTTAACTGCGGGGTCATCAGTCCCTAAACTTACAAACTACTTATGAAATAGCTTATACTAAAGACGGCACAAACATCCATGCCCGAGGGGGGATTCGAACCCCCGACCGCAGCGGCCGTGCAGACCGTGACTGGCACGCCGAAAACCGCTCGGCCACCGCGGCCGGCCCAGGAAATGGCCTTAGTGTCTGAGCATCGTCAGTGATAACTCAGTTAGGGATTTTGAAAGGTATATTTATGGTGGGTGTGTTGGAAATAAAAGTAAAGACGGGGAGAGAAAGGACGGTTTGCAAATGGAGTATGCAAATGGTTTGTTCACTTGATATTAAAGGATAGACGTGGCTGACCCACCATCTAATTTCCAAGTAATAAAACTCATCCAAAATTGTGCAAAGGGGGCTAACTAATTTGAATGATTTGAATAAAGAAATTTGTTTTGACTCGTTTTATTCTCTGAAGTCAAATGAACGTCAGAGCAAAAGTTCACATACAATTCAACACAGATCAAATTTAACGAACCTAGTTTTACAAAAACAGAATATACACTCCTACAGCAAGCGACTGGTGAATTGAGGATAATTGCATCTTATTCTAAAGACTTGTGACAACCAACATTTAACTGGAAACCGTGGCGTAATCGAGAGGAAAATATTCGATACCAGATTTCTGTGAATTTACCTAACGTTTTCAACATGCCGAAAACGTGAATGCCCCTTGAAACACTAGCAAATGCACGCGATACTGTACCAAACTGTGCCGGCTGGCGATGTCAGCAACACGACGGCTGGACGGCGGCTGCGAGTGTCGATAGCTGCAAGTCGCGGACACGGAGATAATTCAGCATCGTATTCCAGAAGCAATATTTAACTAATATCAGCCAACTTCGACGCCGGCGGGTCTAAGTGCCTACGATCTCACTCGTTCGGCTATGTCGTGTCACTACAGACAATTTACGTGTGAAACATAAATGTACTGTAGGCTGAGATGAACTTGCTCTCGGCTTTGCTAATATTCAGGGCTATTAGCACAAGTTTTGGAGCAACTCTAAAAGTTGTACCAGAAACTCTAAGTACAGCGGCTCGAAGACAAGTATAAAGTGAGAGCAGAAGAGAAGCGTCTGCTCTCCTCGGCTGCCCAAACATCAGTCCCACTCTGCTTCTAAAATCTCCGTTTCCTCTCTGCAAAGCCCCCACACTCTGCCTATCTTTATTGAAACGCCAAACCACAGCGAGGAGCCAAAGTACGCCAAACACGGCTTGCGTTCGAGAGTCGGACAGCCGAAGCCCCTTACTATAAAACAGCAGCCAATGGCCAGCTCTCCCGCGTTTCCGCCGCGGTGGAGTAGCCGAGCGGTCAAAAGCGTCTCGCTGCGGAGCGCGCGGTTGCTCGCCGTGGAGGTTCGAGTCCTCCCTGGGGCATGGGTGTGTGTGTTGTCCTTAGGTTAGTTTACCTAGGTTTTAGTAGTTTGTAAGCTACGGACTGATGACCACGCAGTTTGGTCCGATAGATTTACAGACATTTGAACATTTCCCGCGTTTCCACCGGTCGGACCTCGCCCTTATGTCTAGCGTTCTCACGGTAGCGGCAGATGGCCTTCAGGCACCTTCGAAAACACTGCCAGCGAGTTGTTCCCAGCTGCCCGTGGAGGCATATTAGGCCAGTCGTCGCAGACAAAAAGAAAGGCCTTAGGTCCAAAAAATTGCAGGAATCTGAATTTTTGGTATGCTGTTAGGACATATTACAGTAGTATTAAACCATGTTTGCAGCCTCGAAATCCTTTAGGTTAACTTTTAAGAGCCAAAAAACCTAGAAATTTTCGGACTTTTTTCTGGTTTTGGCTTATAACTCGTGAAGAGTGGGTTTTTGACGAAACGTCACTCACACCTTTATTAATGTAGATAAAATATTCTAAACTTTAAGCCCAACCGCAGCTCTGTAAGTTCAATAGTTACCGAGATATTGGACTTCAAATATTGACTTATTTCTCCAAAAAGTTCAAATTTCCGATTTTAGTCATCTTTCGGTTAGAATATTGGCTCTAATGATCATCCCACGGGGAAAGTTATGCAAAACAAAGTTATAGAGCAGTTATTTAGCTTTAATCTAAGTACAGAACGAAGTCCATAAGCCCAATAGATTTCTAGTTATCGTTAAAAAACGAAAAGTTGGAAAAATCGGATTATTCAATAAACTGACCCACATGAATTGCAGTCCTCTCTTATCCTATATACGTTAAAGAAAAAGGAGGAATTACTCACTGACGATGATTATTAACGCATTGTATATAAATAGGTGTAATTTATGTGTTAGTGCATACCAAAATATTTTTGAAAGTAGGTATTACTGTAAAAACAACGAAAGCCTTTCCGTTGGTGAGTATTGGTCAGTCATTGAGAGACTGGTACTTTCGTTAGTAGCTAGGCCCTCACTCTGATTGGTGCCCTGCGGGTGTTCTGTCCTCCCTCCCAAACTTCTTGCCTCCGAGGTCTTCCCCACTACACAGAGTCTGTCCTTAGAAACGGCCGTATTCGGATCTGTGACGAACGATTCAAACAAAAATCGTCTAAATCACGATCGTGGTGATGTTGTAAGTACTTGCAGGAAAAGGAACACTGTGGAAAGTAATGTGAAAGCATCTGTCCAGCGAGGAGATGTTTCACCTGCTCAACCATCGTCTTCGCGTGGGGAAAGGCTGAGAAGTGCGTCGGGTTCAAGGCGTCACATCATTGGAGATTTTTTGTTTCCCTTGTGGTGAAAAATTCTCCATGAAATATTTCGAAAAAATGTTCAAATGTTTGTTAAGCTTATGGGACTTAACTACGGGGTCATCAGTCCTTAAACTTACAAACTACTTATGAACTACTTACGAACTAGGACGGCGCAAATATCCATGACCGAGGGGAGATTCGAACCCCCGACCGTAGTGGCCGTGCAGTTCGTGACTGGAGCGCCTCAGTCCCCTCGGTCACCGCGGCCGGCATATTTCGAAAAGCAGATAAAATTGCCTAATTATCTACGGGATGATCTCCAAGTGGAAACATTGGAACCGAAAGAATCGATTGTGGAAAAAGCTAGACAAGCTGGTGAATGGGGACAACAGATTCTTCAGCGTCTTTCGTGTATAAGTGAACTTGTTGCTGCTGAGGGTAAGTACCACGAACATTGCTACCTAAAATTGCACTCCTTGTCGCGATCTTCTGGTGCAGGAGGTAAACGAGGACGTCCTGAACATCCCTCCTTATCGAGGGTATGGAGCATACATATGCATACCTTGCACAAACAAGAGAGGAAAACCAATTTTCCATAAGTGACTTGATTGCAGAGAACTTCACAGGTAATTACGAACCAATAGTTGCAAGTGTTCAAGCTCATCTAAAAAGGCGATATGGAGAAAAAATTATTTTTGCGAAGGTTGTTCCGTATCACAGCCCAGTCTTGATGTTCACAGACTTTGGACAAAACATTCTTTGTGAAAAGTGGTACAATCAAAGACTTAGCGATCCTGCTGAAGAGCGGCTTAGAGTTGTCAGAGCTGCAGCAGAAATTATCCTGCAAGACATTCATTCCCAGACATTCGACACAATATCCTCCGTCAGATACATTTTTAAAAGACGCAAGGGAATCAGTTTCTGATTCTCTGCAACTGTTGCTTGAATACATTATCCTGAAAAACAAACGTTCTTCTCTCGTACAGTGGAAAAAGAAGTGCATAGGATTTGCTCATGGAATCATGACTGAAACGAGGCCCAAATCTTTCCTATCCTCAATTCAAATATTTGTATAGAAAATTTGGATCAAAGAACCTTGTTGAACTTTGCCACAGTATGAGAATTTCTTGTACATAATCGGAGGCTATGCGTTTTGAAAGTTCCGCTATCCTCCGGGAAGAAGTGACCCAACTATTTGACAAAGGAGCGTTTATGCAGTTTGTGTTCGACAATGCAGATGTTATTGTTAACACAATTGACGGAGAAAATACGTTCCATGAAATGGGTGGCATAATGATCATGACCCTTCACTCATCCGTTCATCCAGACAAAAACATACCACGTTTGAAGTCTGTTTCTGCAGAGTCTATCAGGTTCACACACTGCCACACACATTATTCTTCTATTAGAAAGAAATCTGGCTTGTCAGCCATTTCAATTAACGAAGTGAAAATCACTGAAAACATTTTGCCAAAATCCCCAGACCTGCTGGGGTTGTTTGAAAAAGCAACTAACATGCCAGGCATCCCAGGATGGTATGGATTCATGGTGCAAGTGACAGAAGATCTTCCTTACAAAGGTTCGAAGATTGTATACCTCCCTTTTATCCACGCTCCCCCAACACCTGATGTCATTCATGGGGGCCATCGGTGCCATAATGGCAAGAAGTGGACTCAAGGAACTTCTCTGTTCAATATTTGCTGAAAATAGTGTTGAAGAAATCCTATTTATATACAATGTGTTAATAATCATCGTCAATGAGTAATTCCTCGTCTTTCTTTAACATATGTAGGATAAGAGACGACTGCAATTCATCTGGGTCAGTTTATTGAATAATCCGATTTTTCCAACTTTTCGTTTTTTAACGATAACTAGAAATCTATTGGGCCTATGAACTTCGTTCTGTACTTAGATTAAAGCTAAATAATTGCTCTATAACTTTGTTTTATTTTACTTTCCCCGTGCGATGATCATTAGAGCCAACATTCTAACCGAAATGTGACTAAAATCGGAAATTTGAACTTTTTGGAGAAATAAGTCAATTTTTGAAGTCCAATATCTTGGGAACTATTGAACTTACAGAGCTGCGGTTGGGCTTAAAGTTTAGAATATTTTATCTACATTAATAAAGGTGTGAGTGACGTACCGTCAAAAAACCACCGTTCACGAGTTATAAGCCAAAATCAGAAAAAAGTCCGAACATTTCGAGGTTTTTTGGCTCGTAAAAGTTAAGCTAAAGGATTTCGAAGCTGCAAACTTGGTTTAATACTACTCTAATATGTCCGAACAACATACTAAAAATTCAGCTTTCTGCAATTTTTTGGACCTAAAAATATCTGGCGACTGGCCTATATTGTATTGGCCCAGACGTTCTCGGCCAGACGACGCCAGCCAGATGGCGGTAACATGTGCGAAAATACTGGGAAGGCTCACGCCTCAGTCATATCTGCTGTGGCCTTCGGCCGTAAGGCGTCTTCCAGGAACCACTGACCCTCTGAATAATAGATCCACCCTCGAACTCGCCACAGGTCGCCATTAGCTCTGAATGCGTGTTCCCCCCCCCCCCCTCTCCCCTGCTACAGGCCTCACACAACCAAGTAACAGAATATTTCTCTTTCGCCACAAGTTATTAAATAGATAAACTACGCATAATTTTTAATTTAAAAGGCTACATTGTCCTTTTACTGTTGGAAAGCAAAGTGGCAGTACCGAAATCCCTCAATTTTCTGCCGTTCTCATAACGTAGTGAATGCATCTGTTCTTATGATTATGTTGTTGTTATTGTGGTCTTCAGTCCGCAGACTGGTTTGATGCAGCTCTACATGCTACCCTGTCCTGTGCAAGCCTCTTCATCTGCGAATAAGAACGACAACCTACATCCTTTTGCATCTGCTTACTGTATTCGTCTCACGGCCTCCATCTACGATATTTACCACATACACTTCCTTCTAATGCTAAGTTAACGATACCTTCATGTCTCAGAATATGCCCCACCAACCTATCCCTTCTGTTAGTCAGGGTATCCCAGAAACTCCTTTTATCCCCAGTTTTGTTGAGCACCTCCTCATTAGTTACCTGATCTACCCACCTAATCTTCATCATTCGTCTGTAGCACCACATCTCAAAAGCTTCTATGTTAATATTGTATGTCAACAAATACCCAGCTTCTTTATTTCACACTTTAGTTCCAAGCTTAAAGCTGAGTAATTTATTTCTAAACGATACTAAACGTTGTTCATTTTTCTTTGATAATAAACACCAAGAACATATGGATATTCACATGATCAGTAAAACACAGTAAGTAACTGATTACACTGTTAATTGACTGTAAGAAAATGAATCTGTTCCGATGAAGATACAAGCTACCTTCAAGTCACGTGACACTGTAAGCAGCACCCCTCTTAACCTTATGCATGCGCAAAAGCTGCTCTCCCACACATCTTTTGTGGTTCGAATCCCGGCTGGGTACACACTTTCAACTTTACCCATTCGCAGCTAATGTCATACATTCCGTGAATATGAGTTAAATATTTGTTACAACGAAGAGTATAAATGTCATTTAGCCTCAAAATCGCGACACATTTGCTAAAACGTCCACATATATGTGACAAATGAGAAGACAAAAGTCATTGTTGTTCCTGTATCTGTTAAAAAGAAGATTAGGTTAAAAAAAATTGCTTGCTGTCAGTCTCGAACCTACTACAGTAGAACCTCTCAAACTCGATTCCCGAAAACTCGACATTCCGTGAAACTCGACAGGGCTGGTGAATTAATAATTTTTTACACCGTCCATAACAAAGCTTTCCATCAGTTCATAGGCCGCCCGAGTGCGCTAGAGACTCAGACTAGGTTACTGGGTTTTCCAAGGTCGTTCAACGCACATTGCAGTACTTATAGCAGCATAAAGCTACTGGAATGGAGATTCTATTCCTCAGGCGACTCCGTGATCAACCTGCAAGACGCTGTGTGGATACAGAAAAGCAGTCTTCAATCACAGGGTTTTTCAAACGACTTCAGTAAGTTTTCTTTTACACTTTTCTTCTAGTGTTCAGAAAACTTCCCATAACTGTGATGGACTTTTTACAAAAATGTTCAAATGTTTGTAAATCTTATAAACTACTTATGAACTACTTACGAACTAGGACGGCACAAATATCCATGCCCGAGGGGGGATTCGAACCCCCGACCGTAGTGGCCGTGCAGACCGTGACTGAAGCGCCTCAGTCCCCTCGGCCACCGTGGCCGGCATGGACTTTTTATAAGCAGCATAAACAACTTCAGTAATAATTGTCATGAACACTGTATTTTCAGATTCTACTAGTCCTTTTGTCTCAATTTTTTTATTATAAGTTATAAATGTTGATATAAATATATAATTGTATATAATAAATCAATAAATGCACAATTTTAATACTCTAAATAAGCTTTTTTAGTCAACTCCTAGTTACTTATATTTAAGTTCCCTAAAACTTGACAACCTCAAAACTCGACAACCTTTAAGTCCACATTGTGTCGAGGTTCCACTGTACCTTCGAAGGCGCTACGCGATGCTGCTAACTACATCGCTATTCTCGCTTTTTTTTTAAATACATTTATTTCTCTGCTCAATTTACAAATAACAAATACAGTGAACACACTAAATTTACAATGAACGAAAAAACTATTTACATTTCAAATTATTTTAGATAGAAAGTTCACTGCAGTTTTGTAGACGATGGACAGGGATGATGATTATGATGTGATGATAATGCTAAACCTGGCCTCATGTAAGAATGCGCTTCCACATATAGAGGCGGAGCGAATGGGGGAGCGTAGAGGGGAGGAGCTACGACCGAGCGCCAACAGTTGCGCCTGCGGGAGAAACATTGCGTAACTCGCAGCCAGTCGCGCGCCTAGAGAATGAACATTATTGGCTGTCACTGCGGTGGCTTCATTATTATTCCTGATCAGATGTTCTGAAGACTTTTACAATTGATGCGTCTTTAATTTACAGTTAAAATATATTTAACCAAATGTGACGTGTTTTTGGTGAATCTTCAATGCGGCGAATATTGCCTTAATGGAGGATTTGCCGATGCTACCACGTGAGCGCCCATATGCTGCCTCCAGGGTGTTCAGGCGAGAAATTGAACCTCGGCCGCGCATGCACATTGCAACACTGTGGCCACTGCCACCTATATTAAGCGGCTGAGACTCGTATATGTGCTGTCTTCGCAATGTAAAATGTTTCTCATATACTTTGACTGTGCATGTAAAATTATCTGAAAGAAGAATGAAACGAATAATGACAGTTTGAAAACATTTTAAAGTAATTTATTTATTTACTTTTTTCCTACGACGAGCTTTTTTCTGGGGGTTCACTGAACCAGTGAAACATGGGACACGCCGCCACTGCCCTTGTTAATGTTCCTCTTATACCCTACTTCCAAGACAATGTCCCTTTCATTCAATTGCTCTTCCAGGTAATTTGCTGTCTCTGACAGAATTAGCACATCAACAACTGCGACCCTTTCATGACCTTCGACTCTAATAATTGCTGTTGGTTTTTGTTCAAGTTGTATATAACTCTTTGCTCCCTACATTTTACCCATGATAGCTTCAGAATTTGCAAGAGTGTGTGCCAGTCAACATTGTCAAAAGCTTTCTCCAGATGTACAAAAGATAAAAGCGTAGGTTTGCCTCCAGTGGTCTTACATTTCTCCTAAATTCAAACTGATCATCCTCAAAGGTCGGATTCCACCAGTTTTTCTATTCGTCTATAAATAATACGTATTAATATTTTGCAACCATGACTTATTAAACTGATAGCGCTGTAATTTTCACATTTGTCTGCGCTTTCTTTCTTTGGAATTGGAATTATTATAGTCTTCTTGTAGTCGGAAGGTACTTTCCCTGCCTCATACATGTCACATATCAGGTGGAATAATTTCTTCATGACTGGCTCTCGTAACTACACTACTGGCCATTAAAATTGCTACACCAAGAAGAAATGCAGATGATATATGGGTATTCATTGGACAAGTATATTATACTAGTTGACTGTTTATTTTCGTGAAAAGAATTGCAACCAGCTGCCTTTTCACGAAAATAAACCGTCAATTTACGCTTCAGCTGCAGTTCGTGTCCAACATGGATATCATAAAAATATTATACTAGCACTGACATGTGATTACATTTTCACGCAATTTGGGTGCATAGATCCTGAGAAATCAGTACCCAGAATAACCACCTCTGGCCGTAATTAAGGCCTTAATAGGCCTGAGCATTGAGTCAAACAGAGCTTGGATGGCGTGTACAGGTACAGATGCCCATCCAGCTTCAAAACGAAACCATAGTTCATCAAGAGTAGTGACTGACATATTGTGATGGGGCAGTTGCTCGGCCACCATTGACCAGACGTTTCCAATTGATGAGAGATCTGGAGAATGTGCTGGCCAGGGCAGCAGTCGAACATTTTCTGTATCCAGAAAGTCCCGTACAGGACCTGCAACATGCGGTCGTGCATTATCCTGCTGGAATATAGGGTTTCACAGGGATCGAATGAAGCATAGAGCCACGAGTCGTAATACATCTGAAATGTAACGGACACTATTCAAAGTGCTTTCGATTCGAACAAGAGGTGACCCAGACATTTAACCAATGGTACCCATACCATCACGCTGGGTGATATGCCAGTATGGCGATGACGAATACACGCTTCCAATGTGCGTTCACCACGATGTCGCCAAACACGGATGTTACCATCATGATGCTGTAAACAGAACCTGGATTCATCCGAAAAAATGCCGTTTTGCCGTTCGTGCACCCAGGTTCGTCGTTGAGTATACCACCGCAGGCGCTCCTGTCTGTGATGCAGCGTCAAGGGTAACCGCAACCATGGTCTCCGAGCTGATAGTCCATGCTGCTGCAAACGTCGTCTAACTGTTCGTGCAGATGGCTGTTGTCTTGCAAACGCCCCCATCTGTTGACTCAGGGATCGAGACGTGGCTGCACGATCCGTTACAGCCATGCGGATAAATGCCTGTCATCCTGACTGCTAGTGATACGAGGCCATTGGGATCCAGCACGGCATTCGCTATTGCCCCCCTGAACCCACCGATTTCATATTCTGCTAACAGTCATTGGATCGCGACAACGCGAGCAGCAATGTCGCGATAGGATTAACTGCAATCGCGATAGGCTACAATCTGACCTTTATTAAAGTCGGAAACGTGATGGTATGCATTTTTCCTCCTTACACGAGGCATCACAACAACGTTTCACCAGACAACGCCGGTCAACTGCTGTTTGTATATGAGAAATTGTTTGGAAAGTTTCCTCATGTCAGCACGTTGTAGGTGTCGCCACCGGCGCCAACATTGTGTGAATGCTCTGGAAAGCTAATCATTTGCATATCACAGCATCTTCTTCCTATCGGTTAAATTTCGCGTCTGTAGCACGTCATCTTCATGGTATAGCAATTTTAATGGCCAGGAGTGTATATCAGCAGTTCAGACGGAAGATCATCTACTCCAGGGGCCGCGTTTCGACTCAAATATTTCAGTGCTCTGTCAAATTCTTCTCACAGTATCGTATCTCGTACCCCATCTTACTCTACTTTCTCTTCCATTGCTAGAATACTGCCTTTAATTTCATTTCCTTTGTACAGGCCCTCTGCATATTCCTACAACCTTTCAACTTTCCCTCATTTTCTTAGTACTGGTTTTCGATCTGAACACATAATATGCATTCAGCAGCTATACTTACAAACTACTTTAACTTACACTAAGGACAACAAACAAACACACACACACACGCACACACACGCACACACACACACACACACACACACACACACACACGCACACACACACACACACACACACACACACACACACACACACACACCTGAGGGAGGACTCGAACCTCCGACAGGAAGCAACCACGCACTCAGCAGTAAGGCGCCTCAGAGCGCTCGGCCAATCCACCGCGGCTCGCACATACTGCTTCCCTCCCTGGAAAGAGCTTTTTACTCTTCTGTGGTGTATATAGACCACCATAAGATCTGTAGGGAGATAAAGTGTGATGAGGAGCACTCAAACGTTGATGTGATTACCTAAAATTTGTAATAGTTGCATCTGAACGCTTTTTGTTGTAAAGACTTATAGCTTTTCGTGTAGAACGTTTCGGTTTTACAGGTCTATGGAGCAAGAAGAAACTACCAGAAGAGAGGTTACGTGTCGGAAAAGCAATACCTCGATCGGTAGAGTATCTGTTAGTTGGTCAGCTATCGCAGATGTGCTTCTGTGCTGTTCTAGTCTACAGCTAAGCAAGCGTTCATTTAAATCGATGTTGTGCGATATGTTGGAGTATGGGGTGGAGTTTGACTTTACATGGCAAATTAGCGCTCATCAGATTGTTTGTGTGTGTGTGTGTGTGTGTGTGAAATGGGTTATCGCTAAATATATTCTCATCATGCCAGATATAACCATTGCTGTAGTGATCTAGTACGGTAAACACCTCGTTTGTGCCTATTGCGAGGAAATGATACATAGAAGTGTTGCAGTATTTGTCAATACTACGATTGTGTGTTGCTCTCTAGCTATGACCTGTAGAGGTTAGTTAGAGATAGCCTTTATTGGGTTGATGATGCATTATGAGCGATGGTATAGCTGTGAAAATTCAATCTTTTGGTCGTAATATGTTGCAGACAACGTATCCTGGCGTTTGCAAAATACCGACTTCGAACTAGTTATTCGTACGATTCGTTGCAAGACAGAGATGTTACACATTTGTGGAAATGCATATTGGTACTTATTAGTATTGTTATGTGTTAGGGTTGTGTCGCATTTATCTCGTCTTTTAGTGGTGTAACGTTACGAATGGACACCTCTCAGTAGAGTGGCGGAGACACTTGCGGTGGTAAATTATTGTTTTTCGGTCGAGAAGCATCGATTTTTATAAATCTCCAAAAAAATGTTTGTACAGCTTATGGGACTTAACTACGGGGTCATCAGTCCCTAAACTTACTAACTACTTATGAACTACTTACGAACTAGGACGGCACAAATATCCATGCCCGAGGGGGGATTCGAACCCCCGACCGTACTGGCCGTGCAGACCGTGACTGGAGCGCCTCAGTCCCCTCGGCCACCGCAGCCGGCTATAAATCTACTATAGTTAGGTGACTTAAATCAGGCTAGTTACCTTCTTGGGAGGTGTGTTTAACCATATGTATAGTCTCTAAACGACTGTTTTTGCCATTCGATAAAATTTTTCGGGTGTTGTATTAGTTCGAAATGGTGTAGACTATTTTGTGTTGTTGGTTGTAAGGATTATATATATAAGGAAAAGAACGAGGTGATAATCTGGATCATTTTTTGTTAGCTGATCCATGTCCGTGTGTCAATCATTTTTGCGATGTAATTGTAATAAAAAAGAGCTGGAATGGCTAGCTCCGTTTGTTGTAGGTTAATGTTGACTGCAGATGTAGTCCTGTCACTGGTTTGGAAATTGTTGTTGTTACAGGTGCTTACAGAGAGTGCTGCAGGTTAGATGGAATAGAATTTAAGTAAAAAGTGATTGAAATACTCTGAATATACAATGCAGTGTCTGTTTCCAATCGTGGATGATTTTGTGTTGCGATAGAACTCGTCATTGCAAGCTATGGAGATAAGACGAAGTTACCATTTATCCTACCTGGCGGCAGCATTGTGACAGTACGAGTAATACTGCAGAAATTCGGCAAGCAAGCACTGGAGAACATCTCGAGGAAATATGCAAATTCTGTAGCTACACCTTAGAAAGTGGAACTAGCTGATGTTAAATTAGATGTTGTAATGGAGGAGCTTCCATCTGTACTAAAATAGCTTCGTGTAGGTGGCTTCTATCTCCTGGATTTGGACATCACGCAAGATTTTGCAGGGATTTTTAACAAACGAAGTGTGCAAGGACCTAGTATCCACCCATGACTTTCGCATGGAAGGAAGCTGTACTGGGAACAGCAGTGTGATTGTGGACAATGATAAGACAGTTGGAATCGATTGTTTAACGTGGTTGGCGTCGAATTGCCGAGTAAAAACGTATAATAAATTTATTTGTAAAATCACGAATCCATGTGTCAATAAAATACCGGTAATCACCTTATCGATTTTATAAAGTGTCCAGACAGCCGTTTGCGGGAGACTTTTACTTCTTTGTTTGGTCGAGAACGTAGCATTACCAGGCTGGAGGATACAATATACAATGAACGAACGGGTCGTTGTTTTGACCATCTACAAGACTGTTTAACTGTTTTAAATGAGGATAGCCAATATTTACAAAGTGCACCTCTGTACAATGCGTCAATCCCAACCCCATCCATACGGTCTTGGCTAACAAATTCCTCAGAGAACAGCTGTGCTGTATTTAATCGTGTTATGCAGATTGTTTACTGGGTTAATAAGAATACCGAAAATTAATTGGTGTGCACGTAAATCTAGCGATCTCCACCATGTGGATGCACTTAACGAATTCCCTACAGGACAGCTGTTGTGTTTAATAGTGTTCTGCGATTTGTTTACTGGGGTAATAAGTTTGTTTGTTATGGTCTTCAGTCAGGAGACTGGTTTGATGCAGCTCTCCACCCTACTCTATCCTGAGCAAGCCTTTTCATCTCCTCATAAGAACGGCAACCCACATCCACTTGAATCTGCTTACTATACGTGTCTCTTGGTCTCCCTCTGCGATTTTTACCCCACACACTTCCCTCCAATGCTAAATTTACGATTCCCTGATGTCTAAGAATGTGTCCTACCAAGCGATCCCTTCTTTTAGTTAGGGTATTCCAAAGATTCCTTTTCTCACCAATTCTATTCAGTACCTCTTCATTAGTTATGCGATCTACCCACCTAATCTTCAGCATTCTTCTGTAACACCACATTTCAAAAGCCTCTATTCTCTTCCTGTCCGCACTGCTTATCGTCCATGTTTCACTCCCGTACAAGGCAACACTCCACACAAATGCCTTCAGAAAAGACTTCCTTACACTTAAATTAATATTGGATGTTAGCAAATTTCTCTTTTTCAAAAATGCTTTTCTTCCCATTGCCATTCTGCATTTTATATCCTCTGTACTGCGACCATCGCCTGTTATTTTACTACCCAAGTAACAAAACTCATCTACCACCTTCATTGTTTCATTCCCTAATCTAATTCCTTCAGCATCGCCTGATTTTCTAAGACCGCATTCCATTATTTTTGTTTTGATCTTGTTAATGTTCATTTTATACGCTTTCTTCAACACACTGTCCATTCCATTCAACTGCTCTTCCAGGTCCTTTGCTGTCTCTGACAGAATTACAATGTCATCAGCAAAACGCAATGTTTTTATTTCTGCCCCCTGTACTTTAATCCCTATTCCAAATTTTTCCTTGCTTTCCTTCACCGCCTGCTCGATGTACAAATTGAATAACATCGGAGAAAGGCTACAACCCTGTCTTACTCCCTTCCCAACTGATGCTTCCCTTTCATGCCCTTCGAGTCTAATAACTGCGGTCTGGCTTTTGTACAAGTTGTAAATAACTCTCCTTTCCCTATATTTTACCCCTGCTGACTTCAGAATTTGAAAGAGTGTATTCCAGTCAACATTGTCAAATGCTTTCTCCAAATCTACAAAAGCTAAAAATGTAGGTTTGCCTTTCCTTAATCTATCTTCTAAGATAAGACGTAAAGTGAGTATTGCCTCCCGGGTTCCTATGTTCCTTCTGAATCCAAACTGATCTTCCCCAAGGTCAGCTTCTGCCAGCTTTTCCATTCTCCTGTAGATAATTCGTGTTAAAATTTTGCAACCATGACTTATCAAACTGATGGTTCTGTAATTTTCACATCTGTCTGCGCCTGATTTCTTTGGAATGGGGATTATTACATTTTTCTTAAAGTCTGAGGGTATTTCGCCTGTCTCATAAATCCTACACACCAGTTCAAATAGTCTTGTCATGGCTGGCTCTCCCAGAGACTTTAGTAGCTCTGAGGGTATGTCATCTACTCCTGGGGCCTTGTTCCGACCTAGGTCTTTCAAGGCTCTGTCAAATTCATCTCTCAGTATAGCATCTCCTATTTCATCTTGATCTACTTCCTCTTCCCTTCCTACAACATCGTCTCTAAGTTCATTTCCTTTGTAGAGCTGTTCTATGTATTCTTTCCACCTTTCAGCTTTCCCTTCTTTGCTGAGAACTGGTTTCCCATCCGAGTTCTTGATATTCGTAGAGTTGCTTTTCTTATCCCCAAATGTCTCTCTTATTTTCCTGTAGGCGGTATCTACTTTTCCCCTTCTTATACATTCTTCTACAGATTTGCATTTGGCTTCTAGCCACTCCTGCTTAGCCATTTTGCACTTCCTGTCAATCTCATTTTTTAGTCGTCTGTACTCCATTTTGCCTTTTTCATTTACTGCATTTTTATATTTTCTCCTTTCATCAATTAAATTTAGTATTTCCTGTGATATCCAAGGATTTTTTGTAGGTCTTGCCTTTCTACCTATTTTGTCCTCGGCTGCCATCACTATTTCATCTCTCAATGCTACCCATTCCTCTTCTACTGTTTTATTTCCCCCGGTTTCTGTCATTTCATGCCTAAATCTCCCTCTGAAATTCTCCAGAACTTCACTTTCCTTCAATTTATCCAGGTCCCATCTCCTTATTTTCCTACCTTTCTGCAGTTTTTTCAGTTTCAGCCTACAGTTCATGACTAACAAGTTATGGTCAGAGTCTATATCTGCCCCTGGGTATGTCTTACAGTTTATAACCTGGTTCCGGAATCTATGTCTGACCATTATAAAATCTATCTGATACCTTCCGGTGTCTCCTGGTCTCTTCCATGTATACAACCTTCTTTTGTAATTCTTGGGGTAATAAGAACACTCTAAAACTGACTGGTGTATAGCTACTAGCTACACTGAGAAAAGCTTATACATTGTGTTCTATTAGCTTTTAGTTTCAACTGCCTAGCTATAAATTACGTAGAGATTCATAATACTGACCCCAACATCGACGATATAGGTATTACACAGAAGATCTACGTTAAAGCGGGAGATACATATTTCTCTCAATCCAGAACATTATTCTCCACAATGCCTCCAGATACATATATCGTCGAATTAGGTTTGGTACCTACAAAAAACGTCATTCCACAAGTTCAGCGGAAACGAGTAAATCCATCGCATAGACTTAAGCCATTCCCCATTAAAGAAATTAGAGTTAACGTCTTGTGCGCAAGAAAAAGAAAACTGGATATGGAAGAGATCAAACCCAAGAAAAGGAAACTAGAATATACCATGGCAAGTGCTTTAAAGAAAGAATAGTAGTTGCAAATAAAAAAAGAAGAGGCTGTTGCATATGTGCAAGCACGAATCATGTTTGCCTTTAAACGCATGGTATTGGTAAATCTTACTAAATGGAGTTTTTTTTAAGATAATAGCATTTACTGTTAAGAGCTATGCTAAGTGGTCATACGTTGTAGTAATCGTCGAAGATGGTGGATCCGAACAAGGATACTATAACAAGGGGCATGTAAAAAATCTGTTCATAAAGCTCCTTTTCCATCTTGCTCAAATTAAAAAGGATGGTTACATTGTGTCTAAATGAGGTAGATTGGATGTTGTATGTTTAGCATCGGAGAAATCGTTTGCAGAGTTTAAGACTGGTGGAATAAATACATGTAACGCCTGTCCATTTCCAAACATTGTAAATATAAAATCCCATACATAAATTCCACAAGAGTGTCATCTAGAAGAGCAGTTAGTGTATACGCAAGAAGGTGTGAGTAGTAGGATGACGCCGGTTCAAGTTCAGCGAGATTCGCCCCTTTCGTTTGTCATTGACGCCAAGTACCATTACCACGCTCGGCCAATTGCCCGACTGCCGAAGTACTGTTCCTTTCCCTCCACCACTGTCGCCACCAATGCTCACTTAGGCCACCACCGCCCCCGATTATTTATATTAAATTTGCATATCAAATTAACCTCCCGCTGCCGCCCACGCCTCCGACCTCGCGCCCGTCACCGCCCCCACCACCCCTCCGCCTGCAGCAGACTCCCAATCGCCCGATCTCCACCCCCAACTAATTTAATTAAGTTTGCATATCAGTTTAATTGTATCAACCTATGTTTCTATCAGTAACAAGGGTAACTGCCTCTACAAGTAAGCACTTGTGTGAGCACAGCCCCCGCCCCCACTACCACCACACCGACAGCCCTAAAAATTGCCGCACCCGCGCGACCCATTCCAGGACTCGAACCCGCCCCCTCCCCACCCAAAAAAGTTTTCTTTTCCTAAAGTTAGGACACTTGTGCGATTGCCGTCCCCACCTTCGGCCCCAGGCCATCCACCACCGCTACCTGATTTTTTTTTTTTTTTTTTTTTTTTTGCATATCAATTTAATTTATGCACTAACAATTAGAACATTACATATTCAATCTGCATATCAATTTCACAGTAAGTTTAGGGCAGCTACCACCACTCGCCCCCGCCCTTGCCTCCGACGCCGCTCCCACCGACAGTCCTAAAGATTGCCGCCCCTGTACGACCCGGTCCGGGACTCGAACCGACGCCCCTAAAATAAAAATTCCAAAAGTTAGAACCCCAATTATTAATTGTGACTTCCAATGCTTTAATTAGAGCAGTCCGTTTAATACATAGAACTTTATGTACAATCCGCAATTTTGCATGTAAATAAAGAAATTCGGTGTAATGCTACAGATGGGTATTGTACAAACATTTAGAACTAATGTTCCGTCTTTCGTAAATCGTTCTCTTCCTAAGGTGCCTGGGCAAAATAAATGCATAGATGATGCTTGCAACAGCAGACAAACGTGTGAAAAATAGCGTGTGTTAGATAATAAACGGAATGTAACGGTAACAAACGCTACAAACTTTATGTCAAACACTCTTTCGGTCACACAACAACAGCAGCAGCAGAAGACGACATATTGTTTATGAAAAAATTCTAATTTACTGGTGGAAATAACGAAAATCGGCAAAGACATCTAGCACATCGTCTGTGTAGAAACTAAAGATTTTCAACACACAAGGCATTTTACCGAACATAGCGAAAGCCGCTCTGTCAGTCAGCCACCGTTACATCAGCACCAAGCTGTTAGGAATGCGTCTAAATATACATCTGCAAGCACCGTTACACTCGTCCCGAACGCAGACCACACACACACACACACACACAGTGCTTTCGAGGCAGGCTACATAAAACAAAAATATGCTAAATGTTTAAACAAAATCTCATAACGTGTTAAGCATTCTCTCTCAAAAACACCTAAGTTACATCTCCAAATGACCAAAACCTTCTACGCAAGATCTCTACAGACGCACCACTTTAACAAGGGCAGTGCGCATTGTATTTATTTAATGGAGCTGAGCCAGGTCCAAAGTTCCGAAATGTAATACTCTCTCTCTTTCGCGATCATGACCTGTTACGTTTCCATAGATCGAGGTATCGCTGTCACCCATTATTTCGACGGGTAAGATTTCGGTCTTCCTGTAATCCACATAATATCCAGTTCTGCGCCTTCCAACAACTCCGAGTATTCGGGTAGCGTAATTCTACCTCCAGTGTATACCCATCTAAGGAATCTCTCTGTCCTGTTACAATGCAAACGATTCTCTACAACATTTATATGACACATGTCAAATATATATAATCGAGCAGCCCAGAAGACGTTTAAACCCAATTGTACAATGGAGAGTCGCAATAAAAAAAATTCGTGAGATAATTTACCGATTTCCGACCGTCTCACTAAAACTTTTTTTTTTATCGAAAGCATTGACCTAACAATACCCTTCTTCGAAAAGACACCCGACAACACAGCAACCACAGAACCGAGGTAGTACTTCACCCACCCGATAACTAGCAAGCAACACGGTTCTGTAGAGCACGATCGACCACCCCTTTACCACAAAAAATCATACTCCAAGCTCCTTTCCTGTGATTTCTTTTGTCAATCCACTAAACCCAACTCGGATCTACCGTTACACTACCTTGTTGCCACCCCCCTCGACAGATACACCACAAACGAAGATGCCTAGAATGCTAATCTACACACCGAAACACCAGACAAATTTATAGCCATCGCCGCGGAACACCAACAAACCTCAAATATTTCGAAGGCCTATGTCAAAGTATAGACGATGGCAGATGCTCTATCCTAATAATAATAGTAGACAATGCTTAAACACAACGAAATTTAGTAGACCCTATATAGGTAAAAACATTCATCAACGAGGTCGTCTGATCTATCATCCTATCTCGGAATAGTATTACACAAACAAAAACGCTTAAACTAACAACTTAAAGACGAAAGTAGTACACCTTAGATCTCCAAAATGACAGCACACAGTGCGAGAACTGAGTCAAAGACCGCAAACATCCTATTGGGCAGAGGAGTTCGCTGGATTTACGGAAACACCAGTCAATTTTCAGTGTTCTTATTAACCAAACAAACAATTTGCAAAAAACAACAACACGACTGCTCTCTAAGAAATTTGTTAGCCAAGGCCACATAGATCGGACTGACACAAAGTACAGGGCTGCCTATCCTCGTTTCCATTCCAATCCGTAAGACAAATTTATATTTAATTGTAATTTTATTTAAATATTAACTTAAAAACACAGAATATCAATTCATATTGTTTTCCTTTACACTAAAGGATCAATGACTGATACCACTATTCCAGAAATGCTGATTCGAAGACAAGCTCTTAAGTTGAAATCTGCCAGTGAGCTTCTATATGTGAATTTAGTACTTCGCGTAAAAAAAAGCAGCATGTACTACATGAAAAACTAAACATCGACATAATCGTAGCTGCAAATTTACATAGAAAACTTAAGTCTACGAAATTCATTTTGCAATGAAACTAATTGCGCAAACTTCACGCTGTATGTATATAACTTCTAGTTGTAGAAAAGTTTCCACACTGTGAACATAACGCAAAAATTAGCGAAAAGGCATAACCTTATGTAAGCTGAAGAGCAGTATAGTAACTTGATCTAACTACAGAATAGTTCGATGAGCGTTCCTCCTAAAAACAAAAATGTATTTTCACAGTGAAAATGTTTGGGAAATTATTGAGACGTTTATTTCTTTGCTATCATATAATGATGACTTTCTTCAGTCATACCTCTTAAAATATAGGGAGCGTAAAGTTATTTACAACTTGTACAAAAACCAGACAGCTGTTGTCAGAGTTGAAGAGCATGAAAGGGATGCAGTGGTTGGAAAGGGAGTAAGACAGGGTTGTAGCCTTTCTCCAGTGTCATTCAATTTGTACATTGAGCAAGCTATAAAGAAAAGTAAGGAGAAATTTGGAGAAGGAATTAAAGTTCAGGGTGAAGAAATAAAAAAATTGCGTTTTGCCGACGACATAGTAATTCTGTCAGAGACAGCAAAGGACCTGGAAGAGCAGTTGAACGGAATGGACAGTGTGCTGAAAGGTGCATATAAGATGAAGATTAACAAGAGCAAAACTAGGGTAATGGAGTGCAGTCTAAGAAAATCAGGTGATGCTGAAGGAATTAGATTAGGTAACGAAACAATAAAGGAGGTAGATGAGTTTTGTTACTTGGGCAGTAAAATAACAAATGATGGTCGCAGTACAGAGGATATAAAAAGCAGAATGGCAATGGGTAGAAAAGCATTCTTGAAAAAGAGAAATTTTTTAACATCAAATATTGATTTCAGCCTAAGGAAGTCCTTTCTCAAGGCATTTGTGTGGAGTGTTGCCTTGTATGGGAGTGAAACATGGACGATAAACAGTGCGGACAGGAAGAGAATAGAGGCTTTTGAAATGTGGTGCTACACAAGACTGCTGAAGATTAGGTGGGTGGATCGTGTAACTAATGAGGAGGTACTGAAGAGAATTGTGGAGAAAAGGAATTTTTGGCATACCTTGACTAAAAGAAGGGAGCGATTGGTGGGACACATTCTTAGACATCAAGGAATTGTGAATTTAGCGTTGGAGGGAAGTGTGTGGGGTAAAAACCGCAGAGGAAGACCAAGAGATGGATACAGTAAGCAGATTCAAACAGATGTAGGTTGCCGTTCTTATGTGGAGTTGAAGAGGCTTGCTCAGGATAGGGTACTGTGGAGAGCTGCATCAAACCAGTCTCCACACTGAAGACCACAACAACAACAACCTCTTAAAAGCATTTTATTTATAACACTAAGCATATCAAGACTCCTTTGTTCAGAATAAATATTTTAGACATATTGCACAGAAATGCTAACGTGTATGACAGCTTTGTAGTTAAACAGCCATCATCCTACTTTCAACTCTTGAAAACAGCTACTTTTCATTTTAACGGGAGACTACACCCTAAAGCTACCATTAAAAAAAAAAAAAAAAAAAAAAAAAAAAAAAAAAAAAAAAAAAAAATTACAGCCGGCCGCGGTGGCCGAGGTGGCTGAGGCGCTCCAGTCACGGTCAGCACGGCTACTACGGTCGGGGGTTCGAATCCCCCCTCGGGCATGGATATTTGTGCCGTCCTAGTTCGTAAGTAGTTCATAAGTAGTTTGTAAGTTTAGGGACTGATGACCCCGTAGTTAAGTCCCATAAGCTTTACATTTTTGAAAAAAATACACTGTTAGAGTGTTTACTCTTAGATCCAAAAACGATTTGTCTGTATTCGAATCTTTTTCTTGTTCTTCTTTATATATAAAGCAGTGTGTATGTGTATTTGTTTGTGTGTACTTATTGCATACAAATCTACAGTTTTGTTGCAATCTTAATGAAATTTTTCACACATGACTTTCAGAGCAAGAGGACGATCGCCGTAATTGTAAGAATCACACACAACAGATATGACGTCATAAAGAATGACATCCACGAAAAACTGCTACATCACGCGACAATGTTGCACATCCTAAACCATTGGACCGATTTCAACCAAATTTGGTACACATATTCCTTACCGTGAAGTAACAATTGCTGTATGGGTAAGAAGCACATACGACACATGATTCAGGAGACATAACGTCACAAACAATAGAAGTTCCAAGAAACTGCGACATAATGCGACGAGACTTGCAAAATACACTATATGAGAGAGTATTAGCGACTTACAACAAACTTTAAGCATAATTTCAAACTTTTATTAAACTTTTTCTCGCTTAAAACTTTCTCGCTGTTCATGGAGTAAAACTACGGCATTCGGTATAACAATTCCCCCATTAATTCCTTTGATTTCTGTAATCAAGCCTTCCCTGATGCTCCTCCAATTTTCATTTAAGTTTCTCTCTGTTATAACCTTGCTGATTATTTCACCTGTATGTTACAAACTCATTCTGTTCCCTCTGACCTTTCCCTCATGATTACTCTTGTGTGATAATGCCGGATCTATTCTTTTCGATAAAATTAAGAAATCTTTCAATAGAATCTGTTGGACAGTTAATTAAATCCGGCTGCAGATCCTCTGCCAATCTCCTCATTAGAGCAGAGTTTCGTTCAATGTCCGCGATGGCCTATCTTTGTGCACCAACTTTCTTAACTCCTGCTGGCAAAATTCCGTCATAGTGTCTGTACCCCACTTGTACATTGGCCCTTTAAAGAATTCTTTCTGTGACCTGATTTATTTAGACTGGTGCCAGTACTTATCTAAAAACACCCCTTACAAACTTTTAAGAAATGACAAATTGTTCAGCACATTGGTTTGCCCATGACTCAGCAGAACCTTCTACTAACTTCTTTACATATTTTGTTTTACTCTGGTCAGACATACCTGGCATAAAGTAATCTTCGCAAGATGCAATAAAATCTACTGCAGGGTTCTTGTTTTCTCCTGTGAAGGTTTTGCTATTAGGTACCTGCATCACAAGTCACCCACTACTATTAGCGGTATTGAGACTTCTAAACGACTTGTTCAATAGCGCCATTATTTACAGTTACAACCTGTGCCATCTTCTTCCTAACGTCACTCACTGCCCTCTCCAATTCATCTAACAGCAAAGATTTTATTTCATCATCGCCAGACACAGTCTTTGGATCAATTTTGACTAAAGCCTGCCTTGTCTCCGCTCTCCTTGTATCAAACCCCTGCTTCCCTGAATCAATCTCTTCCTTCAATTCAGTCCTAACCACATTAACCATGCAAAGCAGATTTTGTTCCACAGTCCCAAGCTTCTCGTTCAGCTCCATTATCTATTTACCTCACCCCTTAAGACATCAATTTGATCATTCAAAGAACTATCCAAATTTCCAATCTTATTATTGGTATTATCAATTTTACTGTTTAACCCCTCAAGCGTGACGCTGCCTTCTATCTGACAGCACCTGTTGCGTATGTCCCACCAATACTGTATGTATCTATTTTTTGTCTATAATTTCTATTATTTCATTTTCAAAGCACAATTCAAAGTAAACCAACGGCCCCTGCATTAGTTGGAATTCGCAGTTTTAGCCTTCCTTTAGGATCGTTAAATGTAAATGCAGATGGGGCAGAAATACGTTACATTCCTTCTAGTCAGGTGAGACTGTACTGTCAATCAGTCTTCTGAAGAATTATTAGAAGACAATAATAACTCGCCTTTCTTATTATAACCATCCATCGAAATTCGCAGTAATTGATCTTCAGGCAACCTAGTCGTTGCGCACAACCTTCGGAAATCAGTACGCACACAAAGATGTTCGTAAAATTGTAGCCCATTTAAATAACTTAACGTAAACTACGTCAACAAGAAGCTAAGGAATGTATTTCTTTGCCATATAGCGGCCATCCTTCAAATTGCATCGGTAGAAATTAAAAAAAAAAAAAAAAAAGGCGCGGTGGTCGGCAGCGGGCGGTTTATGCCGTCACACACGCTTCAGGAGTTAAAGAATCTCTTAATTCTCTGTTTGAATTTTGTATTGTTACTACATACTATGAGAATAACTCTGATTATTGAATCTGACGGCACTTCTGCCCCCAGTTACTGTCTCTAGGGCTCACTGCTATTCCCCATATAATGACAGTCACTGGGCGACTTTTTGAAATGAAATGATTGTACAGCTTATGGGACTTAACTACGGGGTCATCAGTCCCTAAACTTACAAACTACTTATGAACTACTTACGAACTAGGACGGCACAATATCCATGCCCGAGGGGGGATTCGAACCCCAGACCGTAACTGAAGCGCCTCACTCCCCTCGGCCACCGCGGCTGGCGCGACTTTTTGATTTCTTGCTCCATCTTAGTCGGAAAGAGAGCTGAATTTTTATAAGTAAATATGCTCCGATTCCTGGATTCCAGATTTTAACATAAAAAGCGGAACAGTTCAATAATAAAGATATTATAATTCGTACTCACCTTTGGGAGGCCTCTGTGGCATTTCCAGTCGCTCCATTGCTAGAAGGTAATGTTGCCACCTCTGCTCAGGTCTGTGAACTGTATTGTGCAAATCCATGACTCACAGTCTAAATTTTACGACTTTTAAAAGGGAAGTCAACAAAATCCCCGTACTTACAAGCGCTGAAATCGTGTTTTACTGTAATACACTTGTTTGGAAAACACGAATGAATTGTTTTGATAGACAGTATCGCAAAATTTACTTCTGTTAATTTTCCAGTCTTAATATATTTTTTAATATAGTTTCTACTGCGATGGTCGATTGAGAATGCACACTTATAAATAACATACAACACTTTATCCATTTTATTTTCAACGCTATTAACAAAAGGAAATTTAAAACGTCCGAAAACATGGACTTCAGTGACATCTATCACAAAACAACGAGCCCGTCACGACACTCACGACACGTACTGATGCTGCTCAAGTGCTCGTAGTATTGTATTCTTGCACCCTTTTAATGGGTTGCAGTTGGCTGTTACGTTTTTACTGGCAATGTCACAATTTTTGAGGCACCAACTTTTCAAACTCCCACGAGGAAACTACGCTCAGCTAATGAAGAAATGAAGTAAAGCAAGAATTTAATAGAAAAGTAACATTAAAAAACGGTACAAATATAGGCCCCGCGAGACATATAGGCGGGACATGGGCCCAGGTCTGTCCTGCTAAAAGCGGGAAGTATGGCATCCATAGCCTGATGCGACGATTAACTTCGTATGCTGCAACGCAGCTGGCCTCTGCTGCTGCTGTGGAGGCCCACTTACAAGGAGACCACATGCGTATCGGAGTTGAAGTTCAGAACTTAAGTAACAATCAGCCAAAGCCATTCGAAGTAACTCTCAAAAATTCTCGAGAAAATTGACTTTGAAGTTTTGTAAGTACATGTAAGTACCAATAATTAAAACAGTTATAGCATCTGTCGGTGTAGCTCAGGTGATAGTTTTCTGGCGTCACAAACATAGAGTCGGTGGTTCGAATCCTGCCATGACAGACATTTTTTCGTTGTTTTCGAATTCAGTTGTATACAAAATTTTGGGATCTCTAATTCCACGTGCTGTGTCAGTTTTTGTTTGTGTATATGCAGACGAGATGAACACCTTGTCGTCACCTAAAACACAAAATCTCCAGGATTGGCGATCGTACTCAGAAGCTCGAAATTTAGCGAGGAATTCAATGCGAGATGCCTACAATACTTATCACAACAAAACTCTTTCTCGAAATTTGACAGAAAATCCAAAGAGATTTTGGTCATATGTTAAATATACTAGGGACAAAACACAGACAATACCCTCACTACGTGATAGTAATGGCGATCCTGCGCATGACAGGGCTACTAAAGCAGAGTTACTAAACATAGCTTTTAGAAACTCATTCACCAAAGAAGACGAAACCAATATTCCAGATTTCGAATTACGAACAGATGCCGTAATGAGTAACGTAGACGTAGATATCATCGGAGTGGGGCAGCAACTAAAATCACTTAACAAGTCTTCTGGTCCGGACTGTATACGCATTAGATTTCTATCTGATTATGCTGAAGCGATAGCCCCTTACTTAACAGCCATATACAATCGCTCTCTCAAAGAAGGATCTGTACCAAAAGATTGGAAAGTTTCGCAGCTCACACCTGCGTTTTATTGACAGAACCCTTAAAATATGCAACAGAACTACAAATGAAACTGCATACACTACGCTTGTCCGTACATTTTTGGAGTAGTGCAGCCCAGTGTGGGATCCTTATCACATGGGTTTAACGGAGGACATCGAAATAGTCCAAAGAAGGGCAGCTCGTTTCGTATTGTCATGATACAGGGGAGACAGCGTTACCGAAATGATATAGGATCTGGGATGAGAATCATTACAACAACGGCGCTTATCGCTGCGGCGTGGGCTACTTGCGAAACTCCAATCGCCAACATTCTCCTCCGAATGCGAAAATATATTGTTGACTCCCACTTACATAGGTAGAAATGATCATCAGAATAAAATACGAGAAATCAGAGCTCGAACAGAGAGATTCAGGTGTTCTTTCTTCCCGCGCGCTATTCGAGAACTGAATGGGAGATAAATAGTATAATGATGGTTCGATGAACCCTCTGCCAGGCACTTAAATGTGATTTGCAGAGTATCCCATGTAGAAGTAGATGTAGAAAACGATGGTTGAGTAAGTCAGCTGCTTGGAAAGCTATTAGTAGCTATGAAGATGAGTTCCCAAAACCAACGTCGTAGCTCTTCATAAAATGAATAATCAAAGAGAACTATGTAACATATGTTTTTGTTTATTGAAACATCATTATCCATTTATAAAATATAGAAAATTACAAATACACAGAAATACGTGTAGTTTTCGAAAAATTTATCATTGTTTATTAAAATTGTGTAATATTCGAACACAACGAAGAAAAGAAAGAAAAAAAATGTCACGGCGCGATTAGAACCACCGACCCTATGGTTGTAATGCGAGAACACTACAACTTTCTCTCGCCCTCTTTTATTTTATTGTATTTTATTTATTTATTTATTTTGCGGTCACTGGTCCCGTTTGTTCGTTGTTGTTCGATATGTCCTTGGCTCAGATTTTTTATTACATAGGGCGGCCACGGCAGAATGGCCGTGCGCACTAAGGCTCCGTGCTTCGGTGCGCGCTGCTGTTCGCCGCCGGGCATGGGTGTTTGTGTTGTCCTTAGCATAAGTTAGTTTAAGTACTTTGTAAGCCTAGGGACTGATGACCAACGTAGATTTACAAACAATTGAACATTTTTACAGAGGGCGTTGAGCCCTCTGACCGGGTGCGCTGAGCCATGGTGCCCGGCTCCACCAGATTTGCACGACAGATGCTGGAACTGATTTAACTATTGGTACTTACGTGTACTTGCAAAACTTAAAAGTCGATTTTCTCGAGAATATTTGAGATTGCGTCGAATGGCTTTGGCTGATTGTTATTTGAGTTCTGAACTTCACGTACCACAAATATGAATAAAATGTAAAATCCGATACCCATGTGGTCTTACTAGTTGGCAAAGAACGGGCGAATCGGCACGGCCGCACTCGAGCAACGCATCTGCTGAAATTTGCTGCGACGTCTTGCCGCAACCGTAGCAATTGTTTCACACGCTGCCGTCCTTCTTTCTACACGCACTGTTCTTCGTGTCTGTCCTATATGAACAAATACTGAACCGAGCACCCGTATGCCAGATTTGCGTTTGGGTGTGCTTGCCTGATCCTGTCCTTTTTGCTGCTGCCCAGAAGCTTACGTTCATAATATCACAGTTGCTACATATACAAAAACTGGAATTGTAGATCGAGCCCCCAGCCCTCTGTGTGCAGTAAATAAAATAATTTGTCGAAGTTACATTACGCCAATACAGGTAAAGTGATACTATAGATTTTTTAAGCACGTATGTCGCCTCGTATCAAGTCTAGGGCCAACTATACACTCCTACTTCCACGCCCAAAATTATTCATAAAAACACAGTTCGATAATCAGCAAAGGCAGAGTTAACTCTAAAAATAACCGATTCACTCACGGATTGCTTAGTTTTTTGTTTTTTTAATTTTGTTTTTTGTTTTTATTTTTGTTTTGTTTTAATGTTTGAATTTATTCGCCTAGTTTCCCTACACAGACGCAAGAATTGTCGTGTGCTGACCCAATTCAGTGAATATATTATAAATAGTGAGCATTTTCAGTTCAAAATATGAAATTAAGATGACGTGCTTTGATTGTTCAAATGACCCTTTCACGCGAATATAGCAAGTCCAAATGTATCAATATAAATTCAGCGTCCAAAATACGTAAATTTTACTTGCTCCAAAATAAAGTAATGTTTTAAGTCACAGTTCTTAAACCACAATAAACATTCGTCCAAAATATTCCTCGGTAAAATTCGCCAAAATCCTGAGAGACCGTATAAAATTCGCGCCCGCGCACTTGAACCAAAGAAATTACTAAGTCTGGAGTGCTACCAGATTTCTAAGTCCTATAACTTATCCGACAGACACGAAAATTCTTCTCAGTCCACCAGGCGAGAGTTGGTGGATTTTTACACTGCAAACCGCGCCGCAAAACGACACAGGTCCTGCGTCTAGCTGGCTCGGACGCTGACTGCCAAAACCAAGAAGGCGAACCCCTATAGATACTATTCTCTCAATTGTAAAATTTTACAAATACTTCAAATAGGACTTGTTCATTACAAGTTATATATCAATTTGATCAGAAATTTTTTCAGCATTCCAGTGATGTAATTATATTCTTGTGCAGTAATAAATGCACATTTAGTTGTAAGTTCGTAACTGTCATTTCAGAGTTTAAGTAAACATAAACAATCAATTTATCTCAAATTCAAATCAAATGTTCGTAATTCTTTCGGACCAAACTGCGTGGTCATCAGTCCGTAGCTTACAAACTACATAAACCAAGGTAAACTAATCTAAGGACAATACACACACACCCATGCCCCAGGGAGGACTCGAAGCTCCACGGCGAGCAACCGCGCGCTCCGCAGCGAGACGCTTTAGACCGCTCGGCTACTCCACCGCGGCTCAATTTATCTATCTGCATAGGTTCCTACAATTAATAGAATACGTGTAATGCCGCTATTTTGTTTATTTCATTAATTCTATGCCTTAAACAACTACAGTTTGTCATAAAAACAATTGTTATTGAATAATTCGTGAATGGTAAAAGTTAAAACACTTTTGAGATTAGAGACAAATTGAGCTCTGCGAAATCTCTTCATTGCCAATTCATACATTAAATCAGTTCACAGGTTCTCTAGTTATAAGTTTTCAAATTTATAGTCGGTAAAAAATCGTTTATTCTTAAATATTTCAAAAACTAAGGGTTATACTTTATTCGTCTCAACATTCTCTTTAACTGAGGGTACTGGCATTCCAGTATCGTGCTTGGTTTGTGAGTAATTACTTTATTTCTGTTATTCTTGTATTTGGCAGAGTCATGACTACCCGTCATAGAAGTCCGGCTGCAGGTTGATTCACGCGGGGCTTTTGCCTGTCACGTGACCTCTAGCCATTCTCTCGCGCTGGCCTGGTGCTTGCAGCTACCGCGCATGGACCGCAGCAGTCACGCTCAGTGATTATGTTTATAAAAAACATATGAAAAAAGAAAGAGTTGCTTTAGAGATTTGGAGGCCCCCATTACAAGAGGCCGAGGGCACCGCCCCATCAATTTTAACATTAAATTTTTTGGTACATCCTGTGCTCCATAATATCAACTCCCACATTGTGTTTAGCATTATCAGATATTTGGTAAATAAGTGGAGACGAGCAGTTTTCCAGTATATACACTGAAAATTTATCATTTCTGGAAGAGTCTCGAAATTCTTGTATGTATTTCTGGGACTATTCAAATTTTGTGTAACTACCCTGCAGTTCGGTTCTGCTCGGCCTGAAGGCACAAACTTTGTTGGCGATTCACAGACGTAGCCTATTATGAAATTTTTCCACTTCAAGCGAATTCTTTGACTTTAGTTTGTCTGAAGAAACAGACATTGGAAAATAATATAAAGGCGTTACACAACTTGTGAAGATACGCTTTCCCGGTGTATGCAACTGATAAAGAGTTTTCGGCCTCCCAGCCGGGTGGCAGTGTCCTCTCACCGCGACGTGCCGCGGCGGAGTGAGGCGCTATGCTCCGATGCGCGAGGCCGTTCCCCCTCTGGGGTTTGAATCCTCCTTCTTGTATGGATGTTCGTGTTTTCTTTAGTATAAGGTAGTTTATAAGTAGTTCGTAAGTTTAGGGACTGATGACCCCGCAGTTAAGTCCCATAAGCTTAACAAACTTTTCATTTTACCGCGACGTTTCGACAAGTGACATACTCATCATCTTCTAGACGTAGTCGTCAAGACTTTGCCTAGAAGATCATGAGTATGTCACACGTCGGAACGTCACGGTTCTACATCTACATACATACTCCGCAATTCACCGTAAGGCGAGCTAGCTGGAAGCCCGAGAACTATTACAAAAGCTGATGAACAAAACAGCGATACTAACATTTCTGTCAATGTATTATTCTCTCCCGCTAGCATGCGAATCTAAAGTTGAAAGCATTATGTAATACAGACAATGAGATATATGGAGGCTTGAATTGTTCTAGAGCAATCTTTATCAACCTTTTCGAATATGCGACCCCCTTCCAAGTAAATATATTCTGAGGTCCCCCTTTCAAATAAAAACGTCCTGGCGGCAACCCCCCCCCCCCCCCCCCCGTCCAACGAACCGCAGGAAACCTATGTTATCTCAAAGGAAACTATTTTAATCTTCTTTCTTTTGCTTCAACTTTCTTTTAAATTGTTGGACGAAATTTTCTGTGTGTATTTTTCGGAACGGAATACATCCTGTTCTTACATGATTTCTGACAGAAAAATTTATTTTGTTTAATGACTGTTCCGCATTTCACGAAAGACTCAGAAGCGAATTATGCTCATTACAAAAGGTTCCACTGTACGGAAAATTTGTAAAGAAGTAGATTTTTCCGAATTTTTCGGAATTAATTATTGTATAAAGTTCTTTTGCCTATCGATTGGTTCCTGAAGACAGTTTCCAGACTTCGTGCTTATTCGTCATTAACACACTGTATTATAAAAGATTACATAATTTTATTACTGGACCCATGGTTATTTTATGGTGCAAGCGACAGAGCCTTCCCCCCCCCCCCCCCCCCAACAAGACTTTACTTTACGACCTCCCTGCGGCCCCGAGGGGGCTTACGGTTCTTTCGTGAGTACGTGCGTGGCGAGCACGGGGCCCCGAGCTAATGCAGTATTCCTTTCTTCTTAACTTCCCGAACTGCATTTCCTTTCCCCCCTCCCCCTCCTTTCCTATCCTCCCCCCTTCCCCTCCCCGCCGGGGGACTGATAACCTCAGTAGTTTAGTACCCCTAACCCAACCAAACAACCCAACACAACCCTCCCTGCGCGTCGTGACCCACAGGCTGAACAACATTGCTCCAGAGCATGCACAGATAGTGGTTAAAGTGGGAAATTTGTTTCACGTCCTGCTCTGTTACAAATTTTAAGTTTTATTATGAAAGTAAAAGTGCTAAGGGATGGAATTCGCTGATGCCCCTGATTATTGATTTGGACTTGGTTGTGGTTACAACAGGACAGTGTCAACCAATGAAGAACTGTGAATCTGAGATTTATCAGTAGTAAATGTCGAAAATAATATATCAGTCTGTAAGGTTCCTTACAGTAAACAACGTTTTGAATAGACTATAAATAATGTTTACTGATAAGTCAACGATTGTACTTTGATTTAAAGAGATAAGGGCCTAACTGTTATGTTTGTGTATGGATATATAAAAAGATGACTCGTTGCTAGGTTATCAAATTCTTTTATTTAATTGCTGATGTATATGTATGGGTAGCAGAAACCTCTTTACAGCAAGTGGTTTTGTAAGGCTGTTCATTTCTATAAAACATACTACTTGTAGTGTAACGTTGAGTTATGTCTAAAGCTGAACAGATGACTGTAAGAACAATGACAATTTTTTCTACTGCAGAGTATTAAGGAAATTAACACAGCAAAGCCACCTCCTGAACTTGTAATGTATTTTATGCACACACTTCGAAATTAGCTAATCCTATAAAACTCAAGTTGATTGAAATCAAAAGACAAAAAACAAACACAAACTTGAAGCATCCAGTTGTTAATGCTTAATTAAATTTTCTTGTAAATGAACACAAATTATTAACTCACTAGGATTTGTTTTCACAGTAACTACAAATTTTAGCTTTTGAGATATCACAGCGGAGACATGACAAAAGAATGAACCAATTGTTCCATAATCCTCGAATTTCATTTTAAAGATATATGATCTATTAATCACAATTTTCATCACTACAGTGTGAATTCAGCATATACAGCACTGCGCTCCCTCATACCAACAGAGCCAAGAGACCGTAAACTGTCACGTATTGAGACGTTGCGTCTTGCAGTTAGCTACATCACACACCTTAGTCATCTCATTGCAGCAAGTAAGTCATATCAGTCTCTAACTGTGAGACATTGACTAACATTAATTTAGTTCATACTTCTTTTATATTATTAACAATGTATTACTTATTATGTGAATATTTAGTCGAGCTTATTAACTTTCTAATATAATATGGGGGAAAATTAGACGGGACCAACAAGGAAAATAAAAATTCATTTCATACGACATTTTGGTCGTCTACATCTACAACTACATAAATACTCTGCAACTCACATTGAAGTGAATGGCAGAGAGTTCATCGAACCGCTTTTATGATATTTCTCTGTCGTTCCATTCCCTAATAGTCGGCGGGAAAAGTGAACACCCAAATCTTTCCGTTTTCGATCTGATTTCTTATTTTATTACGATGATCATGTCTCCCAATGTGGTGGGTGAAAACAAAATATGTTCGCATTCGGAAGAAAAAGTTGGTGAAAGAAATTTCGCAAGTCAATGTCGCAGCAATGAATAACGCCTATTAACGATTTCCACCGCAACTCGTGACACTCTCTCCCTTATATCGCGATAATACAAAACGAGCTCTCTTTCTCTGCCATTTCTCTAAATCGTCCGTCAGTCCCACTTGGTCGGGATCCAACAATACGCAAAAATACTCCAAAATAGGACACACATGTGTAGTGTAGTCTGTTTCTTTAGTAGAACTGTTGCATCTTCTAAGTGTTCTGCCAATGAAACGTAGCCTTGGGTTTGCCTTCCCTACGATAATTTTTATGTGTTCTCTCCAATTAAAGTTGTTCGTAATAATAATTCCTAGGCATTTAACAAAATTTACGGCCTTTAGATTTGACTGGTTTATCGTATAAATGAAGTTTAACGGATTTCTTTTTGTGCTCATATGGATGACTTCACACTTTTCATTATTTAGGGTCAACTGACAATTTTTGCACCATGCAAATATCTTATCTAAATCACTCTGCAGTTGCTTTTGATCTTCTGGTTACTTTGCTAATCGATAAATGACAACATCATCCGCGAACAGTCGAGGACCGGTATTACACTATCAAGGCTTTGATCATATCTTTGACAAAGAAATATCATCAAATATTCATTACATTACTTTGACATAAATACTTGACGTGGTGCTAAAAAGGGTATTACACTGTCATCGTATTTTACGTCATATTTCAAGATGGCGGAAAATAAAACATTATTATCCGCTGCAGTTGCTACCACAACAATTACATTTTGTGTGCATTTGAACAAAGACAAGGTGGGAGAAAAGAAAACGTACTTGAGTTAAAATGTGGGTTTCACGCCGTGACAACAAAAACACTCAGAAAAATTGTTGCGGAGCTGCAAGTGGAGGACTTCAAGTCATATATAAATGTTTCGAATGGGTGCCAAAACGTATCAGTATTTACTCAATGAATTGGCTCCTCACATCACAAAGCAGAATACGCCCATGAGAAATGATATATCTGCAGAAGACAGGGTTACAGCGACACTGCGATTTCTTGCTACTGGAAAAATCTACTCTAGCCTCCAGTATAGTACTCGAATATCACAATGTACATAATGCAAAATATCTCCTGAAACGTGTGAACCAAATTATAACGCAGTGAATGATGAAAATCTGAAAATAAGTAAATGTTTATAGCACTACATGGTCATTAACAACTATGTTTCATCATTGTATGATTATTATGCTCCAATGTGGGCATAAACTTAAAAAAGATACAATTTGTGTTCATTAACCACAAAATTTATACAAATGCATGAGGTAGATGAGGCGCTGTTTAACGTGAGTGTACTCTGATTACAAAAATTAATTTTCTTTTCTATGTCATCTGCTGTACAATCGGACCGCATTTCACGGCTAATAACCTCCGTCGCTGTCTTCTGGCTCTCCAATCTTCTTAACTTATTTTTATTATTAGAATGCCTCACATTATAAAACGCCTCGGCTGCTTCATACACCTCTATTAATTTTGTGGTTAGTTGAACACACCAACTAAACTTTGCAGCCGAGTATACAAATACATAGCAGTCATATAATTGCAGCGATTATAGCGTTCAAACCGGTTATATTTCGCATTGCAGTGAACAGAAGGTATACGACTTTCATGATCAAATCTACGGCGAGGCGCTAGTTAATTTTTTTTATTTTTTATTTTATTATTTATTTATTTATTTTTTGTACGAAAAACGAGATATGTCTAAGTTTCCTATTACACTAATCAACTTTGACGAAGAAATATGACTGTCTAATACCTGCCTAAGAGAGTGGCTCACATTGTCTGCTAAATTGTTTATAAAGATAAGGAACAGCAGGGGCCCTATAACGCTTCCCTGGGGAGCGCCAGATATCACTTCTGTTTTACTCGATGACTTTCCGCCAGTTACAACGTACTGTGTCCTTTCTGACAGAAAAGCACGAATCCAATTGCAGAACTGTGGCGATATTCCATAAGCACGCAATTTGATTAGAAGACGTTTGTGAGGTACAGTGTCAAATGCCTTCTAGGAGAAGGCTAGAAATATGGAATCGATTTGAGATCCCTTGTCGATTGCACTCATCATTTCATTTGAGCAATGAGCTAACTGTGTTTCACAAGCACGAAACTTTTCGAATCCGTGTTAACTGTGGTCAATAGTTCATGATGTTTGATAAAAGTATGTGTTCTAAACTCCTGCTGCAGATCGACGCTAATGATATAGGCTTGTAATTTTTCGGATCACTCCAATTGCCTTTCTTGAATATTGGAGAGACCTGTGCAACTTTCCAGTCTTTGAGTACGGATCTTTCGCTGAGCGAGTAGTTGTATATGATAGCTAGGTACAAGGCTATTGCATCAGCATACTCTCAAAGGAAACTTACTGGTATACATTCGGGCTGGGAGACTTACTTTTGTTAAGTGATTTAAGTTGCTTTGATACTCCAGGCATAACTACTTCTATATTACGCATGCTGGTAGCTGTTCTTGATTCGAATTCTGAAGTATTTGCTCCGTTCTCTTTGGTGATGACATTTCGGAAAGATGTGATTAGCAAATCTGCTTTAGCACAACTGTCATCATTAGCATCGCGGGTGCTATCGCGTAGTGAAGGTACTGATTGTGTTTTGCCGCTAGTATACATTACATAAGACCAGAATTTCTTGGAATTTTCTACCAAATTACGTGACAGGGCTTCGTTGTGGAAACTATTATAAGCTTCTCGCATTGAAGTTCGTGCTAAATTTCGAGTTTCTGTAAAAGACTGCCAGTTTTGGAGATTTTGTGCCTGTTTATACTTGGCATGCTTTTTTCTTCGCTTTTGCAAGAGTGATCTAATCTGTTTTGCTTGTGTATCACGGTGGAAAAGCCCCCTCTTTTGTCAATTTGTGTGGTATAAATCTCTATAGCTTTTGATATAATTTCTTTGAATGTAAGCCATATCTGATATACACTCACATTGTTGAAACTTCCTGGCAGATTAAAATTGTGTGCCGGAACCGGGACTCGAACCTGGGACCTTTGCCTTTCGCGGGCAAGCGCACTACCGACTGTGCTATCCCGACACGACTCACGATACCGCCTCACAACTTTACTTCCGCCAGTACCTCGTCTCCTACTTTCCAAACTGGACTCACATTGTTAGTTTCTAAAGACTGGAGATTCTCACTCAAGAAAGCGTTATTCGAATTTTTATCTCCTGTTTTGAATAAATATATTTTTTCGCTTCATTTTGTTGGATTATAAAAACCCGATATTCAGACTCGGTACGACAACTGTGTGTTCACTAATCCCTTTGTTTTAACGCTCTTTATTAACTCCAGATAATTGGTTGATACGAGGTCAAATACGTTTTCACAGCCATGTACCATTCTAGTAGGTTCATGAAGTAACTAGAGGACCCGTGCGAATACTTCGCACCGTTAGTGGAATGACAAAAAAGTTGGGAAAAAATGGAAGTAAAGTTGAATTTTCACGCATAGCTTTCTTAAGAATTAATCAATGCAAGTGTTTAAAATCGCAAATGAAAGAGCTTGATCCGCTGAGTGTTCTTGGGTCAAAAAGAACTGCATACCTTAATTAGAACCGAAGATATCGTAAAAGAAAAGGATTAAAATATTCAATGCAAGGACAGAAGGATTCCGCGTTTGAATAAAAAAAAAAGGATGGACATACTTAAGTTAATTCTGATACTTGATGACAAATCTGCGAATGAATACCGTTCGTTTAAGACAAAAATGAAGGAAATCGGCCGGGTAGTTTGGTCTGGCCGACTGACTTCAGTTTTCGTAGAGTCTTTTAATACATAATATTGTTCGAGGTAATTTTCGGAGAATGCGTTCAGTACAATTTTGGACGACGTTTTATGCTTGCCTCTGGTTTTAAACATGTATTTTTGGCAACATATCAAGGGTTAGTTAAAGTCGCCACAAATTAAAATTGTTTGCTTTGGGTAAAATTTGAAATTTGACCCAAAATTTCTTTCAACATTTTTGCAATCGAGTTGTGTGAATCAGGGGTTCGGTAAGAACCAATAATTAATTTATTCCGATTGTCAGGTATAACCTCTACCACAACCAACACACAGGAACTATCTACTTCAACTTCGCTACAAGGTAAACCGCTTGTAACAGCAATAAATAAACCACCACCTGTTTTATTCAATCTAGGTTTTCTGAACACCGTTTGTTCTTTTGTAAAAATTTCAGCTGAACTTATCTCCCGCTTTAGCCAGGTTTCGCTACCTACAATGATTTGAGCTCATCAGTGCTTTCTATTAGCGCTTGGAGCTCTGGTACTTCTTTCCCCACGCTCTTACGACAATTTATAACTCTTAGACCAATGGTTTTTAGATCTGTGTTCGTCCTACCTCCGACCTTGCCCTTTGAGACTGAAACCCTTCCTGTGTGTTTCCAAGGCCCTCTAACCTAAGAGGAAAAAAGAAAAAAAAAAAAAAAAAAAAGCTCAGTCCACGCCCTACAGCTCGCGCTACCCGTGTAGCCGCTTCCTGCGTGTAGTGGACTCCTGACCTATTCAGTGGAAGCCGGAACCCCACTACTTGATGTCGCAAGTCGAGGAATCTGCAGCCTAACACGGTCGCAGAACCGTCTGAGCCTCTGATTCACATCTTCCACTCGGCTGTGTACCAGAGGTCTACAGTCGGTCCTGTCAACCATGCTGCAGATGGTGATATTTACTGCCTTCTTGCAAGTTCAGACTGGCAGTCTTTACCACTTCAGATAACTGCTCAAAACCAGAGAGAATCTCTTCCAATCCAAAGTGACACACACCGTTAGTACCGAAGTGTGTCACCACCTGCAGTTGGCTCCACTCTTCATTGCATCCAGAAGGAACTGTTCCACATCTGGAATGACTCCACCCAGTATGCACACAGAGTGCACATTGGCCTTCTTCCCCTCCCTAGCAGCCATATCCCTAAGGGCTTCAATTACCCGCCTAACATTAAAGTGCCCATCTACAAGTAAACCCACCCTCTGATAGCCCACGTCTTGCAGGTGGGGAGGTGACCACAGGATAAGCGACACCATCTGGCTCAGGAACATTGTCTACCACAGAGTGCCTCAAATCTGTTGGTAACAACGGCGCCCTTCGATCGCAGCCTCTAGCTGTGCAACCGAGGTTAATACAGCCTGAGGCTGGAAGCAGGTACGCTATGGGAATTGCAGATGTAAATTTTGGGCTTCTGGGCATGGTGACATCATCAACGATGTCATCAGTGATGTCATCAATGACGTCACGACTGTTGCAAGATGGCGAACATAAACAAGATGGTGAACATAAACAAGATGGTGGATATAAACAATATGGTGGATATAAACAATATGGCGAACATAAACAAGTTGGTGGACATAAACAATATGGCTGATATAAACAATATGGCGGACATAAACAATATGGCGGACATGAACAAGATGGTAGTAGCAGCAGGAATATCATAAAAAAATTATATATAACAGAAGTTTATTATTATTATTCTGGCATGACAGAAACTGGCAAACTACTAACCTGTCCTATTTTTTGCAGCTCTCTGCTCATTTCAGCACATTAAATATTTATGATGTGCATCATTTCTATTCACATCATAATATATTCAATGTGCTGAAATGACTAGGGACTCACGGCGTGTTTTATTTTATACATATCTTTTCTTTGTATACAGTAAGTACACTCTTGAAAATCAGTTACTCTTTTATATATATATATATATATATATATATATATATATATATATATATATATATATATATATATTTCTTTGTATACAGTAAGTTCACTCTTCAAAATCAGTTACTCATTTTGTGGTGCAATCAGTTGTCTTCCTTGGAAGTGTCCCCAAGCTAAAGTATTTATTCTATCATTAAGAATATAGCGTTTATCGTCGTTTGATGATAATGATAGTTTAGCTTCTTTTATTGTATAGACAGTGTGTAGTTTGGATCGAATTACGTATTGATCGATAGTTTTCTCAATATCGTTTAACAGACATTGATGATAGTCGTCAATACTTAAGGATTTAGCAGAAGAGTGTTTTATGTCTTTAGCTCTTTGCATAATGTGTTGTTCTTCTGTTTCTAGGGCGTATATTTTTGCCCTAAGTCCAATAAATTCGGTTATAACATTTCCATTTAATTCATCTTTCATTAATCCTACGACTTTTTTATTCACAAGTGGAATGTTATGTTTTTTTCTACCGGATAACTTGATGTATCAAACCACTTGTGCACATCTTTTCTGATCATATCACAAATATTTGCGTTTTTATGTGGTTAATTAGGTTATCTGTGTCCCTATAGCACATATTAACGTGGTTTGCCGGAAATTATTTGATCATATAACCGCAAGAAGTGTCTTTGAAATGTTTGAAATGGCCATACGCACTGGTATTGGTTTATCAAATACTACATTAAGTCAGCTTAATTCAATGGCTGCTAAATTTTCATTAAAAATAACACCGCTTTTATGATTTGGTCTCACAAGTAAAGCAGCAGCACCATAGCATCCATCCCATTTAGTCACAAGTTTTACATCTACCATTTTGCGAAAATTTTGTATATTTTTTCCAAAAACTCTATTATTCATAAGATTGAAAAAATTCTCCTCAAAGTCATTGGATGCAGCCATGTGTTTCTCGGCATTAATGTCAATATAAGGTTTCATCCATGGAACCTGGCGGAATGACAGTACTTTGTGAATTTTTCTTAGAATGAGGTTGTTGTTTAAACATTGTTTTAAATTTCGATAATGAATGACATAATTATTTTTATTATATAATATGCATATCAGTTTTTTAGGAATGTCTGATTTGCCAGAGTCAGGAAGTGGAACCATTTTCTCAAGACATAAAGGTAGATCTGAGTGTAGATCATGAATATTTTCTGGATAGTCCAGATCAACTTCTAAAATATAACCTATCTCTGAATTATCAGCTATGTTTGTCAAATCAAAGTTATCTGCAGGCAAATCAGAGATAGGTAGGTACTGTTTTATTGCCCAGCTATAAAATATTAAAGTAAATTATATAAGATTCTTCTTCATTTTGACTATAATTTCACATAAACCTATTGTTAGCAATAGCATGCCGACATGACCAACGAACAATTCCGCCTCTGACGTGTTGTTCAACAAATTGTAATTGATCAATATCTGAATTAAGTTGTAATTTTATGTTAGTGCTTTTTAATAAAGTGTCCCAGGCTAAACCAGGTGCCGTTACATAATAAGCTGGGTCCAGATCATATGTTTTGATACAGAGTGTTTGGAAATTTTCAAATACATTAGCCAATAGTAAAACATCCGTTTTTAAATATAAATCAGAGTAGTCGCCCAAAGTCTTGCATTGAAATACTCGCCGTACATCACATGCACATTGGTCATCACTATCTTTAATGGTTGTTTCACCAGGAAGATTTTAGAATGAATTAATAAGCGGCAACTGTTCTTCTATTAAATCAAACTCGCTACTTATATATTCATATGAAAATACTCCTTTCTTATTAATCAAATTGAATTTTTCATCTTTGGGGAAGAATTGTCTTGTAATTTTAAGTACATCAGCATGCAAGTAGGAGACGCATTTTTCTAAAGAAGAATTCAAAAAATTGAATGAATCAATAAATCGAACTTTTATGTCTTGGCTCTAATCCACGGCAATTGATTTAGAAAATGTTTTGTATTTTTCCATATTTGATGCGATGACTGAAACATAACCTGGATTTACTTGTCTCTCTGAGTCTTCACTCAAATTCATTATTATAAAGTGGCTATCATAATTAGTTAGATTGTGCATAACTACTGGAACAGTAAAGTTTGGTCTATAAGTTGTATTACATGCAGCATGTGCTGCTCCTCGAAATCGGCCTGTAAAATGACAATGGTCTCTATGTTTTATATCTGAATCACTGAAATGCTCTTTGCATATGTGACAAATTTTTGCCATTTGAATCTCTTATTCCTCATCAGAACTGATATTCATATTTTTGTTTTGCAGCAAATAATTTTTTATTTGACCTGCTAACTGATGTAATTGTTTACTGAACCATTGCATACAATCAGATCCTCAATACAATTGAAATTTAGAGTATTCTGAATTATAAGTACAATGAAGATAATAGGTGATGATATGGTTTGTCACTGTGAATGTCATTATCACTTCCAGGTAGTAACAGACATTCTATATCTGCTGATATGATGAAGGGCAACTTTATTTGATGGCTATAGTTGTTAAATTTTATATATTGCCTTTCTCCTTTAAGCATGATACTTTTGACTGCTTTAAATTGCGAACAATTTACTAGATGAGCAGCAAATTTTTCTTTTGAATGAAAATAACATAGTCAGCTTCACATATTTCAATTTTTTCATTACGAGCAGTAATACTGTGACGTGCTACTCTTGATAGGTTCTTTATGTTGCATAAATGGTAAAGTTCTGTATCTTCTATAGGCAGCATTAGCAGATTTATGTGTGTTTCCTGTTTATAATTTTTTATATGTGCAATGGTACAACTGTAAAATTTTTGTCTTTATAGTCTTCACTACCTCCTATAGTTAACCATTGCTGTTCAGTAATTTGAACACCATAAACATTTATAAATACTGTAGCATTGTTTTTTTTTTTTTCAAAAGTTTCCACATCCTTCAATTCTGCAGGGAAAGATATACCTTCAAAGTTAATTGAATTGGTATATGGAAGATAATTAGATAAGCGGTAAACATGGTCATTTGCTGGGTATAATGTAGCAATTATTGACCACTTGAAACAGCAAACTTCATCATCTTTTCCTACATCAACATTAACAACTGCATTTTTGTCTGCTATCACTTTAGGTAATTTTTTTATGAATTCCCACATAATAACCTTTACTAACATTTACATTAATGCAAAGCTTCGACATCTCTTTAAGAGCCCAACCAGAATCCCTAGCTTGAAAAGTTTCTAGTTTTTTTTAATAATCGTTCAGTAATATTAGTTGAATACCATTCAATAACATCATCATCTAATGGGAATAGAGGAGTGTTCTTCGTATTAATGTACATCACTCTTTCTTTATCTGATTTTGGAAGCACAAATTTACATGCCAGCGAAAAATTGATTTTTAATGGCTGATTAAGCTCTTGCACCTTGCTGATGAATAGAGACTGTCATGCTGTAATAAACTCTTTACGATCCTTAAGGGCAAGTGTATTCACTAACTTCCCTGTGCAAATGCGTCCTTCGAATGCACTCACTTCACAGACCCATTCTAGTGTATCATAATCGTATTTAAATCGCTTTGCAGAAGGCTCACCCATTGTAGACACCATTGTTTCCAGCAGCAGCGATGATGGCGGACTGAGGAAATTATTCACAATTTCGTGGTTTATATAGTCAAGTAGAAATTCACTGTTAATCTTCACAATTTCGTCTCGGAAAAGTATCACAATGCGTATAATGTTTTCAACAGCAAATCTGGGTCTTCTTATATGCTAGCAGCGACAACAGTGCACTGCCGAACAGCTGTTTTGCCAAACACACTAAGTCACAGAGAAGTCATACTACAATACCGAAGACATTTCTATAATCTAAATCAAATTTTCAAATGTTTGTAGAGCTTGTGGGACTTAAATACGGGGTCAACAGTCTCTAAACTTACAAACTACGTATGAACTAGCTAATACTAATGACGGCACAAAGATCCATGCCCGAGGGGGGATTCCAACCCCCGACCATAGTGGCCGCACAGACTGTGACTGGCATGCCACAGAACGCTCGGCCACCGTGGCCGGCTATAATCGATATATCGAAATCATACAACTAACAATTAAAAAAAGTACTGCATATCACCTCAATAAAAGAAGTAGTTTTTTGATGCCATTTTCCTTGTTGAATAACAGCTTTAATTCTACAAGTAAGGCGGAAATAATCTGTTAACATCAATAGTGTCCTCTCACTATTAATAACACAATATGTAAAAAAATAATCCTATTCAGTTTACTCAATGATTTCCCATGTTAGTGATGCTAGTTAAATGTCACTATAGCATTTACAGAAATAATGTGGACTCTTTTGCATCAGTGCATTAACATAACCTGCAAAAACGTGCCTATTACGATTTTTGTACCACTCTTAAACTTACAATTTTCTTTCCCTGCATAATTTCAGACCCAGTAATACGCTAAATAAATAAGTTCCTTTAACCCAAACACCATAGTAGTACAGAATGTATCCACAAAAACGATGTTAATATGTCCTCTCACTATTAATAACACAGTATGTAAAAAGTCATACTGTTCAGTTTACTCAGTAATTCCCCATGTTAGTGACACAAGTTAAATGTCACTATTGCATTTGCTGCAAAATTGTGGACTCTTTTGCATCAGAGCATTAGCATAACCTGTAAAAAAAACGCGCCTAGTACGTTGCTTGCAGTGGCCATTTGAGCAGCAGCTGAATATTATGTATTTCACTGTAATGTTCTTAAAGGAAACGCCTTTTGCTACTGCAAATGAAGGGTTTTATTTTTATAAGTCACCCATACGCATTTCGCCTTTGTCACAAGGCATCATCAGTGGGTGTCCTGAAATATTTACATGTTTCTGTTTAACACAGAGGTTACGTTCCTTACATATGTACAAAACATATCGTTTCTGATTTAAAACAGTTCGTTGTTTGCTATAAAATGGTGTACTTACAGCACTTGCTACTCCACATCAGTCTCTTTCTGGCAACCAGGTCGAAAGGTTCCACTCTTTTCTAAAAAACTTTGCATTTTTCTGATTCCACTGTCATCTGCTGCCATACTGTGTCCACTGTAGATTGTTTAGTAGTGTTCCCAAACTTCTCAGCTTATTTGAAATTCAACTGTTTCATTGAGAGTGTGTTGAAGGTATCTTTGTGTGTGTGTGTGTGTGTCTGTATGTTATATGTGAGTGTGTGTGTGAGTGTTTGTAAGTTTTTTTTTCTGTGTGTGAGGGAGGGGGTTTGGGTTTTTGAAAAAAGTACCTCTCTTAAACTTATAATTTTCTTTCCCTGCATAATTTCAGACCCAGCAATACCTAAATAAATGAGCCCCTTCAACCCAAATACCATAGTAGTACAGAATGTATGTACTAAAAGCGAAACATATGTTTAAAAAATTCAAACACAAAAAATGTAATATTACACTGATTACAGGAAAGTAATAGTGAAATTAATGCCCAACATCCAAAATATTCAAATGTTTGTAAATCTATCGGGCCAAACTGCGTGGTCATCAGTCCGTAGCTTACAAACTACTTAAACCTACTAACCTAAGGACAACACACACACCCATGCCCTAGGGAGGACTTGAACCTTCGATGGCAAGCAACCGCGCGCTCCGCAGCAAGGCGCCTTAGACCACTCGGCTACTCCACCACGGCGCCCAACATCCCTAAAGTAAACATCCTCAAGCCTAACAGATAGTAAACAGTCATGATATGTACTCTCTACATGAGCAGAATGCACACTATTGTTTATATCGAATATCACAGTCTTATTGTGAAGCTAATACCTGAAAAACCGTATTTACAGTCTCCTATAGCTACTTCTAGACCTACCTATGTGAACAAGAAAAATAAATTGCTGTAATAACAATTAATTATTCCTTATTAACGTCCTCCATGGCCAATATCCACATGACCATACTTCTAATTTTGGCCTTCCAGTAGCGATAATTTGACGTTAAACCCGAACACTGCGTTTCACATACACTTTTCGCACAAGACATTCAATTTGGTGGAGAACCATCTTGCATCTTATGACCTTCGTCATGAAGTAGCAATCCACGAATTGTGAGTGCTGTCAAATCCAAACCATTTCACTAATGCTCTATTTCTCTTTTCCCTAATGATTTTTTGACTAAGTATGACATAGGATATTTCGTCTTTTGTAGTTCTTCACAGTAGAAACCACCTGCAATGGGTCATGACAGGTAATCCTCGAGAAAGTATGTTTGTGGATTAGTCTCTCGCACATCTGTAATTTTAAATATTTCTGTAGACCAATTTGGTGTAAATCCTTTTTCAAAAACAGACTTGTGTTTGCTAATTCTAACAAAATCACCGACTTTGAGCTTGGGTTTTCGCGGATCCACCATTTTCATTTTGCTGTACACTGTAGATAAGAGACTATTGTCCTTTACATCAACTGGTTTCATTTTTATGGTCCTATGTTTCCTATTGTTGTATTGACTTATGAGATCTTGCACTCCATCAATCCATTTGTAGAACCCCTTTGCCATGAAACATTTAAACAACATGCCTTTCAGAGTTCTATTGAATCGTTTGACCACACAAGCTTTCATTACAGAATACGTTAAGTAATGGTTAATCTTATATTTCTGCATTACCTTCTTGAGATTACTACTATTAAACTCCTTACCCAAGTCAGTTTGCAAATTTTTTGGTATCCTTACACTTCCCATATATATTTTTCTGAGTGCATTAGTGAACTCATCAGCCGATTTGGTCTTCAGAGGAGCAACCCAAGCGTATTTAGAATAGACATCAATCACTGCTAGTAAATATTTATACCCTGAATTGTATTTGTGATATGTAATGAGATCAATTAAATCAGCTTGATGTAAATCATTGATTTCTTTCACGATGATGCTTCTTCTGAGATAAATTTTGTGTGCTGGTCGGTGTAGTTCTTCAGCTATTGCGGCCTGCATGGTTGAATGACACAATTACTTATATATATTACAGGAAGGTGGAAATATTGAAAAAAGAAAAATAGTGATTAAAAAGCTACATTATTATTATTATTAGTATGAAATATGAAACCACCATTTATGCAGTAATTTTACATTTTGCTCTCATTGCTCAAAAACCGAAAGGCAACATCCTTTGGAATAAATTGAATATTTCTGATGCGGAATCCTTGCCATTCAAATATGACTGTGTACATGTTTCCTCCTTTTATGTGCTATTCCATCCATGTAACGTGGGAGGTTGATGGTATCATTTCAATAACAGTGTCATGAATAACTAGACAGTATACCTTTGTATTCTTTGGAAATGGTTTTTCTAGCTTCATTTCATTCCATCTGTGTAACATGCTTGATTGTATCATTTCAATAACAGCATCGTGCATAACTAGACAGTAAACTATTGTGTTCTTTGGAAATGGTTTTTCTAGCTTCATTTCGCTCTGTTCCATCCATGTAACGTGGGAGGTTGATGGTATCATTTCAATAACAGCGTCGTGAATAACCAGACAGTATGCCATTGGATTCTTTGGAAATGGTTTTTCTAGCTTCATTTCAATTTGCATATAAGAGTTAAAAGATGTCAGTTTTTCTACTTGTAATGAGCAATCAAAGACATGAAGTGGACATTTCTGAAACTCTTTACGACTCATGAGAGGATTTGCAATTTTTCCACTTGTCTCATAATACACAGACCGAAATTTGCTATACATGGCATACACTATCGCCGTATCCTTCGTGGTAAAGTTAACCGAGTAGTCCTCAAAGGGATATTTTGATGAGTTCAGTTTTATCTCTAATTTTGGCAAATCAGTGGCGTCGAATATACTACAATCAGTGTTCATGCCATTCCTGTCTGTTTGAAATGCGATAATTAGGTATCAAGCAGTTTTGAGACCCGGCATGCAGTTTACTTGCCACGTCCATCTATTAAGTTCTGGCACAATCCATTCAGTTAGTTCCCAGTGTCGGATGCCAAATTCAGTCTTAGATCATTTTTTATGATTTTCATTAATGATATTTTCTCTTTTTCAGACACTTCAATTTAAGGTATATCCCAGGGAATATTTTCAATCACAATTTTCGACTGAGTGTCAGCAGCATCTGCGATAATGTTAGTTGTGTCATGACTGTTACGAACCAACATGAGTTTATGTTTAGCGTTTACAATAATCTTCCTGTAATCCTCAGCAAAGCCGACTACCAAGCTCCATGGAATGCAGGAGCTGAAACGTCCATTGGAGTTAAAAAAATTCTTTTAGCTCTTCTATCTTCCCCCCATCCTGCATTTTGCAGTACATTAGCTTCGCTCGGTGTGAATGAGGCATACCCCTTCAACAGCGTTATAATTCTAGGATTGTGTACATCTTCTATTTGCTTGTTATTCATATAATATTGATTTTCAGAAAACAAGTGAAGCATACAATTTTTGTTTAAATGAATGTCAGTAGCCACTCCCAATCCATCCACATTTTGTAGTCGACTGTGAATATAAGGATGACTCTCACAAGATAAAGGTTTCTACCGTTTATTGTTATTAATATTTTATCAGTGTGAGTACAAGCTGGTTGACCTTACGGTTTGTTTCTACAATATTGAAATCGGGTAATGAAGTTATCAGAGTGAATCTTCTCTCTCACACTCAGTAAATGATACATTGTTTTTTCCTTATATATAGTAGCAATTTTGAAAGAGAGTTCACAGAGAGTGACATTGGTATTTATAGCACATTATAGCCAATTCTCGATAGTAGTTCTCGATTGTATGGAGTCAACACATTTTCACATTAATCTTCTTCGTCTTTTTAATCTGCTTCACCTGTCGGTTTTTTATATATATGTAACCTCTTTCTTCATTTGACTCTTTTTTTCTTTTTGTATTTTCTATTTGGAGACACATTCATCTCATCATGCGTAAGTTGTTGACTGTAGAGGTTTCCCATCTCGCTTCTTTTCTTAAATGAAATCTTACAGCTATTTCCTCCCTGTTGAAATCAACTAGATTCCCATCCTGATCTCTAATAGATATACTTAACTCTTTAAAGTGTTTTACAACAACTGGCACGTAAATGGGTGAATTTGGTGATTCCATAATCTTATATTCAGGTGGGACTGCAGGCCAAAACTGATGCAATGTGTGCATAGAAGTGCCGTTGTGGAAGGGCACAGCCGAAATGTTGCAATCTATGCATAACACATTAATATTCTAAATATTTACACCGAGCACAGCTAGCGTTGAAGTTTCCTTGTCAATATACATATATTCAAATCCTAGGATTGATCCAATATTATTATCCGGTGTAAAATCAACAGCTAATTTACACCACATTTTAAATCGTTGGTATGGTTTATGGTAAGATATTTTCAGTTCGACTTTGAATTTCCGTTTATCATCCTTGGGCACATCATCATTGACAAACTTGGTATTGTAATCTCAATCTCCATTTGTAAAGATGAAAATATATCTTTGAGTTCGTACGTTCCAGGTTTTATAGTAAAGCCGGGTCCACACTCTACGATCTGTCTGCGCAAGTGTCTGCACGCATCTCGCAAATAGTTGCATGTGGACAGCACTTTTGCGCAGATATGAAATGTGCACAAACCTGGCAGTTGGAGTTGGAGGTTTGAGCAAAATTGCTCAAATCTGTGGGTTCAAATCACATCTGCGCAGACAAGTTGGAACGTGTGGACAGGAGATCGCTGCAAATCTGTGTCACTCTATACTTTTTTCGCGTGTTTACTATATTGACAGAGGTTGAAAATGGCTGAGAACTGAAAATCCCAACTGGGTAACAAAGTTAGCCACAGCTTATTAGCCACATATGTAATATAAAGTGAAGTAGGCGTACAGTGTTTCAAACGTATCTAAAACTCTGAGAATTTTATTTGTATCTTGTTAGAAGGTAGGCCTACTTTACTTGCCTTCATTAAATCATTCTTCAGGGCAGCGTAAATAGCTTCACAGGTGTAAGGGATGATTTCACTCAATGCTGGTTTAGAAATTGCTGTTGAAAATTCCAGGTCTTTGTGGGTCCTTCCTGTGGCCAGGAGTAACTCTCCTCATACAAGTGTCTTTACGTTTTATGCGAGGAGTTACCCGTATCAAAAGATAATTATAAGTCTCCACATCCATTCGCAAATAATTATGCTAGTTATCAGGTTTGCACTCCAAATCATGAAGTAAAATTACATGTGACAACTGCCTTCGTTTAAGTAGCCATTGCCTAGACTATTTCGTTCGTCTTTTCTGTTTATTGTGGTTTGTTTGCAATTTTCTTCTTTTGCAAGACACCTTGCAAACAGTGACCATGACATGACTTCCTCCATCACTGGCAAAAATAAACTTCGAAGAAAAAAAATCGTATTCGTTTGCAAGTCCGGTTGCAGTCTGTTCTACCCAGTTTCTTTTTTCACTGAAAGATGTCGGGCGCGAGAATTTGCAGCGATGTAAACACCCATCCACACGCAACGATTGGTGTGCGCAGACAGATCGTTGCGTGTGGACCCGGCTTAACTTTGTCTAGAATTTCATTATTACCAATGTAGTTATAGAAGTAAAAATTATTGTTTTTTGACGTTATTTTCGGTATAGAATTTTATGTAAATAAGTTGAGTAATGCAATTTAGTAGGAATGAAGATGAGACAAATTAATTGTGGGATTAAGTGTGGAGGTTATAATAGAGGTTTTACCCGACAGGCTAAATGTCACACCATTCGGGCCAACATCCATTTCTTATTAGAATTCACAGTAATTTATGCAGAGTTTAGAAACTTTAAACACCTATGTCTCTTAGGTGACTGATACATATTATAGTTATACTTAATAGCACAATTTTTGAAATATCTGACAGTTTCTAGAGGAAATGGTAGACATCATTACCCCTCTTCTTAAAAGAAACCCAGTGAGAGCCAGGCTGACTATTTATCTGGATGGTGACAATTGCACTCCCATATCTTTTAGGCTTATTTGGAAAGTGTCCCTCATGAAGACACCTCGAAAGTGAGGTATTTTAAGTTTTCTGGCATAGCGTTCTAAGTTGATGTAATAAGTGCTCTTTTGGAAGACAGTTTAATGAGAAAATTTTTTTTTCTTCCCCACATTTAGCCCAAAACCATTCTCCCTATATGGTTCTAAATACAGCCCCTTGCCTCTGCGAAATGCTATGGCCTCCATAGTTTGGTTATGTCGTTGCAACTCCGACAGCTCTTTGCGAGCATTTTTTGCATCTACAAATGCCTTGACAATGCCTGCAGCTCCTCCTGCCAGACCGACAAGTGCAGATAAAGCTGCGAAAATTGGAATGAGAGGCAAAAAGCCGCCTCTCTTGGGAAGTGGCAATATGCGTTTTTTAATAGTAGATATCTTTTTATATTTTTTCTTTTCTTTTTTCTTTTTGAGCTTTATCCGAAGCAATTTTATGAGCCGCTTTCACTGCTCCCCAGAAATTAGTGCCAGGTTTCATTGACTTAAGACCAGAGCGAATTTTTTAAATTAATCCCTTCACCCCATTATCTCCAATCTTTTTATTCCACTTCATCTTTTTCTTCTTATTTTTCATATTCTTCTTATTATTATTATTGTTTGTTTGTAAATCTATCGGACTTAACTGCGTGGTCATCAGTCTGTAGCTTACAAACTACTTAAACTAAGGTAAACTAACCTAAGGGCAACACAAACATCCATGCTTGAGGGGGGAATCAAACCCCCAATGGCAGTCAGCCGTGCGCACTGCAGCATTGCGCTCCAATGCACGCGGCTAACTCACCATGGCTATTATTATTATCCATGTTCTTCTTTTTATTAATACCCATACTGAGTTTAACTTTGGCCTTCATTGCACCAGCCACAGCTAGGGCAGCTATTATTTCACTAAGCTTAGCGTCTGATGCCTTTATTCTTTGTACTGCTTTATCTGCTAGAATCAAGTCCGCTCTATGTCTGTCAGACAAACTGTTTGGGTGTTTTACATATGCAATATCGTGTTCTTTGCAAGCTGCGTCAGGTTTATGGATTCCAATGTCACCTCTTTGTAATCGTTTTGCTAACTTTGTGCATGGTCCGCAATAAGAGTAACCAGGTATATGCAGTTTGATAGGTAGGTGATTGATAGCACTATTAAGAAGTGATCCACCACACTTTTTTTCGTGTAACAACTCTGGACATTTGAATACCGTTATTCTCCTTCTGTATAAGAGACTCACTAGTTAACTTCAAGATGCGCTTCAATAAGCAGGCTCGCCAACTCCCCATTGCTCCTATTACTGATAAAAATGATGATTATGGGACATCAGTTCCACAGAGTTGCAAACATGGAGATCTATTTCCAGATACAATTAGATGTATTATATCCGGCACTTCAAACTGTGGAAAAACTAATGTGATAATTAATCTTCTTGTGCATGAGAATGGTCTGTCATTTAAGAACGTTTATGTATTCTCCAAATCTTTGCAGCTATATAAATACAAATTTCTAGCTAAAGTGATTCACGGCATTGGAGATATTGGATAATTCTCATTCACGAGTAATGATGAAGTAATACCGCTGGATAAAGCACTTGCACACTCCATTTTCATTTTTGATGATATAAGTAGAAATACACTGTTTATAATCCAGCTGCCATCATGTCGCAGTACAACTGCATTGATGAAAAGATAAATTATAAAAAAAATCAAGTACTGAAAGCTCGACGCGCTATACATAAGAAATTATCTTTACTAAAAAGACGAGAGACCACACCACTGCATGCTCGCTTTTATGAGAAGATGAAACTTAACAAGCGAGTACTGGAAGCTCGACACGCTATACACAAGAAATTTGCTTTACTGCAAAGATGTGAGGCAGAAGCTGAGAATGTACTGAACAAAGTAATGAAACCAATAACTCAGCCAGCACAGAGATTGATTCAAGAGACCCACCAACTCAAGCCTGGAGATGTGGATAAAAAGAATGAACTTGAGGACATTGATGAGAAACGTGCATTCATAAAATCAGATGACACAGCCCTAGTTGCAAAAGAAGAACAAGAAGAAGATTTGGAGGAAGAAGGAGGAGGGAATAATGATGATGATGACGATAGTGCTAACGAGAATGAAGGAAGACTGGCGAAATTATTTTTTCATAAGACAGAAAAACAGCGGATCCTATATATGGCATTAGGTCTGTTGATGAATTAAAGATGTGGGCGACTGGAAATTCCCCAGTAGGAGTTGGAGATGATTTAATAATTCATGAAGTAAAATATTTTGGAACGAAAGGATTGTATAATCTCTTGTTTAAAACCAAACCCAGTAAAAACAGTTACACAGCTGTGGATCTTCGCAATGATGCTAAAATACTATTCGCCACCAACGTATATAGACAAAGTTATAATTCCCACAGACCAATAAATGTCAACGAGGGTTACAAATATACTAACATAATTCGCCCCTTGTTAGAAAAAGGTGTGTTGGCTAAATAAGGAATGGGTCTAGACGGATATGGTGAGAACGAAAATGGAAAACTAATACTGAACATGTGAGTTATGTGCATTGGAATGATCAGAATGAACTGGTGAAACGATTGCTTCTGTTGCTAGCATCAAAGGTGTGCTTGAAATCAGAGCTTGTACTCAAAAGTACTAGTTGAGGAAATGCAATGTCATCACGATTTTGGAAGTTGTCACAACAGAATAAACTTGAGTTATATATATATTTAATGATCTCCCCGTGCATGGAAGCAGGAAAGGGCAATCGCATACCTCACATCTGTAGCCTTAATTTCGGATATATATATATATATATATATATATATATATATATATATATATATATATATATATATATATATAGCTTAATTTTGGATTTATTGTATATTTTTTAAATATACGATAAATCCGAAAATTTTTAAAAATATATGATAAATCAGAAATTAAGCTTCTAATTTTAAAAAAATACGATAAATCCGAAAAAATATACGATAAATCCGAAAGTAAGATTCTAATTAAAAAAATACGATAAATCGGAAATTAAGGTTCTAATTTTTTTTAAATAATTACTACAGCTTGTTGTAGTTTTCTCAAAAATATACGATAAATCCGAAATTAATGCAGCTTGATCTAATTTTAAAAAAATACACGATAAATCCGAAAGTCCGCCATATTGTTTATGTCCATCATCTTGTTTACGTCCGCCATATTGTTTGTTTCCACCATATTGTTTATGTCCGCCATCTTGTTTATGTATGCCGTCTTGTTTATGTTCGCCATCTTGCAGCAGTCATGACATCACTGATGACTTGATCGATGATGTCACTGATGACGTCACCTGGCCCAGAAGCCCCAAATTTACATCTGGAATCCCCATAGCGTACCTACTGCTGGGAGGGAAGTGCAACCAACTCAGTTTGCATCGGCACACAACCCCTATCCATGTCTACAGTATCCAGAAAAACGAACGACTGCAAAGTCTCAATGTCGAGTATACAGTAACATAGGTAAACAAAGACGAATAGTGCTGGTACTTCCCCAACAAAATTAAACAAACGCCTGTCGCGATAAAGGAGACGCAATACATAGCTATCAGACTACACGAATTTAGAAAAACTAAATCCTAAAACAAGAAATGAATGTAAGAATTAAAACTGCCAAGCAGGCAAGTAAATGAAAATAGCTCACTGGAATTTAACTTTTGTGCGCTCTCTGTGCTGCCTGTTTATAGCTAACACTACAAAATCAACTGTAACTTGGTTCAAAACAAAGACAGACGACGTTCGCGATTGATACGGAGGAAGAATCTAACCAGATGCTCACCACAAATCTGAATGTAATATACACGCGAGCACACGATAAATTAAAGAAACTGAAAGAAGAACCACACACAAAAGTAAAAGTATGTCGTTTCTAGTGAGAAGCTGGTTACACTTACAAGTGAAGAAAGGTTGTCTCTGCAGCACTGTGCTCACAACGATGGCCACAATTCCATGCTTTGGACAAGAATGAATACCTGGGTGGAATCATTGTTCCACAGAAAACTGCAAACATTTTCTTGTGATGGATTTGTCCATCTTGTCTTGTAGGATACAACTATGAACAGTTATAGTGTTCCTTTTGAAATAATTAAGAGTGAACTTACTTTTATTCCATCTATCTCAGTTTCATTTGATTGCCCCTTATAGATTGTATGGGTAATTACACCACTATACCAGTAGACTCTACTTCCTGGTATAAGATGCAAGATACATCTTTCCTTGTCCTTAAGGAGCCACTAACATTTTCTTGAGTCCAGCATTGTGTGTAGAAACAGAACTCACGAAAACTAATCGTCTCCATATAAGTGAAGGACTGATCGAAACTAAAGAAGGAACTGAAATATTGATACCTTATTCTCCAAGTTTGAGATGAACTACTCTGAAACCGAGAATGAGTAACTTGCACTTCTTTGGTACATCACCAAGTTCTTGACATATTTATTTGACAAACAATTAACCCTTCAGATGGACCACCGGTTTTCTATGCTATTTGGCTAGCCTGATGATACATTGGATTGACAGGTGAGCCGCGGTGGAGTAGCCGAGCGGTCTAAAGCGTCTCGCTGCGGAGCGCACGGTTGCTCGCCGTGGAGGTTCGAGTCCTCCCTGGGGCATGGGTGTGTGTGTTTGTCCTTAGGTTAGTTTACCTAGGTTTAAGTAGTTTGTAAGCTACGGACTGATGACCACGCAGTTTGGTCCGATAGAATTGCAAACTAGATTGACAGGTGAGACAGGCACTGAGACTTCAGGAGTACATCACAGTGGTGTACTTTAGTGCATCATGTCGACTGCCTATCACAGGATTCTTTAGTGGAACACAGCATTTTGGATTAAAACTCAGTCATGGTTAAATTTAATGCCATTGATGTTGTAAACCACAGTAGCCTTGAAGGTAGAGGAACCGACCAAAGAAGTATTACAATTAATCACTGCAGAACTGTAAAAGAAGAAAAATTATCCAATGAGGCAAAAATGGTTGCTCATCATTCCACTTCATCTACAACCTGCTATAAAAAAGGTTTTTCGTGATGCTTCAATATTTGGTTGCCTGTGATTCGTGAATACCGTATTCAGCATAAAAGATGCAGGTGTAAGTAGGCCAGGGCTACTCTGATCCATTAATGCTCTATGTAATCCAACGATGGAAACAAGTCTCACAATTATCCATGCGGCACCTGGCACGAAGCTGGCTTCCAGCAATGCAATTCCACTCACTCGGAATTGACCTCTTGGGTAGGTTTCCAATGTCAGATAATAACTACCTATCTCAATAGACATGCTGACACCTAAACTATGCCGACTGCTGAAGTTCCAGAAATTGTAAAGTATCTCGTAGAAAACTTTATTTTCAAGCACAAAGACTCCTGTGTAATAACTGATCGTAGTAAAGTTTCCTACGCAGGAATAGTAACAAAGGTATTTTAACGTTGCATTGTCACCACAGCACAGACTAAAACTGGCAATTGGCAGATTTTCATACGATATTCTCTTTTGAGTTCTTCTTCTTGGTATTACATTTGTATTGTATGAACAATCATATCATTATATTATGAAAATCTTATATTATTTCATTTTCATTTTGATGTGCCCTATATCGTCTTGTGCTTCTCTACAAACAATGTATAATCTACAGGATACGTAAACATTACAAATTATTGCCAATATATAAATATAACGTACAACTGAGGATGAGAGTTATCATATTGTCAAAATTAGTAATATTGACGAACAGTATGGATGCTGACCAATTTCAGAGCTATCAAGATAAATTGAAACTTCATGTGAAGTAGACTTTAAAAACGAACAAAAATTATGACAGAATTTCAGTTTTACAGCAGCAACTCATGCCATTGTGATCGAGTATCGAACGTATTTTTGGATACCGCTTGAAATATTATTTGTAAATATCAACACACTAAATTTCAAACAATCGAATGATCTGTAGGTGGCAAAAAAGTACTCCTAATTCCTTGTCGACTGGGATTATTTACCTTACTGCTTTATTTTGTTATTCAATTATTTGTCATATTAACATAGGTAAGAAATTTTAGTTAGTTGTTGGTCATATTTAAGCACTGCAATTATCGAAATTGAAGGGAATCCACAATGAAATAGCTTCAACTACTTGCTATTATAAGCCTTTATTTTTCCTTTATGACATTCTAAGATGCCTGGCATCCCATCTTCAGATGTTTGAATTTACTTACCTGTTGTGAACATTGTTACTTTACTATTGTTACTACAGAATTTTTCAAACGGATGTAATTTAGGTAGGTATTTTAAAACATTGTACATAAAGAAGCAGTGATCACAATGCATAAATACATGTAGACATCTGAAGCCAAATCAATATATATACCCTCGTAGCCACCTTGTGGTTTGTGGCGGAGTTAACTCATGTACCAATGTTAGAGGTGCCCCCTTCCCCCCCCCCCCAGGCTGGCCAAAAGTACTGATTTTTCAGCCCCCCCACCCAAGAAATTTCAATGATGCAGTGCCCCCCCCCTCCCTGTTGGCACCTCTGACCACTGTAAAATTCATATTTTACTATTGCACTCGTATTTGGTTCGTGGTAAAAAAGAAAGAAGGTCTTCCTCAATGTGTGCTCTAATCTCTCTAATTTTATCATTATGGTATTTTCATATTGGCGGACTCTTTGAGAAGTGCGCACTCTTGGAACTTTGACAGAAGTCCATATCGTGTTGCAGAATATCATTTTTGCAGCATCTCCAACACAAAGTGTGCTGCTCCCGTCTTCTCTGTTTGTTATCTCAATCCTATGTGGTACAGCTCCCACACTGATGAGCAATATTCAACTATTGCTCGAAGAGATGTTTTGTAAGACACTTCCTTGCTTGATGGACTAGAATTCCTGAAAATGAAAAAAGGTTTCAGTGTTGCAACTGACTTAACCACAATTAACTTTATGTGCTACTTGCACTTCAAATCGCTCCTTGTGTCGACCACTATCTAGTGCTATCTAGAATTAATTACGTCCAGTGAGTGCTCTGAAATCGCAATTATGTTGTAATAAATGGTCATAATTTCCATATATTCACAATACATTATAATTATTCATTCTAAGATTTAATTGTCACTTCACAGACGTCACTAATTTACATGATGCTTTCATGTGAATTAAGAACATCAATTAAAGACAAGATAGCCGGATGTTACCAAGATAGGCACATTTCAAGTGTAATTTCATGAATGATGAGCACTGCAAGCCTTAAATGCAGTCTTGCTAATAACTGCCAGTACTGTCAGTAGTTTAATATGCAGTGTGGTAATTTTATTTCACATGATAAGCAAAATTATCTTGCTTGGCAGAATTCTGTTGATACCTTTATCTGCAAACTTGTTGTCCTTACTTGGTAGACTTTAAAAATATAAGCTAACTACAGATGGGAAAAATGAAAAAACTGACACTTTCGGAACAAATGAAACCGTACAGTGTGAGGTTTCGAAACCATGAAACCGTGTGTATTTTGTAATAGTATGGGCCTGTTTATGTTATAGGTATCGATTTATCGATTATTGTTATGTATGTATCTTTGGAAAATATCTTCTGTGTGTGACTGTGTGTGTTTTCATGTGTCTTCAGTTGTGGATGCTCATTGCTCAATGAAGTAACGAATAAAGTATGGCTTGGAATGTTCACAAATACAATAAATACCTACATAAGGTTATGGGCCCAGTTTATCCTGCCAAAGTGAATTCGAATAGTGTTGAAACACGCGAAGTTCGAAAGTTATGAAAACGTGGTCTGCCTAACCTAAATCGTAAATCCAAAGTGTCCGGAGTAAGCATCACTGTGCATGTATTAACTGGAACAAGTTTCAACTATTGGATGTTTAGAATTTGTTTACTTTTGGAGAAGGAGCAGCTAGACAGTGTCCTGGACAGTAAACCACCAGATAACGAGTCTAAGAAGAAGAAGTTCATCATCAGAGACACCAAAGTAAAATCAATAAAAATTCAAAGGGTAAGTGACAAAAATTTAGACATTATTAAAAATGCAAAGACAGCAAGAGAAATGTTAGCAGCTCTACAATTAATATCTGTTCGATCAAGTGTTTTTGGAAAAATTTCCCTTTGGAGAAAACTAATGAATTTAAAATGTAATAGTAGAGACAGCTTAGAGGATCATTTACTAAAATTTGACACACAAGAATTGGAAGACTAAGGTTCAAAAATCGATGATACAGACTTACTTTAGGCAAAGAATATGAAACTGTGATAACAGCTCTAGAAGCCCAGCCTGATGTGAAGTTTGATTTTGTGAAAGCAAGAGTTTTAGATGAAGAAATCAAATTGAAATCAAGGTTAACAACTGAAAGTGAAAATGAAGTGAGCTTTAAAGCATCAACCAGTGGAACATGAAATGTCAGTGGTTGCTTCAACTGTGGTGATAAAAATCATTTCATTGCTCAGTGTTCTAAGAAGACTGTCTTTCATGGAAGAAGAGGTAACAAAAAATCATTCTGCAGTTATGAAAATTTCAATACCAATAGGAGAGGAAAACATTGTCCGAACTCGTTCTGAATGCTTTTTCTGAAAACAACTTTGAACATTTAGTTCATGAACGCACTAGAATAGTAAATGTTTGCAAAAAATACCCTTGATGTCCTAGCAACAAATAATCCTGAATTAGTAAAGTACATCAAAACAGATACAGGGATTAGCGAATATAGAGTTGTAGTAGCGAGACTGAATATCGAAATTCCCAAATGCACCAAAAATACACGTAAAATATATCTATTCATAAGAACAGATAAAAATTGGATACACGCTTTCCTGGGTGATAGTCTTCAGTCTTTCTAAACTAAAAATGCGAGTGTAGATCAGTTGTGGCTTACTTTCCAAAGACATAAAATAAGTAGCAATCGAGAGATTTATACTAAATAAATTAATAAAAGAGGGGGCTGACCCCTCGTGTTACACAAAACAGGTCTGATCATTGTTGCAGAAGCAAAGAAAAACGCGTGCAAAATTTAAACAGACACAGAATCCTCAAGATGCAATCATTTACAGAAACTCACAATTTAGTGCAGACTTCAGTGCGAGAAACTTATAACAGTTTCCACGACTAAATCATGTCTCGTAATCTTGCAGAAAAGCCAAACAAATTCTGGTCATATGTGAAGAACACTAGCAGCAAAACACAAACAATACCTTCACTACATGATAGTGATGGTAATGTTACCAATGACAGTACTGCTAAAGCACAATTGCTAAACACGGCTTTCCGAAATTCTTTCACCAAAGAAGACAAAGTGAACACTCCAGAATTCGAATCCAGAACAGCTGGCAGCATGCGAAATTTAGAAGTAGATGCTCCTGCAGTAGTAAAACAACTTAAGTCACTAAACAAAAAGAAATATTCTGGGCAAGATTGTATACCAACGAGATTCCTCTCAGAGTATGCTGATGCTCTATACTTAGCTATCATATACAACCGATCACTCAGCGAAAGATCCGTACCCAAAGACTGGAAAGTTGCCCAAGTTACTCCAATATTCAAGAAAGGCAATGGGAGTGATCCCCAAAATTACAGCCCATCTCATTGACGTCGTTTTGCAGTGCGATTTTGGAACGTATACTTTGTTCAAACATTATGAATTACCTCAAAGAGAACGACTTATTAACCAATAGTCAACATTGATTCAGAAAATATCGCTCTTGCCCTTTATTCATATGAAGCAATAAGTGCCATCGACAAGGGATCGCAAATCGATTCCATATTTCTGGATTTCTGGAAGGCTTTTGACACTGTACCTCACAAGCAGGTTCTAATGACATTGCATTCTTATGGAATATCGCCCCAATTGTGTGATTTTATTCTCGATTTCCTATCAGAAAGGATACAGTTCGTATAACTGACGATAAGTCACCGAGCAAAACAGAAGTGATATCTGGTCTTCTCCAGGGAAGCGTTATAGGTCCCATACTCTTCCTTGTGTTGATAAACGATATAGGAGACAATCTTAATAGCTCCCTTAGACTGTTCGCGGATGATTCTGTCGTTTATCGGTTAGTGACGTCAACAGAGGATCAAAAGCAACTGCAAAGCGATTCAGACAACATTTCTACATGGTGCGAAAATTGGCAATTACCACTAAATAATGAAAAGTGTGAAGTAATACACATGACCACAAAAAAAAAAAAAAAAAAAAAAAAATCCGCTTAACTTCGATTACAAGATAAATCAGTCAAACCTTAATGTCGTAAATTCTAGCAAGTTACAAATACGAACAACTTAGACTGGAGAGAACATACAGAAAATATTGTGGGGAAGGCGAATCAAAGGTTATGCTTCATTGGTAGAACATTTCGAAGATGCACCAAAGACTGCCTACATCACACTTGTGCCTCCTCTTCTGGAGAACTGTTGTCCAGTGTGGGACCCTCACCAGGTGGGACTGACAGAAGACATTGAGAAGGTTCAGAGAAGGGCAGCTCGTTTTGTTTTATCACGTTACAGGAGGGAAAGCGTTGTGGAAATGTTGCAAATCGTTAAAAGAATTATGTTATTCCTTGTGGCGAGTTCTATTTGCGAATTTTCAAACACCGACTTTTACTTCTGAATATGAAAATATTTTGCTAGTACCCACCTACATAGGCAGACATTAGCATCCCAACAAAATAAGAGAAATCAGATCAAAAACGGAACGATTTAGGTGTCCTTTCTTCCCACGCACTATTAGAGAATGGAATGGTACAGAAGGGTTATGAAAGTGGTTAATGAACCCTCAGCCAGGCACTTAAATGTGATTTGCAGAGTCTCTATGTAGATGTAGATGAAAGTTTTTTCTAATTATGCACAAAATAACGAAATTTCATTTGTAGCCTTTACAGACAGTGTTGGAGTTTTGTGTAATGAAGAGTTTAGTATTGATTCTGGTGCAAGTGATAACATGTTGAAAAAAGATTTGAGAGATAATATGTTTGATATTAAGGCAATTGACAAGAAGGTGGCTATACAGTCTGCAAATTGTGAAATTATGGAAGCAATTGAGAAAGTTTACAGAAGCATTAATTGTACCTGGATTGAGGCATAATTTGTTAGCATTAAGCAAAATATTTTCTAGAAATTTGAAAGTGAATTTCGATAAAACGTGTATGACTATAAATGGACTTGACTGGAAAATATTTTGTGATAGTGTGAGAGGACTTTACATATTGGAAGGTAGTATTTTGAAGACAAATAAAAATTTTTTGACTGTTCAATCTACTGGTGTGGAAAATATGTGGCACCAGCGATTAGGACATTTGAATAATGAAAGTTTACGTCTGTTAGGACTTCCATTCAAGAATGAACCACGCGAAGTGTGCATTGAAGGTAAAGCAACTCGATTGCCTTTCAACAAGCAGCAAAAATCAACCAAGAGGATTGGAGAATTAATTCATTTGGATATTTGTGGACCAGTAAATCCTATGACTCAAGATGGTGAAAATTATTGTCAGGTAATTATTGATGATTATTCAAACGTTGTAGTTGTTTCTCTTTTAAAAACAAAAAATGAAGCTGAAAATAATTTGAGTATATAAATGAACTGGAGCGGCAACACAGAATTTATGTGAAACAAATTAAATTGGATAATGGTGATGAATTTACTTCAACTTCATTCAGACATTAGGCAAGATGGTATAAAATTGGATTAGACTACAATCCTCAAAGTAATGGTAAATCTGAACAAATGAACCGCACATTAACAAACATGGTTAGAACAAAATTGATTCAGGTGTGCAAAATTTCTGTGGGGTGAAGCAATAAGATGCAGTGCTTATGAACTTAATAAAAGCCCGTATTCAACACTGGCAAAGGATTAAACACCATCACTTCTTTGGAATGGATAACAAGATATCTCAAAACTAAAAATTTTTGGATGTAGAGCTCGGTATACTGCACTGCTAAAGTATAATAAATTGGACTTTAGGGCAAAATCTGCTGTGATGATACGATATTCTGGAGGTGGCTATAGGCTATGGTTACCAGAAGAACACAAAGTGATACATTCAAGGGATGTTAGAGTTGATGATTCTATTTTTTTCAAAGACTAGCTTAATTTAAACCAGATTTGTAAATTTGAGGACTGCAGAAAACAACAGGACTATGAATTAAAGGAAGAGAAAAATGAAATTGATCGCACAAGAAGAAATTGATCAGAATGCTACAAAAATAGAAATTATTCAAGACCAAGACTCTCAAGAAGAAGAAGAAGAAGAAGAAGAAGAAGAAGAAGAAAACTTCAAAAGATCAAGAAGAAAGATTAACACACCAAGTTATCTACAAGACTCTTGACAAACAGATGAACCTACTAATTATGAAGAAGCCGCAAAAATTCCAGATTGGAAGACTGCAATTGGAAAGGAGCTAGACTCACATAAGGATCTAGGTAATTGGAGTCCATCTCAACTACCAAAAGGAAAGGTGGCAATCGACACAAAATGGGTATTCAGATCAAAAGAAGACGGCACCAATAAGGCAAGACTTGGTGCTAGAGGTTTCCAGCTGAAAGAAGACGAATCCAGTAAGTACTCTTATGCTCCAGTATGCAGAATGACTACACTAAGGATTCTTATTTCACAAATGGTAAGAAATGACTGGACAGGGCTCCAAGTATATGGTCCAACAGCATTTTTGAATAGTACACTCAAAGAAGAAGTTTACATTAGAAACCAAAGGGACTCAATCGTTCTTGTGAAAAATTTAAATTAAATTGTGCCTTGTATGGACTTAAAATTTCCCCAAAATTTTGGAATGATAATTTTAATGAAATAATGGAAACAAATGGTTTCAAGAGATAAAACATGATTATTGCTTGTATTATGCAAATGATGTTTATCTTTTGTTATTTGTAGATGATGCTTTGGTTACAGGTAAAACAGAAAAAGTAGAGAATCTGGAAAAAATTTTGTGTAAAAATTTCAAAGCCAAGAATATGGATGAGGCAAATTATTTCCTAGGCATACAGTTTAACAGCACAGATGATAGTCTGATTATCATACAAAATAAAATCATAAATAATTTATTGAAAGAAATTAATATGGAAAATTGTTGTAGTGTAGCCACACAAATGGAGGTTGGATTTAAAATAGAATATTCTGAAATGATTACTGATGTTCCTTATAGACAGTTGGTATGCAGTTTGATGTATATCACAGTAATGACTAGACCATATTTATTATATGCAGTTTCAATGTTGACTAGAGTTTTGGATAGACGTACCAGCTAAACTTGGCAGGCTGCTAAGAGAGTTCTCAGATATTTAAAAAAACTACCAATGAGATGGGGGTTGAAATTTGAAAAGAGTGAAGGAAAAATAATTAGCTATTCAGATACAGATTGGGCAGGTATAAAGTATCAAGGAAAAGTGTTAGTGGTTTTGTAGCTTTTGATGGTCCTAATCCAATTGCTTGGTTCTCTAAAAAAAAAAAAAAAACTTGTGTCACTATTTCAACTATGGAAGCAGAATATTGTGCAGCATCTGTGGTGGCACAAGAACTTATCAATTTCAAAGGCGTACTATGTCAATTTGATAAATCTTACAGTGAGAAATTCATAATTAAAATTGATAATTGTAATGCTATATCACTAATTAATGACATTTTAAAACTCAAAGTGAGCGAAACACATTGATATAAAAATGTACTTTATTTAGGACTTGTTTGCTAAAGAAATCCTTGATGTTGAGTATATTGAGTCTGACTGCAATGCAGCTGATATTTTGACTAAACCTTTGAGTAAAGAAAAGTTCATTAAACATAGAAAGACAGTTCTAAACAATGATTTTTGAGTGGAATGTCATTATTGTGTTCTTTTTAAAATTTATTGAAGTTTGAATTTTTGTATTAAGAATTCGATTGATAGTTTCACTTTTGTATACTGTGTGTTTTATGTTATGTTATTTTGATTTACAATGTACTGATAAACTATCAATTGAGAGGGAGTATTATAGGTATCAATTTATCGATTATTGTTATTTATGGATCTTTGGAAAATATTTTCTCTGTGTGTGTGTTTTCATGTGTCTTCATTTGTGAATGCTCATTGCTCTATGAAGTAACGAATAAAGTATGGCTTGGATATGTTTGCAAGTTCAATAAATACCTACAAACGTTTATTGTAACAAAGTTCAAGTGTAGTGTATAAGTATTGCTATAGAACCCCGTAGTTCAAGGCCAGCAACTGTTGGAGAAAAAATAAACTTTTATTCAGATGCCTTAGCAGTTATATATTTCTTACAACAGCAAAATTTTACCTACCACCCTAGCGTGTTTATTTAGGCAAAATCAAGAACATGGTAGAAACCTGTGCCAAGATGATTGATTATATTCTTCCTACTCTGTTGTTGACAGGGTCTTGTATGTACCCTTGTCCGCTTAGTGAAATAATTGTCCTTGTACAACATAGATTTCATGACAAAACATTTGTACTGTAATGTGATTGGATAATGCCAACGTCACGTGATAGCCAACATTATCACGCGAGGCTGCTAGGACGATAAGTAAAATTTAAACCCGGTACCAAATGCTCTGCTTTCACAATAAGTGACATTCCTGCTTTCCCATTACTTGAGGACTCACATTATCTAATATATTTATCAAAGTAGACTTAACCAATACATTTTGCTTTCCTCTATTCTAGTGCCTTGTTACAGTACATGACATAGCTCGATGCAGTAAATCAAATCAGACTTTCAAAGTAGTCTGTTCAATTAACAATATACATATTGCAAACTTTAGGGAAAGCCTACAGCAGCTAGACTGGGATGAGGAGTATAATGAACCCGATGTAAGCCTGAAATGTAACTTATTTCATGACACATTTTTAAGGGTATTTGCAAATTATTTTCCCAAGAAAGTAGTTAAACAAAATTCTAAGAAAACATGTAGGAAAACCATGGCTAACCAAAGGAATAAGAATGTCTTGCAACCGTAAAAGGGGACTGTATATAACATCAAGAGGGAGTACTGATCCAGAAATTGTTCAGTATTATAAAAATTATTGTACAATACTAAGAAGAGTTATCAAAAAGTCCAGAAGCATGTGTATTATATCTGAGATCAGAACCTCAGATAATAAAATTAAAACTATTTGGAATATTATTGAGAGGGAAACAGGGCTACCAAAAGCACTAGAAGGGTGTATTACCATAAAACTGAATGATAAGTGTACTAAAAATAAGGCAGAAATGGAAAATATTTTCAATAATCATTGTCTAAATATAGGATCTAGATGTACCTTAGAAGAGGCAAGGCTACTAATAGAATGGACTATAACTGCACAGTTTGATAAAATTGTAATTCCACCAACCTCTCCCCTTGAAATCAGTAAAATAATAAACTCACTGAAAAGTAAAAGCTCTTATAGAATTGATGGCATTTTAGCCGGGTACTTAAAACTTGTTCCCCACAGATAAGTAGGATTCTCAGTTACTAATGTAATATTTCACTGAAGCAAGGTGTCTCCCCTGATAGACTGAAGTATGCCATTGTCAAACCATTGCATACAAAAGGGGACACATTAGATGTTCATACCTACCGCCCAATCTCTGTTCTGACAGCATTATCGAAAATTTTTGAGGAAGTAGTGTATTCAAGAGTAGCCCCCATATTTGTAAAAACAAAGTACTAACAAAATGTCAGTTTGGTTTTCAGAAAGGCTTTTCAACAGAAAATGCTATATATGCCTTCACCAATCAAATATTAAATACCTTGAATAATCGGACATCACCCATTGATATTTTTTGTGATCTTTCAAAGGCCTTTCATTGTGTAAATCATGGAATTCTTCTAGATAATCTTAATCAATGTGGTTTGATGGGGGCAGTGCACAAATGGTTTAATTCATACTTAACTGGAAGAATGCAGAAAGTTGAAATAAGTGGTTCATGTAACATCAAAACATCTGCCGATTCCTCAACCTGAGGGACTATCAAGAATAGCGTGCCACAGAGTTCGGTCTTAGGTCCTTTACTGTTCTTGATATACATAAATGACTTGCCATTCTACACTGATGAAGACGCAAAGTTAGTTCTTTTTACTGGTGATACAAATATACTAATCACATCCAAAAAAACAAAAACTAAGTATGTAATCGTAAATAATGTTTTTCACAAATTTATTAAGTGGGTCTCTGCAAACGGACTCTCATTAAATTTGATAAAACACAGTATATACGGTTCTGCACAGTAAATGGCACAACTCCAGTAATAAATATAGACTTTGAACAGAAGTCTGTAACTAAGGTAGAATTTTCAAAATTTTTAGGTGTGTGCATTGATGAGAAATTAAACTGAAAGCAACACATAGACGGTATGCTGAAACGTTTGAATGTTCAAATGTTTGTATAGTCTATGGGACTTAACTACGGGGTCATCAGTCCCTAAACTTACAAACTAGTTATGAACTACTTACGAACTAGGACGGCACAAATATCCATGCCCGAGGGGGGGATTTGAACCCCCGACCGTAGTGGCCGTGACTGGAGTGCCTTAGTCCCCTCGGCCACCGCGGCTGGCAAAACGTTCAGCTACATATGCTGTTAGGGTTATTCCAAATTTTGGCGATAATAATCTCAGTAAATTAGCTTACTATACCTATTTTCATTTACTGCTTTCGTATGGCATCATATTATGGGATAATTCACCATTGAGTAAAAAAGTATTCATTGCACAAAAGCGTGTAATTGGAATAATTGCTGGAGCCCACCTAAGTTCATCCTGCAGACATCTATTTAAGGATTTAGGTATCCTCACAGTAACTTCACAGTATATATATATATATAGTCACCTATGAAATCTGTTGTTAATAATCAAATCCAGTTCAAAAGTAATAGCAGTGTGCACAGCTATAACACCAGGTGAAAGGATGCTCTTCAGTATGTAGGATAAATCTGAGTTTGGCACAGAAAGGGATAAATTATGCTGCCACAGAAGTCTTTGGTCACCTACCAAGCAGCATCATAAGCCTGAACATAGCTAACTAGCATTTAAAAATAAATTAAAAGAATTTCTTAATGACAACTCCTACTCATTGGATGACTTTTAAGATAAAAATTAGTAAATCTAAAAAAAAAAAAAATTAAAGTGTCCTGTAATATTTTGTGTAATGTAGCGTCTTGTACAGACACCCTTCATTAATGTGACACATTCCACATCATTACAAAGTGACATATTCATGATCTATGGAACAAGTATTAATCTAATCTAGGTGTTGTGTGTGCTAACTTATATGTGATATTTGAAAAGGCATATATCATGTAACATTTATTGAGCAAACATTTTGGGGAAGGGTTAAGTTTTTATATATCGTTATCGCACTGGTAGGTACTTTAGTAAAAAAAAATCTTATCTTAAAATTCGAGTTTTGGAGATCTCTTTATTGCATGGTTTCATTTACCGTCCAAACTTTCGTAATATGGAAGAATAAATACGAAATTCGTCAAATACGTCCCATTAAGTTAGATTTGCATGTATTTATATCTTTTGTGTTACATAAGTGTCCGTCCAACATTGCTCGCAAGAAACTAACGGTAGGGAAACAGTTATAACTCTTTAAAAAGAGATTAAATTTTCGATCTCCCCTTGTTAGTACCTGTAAAAGAAGTTTTAGGTCTAGTCATATGTTTTTAATAATATTATTGCCGTACGTGGATAGATGAACCTAGAATTTCTATGAAATAGTGAGCAAGGTTTTATTGTTCATTTACGTGTGTAAAAGCAGACATTGTCATTTCGAAATACAGCACTCACTTTAGAAACGAATCTTGATTCAGTAATCTTAAGATTCACGTCTGTCCATTAGTTTTTGACCATCTTTAAACTGTTCATATACTTGTAAGTCAAATGTGTATTTGTGCAGAGCTGCGACAAAATTAAACGCCACGGTTTCGATACAATTAGTCGGTTCTCCCTTCTTGCATTATTGGTTTGAAACATCGCCGTTTTGAAACAGTGAAACCGACAGGACGGAGCAGTTCCAGTGTCGACCGCGAATGTGATCCGAAACCGAGCAGAATGAAACCTAGTGGTTTCGAAATCGTGAAACATGGCTGTTTTGAAACCGTCAAACAGTTAGGCGTATCGAAACCACGAAACAGTAACCAATTCTACAGCTTACGTATGTGGCAGTTTGTCGCCGATAGCTATTATAAACGTTTTTCCGTGAAGTAACTGCGTGAGGTTAATGCTCTGTGCTAAGCGAAGGGGCGTCCTCGCCGCCTGCCCTGGGTAATTCAGTTTGAATTAGCAGTCACAATTGCACAGATTTTCTTAATCTTTCATAATATCTAAAACAGCAGTCAATTCTGTTGACTGCCGGGCTTTTACCAGTAGTTTCTTAACTCGGTTGTTGAACCATGTTGGATCTTTCCCATCTCTCATAATTTTACTTGGCACATATTTAATTAACACGTATTGTACGGTGCACTTGAACTTCTCCACAGTTAGTCAACACTGTCAGTGTTTGAAACAAAACTTAGGTGTTGAGCAGTCAAGTTCTCTGAAATCTGACGCTTTTCACTTTGACTAAATAAGAAGTGCTTACCTTTCTTGATTTTGGCCCACTTATAGTAGTAACACTAAAATTTGGCCTTTGCCATCGTCTTTTGACAGCTCGAAATTTAAATGAAAATAACGGCTTAACTATTCATCTGACACGAAAATTGAATAACCGAATTTGTAGAGGAGTGAATTCTCTACAACTTATCTCCCTTATGTTTTTTTTCATATCTCGTGTCGTTTGAGACATATTTGCAAAAATAACGGAGATTTGACACCCTCCGTTGAATTAACGAAAACCAGCCGTTCGGAGATGTCACGTGACATTCCTCGTGTATTTGATGATTTTCTTATTGTAACTTACACGTTGTCGTTTCAAAGCAACGGCACACTGAAGAATTAACAAAAACACATCGTTCTTCGTACGATAAATGATAATCTAGTGTATACAAATGCCATATCAACATCAGTTAACAACGGCTATCAATAGTACGAGATTAAAAGACTACTGTTTTGATTGATAGCTGTAGCGCAGTGGGCAAGGCGATGGACTACCTCGCTAAAGGTCCGTGGTTCGGAACCCGCCGGTACCTGAATATTTTTCCCCAAAAGGGTTTCAGACACACTTATTAATTTTTTATAATTTAGATTATTATTTTGGTCCAAAATGTTTGCAAAAACTTATAAAATTACAAATCTAAAGTGAGCCGTAAAACACGTCAGTGCGATTTTTTATTTACAGCTATATTCATTAATACTGTAATGCCCATATGATCACTGATTCCCCGATCTACGCTAACTAAATCGAAAAGTTCTGGTCTATTTGTCATCACCAGGTCTAACAAGTTCTCTGTACGAATCGGCTCTCTAACTACTCGAGGCTATTTTCGGATACAGCAGTTAGAACAATATTGCTCGATTTTCTGTCCCTGCCACCTGTCTTAAACACGTCTATCACTCAGTCTACACATGGTAAGTTAAAATCTCCGCCTAAAACTATAACACGACTAGGAAATCTGCGGGAAATATTCTCAAAGTTCTCCCTCAGATGTTCCGCTACTACTGCTGCTGAACCAAGGAGTCTATAAAAATATCCAATGACAATGTTCGAGGCACTTTTGTGCTTACGTTCACCCGATTATTTCAAAAAATGTTGAAATGTTTGTATAGCTTATGGGACTTAACTACGGGGTCATCAGTCCGTAAACTTACAAACTACTTATGAACTAGCTAACACTAAGAACGGCACAAATATCCATGCCCGAGGGGGGATTCGAACCCCCGACCGTAGTGGCCGTGCAGACCGTGACTGGAGCGCCTCAGTCCCCTCGGCCACCGCGGCCGGCGATTATTTCACATTCGCAGTCTGTTCTAACTCGATACAATCGTATTTTTTATCACTATAAACACGCTTCGACATTCAGTGTTCAACATACCTCTGCGGTGTACGTTCCAATCTGAGTGTAGGATTCAATTACTATTGACATTTTGATTGAGCCACCTTTCCATCCCCAGTACTAAGTGGGCATTGTGACTGTCTAAAAGGGAGAGCAGTTCGGGGATCTTTCCAATGACGCTCCTAAAGTTAACTGTACCTGTATCAATCTTTCATTTCTCTGTTGTATTGTGCCGAGCGCTGCTGTGAACGGAATCAGTAAGCGTCTGAATGGGCCTGTCAATGGAGTTCTCTAATATAAAAAACAAAAACAAAATGTGCACTCCACACGTATTCCGCTACCCTAGTAACCGCTTCCTGTGTGTAGTGAATGTCATACCTGTTCAGGGAGATCCTACATTTCCCCACTCGATAGTGAATGTCGAAAAATTTTCACCCAAGATCACCAGAGAATCGTCTGACCCTCTGGTTTACGCCTTCCACTCGGCTCCAAACAAAGAAAACCGCGATCGGTTTTGGGAATGATGCTGCAAATCAATAGCTTTGTTTGAACCCTGCAAGTGAAGCTAGCTATCTTCACCAAACCCACCAGCCGCCTGAAGGAGCCGAGGCTGACCTCTGGACAAAGGCGGCAGGAGTCATTGGTGCCGACACGAGCAACGATCTGCAGCCAGGTGCACCCAGTGCTCTATCACCGCCGGTGGAGCCGCCTTCACATCTCCAATGAGACCCCCGACAAGCAAACAGAGTGTACACTGGCATTCCTTCTCGTCGTTACCGCTATTTTCCTAAGAAGCTCAGTCACGCGGCTTACTCGGAAGCTGCCAATGACAAGCAAACCCACCCTCTGCGTCTGTCCGGGCCTCTCAGGATCAACAGTGGACACCACTATTGGTGGGGCGTAAGGGGACAGCCTTACGGCCGGTTTTTTTACGCAGGGGGGCCTTTGCCCAGAGTTTCGAGACATCTGAACAGTTCGGCAATCACCGCCATGCAACTGTTGACTGGCAGGGACGTCGGAAACTTCAATCACAGTGCAGTAGCTTCAGGTACCGTAGATGTTGTAGTAGGCACCAGAGGAACCCCAGCGTTCGCCTCAGGTGCCCGGGTGACACTGCAGCCCAGGACAGCAGCCTGAAGACTGTTGTCCGTAGACAACACAGTCCCCAGTTGTTTACGGACAGCGGCCAACTCCTGCATCCGCACACAACAGGCATCTCTAAAAAGTTACTTAATATTACCGCATGTACCAAAACACGCTAGAATATAGCCCGCGAAAAAACAACACTAACGAAATTTACGAAATACGTTACAATAAAACTCTTAAAAGCAGGCGCACTAACGAAACTGAAGAAATTGACCGGTCATGAAATACAGAAAATTTAAATTATGCTACTTAGCGCTTTTCAGGTTTGAGGCAGGTAGCAGGTGGCTCTAAACTGTCGACTGACTGATAACTGTAGTAAAAGTCTCTGACTTGTTTTGATCTACGAAAATCACAGACAGAAACTCTAGGCAAAAGTAATTACAAAACGCACGGAATAATGCTCTTAAAAGTATTGATGGTGCAGGCATATACACGCAGAAGCATAAAACGGGGTCCTTGGATAGAGCCTATGTCTCCAGCAGGTTTTTTTAATATGCATTCTTTTTTTTTTTTTTTTTGCACGAGGAGAAAAGTAGGAATCCAGCATATTTCACAATGACAAATACGTAATGTCTCTGCCCTATAACCACTTCTTAAGCGAATATAGCATCGAAAAATTTTAACTCCTCACTCGACCTGTTCATATTATATCTCATATAATCCACAAAGAGAATTCATGGATAACCGAGAAAAATAATCTGTTTGTGTGCAGATTTTCTGAGCAGATCATCACTGCCACCGAGAAAATGCAACAGAGATACTATGAGTCATTGCGGGAATGTGTTCCACAGACCGATCACTTTTAGATCATTTTTCTACGTGAAGAATTCCTTAAACACAAGTTCCAGGCCACATATCGTATGCATTCATAATAGCAGACACAATTTATTAGCTCAAATGAGAGCACACTGAAGAACGCTGCTTGTATGCGGGTTCAAAACTTGGACTTTGTATGAATGAGCAGAGTGCCCCGAGAATAGCCCTGTAACGTGAGCCTATGCTGCTCCATTGTAACAAATACATACCAAATATGGAAGAACTACATCATCAGTCTTCGAATGCCACTGTCTGGATAGGGGCGGAGAATCGAGCCTCATGCGTCCTCGTACTGGAAATTTCACAAGGAGACCACATGGGTATCGGATTATTGAAATTTTTATATTTATCGTACGTGAAATTCAGATCACAAATAGTAATTACTTAAAGCCATTCGATGCAACTCTCAAAAATTCTAGAGCATATCGACTTCGAAATTTTGCAAGAATTTTTAAAAACTTGATATGTTGCCAGCTGTTCTTGTTGTCTGTATAGCGCATTTGGTAGCCTTTTATATTGTCAATCAAGGTAACGTAAGGTTGGTGGTTCGAATCCCACTATAATCTGATTTTTTCGTTATGTTTGAAATATCAACTATTTAAATTTAAAATTCATCATATATGTGGTTAATGGTGTGGGTTCATGTAGTCATGTCCTAGTTCATGAAACAAGGGGAACGTATGAGTGGCAAAGTAAGTGGTCATGACAGTTGGGATACCAGTTACTTTGGAATAAGGTTGGTCATCTCGGGCATATTCTGAGTCGTGGCCACCTTTGTGCCCAGACGGCAAAGACTACCAAATCCACCGGTTAGTCCCTCAACCGTTAGGGGTAAAACCCAGTGGGGCCCTGTGCAAGTAAGGCTAGCAACCTGCTTCCCAGGTACTTCAATATTATGCTGGCAACAATCAGAACAAAATGCCTCGAACCTTTCGAGGTGATGGAATCCCACTTCTAATTGACAGACCAGGGACTCCTCCGATACGACTTGGAAAACGATCTGGAATGAGATGGGGAGCTATTAATATCAATGGGGATTACAATGGGAAGAAGGTAGAGCTGGCGGAGGCTTCAAGTAAGATGGGGTTAGATGTTTTAGCTGTTAGTGACGTTAGAGTAAGGGGAGAGAAAGAGGACGAAGTCGGAGAATACAAGGTCTACCTGTCAGGAGTCAAAGTAGGAAGAACACAGTGGGGTGTAGGGTTTTACATCAGGAAAGCAATCGAACCCAGAATAATTGCAATGAGGTATGTAAATGAACGACTTTATGTGGATAGATTTGGCCATCTCCAGCAAGAAAATTAGGATTGTGGCAGTGTATTCACCCTGTGAAGGGACAGATCAAGATGAGATGGACAGATTTTACAATGCACTTAGTGATGTAGTTGTTAGAGTGAAGGACAAGGATAGTGTTTTACTCATGGGCGATTTCAACGCCAGGATAGGAAATCGAACAGAAGGTTATGAAAAGGTTATGGGTAAGTTTGGAGAGGATATGGAGGCCAACAGGAACGGAAAACAGATCTTGGATTTTTGGTCCAGTATGGGCTTAGTTATCACAAACTCCTTATTTAAGCATAAGGACATTCACCGCTATACTTGAGAAGGAAGGGGAACCAGATCTGTCACTGACTATATAATAACATATCAGGAATTCATGAAGACAGGAAGACAGTGAAGGACACACGTGTTTTCAAAGGGTTCTTTGATGATACTGATCATTATCTAATCTGCAGTGAAATTGGTTTTATGAGGCCAAAAGAGCAGAAAGTCAGGTCCATGTGTAGAAGGAAAAGAGTGGAGAAGCTTAAAAAAAAAGGAAATTAGGCACAAATACATAACAATGATCTCGGAAAGGTACCAGTTAGTTGAATGTAATGAATTACACTCACTGGAAGAGGAATGGACAAGGTACAGGGACACACTACTGGAAGCTAGAGACTGTCTTGGAACAGTAGTGTGTAAACGCAGGAAGAAGCAGACAGCTTAGTGGAATGACACAGTCAAGGCAGCCTGTAAAAATAAAAAGAAGGGATTTCAAAAATGGCTCCATACTAGAGATCAGGCTGACAGAGAAAGTTATGTTGAAGAAAGAAACAAACTGATAATTGCAGAGTCCGAGCGGACATCATGGGAAGACTTTGGAAATAAGCTAGAAACTCTGGGTCAAGCCGCGGGAAAACCATTTTGGAGCATAATTAGCAATCTTCGAAAGGGAGGGAAGAAGGAATTAACAAGTGTTTTGGACAGGTCAAGAAAGCTGCTAGTCAATCCTGTGGATGCCTTGAGCAGATGGAGGGAATATTTTGAAGAATTGCTCAATGTAGGTGAAACATTCAATGATGTGTCAGATTTTCAGGTAGAATGGGATAGGAACGACGATGGAGATAGGATCTCATTTGAGGAAGTGGAAAAAATGGTCAGTAGATTACAGTGCAACAAAGCGGCTGGGGTGGATGAAATTAAGCCGGAACTCGTCAAATATAGTGGAATATCAGGTCTCAAATGGTTACACAGGATAATTGAGAAGGCGTGGGAACCGGGACAAGTTCCGTCTGACTGGACGAAAGCGTTAATCACGCCAATTTTCAAACATGTAAACAGAAAAGATTGTAACAACTATCGAGGTATCTCTTTTAATTAGCGTTGTAGGCAAAATATTCTCAGGTATTGTGGAAAGGAGAGTGTGAGTATTAATTGAGGACAAGTTAGATGAAAATCAGTGTGGATTTAGGCCCCTTAGAGGCTGTCAGGACCATATCTTTAGCTTACGGCAGGTAATGGAAAAGTGCTATGAGTCGAACAGGGAATTGTATCTATGTTTCATAGATCTAGAAAAGGCTTATGACCGTGTTCCTAGGAGGAAGCTACTGTCAGTGCTACAAGATTATGGTATAGGCGGCAAACTTTTGCAGGGCTTTTTGGGGCCGTATTGGAAAATCATGAACCCTCCATTTGGACTTTTTCTGCTGTCTTACGTCACAGTTGTGCTGTCAAATATGCCATGGTGATAAGTAGAGTCTGCGCGGATAAGAAAAGTGTTATCCGCATCCGCACCACATCCGCAAGGTCCATATCCGCAACCGCATCTGCGGCTCTTTATCCGCATTCGTAAGTTCGTTATCCACATCTGCAGATATTAAAGTTTTGAATGTGTAATAGTAATAGATAGCAGTAATTAAAAACATGGTATGTAATGATATAATTATTGTGAGTGTCATTTCTGCGACAACTTCACTACTTTTGACTTAAATGCAACCGTAGGCTTCCGCGACTGTTGTCACTATCAATAAAATTCTGCGGTTTTGGCGTGCCGCTGTTGACTAGTCGTCTGCGCCAAGCGACGTCAACAGCGGCACGCCATAACCGCTATCCGTTCTCTCAGGTCCATTCCGCCAATAGCAACTTGTAATGCAAAATTCAATCGGAAACGTCCATTTTGACCAATCAGGGGGAAGAATGCAACCTCCAATCATATGAAAAACAAACCTATAAAACACCAATCATCATTGCCGCTTTCCACCAATGGCGTGCAATAATATAACCACCAATAAAGGAAAACCTACGTCCCCCTTCCTCTCCCTCATCCGCTGGTATATAAACCCCAATGTATCGTATATTAAGCAGTCAGACACAGACCCTGATGAAGGCCGCCTGCAACAGTGGCCGAAACATCGGTAGAGTTTATAAAATGACGACGCGGTCTCATACCCGAAAAAATTTTATTGATAGTACTTTTGACTTCTCGATTCACGGTAACTGTTCTATACCTGCTCCAAAACAGGCTATTCCAAACAGGAAAACATTGGTGCTCCGGACACACACACAGTAGCGCTTCGGAGCCTGTGTGGACGGAGCACTACGTCAGCTGTTTAAAACAGCCATCTTTCAAATTTCAGTGGTTAAAACTGATCGGCATAGAGGAGATTTTACTGTGTTCACATTCAAAAAAAGATACGGTTCTTTCGGAGTTTTACAAAAGGGATACTTTATTTTCCCCATATTAACGCACAAGAGGCTATGTGAGACAAACTAAAGCATGTCATTTCAACTGTTAAAACTGCCGTCTACTTCTAATTGGTAATTGTCAGCAAAAAGAGACAATGTCGGCTGCAGCTATGGCCAGCCTATACGATCTAACATTGTGTACCTTCCTAAATACGTTACTTTCACCGTACACCGTATCTGATTATGAAAGTTGCTATAAAATGCTATTGTCAATCTTTATTATTTCCGTCACAATATATCTAATACATAAACATGGATGTATGTTTGTTAGTATTTTATGCGCGGCTGTACCGTTCATTCGGTTGCGATGAAACTTTGCCAACTTATGGCTTGCAGTTTCCCGGCGGTTATTGACATAATTAAATTACTGAAACACACATAGTTCAGGAGATATGACATAATAAACAATGAAATGCACGATACATTGCTGCATCACGCGACAATGTTGCAGCGTACTTTGCCCGCAGGCAGTGGCGTAGCTACTACACCAAGGGCCCCGTGGCAAAAATGACGTTGGGCCCTCTCTAAACTAAAACTATACCACAGGCGCCGACTTTTGAATATCGTGGGGTATGCTCAGTGGCGTTTCCAATAGGGGGGAGGTGGTTGCTGGCCTGCAGCCCCCCACCCCCCCGGGCAGGTATCAAACAAAAGAAAAAAAATTCTTTATTATATTTCTCCAATTCCAGGTACAAAGGTAAAGTAATAATTTTGTTTTATTTTAGTAGTATTTCTTCTTTTATGCTTCATCTGGCGTTAATTTAGGACCATTTTAATCTCTGAAAGGAGAAAAGTAATTTTTTAACATACAGCAAAGAAATTAACAGCCATTAATTTCAGTTTCACGTTTCCAAACTAATGGGCGGCTTTTTCGACCATTTGAACCTGTTTTCCCGTTGTAGTAACTACTAAAATAATTTTCAAAGTTTTGGGGTATGCTTGAGCAACCGAACATACCCGTAATCGGCAATACTACTTCATCAGGTCCTTATCGCTTACTGGAAGACATAATAAGGCAAACCTAAATATTCTTAAGTAAATTACTGTGTGTCACGCAGCAGATAATAATATTTAATCGTACTCTCTAATAGAATTATAACTGTGAAAGTTAATTATACTTTCAAGCAGAAACTAGTGGGTGGATTTGGATGAAATTTTGGAGAGGGATAGAGTTGGACCTGGGTAGGACATACAGATAAAACTACCATGGAATAGTTTTCGAAGTTGCTCCATACTAGGTTAATGAAGTCGCAGGCAGAAGCTAGTAAAAATGAACAATGAAGTTTTACTCAACCACGAAAATATGTTCCCCTGCCGCGAATCAAACCATGAACAGTATTGTCACACACTGCAAGTAATTCAGCAGGTGGCAGGGTGTACGTCTTAGCGGACAAGCAATACGTTTTTATGTTTATATTCTGAGATGGGAATAATTTTAGGATTTCACTTCGTGCGTTTGAAGTTTGTTGGCAGTGTTCAAAAAGTTGAAAGTCGAAAATCCTTCATTCAGCTAAAATATTATATACAGTAGAACGTCGATTATCCGAAGTGAAATTGGGGGACATTGTTGTTCGGAAAACCGATTATTCATATAATCGAACTGTACACTTCTACTTGCCAATAAGAAGTACTGTACAGCAGATGTATTTATACACTATTTGAAGTCGCGCGATCCTTCACATTGCACGGCGCAACACTTGGAAGGCGCAGCTGTTGCTGTGAGCAGCTTTGATGCTGCAGCTACTGTACTTCTGTCGACTGTTGTACTCAGCGACTGTCGGCTTGGCCTGTCAGCAGGCCCCACTGGAAGCAACGTTCCGTTACCCTGTGGCCCAGTGCGGCTACTGTGGGAAGCTTAGTTTGACGGGAGGGGGAATTGATGGTCGGTAGGATGGGAAGGTGAATAAATAAACAAATAAAAATAAAAAAACGACGCTCTACTGTAACTTTTTCCGAACTTTGCCCACGGAGGCAGAGGGGCCCCTTGTCTCGGGGGCCCCGGGGCACTGCCCCGCCTAGCCCTATGATAGCTACGCCGCTGCGGCCGCAGGTCAATAATAAACTATGGCGTCTCGAGAAACCCAGATCCACACGCAACTTCGAACGATAACATGTCTTTGCTGGCAAGATGATTAGTTTTTCGGTCGCGGTTTGTCTTCAAATTTGGCGGAACTTTAGGAACGTATGTATCTGTTTTGGTATTTAAATAAGTAATTTTATGCTACTTTGTCCTGTCTCACACGAATGTTTCAGCAAATTTGAAGTTCCACTTTTTGTGTCTAGTGTAAGAATATACTTTTTTACGCGCAAAACAGGTCACTATATCATTGGTCTTTTCCTTACCATCAAATACGTATCCGAATTTTTTTTCAAAATTGACGTTTTCAATTTGTTTTCCTTCACTGATGTCAAAACACCTCTTTCCACTTTACACAATATAGTATCCTTTGATGTCGTGTTCATTTTAAGAAAGAACTGTCACTGTATTGACTACGATATACGTATCACTCGGTCACTACAAAGCGCTAACTGGAATCAGCGGAAATTTGGCATGGCACCTCTGGTCGGCAGTGGGCCGGTTTTCCAGCCTGAAAGTACTTGATAGACCACAATCACGGTCGCGTAAACGTATTAGGCGCAAGTCCCTCGGGTACAGCTACTACGTTCGCTGTGGCCAGGGGATGAAGACAATAAAGTTCCGCTCTCCCTTGGCCCTGCAAGGATTCCAAGAATGTCCAGAGGCTTGAAGTTTTCAGCTAACATTTCGACAGACGTACTGGGCAGACACCTCGCTCTTTATCCGCATATAACAAGCGGATATCCGCATCGCTCACAATTTTATCCGCAAAGTAAGAAATACTGCGGATATCCGAATCCCTGCAGACCTCTAGTGATAACCATCGTATAAACTGAGAAAACAATTTTTTTCGGTATCGAGCACATTGTGTAAATTTTTCATTCGCATTTTTTCTTCGATATATCAGCTGGAAATCCAACATTATTTACGTTTATGAAGATTTCTCTTTTTTCACAAAGTTTAGAAGCGAACTATGCATACCTGACCATGTCACCGAACATTGGATAGGATAACTGGTAATGAATAATTGATTGTCGTTTTATGTAATCCTCTCTATCACTAATTTCACGACCTCGTTCTATCGAGTAGGCACAGAGCGAAAAAATTAAGGGATTACGGGAGGATTAAAATCACCGAATCGATGTTAACTTGAGCGACAGTCAACAACGTTACTAAAATTATTTATTTTGTATTTCGTGGTGTCGCGATTGTTACGAGGGGATCCTCGACTTCCAGCCCTATCGCCGTGCCGACATCAGCTAAGCGGAGAATTGGAATAAATGACAAGTATTTAAATGTACTTGTAACACTTCAAAGTCGATTTTATCGATAATTTTAGAGTCTTATTGAATGGATCTGGCTGATTACCATTTGAGGTCTGAACTTCGCGTACTATAAATATAAGAAAATACAAAATTCCGGTAACCACGTGGTCTCCTTGGTCAGTAATGAATTTCACAAAAGCTGAATGAGGGTCGGAACTACGAATGGCAGATCTATGAAACAGTTACCAATCTAAATTGTTAAAGTTCAAATGTTTGTTAATCTAAGGGACTTAACTACGGCCGCGGTGGAGTAACCGAGCGGTCTAAAGCGTCACGCTGCGGAACGCGCGGTTGCTCGCCGTGGAGGTTCGAGTCCTCCCTGGGGGCATGGGTGTGTGTGTTTGTTCTTAGGTTAGTTTACCTAGGGTTAAGTAGTTTGTAAGCTAGGGTAATGGAGTGCAGTGTAAGAAAATCAGGTGATGCTGAAGGAATTAGATTGGGAAACGAAGCAATAAAGGAGGTAGATGAGTTTTGTTACTTGGGCAGTAAAATAACAAATGATGGGCGCAGTACAGAGGATATAAAATGGAGAATGGCAATGGGTAGAAAAGCGTTTTTGAAAAAGAGAAATTTGTTAACATCGAATATTGATTTAGGCCTAAGGAAGTCCTTTCTGAGGGCATTTGTATGGAGTGTTGCCTTGTATGGGAGTGAGACATGGACGATAAACAGTGCGGACAGGAAGAGGATTGAGGCTTTTGAAATATGGTGCTACAGAAGAATGCTGAAGATTAGGTGGGTAGATCGCGTAACTAATGAGGAGATACTGAACAGAATTGGGGAGAAAAGGAATTTCTGGCATACCTTGACTAAAAGAAGGGATAGATTGGTAGGACACATTCTTAGACATCAAGGAATTGTTAATTTAGCGTTGGAGGGAAGTGTGTGGGGAAAAAATCGCAGGGGAAGACCAAGAGATGGATACAGTAAGCAGATTCAGACAGATGTAGGTTGTCGTTCTTATGTGGAGATGAAGAGGCTTGCTCAGGATAGGGTATTGTGGAGAGCTGCATCAAACCAGTCTCCGGACTGAAGACCACAACAACACAAGCTATGGACTGTTGACCACGCAGTTTGGTCCGATAGATTTACAGACATTTGAACTTAACTACGTTGGTCATCAGTCCCTAGGCTTACAAACTAGTTACACTAACTTAAGGTAACTTGCTAAGGACGACACAAATACCCATGCCCGAGGGAGGACTCGAACCCCCGGCGGCGACCGGCCGCGCGCACCGCAACTGGGCGCCTTAGTGCGCACGGCTGTTCTGCCGCGGCTCTAAATTGTTAACGCGAACGTATTTCTAACGGCGATCTTTCTCGTGAGTTATTTATTGTTGAAAGGTACACGCATTAAAAGGAGAATAAGATTGTGGAAATGTTAGGACAAAAAGTGTTGTATACGTAAGTAGACCAGTGAGGCTACGAAACACCCATAAGCAACATGTTGGTATGGTCATGTGTCCATTCAATAACAAAATGTTATTGTATTTCACCTGACTGTATTGCAAAACAGAACAGTTTATTTATAAATGAAGCTCGTAAAAGTACCGCAGTCAGGTGGTCAGATTATACCCTGAGTTATGATTCAACAGTTGCATGTTACCGTTACACGTACGGCACTTGCGGTTGGTAATCCTACACTACAGTTGCTCAGTGACCGCCGGCAAGTACATGCATGTGGCGCAGCAGGCAACTCTTCACTGTAAGTTAACCGGCTTCTTAATAGAAGCGACTTATTTTCATTTCGTGCGTGCTTTCTCTCACAGTTCATCAAAATTTCGTGTGCTCGCGTGTTTATTTATTCAGAATCGCGTTTAGTTGACAGACCAATGTTGATATTTTGATTTATTAGCTCGTGTATATATTTTTCAGATTCGCCGTTAATAAACAGTTTAGTGTTAGGTAAATATTTTTCGAAGCTTACTGTTTATCAAACTTGTGTGTCATCAATCGTATATTTAGTCAGCATCGCATCAAAGGAACAATTTAGTGTTCTCGTGCATATACTTAGGGTCGCGTCAAAGCTACAGTTTAGTGTATTCTCCCACCGTTTAAATCACAACAGTCGTACTTACCTGGAACATACATAGGTTTTTAGAATGGCTAGAAACTGTGACTGCTGTGAACGGATGCAGCTTCAGGCGGCGTTGGCTTCGCTGGCAACGCTTGAGACTCCGATGGGTGGGCGCCGCTGTTCTGGGCCGCTCGCAGGGATGCAGCAGACGCCCTGTGGGTCTGTTGTGCCCTCCGATCGGCCTGCGGCTGTGTCCAGCCCGGTAACTGCCCGCGAGGGGATCGCCTCCCAATCCGTGGTGGACTGGGAGGTCTCCTCAGAAGGTGTCAGGCGGCGTAAGAATTCCCGGGGGACCGAAGTGGAGGCCTCCCCAGTTAGCTTTACGAACAGATTCGAGGCGCTGTCTGTGGCAGAGGATGTTTCTGACATAGATGGTGTCGCTTGTCCTGTCGTCAACCCTCTGCCTGAAAGATCCGGGCACTCACAGAGGGTGGGTTTGTTAGTATTTGGGAGCTCCAACATTAGGTGGGTGATGGAGCCCCTCAGGGATATGGCTGCTAGAGAGTGGAAGAAGACCAATGTGCACTCCGTGTGTATACCGGGGGGGCGGGGGGTCACTCCAGACGTGGAATGGGTCCTTCCGGGTGCCATGAAGAGCACAGGGTGCTGTCATCTGCAGGTGGTGGCTCATGTTGGGACCAACGATGTTTGTAACTTTGGATCGGAAAAGATTCTCTCTGGATTTGAGCGGCTATCGGAAGTGGTAAAGACTGCCAGTCTTGTTTGCAAGATGAAGGCAGAGCTCACCATCTGCAGCATAGTCGACAGGACTGACTGTGTAACTCTGGTTCAGAACCGAGTGGAGTTTTTGAATCAGAGGCTCAGACGGTTCTTCGGCCGTGTGGGCTGCAGATTCCTCGACTTGCGCCAAAGGGTGGTGGGTTTTAGGGTTCCGTTAAATAGGTAATGAGTCCACTACACTCAGGAATTGACTACACCGGTGGTAGTGGGGGCTGTGTGGCGTGGACTGGGCGTGGTTTTTTTTTTTTTTTTTTTTTTTTTTTTTTTTTTTTTTTAGGTTAGAGGGCCTTGCGAACACACGAAATGTTTTTCAGTTTCAAACGGTGCAGGTCAAACAATGGAAGAATGCAGATCTAGGAACCGTTGTTGTTGATCTGGTCTTCAGTCCGCAGACTGGTTTGATGCTGCTCTCCATGCTACCCTGTCCTGTGCAAGTCTCTTCATCTGAGAATACGTTCAGCAACCTACATCCTTTTGATCTGCTTACTGTATTCGTCCATCGGTCTCCCTCTACGATTTTTATCCCACACACTTCCTTCTGGTGCAAAGATGACAATTCCTTGATGTCTCAGAATGTGTCCCACCAATCTATCCCTTCTCTTAGTCAGGGTATGCCAGAAACTTCTTTTCTCCCCAATTCGGTTAAGCACCTCCTCATTAGCCACGTGATCTACCCAGCTAATCATCATTCGTCTGTAGCACCGCATTTCAAAAGCTTCTATCATTTTTTTTATTAACTCCTTATCGTCCACGTTTCACTCCATACAATGCTACAACCCAGACAAATGCTTTCAGAAAGGACTCTGCACGTAGCACACCTTGAGATTGAGGTGGTTATATAGTGAGAGAGAGAGAGAGAGAGAGAGAGAGAGAGAGAGAGAGAGAGAGAGAGAGAGAGAGAGAGGTTTGTACTGTCCTCGCGACCCAGCCGATTAAGCCAAGATCCCCGGGCTCTGTTTCGTACATCGTTCCACCATCGAACGATGGTTGTTGAAGCATGCACAGAGCTTACGGTGTAGCGGACTGTTGGTGTGACACAGCCCACAGCTCAGGACCCTGGGTTCGCCAAGCCCGTACTCAGCAAACTATTGCTGAGCCCCTGAGGGGTGTCACAGTTGAAAGGGGTGATGCCTTGTAGTTCTGCAGCTGTATCATGCATCCTCGTCTGATGGATTGTTGGCTGGTTAGGTGTGTTGTTGGTACGCAAAATTCTTGCCCTGCAACAAGATGAGTAGGACGGTAACTTGGCTCAGAGTCTTGGTTCACCTCCATGGAGACTGCAGGTCCCTACCGCATGTGTTGGTCCATGGGGTTTTGGTAAATGTCATTGGAATTGGCCAGGGTATCAGATTGTTTATTTTGTTTTAGGGGGACAAAACTACTGAGCTCATCAGTCCCCCATTCCATCACAGGGCGGCACAAGCAAAGCATCAATACGAAATAAAAGCGCACAAAATTAAAAATTGCAACGGGAGGAAAATCCCATTCAGTCAGTAAAATGTCATCGCCCATTCAGTCAGTAAAATGTCATCAAAGTCGATAATACAAAAGACGAAATGAGACGATAACACACAAACACACAACGAAAGGTAACAATACAACAAAGACAATGTCTGGTTGATCGACCATGAGTTGAGAAAGAGAAAGGGTCAAACACTCGGCAACACAAGACAGCCTCAATCAGAGGTCAAAAGAGAAGATGAACACGGTGGACTGAAGCAAAGCTTCACAGAGAACGATAACATCCCCTGGACGAATAAAACTTAAAACTGAATCAGCCATTGTGGCATCGTCACGTAAAACATCTGATAAAAGAGCAGGAAAATTAAAACTCCGCCGCTGGGCAGCTAAAATAGGGCAATCCAGCATGATGTGGGGCGGGTACTCACCACAGAGAAGATGGGACATGGGTTAGCTGGGACAGGACTACAGAGTCCCAGTGGAAAACCCACATGGAGAAATGCCACACAGCCTTAACCTCCTTTATACCCCGGAGTTTGTTGCACGTGGTCAGGCTACGCCACTTAGTAGCACAAAGCTCACGAACTCTGCATCACAGCTCCGACTCGAGATCAGAAGCCAGGAGGCCAATCTCTAAAACGGTCGCATCGACAGCCTGTTTGACAAGCCTGTCAACTCACATTGCCTGGGATAACAACATCACCCGGAGACCCGACGAACACCACTGATTGACTGGACCATTCAAGGGCTGAAAGCGACTCAGGTACAGCTAACACTAGGGGAGAACGAGGGTAGTACTGGTCCAGAGTTCGAAGGCTGCTCAGGGAGTCGCTGCAGATAAGGAAAGACCTGAGGAGTACCGTACATGCTGGAGAGCCTGGTAAATGGCCACCAGCTCTGCAGTGTAAACACTGCAGCCATCTGGCAAGGAGAGCTGTTCGATATGGTCGCCATGGAAGTAAGCAAAGCCAACGTAGCCCTCACCTATTGAGCCATCTGTGAAGACCAGGTTCTGTCCAGGGGTACAAAGTCTTTGCGTCCATAGGCTATATCCATCTGAGTACGTGGCCTTGGCATCCACCACGGTGGTGTATGTGCAGGGGCCTGATAAGGAGATGGAAGAGGAAAAGACTCTAGTACCAATAATAAGGGACTGGACACAGAAGGCGTTCGTGGCCTGATTGGGGTCGCCATTGTGTTTTGACTGTGGGCTTCCTGGACATGTCGTAAGTACTGTAGGGAGAGAAAGCGAGTATTTGACAATTATTATGCCACAAGATGGCAACCATCGGAGCAGTCCTTTCACCAGCAGTCAATTGCAGACGATTACTGTAGACCTATGGGGCGAAGCCAGTCGCCGTATCCTGGACATGGTCGCTCTCCAACACGCCACCGCCTTACAGAGATAGCAGCCGTTTGCCTAGCTGCTGTGTTCAGGAAAACTAGGCGAGGCGACCATCTACAGAGGTGAGGCCGACGCAGATGAAAATTCTCCGTGCATGACAGTCACTAAGATTGACGTCATCATCGATGGCCAACCTGTCTAGGCACTAGTCGATTCATGAGATTCCTTCTCTGTATTGTCGAATGACTAATGTTGCAAACTAAAGAAGGTAATGTTCTGTGATACAAGAGCAACTTTGCTGAACGTCGCAAATGGAAAATACATCAGGCCAGCAGGAACATGTGTCACAAGAATAACTATCAACAACAGGACGCAGCCTTTTGAATTGGTCGTTTTAACAGAATGTAGCCATAACGCCATCCTCAGATGGGACTTCCTTCGGGCATCCCAGGCTGTCATTGGCTATGGAAGATCTGAGCTACAGACTGAGGAAGCCTTTTCATAGAGTACATGTAACATGATATCCTCTGAGAGGTTGTTTGCTGTCGAGAATGTTGAGATCCCGCCGTTAACAATGGGAAGAGTTCCAGTCAGCAGCCGAGATGACAGCTGAACTTTGAAGTATGTGTTTATCGCAAAAAACTAATCAGTATAACAAAGGAATTCTACAGACCAGCTGCTACCATAAACATTACAGGTGGTCAAGGAGAACTTTGGAACATTAATTTTCATGAGCAATCACAACTCATTCCTAAAGGAATGTGTACTGGAGCAGATGAACCAGTCCAGGATGGTGAGCTCAATGTCATCGACGAAGTCTCGGGCTCTGCTGTTACTGCTGACAATGAACTAGAGGAAACTACCATGGAATTGCATGTAAAGTCTAAATTGACCCAGAAACAACGTCAGCAGGTGTTAACCATACTACACGAATTTTCAGGTGCATTTTGGGCCAGGCAGGAGAAGAGCCAGATAAAACGGCCCACGATAAAACACCGTATCAATACTGGGGATCAACCACCAATTAGCCAGCGTTCGTACAGTGTACCACCAGCAGAAAGACGGATAATTCGGGACGAACTGTAGAAGATATTGCACGATGACGTTATTCAACCTTCAGAGAGTCCCTGGTCGTCTCCGGTGGTCCTCGCGAAGAAGAAGGATGGCACGTGGAGTTCCTTTGTCGCCTATCGGCGGCTGAACAAAATCACAAAGAAAGATGTCTACCCATTCCCGCGCACTGACGACACCTTAGACTGGTTGATAGGGGCTACATACTTCTCAACCATGGACATTCAGACAGGTTATTAGCAAATCAAGGTTGACGAAGCTGACAGAGAGAAGACTGCTTTTATTACACCTAACGGTCTCTACGAATTCAAAGTCATGACATTTGGACCATTAATGCCCCAGCCACATTCGAACACATGATGGACAACTTGCTTTGACACCTTACATTGACGACATGTCATTGTTATCTAGATGACATTGTCGTTTTCTCAAGGACATTTACATAACATCTAAGTCAACTGTATTGAAGTGTGTTGTGACTACAGGACTCCACCTCAACCCAAAGAAGTGCCTCTTCGTCACCAAAGAGATAAAAATCCTTGGGCACCTACTGAACGGAGATGGTGTACGTCCAGATCCAGATAAAGTAAGGGCAGTCATACAATTTACAACTCCTCAGCACATCCGTGATGTGAAGTTTCCTCAGGCTGTGCTCATACTATCGTCGTTTCATAAAAGGATTTTGTAACAAGGCACCTCAATTGCAAGAACTTCTGCAGGGAGACGCCAAGTTTTACTAAGCTGAGACAAAAGAAAGTGCTTTCTGGGCATTTAAGGAGGCTCTAACTTCCGCACCAGTTCTACCCTTATACAAAGAGAATGTAGAAACCAAACTTCACACAGACGCTAGCGGTTATGGGATTGGTGCAGTGCTTGTACAAATTCAGGAAAGTGCGGAAAGTTGATAGCCTATGCATCAAGAGTTCTCTCAAAGTCCGAGATAAACTACTCTACAACCGAGAAGGAGTGTCTCGCCGTTATCTGGGCTATTAAAAAGTTCCGGTCGTATTTATTCAGTAAACCATTCACTGTCGTGACAGACCTCCATTCTTTATGTTGTCCGACCAATTTGAAGGATCCATCAGGTCGGCTACAAGATGGGCACTAACACTCCAAGAGTACGACGTCACAGTGGTATTCAGGAATGGAAACAAACACAAGGACACCAAATGCCTTTCGAGGAAGCCATCAGCCAAACACAAGAGCATGGATGAAATGTCAGCCCTCCCTGCGTTAGGTGACATTACAGCTGAACAGACGGAAGATCCAGCATTATTACAAACCATAGAGGCCTTGGAGAAATGAGAACCGATCAAAGGAGAGTTTCAACTTATAAATGGGACATTGTATAAGGGCAACTATGATCCACGGGGCCCCAAGTTGCTACTGTTCTTTCCAGCTCATCTCTGGTTAGCTACTCTCAACTATTTCCATGATTCTCCAATACCCGGTCATCTGGGATTCGTGAAGACCCTAGAGAGAATAAGACTCAGGTATTAGTGGCAATGTGTCTGCCAATCTGTCAGGCACTATGTGAGTCACTGTACTGAGTGCCAGATACGGAACCATGTGCCGCAATTACCTCCAGGTCTTCTGGTACCAATTCCACCTGCAGCAGCTCCATTCCACCTGATTAGAATCGACCTTTTAGGTAGGTTCCCGAATTCGACAACTGGTAAGCGATGGATAATAGGCTGCACTGAGTACCTCACCCGCTACACTGTCACCAAACCTGTGCCGACTGCAGAAGCTCCAGAGATAGCAAAATTCATAGTACAAGACATTATTTTGAAGCTTGGTGCACCATATCTGATTGAGGAAAAATTATTCATGTCAAAACTAGTATCAGAGGTAATGTCTCGTTGCGACATTGTTCACATAACAACAACTGCCTACCATCCTCAGACAAATGGACTTACAGAACGTTTTAACAAGATGTTAGCAGATATGATGTCGATGTACGTCAATGTTGAGCAGAAGGATTGAGATAAAATACTGTCAGTAGTGACATTTGCTTACAATACAGCAAGGCAAGACACCACAGGCTTCACGCCGTTTTCCTGCTCCATGGTCGCGAGGCTGAGACGACAATGGATACGCTGTTGCCGTTCCAACTGGAAGACACTATGTGAAACAGCTCATCACCAGGGTCGAAGAAGCAAGGCAGCTGGCTCGCCTATGGACACTGGACGTCCAGGAGAATGACCGCCAGCGGTGTACCGACAAGCACCGACCTGTTGAGTACAGCACAGGAGATCTGGTATTGATTTTTTACCCCTGTGCGGAAAGTTGGGCTATCGGAAAAGTTACTGAAGTGATACTTTGGTCCGTATCATGTCACACGCCACCTATCAGACGTCACATACGAAGTCAAGGATTATAAGTCGTCCTCAAAACGACAAAAACGAAGAGACATTGTGCACGTCTTCCATATGAAGTCTCACCACGATCGCAATAAACAGACAGAAACAGCCTCTTGTTCAAGGACTCTGAAAACTGTTGTGATATGGATTGAAGCGACAATAGGAGGGTCTGAGCCAGTAATCGCCACCGTAAGAAAGGCGTGTTGGCAGAATGGAAGGATTCTCCAGACCTGCCATACAGAGGACCCATGACAAGATCCAGGACACTGCAACTGGCTGCAAAGGGAACCTAACAGCGGGTTGCTGTTCTTTCAGGAAGGGAAGCAATGCCGCGAGTCTTCCGACGGAACGCGTGGTGCAGTGATTAGCATCGCAGATCACTGTGCTTGCGGTCCCCAGTTCAAATCCCGCCATGGGCAGAAAAACTTTATTTCTTTGTATTTACTATTTCTACACTACTGGCCATTAAAATTGATACACCAAGAAGAATGCAGATGATAAAAGAGTATTCATTGGACAAATATGTTATACTAGAACTGACATGAGATTACATTTTCGCGCAATTTGGGTGCAGAGATCCTGAGAAATTAGTATCCAGAACAACTACGGCCTTGATACGCCTGGGCATTGAGTCAAACAGAGCTTGGATGGCGTTGCCCATGCAGCTTCAACACGATACCACAGTTCATGAAGAGTAGTGACGAGCGTATTGTGACGAGCCAGTTGCTCGGTCACCACAGACCAGACGTTTTCAATTGGTGAATGATGTGGAGAATGTGCTGGCCAGGGCAGCAGTCAAACATTTTCCATATCCAGAAAGGTACGTACAGAATCTGCAACATACGGTCATGCATTATCCTGCTGAAATGTAGGGTTTTGCAGGGATCGAAGGAAGCGTAGAGCTATGGGTCGTAACACATTTGAAATGTAATGGCCACTGTTCAAAGTGCCGTCGATGCGAACAAGAGGTGATCGAGACGTGTAACCAATGGCACCCAATACCAACACGCTGGGCGATACGCCAGTATGGCGATGACGAATACACGTTTCCAATGTGCGTTCACCGCGATGTCGCAAAACACGGATGCGACCATCATAATGCTGTAAACAGAACCTGGATTCATCAGAAAAAAATGACGTTTTGCCATTCATGCACCCAGGTTTGTCATTGCGTACACCATCGCAGGCACTCCTGTCTGTGATGCAGCATCAAGGGTAATCGCAGCCATGTTCTCCGAGCTGATAGTCCATGCTGCTGCAAACGTCATCTAACTGTTCTTGCAGATGGTTGTGGTCTTGCAAATGTCCCCATCTGTTGACTCAGGAATCAAGACGTGGCTGGACGATCCGTTACAGCCATGTGAATAAGATGCCTGTCATCTCGACTGCTAGTGATACAAGGCCGTTGGGATGGCATTTCTTATTGCCCTCCTGAACCCACCGATTCCATATTCTGCTAACAGTCATTGGATCGTGATCAACGCGAGCAGCAATGTAGCGATACAATAAACCGCAATCGCGATAGGCTACAATCCGAGCTTTATCAAAGAAACGTGATGGTACGCATTTCTCCTCCTCACACGAGCTATCGCAACAACTTTTCACTTTCATCGCCCGTCAGCTGCTGTTTGTGAAATCGGTTGGAAACTTTCCTCGTGTCAGCACGTTGTAGGTGTCGCCACCGGCGCCAACCTTGTGTGAATGCTTTGAATAGCTAATCATTTGCATATCAAAAAAAATGTTTGTTAAGCTTATGGGACTTAACTACGGGGTCATCAGTCCCTAAACTTACAAACTACTTATGAACTACTTACGAACTAGGACGGCACAAATATCCATGCCCGAGGGGGGATTCGAACCCCCGACCGTAGTGGCCGTGCAGACCGTGACTGAAGCGCCTCAGTCCTCTCGGCCACCGCGGCCGGCTTTGCATATCATAGCATATTCTACCTGTCGGTTAAATTTCGTGTCTGTAGCACGTCATCTTCGTGGTGCAGCAATTTAATGGCCAGGATTGTAGAATGTTCTATATGTTTCCTATGTTTGATGTACTTATAAGTTCCAGAAAATTCTTTCTACATATAAATAGTGGAGCGCTCCAAGTACGAGGCAGTTTGTACTGAGTGTACACTTGTATTAACAATAAACGAGTTCCAAGTGTAAAGTGTTGTGCTCTATTAAAGACCAGCCTCTGAATTCCAGACCACCAGCAGTTTGCAACATGACAATATGGACGATGTTATGCATCACTAGTCCAAGTGCCTTATGTCATAACTGACCTAAATTTTACATGTTCTTAAAATATATTTATTTATGAATGTTTCTCAACTTTTTGTACCAAAGAAGGGTTAGTGTACTTCCACTTAGTAGTGAAATCTCACTGTACATAAATACTAAACAGCACTAATTGCGCTCACATCAGAAATATAAAGTAACGGCACTTGGACTTGTGATGCATAACACGGTCCATATGATAGTTTGTCCATGGTCTTATACTCCATGATTTTCCATTCTTTATGGAGCATCATGGGTGTGGTGCTGTCCACAGTTCACACAAATAGGAGGGGGAGCGCAAGGAGCGTTCGGATGGGACGGACGCCCGCATTCTCCACCTGTGGCGCTGGAATTACACCGGGATGACGCGCCCATATTTCCAGCACTTAAAGCAGCACATCGAAGGAGGAATATAAGGGTTTATATCGCACCGGTATATCATAACCTTGACCTTTTCGGGCAAAGAATCGCCCTCAAAGGCCAGGATGAAGGCACCGGTGGCTACCTTGTCATCCTTAGGCCTCCTGTAGATGTGCCTGACAAATTGGACACCCCGTCGTTCAAGGTTGGCGCGTAATTCGTCGTCAGACTGCAGGAGGAGATCTCGGCGGTAAATAATCCCCTGAACCATATTGAGACACTTGTTCAAAATGTTCAAATGTTTGTAGAGTCTATGGGACTCAACTACGGGGTCATCAGTCCCTAAACTTACAAACTACTTATGAAATACTTACAACTAAGGACGGCACAAATATCCATGCCCGAGGGGGGGGGGGGTCGAACCCCCGACCGTAGTGGCCGTGCAGACCGTGACTGAAGCGCCTCAGTCCCCTCGGCCACCGCGGCCGGCTGAGACACTTGTGAAGGGGTGATAGTCACAGAAACATCTCCCAGCTTATCACAGACCAGTAGTGCCTGTGACTGTGCAGGGGATGCTGTTTCGATGAGGACTGGAATGCTTCTCATTTTGAACATTCCTAAAGCGGCTTGGTACTCATAAATGTTTCCCCGTCTGTCCTAGCACAGACAGGAAATTTAGGCTCAACCCTTTCTTTAGCTCGTTGTTCCTCCCATGGGGTAGCCAGGGAAGGGAACGATGGGGAGTCATATTGTGCTGCAGTAAAGTCAGCCCTGCTTCTCTTAGAGAAGGCGGTTGTACGTCTGCCAACGTTACAAGATCTTTTCATGGTGTTCCCATGAGCAGCTAGGGAAATAAAAGTCCACCCAGGCAGAGCCCCAATTGCCTGGGTAAGCATAATGCAACGGAGGTGCGACAGGTTACCCAGATGTTGCTTCCTACCAACTGTTATATCTCAACAGCTATGCATCTCCTCGGCACATAGCTCACATTGAAATTAAGTTTTTTATATTTTTTAAACTTTTTTACACGTTTGTACCGTCCTCGCATCCTGGGCGATTAAGTCAAGATCCCTGGGCTCTGAAATGTACAACGTTCCACTGATGCACAGTATGGTGCTCGTTGAAGCACTCCCAAAGCTTACAGTATGGAGGACTATTGGCGCGACACAATCCCCCCAGCTAAGGACCCCGGGATTGCCAAGCCCGTACTCGTCAAATTAATACCGAGTCCCTGAGGGTAGGATGCCAGAGCTCTACGCTTACCAACCTCTGTTGACAGTTGGGTGCTGCTGTAGGTGACAGCCGGGTGGTTGCTTCTGGCTGCCTTGCTGATGGATCTGGAACAGAAATGGCAGGCTCCTTGGGTGGACTTTATTCAGATGTTTGCGGCAATATGAGACATCTGAAAGTTGAACCTCCACTATTGCTCGTCCCAGTAGTTTTGTTACGACTGCCAGAGCCCAGTGGCGGCCATGTCGAGAGAACGTTAGGACCCAGACATCATTGTAGACAGTAAACTGGTGTTGTCATCCCTGTGTGGTTCACTCTTCCGGCTGCTGCAGATGTAGTAGGGAGAGCAGCATCCACTGCTACTGTCCATGGAGTTGCTCCACTGGGCTGGTCCCCTAAGAGCCCAAAAATATTGAAAGCGCATCATCCAGAGAGTGGTGATTGCAGAGTTTTGAGATTTGATCCTTAAGTGTTCGGACAAAGTGCTCTGCCAGTCCGTTGGGTGGAAAGGAGCTGTGCGCACCAGTGCAATCCCACTGGAAGCTAAGAATGAAGTAAATTCAGCAGACGGAAATTGCGGTCCATTATCCATCACAATTGTGTCTGATAGACCTGTGATTGCAAAGCTTCTAGTCAAAGCTTTGATCACCTGAGTTGATGTTATGGAAGACATCTTGGAGGTGTATGAGAAACCAGTCCAGGTCAACTGCTATGAACATTGAGTGACCAAGGAAAGGGCCCTCGAAGTCCAGATGGAGCCATGACCATAGTGTTGTCGCCTCTGGCCATGGAAAATAGCGACATGCTGGAGCTGCACGTTTGCTTTGGCAGGATGGGCAGGTTGCCACCATGGTGGCGATGTCAGCATTGATTCCCTTCCAATATAAATTCCGATGTGGGAGATACTTCGTCAGGACGATGCCCCAATGTCCGTGATGTAGCAAGTGTTGGACCTTGCGTTGGAGCGTGGCTGTAATGACCACCCTAGTGCACCCATTTTGGCCTGAAGGAGGAGGACACCATCATGGACAGCAAGTTCATACCGTCGATGCCAATAACTCTGGACTTCTGGGGCAGGCAACTGCCAACTGTCTGATAGCCCTCCACGCTGGACCAATTGAATGATATTGTGCAGGAGTGCATCCTCTGCTGACTGCTTGGCCACTAGTTTCACGAAATTTTCAAATGTTTATTAAGCTTATGGGACTTAACTGTGGAGTTATCAGTCCCAAAACTTACAAACTACTTTAAACTACATTATACTAAAGATAGCACAAAGATCCATGCCCGAGGGGGGATTCGAATCCCTGTTGCGGGAGGCCTCGCAATCCACAACATGGCAGTCCAGACCGTTTGGGTACTCCCGCGCAGCCTAGTTTCTTGTTTATGGGTAATGAAGTGATAGTTTCAGTCTGCTTGGTATCTAAGTGGCAGCACACTTCCAGATCAGTGTCAAAGAAAGAATCCTGACCTACTGTCATTCTGGAAAGTGAGTCTGCATTGGCATGATGAGCCATGGAATGGTACTGGATATTATAAGAGTAACTGGCGAGAAACAAATCCCATCACTGGAGACATCAAGCCATTTTTGTTGGAATGTTCACATCTGCTCAAAATAGGGGCAACAGTGATTTGTGGTCTGTCAAGAGGATAAAATGATGACCATACACAGTTGTGGATTTGTAAAAAATATTGTCATTATTAATATGTTTAAAGCAGAATTTATGACCAGGGCCTCTTTTTCTATTTGTCCATAGTTGCACTGGGCTGGTGTCAACGTTTTTGATACAAGAGCAACTGGTCATTAAATCCCATCGACAATGTGGGAAAGGACGGCACCTACCTCATAATCAAATGTGTCTGCTGCGACAATCACAGGAGTGATGGATCATAGGCCATCAGGCATGTGGGCTGAATTAAAGCCTGCTTGAGATACCGGAAAACATGTTCACATGCCGTGTCCCAGTTGCATGCTATATTACTTCATAACAGATGTTGGAGTGGTTCTGCTACTGTAGCGGTGGGGGGAGGGGGGGATGATCTTTCAATAATAATTAAGTTGGCCCCATACAGACTGATGTTCCTTGACATTCTTTGGAGGCGGCAAATCCTGCATAGCTTGAACATATTGTGGCACTGGCCTGATACCCTTGGCACTGAGAATGTGCCCGATGTATTTTACTTGAGAAATGAAGAATTGACACTTCTCCAATTTGCAGTGAAGGTTTGCTGATTGCAGCACGAGAAAGAGGTTGCCTAGACTGTCAGTGAGGTGTTGGGCCAAATGGCCTGCGAAGATAATATTGGTCCCCGGCACATCTCAAGTGAGATGCTCTAATATTGCTGGAGTATCGCTGATGGACTGATAATCCCAATGGGAGTCTGTTGCTGGAAAAAAGCCAAAAAGGGTTTTTGTTCATGAGCAAGTTTCACAATGGCTCATTTAAGGGGATTTTTAAATAGGCATCCTTGAGATCAATTTTTTGTGAATACTTTTGCCCTATTAAGGCGGATAAGAATCTCTTCCATCTGTGGGATGGGGTAAGTGTCAACGATGGCCTAAGCATTGATGGTTTTCTTGAAATCACCACAAACCCGAAGCGAGCCACGCAGTTTCTCTATCAACACATGGTGGTGTCCACTGACTACAAGTAACTGTCAAGACGCAAATCTCTCGCAATCATTGCAGATCTGCCCACAACTTGTCTTGCAGAGCGAATGGAACAGTCTGTGCCTACAAAAAATGAAGTGTGGCTGTTGGAAGGAGGGTGTGTGTGGTCTTCAAATCCCACACCATCAGTTGTAGGGGGTTAGAAAACGGAGTGGTACTTTGAGTAGATTGCCTTGAAGTAAGGATTGCCTCTGCTTGGCTGGACACTATTCGCCGAGTCACTTATTTCGAGCCCCATTGGCATTGATATGCCTTGGCATAACAATGACAAGGAGGCGCATCCTGCATGTTGATGCACCATGTTCGAGAAGGGCTGTAAATTGGAATTTAACCACCAGTGTGTAATTGCTTTAACTACGAAGATTGTGGATGAAAGGTTGAAGAGGTGGAGAGCTCAATTTGAGGTATGTTTTCCAATATGACTATTGATGCAGTAGAACCAGTTACCACCTGGTAGTCGACTGGGAGACCATTGACTAACACAGTTACAGACACTTGCCTATCCCAAACGGGTAGCACAGCATGTACACGAAGATACTCCTGGTCTCCTCCACTCGTTCCCCCACAGAAAGATGGTCTACCTGCGTGTAATCAACATGCCTTGTTGAAAAGTCTCGGCAGACCTCTACTTTCTGCCCTGTCTTGCCACATGAAGCAAATTTTGTACTGCAAAACTGACACTGGTACCAAGGATGAATGATAAAACAGCTGCTGCATGAGGGCAACTGTTGGGGGCTGAGTGAAGGGCACAGGTTTACTGGGAGGGGGCTGGTATAGGGGTGGTGGGGGCTGGATAGTATGAACCTGATTCGGCTCATGCAATGATGCCAATGCCCGGATGGCTTGTTCAAATGCCCTAATAAGTGGAAGACATTATTCCAATAAGATGTCCTTTAACTTTAGTAAGTCCTTTCAGAGTCCCAGGATAATGCTGCATATGACTGTTGATAGCTTTCATTTGAGCATCAGAAATGGTAGTCCCTAGAAAGGCCCTGTGCCATGCTGCCATGACAAGCACCTGCAAGTCAAAATATTCCTACAAGCAAAATTTCAATTCCTCATATGATACAGCATGTGGTTCATGTTCAGGTTTTATTTGCAGAAGAAGACGGTACACCTCCTGACCAATGCAGGTAAGGTAGAATGCCTGACAATGTGCATCTCCAGAGATACCATATGCCACAAACATGTTGTTTGAGGCAAACTACATAATTAGCTCCAGATTCCATTTTTTCATTCAAAAGCCAGAAAAGGTGGAGGTGCTCTACAGAAACTTTTAGCAGCGGAGTCTGTTCGTGGTGCGTGTTGTGACCGGTTTTTGTGTTACACTACACCATCTTCAGGCTCCTGTTGTGTGATTTTTATTAAAAGCACATTTGGACTGGATGGCCATTAAAACCAGTAGCTGTAAATTTCTTGCTCTGTTCATGTCACACTCTCAACAACGACTGCTTTTAATAATAATCATACAACGGGAGCCTGAAGATGGTGTAGTGTAACACTGAAACCGGTCGCACAGAATTTAATAAAGATTTTGAATACAGCTGCTGGTATTTTCATCCATCTATATAATCAAATCAGCTGCGTTCCAAATCCATCCACTATGGAGAGAATTAAACGTGTTATGAAATGTCATTGAAGGTTGCGGACATTCCCACCACTGATTGTACAAGCCTTTACTGGACGAGCTGTATATCCTGTAAGATGGGCAAGACTTGTTGTGTCACATCAAGATGGTCAGGGACCTAATGTTTGTCCATGATGAAACACCCAAAATTGACCTATCCGTTAATCAAGGAAACACACTGAAAACTGCACACTTGATCACCAGGATTTGAAAAGAAATCTTTGTTGCCACTGCTGTATCTCACACAGGGAGAGAACAACCAAAGACATGCTCAGATCAACATACAGGATTTATTGACAATAATAAAACAGTGATCTTCTTGTACAAAAGAATAACAACTCTTCTAGATAAACAAAAACACAAAATTCTTATGGCAAGTGATTGGCTCTGGGAAGACAGAAATACCAACAAATGGAAGTATGAGGAGAGGAGCTCATAGCTCGACATAGGTAGGTCAAAGATAATTTCGTTGGCATTGCTGAAAACTGATGTCCCACTGCGGTGGTGTCTGGCCCTCTGATCAAGGGGCTATTTCTAGGTGGTGCATGAAGTGCCCCAGAGGAATGACTGGCAAGTTGTTGGAAAGTGCCACCTGAGTGGAAGGATGCATTTTTGTGTTTACTTCTGTGCATGTGACATGGCAGAGGAAAATATCTCACCATGAGCACAACCTCTGTTTCTGCTTGTTACGCCATTGTATGGCTGCCTGTTGCAGTTGGGGGGGGGGGGGGTGACAGCTTGTAGTTTTTCAGCCGTGCTATGCATCCTCGCCTGATGGGTTGCTGGCATCAGAGGTCAGGCCAGCAGTAAAAGCAGTCGTTTCATACACCTACCCTTCTGCAGGCACTGCACAGTTTTTCTATCTTGGTATGACAACCAACTTTGTGTCTACTAGGATGAATGGTCAACACCAAAATGTGGACAAGAACAAAATTGAATACCTTATGGCGCAACATGCAACTGAGCATAACATGTTCAATTTCAATGGCTACTTCACAACTCAAGTCTTTGGTTACTTTCCTCCATGACTTTCTTCTATGAACTATGGAGATAGGAGTCATCCAACTGCAATCTCTACTTCCATAATCATCCTGGCCTCAATCACTGGTAACTAACAGTCCCCAAATCCTCCCTCCAACTTTTCCGCTCCTTTCATTTTGTTATTCTCCCAAATTTATGTCCCTGTATCACCTTCAGCATGCTCTGTTTCACAATGGTTCCAACACGCTTGCGTCATACGAATTTCCAAACCGCTTCCCGAACATTTCTGGCAAGAAAATTGAGAGACTTGCACCAGACCACTGAGCCACACGAAATTATTATTTATTAATGGCCTGCCTTTCACCAAGCTACCATTCAGTTTGTGTCCAACCAGCACGACAGTGTCTCGTGTGTGTGTGTGTGTGTGTGTGTGTGTATTATTATTATTATTATTATTCTTTCTTTCTGTATTTGTACTCTAGCTTGAAAAAGGATGTATTCTGAAATCTAGGAAGTATTTTTTTACAGTTTTGTGTGCATCTACACTACACAGCACATATGCATTTAAGTGAGTGGTTTCCATTTTTCTGAAGCATTCACTGTCTAAAAGACAGGTTAAACATAATAGGAAGTGCAGTTCTCATTACAATTTACAAAAATATTGCACTTATGTACTTCTAAACAGCAAGGTTATCTGGGCATAAGAAACCAGACTGGGTGAATTCAAGTTAATCAATGAATATTTTAAGCATCCTCCGGATTCTATTAGTACATTTGTAAAATCATTCAAGAAAAGTCTATGCTCATTAGTGCTGATATACAATAATCATTCATCTACATCTACATACAGTAATTCCTCTGCAAATCACATTTAAGTGCATGACAGACTGTTCATCAAACCACTATTATATTTCTATGCCATTCCATTCTCTAATAGTGTGTGGGGAAAAAGCAACACCTGAATCTTTCTGTTTTCAATCTGATTTTTCTTATGTTATTATTACAATCATATCTCCATATGTAGGTGAAGAGTTAACAAAATATTTTGAGAAGGGACAGAAATTTTGAAAATAAATTTCACCACAATAATGATGATAGTAATTTTGCAAATCTCTTTTAATGATTTCTCTATATTGAATGAGCCACCTTTTTCTGAACTTCCTATATATCCTCCATAAGTCTCACTTGGTGGGGACCCATGATGTGCAGCAATACTCCAAATCAGGACTCTCAAGTGTAGTGTAGGCAGTTTCTTTTGTAGAACTGTTGCATCTCCTAAGTATTCTGCCAATGAAACATAGCCTTTGGTTTGTCTTCTGTACAATATTTTCTATTTATTCTCTCCAATTACAATTGTTAGTAACTGTAATTCCTAAGTATGTAATTGAATTTATGGCCTGTAGGATTTGACTAATTTATTGTTTAAATGAAGTTTAACGGAATTATTTTAGTGCTTATATGGATGACTTCACATTTTTCATAGTTTAGTGTCAACTGCCAATTTTTGCACCATGCAGATATCTAAATCTGTTTTGCAGCTGCTGTTGATCTTTGGGCGACTTTACTAACCAATAAATGACAGAATCATCCTTGAACATTTTAAGAGAGCTGCTTAGATTGTCTCCTGAATCATTTATAAAGATAAGGAAAATAGGGGCCCCTATAAAACTTTCCTGGGGAATGACAGACATCACTTCTGTTTTACTAAGTGTAGATGTCTTTCTGACAGGAAACACAAATACAAATGCACAACTGTAACAATTTTGAATTATCAAACAATTTGATTAAAAGTTGTACATTGTCAAAAGCCTACAACATTCATCACTTCATGCGAGTAAAGAGCTAGCTGCATTTTACAAGAATGATATTTTCTGAATATTCATAAATATACATAGCAAATTGCAAAATTTTCCGACATCTGCTGCTTTTCTAGAGATGGACAATCAATCTGTAACATATGATAATTTGTGCCAGTCCGGGACTCGAAACCAGTTGTCCTGTGTTTCGCAAGCAATCCACTTAACAACTTGGCCATCCATACATGCTCCCCAGCCAGCCCCAAACTTCCATGTGTCACACTTGTCTCTATCCCTCAAATTGTCATCCAAATTATAGTGTAAGTCCCGTGAGAGGGAGAGACACAATACTACCACCCTAAGTCTGTCATGGAATTGATGTTTATTATTAATTGACTATAGGTGAATACATATTTCTCTTAAATGTAGATGGCTGGATGGGTTGTTGGGGACATGGGGACCAAACTGCCAAGGTCATCAGTCCCCCAGGTGGGAGTGGAAGGAGTGAGGATAGGAAAGGCGGGGAAGGGTGAAGGAAATGCAGTCCAGGTAGGAAAGAAGGCAGAAAGACTGCATAGCTCAGGGCACCGTGCTCGCAACGCACACACTCACAAAAGCACCATCAGCCCCCTGACATCAATTATGTAATTTTGTGGTTGCCTTTCTTTAATATTGGAGTGACCTGTGCAACTTTCCAGTTTTTGGGTACGAATCTTTCACAGAGTGAGGGGTAGTATATGATTGATAAGTAAATGAGCTACTGCATGAGAATATTATGAAAGGAACCTAATTGGTATGCAATATGGACCAGGAGACTTAAGTGATTTAACTTGCTTTAATACTCCATGGATATTTACTTCTAAATTAGACATGCTGGCAACTGTTCTTGATTCAAGCTCTGTAATATTTGTTTCATCATCTTAGGTGAAGGAATTTTAGAAAGCTGTGTTTAGCAATTCTGCTTTAACAGCACTGTCACCAGTAGTATCACCATTACTATTGTGTATGGAATGTATTGATTGTGTCTGGGCTCAAATTGGCACCAACTATATTTGGTATTTAGGTTCCGAGACTTTACATGTGATCAGAATTTCTTTAGATTACAGCGTTACATTATGGAAACTATTATAAGCTTCTCACCTTGTAGTTCAAAATAATTCAATATTAGTTGGAGATGACTTTAACCTACCAAGCATAGACTATAAACTGAGAGATTTATAGACTTGATGCGGAGGGTACAGTCAATTTTGTGAAGGAATGCTAAACGCCTATTCAGAAAAAAGCCTTTAGTAACTACTTGGACAATACACACACAACAAGAGACAAGGATGAGTGATCATAATGTCATCACAGTGATGGTAGTTGCTAAAATTAATGAGCCCAACAAGAATGCTAGTAGAGTTTTTATGTTGGAAAGATCATATAAGCTGTTGTTAACATCTTACTTATACAGTGAATTGACATAATTTAATTCAAATATAATTGACATAGAGGAATTATGTCCAAAGTTTAAACTATCTGTAAATCACACTTTACTACAAGTATCTACAGCTGTAAGAATGCAGTGTTGTTAAAATTGTAAATAGCACTCCTGAGACATATGTCCCAAGAAAGTGGATTAAGGACAGAAAAGACCCACTGTGACTTGATGACTAAATTCAGATAATTATTAGGAAACAGATTGTAGCACACTTTCTTTGAAACAGAAATGTCACCAGGTAAAAGTTTGTAGAAATACATCTGTCCATAAGAGATTGATGTGCAAAGCATACAACTATTTAGCAAAAGATCTAACTAAAAGCTTGAAAACATTCTGGTCCTAGGTGTAAGTTCTCTCTTCTGACACTCATCAACCAGTCTGATATGGCAACAGAAGACAGCAAAGGAAGGCTGTCTGCCTGTGGCTATCAAGCATACAGGGTGTGGTCATCTGCAACTTGTGGCTCAAATTGGCACCAACTATACTTGGCAAGTAGGTTCTGAGACTATCCTCAGTTCATACAGGCAGCTCTGGTAAGGCTATGCAGTACTTTGAGGGGTTATGTGGTAGTTTGAGATGTACTGATGGTCAGTCGCTAATAGAAAGTGAAATAAGACCATGTTCAGGGCAAAGACACTTCGATTGTGAAATATTAGTAGTAAATTTTCAAAGTGCTTATTGCGAAGTTACTAAATTCACTGTGTTAGAAAAAAAAGTTACAATCAAATTATTCTCAGAACAGACAGCTGGCTGATTCCCAGTGTTGGAAGCTCTGCAATATTTAGCAAGGCATGAAACATACGTTGGTAAGAAACGTAAGACACCATAGGAGGGGGGTGCGTTTATTGCAGTCAACACAAATACTGCCTTTATCAACCTTAAAATTGAGTATGTCTGTGAAGTTATTTGGATGCATATAATAAGATGAGATGAAATCAAATGAATTATTGGGTGTTTTTACTGGCCATCTGGTTCCACAGTGACAGTTCATAATTCATCAAGGAAAAAGTCTACACTCAGGTGACTAAAACAGTTTTGTTTTCTTATGACACAAACTTTGTAGTGAAGGATGTTGTTTGCAATATTGACACAGTATCAAATAATGCATTTTAAGACATAACTTCATGGACTGCAGCAAAGAAATTGATGCTGAGGAAGACTCAGTTTCAAATACACAATTCAACAAAAAAATTGTCATTTAAATTACAGAAAGGGCATATGGTAAGTGATAATTAACAGTTCAAATTTCTATATGTTCAGAGTGGAAAGCCTATGTTCAGGATCTTGTTCAAAAACTAAATACTGCTTTATTTACAATTACATTTTCTCAAATAAGTGATAGTTCAATGTAAAAAGAGTAGTTTACTTATTTTCATTCATTTATGACACATGGCATCATCTTTTGGGGTAACTCTTCCGATTCAAAAAGATTACAGAAATGGGTGGTTCGAGCAGTATGTGGTGTAGGTTCATAAACTGCTTGTCAACCCTAGTTCAGTCGTCTGGGAATTCTGGCATTCACATCTCAATAGATATTTTCTTTAATGTCGATTGTTGCTAACAATATCAGCTTATTCCCAAGAGTTTACAGCTTTCACTCAGTTAGTACTAGACTTCCTTGACTGTACTGAATAAAGGCATGAAGTATTCTCATACATCCGTTTTCAATAAGCTGCCACAAGAATTCAGATTTCACAGTAGTAATACACATTTCCAACTGTAAACTGAAGAGTTTCCTCATGGGTTGCTCTATGTATTCTGTCAAGGAACTCCTGGAACAGTAAAAAAATTGCTAATTTTTGGGTTACATTGTTGATTGTCTTAACTTAGGCTGCATATGATTCCTTTATGTTTCATTTGCTCTATTGCAACTCTTCTGTCACAATTTCACATACTGACTCATTCCATGACCATGGAGCCTTACTCTTCAATTGCTCCTGTTACATATTAATTTGAGGTGACTTTAACCTGCTGAGACTAGGCTTGGAGTCTATTGTTTCATTGCAGGTGTTGCATAAAAGCAGTCTTGTGCACTACCTTTGAACATGTTTTCTGAAAACATGTCATAAAAAGTCGAATCAACAGCACACACACAAGAAAAAGATTTTAGACCTGGTAGCAATAAACAACCCATATCTCACCAACAATGTTAGTGTAAGTGATTATTATGATGCCATAGTGACAACACTTGCTGAAATTAATAAATCAGTCAATACAGCAAGCAGAGTACATTTACCACAAAGAGAAAATAAGTGTTTAGCATCTCACCTAGTAAATGGACATCAACTTACAATATAATGGGGATAAAGAAACAATGACCAAAATTTAAATTGGCTGTGAATCACACTCAAAATTTTGTGCTAAGGAAGTGAATTAAGGGTAGAAAAGACCCACCACAAAATTCTGAATATGCTGAAGAAGCAAATAATGTTGCACCTTTGGTTCAAAAGACAATAAACAAATAAAAATATGCAAAAGTTAGCAGAGATCTGAGAACCTGTAGAAAGATCTGTGTGTAAAGCATACAATAACTACTACTTTCATACCTTAGAAAACAGTCTTACTGAAAACCCAAAAAAATTCAGGTCCTTCCATTCTGTCATTCAATCACTGTGATGTGGCAATAGGCAGAAAAAAGGAAAGCTGAAGTTTTACATTTCCCAATTAAGAAATAATCACACAGGGAGTGCAGTACTATTCTGTAACCATAGTAGACTCCCCTATTAATGCCACAGTAATAGGTATTCCACGTGTAGAGAAGCAACTGAATGTGTTGAAAACAAATAGGTTCCCTGGTCAGGTTGGAATCCAAATTCCGTTTTACGAAGATTAATCTAGGCCATTGGTCCATCACTTAGCTACAACTTATCATGAATATCATGCCCAGTGCTAAGTCAAAAGGCTTCAGACTCCTGTATATAGATAGGTAAAGGAATAGATCCCAAAAATTCCAAACCAGTATCATTAACATTTGTTTGCTTTAGAGTATCTGAATGTATTTTCAGTCTAAATATAATAAATTTCCTAGAGAGAAAAAAAGCTACGGTTTGAGCATCAGCATGGATTTAAAAAGCATCGCTTGTGCTAACCTAAGCTTTTCCTCTTCTCATATATATCCTGTGAACCATGAATGGAAGGCCAACAGGCAGAATCCATATTCTGTGATTTCCAAAAAAACATTTGACACAATGCCCCACTGCAGACTGCTAACAAAGGTATGAGCATAAAGGATAAGTTTCCAGATATGAGTGGCTGGAATACTTTAACTGTGAGTATTCAACAGAGACAAAGATATCAGGGGTGCCCTAGGGATGTGTGATATAAGACCCGTATTATTCTCTATCCACATAAATCTTGACAAAACGGGTGAGCAGTAATCTGCGGTTCTGATGGTAATGCAACTTAGTTGAGAGACTGACAGAAGATGCAAGGTGATTTGGATAAAAATTTTTAGTTGGTGTGATAATGATGCAAAAAGAGGTAAGTTAATGAAAATGAGTAAGAAAAACAATCCCATAATGTTCAAATACAACATTAGTAATGTGTTGAAGGATAGTCATGTTGATTAAATATCTATGTGTAACATTGCACAGAAACATGAAATTGGATGAGCATATAAAGATACTTGTGGGGAAGGTTGACTTTGCTTTAATGGAAGAATTTTGGGAAGTTGTGGTTCATACGTAACAGAGACCACGTATAAAAGACTAGAGTGACACATTCTTGTTTACTACCCGAGTGCTTAGTATCCCCACCAGGTAATATTAAAGGAAGACACAGAAGAAATTGGAAGTCAACATTCTATTTGAAGAACACTATTGAGGAAATTTTGAGGGCAGCACTTGAAGCTGACTGCAGAACTATTCTACTGAAAGCAACTTACCTTTTGATTGTGGACCAAAAGATATGAGAAAATAGGGCTCATACAGATCCATATAGACTGTCAATTTTCCCTTGCCCTATTTGGGAGTGGAATAGGAAAGGAAATGACTAGTAGTGATTAAAGGTACCTTCTGCCAAACACTAATCAATGACTTGTGGTTCATATCTGTAGCTGTAAATGTAGAAGTGACTAAGAGATCAATATTTTGATCAGAGACTCCTAAAAATATTTCAAAAGTTATTTAACAGATTATAAAGCAATACTTATAAATTTAAAGTCCATCAATTTTTTTATATTTCATTTTTTTATTATTATTATTTTTTTAAAGACGGTTTAACAATATGGTGATAAGTAATTTTATTCAAATTACTGTCATTTCAATTTTTTCTGCACTGTGCATAGTTTTAAACTCCTTTGATCATTTTCTCTAAAAACATCCCCTTCAAATTTGACTCTTTATAATAGATAATAAATTACTGTAGTCCGCAGTAATGATGTGTGTTCCATTGCACATTAAACTGTCTGTCCCCTTATTTTTAACTGGAGAAAAGCAATCACATGCCCTGTAAAACACTTGGCAAACCACTGTGCTGATTAAACCAACCTGTGGTTTGCCGACTCCTTTTACAAAATTATATATCTTGACATGTGAACAGCATTATTCTCTGACAGCTATTTGCTTCTTCTGTAATGTAAACTATTGTGGTATGATCTACAACCTTTCCTTCATAAATCTGTTGTACTTATAATGGTTAATGAATGTTTAATAGTAACATATTAAATTAGGAAAAGAAATGAATTATCTAGGTAATAAATGTTTCTTTTCTTTTTTAATAACTTAAGTATGCAATATAACCATTTATATTTTAATCCAACATTACAAGAATTTAATACATACATAATATGCAAAATATCATTCAACATTATAGGTAACGATTCTCTACCATGCCATCAGCTATCATTGCAGCATGAGGGAGAGACCTACAGCACAATTTGTACCTTCTGTCTTACACATGTACATGGAATGGTGAGTTATCAATGAGATTCACATAACAAATTTTAGCATGAAATTGTACTTTTAACTAGGCTTTTTCTTGCTTTGAAAGCTGTACGGCACATCAATGCTGGTCATTTTCTTGGTCTGTTCATGTATAATATTGCACTTCAGAGAGAGAGAGAGAGAGAGAGAGAGAGAGAGAGAGAGAGAGAGAGCACTCGCATTCTTCACCTGCAAAATATAGAAAATGACCACAATCAGTTATATAAATTCATTCATAAACAAACAATGCTGTTGGAATGGTGCAATTATAACTATATTTTCCTGATTATTATTGTAGAATTACAACAGTACTTCTATTTATTAATTGTATTTAATCATCCATATAGAAAATATCACATTCTTTGATAGTATCTCAGTGTTACAGGGCACCTAGGGAATGATTAACTTTAGTACATTATTGCCACGTTAGTGATATATAACCCAATCACATTTAAACTAGTGGAAATGCAAGAGCTGCATATTGCACAGATGATGAATATTAGTTGTTATGTAATAATAAAAAAAAAGTCTGTGACTTGGCCCTGGTGCAGCCACCATAACAGTGACAAGGACTGGCCTCAAAAGGCTCCAGAAAGTGATACATGGGTGAAGTGATCAGTAGTCTGTGGAGCACTCACATTTGTCACAGGAGGCAACATCTACATTGTGTACTCGAACATATGGGATGTGAACCAGAATTACGAATGATCATTTACATCAAAATTTTAACAATCTATGTATTTAACAAGAAAGCGCTATTTTTAAGCTGGCCTGAAAGATGCAGACACTGTTTTCACAGAATTGTCTAAATTAAACAATAACTTTTTCATTCACTGTTCATTTATACAAGAATGATCTCTTAAGCTTTTCTGAAAAACATTAACAATATTGTGGTTTCAGCTTAAAATTGTGATGCAAACTGTTTAGGGTATTTTTAAGTTAATTTTTAATAGCATTATCAACATACATAAAAATTATTAAATATTAACTTTCTTTCTGTGTCTTTATCTTCTTCATCTCAGCTGTTTTCCATATCAAGTGTGGTCGGCGTTGCTTTGTTGGATTCTTTTCTTCCATAAATGTCTATCTAGTGCTGCTTCTCTCTTCCAACCTTTTTCTCTAAGATCCCCTGCTACTTTGTCTTTCTATCTTAGTTTTGGTCTTCCTCTTCTCCTTGACCCTTCAAGATTTATTATTTTTTACTCTTCTCCCCATAAAGTACTTCTTTCGTCTCTGCACATGCCCATACCATCTTAACATACTCTCTCGAATCTCCTTTCCTAAGTGTCCCACTTTCTCTACTCCCCTGATGTACCCATTCCTTGTTCTATCCTTTCTAGTAATTCCACTCACCCACCTTAACATTCTCATTTCTGCCACTTACATCTTTCTCTCTTGGGCTTTTGTAAAATATCTATCACAAGGTCCGACAGATATGGGGTGAGTGCAGATCCCTGGTGTAATCCTACTTTCACTGGAAATGCCTTTGTTATACCTGAACTGCTCCTGACTTGTGTCATTACACCTTCATACATGTCTTACCACCCGCACATATTTTTCTGGCAGGCATTTACTCACACATTGCCGTATCTCTTGCTGGGCACTCTGTCATATGCCTACTCCAGATCAATAAAGGCCATATGCAGATCACCCTGTATTTCTCTGTGCCTCTCCATCAGTTGCCTTAATGCAAATATTATGTAAGTTGTTCCTTTTCCTGGCATAAATACGAATTATTTTTCACATACTTCAGTTTTTAGATGTAGCTTCTTCCCAATTATCCTTTTCTAGGTCTTCAGTGTGTGTGACACGAACTTTATCCCTCAATAATTGCCAGTTTCCTTTCCCTTAGTACATGAGAACCAGTATACTGCTTCTCTGCAGATGTGGCATTCTTTCTCCTTTCCAAATCTTCTCCATTAAATCCTGGAGAATGTCAATGCCCATTTCTCCTAGACTTTTCCATAAATCTACAGTGATTTGGTCTGTACCTACAATCTTTCCATTTTTCATTTTCTTTATCACTTATTCCATTTCTTCCCTTCTTATACTTTGGGTCACTCCATTTACCTCTCCATCCTCATACAACTCTTGCACATTTTCCTTATTCAATAAGTCTTTTAGAGGACTCCATCCACATCTCCAGGATTTTCTCCTGGTCATATAGTACTACACCTAATTCATCCTTCATCTGTTTCATCGAAATTATATCCTTGGATGCCTTGTTTCTCACTTTAACAATCCATAAGAGTTGCCTGCCATCCTGTTTTCTTTCCAGCTCTTTATACACTCCTTCCACTGATCCAGCCATCACTTCTGCCACTGTTCTTTTTGCCTCCTTTTTTGTAATCTTAAAGGCTTCCCTATCCTCCTGTTAAATCCCATTGTTTCTTAGCATCTTTCTTCACTTTTATTACTTTCGGAACCTTTTCTTTCCACCACCCTGTCTTCTTACATTCTGGAGGTCCTTTTCTTGTTGTTATACCCAGCATAACTTTTGTTCAGTGTGCTTTTTGAAGATCCGCACACTACTTAACAGCTGCGGTTCACTCGCAGTGGATGGTCCACATGCTATAAGTGCAGCCCTAGAAATGAAATGTAGGAACAATTGGTTATTTTAAATTGCAAGAACATAGAATGTGTTGTAAGTGTAACTACCATCTATGTTGTTCAAAAGAGCTAGTGGTTGGAGAAGGATCCAGATGGCCTGAGTGAGAAGACAGCCATTGAAATTGAGCAAGTTGTGCTCAGTTGCATATTATGCAACAGGATGGCCCACATTGTTCTTGCCAACAGTTTAGTAGTGGCCATTCATTCTGAGGAGCTGCTGGCTGTTAGTCATGCCATACCTGCCAACTTTGGAAAAGGGCTATCAGTAAAATCACACATGTCAAAAATCTGATAAATGTAGACATATCCTGGCTTGACAAAATAATACTTCTGGGCTAAAAAAATACAACAATCCATGCTCCAAACAGAATACTTAAATCTTATCTACTTACATCATAGGGCAATGTTTCTAGATGAACATAACAACAAAAAAGAAACATTGTTATAAAACAGCAGGTGTGGTGAGTATTGGTTTGGAGCATATGTAACAGGACTTCCTTGATAAATTAAGCAGATACGTGATAGTTGAATAAGGATTTACACAATGAAACTAGTTTAATGTAACACCAGCAAGAAATACAATATGCACTGCAAATAATTTGCTAGTTTGATTTTGAAGTCATAGTTATAGTCGTCTTAGCTTTTTGCAAGAAGACACGAGACAATGTTTTGTCATAAAGGAACCAGAAGTATTGACATCCAATATACCAAGTGATCAAAAAGTCAGTATAAATTTGAAAACATAATAAATTGTGGAATAATGTAGATAGAGAGGTAAAAATTGACACACATGCTTGGAATGACATGGGGTTTTATTAAAAAAAAAGGTCTGACAGATGGAGCTTCATCTGATAAGAAAAGCAATAATTAGCATAACAAATTAAGACAAAGCAAAGATGATGTTCTTTAAAGGAAATTCTCAATATGTTCACCATCATTCCTCAACAATAGTTGTAGTCGAGGAATAATGTTGTGAACCGCACTGTAAAGCATGCCCGGAGTTGTGGTGAGGCAATGGCATCAGATGTTGTCTTTCAACATACCTAGAAATGTCGGTCGATCAAGATACACTTGCAACTTCAGGTAACCCCTAAGCCAATAATCGCACGGACTGAGGTCTGGGGACCTGAGAGGCCAAGCATGACAAAAGTGGCGGCTGAGCACACGATCATCACCAAACGTCGCACGCAAGAGATCTTTCATGCATCTAGCAATATGGGATGGAGCGCCATCTTGCATAAAAATTGTATGTTCCAGCAGGTGTTTATCAGCCAGGCTGGGGATGATGCGATTCTGTAACATATCAGCGAACCTCTCACCCATCACAGTAGCAGTTACAAAACCAGAATCACGCAGTTCCTTGACGAAAAAAGGCCCGATAATGGTAGATGTGGTAAATCCAACCCATACCATGACTTTCTCATTGTGCAATGGAGTTTCCACAACAGTTCTAGGATTTTCGGTAGCCTAAATTCTACAGTTGTGGGCATTGACAGGTCCTCGGAGTGTGAAATGAGCTTCGTCAGCCCACAAAATGTTACTTAACCAATTGTCATCTTCCACCATCTTTTGAAACGCTCACACCTCAAATGCCCTTGCTTCCAGGTAACAGTTCATGATGTCGATGGATTTTGTAAGAATAGCATCGGAGGGTACGCCCAAGTGCCAACCAAACAGTAGTGCATGGAATGCTGGTATGACATGCGACTGCACGAGCACTGACTTCCCCGTGCATAGACGAACCCGCTACAGTCTCCATTTCTTTCTGAACTATCTCATCGGCATTACGCCTTGTGCTCAGTCGGCCACTATTGGGTCTATCGTCTGAACAACCAGTGGCTTCGAACTTTGAAATCATTCTCACCACAGCTGCATTTTTTAACAGACCTTTACCCATTCGCATCCCCTTCTTAGGGCGATAGGATCGTAAAGCTGAACTAGCACATTCCCCATTCTGATAATATAGCTTCACTAAAAACACCTTTTCAGGTAACGTCAACATGCTGTGATTGTTGGTGCATCAGACTCTCTCTCTCTCATTACAGCTCCTTGTATACACGAATTTCACAATTTTTGCTGACCATCTGTTGGACATTTTTTGAACTTTTTTTTTTCTAATAAAGCCCCATGTCACTCCAAGCAAGTGTTTCATTTTTTACCTCTCTACCTACATTATTCCACGATTTATTAAGTTTTCAAATTTATACTGGCTTTTTGATCACGCTGTAGAAATAAACTCCCAAGATTCATTGTATATGGATGATTTGAACCACGTTTTATTTTTATTCAAAAGGCTTAAAACAAATTCACATTCTGCATTGCTATGGGGTGTAGCGAGAATAAGAGCACTCCTATAGTAATTCGGCTATACTTAAGAAGCCCATTGGCTCTACAAATTCTGTGTATTGGTATCCAGCCGTAATCACTTCTGAAGAGCTGTGAACTGCCTCTGAAATTCACACATCACCTCATCTGTAGTTTCATTCTCTACCTTGCATAATATAAGAAACTTATCCAAGGAAAAGAAAGAAGAAGAAGAAGAAAACAGCATTTTCAATTTTGTCTAACATAGTAGCAAAATATTTTCTTAATATATATTTTTTATTATATATAAACCTAGTACAGTGAAGCCATAACTGATTGCAAATTGCGATTTATTTCATTAAAAATATTTGCTCATTGATGAAAAGGAAAGAGACTTATTTGTAGCCATACAAGAGTGGCCATACACTCTAAGATGCCTTGCTGCAAAGTATAGGTGTGCTGCACCCCATTGGAGAGTTTAATTAGTTTGTATGACTATGAACTGATGACCACTGCAGTTTGGTCCCACAGCTTTATAAACACATGAATATTTAATTTATCTGTATCCTGGAGATCGATCACTATGTTCTAGGTCTGAATGCCAATAACTAACTGATATCACTTTGAATTTGCAGAACAGAACCTGTCAACACCTAAGATTCATGTGGAAGAACTTATCCTGGCCTTAGATTCAATTCCAATGATGGCACAAACATCACACTGTGAAAAGTACCAATCATATCAAAGAATGAGTTATAGACTATTGTAGACTTGCATTCGACTCATGCAAACAATGGATTGCACGGTAGTGGTAAGATTACAGAATGTTAAAGCTTCAATTTTTTTGCCTGAGAAGTCGTAAAATGATACCATCCATCTGTAAAATGGTGCCATTGTCATAAATTTTATGGAATAACTATAAAAGTTTGCAGGTATGTCATACCAATGTAAAAATATGTGCTGTGATTGCAGCAGAGTTGGTAAATTACATGGTTGCTTTCACATGTGGCTGGCCTCTGATGTGTTAGGATAAGCCTGTGACAGGCAGGTGGGTCAGTAAAGTCTTGCATCAGGGTCTTTCAGGTAAACTAATTTGCAAAATTTTAAAGAATTTGTCAAGGTAAATTGCATTGACTTTGAATATTGTTGATTTTCGCTCATACACTGAGGCTAACAAAATGCAGGTAATACAGTGACATTTTATTTAAAATTACAAGAAGAATCTCTCTCTTCATTCTTGAGATATAGCATTTTATATCTGATATGCAATACAACCAATTTCATCTCTACACATCAGGAATCCTGCAGTCATAAAAACGGCCTTATTTCATTAATGGTTCAAGGTACTGAAATGAGGGTTTTATTTATTTTCAAATGATAGCTTGCAAAGGGACACATATGTTGTGTAATAAATACTTGAAATTTTTTATTCATTGTCATATGGAAGTAACAACAATGACAGGGTCTGCAAAACAGAGTGTGTAAACATGTCCAAGCACCTGGCAAAAGACCAAATGTGCATGTTGAGGTGTTCAGAGACCTGGCAACAACTAAAGTGGCACACATTATCACATCTTAAGTCGTCAAAGGGTTGAAGGTCATACTGTAACTTTAATTATCCTTAATTTTTTCTATCATTTAATTAGCCTGGATATCAATAATTCATTCAAAAAATGTTCACTGCCATCAGTAACAAGTTAATGTGGCCCCCATGTGCCAACTTTGATGTTTATATATAAATAGTAGTGAAGTTGTTTGAATCATATAGGGACGTTTCTGAACCTGCAGTCAGCTATACTGTCTCAACACATGTGCCATATGTCATTATCCTTCGTTGTAGCAGTCACCAGTCTAGGTGAAATGCGAATACACCACTTTGGCATGCCCACAGGAAGGTTAATGTATTCTAATATTCAGAATTCTCTTTATGTATGGTAACTAACTTTTCTACATTTTTAATGATGAAGGTTGATGTATTTTGAGTAAATCGTATATTTCTTTCCAGAGCCATTACAAGAAAATGGAATCAACATGTGGAAAATTAATAGCTGGTGAACAGATAACTCCTAAACAATGACATCATATTTATTAAGCATTTTACATACATGGGCTTGTAACACAATTCCAGAATGTACTATTACATTGTTAGTTATTGCTGTCAGCAATGTATCCTGCTTCTCTACAAGGTCTGCATGTCACACTAAGGATAGTGAGAAGCAGCAGTCAGGGACAGTGAAATTACTTCTTTCCTGTGAAGATGTTATGCTGCTAGTAACTCTTGATGTCATTTCAGGTAAACGTAAATGAGTGAGTAGTTTGAGATCTTTACATGTGCAAATTAATGATTGTATGTTAATTATATGCCCATCAATATACAGTAATACACACTCAAGTGAAATTCTACATGTCTGTCTCTACAGAGGGAATGTGTAAGACTGTGTGCTAAATCAGTGCAAACAGATTTTCAGTGTATAGTTAATACACTTTAGTTCAAAGATTATTAAATTAAGCTCACCACCAGCCTATTGACAGAAAAATACATCTAATAATGGTGTTTATTTGTTTCCAATTGCTGTAATCATTACAGCAGCAATGTTTTATTCCAATATATAAGTAAAATTTATATTACATTGTAATTATTATAATAACAATATTAATATTATGAATAATAATCCATTATAATGCAGACTCTGAATTTTATTTTCAGTGACAGGTGGGAGATAAGTTGCACTTTTCCTCCTCCCACTGTATCCTCCTCCTCCTCCTCCTCCTCCTCCTCCCCTCCCCTCCTCATTCACAATTCTTGTGTTTGTGTTTTGCTGCAATAAAGTGGTAGTTCTCAAAATTTATCATCTTTGTATATCATTTGCTTCTCAAACCTGAAGGTTCATGAAATGTGTTACTTTCTCTTTCTTTTAGTACATAGAAAAACTAAGTAAATGACAATATAAAATAATAAAAAATTGAAACTTTTTGGCCAGATCAGGTGTGGCACATAGTAATAATCTGCCAGTAAATTTTATATCAGTGCACACTCTGCTGCAGAGTGAAAACATCATTCTGGAAACATCCCCTAGGATGTAGCTAAGCCACATCTCTATTATATCCTTTCTTCCAAGGTTTGCAAGAGAAATTTGGAAGGTAGGAGGTGAGGTACTGGTGGATCTAAAGCTATGAGGACAGGCTGTGAAATGTGCCAGGATAGCACAGTTGGTAGAGTGTTTGCCTGCGAAAGGCAAAGGTCCCAGGTTTGAAACCTGGGCACATAGTTTTAAACTGCCAGGAAGTTTAATGGCAGCACCCACTCCACTGCAAAGTGAAGATATTATGTATTCAAAAAGTTTTAGGCAAAATATTCATTTTGCAAACAGGAGCAACTACAATTACTATTGTGGATATGTTATTGGTAGGCATATGTAGGTACACTTTAAAAGAAAGCTCCCACTACTTCAATAACACAAGAGAAATTCATTACACTTAAATGAATATTCAACTTGGTGTTGTAGCAGTACAATGATGACTGAAAAAGTACAGGCTATTTGAGTTAAACTTACAAGTTCCAATACAGAGATATGTCTAGAAGCACTATTCTGCACAGAGTGGCACTTTGTCCCAAATTGTAAAATTCTATCTACTGGATCACATCACTGCAGACTCTAAGCAAACACATGATGACTCAGTTGTACAGTCCAAAAGAAGACATTACATAGTCCTATAGGCCATATGCACTGTATATTTAATTATTCTTTGGCCAAACAGATGTCACGTGTGATTGAGTTCATACTGCATGTTATCTTGTGAGATTGTAGAAACTCGTGTTGCCAACTGTCTGCATTTCCCTGTGGTTATCAATACTGGTGTATTAGAGTCTTTGGTTGCTTCACAACTGGTGACACTCGCCACGCCTCCCTTAATTAGTACAGCGAACTTAAACCATGACAAACCCACTTCAAGCAGTGCTGCCCAAGGCGAGAAGATGAGACTGGCAACAAAATGGTATCAGACAATATCAACCAGTGCACACCCCCAGCATTTGCCTTGTAAGCCCGAGTAGGAATGCCAGTGAAAAGCATGGACAGAGTGCACATCCCTGACAGGTCATTATGGGTACCTGCAAGCAAGGAGTCCATAGAGGAAGTAGCAGCTAAATATGGGTGAGGTGAGGACATTGAGTCCCCTTTGGAGAAGGGGGTTGGGGGGGGGGGGGAAGGGCAGGATTGTCTGGTGATAGTAAGTCCACATCCATGCCAGGTGGTTGGTAGAATGACAGCAATGGTTATGTGGTCATTAGCAAAAGCAGTTGCACCCAGGTAGCGGCTCAGGTCAGAGAAGAAATTCCAGCACAAGCTGACTGAGCATTCTGAGTCTGGTAGCCCAGAATCTGTGAATGGGAAACTTGTGGCAGAATAACCATAATCACGCAAGCAATGTTGAAGCTGATTTGGATGGTGGCGTATGACCTAACAATAAGTAGATTTGATGTTGTAAATGAATGGTAACAATAGAATCTGGTGTCCAGGCATGACCTTTATTGTATATACAGAAGTATACACTGTCAGAGACTGGGGTAAAACTGCTTTGGAAATGGCACTGTTCGAGGCTGGAACATGGATAAAATTGTGCCATGAGGGTGTCCACGAAAAAGTTCTGCTGGAGATTTGTTGGTAAAAGGCAGCAAACAATAAGAACTGAGTAATAAAAGAACAACATTTCCTCTAGTGTGTTCTTGATGTAGCTTTGTCATTTGATGGTTGAATGTATGAACAATATGTTCAGCTTCTATATTGCCCCCGAAGCAGAAAAAGGTGAAGTAATCAAATGTCAAGAGTCCATTGAGAGAACAAAATTCTTGAAATTCAGCAGCAGAAACAAATTGAAGTCAACTGACCAAAACAAAGACTTCTGGTAAACCCTTTTAAGTAAAAAAAATAATCTTCCAAGCTCCAGTGGTGTTTGCAGATGTAGTAGAATTGAAATCCAGGATGGGTATCTACTGTAGGCATTCACTACAATTAACCATCTAGTACTCCAGAAAGGTCTGCGAAAGTCAAAGTGAATGCATTCCCATGGAACAGAGGGATGTGGTCAACTGAAATACTGCTACAGAATTTCCAGAGCAGGTGTTCTGTGATGTGGCGAATCTGCTTGTCGAATATGAACTAAGTGCAATGGTGTCGAGCAATCTGCTTGGTCTTGACCACACCCTTATGACCTTTGTGGAGCTGGCATAATACAGAAGGTTGGCACTCATGAGGAACTAGGACTGTAGCATAACTGCTTCTCAAATGTACCAAAATAATTCCCTTTTTGAAAGCAGAAAGCATGATATTGTGGACAATGATTTCAGACTTCATGATCAGTAAGCTGTAATCTGTTAGCTGGCCATCCAGTTTAAATTATATTCTAAAGCTGTTTCAGTTGCAGATCACATGAACTTGGAGAAGTAATAATTTGCACATAAATGAGATACATTTGCTATGTTTCTAGGTCCGACTTGTCCAGTGGCATCCTATGAATCAAAAGCTGTATATGGACTGATTGGTAGGTATGAAAGAATATCTCCATTTGCATGCTTAATAGTGGACCAATAAACAACGTCATAAATATAATTAGGAAGTAGCAGTGTCCTTTGTTAAAGTTTCTGAGCTGTCCAATCGGGAATCTCTTTGGATGGATCAAACAGAGATCTCAATGGCTTGTGGTCACCTTGAAATATTTACCATAAAGGTATTGTATTATTAATAATAATAATAATAACAATAAAGAAAAAATTATTAAAGAAATTAATCAAAATACAACAGAAAAAGGCATATCTTGTGAAAATAGTTCAGAAGGCTATGCATTGGGGCCAACCCCCAGAAAACCCAAACATAGATGGTGAAATGCAACTTGTGATCCAGCCACTGAAAGAAGAATCCGGGCATGGAAGAAGTTTAGCAGTAATAGAACAACAGAAACATGGCAGGATTTCTGCAAAGTCCAGAAACAATCCTCAAAAGATATTCGAACAGTGAAAAGGGCCTATGACAAAAGTAGACTCAATGAAGTTGATTTCAAGAGAATTACTACAGAATATTCAGGGAAAACATAAAAGATAATCAGCATCCAAACACCTGCTTCAAAAGAACTGATGGATCTCTAGAATCTAATACCAAAGAAAGTTGCTAAATTCTTTCAACTGTGAGAAACCCACAAACCAATTAAGCTTCATGAAGACAAGTCCAGATTCGTAACCAGCCACAACCACTGAAGTAGGGGAGAATTCTTTTAAGAAGAAGAAGAAGAGAAGAAGAAGAAGAGGAATAATAATAATAATAATAATAATAATAATAGGTGACATTATTGCTAAGATCTGGAAATTCAAAGACCCAGAAATCACAAAGAAAGTTAATAAAATTCTCATAGAAATATGGATTACACAGGAAATCCCACAGGAGTGGAAATGTGTGTTGAACCACCCACCACATAAAAAGGGTGGCAAGACCGACCCTAATAACTATGGGGAAATCTCATTATTATTACTGGTCACCTACAAAATTCTCTTAAAAGGCATTAGTCAATAGATTAGAACCAAAAGCTGATGCAAAGACAGGTGAGTACCAAACAGGCTTCAGAAAGAGAAGATCATGCACTGAACAGATTTGGAATCTGCAAACACTCCTGAGGGTTAGGCAGATGAACAACAATGTAGTCACATTTGTGGATTTTAAGAAGGCATATGATTCCATAGACAGGCAGGCCCTCTTTGACACACTAGAAGAATGTGGAATAAACAGGAAAACTAAAGCCCTCATAAAACACTCACAAACACCATGTCCAAAATAAAATTTAAGGGAGAAATCTTAGACCCATTTGAGATACAGGAGTTAGGCAAGGAGACGGGCTCTCACCACTTTTGTTCAACAAAGTATTAGACAAAATTATAAAACACTGCAAAGAAAAAGTAACAGGAATTCAGTTAAGAAGAATATGTGCAAACAAAACTATCATAAAATGCCTGGTCTTTGCAAATGATCTGGCCATACTTGGCAACAATATGCAAGAATCATAAGCAGCACTGGAATACTTACATGAATCTCAGTAAAAACAAGACTACAAGTATCATACGAGAAAACTGAGCACATGGAAATAAATAAAAACAACAAATGAGCAATACACAAAATGTCGGAAGATTAAAAGCGTGGAAAAATTCAAGTACCTAGGTAAATATACAGATATAGGAGGATCAAACAAGGCACCCAATGTAGAAAGAAGAGAAAAACTTCATAAAGCTTACAAACTCACATGGACACAATAAAATAAAAGAAATATATCAAGACAGGCCAAATTAGGATACTATAATACAGTTGTACTACCAGAAGCACTCGATGCACTCTATGCACCACAATCGGAGCATTAGATATCACAGAACAGAAAAAGTAGAACATAAAATCCTGAGAAACTTTTTGGAGCTGTACACACAGACGGTATATATGGATGCAGAGACCAACCAAAGAATTACATGAACAAACAGACAAACTTGCAGACATGATTAGAAAATGACGGCTAACATTCTATGGACATATACACAGGATGAACAGTAACCAACTAACAAAGAGAATTTTTGATGTAGTAGAAAACTCAACTAAAAGAACTAACTGGTTTCAAGAGATAGCAGAAGATTTGAAACATGCAGGAATCAATCAGAAAATGATAAATGAAAGGGATAAATTCAGAAACAAAATTATGAGCTTTAAATTTGAAGTAAAAGAAAGAAAGAAAACAGGGAAAACATGCACAGGACAAAGGAAACAGAAACACAGTCAAAGAATGAAGAGGTTTTGGGATTAGAAAAAGAAGAAGGGAGCAAGAAAGAAAAAAATAATCATGTAAGTTAAAAGTTCAAAGACTGTCTTAAGTGCAAAAATGTACAACAATTTCGTGTGGTTTGGTGACCTGTTACATGTCTTAACTGGATATCAGTTTGGTTAGCTTACGTGTGTTTAACCTACACTAGTTATAAAATGGTGAAAGGGAACCACATGTTGTTTCTGCCAACTTCTCAAATCACTGAGAGGTGAAAACTTGGTTAAAATGAAGACTGAAATATCTGTGATATGACTGAGTTTTGAACTCACAACCTCTCTGTTACCAGTGGAGCACTTTACCCTAAGGCCACCAGGCCAGCCTAAGGTATTAGTGGAACATGGTGATACCATAAGTAATAGTCAGAGCCTGTGGTTTTTCCCCCTCCCAAATCTGACTTTAATTACATTTGCTTTGCCATAAGTAATCTGGATGCAAAAGCAATGGGTTGCTCAGAGGTGGTAGGCAGACCACTTAGAAATTCAGCTTTAGTTTTGAAAAGCACATTTATATTCCTGGGTACACTGAAACAGTACATGCTTCTGAAGAAGCCGATGAAGTGGAGCTTCAATGTGAACCGTGTTGGAGACAAATTTTATGTAATGGACACCTGTAGTTGTGATATAATTCACTGAGTATGTATAACAGCCAATGAGGAAAATGGTATTGTGTGTTAAGAATTGTGGCTGGAATACTGAACAGTTTTTGCCTAGCTGAGAAGTTAACCAAAAATAAAACTCTTGCATAACCTCAGAAAAAGAGTATACTACTCAGGTTGTAAATGCAAAAGCAGCCAAAACCAATAATTGTAATATGAATGGTGCTGAGCAATGGAAAATGACAATATTCTTGTCATTTACCTCATCTCATTCATGGAGTGTTTACTGCAAATAAGGCACTACACTAGTTTCACACAGTTAAGTGAAAACACAAGTATATACTCTCGAGTTTGGTAATCTGCATTTATAAAACATTTTACTCGACACACTTGTCCATTATAAAGTACCCCTTCTAGCAGCAGTGTACTATAGGTCTCTAGAGGAACAAAACACTCATAATGATTGGAAAGAGGCACAGATCATTCCCATTTTTAAGAAAGGTCATAAAACAGATGCATATAACTATAGGCCTATATCTCTGATGTATGTGTGTTTTACAATTTTGGAACACATTTTGTGCTAATGTAACACGGCATTTCTGGAGACTGAAAAATCTCATTTCTCGGAATCAACACAAGTCCTGAAAGGAATGATCACTAAAACCGAGCTCAAGATATGAAATATTAGACGGAACTGAGTAACCGAAATGAAGGGATTCTAGCTAACAAAAAGCACCATATAATCCTCAACAAAGCGAAGTCTTCAGGCATGAAAATCATTTCTGGAATGCCCCAAGGTAGTTCTATAGGACTGTTGCTTTCCGCAATATATACAAATGATCTTGTAGAAAACATCAGAAGTACAATGATGCTTTTTGTGCATGGTGCTGTAGTACATCAAGAAGTGGCAACACAGTTAAGTGTAGTGAAATGCAGGAGGATCTGTAGTGTAGTGCGGCATCACGAGGAGAATAGCTACTGACCCTCAACATAAACAAATGTATAGTGCAATGTTTCCACAGATAGAAAGCACCTTTATTTAAAAAAATACTCAATAGCAGGACAAACACTGAAAGCAGTTACTTCCATAAAATATCTGGGAGAAGGCATAATGAGTAGTTTGAAATGGGAGAAGCACATAAAATTAAATGAGGATAAGGCAGATGCCAGACAGTCATTAGGAGTTAAAAGTATTCTCAGGAAATGCGGTTCCCAACAAAGGAAATAGGTTACAAAACACTTGTTATGCTGATGCTTGAGTATTGTTAGATAGGTTTGATGGGAGATATAAAAGATCCAAGGGGGAGCAGCACGCTTTGTTAAAGGCTCATTTAGTAAGTGCAAAAGAGCTCCAAAGGTGACTGGCAAACTAAAGTGGCAAACCTGCAAAAGAGACATTTTGTGCTGTAGTATGGCCTTCTGTCAGAGTTCCAAGAGCATGAGTTTGTTGAAAGCAACAGGGAACTGATTGGCCAACTTCAGTGACAGACACTGCAAGAAAAGCTTTATGCATCATAATTATGGGCTATTGTCAAAGTTCTGAGAATGTACATTTTCTACAAGGGTCATTCAATATATTGCTTCCTCCTATGTGTATCTCATTAGAGCCCACATTGAGGCATACAGGCAACCATTATTTTATTTATTTATTTATTTATTTTTCTTTTTTTTTTTTCTGCAGGCCACATGCTACTGTAATAGGAAGTGACAATGGTATGCAAGTACCCACCACCACACTCGGTGAGGTGGTGTGTGGAGTATGGATACAGATGTAGTTCTTGGAAAATCTTAATTGTGTTGCAGTGTGAAGTCCTGACTATAACTTTAGCATTTTATTATAGCAAAAGGGTAAAGCAGTCGACAATCCGAAGATTGGTTTGAACACCACAGTGCTTTACTAGGCATGGTCCTGTTTGGAGGTGGTATGTCGTTGCCTTCCTCCGACCTTTGAACTGACTTACCCAGCCAGTTATAGGGGGACCTACAGTTTAACGTGGGTTCCGAACCACGGTGCTACTCGGTATTTTTCACATGAGCAATACTGCCAGAGGTGAAAGAAGTGGAAAGTGACAGATAAAAATCCCAGGACCTATCGGGGATCGAACCCGCGACCTTTGGATTTGTAGTCTGGCACTCTACCACTGTGCAACCGATTGTCTACAAAATCAGTGTAGCTGGTATCACCAACTTCTGCAACATTAAAAAATGAAGTTGTCATCAATCCAAATATTTATTTTGAAAACACAAAATTACCAAGCATGGTCTTGTAGGGGTTTGCAGTGCCATTACCCTTCTTCATATCTCACACAACAACATAAACTGTTAAAAAGGGAATAAGTAATTTGTGACATAGATTCTAAGACTACACCTGACATTTTATCAATGAAACACACATCAGTTGACTGAATAAATTCACAACCACCGAATGATCCTTTTGAAATTGATTGGTCAATGAAAGGGTATGATATAATATGAAGTAGAAAAATTCATTAACTGGGTATCCAGGAATATGAAAAATACTAAAAATGAACCTGTCTTTTTACTCCAGTGTTCACTAAATATACAATGAAAGTAAAAAATAAAAATTATATTTGAAACATATATAAGGTGATAACGGACATCAATCCATTGTTCTGTGCGGGTGCACACTAGACCCGGACCCTTGCGGAAATCGGCAAAATGCCAGGCATTAATAAGGAGTAATATTGGGCATAGGCACTATGTTTGTAGTGCGTGGAAAAAGTTGAGAATCTGCGTATGGCAGGAGGCGAACAGGCCTGTGCAGCTGCGGTTATCCCCAGTGGTAGAATGGTCAAGGAAGATTGTGTAGTAAGGAGGAGGACCTGGGTTCAAATCCCAGCTGGGAACCAATTTTCAACTTTCCCCATTGTTTTATCTTGATGCCCACTGACTGCTGGCATCATAAATTCATTTGTGTACTCAATAATGTTTGAGATATTACCGTGTATCAGGAACATTAATTTAAACACACACACACACACACACACACACACACACACACACACACCACACACACACACACACAAACACGTGTACACTTGCGTCCTGTATCTAGGTTTTGCAAAAATAAAATAAAAAGGCATGAAATCAATGGAGCCACACACCTCACTCGGGAAGACCATGCAATGATTCTCCAGTCATCACCTCCCCAGTTCCTCAATCAATGAGGAAAGGCGTAAACGTGACTTCTTTCTATTTTGACACGTACAGCTCACAAGGGCCAACAAATGTTTACTTGAGTATTCCTATAAAAAAATTATGACATTTTCATTAACAGACACACAATTAAAACAAATTTGCAAAAGTAAATATATTTACATTTTAAGAATCAGTAACAGTCTATCTGTGTAATGATTAAATAAATTAATAGGTTTTTGTTTGAGAAATCACTGTTTACAGCCTGATAAATTTGTGTCTTTTTCTTCCTGCAGTGGCACAGGCGCACTGAGATACTTTGCGCCAAACCTAAGTAAATGGAATGTCAATGTTTGAAAATCAGCCGACAAGAATGACAAGAAGTAATAACTTTTAAAAAAGAAAAATGTATAAGAGGTGTCAAAAAAGTCTTATGGAATCCAAAATAAAATAGTTGTTTTAATAATCTCTATGACCAAGCTCTCTTCCCTACATAGTGTGAAAAAAGTCTGAAGAAGAATAAAAATATATTCAATGCTAGACTCATTAGGTGTCATCAACTAAAATAGAAACTAGGACCCAGCCAAACTGAAGACTGCTGTCTCATGGGAAAACTACCTGCACTCCTCTAACATATGATATGCATACAGTCATACGACACAAGCTGTATACACTGAGAACTTCACCAGAACAAGGCAGTATGTTCCAACAAACTCAGATTTTCTCCATGATATATAGCCACTTATCCTTCCACGGACAAAAAACTTATGACCCGTGCCTTCAACATTGAGAACACTTTGTATAGGGCAGTATACACATAGTTTCACAACAAGAATTGTGCACATCCCATTGCCTACGGTGACTGCCACATCCCACAAGCTCTAGTACTCAGCAGAATATACGAATTCCTTCCTCAGCTGAAAGAGTTTGAGAACTGAAGACTTTGAGTACAATGTATAATTAACAAATACATTAGATCCAGTTGGTGAAAACATCAGTCCTCTGCATTTTAATTGCTTATAAACACATCCGTAATAAACATTTTCCAGTTTATTTTAAGCCCACTCAGTGCATTGTTGTAAGAACTATCGCTGTATGTGAAAAATATATTTTGGCCCACTTTAGGTTACGGTAGTAACACTAAAAGTGAGCCTTTGCGATCGTCTTTTGACAGCTCGAAATTTAAATGAAAATAACGGCTTAATCATTCATCTGACACGAAAATTAAATAACCAATTTTGTAGAGGAGAATATTTTCTAAAACTTTGCTCTCTTATGCTTTTTCATATCTTATATCATTTCAGAGATATTTGCAAAAATAACGGCGATTTTGGGATGTCTGTCTGTCCGTAACGTTTTCCCTGTTTTTAAGATGAACCATTCAACCGATCAGCACCAAATTTTACAGACATAATTGTAGGCTGCCAGAAACCAGAACCTCCCTTATTCAAATTTTTTCGACAAAAAATACGGTAGTAACATAAAAAAAAACTGTTTGTAATATAATTGTAATTGCAAACAAACCGTTCATCTGACACGAAAATTTAATAACCTAATTGGTAGAGGGGAAAATTCTCTACAACTTCGTTCTATTATGTTTTTTTCGTATCTTACATCGTTGCAGAGATATTTGCAAAAATTATGGTGTTTTGACGATGTCTGTCTGTCTGTAACGTGTTCCCACTTTTTAGGTCGAACCGTGCAACCGATCGGCACGAAATTTTAAAGACATAATTGTTGGCTACCAGAGACCAGAACCTCGCTTTTTCAAATATTTTGGACAAGAAATATGTTAGTAATACCAAAAAAGCCGTTTGTAATGTAATTTTAATTGCAAATAAACCGTTCATCAGACACGAAAATTGAATAACCGAATTTGTAGAGAAGGAAATTCTCTACAACGTTGTTCCCTTTCATATATCGTATCGTTTGAGAGATATTTGCAAAAATAACGGAGATTGACACCCTCCATTGAATTAATGAATACCAGCCGTTCGGAGATGTCATGTGACATTCCTCTCCCAGAACTCTCTGGCATACGCCATCTTGCGTTGTGTATTTGATGATTTTCTTATTGTAACTTACATGTTGTCATTTCAGAGCAATGGTGCACTGAAGAATTAACATAGCCACGTCATTCTTTGTGCGATAAATGATAATCAAGACTCTAAAAATGCCATATTAGCATCAGTTAACAATGACCGTCAATAGTACGAGATTTAAGAACGTAATTTCTGATTGTTAGTCGTAGCGTAGAGGACAATCCATTGGACTGTGATGCTGAAGGTCAGTGGTTCGGAACCCGCCACTACCTAATTTTTTTTTCCCTAAATGAGTTTCAGACACTCTTATTAATTAAATAGAGCTATGTTCTTCAATGTTTAGAGTTGTGCATATGTAAGGATGCTCCATCTAAAATGTGTGTTTGTTCTTTGTCGTGAACATGCAGTGAAAAACGTAACAACAAATTGAACAATGGTCTTCTGAAGCACATGCACGTAAACTGGGAGGATACTGTAATAATGAACATTCCGCAAAAAGTGCTGATACAGGTAGTTTCGTATATAAAGGAAGACCCAGATTTCTGTGGAAAGTGTAGTTCCTTAAACGGACGGGAAGTGTATACATTGTAACAAATTACCTTGTTTATTTTTTTTCTAAGCGTTTATTCACTATTTGTGGAATATATTGAAAGTCATTAATTAGAATCAATGCATCTACTAAAATGTTTGACATGGTTGCTATGGATGCTTTTAACATAGACGGTATTACCTTTCCTGTAGTTCAGATATGAACTTGTTCAAATTACACTGTTCTGCGCTAAAATAAAGAGCAAATATTCTATTTCAAACTGTGGTTACGTTTTCTTTTACAGCTAAAATCACAAACGGAATAAGTGTGGTAATACTGAATTCCACATAACTCTAGTGCTCAATATATATACAAAGTTAGTACTATCAACACATCATTTACAACAGTCATTGTAACAGTATCTCCCCAGTTTATGTACATGTGTTAAAGAAGTCTATGTTTACACTTCGTTGCTATGTATTTCATGGCATGTTCTTGAAACAGAATTAATGCGCTTTTCAGAGAAAGTGCTGTTGCCTTTGAACAATTCAGAATCATGCAGAATATAGTTGCTTTCAATTAAAAAGAGTGTGCGAAAACATTTTAGGAAGCAAGAGAAAAAATAATGTGGGACAAAAAAATTGGTAGTGGTGGAGATATATAGTTTTTTTTTTCCTTCAGTGAAATCGATGCTTTGCGGTTGTTTATTCATATTTGTTCTGGGTTGTTAGTTGAGAATTTTACTCACTCAGTTTTTTATTGGCATTGAACCAACACTGTCTGAAGAGAAGGCCTGTGCAATGCCGTGCCACATCACAACATGCAAACTAGCTCGCGATCACGTAGCTTACTGGCTGTCTGATGGGGCACAGGACACCGCCTCACAGCGGCCAGCCAGTGAGCTGCATGATCACGACCTACTCTGTGTGATGTGACGTGGCATGGCAGTGCACAGGCCTTCTCTTCAGATGGTGTTAGTTGAACTGTCTTTCTTTTCTCTCTTTCGATTGGTTCGTCGGTTTCAAAGGGTACTTTGTGGACATTGGTTTGTTTTGTCCTATTTTGATCGTTTCAGATAACTCAGTTCTCTCGTTAAAGAAGGCGTTGCGCTACCATGCTGGCAACCCACTGACCGAGTGCGCTGAGCAACCACGCCATGCCCTAGCAAGTTCCGAACTACTGTGTAACATGTTCGTACATCACAAACTAATTCCTCACCTATTACGCTATGGCGAACAGCTGCGAGAGTAATCTGTGATTCTTGAACTATCAATGGCTGGTGTTAACTAACTAACCAACATTAGATTATAATTCACTGTCCTAAGAATGACATGCTTTTTATAATTTTCAGTGTGCCATTGCTTTGAAATGACAACGCTTAAGTTATAATAACAAAATCATCAAATAGAGAAAGCAAGATGGTGTACGCAAAAGAGATTTTGGGGTGATGGATGTCATGTGACTGATTTACGACGCCACTGGACACTGTGTTCCATCCAGGTTATAGTCACTCGTCCAAACACCAAATGTACGCTTCGTTCATTCCAGGCTATAGTCATTCGTACCAGTACAGGCAAAGAAAATAAACTTTGAACTACCAAGGCAAGACAGGTGATAATATTATAACGGAAAAATATAATGAAAATGTGGGAGAGATATTAAAATGATAGTTCAAAGAGTTCAAAACAGAGAATGTTTGTCAAAGCTAAACTCAAACATCATATAATTTTTGCTATTTGTTAAAATACGGTCAGAAAGAATATTACGTGTTGGGTGCATAGATATTACCACAATAGTAGAATCGTAAACTTATCACCATAATTTTTTATTAGATTATTATTTTGGTCCAAAATGTTTGCAAAAACTTATAGAACTACAAATCTAAAGTGGGCCGCTAAACACGTCAATGCGATTTTTTAAAATCTAATATGTCTGTTTGCGAGTTTCTTTCAAAAAACTTAAAAGTGTAACAATCTGCGAAATCAAGGAAAGACTTATGAAGTTATCATATATGTGAAAATACATTTATTGTTTCATATTATGACACTTGTATGGTTTATCATTCAGATTTTAGTAAAGATCAAGACATAACACCATGTAAAATTAACATAAACTGTACAGTGAACATGAGTTAGCTTTAAATCTTATCAACATTATGAGTGCAACAGGCCAATACGGCATTATGAGAAGAATACAATGTAAGCATATATGCACTGATACCCATACGAAGCAGAGGCAGGTTGGTAGTTAATTTATAAGCTACGAAACGATTGCGTTGCAAAAATTGTAGAGATGATTATTATTTTAGTGGTGTAGAGTATGAAACTTATGCCATAGAAACAGCATGTGGCCATCTTCTGAATCACATGGACTGCAGTTAGGACATTAAGAAAACTATTTTGTTCCTTGCAACCTATCTGGAAAAAGAAAACTTTGTAATCATTTCTTAAAAAGTGTTCTGGGTCTGTTAACACTTTCTGCATGTGTGATTGCATATCATCAAGTATTCCTGGCTTCTTTGCGCTTTCGAATAGTACACTAATGCCATTTGGCATCGCTTCGTGTCTAACAGATAACAGTATATTTTGGTATAGTGAGTTGTTGATTGATTCATGTAGAGAACAAAGAAGCGTCATAAGTTGTGGTAGTGCATTCGTTAGTGAATAGAATGTATTGTGTTTTGTTTTCTTCTTGTATAATAAAAGTCTCAGCTATGTAACCAACTTTACCTAATTCCTTAAAGAGGACTTTACAATACAGTTGTGTACACATGCCCCCCCCCCTTTTATTATGTAATTTCTAATGACTCCAAAGGAAGTCTTTGATATATTCGTATGTATGAGGTGCCCAAAAATTCATTTTTATCATAAGAGTGTATTGTTTGTCCTATTATTATTATTATTATTATTATTCTTTCGAATAATCCATTTAGAAGATATGACGAATCAACTTTGGTTACTCTTCTTTGCATTAGATTTTCTGTTCCCAAATTGCCTTCATCCTTTGAGATCATTATTCCCTTTCTTCTTGTGTCCACTTTTGTCTATTTGTTTTCTTTCTCACCTTCCATGTGAATTACCTCTCTGAAACCTGTTCTGTTTCCTATTGTATCTGTCCTAACTCTAATGTTTTTCATGTTTTTTTTTTTTATTTATTTTATTTTAATTAACCACATGGGTTTGGAGTTGTTAACTATTGAGTCATTTAACCCTTTCAGACCTGGTGTCCATTGTACTAATTTTAGAACACTATATAGATGTGCTTTACTTTGAGACCCAATAGCCTTTTTACTGGACATCTGTCGCTTTTATTTTCGTGCTTCTTGCTGCCATCTGTCACCAGAATGGCCTGCTACAATGCAAAAACAGTGAACATGGCAGACCCGTTGCAGAGTGTGTCAGACATGATATCATTTGTTGAAATTATTTTATGTATTAATTTATGAATTTTGCACAAATTGCACTTTGCGATATAAGTTCCATAATAAATATGAAGTGACATATGTAACTGGTGACTTCTTATTTCACATCCTTAACTGCCTTCCAGACCCAAGATCCAATATATTTTTTATTTTTGGAACCAAGTTCGAAATTTTTTTATTTTGCTCAAATATACTATAGGGTCTTATGGACATGAAAAAAATGCAAGAATATGTTTTATTCTATTTTTAAAATAATTCAGAACAGAAAGGGTTAAAGATCCACTTGGTTAGTCTGTAGTTATTCATCATTTAGATGTGTCTAAAAACTGTAGTCTTCTCTTCCTTATTACTTCAGTTACTTTTTCAATTTTAAATTATAAGTCTCTGTTTGGTCTTAATAACCTATATTCAGCATTATTACTTCTTTTAGCTCCCAGTATTCTCCTCAAAATTCTCCTTATGACCTCCTCTAGTTTCTTGAGATCTCCATTTCTTGTCAGTTTAAGTGTTTGTGCCACATATGGAGCTTTAAGTCTGGCGACTATTTGATAATGTCTAAATTTTGTGTTTCTTCTTGTATTATATTTTGTAGTTTTCATTCTTTCATCCTATTTTCTTTATATATTAAGCATGGTCAACATGATGCTTTATGGGACAATGAAATTCTTCTTCTGTGTGGTAATGAATCTGAAATATCAGATTTTATTTTGGTTGACAAATTTGAATATGATTCATCAGTGCAGCAAGCATTGTCTCAAAATATAGAAGATGATCTTCCAAAGTCCCCTAACTGTACAGGTGGAAACTTTAGTAGCAGTAAATACCAATTGCTGAGCTATATGTGGGTATGCAAGGATCTGCAGGCCATGGATGTTCAGTATGCTGTGCAGGCCTCAACTCCACCAAAAAAAGAATGTAGAAACAAAAGCACATGTTACTCCCAGATAATTATTTTCTTTTTCATAAACATGGCTTGTGTAAATGCTTGACTGCTTTACAAGCAACAAAGTGGTCAGAAAAATGAAAAAAATATTGCCATGAATTTGCCCACAGAACGTGTGGTGCAGTGGTTAGCATCGCAGAATTCTTTGCTGGCAGTCTCAAACCTCACCATGGCAGAGAAAAATTTATTTCTTTGCATTTACTATTTCTAGAATGTTCTACATGTTTCTTATGTTTCATGTACTTCTAAGTTCCAGAAAATTCTTTCTATGTATAAATAGTGGAGTACTCCAATTTGGAATCAGTCTGTACTGTACTGAGTGTACGCTTGTGTTAGCAATAAACCTGTTTTAAGTGTAAAGTGTCGTGCTCTATTAATGACCAGCCTTCAAATTCTGAACCACCTGCCGTTTTCAACGTGACACTTTCTGGTGGAGGCATCAAGTATCCTGCAATACATCTGCATTATCGTGGCACCGATTAGGCAGCGTAAGAGCCGTTGCCTACATGGACAAAAACCGGAATACAAAGGGTTTACTGACTACTATGGTTGTGTCCAAGTGGTTCAGCCGAATCCATTATTCGCCGAATCTAGCACACTGGCTTCGGATTCGAGATTCGATGCATAATGGCCGAATACTACCGAATCCAAACACTTATATGGAAACCTTCAGTTATGAATACTGTAGTTTACTTTGCTAACAGTGTGATTTAGTTTGCATTATTTACTTTATTTTCCATAGATCTGCTGAAAGATGTGACATCACAAAACAAAACCATCTCACTTTCAATTTATTCAAGTGAAACACTACGAAACTTAGGCAGGAAAAGGAACACACAAATCATTCTGTTTTCGATCTGATTTCTCTTATTTTCATGATCATGTCTTCCTATGTAGGTAGGTACTAACAAAATATGTTTGCATTAGGAAGAGGAAGTTGGTGAAAGAAATTTCGCAAATAGATCTCATCGCAACAAATAATGCCTCTCTTTTAATGATTTCCACCCAAACTCCTGCATCATTTCTGTGACACTCTCCCCCCTATATCTAGATAGTACAAAACGAGCTGCCTTCCTCTGAACTTTCTCTAAATCGCCTGTCAGTCCCACTTTATGGGGATCTCTCAATGTGCAGCAACACTCTAAAATAGGATACACAAATGTAATGTAGGCAGTTTTTTTAGTAGAAATGTTGTATCTTATAAGTGTTTAAGTGTTCTGCCAATGAAACCTAGTCTTTGGTTCACTTTCCCTACAATATTTTCTGTGTGTTCTTTCCACTTTGTTTGTAATTGTTACTCCTAGGTATTTAGTTGAATTTACGGCCTGTAGTTTTGAATGATTTATCGTGAAAATGAAGTTTAATGGGCTTCTTTTAGTGGTCATCCATATGACTTCACACTTCTCATTATCAAGGGTCAATTGCCATTTATTGCACCTTGCAGATATCTTATCTAAATCATTCTGCAGTTGCTTTTGATCTTCAGGTGACTTTACTAACCGATAAGTGACAGCATCATCTGCAAACAACCTAAGAGAGCTACACAGATTGTCTCCTAAATCGTTTAGGCCCTAAACACTTCCCTGGGGAACACCAGATGTCACTTTAGTTATACTAGATGACTTTCCGTCAATTACAGTGTAATGTGTGCTGTCTGACCGGAAATCATGAATCTAATCGCAGAATTGTGATGGTATCACGCAGTTTGATTAGAAGACACTTGTGAAGTACAGTGTCGAAAGCCTTGCAGAAATCCAGAAATATGGAAGCTATTTGACATCCCTTGTCTCTATCACTCATCACATCATGTGAGTAAAGAGCTATCTGCGTTTCACAACAATGATACTTTCTGATTCCATGTTGACTATGGGACAACAGGTCGTTCTCTTTGAGGTAGTTCATAAAATTTGAGGAAAGTATATGTTCTAAAATCCTGCTGCAAACCAACGTCAATGATATAGCCCTGTAATTTTGTGGATCACTCCTATTGCCTTTTCTGAATATTGGTGTAACCTGTGCAACTTTCCAGTCTTTGGGTACGGAATGTTCGCTGAGTGAGCAGTTGTATGGGGCTATTGCAAAAGCATAATTAATTTGCATACAATTAGGACCAGGAGACTTACTTTTGTTAAGCAATTTAAGTTGCTTTAATACACCAGGGGTATCAACTTCTAAATCACGCATGCTGGCAGCTGTTTTCGATACTAATTCTGGAGTATTTGCTATGTCTTCTTTCGTGAAGGAATTTTGGAAGGCTGAGTTAAGCAATTCAGCTTTAGCACAACTGTCATCAGTAGCATCAGCATCATTACTATTGTGTAGTGAAGGTATTGATTGTGTTTTACCGCTGGTATACGTGACATATGACCAGAATTTCTTAGGATTCTCTACCAAATTACACGACAGGGTTTCGTTGTTGAATTTTTTATTAGCTTCTCGCACTGACATTTGAGTTAAATTTCAAGTTTATGTAAAAGACTGCCACTCTTGAGCATTTTGTGTTAGTTTAAATTTAGCATGCTTTTTTCCTTGCTTTTGCAAGTGATCTAACCTGTTTTGTGTGCCATGGAGGGTCAGACCCCTCTTTTGTAAATTTGTTTGGTATAAATCTGTCAATAGTTGTCAATATTATTTCTTTGAATGTAAGCCACATCTGATCAACACTAACATTGTAAGTTTTGAAAGACTGGAGATTTTCGCTCAGCAATGCATTAATCGAATTTTTATCTGCTATTTTGAATAGATATATTTTTTGTTTGTTTTTGGTAGATTTGGGAAATCCGATAATCATTTTTGGTACAACAACTCTGTGTTCAGTAATCCCTTTGTCTGTTTTGCTGCTCTTTATTAGGTCAGGATTATTGGTTGCTTAGAGGTCAAGTATATTTTCACAACCAGTTACTATTCTAATCGCTCGAGATAATTTTAAGAGAACACGTTCAGTACGATTTTGGACGATGTTTTATGCTTGCCTCTCGTTTTAAACATGTATTCTTGCCAACATATTGAGGGTAAGTTAAGGTCACCACCAATTAAAATTGTATGCTTGGGGAACGTTATTGAAATTTGGTCCAAGCTTTCTTGGAACATTTCTGCAATAAAATCATCTGAGTCAGGGGGTCGGTGAAAAGAGCCAATTATTAATTTATTCTTGTGGTCAGGTATAACCTCCAGCCATACCATCTCACAGGGGCTATCTACTTCAATTACGCTACAAGATAAACACTTGTGACAGCAGTAAATACGACACCACCTGTTTTTTTTTTTTTTTTTTTTTTTTTTTTTTTTTTTTTTTTTTCAATCTATCCTTTCCGAACACCATTGCCCCTTTGTAAAAATTTCAGCTGAACTTATCTCCGGTTTTAGCCAGCTTTCAGTACCTACAATAATTTGAGGTTCGGTACTTTCTATTAGTGCTTGGAGCTCTGGTATTTTACCAACACAGCTACAACAATTTACAACCATTAGACCAATGGTTTTTAGATCTATGTCTGTCCTATCTTGCGTTAAAAGATGTTTCGAAGACACAAGAGTTTAATCCAATGGTGCCAGAACATTGAAGAGATGCAATGGAGGAGGGTTGGATGAAAGTAGATTAAGATTAGTTTAGTTCTTGGTCCATATAACATGAATACAACACTTTGTAATGATTTGTAAAGTGTCAGCTTAATAAAACGTGTCTGTACAAGATATTACATTACACAAAATATTACAGGACACATATATATATATTTTTTTAATTTCATTCTTTTTATTTGTTTATTTATTTTGATATACTAATTTAAATCTAAAAATTCATCCAATGAGTAAAAGGAGTTGTCATTCAGAAATTAATTTATTTTTAAATGTTAGTCTGCTACGCTGTTTGGTAGGTGACTGAAGACTTTTGTGGCAGCAAAATTCACCCCTTTCTGTGCCAAAATCAGATTTAACCCTGCACAGTGAAGATCATCCTTTCTTCTGGTGTCACAGCTATACACACTGCTGTTACTTTCGAGCTGGGTTGGATTAGTAAGAACAAATTTCGTAAGTGAATATATATATATATATATATATATATAAATGGTATAAAATAAAGATTTTTGACTTACCTAAAGTACAGGCTGGTCGATAGGAACACTAACACACACAAAAACACACAACCATTCGAGCTTTCGCCACCAGTGGTGGCTTCTTCGGGAAAAAGAGGGAGGAAGGAGAGGAGAAAGGGAAGGATACGGGTTTTAAGGAAGTGGAAAAGGAGCCATTCCAATCCCAGGAGTGGAAGGACTTACCTTAGGGGACAAAAAGGAAGGTAAACAAATACACACACACTCACACATATCCACATCCAAACACACTTAGGCAGTCTGCCTAAGTGTGTTTGGATGTGGATATGTGTGAGTGTGTGTGTATTTGTTTACCTTCCTTTTTGTCCCCTAAGGTAAGTCCTTCCACTCCTGGGATTGGAATGGCTCCTTTTCCACTTCCTTAAAACCCGTATCCTTCCCTTTCTCCTCTCCTTCCTCCCTCTTTTTCCCGAAGAAGCCACCACTGGTGGCGAAAGCTCGAATGGTTGTGTGTTTTTGTGTGTGTTAGTGTTCCTATCGACCAGCCTGTACTTTAGGTAAGTCAAAAATCTTTATTTTATACCATTTTCGTACCTGGAAGGTCTCCTTCTATATATATATATATATATATATATATATATACTGCGACAATATCTAAATCCTTAAATAGATGTCTGCAGGATGATCTTGGGTGGGCTCCAGCAATTATTCTGATTACACACTTTTTTACAATGAATACTTTTCTACTCAATGATTAATTACCCCAGAATATGATGCCATACAAAAGCAGTGAATGAAAATAATCATAGTTAGCTAATTTACTGAGATTCTTATCACCAAAATTTGCAATAACCATAATAGCAAATGTAGCTGTACTCAAATGTTGCTTCCAGTTTAATCTCTCATGAATGCACACATCTAAGAATTTTGAAAATTCTACCTTAGCTACAGACTTCTATTCAAATTACATATTTATTAATGGAGTTGTGCCATTTACTGTACGGAAATTCATGTATTGTGTTTTATCAAAATTTAATCAGAGTCCGTTTGCTGAGAACCACTTAATAATTTTGTGGAAAACGTTATTTAGATTACATTGCTTAGTTCTTGTGTTTTTGGATGTGATTACCATACTTGCATCATCAGCAAAAAGATCAAACTTTGTGTCTTCATCAGTGTAGAATGGCAAGTCATTAATTTATATCTGGAACAATAAAGGACCTACGACTGAACCTTGCAGGACCCCATTCTTGATTAGTGTGCTCTGACCCCCTTTTGAGAAAGCTGTTGATGTTTTGACATTACATGGACCACTTATTTCAACTTTCTGCATTCTTCCAGTTAAGTATGAATTAAACCATTTGTGCAATGCCCCACTCAAACCGTAATGATTAAGCTTATCTAGAAGGATTCCTCGATTTACACAAAGGCCTTTGAGAGATCACAAACAATACCAATGGGTGATGTCCGGTTATTAATTTAATATTTGGTCAGTGAAGGCATATATAGCATTACCTGTTGAAAATGCCTTACTGAAAACCAAAATGACATTTGGTTTGTACTTTGTTTTTACAAATATGGGAGGCTACTTTTGAATACATTACTTTCTCAAAAATTTTTGACAAAGCTGTCAGAAGAGAGAGTGGGCAGTAGTTGTTGACATCTGATGTATCCCATTTTTATGCAATGGTTTAACAATGGCATATGTCAGTCTATTAGGGAAAACACCCTGATTCAGAGAGCTATTACATATAAGGCTGAGACTCCTACTTATTTGTGGGAAACAAGCTTTAAGTGCCCTGCTGGAAATGCCATCAATTCCATAAGAGCTTTTACTTTTCAGTGAGTTTATTATTTTACTAATTTCAAAGGGAGAGGTTGGTGGAATTAATATAGTACCAAACTGTATAGGTATGAACCCTTCTATTAGTAGCCTTGCCTCTTATAAGGAAGATCTACATCCTATTTTCTCCACAGCATTTAGGTAATGATTAATGAAAATATTTTCGATTTCTGACTGTGCCCTTTCAGTGAGCAGCAAACTATCATTCTCACTGTTTATGAACTTCACACAAAATACTTGAATATCTGCAGTACACAATTCTAGAAATGCTTCGTGCAAAGTGTGAAAAACTACCATTCGCATAAACTGAGCTAATCTGATGTTCGGCACAGTGACTGATGGGATGTTCCCATTAGCTACCACATTCAGTGTCTTTTGACACTGAATGTGGTAGCTAATGGGAACATCCCATCAGTCACTGTGCCGAACATCAGATTAGCTCAGTTTATGCGAATGGTAGTTTTTCACACTTTGCACGAAGCATTTCTAGAATTGTGTACTGCAGATATTCAAGTATTTTGTGTGAAGTTCATAAACAGTGAGAATGATAGTTTGCTGCTCACTGAAAGGGCACAGTATGTTATCACATCAAAAATGTGATTACAGTGTGAGATGCCAACCCTGTGGAAATGTCACAAAAATACTTTCTGCTTGAGACTGGGAATAAATTTTTGAATATTGTCATGCAAAACATTGAAAAATACGGTAGTTGTACAATGTTTCATTACAAAATAATGAATGCGAGTTAAAGGCTTGCTGACAATGTCGAGTATGATGAATGAAATTACATCAAAAATTTGTACTTTATAGAAAGTTACTAGTTCTAGTTCTGTTTGGCACTTAAAATAGTACATATATCACATTATCTTAATTATATAAATAACTTCCCAATGAGTATATTAACGCCTATTATGTACATATAAATAAACTATGAAAATTCAAGGGTCATCCAGTAAGCATATCTTAGAGTCTAAAATATTATTTCCTGGATTTTACATTTTTCCCACATTTTACACAATTTTCTTTGACATCCCCTGAAAAGTGTAAAAATGGGGCTCTACTGTATAAAGTAAATCTTCACCTCTAATATTTTTTCTCATTTTTTTCTAAATGTAATGCACAAAGAGTTAAAACATGAAGCAAAATGAAAAGTTATGTTTGTATCTACACCACGAGTCAAATTGCGTAACAGTCTAACCATTCATTTGTTAACGGATACTAGGAAATTTGTGAATAACTTCATTGAGAGACAAAAGTTTAAGCAAAAAATATACCAATACAAACTTACACTATGTTCTTTAATCCATTTCTCTAGAGCAGGTTCCTGGAGATAGTACGCTTTTACATACATTTCTACATATTCTTTATTTGGTATTGGGCGGATCATCACAAGTTTGTCCAGCTGTGTTAGGAACTGTGTAAAATCCAACTGCATTAATGCCCTTCCTCCATTGGAGCATTTCTTTGCATTTGAGAACCTACAATACAATATATTATATGAAGTATTTTTTATTTTCAGAATGAAGTTAGACAACTAGTTGATACATAAATCTGAAATAAAGTAAAACAGAAATAACAGTTTCACACAAATTTTATTACAACCTGTATATATTTTTGAGGTTTCTCATCTGTACTCTGAATTGAAACATCTTATTCAATATAGCATTATATTAATAAGAAGTAATTTATCCATTTCAGCAACTGTTCAGGTTATAAATTTATAAAATTCAGCAACCAGTTGCTTGTGCTTATTTATTTTAGACAACCGGTTTTGGGCACTTGAGTGCCCTTCATCTAAAATAAATAAGCACAAGCAACTGGTTGCTGAATTTTATTAATTTATTATATTAATAGATATAAAAAATAGACGAAGATAACTCACCAGGCGAAGGAGCACAGGTGTGACAGCAGCACAAATAAATAGAACACACACACACACACACACACACACACACACACAAATGCAAGCTTTCACAACCCAGTTGCTTCTTCAGGCAGAAGGGAAGGAGAGGGAAAAGGAAATGATGAGGGTTTTAAGGAAGGGGGTAAGGAGCCATTCCAATCCCGGGAGAGGAAAGACTTACCTTGGGGGTTAGAAAAGGCAGGTAAACAAATACACACATACCCATACATTTACACAGATGCAAACACACCTAGGCAGACATACTATAGAAACCAGTATTTCTATAGTATGTCTGCCTAGGTCTGTTTGCGTCTGTGTAAATGTAGGGTGACACTCCGGTAATTACTAGGAAGTAGTTCAGTCCTTTCCCGGTTGGAGAAGTGGAATCGAAATCGCTTCCTTCCACATGGTGGGAAAATGGCCAACATGCCATATCAAATTAAAACAGTCAAGGAGGATTTTCTACGATTCTCCAGACAGGTGCCAAAGCATGCTGTACTGTATACTGTCATGGCCAGGTACAGTGTTATGAGACACAGAGCAGATTCCAGCTCGCACATGGAGAAAGGGCAGTTGTAAGACTCAGCATTTTTGGACCTAGCTCTTCTAGTTAGCCATCTCCATGGGTGTAACCTTAATGATGGGTCATCTGATAGGCGGATCCACAGTGGAAAGTGGTCACTGTTGTGAAGGTCATCAGTTGCTTCCCACTGAGTAGAGTCTGCAAGAGCTGGAGAGCAGAAAGAAAGGTCAATGACTGAAAATGCCCCCGTGGCAGAACAAAAAATGTGTGGGATTGCCCAAGTTGAGCAAACCCCTAACATGTTGTGGGCATTAAGGTCTCCCAGTATAAGATACAGAGGGGGGAGTTGCTTGATGAGACTGACGAGAGCCTCAGAGTGTATTGGTTCCTGGGGATGTAAGTACTAGGAACACACTGATCCTCAGACCCACATGAACTGCCACTGCCACAGAGATCAGGAAAATCAAATTTCATTGGACCAGATGATCTGACATGTGTTACAGAATCAGCAGGTACACTGTCAAATGATATGGTGTTGGAGTTCTGTGATACTAGATGGAGTAATAGTTTCTGGGCTTCTTTGTGTTGCTTCTGGTTAGCAAAGGAGCACCCTACGTGAGCTGCAAGCATCAGCAGATTGGATTCCGCGAGATTAGGGGACTGAGACACAGTAAGATACTGAGAGAAGAACAAGTTCACAATCAGTAGCACAATGCTACCCGGACCATGCTTCATTAGTTGGGGGCGACTTCAAGTATAGACTGCGAGGCCTACGTTTTCACTACAGGGGCTACAGACAAGCAGTCTTGTGAAGTATTGTCGAATATGTTTTCTGAACACTGCTTTGAACAGCAAAATCGTCAGCCCACGTTCAATGGAAATATTTGGGAGATTATAGCTACAAACATGCCAAACCTTGTCAATGATGTCACAGTAGATACCGGGGTTAGTGATCATGATGTCATAGTGACAATGGCCATCAAAGTTATTAAATCAGTCAAGAAGCCTAGGAGAGTATTTGTGCTAGAAAGAGTGGATAGGCGATTTTTAGTGTCACACTTAAGGAATGATTGAACATTTTTTTAGTTCCGGTACAATGGACGTAAAGGAATTATGGGCAAAATTTAAATTCATTATAAATAAAATGCTGGACAAATATGTGCCCATCATGGTATAATTGTTATATTTAAAAAATGCTGTGAAAGCAAAGGCAGTTGCACTCTCCATTCAAAATAGGTCAAGCAAATCAAATCAGACAAAAGTTAGTAGAGATTCGTGTGTCTATAAAAACAGCATACAAAAACTACCACAGTCATACCTTAGCAAAAGATCTTGTTAAGAACGCAAAAAAATTCTGGTTCTATGTAGAATCAGTGAGCGGATCAAAGATATCTATCCAGTCACTAGTGGATTATTCTGGGCTGGCGATAGAAGAAAGCAAAATGAAGGCCGAAGCACAGCTGGTGTAAAGAAGCAGCTGAGAGAGTTGCAAACAAACAAGTCAACGGGTCCAGATGAGGTACCAGTCCAGTTTTACAAACATTACTAGGCAGCATTAGCCTCTTATTTAGCTACTAGCATTTATCGCGAATCTTTGATCAGTCTGCTGTATAATTCTTGAACATATTATCGTGTATAATATAGTAAATTTTACACAATACTGCACTACAGACTGCTAACAAGGGTACGAGCTTGTGGAATAGTTACCCAAATATGTGAATGGCTCAAAGATTACATAAGTAATAGAACACAGTACTTTCTCCTTGATGGCAAGTGTTCATGAACGACTAGAGTATCGTCACGGGTGCCCCAGGAAAGTGTGATAGGACTGCTATTATTTTCTATCTATATAAAAGATCTAATGGACAGAGTGAGTTACAGTCTGCTGATGCTGTGGTATACAGGAGGGTGTCATCATTGGATGACTGTAAGAGAATGCAGGATGACTTGGACCAAATTTCTAGATGGTGTGGTAAGTGGTAACCAGCACTAAATGTAGAAATATGTAAGGTGATGCAGATGAGCAGGAGAAACAATCATGTAATGTTTGAATACAGCATTAGTAGTGTGCTTCTTACCTAGAGTCGTGTCATTTAAATACGTAGGCCTAACGCTGCACAGTTATATGAAATGGAGCGAGCATATAAGGACAGTCGTGGGGAAGGCAAATGGTTCACTTTGCTTTATTGGGAGAATTCTGGGGAGCTGTGATTCATCTGTAAAGGAGACTAAATATAAAATACCTAACTGTTATGGATCCCCACCAGATAGGTTTAAAGGAGGAAATAACAGTCAGTTCAGAGGCGGGCGGCTAGGTTTGTAATCAGCAGTTTTGATCAATGCGTGAGTGTTACTAAAATACTTCAGGAACTCAAAGGTGACATTCTTTTCGGGAAGCACTATTGAAGAAATTTAGAGGGAAGGTATTCAAGGAAGACTGCAAAATGATTTTACTGCTGCCAACCTACATTTTGCGTAAAGAGCACAAGGATAAGATCAGAGAGATTAGGACTCATACAGATGCCTACAAGTTTTTGTTTTTCCTTTGTTCTATATGGGAGAGGAACAGGAAAGCAAGTAACTAATAGTGGTACTGAGTACCCTCCACGACACACCTTTGGGTGGATTGTAGAGTAGGTCTATGTAGATGTAGAGTATGAAGAGAGAAGAATGAAATGACACTGGCCAGAAATTGATTGTCTATAAATGCAACCCAGGAGCCGGTCTGTTTCGAGGAAGGGGTGGGGGAAGTGTAGTGACACGGGTCATTGTATATGGAAATATGAAATGAAATACCACGGATGGACTTGGCAAGCGTGCAGTAATGCCAAGAAATGCAGCATTTTACACCGCTGAACCGAGTGAGCTGAAGGTTGCAACAAGTGGGCTTTATAGTGTAGGTATCACAGAATGGTCAACCTAATTGGCTAGGTGTATAAATATGTGTGGAGGTGCGCAGTGGAGACATATATGTCAATGAGTAGGGGCTACTACTAATGGCCTGTGTCAATCAATCAGCTAGCAACAACAGTATGACGCTGCAATTGATGAGGCTGAGGTCAACATCATCTTTCTGCACTAAGTTGTCTATGTGGTCAGTGTCAGCAGCACTAATGCCGCCATAATTTGAAGAGACAAGTGTGCAATGTATCTGGCTGAACCAGCACTATCGGTACCCTGGTGCTGTAACATTGCTGGGTGTAGCAGGTGCTGAGAATGATCTCCCATGTCTCCACGAAATGAAGCCACACTCCAGCCTCGGTGAATGAATGACATAGCGCCACACACACACACACTGACTGCCACCACTCTAGGTGCAAACTTCGTGCTGTCTGCGCTGGGCCAAAGGGCACTCTATGCTCCTATTCATGGGGATGCCTGCTCCACTGTATATTAAGAAAATTGAAGGAATTCAAAAAAGACTGCTAGTTTCACTCATTATCTGGCCATCCTGATGGCTACATTTTAACCAACTTTATGTTGTCATCACCCTCAAGTCTGGCAGACGACTCAGTCGACCTAGGGGCACAGGCCCTCCCTCCTGCACCATCACCAGGGTGCAGCTGCATCCGCTCGCTGTTGAACAGCCTTCAACTTTAGCACCATGATTCCAGCATGTACGTATGTGGACCCAACATCAACAGAAAACCCACTGCAAATGTATTTGGATGCCCTCTCTTCATCTCCATTGCTGTATTAACCTGCAGTTTCCTCCATATATGCCTTGCCTAATGACACCCATAATAACCTGCCCAGTGTTTATAGCAAATTTTTCCACTCAGACTCTTATAGAGAATGGCACAGTTTGGGCTGGTCGTCATCTTCTGCGACTGTTCCTAAGCTAGTATCATCATCATCTACTAGCACTCCTCCCTGCAGTCCTTTGTCACAGTTTGGCAGGCACAGCAGTGGGAATACCAAATACCAACAATTGGCAATAACAGTTCCTAGATACCTGTCAGAGTTTGCACAAGTTATGCAGATGGTCACATGTGTCTACTCTGATCGAACCAGAGTTAAATAGTTGACACAAACATCCTGCAACACAATGCACATCTATCCAGCAGTGTATCACTTTGACGAACAGTGTCCTCACCATGCATTGTGTTTCACAGTGCCTCAAGACATCTCACTACACAGAGTTGACATCATTTGTTTACATTTTGACACTAATGACTATAGCCAACTGCACAGAATTTTGAAATATCATGCAGTCTGGGAGTTGAACTTTATCACTACGGAATTTCTGTAATTTCTCCAATGATCAAAGATGAGTATTTATTTGTTTTGATGAACACCACATGCACTAATGTGGAAAGATTATTACTGTTAAAGTGTACTTACACCACCATGCCAATAACCTCCACAACACTGAGCAGCAATTTATATAGTTTTACAATAATACACTGTGAGCGTTAGGATATTTATCAACCAGTTAGTGTTCAACAGAACAAACTTTTGTAGAAGTGCTTAAGAATTAACCATGGGTAATTTTTCAGTTTAAGGTAAGAGATTTTTCTTACATTTTCCATACCACAGCAAACACAAAAACAGAAAGAATTTTAAGAATTGCACAGATACTGTTACAAACAGAAACAAACTTGAAACACACATTATCAATGTGACATACCCCTAAATCAACATTCTATGAGTCACTTAGTGGCATATGTAAGCATTTTGTCAGATTTACAATATCAAGAGTGTTACACAGATACCCATTAACTACTCAACACACCTAGCTGCAGTAAATAGCCACAAGCCCCTGAGACAACCTCAACCACTTTCAGTGCTAACAATAAATGTACTATATTAAAAATAACTGTTACTAATGCAGTGATTATAATATTGGTGATATACAAACCCTTCAACAAATGTGTTGCAAATCAGTTCAATGAGGTTACTCCAAAGAACTTTATTCACTTCCTGGGACAGCGGCACTACTGTAGCAACACTCTCCAGCTGGGAATAAAAATTTTTTAACTCCTGCAAGAGAATAAGACAGTACATACTAACTAAACTCTTATCAATGACAATGAGATTTTAATTAATAATAAGAAAGTAAAGACATCAGTTCATAGCCAACTTATGAACTGTAACATGTAAATATATTTTGAAAATGAGACCATCCATTTCATTTCACAGAATTTTTGCAACTAAAATGCAAACTTCACCGATACTTTCAGGTAATTCATATAAGTTCATTTCAAAGTCTATTTTAAATTTAATTTTATTAATCATGAACAACACAATAATTTAAAATCTTTGAAGCAATATACTTTAAATGATAATGCTGAATTCAACAACTCAAAAGAAATTTTCAGCAGAAGTAATCCTGACACAATCCTGATCAAATCAATCTACAGCTGGCAACATGTAGAAAGGCACAAGTAACCTGGACATTCCACTGCTCAATAAACATTGCTTTAGGCTAGTAAGAATCAAACAGAGAGGGGTACTTTTGCTCTTGGTTGCAAAAGGCGTTCTTTATAATTTTCCCTTTTTTGTGTGCTACCTCCCCCGCTCCCCCCCACATTTTGAGAAAGTTGAATGTTACAAATGTCTCATGTAGAAAATGTAATGTATTGTTTTGTGGTATATAAGCTTTTGTTCATATAACAGATTTTTGGAGTTGAAGGTATGAATGTTTTAATAGGACAAAAAATTGCCCCTTTTATTTATTTATTTATTTCCAGCATGCTCTGGTTTTCAATACTCCTCACCAAGAAATAAAACCTCACCAGTGAATTTTGTCTGATATTATGTGTACTCTACATATGTACGAAGTGGACAGATTCATATATATAGTAGATGAAGATTACTTACCAGGCGAAGAAGCACAGATAGTGATACTAACACAAATAAATAAAACACACACAAAACATTAGCTTTCGCAGCCTAGCTGCTTCTTCAGGCAGAAGGAAAGGAGAGGGAAAAGGAAATGATGAGGGTTTTAAGGGAGTGGATAAGGAGCCATTCCAATCCCGGGAGAGGAAAGACATGCCTTGGGGGGAAAAAAGGAGGGTAAACAAATACACACACACACACACACACACACACACACACACACACCTAGGCAGACATACTGTAGAAAGCATATTTTACCCTCCTTTTTCCCCCAAGGTAAGTCTTCCCTCTCCCGGGATTGGAATGACTCCTTACCCACTCCCTTAAAACCCTCATCATTTCCTTTTCCTTCTCCTTTCCTTCTTACTGAAGAAGCAGCTAGGCTGTGAAAGCTAGTGCTTGTGTGTGTGTGTTTTATTTATTTGTGTTACTATCACTACCTGTGCTCCTTCGCCTGGTAAGTAATCTTCATCTACTTTTTTAATTTATTTTTCCTATATATATTTTAAAATAGAAAACGATGACTTACCCAAAGCACAGACCCACCGACAGACACAAACACACACATGCTAATGCAACTAGGCAGACATTTGTAGAAAGCATATACAAAAACCTAATACAACATTTGAAAACTTTTCATTTTTACATTTTTCATTATGAAGCCAATCACCTGTAAGGCAGCAAACTAGAAATTCAGTTGCAGTGCCCCCAAAAAACATATAGAACCTTTAAAAAAATACTCCATTATATTTTTAATGGCTGTTTTGAACAGCAATTGGCTAGACTACACATTCCACAAAGTAAGTGTATGCGTATGCATGGGTGAGAGAGAGAGAGAGAGAGAGAGAGAGAGAGAGAGAGAGAGAGAGTAGTAGGGAGAGTTGAAAAGTAACACACAATAATTTTCTCTCTCCCATTTTATAGCTGGAATGTTGAATTATTATAACAATATAGTTTGAAGTTTGTGTTACATACGATATTTTGTTTCCACATGCAGCTCCAGTGAGGGAAAACTGAACTACAAAACAAAAATGTCAGTTGTGTTGGCAGTCGATTGTAGTTGATATTTGTGGGTCAAAGGGCATAAACTGAGTGACATACACAGGAACATGGGTGGCAAGTATCAGGACAACTGTAGGGTATGGCCATTAATGTTCATTCTTTGAATAGGGGTATGTGAACCTTATTGATTTTCCATGCATCAGGCAACCAGTAACAGCTGCAACCCTGCAGAGTGTTGGAGTCTTTGAGACAGGAATTGTGTACAACTGGCATATGCTACTGGTAACCTTATCCCAGCAGTTCAATATCTCATATGGTGCAGGGTATATTGTTTATGACAAACTTAAATGTTATGAAGTTTGATGTCAAAGAACCTGACAATCACAAGGGCCAGTATATGATGACAAGCTTGGATCACTAGAACAGATTACGCTGTAGAAGGCCATGTCTTTCCTAAACAAATCACCACCAGTGATGAGTCAGACATATCACTACATACCAGAAACCACATACGTTTCTATGGAGTGGAAACATGTTGGTATGAAAAAAAATCACTCTGCTAAAAAATTGCTTGTGACAGTTTCTGGAATTAGTGGACTTTGTTTGACATAGGACGGCTGTGAATGCTGTAGCCTACATTAAAACTTTAGTTAAATTGTGCCATCTTTGAAGATGGCTTTACTCCAAACAGGGCATAGGGCATATTGAAAATAGTACCACAATAGGCAAAATGTATTGTGAACCTCGGTTACTATGTAAAATAAATAAATAAAGAAAATACAGGTAAAATATGGAAGTTCCTTTGTGATTTTGTTTTGGTTTGATTATCTATTACACTTTTTTGTATTCAAATTAATGTGCATTACTTTCTGATCTTCCCTTGTACAAAAATACACATACCATCATTAAGGCATCAACATAGTCACTGTGCTGGCTCATAACATCCTTCACTTCCCAATTAACTTTGCCCATCAAGAGCAACATTCTACCAAAATCGACTATGCGCTGTGATACACACATATAGACTGGTCTTCTAAGGTCAACGGCTGCACTTATTGTCTGTAAAGAGGAGACAGAATGATAAGTTATTAATGTAGTACAATGTTATACATTCTAACTAGACAAATTAAGTAGAAGTTAGTCTTACTTGTGTATAGAACTGCTGAAAGTATGGTTCAGTCTTGCATGTTTGTTCTAGCAACTGTTCTATATATGGTTTTAAAGATTCAAACTGTTTTGCTAAATGAACTAGTGACTCAACAGCAATAATTCTTTTTGCCAAACCAAAGAGCCTCTGGGGTTGACTCAAGTCAATATCTGGTGACATAAATGGACGTGCTACCTATAACAGTAAAAACACAAAGTTTTATGAGACACACACACACAGAGAGAGAGAGAGAGAGAGACTCATCACAGGCACCAGAGAGCAACCATCTCAAAAAATTTCAGTTATGCATCCAACTTCAAAGTGACATTTTAGATTCTCTGAACCAGTAAATGTAAGTTAAATGTATAACACAAGAAAACCTTAAATGGTGATAAAAAATCTGAACTATCAACTGCAACAGCTAACAGCATTGAAAATAGTTTTAGTCTCTAATTACAAACCACAGAATCTTTCCAATCTACTTGGATTTGAAAGAGGTGTAGCTGTAAATTAGTTTTTGAGTAAGGAGGTTAAGTAATGACAAAAAAAGACTCTTTTACTCTTTAGTGCTCGGAATGGTTTCATCCATTTATTTTAGTAATCTTTTCAACAGCTTCCTCCCATTTAAATTTTTGTACACAGTTTTTTCACTTACTTTGGGCTATGTCTATCATGTTTACACTTTTATGTTCTATATTTTCACCTTCTTAAAAAGTGAGCTTCTGAAATCTCCCAGTTCTTCCCAACAAGTACATCTTTCAGTGTTATAGTGTAAGCTGTCACATTGCACAGTTGCAGCAGGGAAAGCTTGAGATACTCTTAAAGAGGTTGGTGCACCAGAATGACAACAAGGTTGTAGCCAGACAGCAACCACATATCACTGAAGTGTGTCAGCTCATGTTGTCAGACCACTAGACTGACCACAGGCCATTCAGCTGCGATATCCATAAGGCCACTGTGGCTGGATGGTTAAATTGTTTGGCCTGTCTACCAAGCCCAATCAGCTAACGTATTACGAGGCACTCGCCCCTGCTTGTGGGACACGGTCCATACATTAACTCCATGCAACAGTAGTCATCTTGGACGGCCTGGCCGCTGCTGCCTGCCTTGGCCAGCCACGGAGGCCATTTCCAAATGCTGCTGTGGATAACCAGCAGTACTCCACAGCCCAGGAGACTTTTTATGAATTTTTACACTTGTTCATAATAAGTGCTTTCAGTGATAAGTGATTTATTTCATTGATGACACTGCTTTCAGATTCATTGCATGTGGTTGCAATCTAACATTATCCTAATTAGACAAGGGAAACAGTACACAGATAATTAAAACAGTATAGCAACAAACACAGATACATATATATACACTACTGATAGTACTACATCTCTCCTTTTTACATACTTACTTGCGTCATAAGATGCATTGTTCTATTAACTTGTGTTTCTCCTGAAGCCTTACACAAAACATTTAGAACATGAAACAGACATTAATACCAAACTTTAATAGACAAATGTTTAATATTACCTTATTTTTCTGGGACTGAACTTCAATATCTGGCTTATCAAGAATAATAAGGCTTCCTTCTATATGTTTCAACGTTGCTTGAAGTCTGAGACTAAAAGTATAATTTTCAGGACCTTGCTGAAAATGAAAAAAAGCATTTACTAAAATGTATTTACAAATGTTCATAATACATTAATCAGGGAGGCTAGGTTATTTAAAACAAATGGAATTCTGCCATAAAAAGAGAAGAAAGAATCTGTTTATTTGTCTGTATTACTTCAGAACTGGACGACACATTTTGGTGTGACAATGTTACACCAAGAAATATATAGTGAAATTAGATAAGCTAGAAGTTAGCAGAATAAGCGTTTCAGGCGGATAGTGTTTACAGACAATTTTCATTAAGTTTTGAAAGCCAATTAATAGATGAAGTAAGATAATCGAGGTCCCAGTGTTGATCGGGGTCCTTTGGTTTGGAGCCGAGTGGAGGGTCTGAACCAGAGGCTTCGCCGACTCTGTGACAGTCATGGCTGCAGATTTCTGGATCTGCGTTATCGGGTGGGGAATTGTAGGGTGCCTCTAGATAGATCAGGAAGCGGCTACTCGGGTAGCAGAGTACTTGTGGAGTGCACATGGGTTTTTTTTAGGCTAGGCGCTAACTCTGATGAGCACTCGCCTGTCAGCATTCAAACAGCGAATTCAGGCCACGTTCGGAACAAAAATTCGAACATAAAAATATTAGCCGCGAACTTACAGAGTATTAGAAACAAAGTTCCCGAATTTGCAGCGCTGCATGGAAGTTATTGCGCTCAGATAGTTTTAGGCACCGAAAGCTGGTTAATGATGATGTGGCACGTTCAGAAATATTTAGCGAAGCGTGGAATGTATATCGGAAAGATAGATCTGATACAACTGGAGGAGGAGTGTTCATCGCTGTGGACAAAGATATTGTTTCTACTGAGATAGAGGTTGAAAGTAACTGTGAAGTTATATGGGCACGTATAACAGGTCTAAAAGAAGTAAAGTTAATAGTTGGGTGTTTTTACCGGCCCCCCAGTGCTGTTGTAGCAGTTTTAGAATCATTCAAGGAAAGTCTACACCAGGTAGTGCATAGGTATCCGGGCCATGTAATATTAGTCGGAGGTGACTTCAACCTTAAGAGTATAGATTGGGACCTCGCTAGTTACATTTCAGGCGGTACAGACAAGCAGTCTTGCGAGCTACGTTTGGACACATTCTCCGAAAACTGTCTTGAGCAGTTAAACCGGCAACCCACGCGCAATGGAAATATTCTAGACCTTATAGCCACAAACAGGCCTGACCTTATTAACGATGTCTGTGTAGAGACAGGAATTAGTGATCATGATATCGTCATAGCGTCGATGGTGACCAAAGTTCATAAACCAGTCAAGAAGGCTAGGAGCGTGTTTTTGTTGGGAATAGCCGACAAGCAAATGTTATGATCCCACTTAGAGAATAAATGAGCACTGTGTAATTCCGGGACCATGGATGTAGAGGAATTGTGGACTAAATTTAAGCGCATTGTTACTAAAGGGTTAGGGAAATATGTGCCAGTAAAGACGATTAAGGATGGAAAAGATCCACCGTGGTATAATAATAATGTTAGAAAGCTGCTGAGAAAGCAAAGGCTGTTGCACTCTCGATTCAAAAAAGAACACACAAATGATGACAGGCAAAAGTTAGTAGAGATTCGTGCGTCTATAAAAAGATCGATGCGTGAAGCATACAATAATTATCACAGCCATACCTTAGCAAAAGATCTTTCCGAGAACCCGAAAAAATTCTGGTCCTATGTAAAATCGATAAGCGGATCAAAGCCCACTGTCCAGTCACTAGTTGATCATTCCGGGACAGTAATAGAAGAAAGCAAACGGAAAGCTGAAATTCTAAATTTAACCTTTAAGAAATCTTTCACGCAGGAGGACCGCACAAATATACCATCATTTTATCAACGTACTAATTCCGAAATGGGGGACATAGCAATAGGTATTTCCGGTGTAGAGAAGCAGCTGAGAGAGCTTAAATACGAAAAAGTCAGCTGGTCCGGATGGAATACCAGTTCGGTTTTACAAAGACTATTCTGCGGCATTGGCCCCCTACTTAGCTTGCATTTATAGCGAATCTTTAATTCAGCGCAAAGTTCCTAGTGATTGGAAAAAAGCGCAGGTGACTCCCGTGTATAAGAAAGGAAAGAGAACTGACCCATACAATTACAGGCCAATATCGTTGACATCGGTTTCATGTAGAATTTTGGAGCATATTCTCAGTTCGAATATAGTAAATTTCCTTGAAACGGAAAAGCTTCTTTCCATGAATCAGCACGGGTTTAGGAAACATAGTTCATGTGAAACTCAGCTTGCCCTTTTCTCACATGACATCTTGCGAGCCATGGACGAAGGGCATCAGGCGGATTGTGTTTTTCTCGACTTCAAAAAGGCGTTTGACGCGGTGCCACACTGCAGACTGCTAACGAAGATACGAGCTTATGGAATAGGTTCACAGATTTGTGACTGGCTGGAAGACTTCCTAAGTAATAGAACGCAGTACGTTGTTCTCGACGGCGAGTGTTCATCAGAGACAAGTGTATCGTCAGGCGTGCCCCAGGGGAGTGTGATAGGACTGCTATTATTTTCTATCTATATAAATGATCTGATGGACAGAGTAAGTTGTAATTTGCGGCTGTTTGCTGATGATGCTGTGGTGTATGGGAGGGTATCGTCTGTAACTGACTGTAATAGCATACAGGTTGACTTAGACAAAATTTCTAGTTGGTGCGAAGAATGGTAGCTAGCTCTCAATGTAGAAAAATGTAAGGTGATGCGCATGAGTAGAAAAAACAATCCCATAATGTTCGAATACAGCATTAGTAGTGAGCTTCTTGATGCTGTCGCGTCGTTCAAATATCTAGGCGTAACATTGCAGAGCGATATGAAATGGAACGAGCATGTAAGGACAGTTGTGAGTAAGGCAGACAGCCGACTTCGGTTTATTGGGAGAATTTTGGGAAGATGTACTTCACCTGTAAAGGAGACCGTGTATAAAACGCTTGTACGACCACGTCTTGAGTATTGCTCAAGTATTTGGGACCTGCAGCAGATCGGTTTGAAGGAAGACATAGATGCAGTTCAGAGGCGAGCAGCTAGATTTGTTACCGGTAGGTTCGACCAATGCGCGAGTGTCATGGAAATGCTCCAGCAACTCAATTGGGGATCGCTGGAAAAAAGACGACGTTCTTTTCGTGAATTTCTGTTAAGTAAATTTAGAGGGCCGGAATTTGAAGCTGAGTGTAGTACGATCTTGCTGCCTCCTACTTACATTTCGCGTAAAGATCACAAAGACAAGATAAGAGAAATTAGGGCTCATACGGAGGCATATAGGCATTCTTTCTTTCCTCATTCAATTTGGGAGTGGAATAGGAAAGGAAATGCCTAGTAGTGGTACAGTGTACCCTCCGCCAAGCACCTTACGGTGAATTGTGGAGTATATATGTAGATGTAGATGTAGAGGTCTTATACTGAAGAAAAAAATTCTATAAGGCAAATCAATCAACTTTGTAGCATTTGGTTTTCTGCCAGTAATCTGTGTTGTACTAGCACAATATTTCAATTGTGTTACTCGCTATCTTAATCAGGTGCAACACGAGGTTGAATCCAGTATGGAAAAGTTTCCATATTTATGCCTCCGTATGGTGGCTAGGCATTCTGACATTGGTCCACACTGCAGGAAGCGCTCCATCCTACAACCGCACCAACCAAGAGCCACTACTCTACTATTTACTAGCTCTGGCTGTTACAACTGCTGTGAGCATTCTTTTTGCCTCATGTCAGTAATTTTGTCATGTGAAGTTCTGTTCTGCCTCCATACTGTACTGGGTTTTAGTTTTCTGGCTGCTGTTATTTAAGCTTTCATGGAGACTATTCTATGCTGTTACTGTAGCCAACCGCAACAATTGCACCATGTGAGGGGCAGCGTCAAGTTTGAGGTCCACACCCTTAGAAGCAGCTGCCAGCTCACTGGCTGCTGATGTAGAAACTGCCTTTCGTTCTCTAGGTGACTGTTCTCAAGTGCTTGATTTCTTGTCCGATTCAGCACCGTCGGTGCACTCTGTGTTTTTTGTTCTGGGTTATTTATCCTCCAAGTTTGGATATTTCCTCCATTGTCACTTTAGGAGATACAGTGCAGGATTTCAGGTGGAACTAAAATGATATCCCATGTCATGGTTGATAAGATTCTATGTGGCCTTCATTTCAATGAATTCTTTAATAACACTATATCAGTATTTGGGTGTTTGTGTGAGAATCTTGACATCATCGTAATTCATCAAATGATTTAATTCCAAACAATGTTCTGTTATAGCCGAGGTGGAAGATTGATTGAATATGGTGTGCCATTGGTACCACAATGATCTTGTATCCCCAATTACTGTAGGCCCAGATCATCCTTTACATTCTGTAAGAGAGCATTAATCTTGGTTAGTGGACAGAATACACACAACATTCTACTTGAGAAGTATTCTCCTGATTTTCGCTATTATTGGTACAGCATATGACAAATATGCAACCGTCTCCATTTCTTCTTGTACTTCTGCTGACCCCTCTGGTGGAGAAAAAGGTGCACCACCTTCTCAATAACTCTGGATGAATGTCAGTTTCTGTAGAACTCAGACTGAAGGTATTTTTCCAGTTGTCAGCATCCTGAACAGTTTGTGCCCGATGAACCAGAGTTTTGAGTACACCATTCTTTTGCGCCAGATGGTGGCAGCCAATGACATCTAAGAATGGGAGTTGTCCAGCATTTTGGTATTCAGTCTTTGCGGAATTTAATGCTCTACATTTTTTTGTAACCTTAGCTTTTTCGATTAAACGCTTGGTTTTTGAGGAAATCGAAGAAAAAAAAATCTAGTAGTTCCGTAGGGTCGAGCATCTTTCCCTGCATTTTAGGGTCCAGCATAAATGCTGCGAGATGGGTTGGTTCAATTCCAAGCCAAAACAATGTGAATTCCAAACTCAAAATATGGAACTTACATTTTAAATGATAGGCATTTACATTCACGTATTGGTTGATCAATGATCAAGACAAGGGCAACAGAACAGGAATAATTGCTGACATAATTATGGTAATGTTGCAAAAAAGGAGGACAAAGTAAAAACCCACCCGGATCCCAGACAAAGAAGGACATGTTCAGGGTTATACGGATGTCTGGTCACCCTATACATACCGTATATAGTAGCTTCAAATTTCACTTAATATGCACATCTCATTTTACTGTACAAAACAGCAATTAAAAAATCCATATATAAACAACAGCTTTAGTTCATCAGTGAATTCATGCACCACAAGGACCTTTAATTTGTTTGTAGTTTGTCGTAATCATAACAGATTTTGAAACAACTTTAAGAAACAAGGAGAACTGTCGCAAATAAATGATTTTCATGTGAAAATTTTGTAAGGGATAAATTGCCAACACCTTAGATGGTCAAAAAAATTGGGTGTTTCCAGTCTGGCAACTGCACAAGTGAACACAAAGCCAGAAAATTACTAAAATACAACCGAAGTGTTAACTCAGTTCAGATGCACACATGTGAAACACAGTGTCTTCAGAGTGGCTTTCCTGGAGTGCCATATCATTGTTCGCTTACTTGGAGCAGAGACAATGTGGTGCGGACTCTGCGAAACTCCTGGTTGTTTCCATAAATGTGCAGTGATACTGTTTTCAGGGGAAGGGGGGGGGGGGGAATTCCCTCTTTTGTATTGTAAGAACTAAATTTCGCCATTACAGCTCACTGTAAAATTACCCATACGCACTGAACTATGGTTATGATCAGTTTAAGTAGCTATTTTTTATTTTAATACTTTTTTATTTGAGCACCCCTAGTGTTTATTTTTAAATATAAATAAAATATTTGAATAGGTTTAGGTTTATATGGATCTGGACTTAACCTCCTTCTTTGAAATGAACACATTTTTCGATTATCAATATTTTAAAGATCAAAGAATTAGCCCTAGAACTACCAAGCATCGAAATTTACGGTTCACATTTCCTGGAACTGCCAACCTTGAAATAATGAACCTTTTGAAATACTGAATTTATAATGCTGATATGCCATCTAGTGAGTAGCTACTAAACACTAAAATACACAGGCAGGTTTGTTTATTCGATTTGTTAATTTTTCTGCCAATGTTAGTGATTTTTAGGCTATAAAGTTTATTTAGTCAATGACAATGGCGTTTCGGGGGAAAAATTATGTAAATAAACTGGTGTGAGGTTTAGGATTTACTTGAAAATACAAGTGATTTTATTAACATAGAACATTGTAAAACATTAATTAAAGATTCTAAAACTGAAATTGATAGTGATATTTTAGATAATAACTTTTTATAAATTATAATTCATCGCAGAAATTGAGGCGGCTTTAAACTCTGAACGTGAAACACCTCTAGTCCATCATTTGGAGAAATATTTTGTAAGTTTAGGTTTTATTCAGAGAAATGTGGGGTTTCAACTTGCCAAAAAAATTGTAGCACAAGTGAATATTTTAAATTATTTTACCCACCACACTTAAAGTAAATGATGTTCTGCATGCAACTAGCAAGGAAATTAATGCATCATCATCATCATCATCATCATCAGCATCATCAGCATCATTGTTAGAGACTGATTATGCCTATCAGCATTTAGTCTGGAGCATAGTACCTCTAATAAAACTACTCCATGATCCCCTATTCAATGCTAAACATTGATGCCTCGTCTGATGTTATGCCTTTTACTTCAAAATCATTCTGCACCGAATCTAAGTACTTTCTTCTTGGTCTACCTCAACTCCTCTTACCTTCCACTGACGAGCTCATGAGTCTCTTAGGTAACCTTGCTTCTCCCATGCGTGTAACGTGACCCCACCATCTCAGTCTGTTCGCTCTAACTGCTTCATCTATGGTGTTCATTCCCAGTTTTTCCTTGATTTCCTCATTATGGACAACCTCCTGGCATTGTTCCCATCTATTAGTACCTGCAATCATATCTGTAACCTCTACCTCATGAATAAGGTAACCTGTATCCACCCAACTTTCACTCCCATACAACAAAGTTGGTCGAAAGATAGAGCGGTGCATTGCTAACTTAGTCTTGGTACTTACTTCCTTCTTGCAGAAGAGAGTAGATCTTAGCTGAGCACTCACTGCATTAGCTTTGCTCCATCTTGATTCCAGTTCTTTCATTATGTTGCCATCCTGTGAGAAAATACATCCGAGGTACTTGAAACTGTCCACCTGTTCTAACTTTGTTCCTCCTATTTGGCACTCAATCTGTTTAAATCTCTTTCCCACTGACATTACTTTTGTTTTGGAGATTCTGATCTTCATATCATAATCCTTGCACCTCTGATCAAGCTCTGAAATATTAGTTTGTAACCTTTAAATCGAATCGGCCATTACAACTAAGTCATCCGCATATATGAGACTACTTATTTTGTTTTCTCCTATTTTAATCCCACCCTGCCAGTCTACTGTTTTCAACATATGATCCATGAATAGTATGAACAACAGTGGTGACAGGTTACAGCCTTGTCTTACCCCTGAAACTACCCTGAACCATGAGCTTAATTTGCCATCTACACTAACTGCTGCCTGACAGTCTACGTAAAGCCCTGTAATTGCCTGCAGAAGTTTGCCTCTTATATCATAATCTTGTAGAACTGACTGTAGCTTCCTCCTAAGAACACGGTCATAAGCCTTTTCTAGATCTACGAAACATAGATGCAATTCCCTTTTCCACTCATAGCACTTTTCCATTACCTACCGCAAGTTAAAGATTTGGTCCTGACAGCCTCTGTTGTCACACTGAATTCTGTCTTTCCTCACTTAGAGACACCAGTACCTCAGTGACTACCAGCATGACCTGATTTAGACCTTTTCATGGCGAGCCATCCACTCAGATGCTACCCACTTTGACTAGGGGCTCTTCTCATAGGTACCACCAAGCCATAGAAACGGTGATCTTGCAGGACAACTATTGCCAGGAGTCCTGATGACCCAGGGATATGGTCACCAACTCCTTGACATGTGAGAGGAATTCTAAGCTCAGGCATTGCCAGTGCAACCTCTCTGCTGTCAGGGGAATACGGGAACAGAAGGGTACATGACGCCCCCCCTACCCCCACACACAACAGACTGCCTGCCATGCTGGGTATCGGGTGCTATGGATACCATTATGAGATAGGGTGCAGGAGATTTCAATGCACAATGGATGTAACAAGTACTCCATATCATGTGTCCTTACCCAATGGCTGGATAGAGGATGGAGTCCAAGTCCATTTCATGATGAGTGCCAAGGCTTTTATGAACAATATAGACATGATGCACCACTTACGATGTCCTTCCCCATAAAGGAATGCATTTTTGGTGAATTTTGAAAGATAGAGGTCAAACCCATATAGGGGACCTTGTCTGTATGGGCAAACTTTGAAGACTCTTTTCAGTCGCCTGTTACGACAGGTAGGAATACCTCGGGCCTATTCTAACCCCTTTACCCACAGGGGGAATGAAATAAAAGTCATGCAGAATCTTAGCCACCATGACATGGAATATCAGCTTAGTTCCACCTACAATCCAGCACTCAATCTCCTGAAGACACAATGAAGGCCACATCCAAACTGCGGGAGGAATAACTCTGCATATGGTGAGCCAGCACAAACAACACAGTGTGAGCACAGATGGTGCTGACTAAAGCACCTGAGGATGGTGGCATGCAGAACAAATGGCAGTTTCAATACCAGGAGCCAGAGAGTAATCTGAAAGCTGCCTGTAGTGGGTACAAACCTCAAATGGAGCACTTGACACGGCTAGAATGTCAAATTACAAAATGACAAGAGCCAAAAAGTACATGCAAAGTAATTGGAGCAGCCACACCTAGTAAATACTAGGGTAGCATCCATTGGTCAGTGTGGACATTGGGTGGAGCACCTCCTGCAATGTGAACCACTGTCAGAACGCCTGTCCACCACACACAGGCATAGATATTGGGCCCGATGCACACAGGATACAACCTCAGGAACCACCTGATGATGATCACGAGTAGTACTAGTGGATTACTGGCAGAAAACTCTATTGTTCTAAATGATAAAATCCCACCAGGAAAGTCTTAAAAATCTACATCAAATAAATCAAGATAAGGATGTAAAATGTCATTGATGATGAGGCAAATAGAAAAAGAGCATAAATTCAAATAAGCCAAGGATGTGAAAAGAAAAACAACAGTAACCCTTTCAAAGGGACAACTCTAGCATTCATCTCAATCAATTTATGTTAATCATGAAAAACCTAAATCTGGCAAACAACAGAGCACTAAAATCTGGCTCTCCGTGAACGATAACAGAAGAGTGTGCCAACCACTGTACTTCCTCAACTGATGATGACAATAAAGTCAGTAACACAAATGTAAAGTGAAACTTAAATCTTTTAACGTGAGTAGTATAAAGCACACTTTAGCCACAGTTAATTAGTGGAATACTGAAACACATTAAATAAATGGTCACTGAAATTGCAGATGAACAATATTAAATCTACTCTAACTGGTCAATAGTGGAATGTTACAAACATAACACAGGTCGACAATTTTTGACTTTTTGTCTGGGGTTTGCATGAAAATATGAATTTCTGACTAAATTGACCCTGCTGATCACAAATCTGCAGCCTGTTTCTCTGTAGCACGTCAGGTTTTAGCACCACCATCATCATCATCATATTCACCATTGTCTAATTCGCGCCCAATGAAATTGGAAAGCAATTATGGGACAATGGAAATGAAATGGAACAGTAAAGTGGTTAAAAAAGAATTGTAAGAAAGGCATATGAATTATAAGAAGCATATATTATGGTGGGCCCTTCCAGGTAGAGGTATTACGTCTGTTTTCGTTTGCCCATGAATTAACGCTTGATATCCTTCCTCTTGTGTGTTACTTCTCCTTCACGTGTGATGCACCAACAGTAGTCAGCCATTATGTTTATTCCCCAACCACCTTGATAACAATGTTCCATAGTTTTAAGTTACTGATGAAATCGTTCACCTTTTCCTCTGATGTGTCAGCCAAATTTTCTTGAAAACTCTCCAAGTGTGACATTAGAAAATGTAGTTTTAGAGAAACCTTGCATCCTAACTGTTTAAAGGACTGCAGCATGTCTTCCACTATTTCCTTGTAATCAGGCTGCTTATTCTGCCCAAGGAAATGATGCACAAAATTTTTTACTGTCAAAGTGCTCATCAGACATCAACTTCCTTATATCTGGGCCAACAAATATCCGTTCTTTCAACTTTGCAGCAGATAGATTTGGGAATTGCCTACACAGGTATTGGAAACAGTTTCCTGTTTTGTCCATTGCTTTAACATACTGCTTCATGAGTCCTAATTTGATGTGCAGTGGAGGCACTGAAATATGACCTTGATTAACCAAATGTCCATTCACTATGTTCTTTGATCCCATTGTCAGATTTTGCCTCTTAGGCCACTCTCTCCTACTCCAATGCTCATGATAAGCTCTACTGTCCCATTCACACATATAGCAAGGCATCTTAGTGTACCGTGCTTGCTGACCAAGAAGAATGCCAATCATTTTAAAGTCACCACACACAAGCCACTGGTGTTCTTCGTACTTCACATTTTGTAGAAATATTTTCATGGTATTTTATGTCTCTTAAATGTACTGAATACGCAATTGGAATTGATCCTAGGTCATTTCCAATTTGTAGCAACACTGCTTTCAAATTTCGCTTTGAAGAATTTATAAACAATCTCCATTCCTTACTCTCATACTTCTGAGCGTGATCCCAGTAGATTTGCTGCATCTTTTGAGAGTCCTAAGTCTTCCACCAAATTGTCAAGTTCTATTTGAGTAAGAGGTTTTGGGCTACTATCGGTACCACAGTCACAATAGTCAGATTCACTGCTTTCTTGACTTACATCTGGTTCAAAGAATTCAAGAGAATCCACTGATGTTGGTGGAGAGGGGATTGGTTGTCCTGGGCCATGAGGAACAGGTCTAATTGCCGAATCTAAGTTTGGATACGATATGTTTTTCATGTTTCTTCTGTTGTATCCCATTACGTTCATCATACAGAAGTAACATTCATCAACATGATTCTTTTGTTCACGCCATACCGTAGGAATTGCGAAGTTCAAGCACTTGATTTTACCTTCACTCCATTTCCTTAACTGCTTCACACATGTATGGCACACGATGTGTGGAGCAAATGACTTGTCCTGATCGCCGAGCTTGTGGTGTCGCACAAGTCTAAAGTGCGTGCCACCTACTTTTGCCGCGTGCCGCCATGCACGCACGGCGCAGCATTCTTACGACGTCAGCCACGAGCGCCCTCTGCTACAATTCCGCTCGTGGCCACCACTGAACGACATCGTTCACTTGGGACTGAGATAGGAACCAGTTGGGATTCAGATAGGCACTAGGACTCATCAGTAGGCAGGCCTCTAGCTCAACTATGTATCAGCATTCTGCAGTACTGAGCTATGTAAAAGTTAAGTATTACTAAGTCTCTAAGAAATATATATCTTGTTCTAATGTACTCTGGTGTTTCTAGTTTCTGTTGTCCCCCTGGCTGGTCACCTCCTACCTGCACAAGCGTGCATCCTTTATTCCTGTGTCGATCTTTCTATTCGGCCACCGACACCTATGACGGAAACGAGACACAAAAGCGGTGACAAGGCTGGGACACAAAAGAGCTTAATGCCGAAATATGCAAAATATGACTTATGCACAAATTTTGTTATTTGTCGACGTCTTTCTCATATCACATAATTTCCACAGATATACCAAGATGTATCTGGGCTATTCACAAACTGCCTTCCTGACATTTTTAACACACCTTCAGTGAAATACCACCACTCACAACAAAGTGCCAAAGCACCTTCTTGTAGCTGTAGCACTCACTCACTGATTTCTGTGACGATAATGGAACGTCAGCTCAAAGCTCATTAGCCCCCTCTGCCTCAGCTTCACACAAAAAATGCAGCATTGCCACATTTCTATGGTTGTGGACCCTGCATAACAGATTTTGCAGCCAATGGTAGGTTTGGAGGGGGGGTAGCTGTGCAGAAAAACTGAGGGTGATGGAAAAAAATTGATATGATTTTCATATTCAGGGGTGCAAATTTAGTAAAGAACACCACTTACTTTCCAAACCCTAGAATCCATGTCGACCTGTGTAATGTAACATTTGTATGCAAATTAGAAAGATTGTCAGCTGACCATTGTGCACGAATCTGACAAGGAGAGGACGCCTACTCATCATTGCCGAATTAGTCCAATTTTATGGTATGTGTAGGACATGGTGAGATATGAAAGTGCACCAAGTGGGAACTCCAGATGGCTAAGGGTTTAGGAAATAAAAGGAATTTTGGTATGGATCTATCACCATATGCACCTTAACTGCCTGTGAGAGAGAGTGTTTAGAAAGCAGTGTTTGGCTCAGCAGTAAGAGATTGGATTTTTATGAAAGGTTCATGGGTTCGATTCCGGCCGGTGGCAAAAAATTGTCTGCTCCTTGGCAATGCGTACACTACTGACTTCACAATTAACTGCAACATCATATATGTTATTTTGTATTTATATGTGCACAACATCAGCATGGGACATCATTATTTAAAACAAGCATATTATCTTGCAAACTTGGGGTTGTGAATGGTGCATAAGGTGCACAAACGAATAATCATGAGTGGCGCCGTCGGACTGTGCGATGAAAGAAGCTGTTTTCAGAATGTCAATCTAGTTTGTTTCTCTATTGAGACACTGAAAAAAAACGTGTAACTGCAAAAGGGAGCGTTTATAACATGTACAAGATGTGGTCAGAATTATTGCTTCCTCTGTTTCTTCAATGAACATCACCTCAGTACAAGTAATTGATCAATTGCAAAAGAATGCAACTATCGATTTACATACACGACGTCCCCAATACGCATTGCCTACAGTCCCTTCTTAAATGTTTCTAGTCTCGAATTTCATCCAATGCCCTTTCTTTTTTTGTTTATACAAATTAATAAAATAGCCTATATGATGATGCGGTTATTTGTGACGTCAGTCTATATCTACATAAATACCCTCAAAAATTCTAGAAAAGGTAATGTACAAGCAACTTCTCACCCACCTAACCTCAAATGACATATTGTCTAAAACACAGTTTGGATTTCTGAAAGGTTCCGATATCTAGAATGCTCTTGACACCTACAGTGAGAATGTACTTAATTCATTAGATAATAAATTACAAGAAGCAGGTATTTTCTGTGATTTATCAAAGGCATTTGATTGTGTCAACCATAACATCCTTTTAAGTAAATTACAATTCTATGGTGTCACGGGAATTGCTGCAAAATGGTTCAAGTCGTACCTCGCTAACAGGAAAGTGCAAGGGACTAGTGAATTAAGCCAACAGTCATCATCATATTGGGGAGAAATTACATGTGGTGTCCCACAAGGATCCATCTTAGGGACATTGCTTTTTCTTGTGTACATTAATAACCTCTCATCAGTTACACTGCCAGAAGTAGAGTTCGTTTTGTTTGCAGATGATACAACGGTTCTGGAAAGGTCTGCTAATGATATTTTCATTAACATTAATAAATGGTTTAAAGCCAACTCATTGACACTAAACTTTTAAAAGACTTACTACACGCAGGTCAGACTAAGAGATTCCCATCCAGTATATGCATAAAGTATGAGGAAGATCAGATAGAAGAGGCTGACAGTATAAAATTCCTGGGATTACAGCTCGATAATAAATTCAGTTGGGAGGAGCACACCACAGAACTCCAGAAACGACTTAACAAATCTGTATTTGCAATATGAGTGGTATCAGACACAGGAGACATAAAAATAAAAAAGCTTGCATACTTAGCTTACTTTCATTCCAGAATGTCATATGGTATAATATTTTGGGGTAACTTTTCAAGTCAAGCAAAAGTTTTCAGTCCAAAAGCGTGTAATGTGTATCATTTGTGGTGCAAATTCACAGCCAGCCTCGTCAAAGAACTGGGTATATTAACTACTGCCTCTCAGTATATTTATTCCTTAATGAAATTTGTCATAAATAATATATCCCTTTTCCAACCAATAGCTCAGTTCATACCTACAATACTAGGAACAAAAATGATCTACACAAGGACTTAAAAGCACTTACTTTAGTTCAAAAATGGGTCCACTACTAAGAAACACATATCTTCAATAATTTACCAACAACCATAAAAAATTTAGCTACAAATAAAGATCACTTTAAGAGGACCCTAAAAGACTTTCTAGTGGCCAACTCCTACTCCACTGATGAATTCTTAAATATAACCAAATAATGCTTGTATCTGTATTCATACTGAAACTTCCTGGCAGATTAAAATTGTGTGCCGGAACCGGGACTCGATTCCTGGTTCCGGCACACAATTTTAATCTGCCAGGAAGTTTCATATCAGCGCACACTCCACTGCAGAGTGAAAGTTTCATTCTGTATTCATACTATTATTATATTATAAGCTTGTAAAAAGTGTATGTACCTGTGTTAATAACATGATATCAACTTGTAAAGGAGAAAAAAATAATAATTGACATGTTCCACATCCATGAGGATCACCTCAACACAGATCAATGGAACGAACCAACTAATCTAATCTAATCTGCAAACCACTGTGAAGTGCATGGCAGAGGGTACGTCCCACTGTACCAGTTATTAGGTTTCCCCCCCATTCCATTCACGTATTGAGTAGGGGAAGAATGATTGTTTAAATGCCTCCATGTGTGCTGTAATTAATCTAATCTTGTCCTCACGATCCCTGCGGGAACAATATGTAGATTTAAGCATTGCCAAGGAGCAGAAATATATTTGCTGCCGGGTGGAGTTGAACCTGCAACCTTCTCAATACAAAGCCGATCTTTTACTGCTGAGCCATACACCGCTTCCAAAACACGCCATCACAGGGACGGTTGATAAGATGCATATCCGTATCAAACTTTCTTTTATTTCCTAAACGCTTGGCCATCTGGAGTTCCCAATTGGAGTACTTTTGTGTCTCACCACTCCCTACGTGTACCATAAATTTGGATGAATTTGGCGATGACGAGTAGGTGTCCTCTCCTTGTTAGTGCAGATAAACTATTACCAGGTGGATTACTTTTGTACACCATGCAAATGCAACTTCCATCTCTCTTGTTAGACCTGAATTATGCTGTGTAAGATCTTTTTTTAAGTATCTTCAATAAAAAAGGTTTTATAAAATATTTGATGGTGTCGAGGTATATATCAGAACAATTACTTCATGGTCATAACTTTTACAATAGAAAAGTGTAATACAGGTCTAAGAATGCTGTGGAACATCAGTCAACAAGAAGAAAGAGCAGAACAATAAGAATAAGAAGAAGAATAATAAGAAGAAGAGGAAAGAAAGAAAGCAAAATACTGTTTCAGATTTCTGGATCATCTCACTGCAAGCCATTTCTATACAAATTACACTACGTAAGCAGGCCGGAATGCTAAATATATATTAATGAATATTCTGAAAATGCTTCATATCTTCTAATATGTACACTCTTAGCCATCTGTAATGTGAAATGCAAAGGCTTAGCATTAACCAAATGCAGAGTGTGAACAAAATAAAAACATACCAGGTCAGCAGTGAAGAACACGAAAACAGCATACATGTAGTATTCAAACAATTGTATCATTCCAGCAATGACATCACTTGCAATACGTCTTAGCAGTTGACTCATTTGCAGGTATTTTCCACAGTAACGCAGAACTGTTAATGTTGTTGTTGTGAGTACAGGAATTTTAAGAAAATCACGTTGGGCCTGTTTCCTTGCCAATGGTTTTAGGTTTCTGCAAATAGGGTACATATACAGACTTTATAGTACATGAAGCATATTCAAGAATGAATCAAATGTTCATTTAACATATAAGAACAAAAACCACAGTTATTAATATAGTTATCTCATTGATATAATACTGGACAGACACTTCAAAAAATTAAACAAACAGAAATCCATCTTAAAAACAGTGTTTCCTTGGCATTAACACACACACACACACACACACACACACACACACACACAAAATCTCCTACATTTTGGAAGAGTTACTCTCCCAAATTGTAACTGTCTATTACACCACACTGGACAACAGCCTTATCTGATTTCGGGCAATTGCTCTTCTAAACAGAAGAGCAGGTGCTAAAAGCCTATTGGCATAACTTACCTAACACATTGCTGTAGCTCCTGCTACACATTCGAAAATTCTTTGATCACACATGATAGAGCAACATACTTGGGTGATACGACTACTGTTAAATATCATCATATAGCACCCAACCTGACAGTGACAATAGCTCTGCCAACGTTATCTATATTTATATATTCGAGGTAACAAGTAACTAACATAAAAAAGAAATGAGAATTAGTTGTGTAGAGGAGCGTTATACTTACTTTATTGCCCCCTTTCTTTCTATGCCCCCTTCCAGATACTTAATCTGAGTTTAACGTAGACAAACAGTAAAAGCTGTTTTTGAAACTATTACCCAATACGTAGCATGCCAATTTCACAATATAAACTAAACCCACGGCTTTTAGACTTTTCGGTGCAATTATGACACAATAACAACTGTAAATTTTTGTTTTCTGTTTGACATTCATATGATCGTATTACAAAATGAAGTTTATCAAGATGACTCAAGAATATTATAAGAAAGTATGACTGTCTACAATATACAGAATAATGCTGTACTTCCACCTTCTCTATTATTGCACAAATTGAATAGAATATAAATTGAAAAAGAATATAAATGCAATTGTGTTGTGCTCTTCAAAATTTGATTACTATATCTCCCGAAAGACCATTAAGAAAAAATTAGAAATATTTGAGCCCACACAGAGGCTTTTTGGCATTCGTTTTTCCCATGAACCATAAGCACCAGTATGCAACATACCTTCCAACACATGCTGTGAGGTGGTTTGTGGAGTAAACCTATAGATGTAGATATAGAATCCATGTTATTAATCTTGAATTACACTGTGAATCCTACTACTGTTATTCTAAATGAAATTATTCAATTTTCTGTGTCAGTCACAAGCTTTTCGGGAATTAAAACTACTGTGATTGATGCATTACTTGTATGCTGACAATCTGGATTGATTGTAGAATAAATCTAACATTGTTCAGTTTTGCTTGGAACAAATATGATATTACTTTTACAAAACTGATCTAATAATTTTCCTTTCATTACAGAAACTCTAACATACAAAATAAAAGAAAGAAAGCAAAGACATTCTCTCTTCACAATCTACAACATTTAGAAGAGTTCAATTTATACCTCATACATCACAGTGCAAATAGTCATGTGGATAAAAGCCTCTCAATTTTTTATATTGTTCATGTTATTTGTTCACAACCAAAACTAAGTTACAGCAAACTAAAGGCAGTGTGTCCACAAAGACGTTAAGACTACTTTTAAAATATGTACTTATAAAGGTCACATATAGAACACTTACTTATTGCTGTCACCCCCTCCTTCATCAACAAAATCTTTCTTTACATCTTCTGGAACATCATCATCACTTTCATCACTGTAGTCCCCAGTCATGCCATCCTAAATGTGATATACAAAAACATTTAAGATTTCAAGAACATTTAACTGCAAGAAATTACACTATAATAAAATGTTTTGTTAAGATTGAAACAAACAATGTCTTACCCTTATATTGGCTAAGATGTCCTCCTCCTGTGATTCAACAGGAATAATATCAAATGGTGACCCTGATGCTGAATAACGCAGAAAATAGCTACCAGTAGTTGATGAGCTATCTTGTGATTGGGCACTACTAGTACTACAATCTGGGCTAGCTGTATGACTTGCAAGGTTCATGCTGCTACCTTCATCAAATTTCAATCCTTTTAGAGCATTTCGCAGAGATTTGAATTCCTAAAAATTAAAAATTAAAAAAAATGAATGACTGATTAACAAATTGGCATACAAACAAACATAACTAGGTAATAGTGACATATGAAGCATGAGGCATCACAAAAAACATTGATAATCATTTTAATCGCAACACTGTACACAATAATGACAATCCATAAACAAAGCTGGATGAAAGTGGAGCTAGAACTATAATCCAACCATATAGAACTGTGAACAATCACCATCTGAAGTTACAGCATGCTATCTAGTTCAACAACCGTGTTTAGTTCAGTCACTTTCAAATATGCTTCAGAGATGGAATAAACATTAACTGGTTATTTACCTGTGTCTATTATCCCCCCCCCTCGAGTTTTTGTACATTTCAAAAGTGCTTTTGACTTGCATACTGAATAACAGTGTACTGAGAGCTGAGCTCAGAATAGCAGCCACTGACATACCTATAGCTTTGCAAACAATGTTCTTACTGAAACATCATTCACACTATAACAAGGTATTATTATTAACCCCAATAAAATCAATCATCTGGAAAGTAAAAATCCTACAAACTTGTTGTAATCTATAAACAAGCAAATAAATCTGGAGGAAAATACTAATTAAACACCTTTGAATAAAACAAATGAGATGTATGTTTTAAAAAATTTATTTATGATGAAAGTAACAAAACTAATGTTGTTACATTATTCCAAGTAAATTAAGTTAGCGACACTGTGGAATTTAGTTGTAGCTGTGTCTCATATGTTTATATACTTTAAAAATCCAAAATTTTATAGACCACTTAGTGCTGAGGGTAACTGCAGCTGTGGTAATACATTCTTTCAACTAAACAAAACTTTGTCCGATTAGCCTCGAGAGGCCCACTGGGTACTGACCGGCTGCCGTGTCATCCTCTGTCCGATGGCATTAACAGATGTGGTATGGAGGGGGACATGGTCAGCGCCCTGCACTCCCAGCCGTTATGTCAGTTTTCGTGACCGGAACTGCTGCTTCTCAATCAAGTAGCTCCTCAGGTGGCCTCACAAGGGCCGAGTGCACCGCGCTCACAAACAGCACTCGGCAGACCAGGATGGTAACCCATCTAAGTGCTAGCCAAGCCTAACAGTGCTTACCTTCAGTGATCTAATGGGAGCCAGTGTATCCATTGCAGCATGGCCATTGGCACATGCTTAGGAAATCGATTTTAATATTGATGGTTGGCCACAAGTTCTGTATAACAGAGACTTTCTTGATTTAGTAGCTGATTACCTATAGTATTGTAAGGTTATGAAAATTGTCATTAATAAGGTAAAAAGTATATGGTTTGGAGAAAGTATACATAATTCTCAGGATAAAATTAAAACCACACAATCAGTCATGAAGGAAGAATCTGGTCAGCAGCTCAGAGCTGAGGATATAATGTCAGTATGTAAAGGAGATTTACTGGTAAGTCAGATATATGTGCAATTTTTAACAATCACTTTCTGAATATAACAAGTGGATTAAATATAACCTTAATTCCTACATAACACTCTTAGAAAATAGCATTCCGAGACTGTTGCCTGAAGTACTTCTCCATGATACTGTATTTTTCCCTAGTCAGTAACTATTTAAATCACTAAAAACTAAGGATTCCTATGGCTATGATGGGGTATCTAGTAGAATACTGAAGTACTGTTCCACCTCTGTTAACCCAGTGCTTAGCTATATTTGTAGAAACCCGTTTTTCAGGATTGTGTTCAAAAACTAAATGCAGAGTTGTTAACCATTAGAATCATACCTGAAATAAGAGATAGTTCAACATGAAAAATACTTTGTGTATTTTCATTCAATTGTAACATATAGTGTTATTTTTTGTGGGCAACACCTCAAATTCAAAATCAGTATTTATTGTACAGAAACGGGTGGTGTGGGTAAGCTCACATACCTTTTGTTGAACCCTGTTTAGTAGTTTAAGAATTTTGACATTGGCCTCTCAATACATATTTTCTTTAAAGTCGTTTGTTGTTAACAATATTTGGTTATTCCTAGGAGTTAGCAGCTTTCATTCAGTTAATACTAGACATAAGTCTAATCTGCATTTGTAAAATGGCTCCTTGAACCTCATGCAGAAATGTGCGCAGTACTCTGCCACATCCATTTTTAATAAGCTGCTACAAGAATTCAAAGAGCTTAGCAGTAATCCACACACTTTCACGGCTAAACTGTAAAGTTTCCTCATGGCTCACACTACCTATTGTCAAGGAACGCTTAGAAGAATTGAAAAATTCACCTATTTTCTGTATTACACTGTTGTTCTTTTATTTATGCACAGACCTAGCGTGTGCATACAATCACTTTAAGTTTAACTTTATCAATTACTAATCCTTTGTTAAAATCTGAAGCACTGACTTGCTCGATGACCAAGGAGGCTTGTTCCTCAATGTGGTCCTGCAGAACATGACAAATATAAATAAATAAAATTGTCTAGACCACAAAACTGGCAGTGCCTGAACAAAAATTTGTTCTAGTGACAGCTGTTAAGTGCAGTCTGAATCACGAACACCCATTAAAGTAAGATCAGGAAGTATCTCATTATCATTTTATTTCTAATGTAACATCTAGACCTCTTTAGTATGGACAAAATATCTTTCAGAGGAGACTGGGAGTTGTGTCTATAACATTTTAGTAAAAAACAACTATTCGCAAGACTAGCTACAATTGTAGTGGCAAGTTTTTGTCTCAGAGGTTGCCAATGATTATGCAATATTTCACATTCATTCAGAGCTACTGTGGCTACATTTTCGGAATAATAATAAAAAGGAAAAAACCTGCCCCCCCCCCCCCCCCCCGCCCCCGCACAGAAGAATCATCTGAATCCATTAAATCCTTTTCTCATTAGGTGTAAAACCAGTAATTAGTTCTTGAATTACATGTTCAATAAGAGGGGAAAATAGGTTTCCACAGTAATGTATCTCAGCAGTTTTTCCTGTTACAGACATCCAGTTGTTGTTCTAACAACTATGGCACTTGAACTAACCTACTTCACCTGCTAATAAAAGATTGATAAGTTATTTTTATTCCAAATATTTTGGTTTTCATTGTTTTTGCAGGACAGCAATTGTTAAACAAGTCCACATTGACCTCCTACAATACTTTGCCTAGGTTTGTTGTTCTGGGAAATCTTTCTTAGCAAGGTTAATGACACAATAATCTGGCTATTTTCGAAGGCAGTCTTTAGTTGGCATTGTTGGGAGAGAACATCCTTGTTAGCAGCGTCTCGAAGTGCTCCAAGTGTTGCATGCACTAGATGAAGCATTTTTGTGAATATTTCTACAACCACAAACTTTTTCCACCTATTGGGTCCCACAAAGTGAGAATAATGTTGAATGAGACGAGTCAATTCTATCAAAACCTTTCTTCTCAAGGTAGTCCGTAAGAAAACATCAAAATAGGTTACTAGACTTTTTACTGTTCTGACAGCTATCTAATATGAATTGAATGCACTCTAAATTAAGAACTTGAACCACGCAGTGTCTGAATTTGGCTCTGGGGAATCATTCTGCAGTTGTTATCATGAATCATAACCAGGCGCTCATCGCTGCAGCACAATGAAAGCCTTTCCTCATTAATTTATTCATATTCAAATTATAAGATATTATGTGCATTATAACCATCATTGCCATTGTTTGAAATAAGACATGTTCTATGTCGGTAAGTTCAAGAAAATCATCCCTGATAAGTTATTTGAGCAGTCTACATATTGTGAAGATAATGCTATGACTGGTTTCATCAGATAGTACAGTAAAAAATCCATTGTTCTTTGACCCTTTTATGTACTTGTGCTTCAACATTATTACCACATAGCTCAACAACTATTCCTGCAGAAGTATATATGGCTTTACAATGAATGTTTTGAGTAGTTAAGTTAAAATTAAGCTAATGAATAAGTATAGTTTTCTGAAATTCTTACACCAAAGGAGACAAAGTAAAGATCCTAGGATTTGGAAAAAAAGCTGTTGGCATGAGTAAAATAGAAGTAGATATTCTGGATGTAATAAAAGGTAAGTATTCTGGTCCAGACTACAAGTAAATTAGGTTATTTTCAGAAATGGAATATAATTAATAGCTCCATAATTAGCAATCATATACAAACATTGTTCCACAAAACATCAGTGTCTACAGACTGGTGCAGTTTACACCAATGCTCAAGAAAGGAAATACTGAGTTGGGTATGTAATTCAATGGATTACTCCTGATGTCAATTTGTAGAAGGATTGTGCAACATATACTGTACTTGAACATTGTGATGACCTTTAAGGAAATGATCTATTCCAGCACAACCAATATGAGTTGAGAAAATAATCTTCTTGTGCAACATAACTAGCTCTTTATTCTAATGAAGTAATGTGACCTATAATCTCAAATTGGTCCTATATTTCAAAATTTCCTGAAGACATCGTTCCTAACAAGGAATGTTTACTGAAATTGCCCGCCTGTGAATTATCATCTCATTTGTGTTACTGGATTCAAGATTATTATTATTATTATTATTATTATTATTATTATTTAAGGTCACAGTTCACAGTTATAGATGGAAAATCATAAAGTATTATCTTAATACTTAGTGTTCCCCAGGGAAGTGTCAAGTTCTAATCTGATCCTAAAGGCCCTCTCACACAAAGTACGGTTCGCCGTAAGTTTCCTTGATTGTGCACACGTCAGTTGGCTACACAGTAAGAAATTGAGCTAGAATACACTCCCCTCATCTCAAATGCACAGGCTGGCTTGGCTGCGTGGACGCCAAGGCAAGCAAGACAACCGAGCTGCATTATTTATCAAATGATTGTGAGGAAACTATTCCGTAAAAAAATTGTTTCTCACACATCTTATAGCTGCATGCTCCAGCTTCAAAGAAGATGTATCTACTATTTTTTTATGGTTATAGTTCTTATGATACTAATGGATTCAGTACAGTACTGCAAGAAATCCATAAATTTTGCTTTGAAAAATAGAGGTGGTTATGATTTTTTGTCTAGTGTAAGTTAGGTCATATTTTGTTGGTGATTAAATTTATCTAAAATATTGAATTATTCTTTGAAATTGAAAGGATTTCACTATTTATCACCAATTCTGAGATAATTGGTTGCTCCCGACCCCATGTTTTAGCGAAGAAAACAGGATGAAATTTTTATAACATCCGTTATATCTCATAAATGATTGACATATCACAGCAAGATTTTATTAAATGTTCACATGTTTGTTAAGCTTAAGGGACTTAACTACGGGGTCATCAGTCCCGAAACTTACAAACTACTTACGAACTACCTTATACTAAGGACGGCACAAATATCCATGCCCTAGGGGGGATTCGAACCCCCAACTGTAGTGACCGTGCAGACCGTGACTTTAGCGCCTCAGTCCCCGCGGCTACCACGGCCGGCGATAACATGCAAAGAGAAGATTATTTTGTCATATGATTAATTTAAAGAACTTCCATATGAAGTGCGGTATTTGACTGACTACAGATTTTATGAAATGAAGTAGTGGGCTATTCAAGGGCCATTGATAGCTGGTGAAATGAAAACTCATTTAATTTGAGAATGTGCATTATCATGAAGTACAAATTATTTTACCCACAGTATTATATAATAGTTTCAATATTTTGGGGGGCTGGTGACCGTGCCGTTTAGTCCCTTACAAATCCAAAAGTAATGAATCAATATTCTGTTTCTATTTGATCTGCATTAAAATGCTAATGAGAGTAATATTTGTTAACTCTGCTATGTTTTTGCAAAAGAAGTGGATTTTACATCAGAAGAAGGGGAACTTACGTTGCAAAGGACGAGATGTAAATAATACTTTTGTCTGAAGAAGAAAAGTCTGGTAGGGAATATAAATGTGAAGTTCTACAGAAACTTCAGTGGAATCCAGTAATATATTATAATTTAATGGTGAAAATTATGTTTTAAACAGTCAAAAATAAATTTTTGTATCTCAATCCTAGAAATACGAAAACATTTAATCATCATAATGTAAACTGAATTACTTTGACAAACTAAAAGATGATATGATATGTACTCTCAATGGCTTTCCTTCTTTCTCAGACATTTCAAAGTATACAAATAAAATGATCTCGTCAGGTTGTCTATTCATTTAAAATCATTAGAGCACAGAATTCCACTGTAATTTCAAAAGAAGCCGCTATTTATTTTCCCCAGCACAATTTTTCTTCTTCTTTATCCCAGAGCAACATTTCAGTGACTAGATTTTTTTAATATAGAGGCACTTTTGTTCCAATAGTAAAAGCTGCATCTTTTGTCAAAACAGCAGAGTTTACAAATATGCGTCTCACTAGCATTTTAATGCATTCAAAATTGTGACAAAATATTGAAACTGTATTTAGTAATACTGAGGGCAATATGAAAATGACCGAAGTTGCTATAAAATTAAATTAACAACTTGATCAATTACATTGTAATAAAAAAAAGAGAAAGCAAATTTAGTTTTACCAGCTATTCTTACTTCACTGAATGAAATCTGTAGTTGGTCGAATAAAGCTCTTCATATGCAAGTTTTATAAATTAATCTTATGACAAAAAATCATCTCTTTGAATATTATCATTTAATAAAATATTGCATAGATAACTCCCATCATTTATTAGATACAGGGTGTCCAGAAAAGGACTCCCTGATTTCAAAATTAAATATCTCAAAAACAAAGATCGATAGAGGAATGCAGTAAATGGTATGTTTATTGTGAAAGATGTAAGAAGTTTATACATCAGTTTGAAATAATAGTTACAAAAGCTGCAAACAGATGGCACTGTAATCGCCATACATAATGCTCAGTATAAATAGTGATCCGAAGCCCAGAGCAATCAGTTCCACTATTGAAACGTTAAAGGAGGTTAGTGTACCAAAGGAAGAGATTAAAACAATGTACTCCATTGAACAACGTGTTTTTCTGGTGCTAGAGTACCACAGGTTAGAAGAGAGTCCTACGGCAACAAGGCGAAGTTTTCAAGCACGATTTAATGTTCCAAAAGGACCCGATGCAAAACCCATTTGTATGCTCTTCGCAAAATTTCAACGAACAGGCAGCGTAACTGATGATCAGGTGGGGCATGTTGGCCGCAAGCAAACCGCAGTTACGACTGAAAATATTGCCACAGTTTCTGGAATTATTCAGCGAAATCCAATGTCATCCGTCCATAGAATTGCAACTGAGACTGGGTTTAAGCATTCCAGCATGCAGAAAATACTGCGAAAGAGCCTACACAAGTTTCCATTCAAAATTCAAACGCACCAGGCCATACCCGTATGAGCTGAGCAACAAAGAGTTGCCTTTGCTAATCAGATGCTCACAATGATTGATAGTGAAGGATTTGATGTTGGCTGCATCTGGTTTACAGATGAAGCACACTTCCACCTGAATGGATACGTGAATAAGCAGAACTGGTGATTTTGGGGTTCCGAAAAGCCATATTGGTGTGAAGCGAAACCCCTGTATTCTCCTAAAGTTACTGCAGTATGCAGCAGAGGCATTATTGGCCCTTTTTACATTCGGAAATGATCACTGGTGCACGTTATGTTGCAATTTTGGAACAATTTGTCGCCACACAGCAAGCTTTAGAGAATCGACCAGGTACTGAATGCTTTATGCGAGATGGAGCCCAACCACGTCGGACCGAAAAAGTGTTTCGGTTCCTTGAGGCATACTTCGGGAATCGAGTCATTGCTTTGGAATATCCCAAATTTACTGGTGCAGGCATGGATTGCCCTCCATATTCGCTGGATTTGACTCCCTGTGACTTTTTTTGTAGGGCACAGTGAAAGACATGGTCTACCCGAAGCATCCCGCCGTGCTGGACGAGCTTGAATCGGCGATCTCTGTGGCATGTGAATCCATTTCAGTTGAGACACTACGAAATGTGATGGCGAATTTCATTCTTCGTTTGCGACACCTCTGTACTGCCAATGGTGAACATTTTGAAAACATTGTGATGTGATTGTTTGCAAAGAGTGTTTTCATACGATTATTTCACTTAATTATGCAGATATGAGCTGTACAGCGTACAGCACCATCTGTTAGCAGCTTTTGTAACTATTATTTCAAACTGCTGTATAAACTTCTTACAGCTTTCACACTAAACATAATGTTTTCTGCATTCCTCTATCGATCTTTGTTTTCGAGATATTTAATTTTGAAAGCAGGGAGCCCTTTTCTGGACACCCTGTGTAAGAGATGTTACAAAGATTATGTTCCATTTTCTTCACTGACACATGGGATCGGGAGCAAGTGCTTTACATACAACCAATTGTCTTGAGATTGGTGATAGATAGCAACATTGTTCCAACTGCAAAGAATAGTTCATTACGGAAGCTACATTTCATCTGCAGCAACATATGACCTAACATACATCAAACAAAAATTTAGAGAGACCTCTATTTTTCAATGCAAAATTTCCAGATTTCTTGCAGTACTGTACTAAATCCATAAATATCGCAAGAACTATTACCACTAACCAAATAATATTCTGTCCATCATGAAGCTGAAGAAAGTATTTATAACTTATGCAAGAATCATTTTTTTACCAAATACTTTCTTTATAATCAATAGAGAAAGACTGCTGGCGGGCGCGTAACGCTGCATTCCGTCTGGAGTGTTCTTTGTGAGTTCCCGCACTGCAGACTGCTAGGTCACACGCCAAACATAGCTCTTGATTGGGCAGCATAGGAAGCATACAGAGAAGCTTGCAAGAAAAATAGGACATGAGCTATCCTGAAAAACTTACAAGAAACAACCAGCCAGCAGGCAGCAGAGCTGACATGCCACCTGGCACTCCTGCCCACAAGCATGCTTACCACAAATCTTACTCTGTGTGTAAAACCACACATCAACTTAGTATGTATCTGCATATCAGGAAGTTGTAGGAGATAACAGAGTGCTGTATAATTTTCTCTTCATTGAGTCTGCATCAACCTTTCAAAAGTTGCTGATTCTAAAATCACGCCACCCTTTTGGCGTCCGTGCTGAAACTATTGACGTTTCCATGCTACCATGGAGCCAATAGCAGACACTCACATTTGATCACTTGTGCTACTGCAGTAGGACACAGGTGTGAGAATCAGTTCCTTTGCTCTCTTCAGTTTTAGTTCTCATACAGAACAGATGCAATCGAGAGACCCAGCCTCGGCTGCATGCTGTCGACTCCCGCCTAATGGCTGTTTGGTATCAGCCACCAACTATGTGAACCGTAACCTTTACCTTTCCCACTTTGTAATCCGCAACTTAGACTGGCACTCATCCACTGCATCCGACCCCAGAGCGAGTCCCGTTGTGTACTCTGAACTTTATAATATACCCAATATCATATTAAAGCCTATCTTTTATTTGCCAATCAGCCACCCTTTCCTAGGACAGCCACAAGCCTTCACCGTTCCCACCTTTTCCTTCTTCATGGTTTCTATTATGAGATTTGCAGTTTCATTTCTGCCTAAATTGTTTACAAGAAACCCATTTCACAAGTACCAATTTCTATGAAGTTCTACCTGGGAGAGTTTTCAAGAAAGTCTGCTTTAAAATCACCAGCCAACACTAATTATTTCTTTTAGTTGTTAAATAGGCAAGAAGAGCTTCAAAGTGATTTATGAACAGATTTAAGTTGCCATAAACATATAGCAATTTCTAATGAATGTGGCAACTCCTCCATCCTCCAATCCCCTCTACAAAAGTGGGAGGCTAATCTAACTCCTGCAATATTTAGCAAATCTATACCAATGGTTACATGATGTCGAGTGAGGCAGATTATATAAACTGGGCTGGATGACTAATTCATCAATGCAAATAAGTAGTACATTAATTTTACTTCTTAGCTCTCTAATCTGATGCACAAAAAAGTTTTCAATTTACATTGACTGTTACAGAACTGGGTGGAAATAAAATTTGTGCCAATTGGTGAGAATTTTTAACCAGCTGCTGTGTTTCTTGATCTAATGTGTCAGACTTATGCTATTTATTAAACTCAAGATTTGTTTCAATACTTACCTCTCTTAGAACATTGCCTATTTTCTGTCCTACCTATCATAAAAAAGGTACTGCTGTAACATCAGAAACCACAGTTATTTTACCACTCATATTACAGCCTCTCCCTCTTAAGTTTCCTACTAGTAGCCCAGCCAGTTAACACTTCTTTCTCCTGTTGAGGTGTAGGCCCTATCTAGTATAATCCCACCTACTGTGAAAATCAAATGGAACCACACCAATATGTGACCCCGCACTTGATCTAAGCAGCTGTTCCAACTCCACATTAACTCTCATGACAGAAGAGTTCAAATGAGGTGGCCGTGATGCTCCAGAAAAGGTACAAACTCAACACTGGTATGCCTTGATGCTGACAATCATTGCCAGGCTAAACTCTATATTGTACCCCGTGCATTTGAAGATTCAAATTGAAAGTGTAGTGTGATTTTTGGCTCACAGTTGAAGAGAAATCACACATTTTTAGCATGATTTTTACAGCATGTGCTGTAACCCATGATCACTGACTGCCATTGAATGAATTATAATGCTGTAGGTATTGGAACACAGTTTTCAGCGTGTGGAGCTGTGTTATGCAATTTTTAATGAGTACACAACATTACATATTATGTAAGATATTGTCTTGGTTTTTGGTATCTGTAACACAGAAATATTATATATAGAGAAAAATCTACATACGTGTTACAGGGATTGTGGCACCTACATTAATTTTGACAGCCAAATAGTCCTGAAAGCCATATCAGTCCACGAGCTGAGATCAAATATTGTTGCAGCTTGGCATGAATCCCTTGTGCGGTTAGTTGAAAGCAGTGGGGTAAACCACCTGTGGGACTCTGGTTGCTTGGATATTAGGAGTAAAGAACAATCTCATAGGCTGGCCAGGATAGAAGTGATGACTCCACTTGGGTTGAAGCTTGTCTTAAACACCACTAAGGCAATGGTAAAATTGAAATAACATTACTGGCTTATGAGGCAGTATGAAGTATATTGGATCGAAAAACAAAAACATGGCACGCTCATGATGATAAAACTTGTTTTAAGGTAAGTTCTACAATCTTGGGCTTGAACAGTACACACACTTATCTCCTTGTAATTATTGGGCCTGGTAACTTCCGGTACTGGTAACACATGCCCATAATGGGTACAGAGTATGAAGCCCCTAAATGCACCACATTTAAACAACCAATGAAAACCACTGGAGGCTAAATGACACAGAATATTTGGGTCATTAATTCATGTCTAATAGAGGATCTCCTACTACTATTTAAGATTGCTGGCTGGTGGCCGAGGGGACTGAGGCGCTTCCGTCACGGTCTGCACGGCCACTGCAGTTGGGGGTTCGAATCCCCCCTCGGGCTTGGATATTTGTGCCGTCCTAGTTCGTAAGCAGTTCATAAGTAGTTTGTAGGTTTAGTGACTGATGACCCCGTAGTTAAGTCCCATAAGCTGTACAAACATTTGAACTTTTTTTTTTTTGACTCTCCTAGAATGACAGAAGGAAAAATTGTGCAGTAAGCTCAGTTTCAGTGAGGGCAAAAATTGACTCAGACCACCATAGCTTTCAAATGTTCAAATGTTTGTAATCCTATGTGACCAAACTACGGTGGTCATCAGGCCCTAGTCTTACAAACTACTTAAACTAAGTGAAACTAACCTAAGGAGAACATACACATCCATACCCAAGGGAGGATTCGAACCTCCGACGCAGGAGGCTGCACAATCCGTAATGTAGCGCTCCAGACCGCTCAGCTACTACCGTGTGGCTCCACTGCATTTTTCCTTGTGTAAATTAAAACAAACAAAGCTGGGTGTGAAATTTACTATGTGGGGTATTTTAGGAGGAACAGCGACTATTTAGGGAGTTGGTAGCATTGACTAATTTAAATAAAACATTCCACATAACGTTTGTCTAATTTTTATTCATGACAAGGATACAGCTGTTAAAGTGAACCCAAACAAACACACAGAGGAAGTGTTAAGCAAATGAAAATCATTAACTTCAAACTTAATTTTCACGTATTTTACCTGACTTCAACGTACTTTCAAATTATTTTAACATCGCCTTGTGTAGCTCTACTACCTTGGCATTTTCTTATGAGGACAGCACCAGCCATAATCAAAATGGTCAATTATTATTTCTTTCATTTGTTTATTGCTTCTGTTCTTTTTGAAGAAGGGTGTGGGTGGCCTTAAGGGATAGGTGGCTAAAAAAAGTGACATTTTCCACTTATCCATCGTCTGGGTAACTGTTAGAAAATGTGTCACCAGAAAGCTAGAATATGCCTGGGCTCTCTCGGAAAACCATATTTGCCTCTGTAGCGAACAGAACCTCTTTGAATGATGTTGGAACCTCATTGTCAAGAAAGTCAAGATGACAAAACTGTAAGATAGCACCATAATGTAAAAGGCTCAATAAATAAGCTGTTTCACTGTATAAATGGTACAGTATGATGGACATTCTTTAAAAAGTGTACCTACAAAGTAATTCGGATTTTAGTCAGACCACCAATGTGTTATAAGTATCAGTGACACTGTCACAACAGAAAGTGGCTTCATCAATAAGAAATAGCATCATTGGAATCATTCAGGGATTTATAGCTAGCTTGCATTAAAATGCCAATATGTAAAAAATTTGAATAATGCCATCTATGCCAGTGTTTCTGCTAGAATCCCCCATTTCGTTCAAAATGCAAGTTTGAGGGAAAAGGGGGGGGGGGGCATTGTGTTGACTGCAGTAGAGATGGTAATTTGGACTAAAGAGGAAGATGTGCAAGGTTATATTTGTTCAGTTTTGTGAAGCCACTATGTCAAGGTGGTGTAGTGGTTACCACATCTGACTAGAGACTAGTGAGTAGCCTTGGTACATATTCATTCAATGTTGCAATTATGCAACATACGTGTATAGTTGAATTTGTAAAATTTCAATTATCTACTTCGTCCTCCTCATAAAAGGAGGAGGAAACAAAACATTTTTTACTTGGTAGACCAAAGATCATCAACAACCAAATGCCCAACTTATACACATATCACTGATAATAATAATAATAATAATAATAATAATAATAATAATAATATAAGTTATGTATATTTTATTTCTGTCATATACTTTTTATAAAAACCACTGATGTGTACAAGTTTGGCAAGTGGTAGTTGAAGAATTTTGGTCTACAAGTGAATAATGTTTCCTATTTTGTTCACACACTGTTCATTTGAACATTCAGATGAGGTATGAATGGGGAGGGGGGCAGGTCTTTCACCAGTGCTACAGTATGTAGTGAAAACACACATGAACGTTTTGAATCTCTTATTCTTAATGCAGGAAATCATCTACTGTAATCACTACAACTAGTAGCAACATTCACATTACAAAATCCATGGACAAATACCGTATTCACATACTCAGCAATGGTAAACATATAAAACATGTTGAAATGATACAGTACATTGGCCAACTAATCACAATAACAGTTGAAAAATTAAGTTATGTGACTTCAAGCACAACTTCAAAGCTTAAGTTTCAAAATAAAAAATGACAGGTCATATTATGAACCCACAGCTACTGGAACAACAACATGTGAAATGAAAACTTGTCTCTAGTTTCTCCACGAAGCAGTGATTCTGTAACCAATACGAACTGGATATAATAGTAAAATTTTCTATGTTACAACCTACTACAATACTTACTACTACTCCTATAATACTCTATATAATAAAACAACAATATACATTTGCTAAAATGACCAAGTGATTTAGTTGTTAGTGAAATGGACTTTTATTCAAGGAGAATGGTGGTTCAAATACGCCTCTAGTCATCTAGATTTAGGATATCTGTAATTCCCCCAAAACTAAGGATTGTGGTATCACTATTTAATGCTTCAACTGTTGTAAATATAGATTTTAACTGGGGCTTTTGTGTCTCAGCTGCTAGGAGGGACTGTAATTATAAAACCTGGACACATGAAAATTGTGTTAAGAGGTTCTTGTGTGTGTGTGTGTGTGTGTATGTGAGAGAGAGAGAGAGAGAGAGAGAGAGAGAGAGAGAGAGAGAGAGAGCGCACACGTGCGTGTGTAAGTTTATTTTACTTAGTCAATAGGTTTTACTCATGTTTGATGGTGTATTCATTATTTCATTATTTTAGAGTGAAGGAAATAGCTCTAATTATCTGCTGCTATTACTATTTCCTTCACTCTAAAATAACGATCTATCTATAAATATAATGTACAGATTAAAAACAACATTTTTTGTTGTTCAATAGAAATTAATAAAAGCCTGATGATTATGCAACTGCAGTGAAACATGTCTGCGTAACAAGAAAGGGGAAAAGACAGTTTTACTGAAGGCAGACCTACTCAACTAAAAACAAAAAAATAAGTAAATAAATAAAGAAGAATAAAAAGCACATATTTCACTTGAGTTTAGAATTTAATCTCATTATCAGTTTGCTTAAGTAACACAGATATCATCTCTTTGACAAATGACTCACCAAGGAGCCACTGAAAATCCCCCCCCCCCCCCCCCAATGCCCCAACTATAAACAGAATGGTAAATTCTTAAAGGTACATTTCCTAGAGATTCCAATGGAAATTTCAAATATGTTTACACTATGACATTTCTAGAGCCTTATGGCAGATCATGTCAACTGGTCAATAATGGAAGTTGTGTTTTCTTGCCCCCCCCCCCTCCCCCCCCCCCCCCCCCCCCCCCCGCAATACACTAAAATGTATTGAGTATTTTACTTTACATAAAGTACTCTATTCTCTGTATGTTTGCAACATTACCTGCCTACTGTGTACACAAAATAGAAATTGGGAATCAGCCCAGTATTCATTTGCCTAGGTGTGTATAGAAACCCATTTAAAACTTGCACCATGTAAGTATATTTGTCCAACTATTGATCATTAAAATAGGGAACTGATACTTTCTTGTTATACCTCAAGTGTCTATGTAGTGTGCATTGCATTGATAAGCAGCAAAATACTTTATTCTGACATAAAATAACAAAGAAATTAGAAGCTCTACTGCTAATTCACTGAAAGAAAGAGGCCAATGTTTAGAAGGGGGGGGGGAGGGGGGAGACTGTTTATGTTGCAGTTTAGCATTGTAAATGTAAAATTCTATTCCTGGTTATTTACATTATTTCCTTACATATGGAAGGACAATTTTGTCACCTTCAACACTTATATTAAAAATTCTCGTATGCCCTCAACTTCTTTCTTTCATGTGCAAAATTTTGAATAGATGAATGATTGAATTTCTGTTAAAAGTTTGACAAACATTGGATCATATAAAGTTTTCACAAACTGCAGCAGTAGGTACTACTACTACTACTACTACTACTACTACTACTACAATTACCACCACTGGCATATATTACTGCAGCTTTTACTTACCTGTAACTGGAGGATAGTGAAGTTATTTTTAACAGGACAGAGTTCCCAATTCTCATTTTCTAAGAACAGCCTCAGCTCCTCCAAACGTTCTCTGTGATAACTTTTAAAGTAATTTGTACTCTGTTCTTTAATAGAATTTTGCAATTCTTCTGATTTGCTTCCACAAAATTCCTCACCCACTTCCATCAACCTGCACAAAAAAACGTTTCTGAGGCTAATGTCAAAGAAATAACTACAGAATGGAAAAATTAAGTTTCCAGACTGATCCACAACACATACATTAGGTTTTCATATCATCAATATTGCTTAGCACATAAGTGACAATTTACAAGCTTGTGGCAATGATATCTAAAATGTCAATTTTATACAGATTGTATCATCTTTCATGTATGCTCTTAGTCACTTCACACTCCAGATTACAGTTCTGGTCAACCTTCCCCCACCAACTATGCCTCGACAATGCTGCACAATGCCGACACGGTTGACATCGCTGCCAATTCAGCAGCCTCCTGGTTTTATAGCCTCTACATTGCTGGGATTTCCACCCACCCATTCTGCCATAGCTGTTATGCTGGGTTGTGTTGACCTACTGCCTATGCTGACCGCCAAGTGCCTTTCAAGTGTGATAATGAACCGGACAATACGTGTTTCACAGTGCTAACAACCCTGCTGGTTTTTGCATGACACAAACTGTACATTTTTTTCCTCCCAGCCACGTGACCAATAGTGTAGTGCTGTGAGCACTGCCACCATCTTCCCACCACCCCACATCTCACAAATGCCCTGCAGTTACGTTTGGCAGTGGCCTACCTCAACAAGATACTTATACTCATGCTACATCTCCATCATTTCTGACTTTTTTGAACCAACAAATCCCATTTTCTCAGACAATTCCTACAAGCATTAAGTATGGATTGCGAATAAGTGCTTCCATCATACTTTTGTGATTTTTCCCTTAGGGGACCCGTTTTCTACCGTTCGGCTGTCAACTCAGTTCACAGCACCAGCTATGACTTTCGAGCCATAAACACTCTGACACCAATAGCTGCTGCCATACCAGTTACTGGTCCACACCCACACAAGGTGGCTTTGTTTCCTGCCCTTTGTCCCCCCACTAATCACATGGCACCAGCTATGTCCTCCAAACTGGCCTTCCAAATTTCTCAGATTTCCTCTGACTTCTTGACGCCACAGCCTGCAACCGTATCAATTTCTGGGCCCACACCTACGGAAACATACATGATTCTGGCCTTCACAGCTACAGCTTCCACTCATGCACAAGGCCTACCATTACATCATACGGACCATACTCACCTTCAGCAGCTGCATACTCATCCGTGGACACAATCAGGACCTACACTCAACTACTGGCCCACCCTCTTCGCTACCGGGACACCTACCGATGCTACCAGCACTCTCTAAGGATAATCCAACTACGAGGTTTGCCCTGGTGGAACAGATGTTTGAACTGTACCACATTACAAATGACAATTCAAATATTTTGTGCATCAGGACTCACCGGTATGAGCATACTGACTATCTGTGACCGACTACTCACGTCCCAGCCGACCCCGAAGTGCGCATTCTGAAAAAAAGACAATTATCGAGTGCCTCACTCGTTCTACCCAGGAGTCTATCCTTTGCTTGATGTAAGAGGAAAACCTAGGCAACCACACACACCCTCATAACTCTGGCACTGGCTATGATTCTTGGTTGATTCAACAATGTTACCCGATGAGACATTGTGATCTGGCTTACACAACTGCCAATGAACCTACAGATTCATCTTGTCCCATACACAATGAAATTCACTGGTTCATGCCTGTGAAGGGCGGATTAGGTCTATGACCTTACGAAACAGCACCCACGGCCCAAGCAATTGAATAAGGTTGGCAATACTGCTCACAGCCTTGTGGCAGCACCAGCAGAGGTTGTCCAACTTCAGCGCCTCTCACCAGCTATTGATCACCTTCACCTGTCCTCGACACTGCCTGCAGCTCCATTGCATCTCCACTTTCATTACACACACCCATCAGATAATGGCGAGTGCCCACCAGCGCCTTCCTCTATGTCACCACCCACACACCCTGCAAACCCCTACTGCTGGTACTATGTAACATACAGGGACATGGCAAAGAAATGCCGACCACCCTGCCTGCACTCAAGGAGCCAGTCATGATGAAGTAGTCTGTAGCGCCAAGAAGAAAAAGAAACTCGACAAGCTTTGCAACAGAAAGGAGCACCTTTTGGCCTCTCTCGTCTTTCTGCTGAGATGGCGAGATGATCAAATCATACCATCTTTTGCAAAAGTCATTCATCACAAAAAAAACTCCAGCTGCCAACCAGATCACCAGAAGAGTGGTTAGGGAGAGGTTCTCATACACACAACACAGGCTTGACAAAACCTCAAGAAAACTCCACGCTCTCCACCTGCCATTATCGTTGACACTCTCCCCAGACTCGTGGTGGATAGATGCAGGTATTGAACAGAATTGGGGAGAAAAGGAATTTCTGGCATACCTTGACTAAAAGAAGGGATCGATTAGTAGGACACATTCTTAGACATCAAGGAATTGTGAATTTAGCATTGGATGGAAGTTTTGGGGTAAAAACTGCAGAAGAAGACCAAGAGATGGATACAGTAAGCAGATTCAGACAGATGTAGGTTGCCATTCTTATGTGGGGTTGAAGAGGCTTGCTCGGGATAGGGTATTGCGGAGAGCTGCATCAAACCAGTCTCCGGCTGAAGACCACAACAACAACAGCTGGTCACAAGGCAACAAGGCAAGGCAGTCAGCCACTTCCAAACAAAATGCTAAATATGAACATATTTCAACCAAACCATCACAGTTAGAACCACAGAGAACGGTCATAAACTGCATGGAGAAAACCATTTATGAAGCTACCCTCTCTGTTCTAGGAAAAGGGCTAAACTCACCCACCAATCCGATGACCATACCAACTGTAGAATTTATCAGCACTGCAGAAGAGCCTGCACTTGCACCTCCAAAGGACACTGCAAAAGAAATACAATGGGAAATATGCCATGTACTAACCCGGAATGCTCCACTGGAGCCAAACATCTCGAAGCAAGAGCGGACAGCAATCAAACAGCTCTGAGCAGATAATGATATTGTCATCCTCTCAGCAGACAAAGGGAGCTGTACAGTTTTGCTGCCACATCAAGTGTAACTGCATGACGTACAAGATGACGACACATACAGGAAAACAGAAATATCCCATAAAACCAAGTGAAGAGGAAGACAATCGAAATTATCCAACACACTTTCTCGGACAAAAAGAGAGTGAAGAAACTCCATCCAAGAGCTGCTGCGCCACCTAGACTTTACGGCGTACCAAAGGTCCACGAAGAACTAATGCCTCTTCACCCCATTGTCAGCAAAATAGGTGCACCAACATATGAGCTGACAAAACATCTGACTGCAATGCTCAGTCTCCATGTGGCCAAATGTCAGCACCACATAAGAAACTCTAGGCATCTAGTTCCAAATCTTACGACACGACCACGAAGATCTCATGGTGACATACAACGTGATATCATTCTTTACAAGAGTACCCCAGAAAGCATCCCTAAGGCTCATACGAAGGAAGTTTGGACCAGAGCTAACTGAACTATTAGAATTATTTGTGCTGATGTCAATGTACCTTCTGTTTCATGGAAATTACTATGAACACACCGACGGAGTAGCAATGGGCTGCCCATTATCACTAGTAGTAGCCAACCTGTTCAGGGAGGCTTTCAAAGAAACAGCTCTGAAGGTGGCAGTCTATAAGCCCTTGTGTTTCTTTCAATATACAGATGATACATTTGTCATCTGGTCGCATGGACGACAACAGCTAGAAGGCTTTCTACAACATCTGAACTAGCGGCACCAAAACCAAAATCACAACTGAGAGTAAAGGAAACAACCAGCTTCCTTTTCTGGATGTGCTCATCAAGTGAGGAGCAGATGGCAAGCTGGGATACATCAGTTACTGAAAACCAACACACATGGAATTATACCTGCATGCATCCAGCTATCGTGACCCATCACAACGTGAAGCCATCCTAAGCACACTGATGCACAGAGCATGCAATATCTTGGACCGAATCAATCAAGCAGCTGAATTGCAGCACTTACAGGGCATGTTCCATGTAAACAGCTACAAGAATCGCCAGATAAAACATGCCTTAAAACCAAGGAAACTTAGACCATCGCATGCTGAAGATGAAGACAACCTGGTCGTGACAACGATTGTACCATAAATTGGAAAAACATCAGCAAAAATCCAAAGAATACTCAGAAAATACAACATCAAGAGTGCATTCTGCACGCTGGCAAGCACAATAACCTTACCAGGATCAGTCAAGGATGACCTAGGACTCTGCAAATCTGAAGTCTATCACATCAGCTGCAAACATGGGAAAATGTATGTAGGTCAAACCGTCCGGACGGTACAGGAGAAATGCACTGAGCACAAATGCCACACAGACAAACATCAGCCGACAAAATCCACTTTGGCAGAACACTGCATCTCTCGCGGACATGTCATTAACTATGAGGGAACAAAGATTTTGCAAAACTCCAACACCTTCTAGGACTGTAACTCAAAGAGGCAGTACAAATCAGACTCCATGACCAACTGATAAAGACAGAGGTTTTCAATTAAGCAAGGCCTGGGACCCAGTCGTGAGCATGATTAAAACACAACTCACTCCCACCCATACACCCAACCACAGAGGCTGCAGCGGATGGAACAGGGTGGGGGGATGGGTGGGTAACACATGTAAATCCGGCACACAGCAGAGATCCATCATTCTCCAGCAATGCCTGAAAATGGCAAGGAGTCAGCTTGCCAAAGTATTGTGGCTTTTAGACAATGGCACCCAGCCGAATTCCTGAGAAATTTTCAAGACAATGATGTTGGCGAAGAGTAGGATGAAAACAATGATTATTTTGATTATAATCTTGTGTGTGTGTGTGTGTGTGTGTGTGTGTGTGTGTCAGAGAGAGAGAGAGAGAGAGAGAGAGAGAGAGAGAGGGGGGGGGGGGAGAAGATTACTGATGATGCATGCCAACAATGGGGTGATGATTAAGAATGTCGACTAGCTTCAAGTGACTGATGGAGATGACATCAATCTTTAAACACCTAAACTAAGTTTAGTGTTAAGTGCAAGATGTGTGTAGGCATTACATCAGTTTGAAAGTTTTACTGAAAAATATATGAATTCATTTACAAATTGTAAAACAAGGTTTATGTTCTTAATGCAAAAAAGTGAAATAAGACAAATTATTTTATTGAGCTGTTGACAGACACGAAAAGAGATAATCACATTCACACAACTTAAATATTTGGCCATGGCTTTCAGATGACAGCAGGATCAAGGTAAAAATAATATCCTCTCTCTTTAATAAATTATCTTGTTAAAACACTGTGAAGTGTCAAATTACAATACTGTACATGATTTCTATAAAGCAGGACCAAAACATTTTTCCCTGTAATACAGTATTGTATCTTTATTGTATATAAATTTTATAAATTTAAGTCAGCTGTAAGCTTTTCATTGCTAAATACAGTATGAAGTATGTCACTGTATCTATAATATCTGACTTCTATGTAATTCGGAGTTGCACGTAATTTTCTCTCTTCCCCTTGATTTAAATATAAATCATGCTCAACTGTAAATAGCACCTCTGAGGCATCTCAAATAGCTGTTTAAGATTTATTAAATATGTAATATTGCTCTTTTTCAACATTAGTGTCATTTCTAGTTGTTGCTGTTGTTGTTATCGTCTTCAGTCCGGAGACTAGTTTGATGCATCTCTCCACACTACCCTGTCCATGCAGGCCTCTTTCTCTCTGAATAACAATGGCAACCTACTACCTTTTGAACCTTCTTACTGTATTCATCTCTTGATAGCCCTTCGAGATTCTTGCCCCACATACTTCCCTACAGTGCTAAATTGAAGATTCCTTGATGTCTTAGAATGTCCCCCACCAATCGATCCCTTCCGATAGCCAAAGTATGCCAGAATATTTTTTCCTCCCCAATTCTGTTAAGCACATCATTAGTTATGTGAACTGCCCATTTAATCATCATCATTCATCTGTAACACCACAATTCAAAAGTTTCTATCACCTTCTTGTCTGACCACCTTATTGTCCACGTTTCACTCCAAGTTCAACACTACACTCCAGATAAATGCTTTCAGAAAGGGCTTCCTAACAAATTAATATTGGATGTCAACAAATTTCTTGTTCAGAAATGCTTTCCATCCTATTACCATTCTGCATTTTATATCCTTTATACGCTACCATCATGTTACATTACTGCCAAAGTAACAAAACCCATCTACCTCCTTTATTGTCACATTACCTAATCTAATTCCTTCAGCATCACCTGATTTTCTTAGACTACACTCCATCACCCTTGTTTTGCTCTTGTTAATATTCCTCTTACATGCTCCTTTAACACAATGCCCATCCCGTTCAACTGCTCTTCCAGGTCCTTTGCTGTCTCTGACAGAATTACTATGTCATCAGCAAACACTCCCCCCCCCCCCCCTTCTTCTCCCTGAACGGTAATTCCTTCTCCAAATTTCTCCTTGATTTGCTTTACAGCTTGCTCAAACTACATATTGAACAACATTGGGGAAAGGCTGCAACCCTGTCTTACTCACTTCCCTAGCACTGTGTCCCTTTCATGCCCATCAACTATTAACTGCTGTCTGGTTTTTGTACAAGTTTGTATTTATAGTATATTAACTTTTTGTTCCCTATACTTTACCTCTGCAACCTTCAAAATATGAAAATGTATTCCAGTCAAAAGCTTGTCTACAAATCTACAAAAGCTAAAACTGTAGGTCTGCCTTTCCTAGTCCTATCTTCTAAGATAAGACATTTCTAGTGCAACCTTCAATTCATAATAGTAGTATACTTAACATCTACGTCTCTAATGAGAACTAAAATGAAGTGGATGGTATTCACACTTCTAGTATTAACTGCAGGTTGTACTAGAAATATCACTAATATTGAAATTGGACAGTAGTAAAGATTTAATAAATATTTCTGCTGCTAACTGGGAAACACAGCACTTAATACGCTGCAGGCCCTAGAATGCATAAATCATTTTTATAGAACTAAAATTATGATTATTGTATTATTTTCTGTTTCTGTTGTCAGAAACAAAGTAACACACTTAAAAAATACTAGTAGTACTTATTAAGAACGTACCTGTGAACAACTGAAAGAATTTGTAGAAACTCTTCGAATTTGAACCTCGCCAAGTCACATCCCATTAGATACGCCCCTACTCTGGATTGAACATCATGCCATATACGAAACATTCCTTTCTCCAATTTTTGCTCTACATATTTCTGATCACAGCTTAGCTCAAAGTCTATTACAGTACTAACACCCCCTGAAAAATAATAAATTATATAAATATATTTCACAGAATAAACTACAACTTAAAATTAAGTGAAGAAATTTATGACAAAGATAAGTAAATTTGACAAAAGAGCTTGATACGGAAGGCTAGAGACTGTGAAGCTGGAAGCTGTGTTAGTCATGATCAATAAGCTTCAGGCTGGTGCCCTGGACTGCAATGCCAGCTGGGCACCCAAGACAAATGCTGGGGTACCCTTGGTGCTTATTGCAACACCCCAGATCCCTAACGTCATTATGTCTCCAGGTTCCCATGTCCCTGCCAGTCAACATTTGCCAGACAGTGACTGGCAAACTGTGAGGTTTTGAGAGTCTCTGGCACAAAGTGAAAGCTGGCTGCCAGCTGTAACGCTGGGACTGAGGTGTTGCCCACTGCTGATAATACCACTGAGCCAGCATGTGTTGCCTCGCCTGTTGATGCAGTGGTCGATCCTTCTGAGAGCACAGAGAGTGGGTTTGCTCATCACTGGGAAATGTAAAGTTAGGCATGTCATGGTGCTGCATTCAGAAGGACTCTGACTGTTAATACATTAGCAGTAAATTTTCAGAGTATTAGAAACAAAGTTCCTGAAATTACTGCATTGCAGGATATTTGTGGCTCTAAAAAATCCTCAGGACAAAGATTTGGCCGAGTCCTGACATAGAAAGCTCCAAAATATTTAGCAAAGAGCAGAATGTATATTGCAAAGATAGATCAGGTACAATTGGAAGGGGTGTGTTCATTGCAGTCAACAAAAATATTGTTTCTACTGAAATCAAAATCGAGAGTGACTGTGAGATTATCTGGATGAATATAACAGGTATAGGCAAAATCAAGTTAATGGTTGGTTGGTTTTACCAGCCTCCTGGTTCCACCGTCACAGTGCAAGAGCAATTCAAAGAAAGTTTAAGCTCAGTACTGTGAAGGTACCCGGACCATGTGTTATTAATTGGCGACGACTTTAACCTGCCGAGTATAGACTTGGATGTCTGTAGTTTCACTACAGGGGCTACCGCACTGCTTTGAGCAGCTAAATCATCAGCCCACAAGTAATGGATATACTTTAGACATTATAGCTACAAACAGGTCAGAACTTGTTAATGATGTCAGTGTGGAGACAGCGGTTAGTGATAACGATGTCGTCATGGCGACAATGGTCATCAAAGTTAATAAGTCAGTCAACATGGGTATGAGAGTGTTTGTAATAAAAAGAACAGATCCAACTTAACCAACTTAAGGAATTTATGGACATTGTTTAGCATGTTTGCCAGCATATAAGATGCACTGGCGTATAAGACGCACCCGACTTTCAAGACACTTTTCTTAGGAAAAAAATAAATCACATCTAATACATCTATTGGAATATAATTATAATACATATGTTCATGTATATCAAATATCTAGTGCCTTCAAGTAGTGTTCATAAACTTTAAGCAGTCAAGTTTCTTGAAAGTTTGTGCTTATTCAAACAGATATTTCGCCTTTTGCTGTTTACAGTACGCGCCTACTTGAAGCGTAACCCTTCATGTGTGTTCTATTCGAAAGATGCCAAGAAAGCAAGAAAGTTACACTCTCGGTCCCAAAAAGCTGAAACAAATCAAATCAAGCAAAAGTTAGTAGACATTCACACTTCTGTAAAGAGATTGATGTGTGAAGAATATGAAAACTACCACTGTCATACCTTAGCAAACAATCTTGCCAGGAAAACGATAAAATTCTGGTCCTATGTAAAACCGATAAACAGATTAAAGGCCTCAATCCAGTCACTCATTGATCTTTCTGGGGTGATGATAAAAATTTTAAAATTAACGTTTAAGAAATCATTCCTGAAGGAGGAGGAGCAAGCAAACATGCCTTCATTTGATGATCACACTGACTCCAAAATGGAGTACATATTAATAGGCATAGCCAGTGTACAGAGACAGCTGAGAGAGCTGAAAATGAACAAGTCAGTAGGTCCAGTTGGGGTACCAATCATGTTTTACAGAGAGTACTCTGCGGCATTGGCTCCTTACTTGGTATGCATTTATTGTGAATCTTTGATCCAGTGCAAAGTTCCAAGAAACTGGAAAAAGGCACAGGTGGCTCGCATGTGTAAGAAATGCACAAGAACAGACCTACATAATTACAGACCAGTATCATTAACATCAGTTTGCTGTAGAATTCTTGAACATATACTCAGTTCTAATACAATAAATTTTCTGGAGACAGAAAACCTTCAATCCATGTATCAGTAGGGCTTTAGGAAGCATTGATCAGGTGAAATCTAGCTTGCCCTTTTCTCTCTTAACGTCTTGCATGCTATGGATGAAGGACAACAAGCAGACTGCATATTCCTAAACTTTCAAATGTGTTCGACATAGTGCAGCACCACAGACTGCTAACAAAGGTACAGGCATATGCAACAGGTACCCAAATACGTGAGTGGCTCGAAGAATACTTAAGTAATAGAACCCAATACATTTTCCTCAATGGTGAGTGTTCATCGGAGACTAGGCTATCATCAGGAGTGCCCCAGGGAGGTGTGATAGGGCCGTTATTATTTTCTATCTACATAAATGATCTGACGGACAGAGTAAGTTGCAATCTGCAGCTGTTTGCTGATGATGCTGTGGTATACAAGAAGGTGTCTTCATTGAATGACTGTCGTAGGATGCAGGATGACATGGACCAAACTCCTAGGTGGTGTGAGGTATGGCAGCTAGCTCTTAAACTTATGTAACATAATGCACATGAGTAGGAGAAACAATCCCATAAAGTTCAAATACAGCATTAGCATTACACTGCTTGTCAGAGTTGCACCAATTAAATAGCTATGCGTAATGCTGCACAACAATATGAAATGGAACAAGCATATAAGGACAGTTGTGGTGAAGGCAGATGGTTGACTTCAGTGTATTAGGAGAATTTTGTGAAGATGTCTGTAAAGGAGACCGTATAAAATGCTTGTGAGACCCTGTCTTGAGTATTGCTCAAGTGTTTAAGATCCCCACCAAATTTGTTTAAAGGAAGATAAGTAATTCAGAGGTGACCCGCTAGATTTGTTACCAGTAGGTTCAATCAATGTGTATTACTGAGATGCTTCGGGAATTTGAATGGTACTCGCTGGAGGAAAGGCAACATTCTTCCTGAGAAACACTGTTGAAGAAATTTAGAGGGTCGTAATTTAAAGAAGACTGCAGAAATATTCTACTGCTGCCAACCTACATTATGTGTAAAGACCACAAGGATAAGATGAGAGAGATTAGGACTCGTGCGGATGCACATTACTATTCGTTTTTCCCTAACTCTATATGAGAGTGGAACAGGAAAGCAAGTAACTAGTAGTGGTATTAAGTACCCTCCAGCACACACATTTGGGTGGATTGTGTACGTAGATGTGGAGCCTCTTAGCAAAATAGTGGGAAGAGTCAGGAAAGAAGGTCAGTGTGTGCTCCACCTGCTTGCCAGGGAGACTAACCCCATATGTGGAGGCAGCTATGCTGACAGCAATGGAGAGCACTGGGTACACCCATCTGAAACTTTTGCTCTTGTTGGCACCAAAGACTCCTGGCACCTGGGTTTAGAGGTCATTTTCAATTCCTACAGATGTCTGTCAGATTTTGTGAAGGCAGCTATCCTTGCTTGAGAGGTAGCAGCAGCACTATCACTTTGTAGCAGTATTTCCAGAACCAACTGTGGTCCTCTTTTTCTGAGCCAAGTGAAAGACTTGAATTAGAGATGCAGATGATTCAGTGTCGATTTTGGATGCAAATTTCTTGACCTTGCATATGGGGCGAGGGGGGGGGGGAATTAGGATACCCCTGGATAGATTGGGAGTGCAGCAGGAAGCAGCTACTAGGGTAGTGGAGTGTGGAGTGTGTGTGTGTGTGTGTGTGTGTGTGTGTGGAGAGCACATGATGGTATTTTAGGATACAGGAATCCCTCCACAGGTTCAATAAGACGTCTGATGATTCTGAACAGGGCAGCACTTAGCACGACAGAACAGAGAACGAAACAATTAATAGATTAGTAAGTTAACTGCAGAAGTGTCTTTGGAAAGGTCCCAGAACAACTCATCCTTTAAAAAAATGGTTACAATACCACTATAGTACAAAGGAGAGAATGTTGGGTGAAACCAGATGTCAATAGTAATGAAATCCTAATCTTAGTCTGGAATGTATACAGAAATGGGCTGGAGACAGAAGGGAGAGGTCTGTTTATAGTGATAAAAACATACAATAATATTGAATGAATGTCAAGATTATAAGTGGCTCGAATACGGTCATTGGATGTTTTTATAAAATGCCTGTCTTAACATCTGAGGTAAAATTTGGAAAGTATTTCCCATTAATTTCCTAGTGAAGTTATAGTTTTAGGTGGAGATTGTAACATACTCCAATATAGACAAGGAGACTCTCATGGTTAAGACGAGTGGCACAGACAGAGACTTGTGCAATAATATTCTGAGTGTTTTATCTGAAAATTATCTGCAGAAATTAAATCATGAGCCAAGTCATGGAGATAATGTCTTAATCCTGCTGCCGACACAAATAGACCATAGTTTTTAATCAGTTAAGGCAAAACAAGGAATCGGCAATCATAACGCCATTACAGCATAAATGAATGTAACTGTAAACAGAAACATCAAGAAAGATCTTTCTGTTTAGCATAAACAAAAGGGGACACATTTCAGAGTACTTGACTGTTCAACACAAAACTTTTGTCTCTAGCACTTACATTGTTGAGCATCAGTGGATGATTTAGACAAGTATGTGCAAAGTAAACGAATGAGAGATGGGAAAGATATACTGTGGTTCAACAATCAAGATAAAAAACATGAAAACAAAGAAAACTTCACTGCATAATAGAAACATAGCTGAAGTTTTGTAGACAACCAAAAATCATATGATACCAAAAACATAATGATGGCCATGCAAGAGATGTACAACCACTTCAAAAGCAAAGTTCTGTGAACCATCTTGGCAGAAAATCCAACATCAAATCAGTAAATGGGTAGAAACCATATGTCAAGACACAATGTGATTGCAGTTGCTTTCAAACAGAGGATGACACAGAAATTAATATGTACTAAATGTCTTCTTCAAAAGCTGTTTCACAGAGGAAGACTGCATTTTAGTTCTTCTTCTGAACTGTTGCACAGACAACAAAATGGCACATATTGAAATAAATATGAAAGGGATTGAAAAAGCAACTGAAATCACTCAACATAAGAAAGACCATTGGACCTAATGGGTTGTTGTTGTTGTTGTTGTTGGTTGTTTTGAGGGGACTAAACAGCTAGGTTATCAGTCCCCTATTCCTAGCTGAGAGTCAACTGTCAATAAAGATAAAACAATGCCCTGAAAGTGACATCGCATAAAAGGGCAGGTTAAGAATGGACGAGCCACTGACAATACAAAACGAAGACACACAGAATTAGTAAAAGAAAGTCACGAATAAAACTGGATAGCAGAGTACCTTGGCTGGCTGATCACAAAGAAAAAACAGGATGAGCCAGCCACACTGCACACAATAAGAACTCCTAAGGACGTGAAAAGGTAAAAAGCTGGGTTGCTGGTGGCCTAAGATATCAGGCCTCAACACCCACGGTTAGATAGATGCATAATAACCAGAAGCGCGGATAAAACTTAAAACTTTGTTAGCCATAGAGGCATCGTCACCTAAAACTAGGGGTAGTGCGTCTGGGAGATTAAAAGAATGCCGCAGATTGGCTAAAAGCGAACAGTCCATCAAGAGATGGGCCACTGTCATTGCGGCACCACATCGACACACGGGCGGGGACTCACGGCGAAGGAGATACCCATGGGTCAACCACGTGTGCCCAATACGGAGGCGGCAGAGGACAACCGCCTCTCGGCGGATCGGCCGCAGTGAAGACTTCCACAGGGTTGTGGATAGCTTCACTGCTCGGAGCTTGTTTGTTGCACTCGTGGTAGACCATTCGGCACTCCAAGCATCACGCACCTTCTTGTGCAATGATGTCCTGAGGTCTGATTCCATGACGCCAATGGTGAAGGGTGACGCAGTGGCGGCCTGTTTGGCCAACCGGTCAACATGTTCATTCCCCAAAATGCCGACGTGGCCAGGGGTCCATAGGAAGACCACACATCGGCCAGATTTGCCAAGAGAGTAAGTAGTGTCTTGAATAGACTGCACTAACGGGTGACTAGGGAAGAACTGGTCGAGTGCCTGCAAGCCACTCAGGGAGTCACTACAGATGACAAATGACCCCCTGGGGCAGGCTCGGAGGTGTTCTAGAGCCTTGAGGATAGCGACCAGCTCTGCAGTAAAGACACTACTTTCACGGGGCAATGAATGTTGTTCGACATGGTCACCATGGAGACATGCATACCCAGCACGACCATCAGCTAGGGACCCATCAGTATAGATGGCTTCAGCACCACGGAAAGAGTTGAAGAGATCCAGGAACTGGTGTCGGAGTTGCATTGGAGAAACGGAGTCCTTTGATCTATTGGCCAGATCCAGACAAAGCTGCAAACGAGGAATGGACCAAGGAGGGGTTTGAAAGGAATAGTGGAAAGTGGCAGGGAGTGTTTGGGATTCGAGGGACGAAAGTAGAGAACGAACGCGGACTGATAATGGGTAACCCGACCGAGGTCGTCTTGGAGGGATAGGGAGTGCAGCGCTTGGAAAAAGAAGCCGGTGGTTCGGATGGTGTGGCAAGGCCTTAACATGGGCAACGTACGAAGCCAGCAGGTGCTGCCGGCGGAACCGCAGAGGAAGGACCCCAGCTTCAACTAGTAGGCTTGACACAGGGCTCGTGCGGAAAGCCCCTGTCGCCAAACGAACTCCAGAATGTAAGACTGGGTCTAATGTTTGCAGTGCTGAAGGTGCAGCCGAATCGTATACTACGCAGCCATAGTCTAGGCGCGACTGGATGAGCGCCTTATAAAGTTGCAGGAGCGTTGGGCGTGACGCTCCCCAAACAGTATGGCTTAGACAGCGTAGAATATTAAGGTGCCGCCAGCACTTTTGTTTGAGCTGGTGAAGGTGTGGCACCCAGGTGAGACGGTTGTCGAATAACATTCCTAAAAAACGGTGCGTCTCTTCGACACGCAGCAGGTCATCAGCGAGATACAGTTCGGGTTCCGGGTGTACTGCCCGACGTCGACAAAAATGCATCACACGGGTTTTGGATGCAGAAAATTGAAAACCGTGGGCAAACGCCCACGACTGTGCCTTTCGAATTGCGATCTGCAACCGCCGTTCAGCTACGCTGATGCTGGAGGAGCTGTAATACATGCAGAAGTCATCGGCATACAAGGAAGTGGAAACCGATGACCCCGCAGCCGCAGCAAGGCCGTTTATGGCGATTAAGAACAAAGGAACACTAAGAACGGAACCTTGTGGGACTCCGTTCTCTTGACAATGAGGTGAGCTGAAACAAGAACCAACACGAACACGAAAAGAACGCAATGCCAGGAAGTTCTTAATGAATGTAGGAAGTGGACCCCGTAAGCCCCAATCGTACAGCGTAGACAGAATATGATAGCGCCAGGTGGTGTCGTACGCTTTCCGCAGGTCAAAGAAGACGGCAATCAGGTGTTCACGGCGAGAAAATACTGTACGAATGGCCGACTCTAGTGACACGAGATTGTCGATAGCAGAGCGGCCTTGACGGAATCCATCCTGTTGAGGCGCCAAGAGTCCTCGGTCCTCGAGGATCCACATGAGCCTCCGACTCACCATCCGTTCGAGGAGTTTACACGGAACGTTGGTGAGGCTGATGGGGCGGTAACTATCAGCCACCTGTGGATCAGCCCCCGGCTTCATAACTGGGATGATGATGCTATCCCTCCATTGAGACGGGAAGACACCCTCAACCCAGAGACGATTCAGCAAGGAGAGAAGTTGGCGTTTAGAGTCTGATGACAGATGTCGGAGGAACTGACTATGAATGCGGTCGGGTCCAGATGACGTGGCTGGGCATGCGGCAAGGGCGCTTTCGAACTCCCATTCGCTGAAAGGGATGTTATAGATTTCCTGGCGTCGCGTTTGAAAGGATATCTGTTTTCGCTCGGTGCGCTCTTTAAGGGCGCGGAAATCCGCATCATATGCAGCGGTCGCTGAGGTGCGAGCATAGTGGTGTGCCAAATGCTCAGCTATTGTGACAGGGTCAGTGCAAATTGTACCCTGAATGCGAAGGCACGGAATTCCCACTGGTGGGCGGTGGCCAAAGAGGCGTCGAACTTGCGACCATACCCGTGAAGGTGATGCTCGGGATCCAATGGAGGCGACATAACGCTCCCAGGAGGCTCTCTTGCTGTGCTGGATCAATCGCCGTGCCCGTGCACGGAGACGCTTGAAGGCAACAAGATGTTCGACACAAGGGTGGCGTCGGTGGCGCTGTAGTGCTCGCCGACGTTCCCGGATGGCCTCAGCTATCTCCGGCGTCCACCAGGGCACTGACTTACGGTGGAGTGATCCCAGTGAGACGGGTACGGTTTTCTCAGCAGCAGAAATGATCGAATGAGTGACCTGCTGAACAGCGGTATCTATATCAGCCAGAAGAGGAGAGGGAAGCACAGCAGCTATGGAGTATGCTGGCCAGTCGGCCCTATGGAGGGACCAGCGAGGCAGACGGTCAGCAGGTGGACACTGTGGGAGCGACAGGAAGATAGGGAAATGGTCGCTGCCACACAGGTCGTCGTGGACCCTCCAAGTGAAGTGCGGAAGCAGGCTTGGGCTACAGACAGACAGGTCTATGGCGGAGAATGTACCGTGTGCTATGCTAAAGTGCGTAGCAGCACCAGTATTCAGGAGGCAGATGTTCAGCTGGTTCAGTAGTGTCTCAACATCCCTACCCCGTGCCGAGGTCTGCATGCCACCCCACAAAGTGTGGTGGGCGTTGAAGTCCCCCAAAAGAAGGAAGGGTGGGGGAAGTTGGGCGACCAAGGCAGCGAGGTCCACAGGAGAGACAGCCTCATCTGGTGGGAGATAGATTGAACAGATTGTAACATCTTGCACTGCCCGGAGCCGAACAGCAACCGCCTCTAGGGGCGTTTGAAGGGGCACGGCAGCGCTCGGGACAGTGGCTAGGACATAGATGCAAACTCCACCAGATACTCTGTCATACATAGGCCGATTTTTAAAATAGCCCCTGTAGCCTCGAAGGGCAGGGGACCGCGTCGCTGGGAACCAGGTCTCTTGAAGAGCGATACAAAAGGCAGGTGTTTGGCTGAGAAGTTGTCGTAGCTCAGGCAGGTGATGGAAAAAGCCGCTACAATTCCACTGGAGGATGATGTTTCCTTCTGGCTGTACCGCCATGACGAATAAAAAGCAGATCACTCCATCGGATCGTCTGCTGCCATGTGCTTGGAATCCATGGAACCAGAGATCTTATTGTCTGGGGAATCTGTAATTGCAAGATCCTCAGGAGATGCGAGGATCTCGACTTCATCCTCCGAAGAGGAGGATGTGGGTGGTTGTGGCTTTGAAGCCACTGAACATTCTTTCTTCTTATGTCTCTTCTTCTTGTCCTCTCGCTGGCCCTTTGGTTTGCAGGGCCGAGGGGGCTTCCCAGAAGTGGCATCCGGGACGGAGGAAGAGCGGGAAGCTCTTCGACCGGCAGGTTGGAGATCCTGAAGACTGCGGCCAGGATCCTCCGGAGCACTCTGGGAAGCTGCAGAAGGGGTTGTCTCTAAGGACCCCTTCCGAGCGAGAGGGGCCGGAGAAGGCTTCTCCTTCCCCGGCTTAGAGGTGGGGACTGGGGTCCCCGGTGTTGTAGCAGGTGACGCTCCCACTGTGAAAAGAGTGGGAGCCACCGAAGATGAGGTGCCCCCTGCTGGTAGGGGGGCCGGGTCAGTCGATTGGGCCTGGGGGCGCGCTAACGTTGACGGAACAGGTGGAACAGCAGGCACAGTGGACGAGGACGATGAGGCTACCGCGGCGTAGGTAGTTACCAGGCGGACAGGATGGAGCTTCTGATATTTCCGTTTGGCCTCTGAATAAGTCAGTCGATCTCTGGTCTTGTATTCCATGATTCTCCTTTCTTGCTGCAGGACTGTACACATAGGCGAGCAAGGGGAGTGATTCTGGCCGCAGTTGACACATACTGGAGGCGGCGTGCAAGGGACGTTCGGATGAACTGCACGTCCACACTCCCGACATGTTGGGTTGGCATCACATCGGGAGCTCATATGGCCAAACTTCCAGCATTTAAAACAGCGCATAGGGGGAGGAACGTAGGGCTTTACGTCGATCCGGTAAACCATCACCTTGACCTTCTCGGGCAATGAATCACCCTCAAAAGCCAAGATGAAGGCACCGGTCGCGACCCTATTGTCCTTCGGACCCCTATGGACTCGCCGAATAAAATGTACTCCCCGCCGTTCTAGATTGGCACGCAATTCGTCATCTGACTGCAGCAAGAGGTCTTTGTGGAAGATGATACCCTGCACCATATTTAGGGTCTTGTGCGGCGTAATGGTAACGGAAACATCACGCAGCTTGTCACAGGCAAGCAGTGCCCGCGATTGAGCTGGGGATGACGTCGTTATTAATACTGATCCCGACCGCATCTTCGACATGCCTTCCACCTCTCCATACTTGTCCTCAAGGTTCTCAACAAAAAATAATGGTTTGGTATTCTTAAAAGATTCCCCATCACTACGGCTACAGACCAGATACTTAGGGGCATAAGCCTCACCCTTCTGTCTTCCCTGACGTTCTTCCCAAGGTGTAGCCAGAGAAGGAAACGTTTGGGGATCATAATCTGCAGCATTGTAGTCCCTTTTACCACGCTTAGAGACGGTGGTTGTACGTCCACCAACGTGTTCTTTTGCTCGTTTCATTGTGGTCCCACGAGCAGCTAGGGATCTAAACGTCCACCCAGGCAGAGCCCCGCTTGCCTGGGTAAGCCTTGTACAACTGAGGTGCGGCAGGTTCCTCAGAGGTTGCTCGCTAGCGGCTGTTCAACCTCAACAGCCATGCATCTCCTCGGCACGTAGCACACCTTGAGATTGAGGGGTTTTTTAGAGAGGTTTTTACCGTCCTCGCGACCCGGGCGATTAAGCCAAGATCCCCGGGCTCTGAAACGTACAACGTTCCACCGTCGCGCCGAACGGTGGTCGTTGAAGCACGCACAGAGCTTACGGTGTAGCGGACTGTTGGCGCGACACAACCCACAGCTCAGGACCCCGGGTTCGCCAAGCCCGTACTCAGCAAATTAATGCTGAGCCCCTGAGGGGGGACCTAATGGGACTCCAGTTTGATTTTATACAGAATATGCAAGGAAACTTGCCATTCTACACCCCATCTGCTAGCAGCAGTGTACTGTATATCTCTAGAGGAGTGAAGGTTTGTTAATGATTGGAAAAAAGGCACAGGTCATTTCGGTTTTCAAGAAGATAGTACATTTTTCTTTAACTAATTGTACCCAAAGATATAGAAAAATAGGAATCTGCACTTTAAAAGGACCAAAATATAGTCCCTTTAAACACAGACTGACCGAATAGTGTCATCCTGCAGTACTAAAAATAAAACAACAAAATTTTATTTAAAAATTTTGGATGCAAGCAGAGAATAGTACTCAGGACAAATTACTCTGTTAGTTCATTATTTCCACAATAGAAAAAAATGAAATTCTAAAACCTTGATTTATAAATATATGTGGTGTGTGTCCTTTCAACGAGTATGAATTTTTTATCCTTCAGCATTTAATTCAATGCCCATTGGTAGCTAATGTCTTAAATTTCTTTGTATATTTAATTACTAGGTGAAGAAACTACCTGTAAGTTAATAGTAATTGCCTTACAATAAATTACCTGTTCAAGTCTAAATAATATATACCACAATTCTGACCTTTGTGCAGCTGCTGACTTGCATTCTGTTTGTGCCACATCCTCATTTGGTTGTAATTCAAGATAACTTCCCACAAAGATTTGCATAAGTTGAGGAGACACTCTATAAATTTTTCTGGCACAACATTCTGGAAAATCAAAAAGCTTACATTGCAGCTAATTTGCAGTCCCTAAACAATGATGTTAACACAGTTGTTCATTTTTATGCAGCCATAGAAACTGTAAAATGTGGCAAATTGTGAACTTTAATTACATACAAAACTATTACCACTAATCCCACTTCATTCACTGAGGAGTAATATTAAATGCAGTGGTATACCAATAGAATGGGGGAAAAAACACAGTTTCAAAATATTTAAAAACATAGCTTAAATGAAGTATTGCATGTAACATAATTTTTCCACACATGCTGAGAAAAGCCTCCTATAATAATTGAACTGCATTCATGAAACAATTGTCACTTATTTGAAGGAAGAAATTAAATCTGTCATTTACTTTACACCACACTGATTAAATTAAAGCACAAGTTATAAAAGCTTTCAACAGGGATCTGGCCCCATCCGCTAAGTAACAGTGTTCCGTTCCTATCAATTCTGAAGGCATCTTCAATGCCAAAAAAATTTTGGTGCATCTCGTGAACCAACAATATTTTTAATAGCTTCAAAACTACATAAGTTAACATTGACAATATCTCAATATAGGAAAGTTTCACTTAAAATTACCAACTTTTGAATGTGTCATGTAGTTTCAACAAACTATGTCTTAGATGATAGGTTATTACCTCAAGGTAAGCAACACACACACACACACACACACACACACACACACACTTATCAATTGATTTAAGGATTCATTACAATTGTTATAGCAATTTATTAAGCAAATATAGTCAGACCACCATATCCTCCACATTAATTCAGCAATTGCAAGCAGCATGATAGGTCCCTCTTGTCCTCATGTACGTGTAATTATTTAATGAATATTTGTCTATTTTGCCAGTAACTTTATGTAAATATTGTGTAGTATGAGTTCCACATCAAACCTACCAATAGACAATTGTAACACCATTATGATAGCTGCCATCCATTTCACATCAAACTTTCCCTTCCCTACAGCTTAGTTCTCCGTGGTAAACAAGTCTGCTCCAGTCCCAAATCCCTGAACCAGTACACCAATAACCTAATAACAGCTTTCACATCCCGCAGCTATACTCCTGATCTGGTACAGAAATTCTTCACAATGTGTGTGTGTGTGTGTGTGTGTGTGTGTGTGTGTGTGTGTGATCTTCCCTTCATTTTAATTAACTCCCTTCCCCCATTCTGCATTATTCACTTCACTTCTTGATCTATACTCTTTGGTTTGCTATTGGCATGGCTCAGTACATATCACTTACCATGCAATATCTCCGACTTCCACGAATCACCCACTACTACTCATGACCTAGGTTGTGAGTAAACTTTCCCTTACGTCCCCTTTCTCTTCCCTCCTCTCCTACCTGACGAAGGAAAATACTGTATTTCCGAACACTATTGTCAACATTTATTTTTGACTACATTTGTGTCGTTTTTGTGTGGTACTATCGGCAGTAACAATTAATTTAAGCAGTGGCCAGCCACTCTCTTTTAAACAATATTTTATTATTATTTTGTTAACAACATGTATGTATAACAATAAAAATAATTTAGAGAATATATATTTCCTCACTAGAATAATAATTATATTTTTTACAATGTACTGACAATAATGAAAGCGTAATACCTGACATAGCAGACGAAAGGGCTTCAAAGAGCTGGAAGCACCTCCAGTTACTAGACTTTCAGTGTTGTCCACACACTGCCGTATTGCTTCCACTGCTTTGTTGTGGATTGCAGAATAGAAGTGCATATGTAACTGATCCATAGCCATCTGTGTTTTTCCTAGTAACTGATATGCAGTCATTACATTGTTATAAAATTCTGGCTGAAATTTTGCACATACCTGTGAGGAGAAGAACAGTACCATTTTCATTATTTTAATCACACAAAATTATAATTTTACTACCTTAAATTGCTGGTACAACACATGCAGAGGCGGGGAGGGGGGGGGGAGGAGAATTTATCTTTGTTAAAACATTACAGAACAATAGGAGGTTAGGCCATCTATCAACGTTTCACATGCAACATTCTGTTAAAAAAGCTGTCAGAGCATATGTCACAACATAACTTGACGCATAAATGTAGACGTCCTTATTTACTGTCACAGAAGAATTAGCTTAATTTAAAAACTATATAAGAATACTTCCAACAACATAACAATAAGAGCATTTATGGAGATACTTTTGCACAAAATTTTTGAATCACAATATACCTTCCCTTGATCTATCGACTATTGTAAAGAATTCTTAAAACAAGAATAGGTTGCAGTTCACCGTAAAGAGAATCGCTGAGCAGCATAAGACGCTAGTAGAAAAGACAATCATATTCAAATTACTTAGTTTTTCAGTCACAACCCTCATAAGAAAAATAGGACACATAGACTACCATTATCACTCACTCGCATCTCATTCACACATTACAGGGTCTGTTTAATAAAATGAAGGGCTCTACTAATAGCCATAAGTTCTGCTATAAACACACTATATGATTAAGGCAAAGAATGGCATTGCAAACCAACCGGAGATGTAAAAGTGTATGATGTCTGACTGGTAGCTTTTGAGCCATCACTGTAGAAGATGGTGGCATCCTGAAACTTATCAAGTATTGGGAGCAACCCACTGGAAGATTATGGGGGAGACAAGCTTTTGGACCTTTCAAAAAAATCTATCTGAATTCGTGCTCGTGGCACCATCCAAGGGGGACGTTCGCGGTATAGGACGGTGTGTACAGTCCAGAAAAGGAATACAAAAATCCCTTCATAGGGAGGTGAGCTGCAATTCGACAGGTAATCACTCTCGAGGGTGAGTATCAGGAGTCTGAAACCCATTGCCTACAAAAAGAACACAATATGTGGGATAAACAGGGAATTGTCAAAATGCAATGGTGTAGGACACCAAACGCTAATGCCGCCTAATCTGAAGAAGGATGATTCCAACTTCTGCAAAGGAGACTGTCAACAGGACTGGTCCGGAAGGCACTTGTAGCAAAGCAGACACCACAATGGTGAAGTGAGTCTAACAGTTTCAGGGCAGAAGAAGCTGCCAAGCAATAAACCTGGCAACCAAAATCTATCGGGACTAAATCAATGCCCAATAGATACAAAGGATGATTCCACGATCTGCACCCCAGGACGAGTGGGCTAGGAAACAGAGGGCATAAAGCTTCTGTATGCTGCTAGTATACAGGTGGCAAATATAGGGCAGCCAAGTAAGTTGTTTTATCAAGGAGGCGGCCCAAGAAATGGTACTGTGCCACAACTTCCAGGCAATGAGTACCCAAGAAGAGTTCTGGATCGGGGTGAATTGTAGAACAACAACAAAAATGCATTACCTTTGTTTTGGAAGGAGAAAACCGAAAAACCATGGGAGAGAGTCCATGTAGAAGTCCACCGAATGGCACCTTGGAGGTGGAGTTCAGCTTAGGTTAACAAGTAGGAGCTATGCCATATGCAAAAGTGATCGAAATACAATGCAGGCGTGACCAGCGGCTCAACAGCCCATTGATCACAATTAGAAATAGTATAACACTTAACACAGAACCTTGGGGACTGCCATTCTCCTGTATTCATTGGGGGGCGGGGGGGGGGGGGGGGGGCTGATTGAGGAGCTGACTAACACTGAAAAAGCAGTGGGATACGCACTTACTAATAAAAATCAGTAAGGAGCCTTGTAGGCTCCCAGTCATGATGGGAACGTAAAATATGACGACATCAAGTGGTGTCGTACACCCTACACAGACTATAGGAAATTGTAACAAGATGCTGACATTTAGAAGGCCTGTGTAACTGCCATTTCCAGGCTAAATAGATGGTGTATTTTATATCGTCCCTCCCTGTACCCACACTGACAGGGTGACAGAAGACCCTATGATTCAAGAATCAAGCACAATCTGCAGGAAACCACCCTTTCAAAAAATTTACAGAGTACATTTGTCAAGCTAACCAGCCGATAACTGTCCAGGGATAAAGGCCCCTTGCCACACTCACAGACAGGGAGCACAATACTTTCCCCCCTCCGCTGAATGGGAAAAACCCCTTGGAGTCAGATAGGGTTAAAAACCTGGAGGGAGATATTGTCATTGTGGGGGACTGAGATGTTGGACAAACTTGTTATGGATGGTTTCGGGGCCAGGTGCTGAATCATGGGAAGAGGAAACAGCAAATAGTTCCTATTCAGTACAAGGTTCGGTGTAAGGTTCCCCCTGGAGAAAGGGAAAACATAAGTTGAATGCTTCGGCTATTTGTTTCTTGGGAAGAAAGGCTGCAGGGTAGAAAGCTGTCACCGAAGTCTTCACAAAGTAAGTCGCAAGATGCTCTGCAAGAACAGACATTGTAGGGCAGAGATTGAAGATGGCTGCTGGCAAACTTGGATGGAATGGAGCATAGCCCACACCCGAGACAAGGGAACAGAAGTGCCCAAGGAACAGACTAAATGCTCCCAGCAGACCTGTTTGCTCTTTTTGATTATATAACAAGCTTTAGCATGAAGGCGTTCAAAGTTGATAAGAAAAGTGTGTGACATGTGGCACTTAACATGTTGCATGGCTTGACAGGGCTCACGAATTGCCCTGGTAATTGTTGCATTCCGCCACAGAACTGGTAGGAGACTAGATCCGCATCTACATCTACATACATACTCCGCAATCCACCGTGAAGTGTGTGGCGGAGGGTACACTGTACCACTACTAGGGATTTCCTTTCCTATTCCACTCCCAAATTGAACGAGAAAAAAAAGAATGCCTATATGCCTCCGTCTTTTCTTATCTTGTCTTTGTGATCACTATGCAAAATATTAGTAGGGGGCAGGAAGATCGTACTACACTCGGCTTCAAATTCCAGCCCTCTAAATTTCCTCAACAGAAATTCACGAAAAGAATGTTGTCTTTCCTCCTGTGATCCCCAATTGAGTCCACGGAACATTTCCGTAGCACTCGCACACTGGTCGAACCTACCAGTAACAAACCAAAGCCGGCTGTCTGCTTTACTCACAACTGTCCAGTAACAAACCAAAGCCGGCTGTCTGCTTTACTCACAACTGTCCTTACATGTTCGTTCCATTTCATATTGCTCTGCGATGTTACACCTAGATATTTGAATGACACGACTGCATCAAGAAACTCACTACTAATGCGGTATTTGTACATAATGGGATTATTTTTCCTACTCGCGTGCATCACCTTACATTTTCCTACCTTTAGAGCTAGCTGCCATTCTTCACACAGACTAGAAATTTTGTCCAAATCATCCAGTATGCCATTAGAATCAATTAACGATAACACCCTCCTGTACACAACAGTACCATCAGCAAAAAGCCACAAATTACAACTTATTCTGTTCATCATATTATTTATATAGATTGAAAGGAACAGCGGTCCTATCACACTCCCATGGGGCACGCCTGATGATACACTCATCTCTGACGAACACTCGCCATCGAGACCAACGTACTGCCTTCTATTACTTAGGAAGTCTTCCAGCCAGTCACAAATCTGTGAACCTATTTCCATAAGCTCGTATCTTCGTTAGCAGTCTGCAGTGTGGCACCGCGTCAAACGCCTTTTTGAAGTCGAGAAAAATACAATCCTCCTGTTGCCCTTCATCCATGGCTTTCAACATGTCATGTGAGAAAAGGGCAAGCTGAGTTTCACATAAACAATGTTTCCTAAACCCGGGCTGATTCATAGAAAGAAGCTTTTCCATCTCAAGGAAATTTACTATATTTGAACTGAGAATATGCTCCAAAATTCTACAGGAAACTGATGTCAACGATATTGGCCTGTAATTATGTGGATCAGTTCTCTTTCCTTTCTTATAAACAGGAGTCACCTGCGGTTTTTTCCAATCACTAGTAACTTTGCACTAAATTAAAGATTCACAAGAAATTTAAGCTACGTAAGGGGCCAATGCTGCAGAATACTCTTTGTAAAATCGAACTGGTATTCCATCTGGACCAGGAGACTTTTTTGTATTTAGCTCTCTCAGCTGCTTCTCTACTCCAGAAATACCTATTACTATGTCCTCCATTTCGGGATTAGTATATTGATCAAATTATGGTACGTTTGTGTGGTCCTCCCGTGTGAAGGATTTCTTAAAGGTTAAATTTAGAACTTCAGTGTTCCATTTGCTTTCTTCTATTACTGCCCCAGAATGATCAACGAGTGACTGGATAGTGGGCTTTGACCTGCTTATCGATTTTACATACGACCAGAATTTTTTTTTTGGGTTCTCGGAAAGATCTTTTGCTAAGTTACGGCTGTAGTAATTTTGTATGCTTCGCGCATCAATCTTTTTATAGGCGCACAAGTCTCTAATAACTTATTCCTGTCAATTGCATGTTCTTTTTTGAACCAAGAGTGCAACAGTCTTTGCTTTCTCATCAGTCATATCACAGATTATATGATCAAAACAGTCAGGTGGGGATGGTGTGAAAACAACCTGGGATGTATACTGAGAACAATTAGCACAACGGAAAACCCAATAGGGTAGCCTGTCTCTTATCAAGTGGGATGGGAATTAAAGAATTAATAGGAAGTGGTCACTACTGCAGAGGTCATCAGGCGGTGGCAGTGAAACAAAGGGAAGAGGGGAGGAGAAGTGAGTGAAAGAATAGTACTAAAACAGATTGGGGAACCATAATTGACAAGGCACAGGTTATGGTCAGCAAGAAACTGGTTTACAAGGCAATCCTGACTGGATGTGTATCGCCCTGTAAAGCATTATGGGCATTTAAGTCCCCAGGAATGAGAAATGGAGGAGGAGAGGGGTGGGGGTTGCTGAAGGAAAGCTGTTAAGGCAGCAGACGTAGGCAGCCTGTCAGGTGGGAGGTATGGATTACAAATCGTTAACGGGGTGTCTAAGTGAAACTGATCAGCAATTGCTTCCAGTGTAGTACGGAGAGGAATCTACGTACTAGTAATATCCGTATGGACTAATGTGCAAACTACACCAGATGAATGGAACTTCCACTCTGCAGCGAAGAGTGTGCTGATATGAAACTTCCTGGCAGATGCTTGTAGAGGTCCAACCCGGTTCCAACAGAAAGTTCAAAACCATGGAGGGTCAGTGAATGTCCATCAATAAAATGCAATTCTTGCAGAACAACACAAGTTTCAGAGTAAAAGGAAATAATTTGATTTAACTTTAGTAGGTGACAGTAATAGACATTATAGTTTCAATGGATGGGAACAGCATGAGGCTCCTCCTCCTCCTGCTCCTTCTTCTTCTTCTTCTTCTTCTTCTTCTTCTTCTTGTAAGAAGAAGACAGCGATGAATTCATAATGAATTGAAAATGTGGTTCAAGCAAGGCTGCAGAGCAGATGTTGCCATAGATGGCATTTTCTTGAAAACATCCTCCATACCGCTGCCCCAGTGGAAATTAATAATTTACAAGCATCCAATGGATTGAAGGTCTAAAAAATGTGCGTTTTGACATATATATTTGTCGTTACAGTGAAATCCTTATTTTATACTTTAACACAGCCCAGAGTTAATAAACAAATAAATAGAAGTAATGGAAAACTGAAGAAAATGGGTAACTGAAAAAAGTGTTAGAAAACCCAAAATATGAGCCCAAATGTATGTAACTGATGAGCCATTATGATTTAAAATCTTAATCTTCTCCAAAAGGCCAACACTATAAAATCTGTGTAATTTAATTAATTAAATGTACAATGGTCAATGGGTAAGTCTAGAATACAGCTAGTGGCATTCTTACATATTTGGCACAGGAGTGCTGTCAGCACTAGTGACGAATGTTTGGAATGCTGTAGCACAAGTCAGGTGTTCTACAAACAGAATGAGAGAACAGGAAACAAAGTCCATGAGATCAAAAAAAGGTTCAATGAAATATGAGATTTTGACTGCACAAAAGAAGAAAAAGCAAATAAATAAATAAAATAGAAAAAACTTTGCTTTGGTACACTTTCCACCAACCATTCTCCGTGGCAAATGATTCAAATGAGTGAAGGTTCAAGTAATTCATGGTTTGTTTGTTTTTTTTTTTTTTTTTTTTTTTTTTTTTTTTTTTAATTAAATCATGGGGGCTAGGTAAGTGGATCGGTGATCATAAATGGATCAGATTGTATTGTGAAAAGTAATAGCATGTCACTTCACTTAATTTAATGAATTTAATGGGATGGTCACTGTTAAGTTCAGTAAAGTATGACACAAAACTGCAAATATTCACTGCTGAACACATCAAACCAGACAGTCGCTTCAGTTTCAGTGCTACAAATTCAGTCCATTTTTCTCACCTCTCACTGGTTACATGAAAGTAATATGCCATGAGGCTAAGTGAAATGTGATGCTTCTCCAATCTATGAGTGACAGGAAAATGGTGCTGAGGCTGCCACTGGCCCTGATCTAGTCTTTAGTATACCATACAATATTTATACGATGATTTGTGGTAATTAATTTCTCATCTGTTCTTAGAAATCACAGGTGGTTGACAGCAAATAAAAACTTGCAAAAATCAAAATAGGTATCTCGGTACAAGGTAACTGAACTTTTTTCAGGTGTGCTTAAACTGCAACTTATACATCAAAAAGTGTGTTTTCGAAAGATCTTTCCATCCACTATATTCTCAGAAATTATAAATTTCCAACTGGGCAACAATATGTAGGGCTTTTCAGGGTGTATACATGGACTAGAAGAAGAAATTTCCAGATTTTCTCTGGATTTCCTGAGTAAAATTTTCCCAGGTGAAAATACACTTTTTTCAGAGTGAAATAAAATTTTTCCTGGCTGAATTGTGCTCTTTATGTTGTACTTGGCTTGCAGCAGTAAATATTATCAATTCATTAAAAGTTTAACATGTTATACTCAAGTGTATAGCTCCCCACTGTTATAAAATTTACTTACAATTTCAGCATATTTGTGGTTTTTTTTTTTTTTTTTTTTTTATGCGTACATGTTGGTAATGACGCAAGAATTGATGGGAACTAAGAAATACCAATCATGGATCACGTGCAAACAGACGGTGAGAAAGATTTTTTTTTTTTTTTAACTTTTGTTTCATAAATGAAATTGGTGTATATTCTAGTTTTTTCATGATGACAAAGACGTTGTAATTTACGAGAAGGTCATTTATCATTTACTTTGTTTTGTAAAATAGCCTATTTCACAGTTTTTTACGAATATGTCACAATTTTTGTGTGTGTCATTAGGCTGTAACGCAATCCAACAGCTTTAATTGCTTGTCAAATATATTTTGCTGTTTTCTTCAATTGTGCCACAATTTTTTATTAAGTGGCTCTGCATGAATCTATTAAAACAACAGAAGTATGACCACAATACATAATTATTTACGAACTCCTCATTGGATGTCTTTGTTTCCAATTTTTATTTTTTTTACTGATAATTATACCTTTTGCCACCATTATTGCATAATTTGTAATCTATCTGATAAAGAACTAAAATAAATGTGGTAAACTAACCTTAAAGCTTAGTCTTTTTTTTAGCATTTGTTACCCTTTAAGATATAGTAAAACATGCCAGTATGCCAGTACAATTTTTAATAACTGCATAAATAGCAGGTCTTCAGAGCCATAAATTTATCTATGTGGCTGGTACCTAAGGAATTGTTTTGAATGGGAGTCAATTTGTGATTTAAGAAATTCGTAGCACATTCTCACTATTAATGTAATTCATAATGCATAAAATGCTATTTACTTTGAAAGTATAGTTTATCCACTATTCGCAATTTTTACCTGCGATCTGCCAGAAACGCAAACAGATTAAACATTACGTTTGTCGACATTTTGTTTTGAAGCATTGCACAGTGTTTTGTTGTAAATTGCGCCTTTTTTCCCCCAACTGAAGTTTAATTTTTGTGTTATTCTCTTATTCATGTTTGATTACTAAAGTATTATTCTAGAGTAGTGGGCTACACTAAAGTTCTTACCGGCCAAAATTACAAAAAATATTAACTGATTTCTCTCGGAAGAAAATATTCCTGGGTTTTCCTAGATCTCCTGGTTGACCCAGTGCGTATACACCTTGGCTTTTCTGCACGATAGTGCAATCTATGGCAACATTTGCTGCGGAACCTTGCTTCAATCAACACATCAGAGGTTCATTAATGTTATGTGACTTCATTGTTAATAGAAACCACATAGTGTAATCTTAAAGAAAAAATATATAACAAAATTAATGCTTCAAAAATGCAATGCATTATTGCAATTGTTTCTATCCAATGGATTACAAACTCTACTTGCAAAATAAAGTCAGCTTTAAAGTGAGTCGTGGCTTTATGTTTTTGAAGATCCTATTGATATTTGTTGTTTAGCCAATGTTAAGTTCATAACTTGTAATTTTCTCATTTTGTGATCCTACTATCTCACCGACTAATTATTGCCAGTTCCTCCTTGCTGACGTACGGAAATGAAGCAAAAGATTTAATGAAATCAAATGTGATGTTTAGAAAGCTTACTGCAGTACCCCCTTGTGCACATGTGTGAGTTATCCCTGTCTAATGCACATGCACTGATACACCGGAGTTAAGAACTGTTCTGTTCATTTCCCATTCTGTCGCTAGACGGTTGTCACACAGGACGACTAGTAGAAAGCCTACCAATACTCTTTATGGCAGATTTTCGAGCACCAACGATGGTGCAAACCATCTGCTTTCTGTGTCACTTATAATTCTTTCAGTTTCAATCATATAAAATGTCAGTAGAAAAAGGACAAAGTCAAGCAAGTAATGTGATAAACCTTACTTGGAAGAAACGTAAAATCATGGAATTTTTAGCGTTTATCTTGGGGGTTTTCATAAGGTTACAGATGTAAGGCATAAAATTGCGAAAAACATAAAATCAGAGGTCCACTGTATGTTACTTCCATGTAACCAATTCAAGGCAAGGAAAGATGGAATGAATTTATAGCTCCAAAATTGAAGTTAGTGACTGGTTTGGTGTGATTAGCAAAGCATATTTGCAATTGCGTCGTAGTTTCGTGAACTTGTAAAGGGGCATTCCATTAACTTTATACAATCGAGTGAAGTGTTTTTACTTTTTACAATACAAACTGATCCACTTATGTTCACCTGTCCACCTACCTAGCCTCACAATTTAATGAAAAAATACTGATTATTTGAAATGTTCATCATTTGACATGGAGATGATTGTTGGAAGTTTGTACCAAAGGAAAAGAAACCTTTTCGCCCCTTCTTCTTTGTGTGTGTGTGTGTGTGTGTGTGTGTGTGTGTGTGTGTGTGTAGCTGACTCTCACTGCTTCATTCCCACAATTCCTTAAAGCAAACACTGACAAACTTCCTGCAGTAAACATGTAAGACTGCCACGAGCCCTACTGTAGACTTGTCTATTGCATATTTAATTGCCTTGATTTACACAAACTTTATACAACGTACGGTTATTAGAGATAATTACAATTTTTAATCATGTACAGTATGCCAAGTACGTATATTTTTGATCATAATTTTGAGGTTTTAATATTTTTCTCGATTCTGCATTTTCTTTAATTTTGCTTTTTTTAAAAGTCTGGACTGCATGAAAACATAAAATAGGAGTTTCACTGTGATAACAGTTGTTCAACAAAATATAACGTCTCTAGCAAATAAAATCCAAGGTGCCACAGTGATAACACACTGGACTCTCATTTGGGAGGACGTTGGTTCAAATGCACCTCAGGCATCCAGATATGGGTTTCCTGTTATTTCCCTAAATCATTCCTGACAAATGCCAGGATGGTTCCTTTGAAAGAGCATAGCCAATTTCCTTCCCCAGCCTTACCCAAAACTCAGTGTGTCAGCTTTGTCTCTAATAACCATGCTGTCGACGGAACATTAAACCCTAATTTCTCTTCTTTCAACAGCTAGAGGTTGAGCTGAAGTCTAGCGGTAGCTGTGTTGTTTACACTACTTAACACTGGTGTAAAGATGCAAAAATTAATTAAATAGTCTTGTAAGTCTTACAATTTAGCATATGGATACTGAGAACTACATGGTGATATTTTTGTGTGAAACAAAATAATCAATGTAAAGATAAGAAGTAATTTACATGCAATTAGAAAAGAGCAACATTTTGAACTGGCAGTTATTGAAATTAAGCACCAATACAAGTGTAGAAACTTTATTATTTTATGTATACACAGACCTTCTAATGGAAATTCCAATATCTTTTTGCGGGAACTAAACGATATTCTTGGTATCATAACCACTCGAAATAACAACACTCTCATGTGTAGAGATCTAAATGTAGATAAAGTGAATCCTTGTGCTACATGGGACTCATTCTTAAGCCTTGCTTGCAGAGAGTTGCAAATAAAAAATTCCAAAACTTCATGACACTTTTAAGCAAGAATTATTAACGTATTATGACCATTAACAGCAGTGGCAAAAACAAGTGGGTAAAAAAAAGTATAAAAGAAATCACCCCAGACACAGAAGTACCTCAATTCCATTAAACGCAACCAAACTAATCCAGTTTTCTCGCAATTTTATAAAGGTATATAGGAAAACATATGAGAAACTACTGCTTCCAACGAACAGGGCTCTTAATTCCAAACTGGAACTCACTGCTGAAAATAAAAGCATGGTATATACACGTGTGGCAGCTGTTTTGAAAGAACAGACATCACTTCTGATCCTGCAGTTGTCATTCTTTCATATCCACAGAATATATGACAACTGTGAATGGGCATAGCTGAAAATATGTACCCAGCCAGGACCAGAACCAGGGTCTCCCACTTTCTAGGCAGTTGCGCTGACCACTACACCACTGGAGACACAATGATCACCGCACCTGCTAGGTCTACCCAAATGCGCCTCCCATCAGACACAAATTCCCAGCTTTACCCCACCCACATTACTCAAACTCATAGTTTTGCAACTAATTCTCGTAAAAGTAAGAACCACAAACTTGCCCACCCCTCCCCACTAACGAAAGGATCATTGCCCGTCACCGGCATATTATACATATATATACATGTGGTGTCTGTTCAGAAAGAACAGACATCACTTCTGATCCTGCAGTTGTTATTCTTTCATATTCACGGATTATATGACATCAACTGCAAATGGGCAAAGTTGGGAATTTGTGTCTGACAGGAGGCGTGCTTGGGTAGACCTTGCAGGTGCGGTGATCCCTGTCTTTCCAGTAGTGTAGTAGTCAGCGCAACTGCCTAGAAAGCAGGAGACTCAGGTTTGGGTCCCGGATGGGTACACATTTTTCAGCTTTGACCATTTGCAGTTGATGTCATATATTCCATGAATATGAAAAACATGGTAGTCTGGAAGATGGTAAAGCAGGAAAACAAAAATTGAATCTTTCAAACATAAAAATTGGAAAAGAAGGGACACTAATAAAAAAAGTACCAAAATATTCAACAACAGTATGAACATACTTTAACAGCATATGAACAAAAGTACAGACATTTTCAAACAGACCCTCAGGTCAAAAAGCTAATTAGTGGTGTATCATATCCAATGGCATTTCTCTTCACAACAAAGGTAGTTTGGATGAAAGGAAGTTTGAATGAAGTCCCCATATGTCTAGTTCAGGTCTGTAATGCCTTTGGTTGAGGATATAAATAATACGCTGAACTAAAGACTAAAAAACGTTTTGCTGGAGACATGGAAACTTATATGGCAATCACTACTTTTATACTTTCACAAAAATAATAGAAAGAATAATTAAAGATTAACTATTTAAATAAATATGACCTCTTGCCTATTGACTAATTTGGATTTCAATCAGAAAAAAGCACTGAATCAGCAACAGCATATCAAACAAAACATATCCTAGAAGTATTATCTAAAGGGAACTATACAACAGGTATTTTCCTGAACTAATTAAAGCTTTCGATACAGTCGATCAGAATGTACTTTTAACTAGGAATAAAGGGGGTAGTGAGAAAATGTTTCTAGCCATGTACTAAAAAGTATAACACAGATAAATGAAATTACACATATTTCAAGTTGTTCCAACTATAATGTAAAATATACTTCATACCCTAATTATATTAATATAGATGTGGCACAGGTAGAAACTTTGAAGCAATACTCAATCTAATTTACATTAATGACTTTCAACAGAGTATGACTCATGGATGAACAATGTTTGATGATGATTAAAATGTTCTAATCACTGAAGAATCATCAGATGTACTGAATGGAGTATGTGAGTAGGCATCCAACAATAAATTCACACTCAATTGGAAAAAGAAGGAAAAAATAAATAAATAAACCCTGAATTTCTTTGTATGCAAAAAAAAAACAACCAAACACTAGAGATGGTTAGGTACAAGATTTGAAAGAAGTCAGATACTGATCTGCATCCAGCTCTGCAGTTTCACGTCCACTGGACCTGTATGGGTCCAGCTCTACAGCTGATCGGACGGATCATATCTGTGAAGTGAATCCATGTTCACTGGACCTGCACTGGTATAACTTTACAGCCGGCAGCTGAAACTTATCTATTAAGTGAATCATCTTTGATCAAGAAGGACTGCAGTTGGGTTACACAGGAGTGATATAATATGCATCAAGAGCTTATTAACAGATAGTACTGATTTAAAAAGAAAGAAAAAAAGAAGAAAAACAGGATGTTAACTGTGATAAAACTGTTTTATTACCAGAAAATCACAAACACTGTCGCATTATAAAACCACAGTCATCAATTGCTATACATATCACATGAATCACAGTATTTTTCTGATTATTTGTACAAAACTAAAATCTTTGTGAATCTTTCAGTCAATTAATATTTTTAAATATTGTACAAGTATTAACTATGTAATAAATTATTTATAGACTCAGAAATGTTTCCTGTAAACACACACACACACACACACACACACATACACACACACACATGTATAACTCATTTTAAATTGTGAGCAAGAACTATTATTTGGGATAAATTTTCAAGCTTCAGTCTGCTCCCTGCTCCATCACTCATTAATTATTTGGACCATCTTGGAAATAATTCTCTCACATGGCACAAAGGTGGCAGTGATACACAACCGTTTCAGCATCACCTTAGAGAGACAGGAACAAATACCTTTTTGTTGTTTCCACCAGATAAGAGGATGTTGAATCCTGTCAAATAGTTCTTCAGTAAAATAGTTGTCTACTTCTAAAGAGGTCGATGCAACAGTATTTTGTGAATCAATTATATTTTATATTTGTTGATCAAATTTTCCCCACACATCAATGACTGACATTCATGCTGACCTGAGAGGTCTCTTCATTGTTTGCAATAATGTCTTGATGGTTTTGGTCAGTATTAATCGTAGCACACATCTGCTTGAGTTCAGCTATTGCTTTTGCTGCATTTCTAGGTGCTACATCATTGGACTTAATCCTTGGATCCAGCAAAGTCGCCTAAGCAATTAATTAATCTGTTTCACCATCACCAAATCTTACATTTTGAAATAATTTCACACTCATTGATGGCCAAACTGTTTAGCTGTGGGTTTCCAATGGCTAGAATAGTAATTATAGTAATCTTCATTGTAAGAAATTTTATATCATCATCATATGTGGAATTTCAACAAGTTACACAGTCCTGTTAAGTTTCAAGGCATAACTTTTTTTATTATCCTCTAGCTTTGATAATGCATATGAACTGCATTTAAAATATTCTACAGCCCTTTTGACCTCCTGACACATTTAAATTCTTCTTGTTGTGGATCAGTAGCTACTGCCAAATTTAAGGAGTATTCAAAGCACCTCACTTGTCTCCAACCTGTGATTGTCACATTCTTTAAAATGTTACTAGCATTATCTGTAACCATGGCAACAACATTATGCTGTATACCCCATTCAGACACAATATCTTTGAGAATGTTTTCTATTATCAGCTGTGTGCCACCTTTGATAATGAATACAATCCAGCAGCACATTTTGAAAAGTTATGCTTTCATCGATGAAGTAAGCTGTCACTGCATAGAAATGGTTATGATTATTTTGTGACGTCCATCCAGCTGACGTTAAACACATGTCTGTTCCTCATGTAAACAAATTTAGAATTTCTTCTTTTAATTTGTTGTGGATGGCAGACAACAAACTACAAGATACTGTTCTTCTTCTTGGTATATTACAAGATGGACACAGTAAATCCAGCATTTTTCAGAACTTTGTACCATCTTCAATTTTAAAAGTATGGCATTCTTTTATTGTCATTTTTAGTAACTGATTATCAATTTGCTTGGAACAATGAACTGGCGGGTGTCTTGTATTAGTCATATAATTTGTAATTAAATTTGCTTTTGTTGTTCGATACATTTCTTAGGGTCTTCAGAAGCTCTGATGCAGGGGTGGAAGACTGCTTAAGTGGATAGTAAAACCTGTGCTGAATTGGATGGCACAGATTAAGATACAGAATAGTGGGTAGTATTATAAAAATTGGTACTGCTGTTGGTAAATTCTTCATTGGTAGTTGAGTTTATTTCAAGTCTTTCATGGTGTAGTGCAACATTATGGTGCTTCCTCTTCATTTGTCTAACTAGATTTCCCATTCCAGTTCTGGAATTGTAAGCAAGATCCAGAGAGCAATATCAACATTTAGCTTTATCATCTTGGATTGTAAAGTGATTCCACACTTCACTGTTCTTCAGCGGTGGCATAATGAAATCTACAAAAACAAGAAAAAAGCTATTCTAAAACACCTAGCCAGCATATGAAGACATACATTAGGCAAGTATGACTAAAAAGCTTAATTCATAATCAGTAATTAAAACACTGGACCAAAATTAATATCCATATCATATGCAGTGGTCAAAATTGACTTGCAACATTTGCTTGACAGACATGTGTTAAGTGTCCATTCCTATTTAGCACATGGATATATGCACACTTTGAAACCATACTACGAAATGCACAAAAACCAAACAATAAAATGTTACTACCAACTTTTTGGTGTACAAGCAATAGTTACTGTTGTTCTGAATAACATTTCAATGAAACTTGAACAGTTGGGCAGTGAGTTGCAACACAGATTCAAAAAGACTGAACAAAATCACTATGTTTGTTGAACTGTTTTAGCAACACACCTCGTTTGCTAATAGTAAGACGACTCCTGTTAAGGGGAGTCATACCACCCTATCTCGGCAATGTTAAATAGCCTATATAAATGCCCTGTTTTCTCAGGAACTGTTGAGTATATAAATGTGGTGTTTTTGTCACATGTTTGGCATGTTTTGTGAATGTATTGCTCTACAATAACTTTAAAATAACAGTTCAAAAAAGTTATGATTTTTCCCTCAACATGAAATTTTTGGTGTAAATATTTACAATTTCAATTTCTTGAATTTTAACTATTACAGTAAATACCAACAAAGTAGAGCTACAACATCATTGTGCTGTATGTTATGTGGTAAATAATTCATTGATGTAGAGTCAGAAGTTTCTGAGAAAAGGGGTTTTTATACTGAAAAAGTGTCTTTTTTGAGAAAATTGCATTTAAAGAAAGAATTTTAATATACAGCCAACTGATACATAAAAAAACATGTTAGAATCTCCCTGAATGGTAGTCATCTCCTCCTCCATCTTCCTCATTCAGCGCTGTCCTCCTCTTGGATCTGGCTTCTTTTGACATATTGTTTGTTGCAACTGTTTCAAGTCCATCACACTTTTAGTGGTGTCGTAACCTTTATGAATTCCAAGATATTACAAAACCTGTAGTCTTCCAGAATAGCCATATTAAAAGAAGTAACAGCATCAAAAACACCAAGTTCAAAGACTGACCTTCCAACAAACACATTTTTTGATATCCTTGACCATACAACATTGTTAAAAGATTCATTCACATTTTGTGTTTTTCTTTGAGACATTTCTTCAAAAGCTCTGGTTGGGCAAGATCCTGAAACACAGGTTTCATAGCAAGCACAACAGCATTTGGTATAGTAATTTTGTGTGAGAAAGTGTCTTCTTTACCTTGCTCTTTTGCCTTTAAGTATTTACACCATTAAATGGAACACAAGTTGCGAATTGGTTCAGCATCTGTAGACAGCTTGTAGAAATAAATTGCCCAAACAGCTCTCTTCATACCATCTAAATCATCTGTTACTTCTAACAGCCACATCATAATATTGTGTAATATGATCAACTTGTTTATCGGTCAGTCGACATACTTAGACCATCAGTAAACTTGGTACTTCCCAACTGCTGTTTCAGTCTACATAGTCTTACACCCATCCTCTTTTGCATTTGATTAATGCACCAGTTTTCTAACTGACAATTCACCATAAGGTTTACTCTCCTTATACAATCGTGAGTCTCCATCCCCAAGAAAACTCATGTAGTGAACAACATTGTCGTGCTCGGAACATTGGATCATTTGCACTGCAGAAGCAACCTCCATTCCTCCACTAGTTTCATCAGTTTCCCTGACAATTCATTTTACGCATGGTTTGCTTTTAAGTACTCTTTCCTGCTTGCCTACAACTTGGACAGTACTTGGTCACACATCTACACCCAACACTTCCCCATTGTTGATTCTGATAACAGATGCACACAAATTATTTTACTGGAAACCTCTCTTTTGCAGGGATCTGTCAAATGATATTGCTATGTCAGAACTATTATTTTCTGCTACAGCCTGTTCTGCAGCTGTAGTTATTGACTCAATAGCATACATCTTGACACTACTACTTACTATGGAGTTGTATTTGATAGATTTTTTAGAGGGACTAGTGAGGTTCAGCAAGCGACAGAACCTTACCAGTGCATTGGCCTTTTCCTATGCACCTAAGTCCATTAGTGACAAAAAGTCGATTCTTTACACTTCTGAAGTCTTTAAAGTCTTTTTGCTTTTACAGTTCAAACATGTTATTTGCGAAGTGCACACCAGACCAGAGATATTTTTCAGAAATTTCAATCCCCCCCCCCCCCCCCCCCAACATATACGACAACAAACTGTTTCACACAAAGCTGAAATAAGTATATGGCGATTAATGATGATATTGCAGTTTGTTTCACTGTATGAAGCTGTGTTGTATTTTACATAATTTCCCAACAGTTTTTTCTTGGAATCAATCTGAGGAGTAGGACTGTCACTATTTACAACCAAATAATCACATCCTTCGGCGCTAGCCACTTTCTTTTTACTGCCACTATATTTGTTCAGTAGTATTTGCTTCCTGTGTATCATATTGTTTTAAACACTCCTTTTGGTTTAGTCATATTGAAAACTATTACAGGAAACACAGAAACTAAAACACGGCTAGTGGATAACTGTTGTTGTCTAACACAAACAAATGTACAAAAGAGTTTACTGTGAAGTACTGCTGTGTAGTCAATTTACAAAATGGACAGTTCTCTACAAAACAAAGGAAACTACAGCCTTTTAGACTATATAGTTCCAGAGAAAAATGCCAATATGCGAAATGATGGAAAATCAAAATTCTCAGAAATGTCAGTGCATGATCATTTTCAAATATTTATTTAAAATAGCAAATAATTGAATATTTTATTAAAGTCAACACCAAAATAAGCATAAACACCATATTTTCATAACTTTCATAAAAGTAAAAATGTGAAATTTTGTCATTTTGGATGGTACGACTCCCCTTAAGAGGACTCGGTCCAAGACCAGTACAGTCCAGGTCAGAAAATATACATCTGTCTGCAGGTTCTGCCCATTGTTGTGCAGTGCACTAACAGGCCAGTCTCATACAGTTCCCATGGCATTTGGCAAGCAAGTAGCTGCTTAGCCATCCCAGCAGGTAGCCTCACCACCCTCAGTGACATCATTCGGGTGTGCAGGACTTGTCATCCAGAGTGGACTTCACAACTGTTGCCTCCGACTCCATCTCACATTTCCAATTCCACCGCATGTGACTAGTTTACTGGTCTGGACATACAACCAAAGCGTGTCTGACTTGCTCTCAGATTTACAGTCATCACCAGCACAACTGATGCAGGTCACAGGAACTGTTTCCATCTGAACCTACCCAACTATACCACACCTTATGATTAAATGATGAATCTATAGAATTTGATAATGGGAAGTCCAGGTTGGAATTAACAATATAATAAAAGGACAGCTTACAACTCACCGCAAAGACGTGTGACGAGCTGTGACAAGCACATAAGAAAGACACGTACATACAACACTTCAGGTATCGGCCATGGCCTTCAGAAAATAAAACATTCACACAGCCACACAATACAGTCACAACCATCAGCCCCAGCTGCTGCACTTCAATTTGAAGTGACTATGTTCTGTGCCTGTGTGAATGTTCTATTTTCTGAAGCAGGCCATTTCCGACACCTGAAGTGTTGTATGCGTGTCTTTTTTACGTGCCTATTGCAGCTCGTCGTCATGCCTTTGCAGTGAGTTGTAAACTGTCCTATTACTATATTGTTGAATCTATAGAATGTGTTGAGAACACAAAATTTCTTTGTACACATATTGACAGTTAAAGTGTAAAGAAAAATATGTTAAAATAATTAGTAATTGAATCTCTACTGCACACTATGCCCTTAAATTTCTGACCAGTATGTTATATTTCACTTGTCAATCTGCATATTTTTCTTATATCCACTCTGTTACTAGTTTTGGGGTAGTATTTGGAGAATAAATAAAAAAATTGAACTATTTTTAAAGTAAAGAATAGAGCAGTATGTATTATAACTAACAGTGGGATTAGGGGTCACTGCCTTGAACATCTAGACAGGAGAGTTTATTGTACAATACCATTAAAGGATATAATAAATTACCCAGAAATATAAGACATTGATTAAAGCAATCAGTTCAAAACAAAACTTTTATTACAAGGTATGCCTGAAAAGTTTGGTGAATGGTCCCATATTTTACAAATCGTGCTGGCGAGGATTAGGTGCCTACGCATACGCACTGAGGGACAAGACAAGTGGCCTTATCGTGCAAGGCACTCCACTGAAGCGGTGGTAGAAACTGTGACCCAGCTAACAGGATCAGTGTGAGAAATCATGTTATTGCAACATGGAGCACAAAATGGAGCAATTGCTGAACATCAAGTTTTGTTTCAAATTAGACAAAACAGCAATGGAGACCCAAGGGATGTTAGTGCAAGTGTATGGTGTTGAGGCAGTGAATAAAAATGTGTGTGAGTGGTTTAAATGTTTCAGAGATTAAAGGGAAGGTGTCAATGATGAGCCACATTCAGGTCGACCAACCACAATCAGTCCCAGACAACATCGAACAAGTGCAACGAATGCTTACAGATGATCAGCAGCTGTCTTTGACAATGCTAACAGACACGTTGAAGATCCGCAATGGTTGCAGAGATCCAACAACGTGTGACCTCAGTGCTTCGAGCTATTCCACAAGAAGCATTTGACGAGGGTTTCCAACAGCTGTACAACTGATGTCGGAAGTGTCTTGTAGCCAATGGCGATTACTTTGAATGTCAGTAAAGGTGTTTTGTTTTTGTAACATTTGTTTCCCGTTTTCCTGTATTTCCTGAGACCATTAACCGACCTTTTCCCAACACATTTATATACACAAAATTAATCCCGCTACAGTTACGGAGCAATACTTCAGGAAGTTCTTAACCAATAATTTACAATAATCTCACAATTTATAACTTGTTTATGTGAAAGAATGTTCACCAGAGAATTACTGAGAGAGTAAATCAAAGCATAATGTAACTGGCGGCAGAAAGAGATTACTCATTTAAAGTGATTACATATACACAAAGAATATATTCTTTCACTTGGTTTTACTCCATTTTTTCCCAAACTTTTAGCATCAATTTCAAATATAATCCAACACAAAAAGACTGAAAAGCTCTTATATTTAATTCTCACTATTTCCACTGAGTTCCCATTATCAACAGAATGCAATGTTATCTTCAGTCCAGAGACTGATTTGATGCAGTTCTCAACACTACCCTGTCCTGTACAAGCCTCTTCATCTCTGAATAGCAAAGGCAACCTATACCCTTTTGAACCTGCTTACTGTGTCAGTCTCTCTGTCTCCAACTGCAACCCCCCCCCCCCCCCCCCCCAATGCACAAACACAGTTCCCTCCAAATGCTTGATGGCTAAGAATGTGTGCCATCAATTGATCCCTTCTCTTACTCAAGATATGGCAGGAACTTTTTTTTTTCTTCCCAATTTGTTCAGCAACTCTTTATTAGTTACGTGATCTACCCATCTAATCTTCTTCATAAGTCTGTAGTAGACATTTCAAAAGTTTCTGTTCTCATCTTTTCTTAACTATTTGCTGTCCTCAGTTCACTCCCATACAAAGCCACACTTCACACAAATGCCTTCAGGAAAGACTTCATGATGCTTAAATTAATATTGGATGTCAACAAATTTCTCTTTTTCATAAATGCTTTTCTTACCATAGCCATTCTGCATTTTATATCTTCTTTATTTTGACCATCAAAAGTTATAGTGCTATTATAGTCTTATTATCTCATCTAATTCCTTCAGCATCACCTGATTTTCTTAGCCTACACTACCTTACTCTTTATAATATTTATCTTACATCCTCCTTTCAAGACAATGCCCAGTCTGCTCAATTGCTTTTCCAGGTCCTTTGCTGTCTCTGACAATTAATACGTCATCAGCAAATGTCAAGGTTTTTATTTCTTCTCCCTGAACTTTTATTCCTTCTCCAAATTTCTCTTTGATTTGCTTCACAGCTTGCTCCATGTACAGATTGAACAACATTGGGAAAGGCTACAACCCTGTCTCACTCCCTTACCAACAACCGCATCTCTTTCACGCCCTTTGATTCATAACAGCTGTCTGGTTTTTGTACGAGTTGAATATAAATTTTCATTCTCTATATTTCACTCCTGCTACCTCCAGAATTTGAAAGAGTTAATTCCAGCCAACACTTTCAAAATCTTCCTCTTGATCTACAAAAGCTATAAACATTGGTTTGGCCTTCCTTAACTTTGCATTAGTATTTTGCAACTATTACTTATTAAATGTACAGTTATGTAATTTTCACACTAGACTGCGCTTGCTTACTTTGGAATTGTAGTTATTATATTATTCTTGATATATGAGGCTATTTTTCCTTCCTCATACATCTTGTACAAAAGGTGTTCATGACTTGCTCTCCCATCAGCAGTTCAAAGGAAATGTCAACTACTCCTGGGACCTTGGGCCTTGTTTCTAAACTTATGCTTTGTATTTTAAAATTACCTGGTACCTTCCAGCATCTCCTGTTCTCTATAACATATACATTCTTGAAACAAGTGTCTTTAATGATTAAATCATGTTCTGTGTAAAATTCTACCAGACGGCTTCCTCTTTCATTCCTTTTCCCCAGTCCAAAGTGACCCCATTTTATTTCTCTTCCTTTACCTGTTATCGAGTTCCGATCCCTCATCACAATGAAGTTTACCTCTCCCGTAACTAACTGAATGACTTCTTTTGTTTTATAAAACATTTTTTCGATCTTCTTTGTCATTTGCAGAGCTAGTTGCACATAATCTTTTACTGCTGTAGTCGGGGTTAGTTTCATTTCTATCTTTGCTAGAATAATGTATTTACTATGCTGTTAATAGTAACTTACCTGAATTCCAATTTTATTACCAATTATTAGATCTTCTACTGTATTCTCCCAATGTTATTTTGTATTTATAAACATATGCATAATTCCCACGAACCACAGACTTTGTCGAGCTGGGGTGGTTTGCACGGCTCAATGATACACACAGCTGGACCATAGGTACGACCACAATGGAGTGGTATCTGAGGAGAGGCCAGGCAAGCATGTGGTTTCTGAAGAGGGACAGTAGGCTTTTCAGTAGTTGCAATGGCAAACGTCTGGTTGATTGACTGATCTGGCTGTGTAGCGTCAGCTAATGTGTATGTGCCACAGTTACTGTGAACGGATGAAAGTGGGGAAAAACTGCAGTCATTACTTTTCCCAAGAACATGAAACTCTATTGTATGAATATATGATAGAATCATTTTTGGTAAAAAATTGTGGAGGTAAAATAGGCCCACCACTCAGACTCTAGGCAGTGACTACTCATCAGGAAAGAAAACACTTGCCTTCTACAGATTGGAGTGCACGATGTTCAATCCCTTAATTGGGTAGGTACATTATAAAATTTGATAAGAGAAATGACTATGTTGAAGTTAGATATGGTTGGGATTAGAGAGGTTCAGTGGAAAGACAAACATTATTTCTGGTCAGGTGAGAACAGGATTATACATAAAAAATCAGTTGAAGATATTACAGGAGTAGGATTCACAATGATTAAGAAAATAGGAATGCAGATAAGTTACTATGAACCACATAGTGACTGCATATCGTCACCAACATAGATACTAAGTCATCACTCACGACAATAGAACAAGTTTATATGATTATGATGAGATTGAAAAAATAAATAAATAAAATAAAGAAAAAAAGATGATATGGGCCATTCCATGTCAAACCACCAAGGGGTGGAAGAGCTCTACCATCTTCAATTTTTTTTTCAAATTTTACCAGAATGTTGTTAAAGGTCTTAAAGGATGTTATACAAAATTTTAGGCCGATATCTAAAGTGGTCGAGGCTCCAGGGCCGCTTTTGTGTCATTAGTCGCGCATATGCTTGAGGAACTTTTTGCCAAGTTTGTGCTTTCATTTCTCAGCAGCAAAGGTACTTCACATTTTCAAATCCGGGTTTCTAGATAAGTTTTGTGCAGAGAATTTAAAACTAACATTATCATGAGTAAAGATTAACTAGTTCAATTTTAATGTTTTTTCAAAGTCAGGCGAAAATTTCGTGACCCAAAATTTAAGGCCGACTTTTGCAGTCCCTTACTAAACGACTAATCTGTTTTACACCTTGATATTCCGCCTCCGTGTACAGGTTGTGCCTGGTAAGCCAGTGTAACAATGGTAAAACTGTGTCGTCTATAGTTTTTGAGATAATGATCCAGAAAGGTGCCTCCAAAAAACTATAACCAAGATTTGACTAAGTTTGGCGGCAAATATCTCCAAATACGTCACCTCCAATTTTAATTTTAATTGCACCATTAACTTTTTCTCTGCTAGAATATTGATTGTTTATCTTGGGCCCTCTATGGGTTGACCTGCAAAACGGTTTGAAACATGACGCTCCAATCTCTGCAAATGCATGTTTGACAAATTTCCAGTCAAGTTTGCACTCTCACTGCTTTGTATTTAAGGTACTTCACATTTCAAAATTTAGGTTTCTAGATCAGTTTTGCTCAGATAATTAAAAAAATAATGCTATCATGGGTAAAAATTAAGTAGTTTATTTACTTTTCTAAAATTAAATTCAGACGTAAATTTCATTACCAAAAATATAAGGTAAACTTTGGCATTCCCTTTTTATACAGCGTATAATTTTTACACCTTGTTATTCCGCCTTTGTGTGTATGTTCTGCATGACAAGCCAGTGAAATAACAGCAAAACTGTATCTTTTATAGTTTGAGATAATAGTTAAGGAAGTTGCCAAAAAACACTAAATTTGACCAAATTTGGAGGCCATTATATTTATAAAGGTCACTTCTGATTTTAATTTAAAGTGCACAATTAGGAAGTGCAGCTTTTACTTTACTAGAATATTGAGCACAATGTGAATGTGCAGAATGTGCAGTTATCGCATGGGCACTTCCTGCGTCTGTCCACTGGGCAGAACAGTTTATTGTTCTCTCAGGGCGCCCGGTGACAACCGCTGACAAAAGAGCAGGTCCCACCCAGGTAAAACTTTTTGTTGACTGGTCTCAGCAGTTTGAAGCTTTCTTCCGATGTGGACGTGCACCAAACGACACAGTTGTGTATCCATCACATTTTCCTCTATTTGCGTTTGACTCCACACCTCTGCGCTTTCAGGTCACAAGTCCTCGCCATCCTTGTGCCGTCGGCACTGATACCATGTTTGTGTTAAGGTGGTTCTAGCATGCCGTGTCATTTTAAGCACTGCAGTCTATTGTTTTTGTAACCTTTGTGATCTTATGCAAGAAAGTGAATCTTATTACGTTAACATGCATAACAATACATTCTTCTAAAGGTAAAGGTAAAGCAGTCAACAATCTGAAGATTGGTTTGAACACCACAGTGCTTTACTAGGCATGGTCCTGTTTGGAGGTGGTTTGCCGTTGCCTTCCTCCGACCTTCGAACTGACTTACCCAGCCAGTTATAGGGGGACCTACAGTTTAACGTGGGTTCCAAACCACGGTGCTACTCGGTATTTTTCACATGAACAATACTGCCAGAGGTGAAAGAAGTGGAAACTGACAGATAAAAATCCTAGGACCTAGCGGGGATCGAACCCGCGACCTTTGGATTTGCAGTCTGGCACTCTACCACTGTGCAACCGAAGCCTGTTGTTAAATTGATGTTCTTACTGATAGCTTGATGCATATACGTAAATGCTGATTTCTTTTTACGTTTCTTTTGTAGATTGCTTTTTATACATTAATTAATAGTGGAGGTTAACTATGGATGTTGCTTCCATGTTTTCGTGTATTAATACATAAATTGTGTATAATAAGTTACATCGTATTTCCAGGTCTGTAACCATTCAACTCATAGAGCGCCCAGGATAAACAGTCAATATTCTCGCAGAGAAAAAGCTGCTCTTTCTAATGGTGCAATTTAAATTAAAATCAGAGGTGATATATTTGAAGATATTTGCCTCCAAACTTGGTCAAATTTTGCTTTATGGATCATTACCTCAAAAATTATAGAAGACACAGTTTTACCATTGTTACACTGGCTTAACAGGCACAACCTATTCTCAAAATGGGGGAATATGAAGGCGTACAACGGATTAGTCATTTAGTAAGGGACTGCTAAAATCAACCTTAAATTTTGGGTCACAAAATTTCCACCTGACTTTGAAAGAAAATTAAAATAGAACTACTTAATCTTTACCCATGATAATGTTATTTTTAAATTCTCTGCACAAAACTTATCTAGAAACCAAGATTTAAAAATGTGAAGTACCTTATCTGCTGAGAAATTAAAGCGCAAACGTGTCCAAAAGTTCGTCAAGCACTATTACGCAAAGAAGTGAGAGCTGAAGGGAATATATAGAGAGTTTCTGCAAGGGAAATGAAATTCCAGACACTATTGTAGAAGAATGGGGAGAGGAAGTAGATGAAGAATAAGTAGGATATACTGTACTGATAGGTATTTCAGTTCTCTGTCAAATTCAAAATAAAGCTCCTGGAGCAGATCCCTTGGAACTGCTGGAGTCTCTAGGAGATTCAGCCATGACAAAACCCCCAGACTTCAAGAAAAATTTAATAATACCAATTCCAAAGAAAACAGACATAGGTGTGAAAATTGCACAACTATCAGCTAAATAAATCGTGCTTGAAAAATAATAACACAAGTTATTTACAGAATAATAGAAAAATGGTAGAATCCAACCTCAGGAAAATTCAATTCAGATTTAGGAGAAATGTAAGAAAACGTGGAGCAATACTGACTGTATGGACTTATCTTAGAATGAAGGTTAAGGAAAAGCAAATTAATTTTGTAGCTTTTGTAAATTTGTGAAAAGTGTTTGACAATGTTGACTGGAATAAACTCTTCCATCAGAAGTAAAATATAGAGAACATTACGTTGTTTACAACTTTTGCAGAAACCACATAGCAGTTACAAGAGTTGAAGGGCATGAAAGTGACACTGTCGATGGGAGGGAAGGGGAGTGGAGTAAGACAGTTGTAGACTTGCCCCAATGTTATTCAATATATCTATCGAGCAAGCTGTGAGAGAATGCAAGGAGAAATTTGGAGAAGGGATTAAAGCTCAGGGTGAACAAATAATTACTTTGGGGTTTGCTGATGACATAATTCTGTCAGAGACAGCAAAGGATCTGTAAGACTAATGTAACGGTGTTCTGAAAGGAGGTTAGTATAAGACGATCATTAACAAAGGTAAAACAAGGATAATGGAATTAACCTATGTAAAGTCAATAGGTCTGTCACTCGAACATTCCGGGGCAATAATAGAAGAAAGCAAATGGAAAGCTGAAGATTTAAATTTAACTTTTAAGAAATCATTCACACAGGAGGACCATAGAAACGAATCATCATTTGATCAATGCACTAACTTCCAAATGGAGAACATAGTAATAGGTATTTCCGATGTAGAGAAGCAGCTGAGAGAGCTAAATACAAAAAAGTTTCCTGGTCCAGATGTAATACCAGTTCTGTATTACAAAGAGTATTCCACATCATTGGCCCCTAACTTAGCTTGCATTTTTCGCAAATATTTTAATCAGTGCAAAGTTCCTAATGAATGGAAGAAAGCACAGATGACTCCCGTTTCTACGAAAAATAAAAGAACTGACCCACACAATTACAGGCCAATATTGTTGACATAAGTCTCCTGTGGAATTTGGAGCATATTCACAGCTCTAATATAGTAAATTTCTTGGAGACAGATAAGCTTCTTTTTATGACTCAGCTCGGGTTTAGGAAACATCATTCATGTGAAACTCAGCTTGCCCTTTTCTCACGTCACATCTTGTGAGCCATGGATGAAGGGCAGCAGGCAGATTGTGTTTTTCTTGATTTCAGAAGGGCATTTGACACAGTGCCACACTGGAGACTGCTAAAGATGATACAAGCATATGGAATAGGTTCACAGATTTGTGACTGGCTGGAGGACTTCATAAGTAATAGAACACAGTACATTGTTCTCGACGGCAAGTGTTCATCAGAGACTAGTATCATCAGGAGTGCCCCAGGGGAAAGTGAAAGGACCGCTATTATTTTCAGTCTATATAAATGATCTGATGGACAGAACAAGTTGTAATTTGTGGCTTTTTGCTGATGGTGGTGTGGTGTACAGGAGAGTGTCATCATTAATTGATTGTAATGGCATACAGGATGACTTGGACAATATTTCTAGTTGGTGTGAAGAATGGCAGCTAGTTCTAAATGTAGAAAAATGTAAGGTGATGCACGTGAGTAGGAAAAATAATCCCATTATGTACAAATACAACATAAGTAGTGAGCGTCTTGATGCAGTTGCAGCGTTCAAATATCTAGGCATAACATTGCAGAGATATATGAAATGGAATGAACATGTAAGGACAGTTATCATTAAGGCGGACAGCTGACTTTCATTTATTGGGAGAATTTTGGGAAGATGTACTTCATCTGTAAAGGAGATTGTGTATAAAATGCTTGTACGACCATGTCTTGAGTATTACTCAAGTGTTTGGGACCCGCAGCAGTTCAGTTTAAAGGAAGACATGGAAGCAGTTCAGAGGCGAACAGCTAGGTTCATTACTAGTAGGTTCAACCAATGCACGAGTGTTGCAGAAATACTCCGGAAACTGAAATGGGAATCACTAGAGGAAAGATGATGTTCTTTTTTAGAAATTCTGATGAGGAAATTTAGAGGGCCGAAATATGAAGCTGACTGCAGAATTATCTTCCTGCCGCCTACTTACATTTCACGGAAAGATCACAAAGACAAGATAAGAGAAACAGGGTTCATACAGAGACACATAGACATTCTTTTTCCCCTCATTCTACTTGGAAGTGAAATAGGAAAGGAAATGCCTAGTAGTCTTACAATGTACCCTCCGCCAGGCCTCTTACAGTGGATTTCGGATTATATATGTAGATTTAGAACCTAAGAATATCAGGTGATGTTGAAGAAATAAGGTAACAAGACAATAAAAGTAGTAGGCAAGTTTTGTTATTTGGGCAGTAGAATAACTTGCAATGTCCGCAGTACAGATGATATAAACTGCAGAATGGCACTGGAAAGGAAATAGTTTCTGAAGAAGAGAAATTTGTTAACATCGAAAATTAATCCAAATGTCAGGAAGTCTTTTCTGAAGCCATTTGTGTGGATTGTAGCCTTATATGGGAGTGGAACATGCACAAAAAATAATTAAGACAAGACAAGAAGCTTTTGAAAAGTGTAACGAATGAGCAGGTATTGAACAGAATTGGGAAGGAAAATACCTAACACATCCTGTCTAAAAGAAGCAACTCTTTGGTAGGACACATTCTGACATATGAAGGAGTTGTCTATGTAGCACTGGAGAAAAGAGAGAGAGAGAGAGAGAGAGAGAGAGAGAGAGAGAGAATTTCTTATGCAGAGTTGAAGAGACATGCACAGGATAGAGTAGACCTGCTTTGAACTAGTCTCCAGACTGAAGGCAATAACAACTACAACAAGCCTGACCAGCTGCATCCTATTCAACCTACCAATGAACTTCACTGATCGCCACTATGTAACTTCAACCTATCAATTTCTCTTTTCAGATTTGCAGACTTATCTACCTGATTAAGGAATAGAACATTCCACACTTCAATCCTTAGAACACCTGTTTAGATTTTCTTGGTAACATCTTCCTGAATATTCTCCGCCTTGAAATTCAAATGGGGGACTATTTTACATCCGCAATAGTTTACCCAAGAGGGAGGCCTCATATTCATGGTGTGGATCTGCATGTCTTTTGGAAAAGTAATGACTGTAGTTTCCCGTTGCTTTCAGCCATTCACAGTAACTGTGTGACAAAGCCATGTTAGCTTATGTCACATGGCCAATTCAGCCAACCATCAGACTGTTACACTGTAATTACTGAAAAACCTGCTGCCCCTCTTCAGAAACCACATGTGGTTGTACCCGCGGTCCTGCTATCTGTAACACTGTGACACACAAGGCACCCCACCTCAGCAATGTCTGTGGATCATGGGGGTGGAATGGATAGGTTGCAGTTAGATATGGTAGGGATTAATGAAGTTTTGTGGCAGGATTACTAATCAGTTGACTACAGGATAATAAATACAAAATCAGTTGGGGGAACACAAGAATAATAATAAATGAGAAATCCAGAGTCATATGGAGATGCTGCATTGATTCACAGCACATCCCATGTTTTCTAACTCTAATGACCACACTGTCAATGGGATGTTAAACCCTATTCTTCCTTCCTACCTACCTACCTACCTACCTACCTACCTTTTACTATGCACGTTTGTATTATAAGCACATGTTAATATGTTTAGATCCAATAAACACAACAATGGCATTCATTTATACAATTTAGCTAGTAGTATATGATACAATGGGTGGAATGTAACTCTGCATTAAGCCAAAATTATTTTGAAGCTAATAGTATTTATCGTGTTTCATACAATATTAAGTATTCAGTAAATTCCATATTTCCTGATACAAGTAAAACAGCCTTTGCAATATGAAAGAGGTACCATCACTTGTGCAACCTACCTTTGTTAAAGCTCCATCAAGTTGCTCCTCTGCCATTTCTAAAGTATCCTGCAGTTTCCCACTTAGAGCAGCAACACAGTTAAAATGACGGTAAGTGCAGGCAGCTCTTTGACATTCCAGAAGCAAGCTAATAGCTCTAGCATAATTAGCTTCATTCAGCAATTCCTGGAGACGTTCTTCAGTGCATAGCTGAAACATATTATTTCATACAAATGAAATCTGAAACAATCATTCAATACTTAAGTATAAAACCATGAAGCCTTCATCCAAAAATTATCAAAGTGTCTACTACATTTACTGATACAGAGCATAAACAGATGTCAATAATAATAATGACCACTGAGATCACTGCAGTTAATGGTTGTGGTCCAGTTTGAGGAGTCATGAAAAATAGCAAAGGAAGAGGAAGACACTAGGTAAAACAAGATCTGAAAAATGAGATGAAAGTATAAAGTATGTTCTATATGGGAAAAGTTCTTAATACCATGTGAAATATTTTATTGGTCACAGCTTGTCCATAGAAATTAAATTTTATGGTCGTCCACAAATTAAGTTTCTAACACCACTGTGCAGTTGAAATCACTGTGCAGTTGAAACCATGAGGGAAGAGAGATACAAGGTGCATCTGTAAAGTTCAGTGAATGGTCCAATATTTTACATACCACACTGGCGAGGACGAGATGCCCGCGCATACACATTGGGGGACATGTCAACAAATGCCCCCTTATCATGCAAAGCACTACAGTGAAGTGGTGATACATGCTATGACCAAGCCAACAGGGTCAGTATGAAAACTTGTGTCATTGCAACATGGAGTGCAAAATGAAGCAATGAAGCAACACATTTACATCATGTTTTGTTTCAAATTAGGCAAAAGAGTTATAGAGACCCATGAGATGTTAGTGCATGTGTATGGTGTTGAAGCATTGAGTAAAAAGAGTGTGTGTGAGTGGTTGTGGAGATCCAACAATTCATGCATGACCTCAGTGCAGACAGTTTCAACAGCTGTGCAACCAATGTCAGAAGTGTGTTGTAGCCAATGGCTATTACTTTGAAGGCCAGTAAAGTTATTTTGTTAGTAACTCTTGTTTCCTATATTTCGTGAGACCATTCACCGAACTTTTCAGATGCATCTTTTAGGTCAGGGTAAATAATGCTGAGTATTATAACATCCGAAGTGCCCCTTTGCAATTCCACATTCCAAAAAATGTGTATTGTAGGAATCACTTTTTATAAAATAATGGTATTTGTGAAAATTTATCTTGCTTTCTGATTACAGGGTCATAACGGTGTCCTTAGTCACTGGTTTGTGATGCCGCTATTTTATGTCAAATTCATGTGAATCAGGTTGCAGAATGCAAATAATATTCACTGTATATCAAATATTTTAAAACATAGTCTTCACCTTGGGTCTAACTTCATATGAAAGCAGTGGAGGTAGCTTGAAACATTTGTATTGTGTTATTTTTGGGCAAATGTCATAAAAGGAATTCTTAGTTTTGAGGAAGACTGTTCTGGTATCAATTATCTTAAGCAGTTAGGAAGTCTCAAAAATTGACATATGACATGAACAACGATGCGTTGACTGGTGTGACACTTTCATTCATTACACAAGATGAAAAAGTTGGAAGTAGGAGTACTACATTCCCTGTTTCAAAAACCAAAATTTCAATGAGTGACTATTATTACACTTTTGCTTCAAAGTCATGACTTTGTTCAATGAGCATACCTGTAATCTTGTTACGATGAAGATTTGTGATGCCATTGTGTTACTTTCCAACAAAGATGTTTTAATGACCAAATCATAATGAAAGACAATGGTATTTGGAACATAATGCTTTGTAATTGGTAAGTCGAACCATGTTGTGCATTAGTCTTTGTCAGTGGTGTCTCTATCACAGCTGGTATTTATTACCAACTAACTGTAAACCCAGTGTTGCCTGGGTGTTTATTTATCCTACACTCTCTTAATCCACATCCCCTCCCCCCCCCCCCTCCCCTCTCTGCATCCACCTCTTTCTCTCCCATCTCTCTGTTCGTTTCCATGTTTCCATCTCTCGGCAAAATTTTCTGCAAGGTATCCTCTGTCATATAGCAAACAAACATTTATGTAATCTTCCTCTTGATTTAAAGGTCATGTGTGCAAAATTTCACCAATATTGAAACAAAACTATAGATTTGTATGGAATAGAAACAATCACATTGAAAAATGCACTTTGTTGTTCTCAAATATTCCAGTTTTATTTCATACAACCCTTGTTCTGAGAATAACGTAAACAACAAAAAAAGAATCTGTGAAATAGGTCGAACTGTTCTCAAGTTATGGTGTGCTCAAGGTATTTAGGGATCCATTTTTATGTTGCAAAGTACCCTCCCCCCATGCACCGTATGAAACTTGAGGTAGACAATGATCTACCTCTAGCTGTGAAGGTAACGCGTGCGAAATTTCGTGAAGATCGGAATGAAACTGTAGATTTCTGGAGCCTGTAGAAGTATGCTGTGCCATGCACCTATCACAAAATACTTTCTTAGCTGACTTTTCCACCTATAAACTACATTTCTGCCAAATTTCAACTTCATAAGTGAAGTAGTTTTCAAGATATCATGTTTAGTCAGTGAGTGAGTGGCTTTTCGGTTTTATGTACCGTATATACTTAAGTAATCTGCGCACATTTTTTTCCGAATTTATTAACAAAAAATTGAGGTGTGCGGATTACTCGAATTTAGGTTGGTATTACTCCATCTACAACAACAAAACACACCAGGTGGGGATTACTTCGTTTTAAAAAACATCCCTTTAGGCCGGTATTACACGATAAAATTTTCAATCAAATATTTGACAAAGAAATATTATCAAATATTCGTAATATTTCTTAGACATAAATCTTCATCGTGGTGTTAAAAAGGGATATTATTGTCCTCATATTACAAGATAGTGGATAATAATAACTTTTTATTGTGTGCTGTCTTAGCCAGTCACAAACGTAGCGGAGTAGCGTATCTTTCCGGCAGCTACTTTGCCAGTGCGGCTGGCGGGCGTACAAACAGTTGCATTGTTGATGTAAGAACGAGTAGTTTATGGTACCATCTTACTGAGTAATAAAGTACATTATCAAGTTACGTATTCGGTTCAGTACCACCATATTATCCACATCGGTATCGGGACGTGATAACGACTATATCTGAAGAAGACAGGGTTACAGCGATTTCTTGCTACTGTGTTTAAAAGCTAATTACAGCACGGCGTTACAGTTATGTTGAAATGCATGCACACGTTGATTAGCAACAGCGATGATATCACTCAGAGCAGATACATTTGCTGCGGAGAGAAGACAAGCAACTTTTATAATCAAATATACGGTGAGGCGCTACATTTGATGAAAAATACATGTATGTCGAAGCTCCTTATTACAGCATCAAATATCTGATGTAAATGCATGACATATTTACGTTTACAAAGATATATGACAGTGTAATACCAGACTCAGCTCCATTTATTTAACAGTTCAGATTCTATAAGCATTCATTTTAGTGTATTACTGTGAGTACGTTTTCACAGTAATACGTAACATATGAAATATTTTTCGGTTTGTATGAGAACGTGTAGTAGATAAAATACGAGAATTTTATGGGGTTGGTGTGAGATTCGCACTCTCTGGATATGACAACATTGCGCCGCCCCCCCCCCCCCCCTCTATCCGACGGGTGGTATCCTGATCTACACAAATTTGTATTTCCTCCTCCTGTCCCCCCCCCCCCCCCCCCCATCAAAATTTAAGGTGCACAGATTACTCGAGTATATATGGTATGTAGAGATTAAGAAAACAGATTGCTTAATTTTGGATGCAAGAGAATTAAGGGAGACTTGCAGACAAAAATAAATAGTAACATGCAAATCTGTAATGCCAACTTTATTTACAAAATCATGCCTGATGCAACAGTTTTACGGCATCTACAGCAAAACTGTTGTGAGCAGTAGACTTCTTTTCATTTCATCATTTTGTGAGGGGGTGTCAGTTACAATATGCTTCATAAATGTCCAAAAGTACATGCAAACTTTGTTGCAGGTCCGTAACTACTCACATTTTCCAATAATTGACGCATACATCTGGGTATTCTCATGCAGTGGCCTTTCATTATTTATGACATCATATCTCCTGAGCTGTGTGTCGTGCTCTTTTGTTTTAGGGTCAGGAACCTTCGTGGGTGTATGGTGAACAGTTCACCAAAGTTTCATTCTAATCGAATGACTGGTTTATGAACACATAGAGGACATACAGACAAACATTCACTTTTATATATATAATAAATAATTGAGACAGGTTTTTCTTTCCTTTACAATGTATGAAAAGTGACTGACTAAGCTACATCTGGAGTTGCTACATGGAAGAAAAAAAAAAAAAAGAAGAAAAAAATAGTATCGGGGCTTTGTTTAGGAAATCATCACGCACAAAATTATTATTCTTATCCTGAATAGTGTTAAATGCTTTGGTGTAGTTGAGTGGTGATCCACTAAAATGTCATCAATTTACTTTTCACTCTTTATAACAACAGTTTTCACTCTTTATAACAACAGAGGCAGACCATCGATTTTTATATGAGTATTTTATTGTGCCAATATACTTTATGGGGCAAAAAAACAAAAAAAATTAAGTTCATGATACAGTCAAAATACCTCTACATTGCTGAACACTTTGTAATGGTCTATACCTCATTTACTTCCTTTTAGAAGTCATCCTCCAATTGTTTATTGTCATGAATTCATATGGTTTCGACAGCCATGGAGGTTCACAGTCACAGGAGGAAGTACTTGCACCAATAGACCATCAGCCAGAAGCATGCCTAAATACTAGGTGTAATGCAAAAATATATGCCTATAAGAAAAGTGAAATGTATTTTATATTAAAATTAAGTGATTCCTTGTTTATCATAAACTCTCAGTTGAATAGAACAAAGACAGTTTTATAATAAATGCACTGTGTTAATAATGAATGAACAAAGAATCTGAAAACAGTTTTCAGGTACCAGGCAGCTAAATTTACAAGATAATGGAACTATAGAGAAATATTATGAAAGTGGTCTAATGAACCCTCTGCCATGCACTTCAATGTGACTTGCAGAGTTATCCATGTAGAGGTAGATGATACAGTAAGTAATTTTGAGAACTTCAATTGCTTACAAACTGACTGTACAGTGGGGCCTTGCTCAACAAGCATAATTTGCCTCTGAGCTTCACCTGCAATGCAAAATATTTTTCGGTTGGAATTCATGTAATAATGTATGTTAGATTCAGAAAAACTGACTAAAATGTACCCTATAATGAGTAATACTATGAGGGTTTTTTTTTCCAAGAAACTTGTATCAACAGAAGGAAATTAAATTTGTTGCCTTTGAAATTACACAGATAGTTGTGTTATTGTTCAGGGTCACCAAAATAGTTTTAGTTTGAAGGGGGGTCCAGTATTCAAAAAGGTTGGGAAACAATGATCTCTAGCATGCACTGGAAAGTATACACACAGTTTATCATCTATATTTACCATAATGAATCGAACAATGACAATGAAACCCATAACACCACTTCTTACTGCGTCTTGTATAAACCATACGAATTCACAATGAACAATTGAAGGATCACTTCTATAAGGAAGTAAATGAGGCATAAGCCACCATTACTAAGTGTTAAGCAATGTAGAGGTATACTGAGTCTATCATGATTTTTTTTCTTCTTTTTTTGCCCCATAAAGTATATTGATATAGTGAAACACTCATAGAAAAATTGGTGGTCTGCTTCTGTTGTTATCAAGAGTGGAAAGTAAATTGTACACCTAGACATTTTAGTGTATCACCACTCAAACTACTTACCCAGCCAGTTATAAGGGGAACTACGGTTTAACGTGGGTTCTGAACCACGATGCTACTAGATATTCTTCAAATCAGCAATATTGCCAGAGGGAAAAGAAGTGGAATGTGACAAAAAATTCTAGGACTTGGCAGAGATTGAACTCTGTGACATTCTGATTCACACACACACACACACACACACACACACAAAGAAATGAGTATTGAATACATGAGTTGAAGATGGAGGAGGGGGAGAGGTTACTGCAAATTTACACCAGAAGGATGGCAGGAGGAGAGGATATGTTTGAGGGCAAGTTCCCATCTCCATAGCTCTAAAGAACTGGTGTTAGGTGGTAGTATCCAGACGGCATGTGTGGTTTAACGTGTGCCAAGGTCCATGGAGTAATGTTGGAGGGCATGCTCTGCCACAGGATACTGAGTGTCCCCTAAGTGTGGGGCTGGAGTATGTGGTTGTGGGAGGATGCTTGGTACAGGTTATGCAGTGGGATCAGTTATAGGGGTAGGAACCATTAGATAGGGAGGGTGGTTTTGGGATGCTGTAAGGTTTGAAAAAGATGTTGCGGAGGTTGGGAAGATGACGGTATGCTACTTTGGGTGATGCGGGAAGGATACTTTACAGTGAAAATCTCATTTCAGGGCATGATTCTGTGTGGTATGGGGTTAAGAACATTGTTGCTGGATGGGAAGGAAGGGACTGCCCGGGAGATCTGCTTGAGGACAAGGTCTTTAGGGTAGCTGCAGGAAAGGCAGGCTGTGGTTGTAGGTGGTGAGCAATTTGTTACTGGAGCAGATACATTTCCCATGGGTGCCTAGGCTGTAAGGAACGGATTGTTTGACATGGAAGGGATGGCAGCTATCAAAGCGTAGGTACTGTTTGTTTGTGGGTTTAATATGGATTGAGATGCGGATGAGGATTCAACAAGGTGAAGATCATCAAGGAAGGTGGCTCAAGTTCTAGAGAAAGGCCAGGTAAATTTTAGGTTAGAGAAGTAGTTGAGGTCTTAGAAAAGTTTCTTTACCATGAGTTCAAACCATAAAGATGCCATCTATGAATCTATACCAAGCCAGGGGAGTGTAACTGCTGCATCTCAAGGAATGCCTCTCCCATGCGGCCCATGAAGAGGTTGGCACAGGAAGGGGCCATCCTGATTCCCATAGCTGTTCTGATTTGTTTGTAGGTCTGGCCCCCCAAAGGTGAAGTAATTATGGGTGAGGATGAAATTAACAAGTGTGAGAAGGAATGAAGTTTTTAGTTTTGGGAGCCTTGCAGGTGGACACACACACACACACACACACACACACACACACACACAGACAGAGAGAGAGAGAGAGAGAGAGAGAGAGAGATATTTCCTCTTAAATTAAAAACCTTTTACCTAACACACACCCCCCCCCCCTCCACCATCCTCCACTCAGCATTATTTGGATCACTTTTCTCCACTTCTCTTTAGTGCTTTGGCTTAGCTCAGTATTTAACATACAGTATCTTTGACCATCACACAGCACCCATCACCACCTCATGGCCTAGGTCGTGTATAGCCATCCCCTTTCTGTTCGCTGTTTCCTTTTTCTTCCCTCCTTTCCTACCTGGTGAAGGAACACAGTTCCGAGAACTTGTCTCCCTCCCCCCCCCCTCCCCGCAAACATTTTCACCTTTTGTTGTGTGGCTATCAACGGTACCGAACTAATTTAAGTACTGGCCTGACAATCTATCTTTTTTGAAGAATATTTCTGGACACTATCTTAACTTAAAAATAAACAACACACAACAGTGTTCTGTTCCCATCAATTCCAGAGGCATATATGATGTTAGAAAAATTAGGCTCATCTCATGTACCAACAACAATTTAGTATCTTGAAAACTACAAAAGTTAATGTTCACAATATCTAAATATAGCAAAATTAAGATTGCCAAATTTTTACTGTAATGCCATTTCAACAAACTATGTTTAAGATGATACCTTATTACATCAAGCTATCATCTTGAAAGCAACACACGTTTACCTGACTTACTACACTTGTTACATAAGTTTCTAATGGAAATGGTTGGATCATTGTATCCTCCACAGTAACTTGGCAACTGCAAGCAGCACAATATGCACTTCTTGTCCTCATATTCGTGTAACTGTTTAATGAATATTTGTCTATTTCGCTAGTAACTTTATGTAAATAATGTTTAGTATGAGCGGTCAGCTCATGAAGACTGGCTTGTTTGTTTGTTTGTTTATTATTTCACACATTATTTGTATTGCTGATAAATATTAAAAAGGTGACAATGTTGGTTACTTTTCTATTTAACATTGTCAAAATGTTAAGGTAGTATGAAAAGGTAAAATTCAAGTCAAAAATCTTTCACATTAAGAAATCTGATACTTTTGGAGGGAACGGGGATGGCTAGTGGTGAAAACTGCTCTTTTCAAGTAAACTACTTTGTCAGTTCGCGATGAGAGCTGCTTCATGGTTTAGAATACTTTATGTCTCATTTTGGAATGAGGAGGACCTGTCCATTTAAGATCATTAACTTTTTCCTATTTCCATTAGCAGCTTTTAACTGAACAGTGTGTGTCATTCTACACAAGAATTTATGAGCATTGATATGTTATTCATCAGACTAAGATTGGAACTATTTTTAGCTGACTACTATTTAATGTTGTGTGACTGAAATAGACTTGGTATTCGATTATCGTCAATGATTACTAAGTTATGGATTTTACTACCATTCCATAAGGCAGTTAACACGTCTGTTATGATAATTTTAAAATTTAACTGAATTATGTGGTGTTGTTTACATCATTTGAAAATGTTAGAATAAAACCTCTTAATAATTAATCATTTACATTTATTTTTTTATTTAATCATGATTTCACAATTGTTGACCCATGCATAGATAGTTTGACTGTATAATCACAGCTACAAGGTACTATTTGCAGCTGTTAAGCTACAGAACAATAAAAAGTAACAAAATATAAAGTTTTATTATATGTTAAGTCACATTGCCAAGAACGATAGACAGGCAGAGCGGAAGGCGGAAGCAGATAGCATTCTGATTAGTTGCAATTAAGACAAGCCAGTGCCACATTGCAAAACCACACTCAAGTGTGCAAAGTTAAACGCGGCAAAGAGTTAACTGCAACAGAAAACCGAAGGAAGTGAGACAACGATATTCGTTGCCTGGCCAGACATTTTGTAACTTGGTATAACACTCATTACAAACTGAGTCTTATGCTAGAGTTTCTTTAAATACTCCAGCTCTGGCAGCTTTTTAACACTCGGTGATAGGGATCAATGGCTGGCATATGTACTGCACTCAATATTATGATTACAATACTGTGAGCCTGTTCCTAGGTGATGTAGCACAGGCTAGTGGAAAAGTTTTTGAGATATTCATCTCTAGTCAAAAGGAAAGATGCTGCTGTCTCTTGCTGCTCACTGATGGAGAATCTGGTTGTTTTCCAACAATGTGGCATCTTCTGACAACACAGCATCATAGAGGATTGCACACCGTAACGTCAACGTGGATGTCGATAGGACCGTAAGCGCCTCAAGCCTTTTCAACACGAAGCATCTGAGCACACTGACTCCTACCTTCTGAGTAGGAAAGAGAAGGTCGACCAACTACTCTTCTAAACAGTTGCCTATATCAGTGAAGTCTGAGGGTGGGTCCTCAGGGGTCAACACAGCAGCTGGGTGGGACCTAGTCAACATAGCAACTGGATGGGACCGAGCACACCCAGATAGCTGCTGCAGATTCAAACGATGCACCAGCATGGCCAGTCGCACTAACCACACCTGCGTCTTCGATATGTGCTGCAGAGCATCAACCCCAAGCAACAGGTGTCGTCGCGATATCGTGGCTCACTGAGAACCTCCACCATCAACAAGAATCCTCCACACTGCAGAATTTATGACTAGCCAATGCTGGCATGCATCTTGCCAAGAATTGTAGTTATTGTTAATAAACCGATGTTGGTTTTCACCCTTATTTCCTTGGAGTTATACACACTCACAGGTACTATCTCCATCCCTGACAAGTAGACTGGATGTCTGAAGCCCAGTGCATCCTACACAGCTATTTTAGTTACTGGGCATGAATGCAGACATGAATGATAGACCCTAAGACTACATGAAGCCGTATTTCTTTTACAGAGCCATTCATAGCTTAAAAGTTGCAACAGAATGTTGAAGACTGAGCTTTATAATCATTTATTACAATAATGGATTATCCCAAAATATAAATGAATAAAACACTGTTATATTGAGGCGAAAACTTATTTTTGTGTAATAAATGGTTACTGCACATTATACAAATAGAATTTCACAACAATACAGAAATATGTTGGTGTGGATGTAAGTGAAAAGAAACAAACATTATTTTTTGCATCCCAATAATCCAGTCATTTACAAGTTCAGTACAGAAAAATTAAAAAGTGTGTCCAACACAGACACGAAACCACGCGAGGCCTGTAAAGGAGACAAAATTTGTTAATAATTTCAGTTGATTTAAGGTCGTGACAACAGATTCTGTTATGCAGTATTTTACTATGCAATCATGTATGTAATCTGAGACATACATGGTTCTTTCATAGATCAATTGCTTGTTGCAGTGTTCTTCTTGTAGGGGGGGATGCATATTTGACAATATTATTCTACTGGTCTTCAAATAATTTATGCCAATGGATAAATTTATAGTTTAAACAACAATGTAAATAGATCTGAAAATTCCTGTCAATCAACTTTGTGTTTGACTTGAGACATCAGATTTAAAATACAAATTATAAATAAGCCTTATTACTACATAGATGCACTCTACCTTTGGGACATGAATAAGACAGTAAAACTTCTGAATAACGGACACCAATGGGAAAAATAAAATTGTCCACTTTTAAGAAGTGTTTGCTGTTAAGAAAAGGATAAAATATAAAACAGTAAAGTACCCTTTATCCAAAATGATCGAGATGGGGACCAGTTAGGGTAACGAAAATCTCGGATAAACTGAAATCTCCCATTTTCACACCGAATTGCATTAATACCACAAAGTATAATCGTAAAATGTGCAAATGCCATGACGCTTCTTGAACCAATCCAGCCAGATATCATTTCTGAGGAATTCTTGCTCCTTTGCTTCAATCAGCTCATAAGAAGTCATCGCTTTTTGATGGCATTCCTTTGACTCTTATTTGTTCATGCCACAAAAATAAAGCCTCTTCTAACTGAGAATGTGAACCTTTTTTCATTGTTTTTAAAGATTTCATTGCGCTGCCTAATGCTTCTATGGAACATAATGATTCAATTTCTGATTGATTTGTTTTCCAATCAGTAATCACATACATACTGAAGTTAAAATCAACAGCAACTTCTGCATGCGGCTCACCAGCATCCGCATGTGGCTCACCAGAATCAATTTTCTGCAAAGCGTGAAGTTTTTGTTACAACGAGATCACTTTATTTTTTTCGTTTCACACCCTCAGTCAGAGTTTTTCTTTTACCAACACTCGAATGATTCATTTTTTCATTTTTGCCACTTGTATCTATTTTAAAGCATGTGGCGCAAGCACGAAACTTCACATAGAAAGCACACAGATGAATGACAACACTCAAGACACATTAGACAAAGCTTTTGAAACGAGGCAATGGTATCCATCAAATGAAAACATCAGATACTTCTATCACCTTACCCCGTCCTACCCAAGTCCACGCGGCAACACAACAACCCGTTCACTACTAAATGGTTGGCTTCATCTGATGTACCAACGAAAGGCGGAAAGTGTTTTGTGCCGCACTCTCATTGTTGTTTCGACAGAGCTATGTCTGTGGTGCATGGAACAATCTATGTGTACTGTACTTCCAAGAAGTACCAATAGATGGCAATACCATGAAACCACACAATACGAACAAGAAACACATTCAAACTTCAACCAACACACGGTCAAATTAACAACACTCAGACTTTTGACATGCATGAGTGCACTGATTGTTTCAAACTGTCTGTTATTTGGAAGTTTTGATTGCTGTTGGGGAACATATTACAGTGTCCACTATTCAGAATAATTTTAGCATAAGGGCCAATGTTGTTTTGGCAGAGAATTTTAAAATGTCTGCTCTGTTCTGAATTTGGAAATGAATGTATTACTGTTATGCAACAAATAATCTGTTTGCTATGTTTCTTCTTGCTTCCAACCATACCAACATATTTTTGTATTATTGTGAAATTATATTTGTATAATTTGTAGTAACATTTCATTACCCGAAAATAACCCTTCCACGCAATCTGACAAGTGCTTTATTCTTTGGGAGAACTGGATATTGTGATGAATGATTATACAGCTCAATCTTCGACATGCCGCATGTTGTGTGAACAATACTGGTATACCTTACACTGAAATTTTAAGACACCACTGCAAAGCTTTAAAAATTTACATGGTTGGTTTTAGCCTAACTGAATGACTTAAATATCTACATCTACATATATACTCCGCAATTCACCGTAAGGTGCGTGACGGAGGGTACACTGTACCACTACTAGGCATTTCCTTTCCTATTCCACTCCCAAATTGAACGAGGAAAGAAAGAATGCCTATATGCCTCCGTACGAGCCCTAATTTCTCTTATCTTGTCTTTGTGATCTTTACGTGAAATGTAAGTAGGCGGCAGCAAGATCGTACTACACTCAGCTTCAAATTCCGGCCCTCGACACTCGCGCATTGGTCGAACCTACCGGTAACAAATCTAGCTGCTCGCCTCTGAACCGCCTCTATGTCTTCCTTCAAACTGATCTACTGCGGGTCCCAAATACTTGAGCAATACTCAAGACGTGGTCGTACAAGCGTTTTATACATGGTCTCCTTTACAGGTGAAGTACATCTTCCCAAAATTCTCCCAATAAACCGAAGTCGGCTGTCTGCCTTACTCACAACTGTCCTTACATGCTCGTTCCATTTCATATCGCTCTGCAATGTTACGCCTAGATATTTGAACAATGCGACAGCATAAAGAAGCTCACTACTAATGCTGTATTCGAACATTATGGGATTGTTTTTTCTGCTCATGCGCATCACCTTACATTTTTCTACATTCAGAGCTAGCTGCCATTCTTCGCACCAACGAGAAATTTTGTCTAAGTCAACCTGTACGCTATTACAGTCAGTTACAGACGACACCCTCCCATACACCACAGCATCATCAGCAAACAGCCGCAAACTACAACTTACTCTGTCCATCAGATCATTTATATAGATAGAAAATAATAGCGGTCCTATCACACTACCCTGGGGCACGCCTGACGATACACTCGTCTCTTATGAACACTCGCCGTCGAGAACAACGTACTGTGTTCTATTGCTTAGGAAGTCTTCCAGCCAGTCACAAATCTGTGAACCTATTCCATAAGCTCGTATCTTCGTTAGCAGTCTGCAGTGTGGCACCGCGTCGAACGCCTTTTTGAAGTCGAGAAAAACACAATCCGCCTGATGCCCTTCGTCCATGGCTCGCAAGATGTCATGTGAGAAAAGGGCAAGCTGAGTTTCACATGAACGATGTTTCCTAAACCCGTGCTGATTCATGGAAAGAAGCTTTTCCGTTTCAAGGAAATTTACTATATTCGAACTGAGAATATGCTCCAAAATTCTACATGAAACCGATGTCAACGATATTGGCCTGTAATTCTATGGGTCAGTTCTCTTTCTTTTCTTATACACGGGAGTCACCTGCGCTTTTTTCCAATCACTAGGAACTTTGCGCTGAATTAAAGATTCACTATAAATGCAAGCTAAGTAGGGGGCCAATGCCGCAGAATAGTCTTTGTAAAACCGAACTGGTATTCCATCCGGAGCAGCAGACTTTTTCTTATTTAGTTCTCTCAGCTGCTACTCTACACCGGAAATACCTATTGCTATGTCCCCCATTTCGGAATTAGTACGTCGATCAAATGATGGTACATTTGTGCGGTCCTCCTGCGTGAAAGATTTCTTAAAGGTTAAATTTAGAACTTCAGCTTTCCATTTCCTTTCTTCTATTACTGCCCCGGAATGATCAACAAGTGACTGGACAGTGGGCTTTGACCCGCTTATCGATTTGACATAGGAGCAGAATTTTTTCGGGTTCTCGGAAAGATCTTTTGCTAAGTTATGGCTGTGATAATTATTGTGTGCTTCGCGCATCGATCTTTTTATAGACGCACGAATCTCTACTAACTTTTGCCTGTCATCATTTGCGTGTTCTTTTTTGAATCGAGAGTGCAACAGCCTTTGCTTTCTCAGCAGCTTTCTAACATTATTATTATACCATGGTGGATCTTTTCCATCCTTAATCGTCTTTACTGGCACATATTTCTCTAACCCGTTATTAACAATGCACTTAAATTTAGTCCACAATTCCTCTACATCCATAGTCCCGGAATTAAACGATGCCCATTCATTTTCTAAGTGTGATCGTAACATTTGCTTGTCGGCTCTTCCCAACAAAAACACGCTCCTAGCCTTCTTGACTGGTTTATGAACTTTGGTCACCATCGACGCTATGACGATATCATGATCACTAACTCCTGTCTCTACACAGACATCGTTAATAAGGTCAGGCCTGTTTGTGGCTATAAGGTCTAGAATATTTCCATTGCGCGTGGGTTGCCGGTTTAACTGCTCAAGACAATTTTCGGCCTAAAGACCGAAGCTGACAATTATTAGAAGATAGTGCTGCATATTGACCAAAACCGTGGATCCTGTCTGGGATCCCACGCAAGACAAGCACAGGTTACGCGTCACGTATCACTACAGAGTTCTCTCAGGAGAGCTAAGAAATGATAACATCCTTGCAAATACTTGTGACTACAGTTACTGAATAGGCATGCTAAATTGACATCCCTTTTGCACTTTCGTAACTCAAGCGATATAATCTTCCTGCAATATGATATGGAAATGTCATTTATCATAAGAAAAAAAGACAATTGTTATCTTTTGCGATGTGTTACAAGGCTCATGATTTATTATGGAGGCACTGTTGGTTGGTTGGTATGGGTGGTTTTAGGGGGAGTAGACTACTATGGCCGTCAGTCTCCCATTTCATAGCTAGGCGACACGCAGAAAAACTTAATCGTCGATAAATGCGCCTGAGCTGGATTTAAAATAGTGCAGAATAAAAGAACACACTGTCAATCAAATATTGACAGAGTCAACAAGAGACAATACAAAAGACACCAGACACACAGTAACACTTAGGAGAAAAAAATAGGATAAAATGACAGAGCCAATGAATGTGGTTGACCGACAATGAGTATAAAAGGGGAAAAGCCAACCACATAGCTTACACAAGAAAAGCTGTAGTCGAAAGACGCATCAAGTGGAACATAGATAATAATCTAAAAGACCAACCAGAAGACTCATAGCAACTGGTAAATCCCCCCTCCACGAAGAAATCATAAAACAACATTAACCACAGAGGCATCGTCGCCGAGCACCAAAGAGAGAGTGTTCGGAAGGTTAAAAGAATGCCGTAGTGAAGCTAAAATGGGACATTGAAATAGGAAATGGACCACTGTCAACGAGGCACCACATTGGCACATGGGCGGGTCCTCTCGACGGAAGAGGTGACCATGCATCAGACGGGTGTGACCAATGCGGAGACGACAGAGGGCCACGGAATCCCTACGGGACCCCAGCTGTGAGGACTTCCAGACAGATGTGTCCTTGATTGTTCACAGCTTATTGGGCACGTCCAGAGCAGACCATTCGGTGTTCCACAGTTCTCGTATTTTACTGCGAAGCAGAGGGCGGAAATCTGCTTCTGTGAGGCCAATCGCCAGAGGGCGGCGAGTGGTAGCCTGTTTGGCTAGCTGGTCGATGCTCTCGTTGCCCGGTATGCCAATATGGCCCGAGATCCAAATGAATATCACAATGCGACCAGAGTCATCAAGAGCCAGTATCGACTCTTGGATGGCCCTGACTAAAGTATGACGGGGGTAACACTGATCAAGGGCCTGCAAACCGCTCAGTGAGTCACTACATATCAGAAAGGAGGTCCCAGGGCAGGTGTGGATGTGTTTAAGGGTGCGGTATATAGCCACCAGTTCTGCAGTGAAGATGCTGCTGCCGGATGGTAAAGAACATTTCTCAACATAAGCATCATGCATGTAGGCATATCCAGTGTGGTCGCCATCCAAAGAACCGTATGTATATATAACCTTGAAGTTACGGAACTCACGAAGCAGGGCATAAAACTGTTGCTGTAGGACCAGAGGAGAGGTGGAGGTCTTCGGCTCACAGGAAAGGTCCAACCAAATCCGCAGTCAAGGAATGGTCCAGGGAGGAGCATGGGAAGTGGAGCGGAAAGGGGGGTTAAGAGGGAAGGAGTCAAGGGTCGAAAAAAGCAATTGGACCTGTGCTGCTATCAGGAGTCCTGACCGGGGTCACCTCTACAGCAAATGAATGACCTCCCCTGGGAAAAGTAGTCTCTTATTTTGATGCTGAAGGGTACAGTGGACTCTGGCAGCATACTGGGCGAGTAGATGTTGACGCCGGAATCGCAACGAGGCGACTCCAGCCTCTGCGAGAAGACTCGTGACAGGGCTCATACGAAAGGCTCCAGTGGCCAGACAGATGCCGTTATGGTGGACTGGGTCGAGAACTCTCAGTGCAGATGGGGAGGCTGAGCCATAGACCTGGCTCCCGTAGTCCAGACGTGACTGCACCATAGCGTTATACAGCCAGGAGGAGGATAGGGCATGCTGCCCCCCAGATAGTATGGCTGAGGCAACGAAGGACATCCAGATGTCGTGAGCACCATTGCTTAAGCTGGCGCAGATGAGGGAGTCATGTCAAATGTGAGTCAAAAAAGGAGACCCAGGAAGCGGTGTGTGTTCACAACCTGAAGGAGCTCACCATCTAGGTAGAGCTCCGAATGCGGATGTACCATCCGTTGACAACAAAAGTGCAGCGCCCTAGTTTTCGCAGGGGAAAATTGAAAACCATGGGCAGAAGCCCAATTCTGCGCCCGATGAATGGCTGCCTGCAGTCGTCATTCAGGTACACTTGTATTATTGGTACAATAGTACAGGCAAAAGTCATCCGCATAGAGAGAGCAGGAAACTGATGGCCCCACTGCCACCACTAGGCCATTAATGACCACCAAGACGAGGGGTACACTTAGGACGGACTCTTGTGGTACCACATTCTCTTGGATATGGGGGGAACTGAAAGAGGTGCCAACGCAAACTCTGAAGTGGTGGGAAAGTAAAAAATTCTGAATAAAAAGTGGGAGGGAGCCACGGAGACCCCATCCATGTAGCGTGGCAAGGAAGATTTGATGCCATGCCGTGTCATATGCTTTCCAAAGGTCAAAAAAGACGGCGATGAGATGGTGATGTTTGGCGAAAGCGGTGTGGATCACAGACTCCAGAGAGGAGGTTATCAATGGCAGAGCGACCCTGTCGGAAAGCACCTTGTTGTGGGGCGAGCAGATCGCGATGCTCGAGAACCCACAGCAGTCGCCGGGTCACCAAACGTTAAAAAGCTTACAAACAATATTAGTGAGGATTATGGGACGGGAACTATCAATGTTCAATGGATCTGCACCTGATTTCAACAGAGGGATAACGATACTCTCCTGCCATTGGGACGGGTATGCTCCCTCGATCCAGAGACAATTTAAGAAATCCAAAAGATGGCGTTGCGAGTTTGCAGAAAGATGTTTTAGCATTTGACAGTGGATTTGGTCCGGTCCTGGAGATGTATTGGGGCAACTGGCAAGAATACTTTGAAATTCCCACTCAATAAATTGCGCATTGTACGGCTCCTGGCGGTTTGTGTGTAATACCAACTGCTTTCGCTCAGCCCGCTCTTTCAAGGTACAAAAACCTTGGGTGGTGGTTGTTTAGAGGGGACTAGACTGCGCGGTCATCAGTCCCCAAAAACCTTGGATGTAGTCAGTGGATGCCGAATTCAGAGCAAAGTGCACTGCAAAAAACTCGGCAATGATGTTCAGGTCGGTATGGATATTACCATGGCTGGAGAGACCCAAGACCCGCGACCCCCACCGGTGGGTGGTAGCCTGAGATGCGGCGAATCTTTGTCTAGATCTGGGCAGAAGAGGCACGGGGTCCAATTGTGGAAATATATTCTTCTCAGCATGCCTGTTTGCGCTGCCGGATGAGCCGGCATGTCTGGACCCGAAGACGCTTAAAGGCAACCAGGTGTTCAAGGGTGGGGTGGCACTGGTACTTCTGCAGAGATCTGTGGCAATTGCGAATAGCTGCTGCTGCTGCTGCTGCTATCTCCGGTGACCACCAGGGCACTGGTCTTCATCGGGGTAAGGCAGAAGAAGATGGTATTATGGACTCAGCAGCAGAAACGACAACGGAAATAATATGGTCTACTGCCATTGTCACGTCAGCAGGGAGAGGGGTATCCAGCATTGCAGCTGAAGTGTATGGTACCCAGTCGGCCCAGTGAAAGGACCAGCGGGGTAGGCGTGCATGGCGGTGGTGGTGGGGAACCGAAAGGAAGATGGGAAAGTGGTCGCTTCCACAAAGGTCGTCATGGACCAACCAGTTAAGGAGCAGACGTAAGCCCGGACTACACACAGAAAGTTCTATGGCGGAAAAGGTGCCATGGGCCACACTAAAATGGGTAGGGGCCCCTGTATTAAGAATACAAAGGTCAAGCTGGTTAAAAAGCAGTTTAATGTCTCGACCATGACCTGTAGTCATGTTGCTCCCCCACATGGGGTGATGGGTGTTAAAATCTCCTAAAAGAAGGAATGGCGAAGGAAGTTGAGCGATCAGGGCTGCTAGGTCGGCTGGTGCCACATCTACATCAGGAGGGAGATAAATGGGAACAGATGGTGGAGGCACTGTCTCTTTGGCTATGTGGTTCCAGATTTGTCTTGTGTTGCAAAGACAGTCTCTTCAAAGTTATTAATCCAACATTTTATTGTGCGTTTAGACAGAACGGCATCATGATGCCCTAAATTATAAAAATGTCAAAACTCCCTCTATGCTGCTACCAAACTGTCATTGTTTTTATAAAACATTTTTATGGCTAAGGCACACTGTCGTCCATTCCACTGATCCACGATTACTGAAATGGCGAACTGATTACTTGCTAACTGTCACAAACTGGCAGTGCTGCCACCTGCCCAGGGCTGCCCCTACTCATTTCAAATATTCCTGCAATTCTGTGTCACCCTGTGTATGTGCAAGTGGTTAATCCCAATTTTTCCCCTACATTAAATAATCCCCCAGAAATAACATGAATCACGTGAAGTACGTGTATATGGTGCATACATAATGGGTGAAAGACATTAGATTTACGAATATTATTTTTGACTGAGGATCATATTTTAAATTTTGAGTCCATTTTAACAATTTTATTGGTAGCAGCTATTCCCATCTTATATAGTGTTATTACAAATGTTATGTATGAATCTTCCAAGAAATTTAATCTTTTACAACACTGGTTAAATGAATTGTGCACAAAAATGTATTAAAAAGTTATGAAGGCAAAACTACTGAATTTAATTTTTTATGAATGCAGATTTTTTTTTTTACAGCCTCGAATCTCAGCAGCTGTACCAAAATTTTCAACATTTTTGCATGAAACTAATTAACTATTTAAACTTGATACTAGTATATTTTTGCATGGAATGTGCTGGGAGGAAGTTACTGAGAGAAAAAAAAAAAAAACAGTGCCATTTCTTAGCAGTTTTCTGAAGACGGTGAGTTAGAAACAAGGGGAAGAAGGTCAAAACCTCAATTTTTCACAAGTGGGATGATGAATAAACATACCTGAAAACAAGAATTACTCCACTTTTAGCAAATGAACCACTTTTTCAGAGCTATCTCCACTGGAGTATACATACAAAAACAAGTTGCAAGTCAATATGAAACTGCAAAAATAAAGTGAGAGTTTTTAGATCATAGTGAGAACATAACATGCAGGATTATTCCTGAAAAGGAAACATTAAAACAGCAAGAATGAGGGTTACAGTAGAAAGACCGGGAACTCTAATGTGTCTGTTGTCCAACAAAAAGACAAAATGTTAATACTTCAGATGCCAAATAACATTGTAGATGCAGTGAAAGTTACTGTGAACATTGCTCACAGACAACAACTTTCAGATGCAAGAACAGTCAAAGTTCTGTAAAATAAATAAATAAAAAATCTCTCTCTTCTTGCCACAAAAGTAATCACCAAATAACAAACAACTACATACATAAATACTCCTGCATGCTGAAAAGATAAATAGAATAAATACTCCTAAGATGGTTTGCCCTAAGTGGCATGTACACTATCAGAATATATCACTCAAGATTATGCACAAGACGTACCAATGTTTTTATGGTATTTACTGAATGCAGCAAGCCTCTAAGGAGTTGTTTCTTGCGATAATTAGCAAGAATTCCCAAACTTGTAGTTGTGAACTGTGATTTTGCTTCACTCAAACTCCCTCTCCCTTCCCGGCAGAGCCTTAGTGCTGCTTGTAGCTGCTGCTGAATTTCCAGTATCCTGAGAACAATAAGAATTATTTTCAGTATTACCATCACTTTATTTTCTTCCCTTTCTTTATAACAACAGTAAATGTGAAAAAAGTATAGCTAAAGATAATAAATTTACAGCAAGCACAGTGTTCCTGTATTCAACTACCATTGAAGGAGTAATAATACTCGATACTGAAAAAGCATTGCTATCTCCATGGCCCTCCAGGATAGGTTACTTAATCTCTAAAAAAACAACTTTAAAGAGATTATCCCCACTCAAGTCATATCACCATACTTTTATTTATCGCCAAGTTATTAGCAGAGAAATTACACAATATAAATGCACATCTATAGTGAATGTACAATGGACACTCTACCAGATCTCCAAATACTTCACCACCTGTTTCACCCTCAGCTCGCTCGCTCGCTCGCTCGCGCTCTCTCTCTCTCTCTCTCTCTCTCTCTCTCTCTCTCTCTCTCTCTCTCTCTCTCACACACACACACACACACACCAACATGCTGTAACTACGTACAATTTGGTGACTAGTGACAGCGGATTCCCTGTCCAAAAACTATGTCAAATAGTGAGGGTTTGTGGTAAATTTCAAATATGCCTGTTGATTTATCATCATCATTATTATTTCTTTTTTGTGGTTACACCCAGGAAGTTAATTCTGTTTATCTTGTTCTCTATCAGTTGTTGACCTTTATATTTTTATATAGTTTGTTGATGTCTGTATATAGTTTTTAAATTTTGGTTTGTGGTTAAACTGTTAAGCAGAGGATGTCATCCATGTAATAGATATATAATGACGTGTTTAAGGCCGGTATTACACTACCAAATTTTTGGACAAAGAATTGGATGAAAAAATTGGATGAAATATTGGCCCTATTCTTCGACAACGATATTGGATGAAAGGCAAAAGGGGAAATTACACTATCATCCAATATTTTGTCAAAGTTGCTTCAAAATGGCACTGTTACACTAAGCTGTTGCTTATACTACAGTTGTGTCTCAATTTAGACGCGGAGGAGGGAAAAAAAGAAAAGGAAACATACTTGGATGAAACCATGGATGTCACTACAAGATAAGTATTCGGTAAAATTTGTTACGGGAACAGGAGGATTTTCTTTTTTATATTGTTCATAGTACAGTCGGACCGTAATTCCCTGCTAATTATTTGGTAGCTCTCCATTCTTCACAAGTTGCAATAGAGTAATAGAAAAGGCTGACACAAACAGTGTATATGAGTAAGATTGTCAGTTGGAAATGGAAGTTTCATTAAATTATGTTTTAAATGGAAATTGTCAGACTGACAAAGAGGAAAATATAAGTTGTTTTTGGTGTTGTTTACAATGTAAGGGGGGAAAACATTGCTGATAAAGTACATTGGCTCTATTTATTCCCTCACAAAACTTGTCTGATTTGTTTCTATGAATATATTTGCTTGCAAGCAACAGATTACGATTTTTTTAATATTGTTTCACTTCCCAGCACTTAGCGCACTAATTTGACCAAAAACATACATCATAAAGTCTGCTTTGGCTGTAAAAAAGATTTAGGGGTGTTACTACAATTTCTGTAGCATATTAGGACCTTTTACACCACAGACTGTAACTCAACCTCGCTTTCACCACAGGGTATTGGGCTAAGCAAATTGATATGACAGACAGTTGAATTGGCTTTGTTGCATGTTATACAATCCCCTATCCAATTTATACATTCATATCAATTTTGTTGTTGCTGGAAAACACTAAAAACTTGCCACTAGTAGCTATGTTTATGAGTACGAACTCTATGGCATGCCTTAGCCCCCAAAAAATATTATTTGGAGGCTAAATAACAGCTGTACTGTCAAGGAGGCTGTCAACCTCTTTGGAGGCTGTATTATTATTATTACTACTACTACTACTACTACTACTACTAGCACTCCAAGCAGTCATGTTACTCACTGCAGGAAACAGAAGACGATTGATTTCTTTGATCAAATCTAAGCTGAGACCTTAGATTTGATCAAATATTGGACGACATTTCCATTACACTATGTCAAATATTTCTTTGTCCAATAATTTGATAGTGTAAGACTGGCCTAAACAGTGCCCAACTTGCACTTTAAAAGTTACACAATCCGTTGCATGTATAGCTTTTTGCTCACATGCAAAGAACTGGTTGAAATGTTCTTAATATGTGTACCTATGTTTTTATAAGGAAACACTCCTATATAGTTAAAAATAGCAAAATGCTGTCTTAAAAATTACTGTAAGCAAATTGCCCATGAGTTAATGGGGTTGATAAAGAAAATTGCTAAGCATCCTGAAATTGGGGACCGCATTGATAATCCCTCTTCTTGTACATTAAATTCATTAGTGCACCGGATGTAGTTTTGTTCTGTTATGAGTTTAATAATGTATTTATTTAATCTCATCATCTGAGAGATGACTGTATTCTTTTAGATTTTTGTGTATTTTGTCTAGTGTTTCTGGTATCGGTATGTTGGAATACATGTTTTCTAAATCAAATTAGAGGAATGTTGCTGTGTCTGGGATTTTTGTATCTCATTTGTTGTGTAGTGTTTTTAATGACACATTCTTCTTATATTTTCAAGTTTTCTGATAGTAATTTTAAAGTGTATCCTGCCAGCTTGTAGGTGGGGGGCTTTTCTGGAATCCACTAGAGGCCTGACCGACACACACACACACACACACACACACACACGCACACACACACACACACACACACAACTAACTTATGTAGTCAGCATACACTCCAATAAGTTGGCAACACACACAAAACAAGTCAAATATGGAAAGATAGAAAATGAGTTATGACTGTGAGAGACAGATAACACATTCAAAAAGTAAAAAAAATATGTAAGGGGAAGAATTGTGCCACCTCAAACTGTGACAATATGGAAAAATCAGCAAAATCCAAACAAACTAAGTAATCACTTGATTAGTATAGAAAAAAAAAGATGTAACCTGTTTATGATCTATAAATACTGTATCTAAAAGCAATTCCAATTTTTAAAACAGAATGAGAATACCTTGCAGTGAAAGGTGCAATGACTCTAGGAAAGAAATACACTGCAGCAAGAAAATAGCATTTTATTTCCAAAAAGAAGTAATTCTGCACTTGTGACTCCCTGGGGCAGGCTCGGAGATGTTCCAGAGCTCTAGATATAGCGACCAGCTTCGCAGTCAAAACACTACTCCCACTTGATAAAGACCTCTGTTCAACGTGGTCACCATGGAGATACGCGTACCCAGCGTGGCTATCTACCAGGGAACCATCAGTGTAGACGATTTCTGTGCCACAGAATGAGTCAAGGAGTTCCTGAAATTGGCGACGGAGAATCGATGGTAAAACGGATGCTTTTGAAAACTGGGACAAGTCCAACCTTAGCTGCAGACAAGGAATACACCAAGGACAGGTATGGGAAGAGTAGTGGAAAATGGGAGGGAAGGGAAGAAATTCAAGTGAGAAAAGAAGGTAATGAACACTGAGTGCGATCGGAAGACCCAACAGACCATCTTTGAGGGGACGGGAGTGCAACAGTCGGAAAAAGGAGTCTGCAATTTGGATGTTGGACAGAGGTGTGGGCACGGGCAACATACGAGACCAACAACTGTAGCCGACAGAACCGAAGTGGGGGAACCCCAGCCTCAGCGAGTAGGCTCGTCATCGGGCTCGTACGAAAAGCCCCCGTTGCTAAGCAAACACCAGCATGTAGGATGGGGTCCAAGACCCAAAGCACAGAAGGGGCTGCCAAGAATCATACACCTGGCTCCCATAGTCCAAGCATGACTGGATAAGGGCCTTATAAAGTTGTAACAGGGTTGGATGGGCAGCTCCCCAAGCAGTGTGGCTGAGGCAGCCCAGTATGTTTAAGTACCACTAGCCCTTTTGTCGAAGCTGTTGAAGGTGTGGGACCCACGTGAGCCGGGCATCGAACAGCATGCCCAAGAAGTGACATGACTGTTCAATGCGAAGAAGTTCATCACCTAGATACAGTTCAGGGTCCAGGTGCACTGTCCGACAGCAACAAACGTGCATGACATAAGTTTTGGAGGCAGAAAACCGGAACCCATGGGCTAAGCTCAGGACTGCGCCTTTTGAATGGCTCCCTGCAGTTGCCTTTCAGCGACACCAATACTAGCGGAACTGTAATACCTACAAAAGTCATTGGCATAAAGTGAAGAGGAAACCGATGACCCTACTGCCTCAGCAAGTCCGTTGATGGCAATTAGAAATAACAGAACACTAAGAACAGAGGCCTGTGGGACTCCATTCTCCGGAGTGCGGGGGAGATGAGATGGGTACCTACCCTAACCCGAAAAGTGCAATGTGAGAGGAAGTTCTCATTGAACAGTGGAAGTGGACCTCTCAAGTCCCAACCATGCAGTGTAGCCAAAGTATGATAGAGCCAGGTATTACCATAGGCCTTTTGAAGATCGAAAAAGACCGCAACCAGGTGCTGGTGTCTGGTGAAAGCAGTGCGGTTAGCCGACTCCAGTGGTATTAAGTTGTCTAAAGCAGAATGGCCTCGGCAGAAGCCCCCTTGTTGTGGGGCAAGCAGTCTACAGTCTTCAAGAACCCACATGAGCCGCCTACTCACCATATGTTCCAGGAGCTTGCAAAGAATGTTGGTGAGGCTAATCGAGCGGTAACTGTCAGCCACCTGTGGATCGGCGCCAGGTTTCATCAGTGTATTGATGATGCTGTCCTGCCATTGAGATGGGAAAACAACATCAACCCAGAGGTGATTGAACAGGGCGAGAAGTTGGTGTTGAAAGTCCATTGACAGGTGATGCAGGAACTGGTTGTGGATGCGATCCAGGCCTGAGGTGGTATCAGGGCATGCAGTGAGGGCATTCTGGAGCTCCCATTCACAGAATGGGGCATTATACAGTTCCCACTGATGTGACCAAAAAGATAACCGCCTCTGCTCAATCTGTTCTTCATGTGTGCGGAAGTCTGCACTTTAAGCTGCAGTTGCAGAGTTACTGACATAATGATCTGCCATGTGCTCAGCGATAGCAACTGGGTCCATACATATAGTACCCTGAATGTTCAAGCTGGGGATTCCTGCCTGTGGTTGGCACCCGAAAAGGCACCGACCCTGTGACCGCACCCGAGATGGGGCAGTGCGAGAACCGATGGTAGCAACATCTCTCTCCCAACAGTACTGCTTACTTGTGCCTGGAGCCACTTAAAAGCGAACAGGTGCTTTATACAAGGATGGCGCCAGTGGCACTGGAGTGCTCGTCGACGTTCCCTGATGGCCTCAGCTATTTCTGGGGCCCTCCACGATACTGACTTCCGGCGAACTGAGCCAGTGATGGTTGGAACAGTTGCCTCAGCAGCAGAAATGATGGCCCCAGGGATATGTTGAGCAGCCTGATCAGCATCATTTGGGAGTGGAGTAGTCACCCTAGAAGCTGAAGTGTAAGCAGGCCAGTCAGACCTAGAGAGAGACCAGTGAGGCAAGAGGTGTGGAGGCTAACACAGAGAGAAAAGAAATGTGGACAGGGAAATGGTCGCTACCACATAGGTCATCATGGACCCCCCAATTGAGCTGCAGCAGAAGGCTTGGGCTGCAGAGAGACAGATCTATAGCTGAGTAGGTGCCATACGCCACACTGAAATGTAAGGGGGCACCTGTATTGAGTAGGCAGCAGTCCATCTGTGCTGTTAGAGCTTCAATGTCCCTACCACAGCCTGATATCTGAGTGCCACCCCATAAGGGGTTGTGGGCATGGAAATCCCCCAAAAGAAGGAATGGCGGGGGAAGTTGTTCTAACAGATGCAACTTGGCCAAGTGGTGGAAGAAACCGCCCCTGTTCCACTGGAGTATCACACTATTTCCAGAGGTACAGGGCATATTTAAATGAATGGTAGTGCAGATTCCACAGAACTATCTGTTGTCACTGACTGTGAAGGAGGAGCTTGAACGTACATGGCTTCTGAGGCCCTGGCAATTTCCAAGTCCTTAGGTGACGCGAGGATCTCCACCTTGTCCTCAAAAGCTGAGGTATGTTGTGGTGGCTCAGTAGCCACCTGCAAGTCTTTCTTCTTTGGCTTCTTTTTCTTGTCTCACTGGTCCTTCGGTTTCTCACACTGGAAGGGCTCGACTGAGTCAGTCTCAGGGACTGAGGATACCCTAGATGCCCTTCGACCAGCAGTACGTCGCTTTCAGTCACTGACTAGCGTCCACTGTACCAGTGGGAGAAACCGTGAAAGAAAGGGATTCAAGGAATCCCTTTCTCGCGAGAGAAGCCAGAGCAGGCTGTTGTGTCTCTGGCTCACGTGTGGGGACCAATGTCCCCATTGGCTGGGGGGGTTTTGCTTCCAAGGCAGGGGCTTTAGAAGCAACAGAGCAAGATGTGCCCCCAACCAACAAGGGGGCAGATGGTGATGGTTGGGCTTGAGGGCCCACTATGACTGACTGAACAGGTGGCAAAAGAGTCTGCTGAAATGAAGATAGTGTCGTCACTGCTGCACAGGAAGTTTTGATGGTGATCGGGTGGAATTTTTCATATTTTCCTTTTAGCCTCAGAATAAGACAACTGATCCATGGTTTATATTGCATGATCTTCCTTTCTTTGTGCAGTACTGAGCAGGTAGGTGAGCAAGGTGGGTGCTGCTGTCCACAGTTGTCACATATGGGAGGTGTACAAGGGAGGTCTGGGTGTGATACATGGCCACATTCCTGCCAGATTGAGTTGGCGGTACTCCTGGAGGACATGCACCCAAACCTCCAGTATTTAAAACATCGTAAACAGCGCTAAGTATCTTAATTTAATTTGTGTGAATTTTAATTTGCCAGTCTAGTTCATTTTCGTTAGTACTTCTGTTTTAAGAGGTTTATTCCCGCGTACTTGCAGATTTCGTTTGTACTACTGTTTTAATAGTTTATTCTATCATATTTGATAAATACCGTTGTGTTTAGTCTTCGTATTTGACTGGTGTATTTCAAAACAAGTCAGAGACCGTTACTAAAGCTCATTATCAGTCAGTCCAGTACCAGTGCCACCAGTACCCCATCGTAAACAGTGCTAAGCTTATATTCCCGCGCGTTTGATAACAGTGTATTCCACAGATAGTCTTGTTTATTTTGAAAACTGCCGGACTCAGTTTTGTTGATTTGACAGTGTAATTACAACTGACCATAGTTCAGTGAGCAGCCAGTCGCCTTTATTAAAGTACTAGGCTTCTTAAAAGTTGATTATTTAGTTTTCTACTTTCTGCAGTTAATTGTATCGATAGGATGGATAGGATGTGTGCCTGCTGTGTGCGGATGCAGGAGGAGTTGGCCGCAGTTCGCGAACAGCTGAGCGTGCTGTTGTCTACGGTCAGCCGTCTTCAGGCTGCTGTCTTGGGGTGCAGCAATGGTGGGGAGTCTGGTGCGTGAGTGGGACACCTCAGGTGTCTCACGCTTCGCTCTCTGTCCCTGCTACCAAGGCACCTTCAGGTGTATCGGACGTCGTCGAGCTGCCTTCTCCGCAAGGGGAGTGGCGGGTTGTACGGCGTAAACGTCGCTTGAGGCGGAAGGCCAATGTGGAGGCTGGACGACCGTCCGCGCCCGTTCGTCCTGTGAGTGAACATGTGGCCACTCCTTCAGCAGGGTCCGAGCAGGTGCACAGGGGTAGGGGGTTATTAGTTATTGGGAGCTCCAATGTTAGGCACGTGATGGAGCCCCTTAGGCAGATAGCGTCCAGATCTGGAAGGAATTCCAACGTGCACTCGGTGTGTCTGCCAGGGGGCCTCATCCGAGATGTGGAGGCTATCGAGGGTGCGGGGTGCAGTCGACTGCAAGTCGTGGCTCACGTCGGCACCAATGACGCTTGTCGCTTGGGTTCTGAGGACATCCTCAGGTCCTACGAGCGGCTGGCGGAATTGGTGAAGGCTGCTGCCTTCGCACGCGGGGTGCAAGCAGAGCTGTCGATTTGTAGCATTGTTCCCAGGGTTGATCGAGGTCCTATGGTTTGGAGCCGAGTGGAGGGTCTGAACCAGAGGCTTCGCCGACTCTGTGACAGTCATGGCTGCAGATTTCTGGAACTGCGTTATCGGGTGGTGAATTGTAGGGTGCCCCTAGATAGATCAGGGGTGCACTACACTAAGGAAGCGGCTACTCGGGTAGCAGAGTACTTGTGGAGTGCACATGGGGGTTTTTTAGGATAGGCGCTAACTCTGATGAGCACTTGCCTGTCAGCATTCAAACAGCGATTTCAGGCCACGTTCGGAACAACCGAACATCAAAATATTAGCCGCGAACTTACAGAGTATCAGAAACAAAGTTCCCGAATTTGCCGCACTGCATGGAAGTTATTGCGCTCAGATAGTTTTAGACACAGAAAGCTGGTTAAATCATGATGTGGCAAGTTCAGAAATATTTAGCGAAGCGTGGAATGTATATCGGAAAGATAGATCGGATACAACTGGAGGAGGAGTGTTCATCGCTGTGGATAAAGATATTGTTTCTACTGAGATCAATGTTGAAAGTAACTGTGAAGTTATCTGGCCACGTATAACAGGTCTAAAAGAAGTAAAGTTAATAGTTGGCTGTTTTAGTTTTAGAATCATTCAAAGAAAGTCTACACCAGGTAGTACATAGGTACCCGGGCCATGTAATATTAGTCGGAGGAGACTTCAACCTTAAGAGTATAGGTTGGGACCTCGCTAGTTACATTTCAGGCGGTACAGACAAGCAGTCTTGCGAGCTACTTTTGGACACATTCTCCGAAAACTGTCTCGAGCAGTTAAACCGGCAACCCACGCGCAATGGAAATATTCTAGACCTAATAGCCACAAACAGGCCTGACCTTATTAATGATGTCTGTGTAGAGACAGGAGTTAGTGATCATGATATCGTCATAGTGTCGATGATGACCAAAGTTCATAAACCAATCAAGAAGGCTAGGAGCGTGTTTTTGTTGGAAGAGCCGATAAGCAAATGTTATGATCCCACTTAGAGAATGAATGAGCACCGTGTAATTCCGGGACCATGGATGTAGAGGAATTGTGGACTAAATTTAAGCGCATTGTTAATAAAGGGTTAGGGAAATATGTGCCAGTAAAGACGATTAAGGATGGAAAAGATCCACCATGGTATAATAATAATGTTAGAAAGCTGCTGAGAAAGCAAAGGCTGTTGCACTCTCGATTCAAAAAATAACACGCAAATGATGACAGGCAAAAGTTAGTAGAGATTCGTGCGTCTATAAAAGGATCAATGCGCGAAGCACACAATAATTATCACAGCCATACCTTAGCAAAAGATATTTCCGAGAACCCGAAAAAATTCTGCTCCTATGTAAAATCGATAAGCGGGTCAAAGCCCACTGTCCAGTCACTCGTTGATCATTCCGGGGCAGTAATAGAAGAAAGGAAATGGAAAGCTGAAGTTCTAAATTTAACCTTTAAGAAATCTTTCACGCAGGAGGACCGCACAAATGTACCATCATTTGATCGACGTACTAATTCCGAAATGGGGGACATAGCAATAGGTATTTCCGGTGTAGAGTAGCAGCTGAGAGAACTAAATAAGAAAAAGTCTGCTGGTCCGAATGGAATACCAGTTCGGTTTTACACAGACTATTCTGCGACATTGGCCCCCTACTTAGCTTGCATTTATCATGAATCTTTAATTCAGCACAAAGTTCCTATTGATTGGAAAAAAGCGCAGGTGACTCCCGTGTATAGGAAAGGAAAGAGAACTGACCCATAGAATTACAGGCCAATATCGTTGACATCAGTTTCATGTAGAATTTTGGAGCATATTCTCAGTTCGAATATAGTAAATTTCCTTGAAACGGAAAAGCTTCTTTCCATGAATCAGCACGGGTTTAGGAAACATCGTTCATGTGAAACTCAGCTTGCCCTTTTCTCACATGACATCTTGCGAGCCATGGACGAAGGGCAACAGGCGGATTGTGTTTTTCTCGACTTCAAAAAGGTGTTCGATGCGGTGACACACTGCAGACAGCTAACGAAGATACGAGCTTATGGAATAGGTTCGCAGATTTGTGACTGGCTGGAAGACTTCCTAAGTAATAGAACACAGTACATTGTTCTCGACGGCGAGTGTTCATCAGAGATGAGTGTATCGTTAGGCATGCCCCAGGGGAGTGTGATAGGACCGCTATTATTTTCTATATATATAAATGATCTGATGGACAGAGTAAGTTGCAATTTGCGGCTGATTGCTGATGATGCTGTGGTGTATGGGAGGGTGTTGTCTGTAACTGACTGCAATAGCATACAGGATGACTTAGACAAAATTTCTAGTTGGTGCGAAGAATGGCAGCTAGCTCTCAATGTAGAAAAATGTAAGGTGATGCGCATGAGTAGAAAAAACAATCCCATAATGTTCGAATACAGCATTAGTAGTGAGCTTCTTGATGCTGTCGCATTGTTCAAATATCTAGGCGTAACATTGCAGAGCGATATGAAATTGAACGAGCATGTAAGGACAGTTGTGAGTAAGGCAGACAGCCGACTTCGGTTTATTGGGAGAATTTTGGGAAGATGTACTTCACCTGTAAAGGAGACCATGTATAAAACGCTTGTACGACCACGTCTTGAGTATTGCTGAAGTATTTTGGACCCGCAGCAGATCAGTTTAAAGGAAGACTTAGAGGTGGTTCAGAGACGAGCAGCTAGATTTGTTACCGGTAGGTTCGACCAATGCGCGAGTGTCACGGAAATGCTCCGGCAACCCAATTGGGGATCACTGGAAAAAAGATGACGTTCTTTTAGTGAATTTCTGTTAAGTAAATTTAGAGGGCCGGAATTTGAAGCTGAGTGTAGTACGATTTTGTTGCCGCCTACTTACATTTTGCGTAAAGATCACAAAGACAAGATAAGAGAAATTAGGGCTCGTACGGAGGCATATAGGCATTCTTTGTTTCCTCATTCAATTTGGGAGTGGAATAGGAAAGGAAATGCCTAGTAGTGGTACAGTGTACCCTCTGCCACGCACCTTACGGTGAATTGCGGAGTATGTATGTAGATGTAGATTTGCTTTCTACCGGCACTGGGTTCTTGTTGATTTGAACTTTTGGGGTTCTCTCTGTTGATTATAATTAAAAAAAAAAAGACAAGGGGTAGGGTTATTTTTTTTTTAAGGGGGAGGTTTGAACTATGCTTGTTGTTAAAAATTAGTAGTTTGTGTATTTGCTGCTCGTTTGTAAATTTGTTTAGAGTTCAGTGATCTTGCTTGTACCTTTCAGTTAATAAATTTGGTATTGTTAAATTCACTTGGGCCAGGCAGTGCTCTATTTCCCCACATCTTGTTTGATCCTCAGTTACCTAGGGTACTCAACCTATCATTTTTTATTTAGAATAATATGTTTATAAAATTTATAACTTTATAACAATAAACAAATTCCCTTCATGATACAAATATTACTTGGAAAAGGAAGTCTATATTACCTTCCAACTTCTTCATGGCGCTGAGATTGCTTTTGTAAAATCAACTGAAGAACTCTCTTAGATACCACCATATGCTGTTGTCTTAAGTTCTCCCGTCGAGCATGAATACTGTGTATATCGAGGACATCAGGGAGTTTCTAGTAAATAAATAAGTAAAAACAAATTTAATAACATCATAAAAATGAATCTGATAATATAAGAAGTAACAGTTCTTCCTTATTAAGGATAGTTTTATATGTTAACACACAAGAGAAATAAATACCATAAAGCAAGCAAAAATTTAACTTCTCAAAATCCAGTCTATCACAGCCACTTACCAACTTGCATATGCAACAGAACCTATCTTAGCACACATGGCATAGATTAGATATGCAATATTGGAAGAGTTTGCAGTTACTCATGTCAATTATACAGTGAACAGCTCAGATAAACTGTTGCATGCCTTTACATTCTTATAAAGGAATGCAGGATGAATTTAAAACAAGAACTATGCATACGTGTTTAAGGTGTGTGACAGACAATATATAATTTGTTAAGTAAGGATGCAATTACTGCAGGGCCAGTTTGGGCAGCTGACTATTTCCTTCTAAATGAAAATTTAGAATTCATTCACTCTCACTAACATATGTTCGGTATACTTGCTGAAGTTAGAGAAGTAAAATACACATGCCTGTGATAGTGTAAATATTTTGAGAGACTATTCTTAAACAGAGTATATATCTTAAAACTGTAATCAGTTTTAGCAAACAGGTACCTTAGACAGTACATTTTAGTTTATCTGTTGGCTATGATACTCTAAAGTTATGGACAACTCAAATAAGCACAAACTGTTATGGGATGTGAACTAATCAGTGTCATATTTCTTCCATAGAATGCTGGATACAGCAATTTATTCTGGTGTCAGTACCATTCCGCATGTCAGCTATGATGTATATTGAACATTATATGAACACATGAATGCAGAGCCATTGAACATATTTGTGACATTCCACAATTATTGCGCAAATAAGCAAAATCAAGGGCAGTAGTTTCATAGTGTGGGTATTCAGCACATACAAGTGTTGAAACACACAAAATACATATCATACTGCACAGAGAGGCATTAAACAACTGTGGGAAATAGATTGATTGCAGATTATTCCACTCAACACTTTGCAACAGCTATTGAGGGTTCAGAAAACAAGTATGCAGTTCCATGTTGTGGTATGCTAAAAAATGACTGATATGACTGTCAATTATTAATACATTATTTTTCATTGTTCAACATATCTGAATGATATTTGAGCATACAAATAGGTATTTGCATTTGTTCACAGGTCCACTTTGTCTGAAGACCAACGTCTTGTGTGACACCATTGTGATCCAGGACATCATGCCGAAAACTGAACAAAGTGTGTTTCTTGTGGAGCATGTGTCCTGTAGTCGAGACAAGTTTACCTAAGCAGTAGAAGCTGCATTTGCAGCAAAGTTCCCAGGAGTGAAGACGCCTAACCGCAATGCTTTACGGAACCTCGTCACCAAGTTTCAAAAGACCAGAAGCATTCATAATGCTCCAAAAGCAGGCAGGCCATCCACATCCCAAGAGAAGGTGGTGGAGGTGCAAGACATGATGCTGCAAAGCCCAAAGAAGTTGGTTAGATAACTAGCTCAGCAGGCTCATGTGTTCGTCAGTTCTGGTCACAAAATTCACCGAAAGTCACTGTCCATTAATCCATACAAAATTTTGTTAGTGCTCGAACTGAGAGACATTGATCGCCAGGTGCATGTGAACTTTTTCAACTGCAAGAAAATGGTACAGGGATTCTTGACATTTTTTAAAGATGAGACATGGTTTGCCCTCTCCCTTACAGGAATAGCCAGAATAGTCATGTGTAGACTATGGAGAATCCCCATGAATATGCATTTGTAGGCAGTTGACTTGGTACTATTTTAGATTATGGTATGAACATTTTTGTTGCAAGTATACTCACTGCTTAGTAACAAATCATTCACACTTGAGACTATCAAAATGTATGTGCTACATGTTGTGTTCTTACATGTAATTTTAAATATATTTATCCCTTCCCTTTAGGAAACTATTGTTACATCACAAACTTCCACATTAGTGTTAAAATATATATTTTTTACACTCCTAATTCCACTGCAGACATTTATATTTCTTTTTAACTTTTTGAAACTTCATTTCAGTTTTACATAGTACCTTGATCAGTAACACCTTACCCGTCTTCAGCTTTCCCGATTTCAATAATTTTCCTATTTAAGATGCTACTACTTTTAGCTGCAGATCAATACTGTTCTGTTTGAAGTATGTCACTGCATATTTCCACTGTATCTACACTATCTGCTTGAGATTTCCTATAGATTACTGATAACATCTGTATTCAGACATTAATTTGTAGGATGAGTTACAACTTCAGCATATGGAACAGTAGATAATTGAAAAATAAATATTGCATCCTAAATTTAGAGCGAAATATATTTCTTTAGATTTATTTTTCCTTTATTCACAAATACTATATAATATCTAAAATTATGGTGGCTTCACAAAGCAGTCAAAAATATTAAATAAATAAAACTGAATTAAAATAAAGAGCTTTCTGGGAAGTAAAATTCAACCTTTTGATATTTTCTAACAGAAAATTTATATTTCATTACTCACTTTTAGTTCATGAATGCAAGGATCAAATGTACTACTGTTGAAGTAGTCTCTGTCTATTTCTTCAAGAACATCTTCAATTGTTTTCTGAACAGCAGCTGATGGACTTTTCTCAGGTTCCATCATATGAAAATTGGAAACAACAATCTTGGGAGACTAGTTCTCTATGTTCCATTCATACTATTTGCTATGCACCATAAGACTTGTCCCTGCAAGACATTAAAAAAAAAAAAAAAAAAAAAAAAGTCATTAGATGTGTAAGCAAGTATTTTTCAAATACTAATATTTTTATACAAAGAAACAAACTATAGTAGTTAGGAAATCAGGGGAGATTATATAAATAGGAGAAAGAATTTCTAAGGATTGAATCTGTACAAATAAGAATGTTAGTACCATTATTGTGCGCCTCGGTTGCACAGTGGTAGAGTGCCAGTCTACAAGTCCAAAGGTCGCGGGTTCGATCCCCGCCAGGACCTGGGATTTTTATCTGTCCCTTTCCACTTCTTTCACCTCTGCCAGTACTGCTCGTGTGAAAAATACCGAGTAGCACCATGGTTCGGAAACCACATTAAACTGTAGGTCCCCCCTATAGCTGGCTGTGTAAGTCAGTTCGAAGGTCGGAGGAAGGCAACGGCATACCACCTCCAAACAGGACCATGCCTAGTAAAGCACTGTGGTGTTCAAACCAATCTTAGGATTTTTGACTGCTTTACCTTTTTAGTACCATTATTATGTCAAACATATTTATTTATTCAGAACATACAAATATTTGTGAAATTTTTTTTTTTTTTTTTTTTTTTCCCCAAGACATGGCTGACTACATATTCGTACTTTTCAGTAGCTACATATGAAATTTATCCATGCCTCTTGCTTCTGTGTGCTGCATTTCATATGTAGCTACTGAAAAGTATAACTGCATTTAGCCATGCCTAGAAAAATTTCACAAACGTTTTAATTTCTGATAAATAAATGTGTTTGACAAAATAATGGTACTAACATTATTATTTGTACAAATCCAAATCCTTACTAAAGCAACAACAACAACATAATAACATTGGTTCCCTAACTTCACTGCTCCTCGAGTCCAGTGGGACATATACGCCCCACATAAAATAACTGTAAAACTATAAATAACAACTAAAATTTAGAAACTCGGTCTGACTCACTATCGATTCCAAAAGCAGGAAACCAATTGTTACCGTAATATGCAAAATTTTAATTAATTCGGTCATGAAAGGTTGAAAAAGACATTACCAATTACAACTGTGTGCTTTGGGTACACTTCTACATCTACATCTACATACATAATCCGCAATTCACCGTAAGGTGTGTGGCGGAGGGTACACTGTACCACTACTAGGCATTTCCTTTCCTATTCCACTCCCAAATTGAACGAGGAAACAAAGAATGCCTATATGCCTCCGTACGAGCCCTAATTTCTCTTATCTTGTCTTTGTGATCTTTACGCAAAATGTATGTAGGCGGCAGCAAGATCGTACTACACTCAGCTTCAAATTCCGGCCCTCTAAATTTACTTAACAGAAATTCACTAAAAGAACGTCGTCTTTCTTCCAGCGATCCGCAATTGGGTTGCCGGAGCATTTCCGTGACACTCGCGCATTGGTCGAACCTACCGGTAACAAATCTGGCTGCTCGTCTCTGAACCGCCTCTATGTCTTCCTTCAAACCGATCTGCTGCGGGTCCCAAATACTTGAGCAATACTCAAGACGTGGTCGTACAAGGGCTTTATACGCAGTCTCCTTTACAGGTGAAGTACATCTTCCCAAAATTCTCCCAATAAACCGAAGTCGGCTGTCTGCCTTACTCACAACTGTCCTTACATGCTCGTTCCATTTCATATCACTCTGCAATGTTACGCCTAGATATTTGAATGACGCGACAGCATCAAGAAGCTCACTACTAATGCTGTATTCGAACATTATGGGATTGTTTTTTCTACTCATGCGCATCACCTTACATTTTTCTACATTCAGAGCTAACTGCCATTCTTCGCACAAACTAGAAATTTTGTCTAAGTCAACCTGTATGCTATTACAGTCAGTTACAGACAACACCCTCCCGTACACCACAGCATCATCAGTAAACAGCCGCAAACTACAACTTACTCTGTCCATCAGATCATTTATATAGATAGAAAATAATAGCGGTCCTATCACACTACCCTGGGGCACGCCTGACGATACACTCGTCTCTTATGAACACTCGCCGTCGAGAACAACGTACTGTGTTCTATTGCTTAGGAAGTCTTCCAGCCAGTCACAAATCTGTGAACCTATTCCATAAGCTCGTATCTTCGTTAGCAGTCTGCAGTGTGGCACCGCGTCGAACGCCTTTTTGAAGTCGAGAAAAACACAATCCGCCTGATGCCCTTCGTCCATGGCTCGCAAGATGTCATGTGAGAAAAGGGCAAGCTGAGTTTCACATGAACGATGTTTCCTAAACCCGTGCTGATTCATGGAAAGAAGCTTTTCCGTTTCAAGGAAATTTACTATATTCGAACTGAGAATATGCTCCAAAATTCTACATGAAACCGATGTCATCGATATTGGCCTGTAATTGTATGGGTCAGTTCTCTTTCCTTTCTTATACACGGGAGTCACCTGCGCCTTTTTCTAATCACTAGGAACTTTGCGCTGAATTAAAGATTCATTATAAATGCAGGCTAAGTAGGGGGCCAATGCCGCAGCATAGTCTTTGTAAAACCAAACTGGTATTCCATCCGGACCAGCAGACTTTTTCGTATTTAGCTCTCTCAGCTGCTTCTCTACACCGGAAATACCTATTGCTATGTCCCCCATTTCGGAATTAGTACGTTGATCAAATGATGGTATATTTGTGCGGTCCTCCTGCGTGAAAGATTTCTTAAAGGTAAAAATTTAGAAATTTTGAAATTGGATTCAAGCTTTCTTTGAACATTTCTGATTGTGAGGTATAATCACTACCCATACCAACTCACAAGAACTATCTACATCAATTTCGATGTAAGATAAGCTGTTTGTGACAGAAATAAACAAGCCACCATGTATTTTATTCAATCTATCCTTCCTGAACATCATTTTCCCTTTGTATAAATTTTCACTGAATTTATCTCCAGCTTTCACTACCTACAATGATTTGTGCTACAATACTTTCTATTAGCACCTGCACACTTTGAGACAAACCCTTTGTGTGCGTTCCAGAGACCATATAACCTAAAAAAATCACCCATTCCATGCCACACAGCCCCGCAACCCATGCAGCTTCTTCCTACATGTAGCGAATGTCTGACCCATTTAATGAACCTGGAACCACAACACAATACGGCACAAGTTGAGAAATCTACTGCTTACACAGTCACAAAACTGCTTGATCTTCTGATTCAGACACTACACTTAGCTCTTTATCAGAGGTCCACAGTTAGTCATATCAACTATGCTGCAGATGGTGATATCTGCCTTCACCTTTCAAGCAAGACTGGCAGTCTCTACCACTTCAGATAGTTACTCAAAACCGGAGTAATCTGTTCCGATTCAAAACAACATACATTGTTGATGAGCCACCACCTGCAGTTGGCTGCACCCTGAACTCTTCATGGAATCCGGAAGAAGCTATTCCACATCTGGACAGACTCCATCCAGTATGCACGATGAGTACCCATTGGCCTCCTTCCCCTCCCTAATAGCCTTATCTCTAAGACGCCCATTACCTGCCTAATGTTAGAGCTCGCAAGCTACAAGTAATGCCACCCTCTACGATTGCCAGGATGTTGCAGGATGGAAGGTGATCTATGGACAATGGACCCATCTGGCTCAGGAAAATTGTTCAGGGCAGATAGTGTTTCAAATCTGTTGGTTTGACCAGGAAGGCCTCTTGAGTAGTCCCTTGGGAAGTGTTTCTCTGCCTCTCACACCTTCCACTCTAACACAGGTGAGCTGTTGGCCTCAATGTAAGCAGTAACAGGGGTGGCCACATACACAGGCCAATCTGTGGACACATTGGATGTGTTGGATGTCCATTGGCTCCCCATGGCCAGCCCACAAAAGAGGAGCCCATCAACTGCAACCTCCAGCTGTACAACCAAAGTTAATACTGTCAAACTGAGATGTGTCAACAATGTATCTCATGTTTATACACATTAGTCACAATCCCTACCCATAACTACAGTACCCAGAAAAACAAAGACGCGCTGTAGGACTCTACAGTACTTAACTGAAACACACAAGAACTGTGCCAAGAAGAAATAAAAAATTGGACCATGAAATTACGTGACTGACTAAAATGACTGTCACGGTAAAGATGGCACAAATACACATCTACTGAACTACACCATTTACAGAAGTGTGAAAGTGGGACTACTAAATGTAAAAATAGGCAATTAACATAAGAATGAAACTGCAGAGCATACTGTAAGTGTTAGAAACTGAAGGAAGAAGTACCCAAAAATCGAAGTATGTCAACTCTAGTAAGAGGCCAATTATACTTGCAAATCAAGATGTGCTCTCACTGCTGGTCTCTCGAAAGGCAGGACATTGACCTTTGGACGTAATACTGTTAATAGCTATGGGAAAGACAGCTATACTTGAAACACTACCCTGCGGATACCGTTCTCCTGCTCAGAGTGATCCAAGAGGTGGTGACCGATTTCATACGTAAAATAGCATGGAGAGAGGAAGGACTGAATAAATATGGGAAGACATCCTGTCATGGGACTGTGAGGATAAAATGCCTCCAAATTGCATCTTAGGCATTTCCAATATTTAAAAGATTTTACACACACACACACACACACACACACACACACACACACACACACACAAGGTGGCATTATCACGGGAAAATCCGTTGTATAGGAACCACTAAAAGTGACTAAGTGGATTGTAACATCAAGACATGGCTGTCTTGACCATCTGCTCCAAGGTCTTCCCGAACAGTTATTGAGAGCAACAGTATAGTAACTCAGGCATTCAATGAGTGAGTGAGCCTATGAGTGAAAATTAAAAAACTGAAAGTCATGGTTATGAGTACTTCCACAAAAAATCTTAAGGTACTGAAGTTACCTCTACAGGATAGTAACATTTTGCAATTTCCTTTTTTTTCTTTTAATTTATCACCATCAACTTAAAGATGTTACTATCATGGGTGGTAGTAGTAAAATAGTTTGTCAAATTAGCAGTGATCTACAAATGCCATATTAGCAACAGTTAACAACAGCCACAGTAGGAGATTAAAGAATGCAACTTCTATTAGTCGTAGCATAGTGGGTAACGCGTTGGACTGTGAAGCTGAAGATCAGTGGTTCGGAACCAACCACTACCTATATTTTTTTCCCTAAAAGGGTTTCAGACACTCTTATTAATTAATTTTTTATTATTAGATATTATTTTGGATCAAAATGTCTGCAAAACCATATAAAACTACAAATCTAAAGTGGGCCGTAAAACACGTCAGTGCGATTTTTTTTCCATATTGCAGACAAAAATAATGATGGAGTAGCAAAATTTCCCATTAACCTTCTGCACCAAATAATGAATGTTTGGATTCCAGAGAGAAGCCACAGAATAAAATAAACACAAACATTTTATTTTGATTTATCTGTGACAGAACGTCCTGTCCGTCACTCATGGAATGCCTGAACTACTTTAACTTGTTCAGTCTTTCACAGGTTTTAAAAGGGGAAGCAAAACTGCTTCTCTCCACACATTGGTAAGTTGCCTGATACCCAAACATGGGAAAGATCGAGGCGGACTGCTCCTCCCCCCCCCCCTTTCTCTCTCTCTCTCTCTCTCTCTCTCTCTCTCTCTCTCTCTCTCTCTCTCTCTCTCTCGGGGTGTTGTTAGAAGACTAAACAGCAGAATCATCAGTCTGCCTTGTCAGAACACAGTATAAACCTAATGCTTAACACCCAGAAGAGAAGCTCCCAAGGTGTACAGAGTGGCCATGGGCAATGAACACTTCAGACACAATACAGGACAAGGAAAACACAGGAGGAGTAGAGCAAGTGGTTAACTTAACAAAGAGATTACAGCAGGATACCATGGCTGGGTGATCACAAGGATAATAAGGGATGAGCCAGACACACTGAAAATCCTCCATCCAGAAGCAGGAAAAACAACACAAAAGTAGGGAACATTAGAATTACTGGAGGGGCAAGAACCTGAGAGATCAGGCTAAGGTACTCACCACTAAATGGAACAATAAAAACCACATATGGGGATAAAATGCGAAACACAGTGAGCCACAGAGGCATCATTAAAAAGAGTTAAAGCTCAGCAGGTAGATTGAAAGACTGCTGCAAGAGGGCTAAAAGGAGACAGTCCAACAGGATGTGGACCAGTCAAGAGAGCACCATAACAACACTTTGGTGGATCCTGATGGCGAAGAAGATAGCAGTGTGTTATCCAGGTATGGTCAATATGTATGTTCAGAGGACAACTGACCCCTATGAGAGGCCCTCGGTGAGGACTTCCATGTGGCCATAGAGAACTTGAATGCACAGAGTATGTTTGATGCACTCAATCAGACCATTAAGAACACCAGACCCCAAAGACCTTGTGTTCAATCCCTTTTTGAGAGACCCGTCTCCAGGGGCCATGAGGTGGTGGCTTGCTTGGCCAGCCGATTGACACATTTGTTCCCCAGGATAAAAATGTGACGCAGTGTCCAGACAGAGACCACTGAATCGCCAAATTTGCTGAGGGTGAAAATACAGTCAAATAAACCATACCTAAGGATGGCGAGGGGAACACTGGTCAAGGGCTTGAAAGCCACTTAGTGAGTCATTACAGGTAACAAAAGACTTCCTGGGGCAGGCACAGAGATCTTCAATAACAAAAGTAATAGAATGTTCTTAACCAGCAGCTGTGGCAGGCGGAACCACAGGCTAGGGACCCCAGCTTCAACAAGGAGGCTTGTCACCGGAATCTTGTGGAAACACCCATCACTAAACGGACAACACTACAGAGATTTGGGTGGAGGATCTGAAATGATGAAGGTGCTGCCGAATCATACACAAAGTTACCGTAGTCAAAGCGTGATTGGATTAAGACCTTGTAGAGGTTCAGGAGAATTGAACATGCAGCTCCCCAGACTGTGGCTGAGGCAGTGAAGGACTGGCTTATTCAGATATTGACAGCAGTTTTCTTTTAGCTGACGAAGACGGGGCATCCAAGTGAGCCAGACATTGAAAACAATGCTAAGTAGTAATGCATCTCCTTGAAGTGAAGGAGTTCACCAGCCGGGTATAGCTCTGGGTCTACATGAACCACCCGATAGTGACAAGTGCATAGCACAGGTTTTAGATGCAGATAATTGGAAACCATTGGTAAAGGCACCTGCTGTTCAGTGACGCCAATGCTAGTGAAACTGAAATATATACAGAAGTCATTGGTAAACAAGGAGGGAGAAATTATGACCCCACTGCCAAAACAAGATAGCCTAGTTAATTATGACCAGAAAGGGAGAAACACTATGGCCGGAGCCCTGCGGGACACCGCTTTACTGAATGCGGGGTGAGCTGAAAGAGGTACCAATCGTCACCTGAAACAAGTGGAGTGGGAGAAGGTTCTGGAGAAAGATCAGAAATGGATCCCATAAGCCCATTTATACAGTGTAGTTAGGATATGATGGCACCAGGTGGTATCCTACTCCGGTGGTATCCTACTCCTTCTGGACATCAAAATTACTAAAACGAGACGCTCACACAGAACGAAAGGAATACCGCAGTCAACTTCAGTGATACAAAATTTTCAATAGCAGAGCAACCCTGACGGAAGCACCCACATTCTGGGGCCAGAGACCCTGAGCTTCAAGGATCCACATAAGCCACCGACTCAACATACATTCAAGTAGCCTACAAAAAACCGTGGTGAAGCTGACAGGGTGGTAACTATCAACCACCAGCTGACCTGCACCAGATTTCTCACTGGGATGATGTTGCTATCTCACCATTGGAAAGGAAAAACACCTTCTGCCCAGAGACGACTGAACAAGGTTACACTACAGATCACTTTTTTTAAAGTCAAAGTTAGGTTAGGTATAGGTTAAACAAGAAGTTTTTTATTTAGTACGTGAGGGCGCGTAGCGCCCGAATCTCCGGTTCAGAAACACCATATCGAACATTCAATATATATTGATGACAATGCCGTTTCCATCGATGTACACGGATTCTACCAAATGCTGAATATTAGATGTGTAGATGACCTCACTAATGAGATAATACCTAGCTTGAAGAGAATTGGGGATAACAAATTTGTAGCTTAACAGACTAAAAGAAGGAATCATCAAGGAATAGTTACCATAATTTAACATTAAGGGAAGTGTGGAGTGTAGAGGGAGACTAAGAGACAAGTACAGCAAGGAAGGACACAACAAGCAAGAAAAAAAACCATTATGCAGACAAAATCAAGCCACAAATGAGAAAATTCCTGTAAAACCCATACAAAATGGTTCTTTGAAAGTAATGATAAAGTAACTTCAGATCAATGACAAGCATTCTGTAAGTATGAGTTAGAAAACTATGCTAACATGGAAGCTAGGTGGAATCTTCAGTCCTGGTTACCGCATAACTGAAAACCAGGATACCACTCATTGGCTTTGACCCACATCATCATTGGTTGGTTGTGATAAACACAACATTCTGAAATTAAAGAAAAAAACTTGAATGAGACTCCCACCAGTCTGATTTGACCTATGATGTCATCCACATGGTGGCAATGACTTATATAGGCAACACCACCTAGAAGACAAGGCCTTACAACTGGCCGTGCCTACGTCACACTTACAGGCCACGACCGCCATCTGGCTGGCCGGCCTCTACGCGGCGGTGGACTTGCCCCAGCGGCCAGCCAGTGTGACGTAGGCAAGGCTAGTTGTGAGGCCTTGTCTTCTAGGTGGTGTTGATATAAACCTCCAAAACTTAACATGAAACCAATAAAATGACACTAACTAGACAAGTGCGGGGCTGTGGGTGTTTGGACGGCAACATTCTAAGCAGCAAAACACAACAGAAAGATAATCCAGAAAACAAGAAAATTCAACAAAACAAGAAAAAAAAATTACAAAAGACAAAACACGCAAAGCAATACAAAAAATTTGACCTGCAAGACACCTTAAAAGAAGCAGGTGATTTCAGTCAACCCTATCAGGTACAAAACAGGTATCAAACACTTACATAGAACTAGGAAAAACCTCAAATGAAAAACAAAAAAGAAGGAAAAATTCTATCAACCACTATGAATAATACCAGAAAATGATTCTTCAACTGACCAAAAATACACCTCAAATGAAGCACACCTAAACATACCTAAAACAAAACAAAACAATACCAAACATTACAACTGATCTAAAATAAGATAATACTGAAAAACCCAACACCATCCATCTGCATCAACCTATAATATCAGTGGTTGGAGCATAAAAAATGTGAAATACAACATTCCAAAACAAAACAATTCTCTTAAAATAAAACTTTCCATTATGCCCAAGAAAACTTTCCGTTGCAATTGTGTTCTACCAAACAGTTGCTATTACAAATAACCATCATTTCAAGTAATTAATACTTTTTAATAAAAACATGGGGCTTGGGTCAGCGGATGAGTGAACATCGACTAATATGTTTCAACTGTAAAAAGTAATGGCAAAGGCATATCAAAAGGAAATTTATCAATGTTTCGAGTTATACAACTTAACACGACGGCTAAAGTCTCGATCAGTGGCATTCTACATTCGAATGCTGTGATTCATTTCGGAAATAAAATCATTCAAACATGATGTTAAAACATTCAGTATTCACATCTTGTAAACATTGTCTGCCGCCATTCATCCCAGCATCCACAGCGACTGTTGCCAACACTGTCGCTTCACGTCACATAAATACATTAGGCCATGCCGCTGATCGAGACTTTTACATAACACGACATCAGGGAACAAAATCTACAAATGGTATAGTGTCCTTCAGTTGATCCCAGTTTGACAGCAGCAAAAATTAAAGACTGACATCACCAATGACAGTAGCAACTACACTATCCATGGTGGCCAAGGGGACTGAGACGCTCCAGTCACGGTCTGCACGGCCACTACGGTCGGGGGTTCGAATCCCCCCTCGGGCATGGATATTTGTGCCGTTCTTAGGATAAGCTTGTTGATAAGTAGTTTGTAAGTTTAGGGACTGATGACCCCGTAGTTAAGTCCCATAAGCTATACGAACATTTGAACTACACTATCAGGAAACGTAATTAAAAAGTACTCACCAAATAAAAATCCCTGCAACTCCCAACAAACCTAGCCCTCCCCCCCCTTACACACACACACACACACACACACACACACACACACACACACACACACACACACACACACACACACCAACCCCACCACATAACAATCCATCCACCAAAACTGAACACTCAAAACCCTTCCCTCACCCAGACGCAAAAATAAATTTAAAAGCAATGAAACCAAAAAGAAATCAAAAACTCAACACCAGAACACTGCTCTATGCATTTTCCCCACAGCCCTAATAAAATTTATCAGTGACACTCTTCCAGCAACAGTACTCATCGAGATGAGACTGCGAGGCATTAGAGCGCCGCTTCCTCGTCCCCACAACAGATTTTACAAGCCCCCCAAATTTTTTCTGTAGTTTACTAACACATAGGTGTAATATATGCTCAAATATCAGATTTTTGTACTTAAACCCACCAAAGATATTAAGCTCCAAAATCTTAAAAAGTATCAAAAACCCTATTTTTAAAATTTATTTTGGGCTTGGTACTCTGTCACTGTTATAGTGTGGCTCATATCTAAAAGTGTTAAGAAAATTAACTATGACATTTTATTCCTTCATTGAAATTTTTTTACTGTTGAAAACTGTATTTTATTAAGTTGTGATATAAAAGTTCGGTAACCATTTCCTCTTACTAGTATTAGTTTCAGGCAATTGTTTTTGGACTTGAATTATAGAAGAGAATGTTCTGAACAAAATGGTGTGTATTCCATTCTTGTAACATTTCCTGTCAGAAGATATTTATTTTATCGCAACTGTCTGTAAAGCCTCAAATATTCTCCCACGGTTCAATAGAAATGACCACCCCTCTGAAAGGGCTGAAGATGAAAAGAAATTAAAGCCTGGATTGAACCAAGTTTAACAATGAAATGAGGCCCATGGAAGCAATTTTCTTCTCACCTCATTAACACAGTTACCAGCTTCTCAGATTTTCCCCATACATATGAATTTAAGCATTTGTAAATCTATGGGACTTAACTACTGTGGATATCAGTCCCTAGGCTTACAAAATACTTAAACTAACATAAGGGCAAACACACACCCATGCCCGAGGGAGGACTCTTAACCTTCAATGGTCAAGAACCACAAGCTCTGTAGTAAGGAACCTTACATCGCTCTGCCACTGTACTGCAGCACATAATGAATTACATTATTATGTTCAACTATAATCACAAGGTAGGCCACGTAGAAATATTCTTCCACAAATTACATCATCATTTAATTCTACTGCATGATCTTGATGAAACAATGTTTATGGTATTAAATAAGCAGAACAATTTTTAGCTTGTTTCACAACATTTATTATATGACCTAGGTGTCAGGTCATAACCTTTTCTTTGGTAACAGTTACATATTGCATACCTTTCGAGTTTTTTCAATATTGTGTGCACACACACACATAAGGCTTACCACCAGTCAATTTGTTACAATCACCTCTGTTTTGGCTATCAAATTTGTCTTCACTAACTTACAACCAAACTTTTATCTTCCAACCTAAGCTAAGGCTGCACTGCAGATGTCTGTTACAACAACCAAGATTTCAAGGGGAACCAATCATTAACTTTAGCCCATTTTTAGTACAATGTAACCACACTTTGTTCTGAATCAATAGATAAACAGATCTGTAAAGACAATTATACCACTGACATGGAGTTCAATATGTTGCAAGGAATACATTGCAGCATTACACTAAAAAGGGAGGTGGATAAACTCTATTGTCCGATACCGCTTTGACCAATGACATCATACATAATGGAGAGACTATGGATACACGTTTACCACAACACGGTACCGGTAGTTCGATTTCACCTAAATAGGTCAAATCTACTTAATGATACCATGTCTTCAAAATACATTTAATAATTAGGTAATTTTAAAGAAAGCTTGCACTCAAAGTTGTACGGCCTGAAATGATATATATGTCGAACATGCAATTGTAAATCGAATGAGTGTTTCTGAACCGGAGATTCGGGCGCTACACGCCTTCACATACTAAAAAAAATTCTTGTTTAACATATACCTAAACTTCTTAGGGCTACGCTACAGATAACTTTTTTTAAACTGAAAGTTAGAGTGTCTTTAAAAGTACCAGACACGTAAACAGTGAGTACCGGTACTGAAACCAGGTGCGGGTCGGAATGACGTAAAACATGACGTCATTGGTCAAAGCGGTATCGGAGACTAGATTTGACCCAATGAAGGTTATAGATCACTGACTTCTAGCAACAAGATCATTACTGACCTTGCACTACCACATAAGAGGGGAAAATAAACTTTTAGACCTATGATAACACATCTTACAAAATAGCAACACTTTGGAACATTGTGACTGCAAAGACATCAAATGCAGGATATGTACACCCAAATGATTACTGTTACACAGCAGTAAAAGCTATTCAGCAATGTACTGTAACCGTTCTGGTCATTGAGTTATCATACAGGCAAAGAGAACAAAATTTTCCTCCATGTTCCACATCTAAATCTGGAAAATGTTGTGAATTACAAACAACTTTTGATAAAAATACACAAGAAGTTCTTTGACATCAGATTATGAGATGGGGATTAGATGCATTAAAACCTTTTCTCTTCTCGCCAAATAACAACAACCACCTCAATACCATGCACTAAAGCGGCAACTGCTGTCACCATCATCACTTTTTAGGGACGGGTTTTATAATTTAAAATTGTAAAGAGACTAGTTACAAACTTATTGCTAAATGATAGTTGCTCTGAAAGAAAATGACACTTTTCAAATGGTCCAGAACGGATTACTCAAATCTCCCCAAAAAAATGCAATGTCTTCAGAATCTTTTATAAGATGACGACATGATGATTCAGACAGCCTAAATCAACAAGACTGCTCACATGATATAAAAATTATTCACTGCCTACCATCATTCTAATGTGGTGTTCATGTCACATTCAAGAGACTTCCAACTGGTATGATTAACATTTTCAACTCAAAATTTCCACGTGTGAAATATAAATGTCAATAATGAGGATTACACATAACCCATGCCATGAACTATCAAAAATGTAGGAAGTCGAACCAGCATTTATGAAAACATCCACATCAAAATAATTTTGTTGACATTCTCTCATATCATTAGAAAATGCGATTTGCAGTATTTTAAAACAGAAATCAATTGCATACATGATACGCCCTACTTTCAAAAAATTAGTTCATTAATTTTAAAATCGAATATAGCACTATCACATTGCATGATATCTGGTAGCATAATGAACACAGACAACCACATATAGATGCTACGTTATTCCGTTTTGAACATCACAAATACAAGAATATCTATGTGAATTGTGTTTGCATTTTAACTTTTTTTCCCCATGTAAAAACTAACAAAATATTTTTGTTACTACACAAACATATTCTACGGAAATGCATTAATCGCCAGTAAAATTTAAGTGAACTTAATACCAATTGGAGTGACACAAATAACGTAAACTATACACAGACAATTACAAAAGACAACTTCACAACAGGAACTAATAACATCGCAAAGCCCAAGAATCCCATAGGATCCAATCATCCAAAACAATGAAGCAAAAATTAACTTACATTATAATAATTTGGAACGTCTGCATCACGAGAATGTTGCAGTCAGAATTATTCAAATTAATGAATGGTTCTTGAAACAATTCATAATATCCAACCCTGCGTTGTAACCTAATGGTTTAGTAGACATCTTCACAGGCAATTTTATACCGTACTCCAGATTACAGTAACTGTACTGCCAGAAACATTAAAAACGTGTTTTACTATAATAATGGAGGAAAGGAGAATCTTATGCGCAACTCTGCCTTTCGAAAATTACATCAGCTTTTTCTCTTTTCATTATATTCCTTATTTATTTTGTAAATACTAAAGTGAGCATGCATCGTAAAACTTACAGCAACCTATCTGTTGTGCGAGCCATTGTTTCGGCGTTATCGTACAACACATCTTCAATTTAGGCATTTCAGGATCAGTAATTCAGTTTCAGCAATGCTCCAGATTTAACAACACGATTTAGCACACAATTACTGGCATTGCGACAGTTGTTTATATCAAGTGAACAACTGTCACGCATTGCCCTTGGGCAGGTATATAAGCAAAATACTAAATGACATACGACGAAATTGAGGCTACTCGAATTTTGATTGCACGAAATTAACTCACAGCTTCAATCAATTGATGTAGTACTTTTGCAAGACCATTTCAACAAAATTTTTAACACACACAGTTTTCCTCCTCGCTCATCAACCCTATCACATTGCAAAGATATGCCAACTTTGCATCAACCTGATGCAAGGAGGTTAGACGGCGGCATCTCCTTTTTATTTAGTAAGTCTATGGGCACCACACATGTGGTTTTTTGGCGAATACCGAGCAACGAACACCGAGCAAGCTTGCTCGTCGTTGCATTCAGCGAATATTCGCGTAACGGCGAGCATGTTATACGCCTAGGGGGGGGGGGGGGGGGGGGCAGCAGGTGAGAGCATCGGATAACAGTGTATGTGTGTGTTAACGACCGATGTAAAATACGGTCTTTATAGCTGATAGTTACACAAACCAGTTTATAGCTTTTTGATAACTATTATGTATCTGTTAATTTTCCGCTGCCATAGGGTTTACTCTTCATAAAGTAGCAGAAATACAGCACACCTTGGGTATTTACAATACTTTTTGAGGAAAGGAATTGAAGAGAAAATTTTTCTTAAGCTGCGTCTACATCAGAATTGCCCGCGTTGCCCGGCGCGGCGGAAAACCAACAAAAGAGGTTTGGTGCAGATCAGCGCATCCGGTGTGGACGTCATAACGCTCCCCCCTGTGCAACAACAATCAAGTTGCGAGCATTGTCGGTACAACAAAGGAAACGCTTGATTCGTGTGCGATTCTGTTTCGACGACGTTTCTCGTTTTCAATTTTTTATGAACGTGCGCGCGTGCACACACTGCCGCATTCTGCTCTTCTTCGCGCCAGCCCGCACAAGGCAACTGTATTGTATTGTATTCTTTATTCGTCACATTGATCAAAACGGTACATCGAATTGGTTTGTCGTTTCTGCGCGGTGGGCCTCGACTTTCGAATTGGTTTGTCGTTTCTGCGCGGTGGGCCTCGACTTTCTGCAATGCGTACACCTTTAAATGCAAAAAACTTTAATAAGTAGAGAAAGAAACAAAAACATGCAATATCCCCTCCCTGTCCTAAACCTCCATTATAAACGTTTCATACTTTGGCTGCGAATCCTAAGAAGCCGCTTTAGGAGACCTACAGAATTTATGACTGGCCTATGCTTCCCATCAGAGATTTGCAGTGTTAAAGACAACCCGTCCCTGAATTGTCGTACTTTGTCGACGCATGGGATTCCTCCTACTTGTTTTGCTGTGAAGCTCTCGTAGTCGATGTCACTCGCAGTTCTAATAAAACGTTGATATTCCAAAAACAGTGCAAGGGAGATACTTGAAATTCTAAATGTTCAAATGTTTGTAGAGCTTATGGGACTTAACTACGCCGGCTGCGGTGGCCGAGGGGACTAAGGCGCTTCAGTCACGGTCTGCACGGCCACTACGGTCGGAGGTTCGAATCCCCCCTCGGGCATGGATATTTGTGTCGTCCATAGTCTTAGTTCATACGTAGTTTGTAAGTTTAGGGACTGATGAACCCGTAGTTAAGTCCAATAGCCTCTCCCTGCCGGGCCCTGGCGATTTTCTAGGAAGAACGCACAAGTGTATGCGAACTGGTCACTGTTCATAATCGGCTTTTAGCCGGTACACCCGCTCTTCGCTAGTCGGTGATTCGTCGCTTGTCGGCGATTCGCTGCTATACACGCTATTTGCTGCATTGATATTAGTACCGATTTCGACCCACAGATGGCTCTTTTAGCCTTTGCTGCTTCTCTTCCCTCACCTCCTCTTCGCTTTTCCGCTATTCGCTGCTACACCTGCTATTCGCTGCTGCTTTTAGTACTCATTTCGGCGACCAGATGGCTCTTTGTAGTTTGTAGTCCACTCGTTTCATCAGGGGCGGCCGGCGGGTAGTCGAGGCGCCGTGCCACAATTCCCGAAGACGCTCCCTCCGAGGTTTCGTTTCGAATCCCCTCTTGGGCATGAATGTTGAGATGATCCAAACAGAAAAGAAAAAGAAAATGGCGGCAGATTTGCCGCTCCTCGGAGAGTGCCGCCCCGTGCGGCCGCACGTTTCGCACGTGCCTTGCGCCGGCGCTGATACTAAGGACGGCACAAACATCCAAGTCAGAGGGGGGATTCGAACCCCCGACCGCAGTTGCCGTGCAGACTGTGACTGACGCGCCGCAGAACGCTCGGCCACCCCGGCCGGCTTGAAATTCTAATGAGCTGTTATTTACTCAAAATAAGTGTTGCGATCCCATTTGCAATGTGTTTATTAATAACGACACCGTAAAACAAAATTAACAGCACTTCGAAAAAAGAGCAATTCTGAGAACATGGTCACTTCATGACCAGACTCATATTATGTCCTATCTCCATCTGGCTGAATTTTCGTACAACTTCGTAATACTCGTATGTCTTACTTTATATTACCATTATTCAGAAAGTATTTATAACCAGCATTCTTGTCACACTTGAATGTATTAAATACTGGATTCTATCATTTAATATTTACTTTCGCCGGAACGACTGTGTTTCCCTTGCGCATCACCCGGCACAGCAACGCTTTCTCACGCCTTCCTGCGGCACATTTGACTCACCTACGCGACGGATGGTCCTCGTCACTGCACCTGTCTGACAACTATGGTTGCCAGATGTCCGGTTTTCGACAGGACAGTTCGGTTTTCTATGTGCTTGTCCACTCAAGAAAATCTTAGTAGACAGGACAAAATTTTATACATAACCTTAATAAAAGCAGTGACACCGAGTACTAAATATACGAAAAAGTAGATTCACTCGTATTGTTTTAATAACTAAGTACAGGGTTACTCTTTGCCACAGATAACTAACCCCTGTTTCCAGTAAATTTATATTAATAAATAAAAATTAAAAACTTGTCCGGTTTTTAACACATCTGGCAACGCTAGTGAGAACCGACGACTGGTTTCATGCAACTCGATGAAATTACAATTGTAATCCCCAACTAAGTAACAGAAAAAATGAACGTTGGACGCTACAGCCGATATATTCGACCGAAAATTTGATAAAAATACATCGTTTTATATGATAAGCCGCAATAAGGGATGTCGTACTATGCACTTTTTTAACTGTAGTGATTTCATAGGATTTAGATGGGACCATTACATTTCATCGTTATAGCCAATACGTCGTTAAAAGCGATGTCACTATAAACGGTTTCAACTATATGTATAATGTGTGTGTGATAGAACAGTCACAGGAATAAAATTTATTACAACACGACTTTTAAGTCTCTTGCGGTTGCACACCGCATGGCGCTTTAGGCCAGTATTACACGGTCAAGTATTTACGTCAAATCTTTGACGTAAAAATATTATCAAATGTTGGTAATTTTTCTTTCACGTAAATCTTTGACGTTCGCTTGAAAGGTATATTACACGGGGTTGCGGCACTTGTGAGGAGCGACAGTGCCGGCCGAGGGGACTGAGGCGCTTCAGTCACGGTCTGCACGGCCACTACGGTCGGGGGTTCGAATCCCCCCTCGGGCATGGATATTTGTGCCGTCCTTAGTATAAGGTAGTAAATAAGTAGTTTGTAAGTTTAGGGACTGATGACCCCGTAGTTAAGTCCCATAAGCTTAACAAACATTAGAACATTTTTTAGGAGCGACAGTTGTGAGGAGCGACATTTGTGAGGAGACCCGGCCGAACAGGTAGCGGGCGGTCTACAGGGACACCACACAGATTAGAGCACCGCAGTTCAGTACTGCTGTTAGTCTCTCGCTGAGAAGTTGTTACTGATTCCTAAGTGTTGTAAAGATGGAATTCACCAACCACGACAACGAAAGTGAAGCCTCTAGTGATTTATAACCGTTACCAGTATATAATGGAATATACCAACAATGAAGGTATGAGTTATTGGCGGTGCGTATACGTAAACAAGAAGTGCAAAGGAAGATTATCCAGCAGAAACATCTTAGTTTTAGGCGAAGGCAGCCATTCATGTATTCCGGACGTCGCGGCTAATGAAGTGCGAAAATACGTGGCAAACGCCAAAAGGCGTGCAAAAGAAACGGACACTTTAATTTCTTCTGTTTATGCCAAAGACGTATGGCAGCTGTTCAATCAGAGATACGACATCGTCAAATCACTGCCGTCACACAGGAGTGCAAAACGATCGCTCCAACGCATCAGGTTCAAATGTTCAAATGTTTGTAGAGCTTATGGGACTTGACTACGGGGCCATCAGTCCCTAAACTTACAAACTACTTATGAACTAGCTAAGACTACAGACGGCACAAATATCCATGCCCGAGGGGGGATTCGAACCCCCGACCGTAGTGGCCGTGCAGACCGTGACTGAAGCGCCTCAGTCCCCTCGGCCACCGCGGTTGGCAACGCATCAGGCAAAAAAAAAAAATTGCAATTCGTTCTTTGTCGATGGAACGTTCAAAAGCTCCAGCAAGCAGTTTGCACAGTTGTTTATTGTTCATGCCGATATTTCTAGTTCTGAAGAGGCAAAAAACTAGTTCTAACCGTGTACGCCTTGCTACCCAATAAAAAGCGAGAAACGTATGATCACTTTTTCACAGCTGCTAAGAGCAACGTACCTGGATGGAATCCTATAGCTATCATGATGGATTTTGAAGCTGCACTCATCCAATCAGTAACACATTTGTTTCCTGATACAAATAGTAATGGCTGAAACTACCATTTCCATCAGTGCTTGTGGAGGCAAGTGCAGAATTGCGGCCTTGATGCTGCCTACAAGAAAAACGAAGAAATTCGTATACATATAAGATTGTGTTCCGCTTTGGCTCACATTCCCCTGGACTTGTTAGATGATGGGTGGCTATGCATTCAGGAGAGCACGCCAGATAATGAAAAAACTGCAGGATTTTTATGACTATTTTATTGAACAATGGCTGGATAATGAAGAGCTGCTAAGGGATATATCAAACTGCGCAATAAGGCGTCCCTGCACCAACAATGTTTCAGAAGGATGGAATTGTAGGATAAACACATTAAATTCGAAGGTTCATCCAAATTTCTACTCCTTAGTAAAATTTCTCAGAGATGACGCAGAATATCATAGGCACCAATTTGACCGACTTGTTTTCAATGTAGGTGGGAAAAGAGAAAGAAGTCCGGAATTGAGACAGATGAGACAGTTTCAGAGGCCCTTACAAGACTCCAAGTTGACGGCAATATAAAATCATTTCTGACTTGCGTGGCATTGCAATAAAAAGGAAATGTCTGAAGCTACAGCAACACTTGTAAATATTGACAAGGGGTTCAGTTCACGCCGATCGCCCTATTGTAAAAACTGTAAATAAATAATAATCCTGTAAATATTGTAAACAAATAAAATGGGAGACGAAGAGAGACTGCCTCCTTGTGGTGTTCCCTGGAAACGAGACACAGTCGGCTAAATGTCTCTTGCAAATTGTAAGAAATTCACTAGTGAAGTCTGAAAAGTCATAGCTTTTCTAACGATCACAATCAGAATTTTTGTTTAGAAAATTTTAGAAACAATGTATTTGAGTGGACGATGAATTCATCTTATTTCAATACATAAATTTCATTCCTTAACGCTAATTACTAGAAGGACTCACATTAGACCTCAGTACACTTTCCTGCGTGTTACGGGAAAATTGAGGTTTATTTCGAAGTAATTAAAGAAAAAAGTTTCTACCGAGGACCAAATTCTTTAGTTGGCTCCTCTTCTGGTAAAAGGTTGCCACTCTTATCATATCAAATTTTGGGTGAGGGGTTGAAACATGGAAAACATTTTCGGTTTTTTATGGCTTCTGTAAAATACATCGTTAGGTACGAGGTTGAGCAGAAATTATGCTATTGTAGAAAGATATAAAAAAAGCCAAGATCGCTGATTGGGATGCAGAGATAGCGGGGAGTCGTCCCTTGCCGTAAAACGTGTGGCCGACCGTCGCCACTCACCTAAAGAAATTCACAGACTGACCCGACCTGCGCCATCCGTTTTTCTCGGTAGAGAATTGTGTTCTTCAGGAACGCTGGCCACTTGTACCTGTCTGCCGAAAACGTGCCTAACCCCCCCCCCTCTCCCCCCCCCCCCCACTGCACACCACTGACACCACGGGATAGCGCAGAGGGCTTTACTTCGGTCAACGCCGCCTAGAAGAGAAGGCCTCACAACTGGCTGTGCTTCGTCATACAGGCCGCGGTCGCCATCTGTCTGGCCGGCCGCTAGGCAGCGGTGGGAGTGCCCCCAGCGGACAGCCAGTGAGCTGGCGGCCGCGGCCTGTAGGTGTGATGTAGGCACGGCCAGTTGTGAGTAGAGATCCGAAACGGGCTTCCAAATGTTGCTTAAAACCCACTAGCGGGCGTTATGACGTCACCGGCTCGGCCCGCTGCGCTCGTGGGCTTGCCTACGCGGCTCGCCGCCTTCTCCGGACCTGGCGGTAACCGCAGCAGACTCACGAGCCGCGTTGTCGGTTACACGGAACCCGCGGAGGCCGGCGGGTCGGGCCGGCGGGCGCAACGGGTACAGCCAGCACCCCCTATAGAAGAAAGCCTGCGCACGTCGCGCTCGACGTCACAACATGGCGGCGGTGAGAGGCTTAGAGTCCTCTGAGAAAGATTGCAAACATTAGCAGTGCACGCTGTTTGTAGTGCATTCTTTCGTTCAGGAGTATATTTATTACGCAAATTGGTGTTGTGTACGGTGTGACCGCTACCCTGGACGATTTGTGTGTGAGAACAACGTGTGACCTCTCTTCTACTGACAAAATGCCGTTTCGCTGTTCTGTTCCGAAATGTAGAGGAAATTACGACTGTGGCCTAAAAGTTACCGTCTTTAAACGTTCGAAGAAGAAGAAATGGATATCAAGAATTCCTGGGATAACTTGGCTCCTTCTTCAAGTTCAAGAGTACGGTAAGTTTTCGTTTTTGTTTAACCTTGTAAGAGTTTTAAGTCATGACTGTTAACCTAGGATATTGCGATTCATTTTATTTACATAACCACCCCCATTAGCTTATGTAAATTCGTTATTCTGCAGGCGAAGTAAGTACAAAATTGTGTACGGTAAATCTGATAACTCAATGACATTCGGAAGTTTCAAGTTCATTAAGCTATCTTACATTCACACGGCACTACATTTCTTTTGAATCTTGCTGATAATACAAATCAGGTTCTGTTAGTATGATTGGTATACACAGAGTATATCACTCCGAAATTACTGCTTGTAGTACTCCGTTCGATGTTCTGCTGCAGAACACCCAGTAAAATACCTGTTGAGAAAGCAGAAACTAGGCTATCTGTAGCAGCAACCTGATTTTGAAATCCCTATTACTGTCAAAGTATGGCTCAACAGTCTTAAATTTGAAATAGGCCCGGAACTTGGAATGCACAAATAACTATTTTTCTTTCAAAATGTCCATTGACTTCCACAAAAGGTAAAAAATTATAAGTAACTTAAAATGGCCTATAGCAATTACAAATACCTGTAGTACAGCTAATACAGAGCATATAAATGGCAACGACTTAACTTTCTCTGAATACCGTATGTAGTCAGTTTTTGTGTATGAAACAGTAATTGAAACACAGTTACAAAAGGTACAGCGGGCCGAGCCGGCGAGCTTATGGTACTCTGTGCTTACCGGCACAACGGGGCAAGCCGCCGGGAGCAGCGGGTACAGCGAGCCGAGCCGGCGGGCGCAACGAGTACGTTTTCTGTGCAATGTACATACTTCGTGTATTTTCCGTCTGCATCGTTCACTACTGCGTCAAACGTTTCCCAGGCGCCGGCCGCGGTGGCCGAGGTGACTGAGGCGCTCCAGTCACGGTCAGCACGGCCACTACGGTCGGGGGTTCGAATCCCCCCTCGGGCATGGATATTTGTGCCGTCCTAGTTCGTAAGTAGTTCATAAGTAGTTTGTAAGTTTAGGGACTGATAACCCCGTAGTTAAGTCCCATAAGCTTAACAAACATTTGAACATTTTTTTGTTTCCCAGGCGCCACTCTTTCTCTTCTTCAGCATATTTGCAAGTACGTACACTCCATCATTTAATTTTCTTTTCGCATCCTCTACGGTCTCACAACTAACAGATTCATTAGAGGCTACGTCATCGCTAGAGTCGGTCATTTTCGCTCTGCCAGTGATACGCAACAAAGCGATATCGGGCACTCAACTACCGTGTTACGACGCGACTAGTACTTCCTGTTCACTTTACAATTGCCGACGGCAGCTCGCTGAACCAAACTTTGTTTACGGCCAGAGAGGGCCGAAAGCGCCCGACAACACTCGACAGTACACGATCGAGGCACTTGGCTCCGCATTCTAGAAAAATGTTCAAATGTTTGTAGAGCTTTTGGGACTTAACTAGGGGGTCATCAGTCCCTAAACTTACAAACTACTTATGAACTAGCTTATACTAAAGACGGCACAAACATCCATGCCCGTGGGGGGATTCGAACGCCCGACCGCAGCGGCAGTGCAGACCTTGACTGGCACGCCGCAGACGTTCGGCTACTGCGGCCGGCCGCATTGTACACTCATGCTATTGTCACAGTGCGGCTACATAATCTGATCGTTTGCTGAAATGCATAGGTATCGCGCAAATATACGTCCTCACAAAGTACGTTTATAAGGAAATCTTAAATAATTTTCAGGTTTCATCGACTACTCAAAGGTTCAGCAGGGTGAATGACAAATCTACACCAGCGTCCATCCTGGCAGCGGGGCCATCTTCCATTTAGTTATTAGTCTGTACCTCAATATTTTAATTTCTTGGATTTTAGTATTAACAGCAAATGTGTTTTTATCAGCTACCCGCAAAACCAAATTATTACATTGCAAAATAATTTTATTTTAATGCCGTACAATTTTCTGTAGAATAATATATTAATAGAAAATGTATTATGCATTCGCTCCAGTTATTCCATAGTAACATTACAGGTTTACCAATGAGCGTAAGTATAATGCCCGTACGCCATACGAAATAAATGATAGAACAAGTCAACAGTTCGCAACGCCTTCAGCAGAAATGGCCATTATAAATTGAACGGGTAATACTGTGACAGTACACGCTTTAGTATCCGTCACTAAGGAGTGTGCTGGAAATGTTTCATCCTACGTCCCACGTGCGCATCCAAGCAGCACAGTGGTTGACGCGGACGCAATTTCGGGCGGGCGGCACAGCGCAGTCTAATGGGGCCGCGCAGACTGGGAGGGGACGCGACGCTGATGCGACCTGCACCTGCGCTGGGCTGCATGTCCCTGCAGCCGTGGCACAGAAAGAGGAGGCGGGGAGCGGGCGAGCACTCTGCCGCACGCTCTGTATCGAAAGTGGCAATATTGTTGGTTCTTCAAAATCTTACAATGTATGTAAAACTATTGTACCATACTGCTATAGCAATCAGTCCATAGACTTACAAACTACTAAAACCAACTTACACTAAGAACAACATACACACACACACACACACACACACACACACACACACACATGCCTGCGGGAGGACTCGAACCCTCGGCGGGAGTGACCGCCCAGTCCATAGATTATTGGCTGTTCGAACAACATTGCCTTACGACTGAAAGTGTTTGTCATAGACTAGCGATTCGTTTTTCATCATTTAAGTTCTAGTTCTCTTTTCATTTGTGCATTATACTTATCAGTTACTGCATCCTTATATCTGTACAATTTTGTTTAGTGAAATATTGAAACATCATATGATCAACAACCAACGCAGAAAATTTTAATTTCGTAGTAGGACATCGTCGACAGTGTAGTAGACAAATGGATGCAACATTTTGTGGCTTCTTAAATAAATAGAACCAATCATTTTGTTCCTAAGGAACTAGTAAAATTCTAGATAATTTTGTCAGAATTGTGATGGTTACTGTAAATAATGCTAAAGAATTTTTGAATCCATACATAATGTGGTTAGAATCTCAAATATAAATTTTAAACCTCAAGTCAACATTCCATATCTTCGGGAGTTGGTACGTTTATCTTTTCTTGGTTGTCACTTTTTGTATCAGTTACTTACTGGAAGATGAGCTTATGATTCGAAACATAGGTCATTCTTTATTAATAAATGAAATAAGGCTTTCGTTTGGTTAAAACACACACAATTGTGAGATTTCAACGTCTACCGTACCTCAAAGATACCGCCGATTTCGGTTCATTTGCAATAGTCTCTTGCAAATTACATTCATGTAAGTCAATGGCGTCCTATATAATTCCATATTATACTTCTGAAAACTGCCTCTTAGTCAGTCCGATTTAAAATCAGCATCACTTGTCTTCATAGTAGTTTGACATCTTCCAGATTTTCCATTCACTCTAATACATTTATTTGGTGATATTTTTAATGCAGTAATGAATAAAGCAATACTTCGTCGCTAAAATGGGTATGAAATTTGACGATTGGTATGACCACATGATTCCCGATGCGCAGGGATGGAAATGGAAGCGCCAGTGCCTCGAAAACGAATTAACATTTATCGTTCTGCTCGGTTTGAAATGAAAAGTCAGAATATTGTCTACATTTCAAACACAGCAACTTCTGATCAAAAATCGAGTGTACCAAAAACTCGATGCAATGTGATTTTACCAAAGCACATTCTTAATTTTCGTGTAATACTTCACTTAATTCGATGCTTCACAGTAATTTCAAATGTTTGTTAAGCTTATGGGACTTAACTACGGGGTCATCAGTCCCTAAACTTACAAACTACTTATCAACTACGTTATACTAAGGACGGCACAAATATACATGCCCGAGGGGGGATTCGAACCCCCGACCGTAGTGGCCGTGCAGACCGTGACTGGAGCACCTCAGTCTCCTCGGCCACCGCAGCCGGCCTTCACAGTAATGAAAATAAATTTAGGCCCTTGTTACATCAAACTATAATACATGTAAAATCTTCTGTGAATTGTTTTCTTAATATGGAGTGACAAATGTTTCACTTGATCTGCAAGAACTTTGTCGTGAGCTGAAAGAATTATTAAATTTATTGAATGAGTTGAGAGTATAGCATGAATGTGTGGAAATGATTTTCAGTACAATGGTATAAAGGTGTCTCGACACATTGCACATTGATCTGAAGAACAAGTGTGCAAAATTTCAACAGAATCGTAAGAAAACTGTTGATTTAGTCGAATTCTGAGAGTAAAGTAGCCTTCGTCATCCACCAGATGGAATATTGTGTAGGCAGTGATATTCCTCTTATTTTGAAGATCAAGTATGCAACATTTCATCAAGATCTGAATAAAACTGTAAATCTGTATGAATTACAAACATATGGTCGCCAAGCTCACGGAGACGGCGAGTATGGATATGGCGTCAGAGTACCCGCGGAGCTCATGTCCGGTGACTACGAGCCCGCGAGTACGATGGGGCGGCTGCGCCAGCGCACTTAGGCTCTCTGTACTCGAGCAATTACAGTGGGGTTGAAGGGAGGCGTTTGTAGCGTATGCAACCCGCAAGAGCAGGATCATACTCGGCCCGCTTCTGACCTCTAGTTGAGATACCTTATCTTCCAGGAGGTGTTGCTTCAGTACGCCCTTGAGACCTTTCCGCAAAAAACAAATGGCCGGCCCTTACAACACCAAATTCCTACACTTCCCCTGCATGTGAAACCAGCTTCGAATCAAGTCACAGCTTCCTACCGCTCAAAACAGCTCGCCTGCCACTGCCATGAGTAACCATAGAAATGGAATAGCTGAAGTGCTCTAATAAACAATTAAACCAATGAACAAGAGTCACCCTTTATCTCTCAACTCATTTCTGAATGTACAAATCAGAAAATAATAAAATTATTACACGCAATAAACACTTGTCATCAGAGATTAAAGAAATAAGACACAGGAGAGACGAGAAAATTGAGAAACAAGCTGTCAAAAATAACAACCACCTTTCAATCTTTTTATATTATGTTGTATAAACTTTCTTCTTGCTGCACTTATTTCTAACATATATGTTTTTTTAAAGGTCTTGTAGATATCGTGGCTCTCTTGCTTTTTATCAATCTTGTACTGGTAATACACAGATTTCAGTTCTTCTCTGGTCACAATAATTTCCTTTGTGATCCATATCTTTATTTTTTAGTTTCATGTTTCTAAAACTCTTTAGGATGCGGTTTCTACATAATGATTCAATAATGAATCTCAATTAGTTTTTTTTTCATTGCAGACATGTGCTAACACTAATCAGAAATAGGAAAAAACCATTTGTGCGATATATTGATCGATTAGTTTATTTGCTTGTACGGGTCTGATGACAGGTTTATCTTGAATTTGTTGCCATAAAATCAGTTTTGAATGTATTTGTTTTATTTTACTGTTTCAATAAACAACAATACAAAATCGTTTAACAATTAAACAGAGTGGGTTAGCATATGCATATAAGTGTATACTAGTTACTTACTATTATAAAATAAAGTTTAACTTTGATTCTGAAATTTGCCTGTCCTAATTGGGTGGGCCAAAGGGTGGGCAAAGGAACTTTTGGATGAACCCAGGCCCATCCCTGGCACCGCCACTGCCCACACTGCAGTGGACACTCTACCTTGTATTGATATATTTTCAACCAAGTCTCTGAATAGAAGTTATGCACTTTGACTAAATCACTGCACATGGACTGTCTGCTCACGATATAATATTCATGTATTACTCACGGTGCCGGTGGGCGCACCGCAGTCCGTGACGCTATCCCCTGCGCCACGCCGGCAGTCAGTGAACAGGGTGTCCGCGGCACTGCTCCCTCTCCTGGAAAAACAGCGACTTGCTGTTATGTCGCCTGTGGAGTCAGCTGCAATGTCCTGGATCTTGACCTTGTCATGGGTCCTCTATATGGCAGTTCAAGAGAATCATTCCCTTCTCCACGATTACAGATCCTGTCGTGGCTTCATCAGTAACATGACCGTCCTTAGTGTCCTTGAGCAAGAAGCCATTGTCGCCTACCTGCTCTTCAGGATCGTAGTAAGGCTTCATGCACAGGACATGAACAATGTCTCTTTGCTTTTGTCGTTTCGACGACGGCTCATAATCCTCAACTTTGAATGTGACGTCTGACAGGCGGCGTTAGTCACGATACGGACCAAAGTATCGCTTCAATAATTTTTCTGACAGTCCAACGTTCCGTATAGGGGTAAAAATCCATATCAGATCTCCTGGGCTGTACACATCAGGTCGGTGCTTGTCGTTATACCGCTGACGGTCCTTCTCCTGGGCATCCAGTGTCCGTATGCCAGCTAGCTGTCTTGCTTCTTCGACCCTGGTGATGAGCTGTTTAACGTAGTCATCCTGAGTGTCGTCCGGTTGGAACGGGAACAGCGTATCAATTGTCGTCTCACCTTCATGGCCATGGAGCAGGAAAAACGGCGTGAAGCCTGTGGAGTCTTGTCTTGCGGTGTTGTAAGCAAATGTCACGACTGGCAGAATTGTATCCCATATCGGCTAACGTCTTGTTAAAACATTCCGTAAGACAATTTGTCTGAGGATGGTGTGCAGTTGTCATTCTGTGGACAATTTCGCACCGTGACATTACTTCTGATACTAGTTTTGACTGCAATACTTTTCCACGATCAGTATCATGACACGTGGTGTCAAGTGTTTTATGTCGCAATTCGAGACAGTACTGCCTGCATCATGGCCGTTGCAGTTTAAACTCGAGTTCATTTGTGGGGATATGCAGGGCAGAGTAGCTGAACATATGCGCTCTGTGGCAAATAACTGCAGATCGTACGGAGAGTTCAGAACCACTTTTCGTGCAGTGTACTGGTCTTCTCGTACGCAAGAAAGAATTAAGGAAGAAGTAGTGTTTGGGAAAGATATGGAAAGTCAGAGTATAAGGACACAAAGAAGTTCCTGGAGAAATGAAAAAAAGAGAGGAAAAAAAAAAAAAAAAAAAAAAAAAAAAACAGATTCCTTGATAATCCGTTCACTGAGAAGGAATTAATGAAGCATTGTTTTACTGGGGTTCCTGACGATTACCAGCACAGTATAATTCCCAAATGTGAGGGCACAATGGACCAATTTATCAACGCACTAAAACAGCCCGAATATGTCGAAAATCGACATGCTGACGTAGTAAAGAGCCCAGGGAGAAGAATAATTATGTTCAATATTGCGAAAATAATGGTAATAATAATTCTGATAGGGGATTTGGTGGAAACAAATTCCATAAACATAACTGGAACAATCATTTAGGTAATAACAACCAAGGTCAAGGAAATTGGCGTGATTATGGTAATGATGGACGGTATAATAACGCAAATCAGGGGAACCAATTTGGGTAATCACATCAGAATCAGAGATGGCGTCCAAATAGTTCGAATGGCTTTCAAAAGCAAAATAGTGGTAGTTGGGAACCACAACAAAGTCAGTGGAGAAATAATAATAATAACTGTGACCTCGGAGTAACCAGATGCCATAGAGTCCACTTCCGCAAAGAGGTGTGGAAATTGTTAAGACCCCCAAACCATTCAAGTCAATGTAGACTTGCAAATCCATGGGTAAGTCACCTCAAACCTTTTATTGACTACAGAGTGATATTATAAGATGTTAATTTTAAGAATCTCAAATAAAATGTTTATTTTACGCATATGAGATTGTGCATCTGTGGGAATTTCTGTGTGTAAAATATATTAATTTAAGATTTTGCCATGCCATACCATGTAATTTTCCTAGATGTAGGATTTTTTCGTATTTCCAGTAATTTGATCTGTTACATCATTGTTTCCAGGAAATAGATTTTGGGTAGGAGGTTCCAGGCGGACATTTTTTCCAGAAATAGTTATAGATGAGTTAGCTCTGTTCTATGTTGAGATTTGTTGTAGGCTGTATTTTTTGTCAACCTATGGGGTTTTACTCTTCATCACATGATGTCTATTGTCTTTGTGCTCTAGGGGTGAAATGCTAATTGTCCTGGATTGTTCTTTAATCTTTGAAAATTATATCGCCTTCGTCTTTTGACGCTGTGTTGAGAAGAATTGTGTTGGATATTTATTTGGAATGTCGTTTGCTTTCTAGAGTTTCTTGTACTTAGTGGGGGTGTTTGTATCGTCCAGGGTCGGTCGATTACGTTGTCTTTTGTTGTGCCAGAAAGCGTTGGTTAGACATGTTCCTTTCGTTGTGTTTTTAACTCACTCGGTGTTATAAGGCTTCCATTTACCAAATTTGCCTAGTCGAGGTGAGGAAGCTGTTGTGCTTTGGCCACGTTAGGATGAGTAGGCCCCAGGCAGTTTCGATATTCCAGCGTGTTGACATTTTATGTGCGTGTGGGCAGTTGCCAGGGGCGCGATGCAATCCATATCTGGACACTATTTAGACGTGTTGTTCTCCCACAGATAGTGCAGATGGTCGAGAATTCAAAAGCAAAGAAACTATGATCTTTCATATGAATATCTAAAAATGTTTCTTTTTTTCTTTTGATAAAAAAAATACGGATGTCAGCAAGAAGAGTACTAGTCACCTCCGAGTTTCAGAAGTAATGTTGGTAAAAAACTCTGATCCCATCCTTATCCTACCTTCCAGTACTTGGAGCTCCGTACCTAGAATAGTAGAATCCCAACTAATAGTAATCAATGCTAATAACAGCTAGTAAGGCATGTCAACAGAATAATGCATGTAATACTAATTATTAACCTAATACTTTTCACACAAACATCAGTGACACGAGACATAGTAGTAAATCTAGTTTTTTCTGAATATATTTATTATGAAATTAAGTTACTTCAGTTAAATATTTAATATAGAATTTAACAGGATTTGTTATATTTAATTGTAAAGATAAATATTTGATTTATTTCATGATGCATTCTATGTATACTATGTGTGAGTACCGGCTTTCAAATATAAGTTTTAGTTTGTGCAGATGTTCCAACTCATAAAGGGCAGAAAAAAGGCAAAGGAGAGATAAATACATCTAAATGATTCCTTGTGCCTTCGACGCAGACCGAACAGGTGGACGATAGCAATCGGTAGCTGATAAAACGGGCTTATTCTGCGTCAGAACCCAGTGACGAGCAGCTGAGGAAGAGGGCGTATCCTGCAATGGCGCTGCGGGCGGGAGACGCCGACAGCACAGAGTGGGTGGGCCATGTGTTGACGCTAGCGCCCCGCCGCAGCCAAACATCTTTGCAGCATTTACGGTCCCCTTGACGCTCCTTCCCCCTCTCTCCACGTACAGGAGTTCTCCGAGAGTTTCAAATGCAAGATGGAAGTAAGTCCCACATTGGTTATCATCTTCATTTTCTGTCATGACAAGTTAAAGGTATAACGTAGTTCTACGGCGGTAACAATGAAATTGACTGCTCTCGTAATCTCGTCACTATTCTTTAATAGCTATGTTGCCCCTTAGTGATTTTTGTTTTTCGAATCTATGTTTCGCAACTAAGTCGACATAAAGCGAGTGGGGTGCGCCCCTTTAAGGTGCTTACCTCAATAAAATAAAGATTTATGCGATAATGAGCGTGTTCGTCTGAAAGAAATTACAGAATGTTTTGCTACGGTTAGATCCGGCGTATAAAGTCTGTGGAACTAGTGTTGTTCTTTATGTGTACATAAGATTTTCCATAGGTATGGGGCCACGAACTTCAGACTGCGTCTTGTTAGTAACTTTTGTTGAGCTGTGCTACACGTTGAACAGTTTAGAAATATAAACATCATACTTTCAGCCACTAGCTAAATGTCTACAGAAATATCAGGCACTCAACCTAATTATTATGAAGATTACATTACACTGGGGTTATTGAAACGGCTGTCATAGCTGCTTATTTGCCACTAAGATGGGAGAATCTCCGTCAGCAACCTGGATAATGAATTCGTCACCAGCTGAGCAGTAGCTAGTAACTACAAAGGTATACCGGAATGTAATAACATTTCATTACAGACAATTAAACTTAGGTTTTAATTATTAAAGAACTAGCAGATCAATTGTAATATCTTTATTGTTTAATTCGGTGTAAGATTATATGAGAAGTTTTTATATTATGCTTCAATAATTGTTTTTAGTTATGTTTATACTAAGAATTACCAGTGTTTTGGATGTCTTCGCTAGGAACTTCTCATTTTATAACTGCCTATCATGAAACATATTTTTCTTATGTCTTCAAAAAAGCCTTATTTCGAAGTCGTGCCTTTAAATATTTTACAAGAAGATCTGAGAATAACAAAGTCCTTTCTAGAGGAATATCAAGTGAAATAATTCTAGCTGGCGATAGGAACACCTGGGTGTTCAAGAGTTTCGATTCCCGCTTGATACTCTGTATCTCATGAAACAGTTCCCACATACATTAGTTTCATGCAATTTCCAGACATCTGGAACTTTCCATTTACGTCCACCTCTGGCACTCTCAGCCACTTACGTTGGAAGCTTCACAGGACGAGTAACCATATTATGTAAGAAATTTACCAAGAAAAATTTCAGTTTTGTTGAGTTAAGAATTAAGTAAAAAGCAGATTTCTTATTAGAACTTTAGGAACACTGTTAAAAGCGTACTTTTCTAAATGAGATCTACCAAATACAAATAATTAGTTTCGTATGACAAATTATACGAAACTCCAGAATCGGTAAGTTCACTTGGCGAATTACCGTTTTCAAACAAAAATATTTTTAAACCCCAGAGAAAATTTTTCACACAGAACATCACGGTAAATTTTTTATTATCCAACTTTTTCTAATCTCTAGGCCCCCTGCGTGATGACGTTCGCGATCAGACTACAAATAAATATCGTAACTGTGATCTTTCCCACTGACATGGAAATAAGAACACACCTTCACATTTTATCGAGGCTTTTTATTATCCAACTTTTCTAATCTCTAGACCCCCTGCGTGATGACGTTCGCGTTCAGACTACAAATAAATATCGTAACTGTGATCTTTCCCACTGACATGGAAATAAGAACACACCTTCACATTTTATCGAGGCTTTTTATTATCCAACTTTTCTAATCTCTAGACCCCCTGCGTGATGACGTTCGCGTTCAGACTACAAATAAATATCGTAACTGTGATCTTTCCCACTGACATGGAAATAAGAACACACCTTCACATTTTATCGAGGCTTTTTATTATCCAACTTTTCTAATCTCTAGACCCCCTGCGTGATGACGTTCGCGTTCAGACTACAAATAAATATCGTAACTGTGATCTTTCCCACTGACATGGAAATAAGAACACACCTTCACATTTTATCGAGGCTTTTTATTATCCAACTTTTCTAATCTCTAGACCCCCTGCGTGATGACGTTCGCGTTCAGACTACAAATAAATATCGTAACTGTGATCTTTCCCACTGACATGGAAATAAGAACACACCTTCACATTTTATCGAGGCTTTTTATTATCCAACTTTTCTAATCTCTAGACCCCCTGCGTGATGACGTTCGCGTTCAGACTACAAATAAATATCGTAACTGTGATCTTTCCCACTGACATGGAAATAAGAACACACCTTCACATTTTATCGAGGCTTTTTATTATCCAACTTTTCTAATCTCTAGACCCCCTGCGTGATGACGTTCGCGTTCAGACTACAAATAAATATCGTAACTGTGATCTTTCCCACTGACATGGAAATAAGAACACACCTTCACATTTTATCGAGGCTTTTTATTATCCAACTTTTCTAATCTCTAGACCCCCTGCGTGATGACGTTCGCGTTCAGACTACAAATAAATATCGTAACTGTGATCTTTCCCACTGACATGGAAATAAGAACACACCTTCACATTTTATCGAGGCTTTTTATTATCCAACTTTTCTAATCTCTAGACCCCCTGCGTGATGACGTTCGCGTTCAGACTACAAATAAATATCGTAACTGTGATCTTTCCCACTGACATGGAAATAAGAACACACCTTCACATTTTATCGAGGCTTTTTATTATCCAACTTTTCTAATCTCTAGACCCCCTGCGTGATGACGTTCGCGTTCAGACTACAAATAAATATCGTAACTGTGATCTTTCCCACTGACATGGAAATAAGAACACACCTTCACATTTTATCGAGGCTTTTTATTATCCAACTTTTCTAATCTCTAGACCCCCTGCGTGATGACGTTCGCGTTCAGACTACAAATAAATATCGTAACTGTGATCTTTCCCACTGACATGGAAATAAGAACACACCTTCACATTTTATCGAGGCTTTTTATTATCCAACTTTTCTAATCTCTAGACCCCCTGCGTGATGACGTTCGCGTTCAGACTACAAATAAATATCGTAACTGTGATCTTTCCCACTGACATGGAAATAATAACACACCTTCACATTTTATCGAGGCTTTTTATTATCCAACTTTTCTAATCTCTAGACCCCCTGCGTGATGACGTTCGCGTTCAGACTACAAATAAATATCGTAACTGTGATCTTTCCCACTGACATGGAAATAAGAACACACCTTCACATTTTATCGAGGCTTAGGACTGGCTATGTAAGTAGTTCATAGGCATGTTTAGATGCTTTCTGTCGTTTTTTTTCATTTTATTTATTTACTTTTGTTATTGTTGTTCAAATTTACAGTAGCAAACTGGTAACCTTTTTTCTTATTTTATGAATCGCGATTTCTTATTCAATTTTTTATGAAAAACCTAGAGACTTGAAAGACATTTTTAAATCTCCAGAGTCTTCATATGTTTGTATAATGTCTTTTAATCTTTTGTCTAGATCTAGGTACCTTTTATTTCTTTTTTTAAGAGTTAGGCAAATGGAATCTTACAGGCGGAAAGCTATGTTTTAGGGAACACTGTGTTCATTGCTTTAATTGCAGCCATTTCAAAATCTAGCACTGCTGTTTTGGTGACCCCTCAAATATTCAAGAAAGCCAACAGGAGTGAACCGCAAAACTACAGACGCATATCACTGACGTCGGCTTCAGCAGGATCTTAGGACATAAACTTTCCTCAAACAATATATACTTTTACATACAGACAAAAGTCTTTAGTATGAATTTTGACTTTCGTCAGGGAGAAAATAAAATAAAACATGAAATATATTCGTTGCTTCTTCATGCATTGTGTGCAGTTGTTTGAATTGTTTTGAACAGCTGTCAAATGTCCAAACCATAAGCAAAGTTCCATTTTCGCAAAGGATTTGCTCTGCTTTTTCACAAGCAAATACAATAATTATCTTTCCTGGAATAGGCCCATCATATATCTTCAAAAACTATTAGCTTCAGTTGATTTTAAAACGTCTTCGCAAAGTCGAATATTCCAACTAGAGCCACGGTTTTGGGTTGTCCCAATAGCTCCTCTTCTCGCCTTACACAATTGTCGTAATCGGTATATTTGCAACGAATTCCAATCCTTTATCTTTGAGATCTTGAAATTCCTGCTTAAAAATTTGGGATACAGGCACTGTCGTTTCATCACCAACTCTTTTTCTGCAATTATGCATTCTTTATCTTCACATCTGTTTTGTCAGGTGGACAAGAAGTGGGATTCAGCCATGCTGGTTGTGCGCAGAGAGGCGGCGCAGTCGTATGTTCACTAGTGCGCATGCGCAGACGTGACGTCAGGCCTGGCGACTCATGTGTGCTGAGACCGACAACAGCACCAGATCAATATTTCTCTTCGCACTGCGTGTAACGGCTGCGGAAGAATAGTATATGAATTGCGGCATACAAAGTCAAATAGCGCGCTGGCTCAGGCGTATTGCGCGTTGTCTCTCAAACCTACCTGTAAAAGGCTCTTATTCAAATACCTCTGAGTCTAAATTTTTAATTTCTGTAAATAAAATAAATATTATGTTTTAAACGTTATATTTACTATCTGCAGTGAATACATGCAGATGGCAGCGCTGTTATAGATTCCCCTGAAGGTCTTACTGTCAATACGGTATTAATTGATATTTAATTAAAGGCAATCATACAAAGGTTGACTTTTTATTTTAGTATATTTTGTTTCCTGTTTATTTTTGTAATATTGTAGCACACTGGTAAAATTTTGTACGAGCCGCCACTGTCTGTAGGTACTCCGTTCGTAATTCATGCACATTCAGTTCGCATATTCTCTAGTTTTCTTACAAATACAGTAGCGATGACCATCCTTGACAAGACACGGCCTCCCTTTCGTTGTTGTATCACTTCCATCATGTGCAACGCACAGAACAGAAATCGCGTACGAAAATGCACGGAGCGAAAGCTATCCGCGACAACACTGAGAAACGGTGTCTACACCGGAACTGATGATGAGCGACTGGGGGAGACAGGCAGTGGGGAAGGCTCTGTCTGCAAACACCTTGCTCAGGAACTGGTTGGTTGGGACAGCTAACTTACCTGCAGCACCATTGTAGGAAACCCCACGTAGGAAATCCCGCGTAACCGGCCAGTTTGCGCGCCTCGCCACGAGGGCGTCCTGTTATCTGCTTCAGGTCAACACACTACCGAATAGAGAAGGAGCGCGCTACTGTCGTAACAGCCCACTGAGAGCGAAAGTGCTCTGCCCGAACTAACGCCGCGGGCCGCTCATGGTGTGTGGGGACGTGGCCGCCAGATGGCGGAAAAGGCGCTGTTCCACGATGAATGGGGTCAGGATGCTGCACGGAGAAGCACGCAACACCGGCTGATCCGTACCACCTGCTGCAATTGAATGGAGAGCCAGACATCTGTGCCACAACACTGGCTCCCTGCTGAGACAAGGAAGTGGCCCACTGCTGCTGTCTGGCTCGGACAGTGTAGCGTTGAACGGGTTCACAGTGGAGCAAGGCCACTTTGCAAAAGCCCCCCCACCGAGTGTGTAATGACTGCATGAGACTGGAAGGGGGAGCTGCCATGAATGTGACACTTGGCAGCCCACACGAGGGAGTCATGTTGTCTGGTGTCGACTGCCACACCCATTCCTGTAGCAGTCGTGTGCAATACATGCTGCTTTCTCTGCCAATGCTGTGCACTCTCACATCTGCCATCAACATTGTACAAACCTTATAGGGCCTAGTTGGCTCCTTAGAGGTGCCCCATAACAGCATCACAAAGGAAGTGTTTTTTTTTTTTTTTTTTTTTTTTTTTTTTTTTTTTTTTTTTTTTTTTTAAGCATTTCAGAGCCGTTACTTTCTTTAAAAAAATTGAAAATGTTGTAGCTTTATCTACATAGTAATGTTTGTGTTTACCATGTCTTGTGCTTTACTATTTTATCTATCTGATACATTTTGACTTTTCATTAATTACAGTTGAATTTGTTTTACTAATATTTGTAAATTTGCAATTTAATAAGGATGTTTGTGATTATGATATTTTTTTTATTAGTTCATAGGAACGATTTGACTTTCTCAGAATAGTTGAGGGCTAGATTTTAATGTTCCACCTTTCCACATTTGGTTAAAGAAATATGATTACTCTCTAGATTATCTCCTAGTTGTTTATACACATTTGACAATTTGTACACAAAGCAACAGTTAGTACACATGATTAAAGTTTAAGAATATAAATTCGACATGAAACAGATGAAGAACCATTCATTTTATATATATCAGCCACTCAAAGTTGTTGTTTTTAGGCATTTTCATTGCATTAGGCATAAATATTTCAACTATGGCTCTTTCTTTTAAATTTCTGATAGCTTAAATATGTCAATTCGAATATAAAGATTAGGGGATCACTTTTAGTTTTTCCGTCCACCTAAGGTTGCTGTTGTTTCTGGGCATTTACATTGCATTAGGCATCAAAATTTCAATTGGGTTTCTTTCTTTTAAAATTTTGGCAAATTTAAATATGTCAGTTCGTGTATAAGAATATTAAGGACTCACATAGTTTTTCGGTGTGAATGACTTTAAGATAGTAATTATGGGTGAATGTGACATGGACTGGGGTCCATGTTCTGGGCAGAACCACACTGAGGTTGTAAACTAACTGTTAATAAATCCTGGGAGAAGTTTTCTCCAAAAGTTGCAAATTAAATCAAAATCTAGTTAAATGGAACCCAAATAAAATCTAATTTCACTTTTAAACACTAGTTTTTTGGCTCAGAGGAAAGTTGGATTGAGGGAGCAGAACAGTTTAGCATCAAGGGAAGTTAATTCAAGAAAATTTTCTTATCTGAACTGGCATTAAGAATAGAATAAATTAAATTCAGACAAAACTTTAGCCAGAATAGATTTGAAATTAAGAAGTACATCTACATTCATACTCCGCAATCCACCGTAAGGTGCGTGGCGGAGGGTACACTGTACCCACTACAAGGCATTTTCTTTCATATTCCACTCCCAAATAGAACGAGGAAAAAGGAATGCCTATATACCTCCATACGAGCCGTAATTTGTGATCATTACGCGGAATGTAAGTAGGCGGCATTAAGATTGTTCTATACTCAGCTTCAAATTCCGGTCCTCTAAATTTCTTCAACAAAATTTCTCGAAAATAACGTCGTCTTTTTTCTGACCCCGTCTACTGTTCTTGGGCCACGTCCTCTTTAGTCATACTTGCCTGATGTATGTGTGGCTGTGCTGGCTAGGTGTTTTAGAACAGTATTTTTCTTGCTTTCGTAGATTTCATTATGCCACTACCGAAGAATAGTGAAGTATGGAATCACTTTACAGTCCAAGATAATAAAGCTAAATGCCGATATTGCTGTCTGGATCTTTCGTACATTCCAAGAACTTGAATTGAAAATCTTGTCAGACATACGAAGAGGAAACACCATAACATTCCCCTACACCGTGAAACACTTCAAATGAATTTACCTAGCAATGAAGAATTTACCAATATCTATAGCAATTATAATGAAACTATTTACAATTCTTTACCTGAATCTGTGCCATCCAGTGCAGAACAAGTTTTACCGTCCAGCAGTCTTCAACCCCCGCAGCAGATCAAATTCAATTACAATTATACAACCTGTACAAGACACGTGCCAATTCATCGATCCCAGCAAATTGATAATCAGTTATTAAAAATGATTGTTAAAGAATACCATCCATTTAAAATTGTAGAAGATTCAAAGTTCCGAAAACTGCTGTATTTACTTTGTCCAACCTATAAGATACCAACCAGAAAAACAGTATCTTGCAGTTTGTTGCCTGCCATCCACAACGAATTAAAAGAATAAACTTGAAATTTACTGATGCAAGGAACAAATGTGTCTTTAACCGCTGATGGATGGACATCACAAAATAATCAAAATCATTTCTATGCAATAACAGCTCACTTCATTGATGAAAACACAACCTTGCAAAATGTGCTGCTGGACTGTATTCGTTATCAAAGCCGGCACACAGCTGCCAATATAGCAAAAATTCTCGAAGATGTTGTGTCTGAATGGGGTCTACAGGATAAAATTGTTGCCATAGTTACGGATAATGCTAGCAACGTGTTGAAGGTTGTGACAATCGCATGGTGTTGACAAGTGAGCTGCTTTGCACACTCCTTAAATTTGGCAGTAACTAGTGGCCTGCAATAAGAAGAAATTAAAAAAGTTGTGTCAAAAATCAAAAGTACTGTAGAATATTTAAACGCAGTTCATATGCACTATCGAAGCTAGAGGATATTCAAAAAAAGTTATGCCTTCCTATTTTGAAACTGAAACAGGACTGTGTAACTCGTTGGAATTCCACATATGATATGATTATTAGATTTCTTACTATGAAGACTGCTATAAGTAGTGGGATGACACCGCTCTCACGCCAATGCCGCGCTCACGCCACTTGGGCTCGAACAAACACATATACACCAAAATCGTATGAGAGATAATGTAAGGATCCCTTATTGCACTACTGATACTCCCGCATCTGCAAAACTCTGCAAGTCGTCCGTTAGAGGCCTCTGCGTGTGCCATGCCACATTGCAAAAAAAAAAAAAAAAAAAAAAAAAAAAAAAAAAAAAAAAAAAAAAAAAAAAAAGTTCAAATGTTTGTACAGTTTATGGGACTTAACTACGGGGTCATCAGTCCCTAAACTTACGAACTACTTATGAACTACTTACGAACTAGGACGGCACAAATATCCATGCCCCAGAGGGGATTCGAACCCCGACCGTAGTGGCCGTGCAGACCGTGACTGGAGCGCATCAGTCTCCTCGGCCACTGCGGCCGGCGCCGCATTGCACTTTGACCTGTCGGTTCGCCAGTAGGGACGGTGTAGTGTGACTGCGAAGATGCGTTTTGTGATGTTATTTGTGTGGTGAAGCGTCAGATGGGGCGTCGATTGCTAATCAATCCAGCTAATGTATTGCGATTAGTTGAGATGAAGTTACGAAGAACCCTTCTTCATGAAAATGGTATTAGTGTAGAAGATGAATTATTTGCATGCTTTCTCGTATCTGTTATGGTACAGAACTATGAGCATAAGTTAGATACTGTTGTTACATACTCATAATAATGATAATAGGGATGATAATGACGAACAACTCATTGCAAGCGGTAGTGCTACAGTAAGTGCGGGAAGAGGCTATGGAAGCAGTGGCAGTGAATACCGTCTTTCGGAAAGAAGGTTAAAGTTGCAACTATCATGACGGCTTTTGATGACAATTCTCTAGAGAACATGTACGATGATTATTACGTAAGTTATAGTTAAGATATCTGCATTACACACAGTGTCTACAATTACATCTACAGTGCTATCTAGAGCATGGCTGCAGAGCTTTGCAGAAAAACGACACCCACCAGCACATTGAGGTGTACGTAGAGATCCTGTAACCAAACGTTCATACAGATACGCTTGTTCGAGCCCATGTACTTTCCTAGTGAGATTCGCCCGTCTTTTGTTTGTCATCGACGCCACAAGCCGCCATCTTAGATGACGTCATTCCTAAGGGAAATTTGAATTTTGAATTTTCCTTGAATGCTGTTGGCCCATTCCAAATATATTTTTGCTTGGAAAACCTTATAATTCCCACCACTAGATGTCAGCACAACAACCCCCCCCCCCCTCCTCCGTACCGCTCCGCCTACTTGCCCGACATCCGTAACCACTGCCTCCGGCGCCGTCCCCGACATGTCCAGACCTGCACACCCCCGACGATCGCGTACTAGCGATAGAGTGCATAAGCGAAAGAATAGTCGCAGTGCATTTACGGTGACCGCACCGCGAGAAAAGTGCGTCGCTCGCCGATGCTGCACCTTGCACCTCAGCACATGCCTGCCGCCAACCGCCCCCGAATAATTTTATTAAATTTGTACATCAAATCAACCGCACGCCACCGCCGTCGCCGACAGCTACGCCTCCGATTATTATTTTGCATAATAGTCGTACTTAGTATGTATTTATTAACCCAGATAGCACGGAATTATTATTTCTTTAATTTTTTCTCAGAAGCTATTAATTACCTTCATGTGACTGCACAAGATCGTTATAATTGTTTTTTTTTTTTTTCACAATCACGCCATTAGTTTTGCAATACTGCCCTTCTTTCTGGAATGACGTCAAAATAAACGTTTTATAAATTTAATCTGACTAATCATTATTATTAAGACAATATTTAAAATGAAATATATACATATAAATGTCTCAAAAATTGAAACAAGTTCTAGAAATATAAACCCAACCACAAGAAATTCTTCAGTATCTTCCGTATGAACCTCAACTTTGCAGCTGTATTCAACCACTTTCCAATAGACAGTACAAGCTAAAATTGATGTGCAACGGGAGCAACAATTCAGTGAAATAAAATATGACAGACTGCACGAATTCTTACAGACAAGAATAAAAAAGTAAGCTGCCGTTCTCGTCCTTCTGGAAGGACGTCAGCGCTATCTGGGTTAAAGGAAGAATATTTCTCTCGGAAATAATGTTTAACAACAATTGTTTATAGCCGCGGCGGAGCGGCCGAGCGCATTGAGGCACTATGCTACGATGCGCGAGGCCGTTCCCCGTCGGGGGTTCGAATCCTCCATCGGGCATGGATGTTTGTGCCGTCTTTAGTATAAGGTTGTTCATAAGTAGTGTGTAGAATTATGGACTGATGACCACGCAATAAAATCCCATAAGCTTTACAAACATATGAACATTGTTTTTCAATTGTTTATAAACAATGACCATCGACGCCAGGGACCTATATTTTCTGACGCGACATTTCGTAACTTACTTAAACGATCATTTTACATAGAAACAATTTATTTAATCATTTCTAAACGAGTGCAAGTACAGTCGACAAAACCCTCCGCCCCCGCCCTAGTGTAGCTAAAACTAGACCGGCCAGTTCTGCAGGGTGGGGTGTGCACGCGCTCCCAGCCTGGCAGTTGAAAGCGTCCACCCTCTGTCTGCCTACAGCCAGAAATAGCAAGGAATGCGTGTATCCAGTACGTCCAGCTACTCTTCACGAAACTCGGCTAGGAACCCAAATCTCCACAAGTACGAATATTTAACCATGACAGAGGCGAACGATATATAAGGTTTTTGTTTTTCGTACAACTAAGGATGAGCAAATAATAATCGTAGAGAGCGAAATCATTTATATATAGAAGTAACCTCTATATACAGGGTGTTACACTAAGTGTGTTTGACTCTGTAACTTATAAAATAATAGGCGACGGGAAATTTTAATGCGGTAGGTCAACACAAGAAATGTTACACTTTCTGCAGAGCTATGAACATAGTTTATTGTATCATTTTCCAAAGAGTTACAGCACAAAGATATAATTTTTTAAATGGAACAATAGTTTTTTCCATTGTGCATTGGATTTGTTGAAACCAGCTGCGTCCAAATCAATTTAAACTACATTCCTTTCACTGTTAGTTTGGGAGCTACAACCCTTCAAAGTTTCAGGGGTAGATACCACACGCTGTACATAATACATGGCTGTGTGCTGGGTGATGAATGTTATGGTGGTGGGAAGGTGATTTACACGACATGTTCAAATGTGTGTCCATGTTCCTCAATGCATAATGCAATGCGCCGTCGAAAGGATCTGCGGACGAGATGCAACATCGCCGGTGTGACGGAGCGACATGCGTCTTCGATATCCCCACAAAAAGATATCTACTGGTGTTAAATGGGGCGACCTTGCGGGCCATGAATGAGGACCATGGCGCCCCAACCATCTTCCTGCAAACCTGTTGTTTAGTTCTTCCACAACAGCACGCTCAGAATGGGCTGGGTGAACATCATGCTGCATCCACATATGGACTCTCGTGTGTAGACACACATGTTCAAGGAGACCACCCAAACTGTCGGCTATAAAAGCGCGATATAACTCACCTGTCAGTGTACCTGGGAAGTAGTGTGGACCGATTATTTCATCCCCAAGGATTCCACACCACACGTTAATAGACCACCTATGTTGACGGATGACAGGTCGTACCCACCGAGGATTGTCTGCGGCCCAGTAGTGCATGTTACGGCGATTCACTGCACCATAATTTGTGAACGTGGACTCATCAGAGAACATAACACTTTGTAAAGACTCCAGCGTGAAATTACGCATGGCCCACTCACAGAATGTCACTCTTGCACGGAAATCGTTCCCATGCAGCTCCTGGGTCAGTGACAGGCGGTACGGGTGAAACCTGTGGTCGTGTACTATACGCCACACAGATGTGAGACTGACACCAGCGATTGCAGCAACGGCTCGTAAGCTGACATGACGATCGTGGTGTAGTGCAGCTAAAATAAACACCTCCGTCTCCTCACTTCTTGCAGGTCTTCGTCTGTTACTGTGGCGCATTACCAAGCTGCCTGTTTCCCGAAGTCGTTGATCGGCACGTAAGAACGTAATGGCTGCTGGGGCTCTTCGCCTAGGATATCTCACGGCATACGCCGTGGCTGCTTCAGTGGCATCGTGTCGGCACTCGCCGATCATCAGCAACAAGTCAACGTACTCGTTGTTCGTGTATGCCATCGTCATCCAATGTCAGTAACTGTGGTATATTGAGTCCCGGTTGTTTGTGTGGCTCCAACTGTCGGGTATACGGCCGTGTGCGGCGACCGTCGGCAGTCTAACAGCGCATCGAGGAATCTTCTCGCTCCGTGACACCGGCGACGTTACAACTCGGCCGCACCACATTGCATTATGCGCAGCGTTTGTGGTATCTGCCCCTGAAACTTTGAAGGGTTGTAGCTCCCAAAATAACAGTGATAGGGATGTAGTTTAGATTGATTTGGACGCAGCTGGTTTCAACGAATCCAATGCACAATAGGAAAAACTATTGTTCCATTTAAAAAAAATTTCTTTGTACTGTAACTCTTTGGAAAATGATACAATAAACTATGTTCATAGCTCCGCAGAAAGTGTAACATTTCTTGTGTTGATCTAAGGTAAAGGTAAAGCAGTCAACAATCCGAAGATTGGTTTGAACACCACAGTGCTTTACTAGGCATGGTCCTGTTTGGAGGTGGTATGCCGTTGCCTTCCTCCGACCTTCAAACTGACTTACCCAGCCAGTTATAGGGGGACCTACAGTTTAACGTGGGTTCCGAACCACGGTGCTACTCGGTATTTTTCACATGAGCAATACTGCCAGAGGTGAAAGAAGTGGAAAGAGACAGATAAAAATTCTAGGACTACCGCATTAAAATTTCCCGTCACCTATTATTTTATAAGTTACAGAGGCAAACACACTTAGTAAAACACCCTGTATATACGAGGCGCGTCCAGAAAGTAAGTTCCGTTTGGTAATAAAATGAAATTGTACACAGATACAGAAGAAATTTTTATTGCACAAAATTCTACAACTCTTGAACTACTTTTCCACATAACTGCCGAAATTTTTCAGGCATTTGTCATAGCTTGGCACCAGGTTTTGCATACCTTCTTCATAGAAATCTGCCGCCCGTGTCTTCAACCAGTTGGAAACAGTTTCTTTCAGCTCGTTGTCATTGGTGAAGTGATGACCGCCAAGGAAAGACTTGAGATGTAAGAACAGATGAAAGTCGCTAGGAGCGAGGTCAGGGCTGTACGAAGGACGGTCAAACACGTCCCAGCCAAATCCCTGTAGGACGTTTTTCGTCACATTTGCAGTGTGTGATCGTGCGTTGTCGTGAAGCAAAACAACACAACCTGAAAGCGGCAAAGAATTTCTCAGACGGATAGTCACCGGAGATGAAACGTGGGTTTCTTACGACACCCCTGGGAGTAAGCGGCAATCAGTGGAATGGAGGCACACTTCATCCCCACCAAAGGTAAAGCTGAAGCAAATCATGACACCTCGAAAAATGATATGCACAGTGTTCTGGGAGTGGAAAGGCATCCCACTCACTGACTTCTTACCGCGTGGTCAAACAATCAAAGCAGATGCTTATTGCGAGATACTTCGGTAATTCCGCCGTGCAGTTCAGAATAAGCACCGGGGACTGCTGTCAACAGCAACGCATACATCACCATGCAAACGCAAACTAATCTTTAGACCGCAACCGTCTCAGATTTCTCTAGACTTACGGACACACCAGTCAATTTTCGATGTTCTTATTAACCCCGCAAAACACAGCACAAGAATAGCTCTCTAAGCGTCTATATCTAGCCCGACATACGTCTGGACGCCCGTCAGTTACTATTACGTTATGCGACAGTTACTAGTGAGACTCGAGCAGTTACTAGTGAGAACTCTGACAGTTACTAGGCAGCTACGAAGACAGTACTAAGACAGAACGCGGCTACGAACGTAGCAGTAACTAGGTCACAGCGCAGCTAGCATCATACGGACGACGCCACGAGAAGCAAGAAGAGAGAAGAAACAGACACATGTTCTAAAGTTCAGTATTATACTTTTCAGTCAATAAATATAATGTAATACTAACTATATCAATGTTTTAGATGTCAAAGGATCCTGCACCAGCCCCTTTCCTAACAGCTAGACTGGGACGAGTAAACAACAAAAGGCGACGAGGTCACAACAATAACATACAGCCAAATGATTTCCTAGAGATGTTCCCCAGTGTCTCCTTGCTGAGTTTTGCTCCAGTATGCCGAGTGCTCTCACAACGCCGCCGCCAGGTACGAGAAATGGTAACTTCGCATTGTGTCAATGACAGACTTGTCGAATTTACTACGCATGTATAAGTTAAAAGATCAGCAATAATTTACCATCGCACACCAATCGTAAATTAAACACCACTAACACACGATCAAAGGGGCAATAATTCGTAACGTACACAGCGTGGAGTTTTAAGAACACAATCCTAAATCGACTTCTTTAGAGCTCTATAGCAGCGCAACATCACCCACAACTGGAAACAGGCACTCCAGCGCATATTTTAAACACTTTTTACTTAAATTCTATCCCAACTACCATACGACACTCTATGTAACAACAACCATCTCCAACCCAACGTCCGAACTACAACATTAACCTACAACAAACAGTTCTTTTTAAATGTTTGTAAATCTAAGAGCCTTAACTACAGTGGTCATTACTCCCTACGCTTGCAAGCTACTTACATTAAGGACAACACACAGACACGCATGCACGAGGGAGGACTTGAACCCAACGGCGAACGGCCGCGTGCACTGCAGTTGGACGCCTTAGTGCGCACGGCTATACCATCGCGACAGCTCTTTTCTACTAAAGTTCTAAACTAACTAGCAAGCGGCGACAATCAAGGTATCTCTGCGTCTTTTACGGGCCCCTCTCAAACATCTAACCGATTGATCATGCATCTTTTTGCATTGCATTCCCCACCAGACAGTATTTCTGAAACGTCTTCTATCAGTCACTAGACCACATACATTGTATGTTTAACAATCACTCGACCACAAACAGTCATCATACCCCCCCCCTTTCTAACAAGTCAATACTACCGATAAACATGTGTTACACACCACATCGTAAAACTCAATGACACACAAAGAACAGCTAAGAAGGAACAATCCAGATCAACACCAAACTCTTTTCTTATACATATAAAATCCTTACAACCAACAACGCAAAATAGTCTACACCATTTGAAAGACGACCGTCTGTCGTCTTCCATATATTTTTTATAAAATTTGATGTCGCTAGATTAGCATTTAATTAAAACTAGAACCCCACTCTTTTCGAGGCATGAGGAATATCATTTTTATTTCATGCTTTAAAATATTAGTTTCTGAAATGTTAGTTAATATTGCTAGGATTTTGTTATTTTAATAATTTATTATTGTGTTTATGAATGTGGCAGTAAGTACAGCTTCTCTACTAGACCACTGTCCCTTTTACTTTTAAGTGGATGTGCGAGAATCTAATGGCTGTTTGAATGTGGGTAGTAATAGCTTGCTTTGCGTGGTTCTCTCTGGCTCAGAGTCGATAGTTAGTCGTTACCATCCTCTGCTGCTGATACTACCAAAGAGGTTTCTACACCCTTTGGTTACAAGGCAATCGGCAAGCCCTCGCCAGGGCGAGTCTCGCGTCCCCACCACCGCTGTTTTTTCGGATTTTGCCAGTTTCCGGTAGCTTTGCACCTCCTGGCAGCTCGCTCTTCACTTTGTTCTCAGATTGTGGTGAGGTAAGGTTGGTTCTGCTCTTGTGTCTGCGGAGATGGCAGCGATTCGTTGTCTAGCATGTTTAACTTAGACTCTTGAACTTAGATTAATTTTTCGGAATATTTTTTCTGAGCGTGCATAGAAATGTCTTATAGTTTTTCAATCCAGTGATTTCCAACAGATAAACACGGTGTATGTGTTACTAGTTGCAGTTTGATAACAGTCTGGTATATTCAAATCTTTTGTGATTATATGGCGGTGTACGAACTCTGTGTAAATTCTTTCTAGCTCTGTGGGGCCCGGTTTCTAACAGACGATATGTTCATTTTTGTACAGTGCATGTAAAATCTTCCTTATCATTTCCTTCCGTGAGTGATATGTGTTCCACGTGGTTGGTTCTTAGAACAAAGCCTTCAGCTTCCACTATGGTTTGTTCCATGCCCATCAGGCAAGTAACTATGTGTGTATCCTTCTGATTTCCACAAACATTTCACAATCTTCTCTCCCCGCCTATTTTAATTTTGCTGTTTCTTCTCTGAACTTGTAGTATGCACTCAGTCTTTCTCAGAAATTCTCTCTGAGCCTTGTACAACTTCCTTCAATAGCTTGCTTATGAAATTCTATGTATTTCTAAGGTTTACATGCCATAGTTTTTATTCTCATTTTTCCGTCTTTGTAATTATTTCACTTTTCTGGGTTTTGAGACTGGATTTCTTCCGTCTCTGTGAACGCTCCCAATCGCATGTTGCTACATTTCAAGTAGATTCCTTATGAAATACTGCACAGTTCTAGGGGTTGCATGCCGTAGTTAATTTTCTTTATTTTTCGGAAATTGAATTTATACATTTTTATCGGTTTTCGGAACCACGTGGGTCCGAACTCCGACTTCAGGGATTTGCAGCTAATCACCTGAATTCACGCCACTTTTCATAAAACCAGTGCCTAGATAGTTTGCTCTCAGATTGCAACTTAAGAGTCCGCCGTGATTTTGTGAAATGAACCCGATTTTTAACCACTTCACCTTCAGTGGAGTGCGATCATGTAAGATAGACGTGTATCGCCGTTAGTGTGTTTGCTCGCGGTCTAATCTAAATGCAACTTAACTTTGCTATACTCACGCACCATCTCAAATCAGGCGCCGGCCGCGGTGGCCGAGGGGACTGAGGCGCTTCAGTCACGATCTGCACGGCCACTACGGTCGTGGGTTCGAATCCCTCCTCGGGCATGGATATTTGTGCCGTCCTAGTTCGTAAGTAGTTTGTAAGTTTAGGGACTGATGACCCCGTAGTTAAGTCCCATAAGCTTTACACACATTTGAACATTTGAATCAAATCAGGCACGACAGACCAGAGCCATCTTCGCAGTTTTATTGTATATTGTGTTGTGTGGTACCTCTGGGTTTGCTGAATTTCGCCTACGATAGCGGCGCCTGCTTCTGCCTCGTTACAGCATGCTGATTTTGGTGAGTTTTACTGTTGCACTGCGTGTGTGTGAGCGAGTGAGTGTTGTTTGTAAATCCTCCCCCCAGTAGCGTTAAGCACTGTGTAATTTATGCAAAATTCAATGCTGGGCATCGTCAGTATTAGATCAAGTAAATGGGATGCATTTTTATTGTATTAACAAAATTGGTACCCCATTTTGCTTGCGTTCGACCTGAATTAATAAGTTAAGTTCAGTATAATTTTGTCTTGCACTCCCGACGAAATTGATCATGCCTCCTCCTTCCTCCAGCAGACCGTTGCTGACGCGGTCCATGCCCACATCCCCACACGGGCGATTTATCCTCACCGTCCTACCCTTCCTCCACAGGCCGTCCTTCTCCTTCGCGAATCCCGTCGTCTGTGCCGCTCCTTCCTCTGGACCCGTGACCAGGACACACTCCAACGCCACCGGCAAATTCAACGCCACATCCGAAACCTCTTGTCCGCGAAAAAACGCCGGGACGGGCGCCAGACATGCACCTGCCTCAATTCCACGCTCCCTGTCAACTCCTCCAAGTACTGGCATGCCTTCCACCGCCTTACTGGCAGTCACTCCTCCCCCACTACCCGCTTCTCCATGATGACCGTCCTTTACCTGACAACGTCAGTAAGGCAGAACACTTTGCCTCCTACCTCTCCGAAGTCTTCTCCATTCCTGATGATCCTTCTCGGACGTCCATGTACGAACCGATACCTCCACTCCTCTGCTCACCCCTGGCTTCCAGTACTTGGACCACATCCCCCCATCAGAACTGAACACACCAATTACCGCCCGTGACCATCATTGACACTCTTCGGACTAAACGCAACACCGCCCCCGGTCACGACCGGCTGACCTACCGCCACCTCCGAGCTTGCCCCCCCTCCTTCCACAAAGCTCTTGCTACCTTATATAATGTCATCCTATTCACCGGCTTTTACCCCGACCTGTGGAAGACCTCCCGTATTCTCATGTTCCTAAAACCTGATAAGCCCCCATCCCAGACCTCATCCTACTGTCCCATCAGTCTTACCTCCGTGTTCAGCAAGGTTCTGGAAACCATCCTCTCCCATCGTATCCATCAGCACCTCCATCGCTACCAGTTCCTCCCCCTTTCCCAATGTGGCTTCCGACCCTCCTTCTCTGCCAATGACCAGCTCCTTCGCCTTACTCATCTCCTCTCTGTCCAACTCAACTCCCTTCGCTCCGCAATTTTTGTCTCCCTTGATATCCAAAAAGCCTACGACCGTGTATGGCATTCCGGTCTCCTCTTCAAGCTCCAGTTCTACGCCCTTCCTATTAATTACGTCCGCCTCATTGCTTCCTTCCTCACTCACCGCCCCTCCTATGTCACTGTCTGCAACTCCGACTTCCTTTTGTTCTACCCCTCAGCCGGGGTGCCCCAAGGCTCTGTCCTCTCTCCTCTCCTTTATCTCATCTACTCCGCAGACATGCCCCAACCCGAGCCTCCCCCGTTTACCTTCTACAATATGCTGACGACACCGCCTTCCTAGCCCTCGCCCCCTTCCTTGCCCGCTCCCAGTTTTTGCTCCAGTCCCACCTCACCGAGTTCGCCTCATGGTGTAACCGGTGGCTCCTCTCCGTCAATCCTGACAAATCCCAGGCAATTATCATAGGTCGTACCACCCGCTCCTTCCGTCTCCATGATTTCTACCTCACCCTCCACAACCGCCCTATCCGCCACACCCCCACCCTGAAGTACCTTGGCCTAACCCTCGACCGTAACCTTTTCCTGGACCCCCCACCTCCGCACTGTCCGACAGAAAGCCCTCTCCCGCCTTAACCTCCTCAAAGTCCTCACCGGACAGACGTGGGGTCTCAGCCACTCCACCATCCTCTACACCTACCACTCCCTCATGCGTCCTTTCCTTTGCAGCTTCCATCCTGCCTGGATCTCCGCTCCCACATCCTACTATAAAACCCTTCAAGTTCTCGAGCGCCACGCCCTCCAACTCGCCTACCGCATCCGGTTCCCTTCCCCCACGCGGATCCTGTATGACCTGATCCCGTTTCCCCACCTCCTTGAATATCTCCAGCATATCGGTATCCTCTATACCACCCATAAAATAGACTCCCGCAACCCCCTGGTCCACCCCATCCTTACCAACCATGGGCCTCTGCCACGCCTCTACCGCGTTATTCCCCCTTCCCTTCATCTCCACACCCTTCATGTCCTCTCCCAGGGTAATTTCCGCCGCCCCCCCCTCCCTGATGACGTCCTCCGTTCCGACATATACCCGTCCTACCAGCTCTGATCCCCCACCCATAGATAAAGTGCCCCCTCTCCCCCCTCCCCTTCCACTCCCTCGCTTGGCTACCCCCTCCCTGCCCTGGAGTCCCTACGGCTCCTCCCTGCCGCCCCCTTTCCCCGCCGTTTTTCCTCTCCCCCTCGCTTCCCTCCCCCTCCCCTTCTCGGGGTCCTGGACCGACAGTTTTAACAGTGCTACGTCCAGTGTTGTGTGCTGTGCTCCGGTGAAGTATATGTTTTTTAACTGCGTCCACCGCAACCAGACAAGTGTCGCACCGTGTATTTTAATTAGTGTCTCCGTGTACTCGCCATCCTGTGTTCTTGTCGTCCTACATTGTTTTTTAGGTCACCGTGACTCATCATTTTTAACTAACTAAACGTGGTTTTAATCATCTGTCTATTGTCATGTACTCCAAACTGTCGCCTTGTCTATGTCACTTTATCTCTGTTGTTTTATCTCCTGTTATGTATTTTAATTCTCCACTCATATATGTATTTTTACTCTCGGCTGAAGAGCAGCCCATAGTGCTGCTGCCAGCCTACCGGTGTACTGCTGGTATAAAACACAATAAAGGGAAAAAATAATGTTGTCTTGCCGATAAATTGTAGTTTTCGAGCACCTTTCCCGTTTTATTTAATATTGTTTTTCACCAGTGCTGAGAACAAGCTCACAAGATGCAATTTTTTTATGTTTAAGTTCCGTTGCGCCATAAATGTTTTTCTTAGCCACCTTTATGAAATAATTTTGATTGTGGTGGCTTGTTTATTAATGCATGTGTGTAATTTCGCGTGAGCTGCTAGGTATATTGGCCACTGTATCATTAACTTCCTGTTATTAGAGTAATTTGAACCAAGTCAGTTCTCAATTTGGGCCAGGGAACAAGGTTTTGCCGCAGGGAGTAGTCGGTAGTTCACACAGACCTTTTGCTAATTTTACTGCTAAAATTAAGCTTTTTTATAACAGTAAACTCTTATCTGGGTACCTCCTACCAGAATTAAGCTTTTATTTCGTAAAGTGCCCTACTTTTATATTTCGAACTAAGACAACACCCGAAAATTTTTATCGAATTTCAAGAGCAATCCTTTAGAGACTAAACAATCGATTAAACGCACCTCCCGACGGAGGTAACTACCTAGCTTTAAATCGCCTAAACATAGGGTTTAATGGAATCGATGCTTCTCGACCGAAGAACAATAATTTACCACCGCAAGCATTACTGATACACTATCGAGAGACGTACAATCGTAAAGTAAACACAATTAAAAGACTAGATAATACTCCCAGCTGTAACACTACTAAATATCAATATGCAGTCCCCAAATGTAGAACACTTCCAAGTTACAACAAAGCGCACAACTAAACAGATCGAAATCGGTATTCCGCACAAGCCAGGATACATTGTACACACCAGATTATGAATACACGAGAGCTAATTTTACGAAGAAAGAGTATTAGATTACCTCTATCGACTGCCGTAAGACTCTATATGGAAATTTTTTGCATTGGTGTTCTTTACAGGGTGACAAGAAAACCCGAAAATTGACAGGTGTACAGGTTTCAACTACCTACCAGTAAATTATGTGGAGATTTTTAATACTGTCGCCAGCAAGGACGATATAAGTATTACACAGAAGAGCTATATTAAAGCATGAGACTCACATTTCTCTCAGTCCAGAACAATTAGGTTCCTCATTTGTGTGGCGTTTGGGCAGTAAAATAACAATCGATGTTCGCAGTACAGAGAGTGTAAGATGCAGAATAGTAATGGGTAGAAAAGCGTTCTTGAAAAAGAGAAATTTGTTAACATCTAATATTGATTTAAGCCTAAGAAAATCCTTTCTGAAGGCATTTAAGTGGAGTGCTGCCTTGTATCGGAGTGAAACATGGACGATAAACAGTGTAGACAACAAGAGGATGGAGACGTTTGAAATGTGGTACTACAGGAGAATGCTGAAGATTAGGTGGGCGAATCGTGTAACTAATGAGAAAGTACTGAAAAGAACTGGGGAGAAAAGGAATTTCTGACATATCTTGACTAAAAGAAGGGATAGATTGGTAGGACACATTCTTAGACATCAAGGAATCGTGAATTTAGCATTGCAGAGAAGTGTTTGGGGTAAAAACCGCAGAGGGAGACCAAGACATGGATACAGTAAACAGATTCAGACAGATGCAGTTTGCTGTTCTTATGTGGAGTTGAAGAGGCTTGCTCAGGATAGGGTATTGTGGAGAGCTGCATCAAACCAGTCTCCGGACTGAAGACCACAAAAGCAACAACAGAATTGTCTTAATAGGTGCATTATTTAGGAAATAAAAGTAAATATCCCAAACACTGTTGGTTGGGGGATTTGCACAGGAGGGGAGAGCGATGCTGCTATTTGGAACTGAAAGTTAAAAATTAAACTGGAAGCAGCGGCCGGCAGGTGTGTGGGCGAGGGCGGTAAACTCGCCCTGCGGTCGTAGGAAGGGCGGCCTTGTGTCCAGTAATTTCAATTTAAGAAAAGCGTTTAACAGAATTCTCAAAATCAATTAAAGTCTCGATGTGCAACACCCTTTTAGCTTTACAAAGGTTCAAGCCACAATGTCTCAGTTTAGAACAAGGATTTACACAATTCTCCAAATGTCAATTAAAGTAACGAAGGGCAACATCCCTTTTAACCTTACAAATGTTCAAGCCACCATGTCTCAGTTTAGAAAAAGGATTTAACACAAGGGTTTACACCATTCGCAAAATGTCGATTAAAGTATGGATGTGCAACACCCTTTTTAACTTTACAAACTTTCAAGCCACAATATCTCAGTTTAGAAAAGGGTTTAACCGTACTCTAAAAACTAAAACAGAGTCTCAATATGCAACCTGTGGGCACACCTACAAACGCTGCCGTTAAACCTTGTCAACATCCACATATCACACGGGAATAACACCGCTAGGTTTGAAGCACAATACACTCACTTTCCTTGGCTCCCTTAAAGCCAAAAGAGAAATATACATACAGTCAATAAACATGGATTCTCATGCGGCGGTGGCGGCGAAAGCACCGTCGTCAACCGCCACTCCAATCTGGACACGTGCACAGACCGCCGGATCTGAACAGCCCACTCTTCTCGGCGCGCCTCCCGCTCCGACAAACGCTGCAAGTACATATGGCTCTACAACACACCAAAAATCCGGTTAGTAGTCAGTCCAACAAGCCGCTCATTTCCCTGGCGCGCTTCTGGGCTCCCTCTGCGAACAGCCACACACCCGCACCTCTCTATCCTCCGCAAAAAAAAAAAAAAAAAAAAAAAAAAAAAAAAAAAAAAAAAAAAAAAAAAAAAAGAGATGCCGAGCTCGACCTTGCGGAGCCACCAGCAAGGCGCCTCTACACTTGCGACCTCATTCGCCGCACGGACAGACAGCGCACCACAAACCCCGTGCGAGATAAAACAGATACGAACGTATCAGATTTGAACGAATCCATTATCAAAAGTTCAATTAATTAGTGATGCACTTCATTGATTGTTCAATTTTCTGATGAGACATCATTCCACTGAATGAATGTTCATTAAAGATCTACATTTTCTATAGAGGATTCTGCTATAGTGATTAATAATATTGTGTAAGTAGTGTAACATTTTGTTATCCGGCGCATTTTTTCTCTACATTTTTAACATATCATGACAATTTGAGTCTACTGCCAACTGCTGCCAATGTCCTATCGTTCAGAGCGCTAAGTATCATAATTTAATTTGTTTGCAATTTCATTAAAAGCCAATTTCTTCATTTTCGTTAGTGCTTCTGTTTATTCTCCCATACTTGGTAGATTTCGTTTGTGCTGAAAGCTACGTATTATAAGTATTAACTGTATTTTTCTGACTTTTCACTTCTTTATTTCATGTGTTTCGCTTTTAGAAAGCTTTTATTCTCGCGTATTTGATAATAGTGTGCTCCGTTGAGTTTCGTGTTTATTTTTAAAACAGCCAGAGATTGTTATGTTATTTTTGACAGTATAATTACCACTGACCACAGTTCAGTCAGTGCCATCCGCCTTTTGTAAAGTACTAGACTTGTTACTAGTTGATTATTTAGTTTTCTACTCTTCACAGTTAATTGTATCGATAGAATGGATAGAATGTGTGCCTGCTCCGAGCAGACGCAGGAGGAGTCGGCCGCAATTCGCGAACAACTGAGCGTGCTGCTAGCTACGGTCGGCCGTCTTCATCCTGATGTCTCGGGGTGCAGCGGCGGTGGGTGGTGTGGTGCGTCGAGTGGGACACCTCAGGTGTCTCACTCTTCGCCATCTGTCCCTGCTGTTGAGGCACCTTCAGGTGTACTGGACGTGGTTGAGCCGCCCTCTCCGCAAGGGGGAGTGGCGGGTTGAACGGCGTACGCGTCGCTCGATGCGGAATGCAAATGTCGACGCTGGCCGTCCGGCCACGCCAGTTCGTCGTGTGAGTGGACAGGTGGCCACTCCGTCAGTAGGGTCCAAGCAGGTGCACGGGGGGGGGGGGGGGGGATTATTAGTTATCCGGAGCTCCAATGTTAGGTGCGTGATGGAGCCCCTTAGGCAGACAGCGTCGAGATCCGAAAAGAAGTCCAACGTGTACTCGGTGTGTATGCCGAGGGGCCTCATCCCAGATGTGGAGGTGGCCTTTCCGGCGGCTATCGAGCGTACGAAGTGCAGACGACCGCAAGTTGTGTCTCACATTGGCACCAATGACGCTTGTCGCTTGGGCTCTGAGAATATCCTCAGTTCCTACGAGCGGCTGGCGGAATTGGTGAAGACTGCTGGCTTTGCACGTTGGGTGCAAGCAGAGGTGTCGATTTCTAGCACTGTTCCCGGGGTTGATTGGGGTCCTTTGATTTGGAACCGAGTGGAGGGTCTTAACCAGAGGCTTCGCCGACTCTGTGACAGTCATGGGTTCAGATTTCTGGATCTGCGTTATCGGGTGGGGAATTATAGCACGCCCCTAGATAGATCAGGGGCGCACTACACTAACGAAGCGGCTGCTCGGGTAGCAGAGGTACTTGTAGAGCGCACAAGGTTTTTTTTTGTTTTTTTTTTTTGTTTTTGTTTTTTTTAGGCTAGGCGCTAGCTCTGATGAGCACTCAGCAGTCAACATTCAGACAGCGAATTCAGGGCCGCATTCAGAAGAATAATTCGACTATCAAAATATTAGCTGTAAACTTTCAAAGTATTAAAAACAAAGTTCCCGAATTTACCGGGCTGCAAGGAAATTATTGTGCTCAGGTAGGTTTAGGCACTGAAGACTGGCTAAATCATCATGTGGGAGCTCGAAAATACTTAGCGAAGCGTGGAATGTATATTGGAAAGACAGATCAGACACAACAGGAATGGGAATGTTCATTGCAGTGGACAAAGATATTGTTTCTACCAAGGTCGAGGTTGAGAGTGACTAGGCATATGTAATAGGTCTAAGAGAAGTTAAGTAAGTAGTTGCGTGTTTCTAATGGCCTCCGAGTGATGCTGTAGCAGTTTTAGAGTCATTCAAAGAAAGTCTACACCAGGTAGTTAATAGGTATCCGGGCCATGCAATATTAGTCGGGGGAGACTACAACCTTAAGAGTATAGACTGGGACCTATATAGTATCATTTCAGGCGGTGCAGACAAGCAGTCTTGCAAACTACTATTGGACACTTTTCCGAAAACTGTCTTGAGCAGTTATACCGACAACTCACATGCAATGTAAGTATTTTAGACCTTATAACTACAAACAGGCCCGACCTAATTAAAGATGGCAAAGTAAAGACAGGAGTCAGTGATCATGATATCGTCATCGCGTCAATGGTGACCAAAGTTAATAAACCAATCAAGGAGGCTAGGGGCTTGTTTTTGTTAGAAAGAACAGAAAACCATTTGTTGGCATCACACTCATAAAAAGAATGGACATCATTTAGTTCCGGTACAATGGATGAAGAAGAATTGTGGACTAAATTTAAATGCACTATAAATAAAGGGTTAGAGAAACATGTGCCTATAAAGTCGATTAAGGATGGAAAAGATCCACCGTGGTATAATAATAATAATAATAGAAAGCTACTGAGGAAGCAAAGACTGTTGCACTCTCGGTTCAAAAAAGAAGACGCAAATCAAGACAGGCAAAACTGCGTTTATAAAAAGATCGATGCGCGAAGCATACAATAATTACCTCAGCCATACCTTAGCAAAAGATCTTTCCGAGAACCCGAAAAAGGTCTGGTCCTATGTAAAATCGATAAGCAGGTCAAAGTCTATTATTCCGGGACAGTAACGGAAGAAGGACAACGTAAAGCTGCAGTTCAAAATTTAACCTTTAAGAAATCTTTCACGCAGGAGGACTGTACAAACATACCATCATTTGATCAACGCACTAAATCCGAAATGGAGGAAATAATAACATTTATTTCCGGTGTAGACAAGGGGCTGAGCGAGCTGAATACAAAAAAAATCTCCTGATCCGGATGGAATACCAGTTCAGTTTTACAAAGAGTATTTTGCGGCATTGGACCCTTACTTAACTTGCATTTATCGCGAATCTTTAATTCAGCGCAAAGTTCTTAGTGAATAGGAAAATACACAGGTGGCTCCCGTTTATGAGAAGGTAAAAGAACTGACCCACATAATTACAGGCCAATATCCTTGACATCAGTTTCCTGTAGAATTCTGGAGCATATTCTCAGCTCGAATATAGTAAATTTCCTTGAGACTCAAATTGAAATCGCTGACGGAAAGACGACGTTCTTTTCGAGGAATTTTGTTGAGGAAACATATAGAACCGAAATTTGAAGCTGACTGCAGAGCGATCTTGCTGCAGCCTACATACATTTCGCGTAAAGATCACAAAGACTAGATAAGAGAAATTAGGACTCGTACAGAGGCATATAGATATTCCTCTTTCCCTCGTTCTATTTGGGAGTGGAATAGCAATTAATTTTAGCCCTTGAAAGTCGTGGGAGTTGCTGTGGTGTGCTGATGGAAGGGTAGTGTTCTGATATGTATGAAATGCTATCCAAAAGCGGAACACACATGGACATACTAAATGTGAAACTCCTAACTATAAGTAACATCTTGAAGACGAACTTATATTGTATTTAATTAGTGAAACATACCACAATTAGTGTTTACTTTTCTTGTTTTCTGCCCTGCCACAAATACAAATGTAATTTGCACTAAATGTATATATACCGTCTGATGATGAGCTGCTAGGCAGCTCGAAACCAGTCATGGTTTAATAAATCTTCACTGAGAAGAAAATAAGAGACTGGTTGTAGTAATTTCTGAAACCTAGCAAAGGAAATGTCTAGCAGTGGTAAAGTGTACCCTCCGCCATGCACCTTACGGTGGATTGCGGAGCATATATTCAGATTTAGATGTAGAATTTGATACACGCACTCGGTTTTAGTGAGACATATGCCAAGTTCTTTAAAGTGGCCACATTAATTTCAAGGTTTAAAACATGATTTACGCTAGGTTGCCAAAATGTTGGACGTGCAAATTACAAACTATGACAACCGTGTATATATATTTTTTTCGCTCATAGTCTGATTTAACTAGGTTAGACATAAAAGTTTCAGACGAAGATTGCTATTGAAAAATGAAATAAAAATTAAAATGGACAATATTTTTTGCGGACAGATTTAGAAAATGCGTTCCTTCGAGTTCACTGAAATTTGAATCATAGTTTTTATTTACTGAAGGTAGTGCCCACGAGACTTCAACTTGGAAGCATTACGAAAGTAATAATCATATTTTGCACTTTCCTCTTTGTTGATTTCTAGTTTCGAAAAAAAAATCTTGTAGCACTGACAGTAGCTCCCTTCTAGGGACACGGTCGTAAACCTTTTCTGGATCTATGAAACATAGATACAATTCCCTGTTCCACTCATAGCACTTTTCCATTACCTGCCGTAAGCTAAAGATCTGGTCCTGACAGCCTCTAAGAGGTCTAAACCCACACTGATTTTCATCTAACTTGTCCTCAATTAATACTCGCACTCTCCTTTCCACAATACCTGAGAATATTTTGCCTACAACTCTAATTAAAGAGATACGTCGATAGTTGTTACAATCTTTTCTGTTTCCATGTTTGAAAATTGGCGTGATTACCGCTTTTGTTCAGTCAGACGGAAACTGTTCCGATTCCCACGCCTTCTCAATTATCCTGTGTAACAATTTGAGACGATATTCCACTGTATTTGACGAGTTCCGGCTTAATTTCGTCCACCCCTGCCGCTTTATTGCACTGTAATCTACTGACTATTTTCCCAACTTCTCCAAATGAGATCCTGTCTTCATCGTCGTTCCTATCCCATTCGACCTGAAAATCTGACACATCATTGAACGTTTCAACTACATTGAGAAATCCAAATTACTTCCTCCATCTACTCAAGGCATCCACAGGATTGACTAGCAGCTTTCCTAACCTATCCAAAACACTTGTTAATTCTTTCTTCCCTCCCTTTCGAAGATTGCTGATCACGCTCCAAAATTGTTTTCCCGCGCCTTGACCCAGAGTTTCTAGCTTATTTCCAAAGTCTTCCCATGATTTTTGCTTGGAGTCTTCCATTTAGAAATGATACATTGTAGAGCAGTTTCTATTGAATGCCTGGCTCGGAATCCAGACAGGACAGTTCTTAATATATTGTTGTTATTTAGGAACTTCAATAGTTGCTTGTGTACTACCTTCTCTAGTACTTTTCCAATACCATGCAGCAAGTTTATTGGCCTCATATCTTCTGCTTTGTTGGAGTCCTTCACTTTTGGTATAGGTTTTGTTGTAGAGACTTTAAGTGGTTCAGGTACTTCACCTGTCTCAAGTGATGTCTCTATTATATTATGTACTCTTTCTCTTATGTGTGACCAACTCAATTTCACTACTTGTTTAGAGATTTTATCACCTGTGGCTGTTTTACTATTCATAACATTTACAATTTCATCCAGTTCTTCAATAGATATTTTCCTAAATAAGTCTAATGAATTTTCATTCTGAGCCAGGAAGTTTATATTCCTTGTGTAAGGTATTGAGTCCACTACATCCTTTATACTGTCTATATAGAATTCATTTAGTTTGTTCACAATTTGTCAGTCTTGTTTGTATAAACACTGTCAATCACTTTTAGTTCCCATATATTGTTATTAGTTTTTGTTTTTGATATTACTTTCTTTAGTGTGGCCAGCATTTTGGTTGGGTTTTGTCTGCATTTATCTGTAGTTATACTGTAGTATCCCTTTTTTCTCTTCTAATGACATATAGGCAATTGTTTTTTAACATTTTGTACTTGTTCCACTCTTCTAGGATCACATTATTGTTAGGACGTACGATTCGGAGATATGAGTACCTCTTATATGAGAGGTCCCTTTGCTTCACAGCATTCTGGAATTTTTTTTTAACCAGCGCTTAGTATTTGCATGGTTTACATATTCCTTCGTGGATAATTCCACAGCATTCTCCAGCTCTTCTACTAATTGTTGGTAAGTTGAGGTCAAACTATTGGATGGATCACAAAAGGGAAAAGATACATGATCTATGTTTATTGAAAAGCTTCCAATGTCAAGTACCTTCATTCTTTGGTCTGCTCTGCTCAAAACATGCAAGTGGAACAGCACTATGAAGTGATCACTAATTCTAGGGGTAGTCAGTGTATTGTTGTTTGTCATTACTAGATATATTAATGTACTTGATGTCTGTATGGCATCAGTATACTGGCAGTGTCTTGTGCTTATTCTACTTGCTTCTTTTACAACTTGTTTTAGTCCAGACATCTGAACTATTTTTCTTATTCTACACGATTCTGTATCACTGAACCAGTTTATATTAAAATCTCCTGTCAATTAGCATTTCCAGCCACTCTTCAAAGAAATCCAGAAATCTGGAGCAGCTTCCACATGGTGAACGATAGATGCAGCCAATATACCCTACTGGCTATTAAAATTGCTACACCAAAAAGAAATGCAGACGATAAATGGGTATTCATTGGACAAATATATTATACTAGAACTGACATGTGGTTACATATTCACTCAATTTGGCTGCATAGATCTTGAGAAATCAGTACTCAGAACAACCACCTCTGGCTGTCATAACGGCCTTGATATGCCTGGGCATTGAGTCAAACACAGATTGTATGGCGTGTACAGGTACAGATGCCCATGCAGCTTCAATTCGATACCACAGTTCATCAAGAGTAGTGACTGGCGTATTGTGATGAGCCAGTTGCTCGGCTACCATTGACCAGACGTATTCAATTTGTGAGAGATCTGGAGAATGTGCTGGCCAGGGCACCAGTAGAACATTTTCTATATCCAGAAAGGCCATACAGGACCTGCAACATGCGATCATGCGTTATCCTGCTGATATGTAGGGTTTCACATGGATCTAATGAAGGGTAGAGCCATGGGTCGTAACACATCTGAAATGTAACGGCCTCTGTTCAAAGTGCCGTTGATGCGAACAAGAGGTGACTGAGACATGTTTCCAATGTGCATTCGCCGCGATGTCGCCCAACACGGATGCGACCATCATAATGCTATAAACAAAGACTGGATTCATCCGTTAAAATGCATTTTGCCATTCATGCATCCAGATTCGTCATTGCATATACCATCCCAGGCGTTCCTGTTTGTGATGCAGCGTCAAGGTTATCCGCAGCCATGGTCTCCGAGGTGATAGTCCATGCTACTGTAAACATCGTCGAATTTCTAAATTGGGGATCGAGACTTGGCTACACGATCCGTTACAGCCATGCGGATAAGATGCCTGTCATCTCGACTGCTAGTGACAGGAGGCCGTTGGGATCCAGCACGGCGTTCCGTATTGTCCTCCTGAACCCACCGCTTCCGTATTCTGCTAACAGTCATTGGATCGCGACCAACGCGAGCAGCAATGTTGCGATACGATAAACCGCAATCGCGATAGGCTACAATCCGACCTTTATCATAGTCGGAAACGTGATGGTACGCATTTCTCCTCCTTACGTGACGCAGGACAACGTTTCACCAGGCAACACTGGTCAAATGCTGTTTGTGTATGAGAAATCGGTTGCAAACTTTCCTCATGTCAGCATGTTGTAGGTGTCGCCACCGGCGCCAACCTTGTGTGAATGCTCTAAAATGCCAATCATTTACATATCACAGCATCTTCTTCCTGTCGGTTAAATTTCGCGACTCTAGCACGTCATCTTCGTGTTGTAGCAATTTCATTGGCTAGGAGTGTAGTATTTCTCCTTGTAAATAGCAGTTGTAATTCGTGCAGCCCAGTATTCCATGGATTTCACATTGTGGAATTCAATCTTGTACCTATGTTGTTTTTTTATATGGTAAGTACTCCTCCCGTGTGCCTGGATTCTGTGTTACAACGAACTACATTATAGCCATCTATTTCAAGTTCTATGCGTTCAACATCTTGTGTAACATGAGTTTCGTGGAGGCAGAGCAACCCTGGAAAATTTTTTCTTCCAAATTGTTGTACTTCATCTTTGTGACATAGAAAGCCCTGTACATTAATTGACAATTATTGTGGTGTCTTTGAGAGTACATAAATTAAGGATTTCCTTACTACTAAGTTTGTATCTACACCTCTTATAAATACTGCCAGCTGAGCTGTGTTTGATAAGTCGGTACTCTCATCTAATGCAAAAGAAAACACCAAGAAGTTCGAAATGACATCCATTAATTGTTCCACAATATTGCCGCGAGAGACCACGAACACCGACTGCCAGCGTGGCGCAGGGGATAGCGTCACGGACTGCGGAGCAGAAGGTCGCCGGTTGAATTCCACCCACCGGCAAAAAATTTATTTCTTTGTAATTTACAATTCCAAAAGGTTCTACATCTTTCTTATGTTCACTTGTAAATTCTACTTGTTTCTTATGTTAACTGTTCTTCTAATTTCTGGTAAATTCTGTCTGTGTATAAATAGCAGAGCACTCTGCCCGGGAGGCAGTCAGTGTTGCGTGTATGTTGAGTTCGTAATAAACGTGCTTTCAGTATAAGTGCTGTGTTTAGTTGCCTTCGAAGTCAAGCCTACTTCCATTGCAACGTGACATTGTTTGGTGGAGGCGCCGGGTACCCTGTGCAACAGCTGCATCACCGTGGCTCCGATTAGGCAATGTAAAAGCCGTCGCTCACACGGACTGGAACCGGAATACAAGGGATACACCGAGTACGTCCTTCCGAAAGTCCGTATCATCAGAAGAACGATGGACACGACATCAACGGTAGGCTAGCTGCACATCAGACACCCGTCGGTGTACTCTGGAGATGCTGGACAGGATCCCAATAAATGGCTAAAAGGCTTTGACCGAGTCGCCAAGTACAACAGGTGGGATCAAACGATGTGCTTGGCCAACGTTTACTTCTACCTGGACGGAACAGCCCAGCAATGGTTCGAGAACAACGAAGACAAGTTGAAAGACTGGGAGACGTTCCAGGAGGAACTGAAGAAGACGTTTGGAGACCGCCAGCGACAAATCCGCTCGGCGGAAGAACAAGTGAAGAACCGGGACCAACGAAATGGTGAGCCGACACAGTCGTACATACAGAATGTTTTGGCCCTGTGTAAAATAGTGAATCCGAACATGACTGAAGCCGAGAAAATCACGCACCTGATGAAGGGTATAGCAGAAGACATGTACCAAGCCCTTCTGATAAAAGACGTCGCTACGACAGAAGAGTTTAAGTGGTGCCAGCATATTGAAGAGATGCAACAAAGGAGGGTTGGAGGAAAGAAGTATGACCGACTCCCCAATGTAGTCTCTATGGCCGTTGTGGAAGACCAGCATGACTTTGCTTCTCTCATACGCCAAATTGTGAGAGAAGAAATACAACAGTTTATTGCAGCCGGGACTATGAGATGGAGAGAGTCTCAGATTATGGCCATGGATGCAAGCCCTGTAAGTCACGAGGAAGCCGACGCCGTGGAGGAAGACGTATTTCAGACATTAGCTCCTGGATGTCAATCACACCCGACGTGAAGAATGGCGTCGTCCGGCTATGACTTACGCCGCAGCCGCCAAACGGCAGCCTACGAACCGGCCGACGCGGCCACAACCAACTCCCCCGGTAACTATGACGCCCCGCAGAAGAACAGATGTTTGGAGGACAGAAGACAACACGCCATTGTGTTACCACTGTGGGCGCCCTGGACATGTCGTACGCTACTGCAGAGAGAGAAGGCGAGTATTCGACGATTATTTTGCCGCAAGACGTCAGCCATCAGAGCCGTTATATCCCAGGCAACCACCTGCTGATGAGTTCAGTCGACCTATGGGAAGAAGCCCATCGCCGTACCCTAGACGAGGTCGCTCCCCGACGCGCCGCAGCCGTTCACCGTCGCCGTACAGAGGTACCAGCCGCTCCCCTAGCCGCCGCGGCCAGGAAAACTAAGCGAGGCGACCATCTACGGAGGTGAGGCCGCCGCAGATGAAAATCCTCCATGGACGACAGTCGCTAAGATGTCGGGAAATCTCATCGACGTCATAATCGACGACCAACCTGTCCGGGCACTTGTTGATTCAGGAGCGTCGTTCTCTGTATTGTCAGATAATTACCGTCGCACACTAAAGAAGACAATGTTCTGTGATACTGGGGCAACTGTGCTGAAGGTCGCGAATGGAAAGTACGTCCAGCCAGCAGGAACTTGTGTCGCAAGAATAACCATCAACAACAGGACCCAGCCGTTTGAATTTGTCGTATTAACAGAATGTAGTCATAATGTTATCCTCGGATGGGACTTCCTTCAAGCATCCCAAGCTATCATTGACTGTGGAAGATCTGAGCTGCAAATTGAAGAAGTCATTCCGACGGATACACGTAATACAGAATTTTCTGGAAAGTTATTTTTGTCGTTGACAATGTGACAAAACCGCCGTTGACAATGAGAAGAGTTGCAGTCAGAAACACAGATGACCCCGGTTAAGCTGTGAAGTTCTTGTTGATAGTAAAAAGTTTATCAGACTCATAAAAGAAATTTACATACCAGCGGCTATCATAAGGATTGCTGGTGGTCAAGGAGAGATTTGGATCACAAATTGTCACGAGCAGTCACAACTTATCCCCAAGGGAATGTGTATCGGGACAGCTGAACCAATCCAGGACGGTGAGCTCAACGTCATCAATGAAGACCCATGCCCTGCTGTTAGTATAGACAACACGCTGGAGGAAACAAATGCGGAACTACCAGTAGGGCCTGGACTGACCAAGGAACAACGCCAGTGGGTGTTAGGTATACTACGCCAATTTTCGGGTGCATTCACACCTCAGCAGGGGAAAAGTCAGACGAAACGGCCGACAATAAAGCACCGTATCAATACTGGGGATCATCTGCAAATTAGCCAGCGTTCGTATAGAGTGTCGCCAGCTGAAAGACGGATAATTCAGGAGGAAGTGGAGATGTTGCACGATGACCCCGGTTAAGCTGTGAAGTTCTTGTTGATAGTAAAAAGTTTATCAGACTCATAAAAGAAATTTACATACCAGCGGCTATCATAAGCATTACCGGAGGTCGAGGAGAGATTTGGATCACTAATTGTGTATCGGGACAGATGAACCAATCCAGGATGATGAGCTCAACGTCATCAATGAAGACCCATGCTCTGCTGTTAGTACAGACAACACGCTGGAGGAAACAAATGTGGAACTGCCAATAGGGTCCGGACTGACCAAGGAACAACGCCACTGGGTGTTACCTATACTACGTCAATTTTCTGGTGCATTCACACCTCATCAGGGGAAAAGTCAGACGAAACGGCCCATGATAAGGCACCGTATAAATACTGGGGATCATCCACCAACTAGCCAGCGTTCGTATAGATTGTCGCCAGCTGAATGACGGATAATTCGGGAGGAAGTGGAGAAGATGTTGCACGATAACATTATTCAACCTTTGGAGAGTCCTTGGTCGTCTCCGGTGGTCCTCGTAAAGAAGAAGGATGGCACACGGCGATTCTGTGTCGACTATCGGCGGCTGAACAGAATCACAAAGAAAGATGTCTATCCATTGCCGCGCATTGACGACACCTTAGACTGCTTGAAAGGAGCTACATACTTCTCAACTATGGACACGCAGACATGTTACTGGCAAATCGAGGTTGACGAAGCTGACAGGGAGAAGAAGGCTTTTATTACACCAGACGGCCTCTATGAATTTAAAGTAATGCCATTTGGATTATGTAATGCTCCGGCCACATTCGAACGCATGATGGACAACTTGCTTCGACACCTTAAGTGGACGACGTGTCTCTGCTACTTAGATGACATTGTCGTTTTCTCGAAAACATTTGAAGAACATCTGAGTCGCCTGTCAACTGTGTTGAAGTGTGTTCAGGCTGCAGGTCTCCGCCTCAATCCAAAGAAGTGCCTCTTCGTCGCCAAAGAGGTAAAAATCCTGGGCTATCTAGTCAACGGAGATGGTGTCCGTCCTGATCCAGATAAAGTAAGGGCAGTCACAGAATGTCCAACTCCTCAGCACATTCGTGACGTGAGAAGTTTTCTCGGGCTGTGCTCATACTACCGACGTTTCATAAAAGGATTTTGTTACAAGACACGTCCATTACAAGAACTTCTGCAGGGAGACGCCAAATTTTACTGGGATGAGACAAAAGAAAGAGCTTTCCGGGCACTTAAGGAGGCTGTAACTTCCGCACCAGTGCTAGCCTTGTACGACGAGAATACAGAAACGGAACTTCACACAGACGCCAGTGGTTATGGTATTGGTGCAGTGCTTGTAAAAGTTCAGGAAGGTGCTGAAAAAGTGATAGCTTATGCGTCAAGAGTACTCTCAAAGTCCGAGATAAACTACTCTACAACTGAAAAAGAATGTCTCGCAGTTATCTGGGCTATCAACAAGTTCCGGCCGTATTTATTCGGCAAACCATTCACCGTCGTGACAGACCACCATTCTTTGTGTTGGCTGACTAGCTTGAAGGATCCATCAGGTCGGCTAGCAAGATGGGCACTAACACTCCAAGAGTACGATGTCACAGTGGTATTCAAGAACTGGCGCAAACACAAGGATGCCGACTGCCTTTCGAGGAATCCATTAGTGGAGCACAACAACATTAATGAAATTTCAGCCCTCACTGAATTAGATGACGTTACAGCTGAACAGAGGAGAGATCCAGCACTATTAAAAACGATAGAGGCCTTGGAGAAAGGAGAACCGACCAATGGAGAGTTCCAACTTATAAACGGAACGTTGTATAAGAGCAACTACGATCCACTGGGCCCCAAATGGCCAGCTAGTCTCTAATATTACCACGATGCTCCAATATCCGGTCATCTGGGATTCGTGAAGACCCTAGACAGAATCAGACGCTGGTATTACTGGAAAGGCCTCTACCGATCTGTCAAGCACTATGTGAGTCACTGTAAAGAGTGCCATCGACAGAAGCATGTGCCGCAATTACCTCCAGGACATCTCGTACCGATTCCGCCGGCAGCAGCTCCATTCCACCGGGTTGGGATCGATCTTTTAGGGAGGTTCCCGAAGTCGACAACCTGTAACTGATGGATAATAGTCTGCACTGAGTACCTCACATGCTACGCTGTTACTAAACCTGTGCCGACTGCAGAAGCTCCAGAGATCGCAAAATTCCTTGTAGAAGACATTATTTTGAAACATGGAGCACCACGTGTCATGATATCTGATCGTAGAAAAGTATTCCAGTCAAAACTAGTAACAGAGGTAATATCATGGTGCGACATTGTCCACAGAATGACAACTGCATACCATCCCCAGACAAATGGTCTTACGGAACGTTTCAACAAGACGTTACCCGACATGCTGTCGATGTACGTCGATGTTGAGCAGCAGGATTGGGATACAATTCTGCCAGTCGTGACATTTGCTTACAATACCGCAAGACAAGACACCACAGGCTTCACTCCGTTTTTCTTCCTCCATGGCCGTGAAGCTGAGACAACAATGGATATGCTGTTCCCGTTCCAACCGGACGACACTCAGGATGACTATGTTAAACTACTCATCACCAGGGTCGAAGAAGCAAGACAGCTGGCTCGCATACGGACACTGGACGCCCAGGAGAAGGACAGTCAGCGGTATAACGACAAGCACCGACCTGTTGTGTACAGCCCAAGAGATCTGGTATGGTTTTTTACCCCTGTACAGAAGGTTGGACTGTCCGAAAAGTTATTGAAGCAATACTTTGGTCCGTATCGTGTCATACGCCGCCTGTCAGACGTCACATATAAAGTTGAGGATTATGAGCCGTTGTCGAAACGTCAAAAACGAAGAGACATTGTTCACGTCCTGAAGAGCAGGTAGACGACAATGGCTTCTTGTTCAAGGACTCTTAGGACGGTAATGTTCCTGATGAAACCACGATAGGAACATCTGTTGTCGATAATCGCGGAGAAGGGAAGTATTCTCTTGAACTGTCATACAGAGGACCCATGACACCGTCAAGATACAGAACATTGCAGCTGGCTCCACAGGGAACATAACAGCGGGTCGCTGTTTCTCCAGGAGAGGGAGCAATGACGCAAGAGACCACGAATACTGACTGCCGGCGTGACACAGGGGATAGCGTCACGGACTGCGGTGCTGAAGGTCGCCGGTTCAATCCTGCCCACCGGCAAAAACTTATTTCTTTGTAATTAACAATTCCAGAAGGTTCTACATCATTCTTATGTCACTTGTAAATTCTAGTTGTTCCTTATGTTAACTGTCCTTCTAATTTCTGGTAAATTCTTTCTGTTTATAAATAGCAGAGAACTCTCCCTGAGAGGCAGTCAGTGCTGTGTGTATGTTGAGTTGGTAATAAACGTGCTTTGAGTATAAGTGCTGTGTTTAGTTGCCTTCGAAGTCAAGCCTGCTCCCATTTCAACGTGACAATATCACCTGAGAAACGTTCGATACAAGTTATAGTGCACTGCGACAGACTCAAACTTGTGACTGACGTGATAACTGTGGTAAAAATGCATCTCCTACGACTTTCAAATTCTGCTTCCAAAATATGCCATTAGAAAATGGTCGTGAAGTGAGGGCTATCAGCTATTCTGTAACTAGTATAAACAGCTGCATCAGAGAAGAAGGCATCACATTACTGTGTAAGAAATTAACAGATTTGTAATTTCAAAGGAAAATTTGGTTTACTAAGCACCATAGTTAAGTAGCTACAACATTATAATACAAACCTCCAGTATACTTTCTTCCACGCTTAGATTATTAAGAATATTAAGTTACATTTCACTTTCCTCCCTTCAATACAGATTGAAGTGATGTGTTCTGTAGTGGCGTTCTAAATTTTGCTTTTTTATACCTAGTATTTTACCACATACCAAACATTTTGTTCCTTCTTTGTGTTCAGTGAATCACACTTCCAACTAGATTTCAACTGTAAAATAGAACGTTGCTTTACTACACAACTTTGACTAGCCATTTCTACTCCACAACATACTGTACCATGATGTTATATCAAAGATTATACCGGAAACTCTGTAGTACAAAATTCGAACAAACAGATGGCACTGTTAGCAGTGTCTCCTAAAAAAAATCGCTCTTATCTTTATAAGATATTTGCTAACTGTACTGCACACAGCGAACGTTTTAAAGAAGAGTTGGCAGTACTATGTTTTTAAGTTATTTAGAGATATTTCATGAGATACCCAAGCAGTGATATCTGTTCGTTTGAGTTGGGTACTAAAGTGTTATTATTGTCTATAGACGTTATTTGATAACACACTCATTGCTGCAACTATTCTAGTGTGTGGGTGTGCATTATGCCACCTAGTATGTACAGCACAAGCTATGAGAGAGGCGCCAGCTACTTGCAGCTCCGCGGCTCTGCCCACACTCAATCAGGTGGCTCCAAGAGCGCAGCTCACTCATTTCCCACCTCTGTTGGAGAGGAACTCAATCTTTAGAGATTTTTCACAGCCAAAATTTATTGTAAAAGTGCCTTCATGAGAAAACACAAAATCTCAATGACAGTGTGAACAATTTAATTTGGATTAGGATTTCAAAAACAGTATTTGTACAGATAAAAGCATTGCACTTTGGAGTGTATGTTACAGTTGCAACGTACAATGCTGGAAACATTATAAAATGTCATGTGGTGAGAGGTTTAGGTTTCCAACCAAGGCACAACACCACTTTGAGAATGCACCTAATTGATGAAGAATGACTAAGAGGTGCAGCAAGAAGAAACAAAAGTCTACAACATGCAGAAAAAGGGGGAAGAAGAGAGCTGTGAAAAGCAAACTAACATTAGAAAAAGAGGAGGATGCTGATGATCCATCATATGGTGCAGTGGTGTAGTGAAGAGCGGGTGGAGGAAGGGGGGCATTGGGGCCATGTCCCCTGGCACAGAGTAACATATACAGAGGAGCAGCCCCCCCCCCCCCCCCTAAACCACTGTCCTACGCTCCCCTCGTAGTTCCATAAGATGCTAGCAGGTGTCAGGCGGTTCCCTGGCTTAGTACCGGTAGACCACACTAGAGGCACTCCTGAGCATGCCTGTCGCATGTCAGTGGGTAGCGTGGAGGGGAGGCTGAGGGGAGAGCTCGTGCCACCTGCCACGAGGCCACGGCTGTGTCCGGCTTGCTGGCGTTTGAGGGGAGGTGGTGGTGGGGACAGCTGCTACCTGCCGCCTGCTCTGGCCAGTTTAAATAGCTGCTTCTGACCGCAGCGCCATCATGGGAAATTTTACGGAACTGCTGGAAGCCCTCCTTCTCCGCACCCCTTTGCGTGGGACCGGGTCCTTATCGAGGTTTCCTGTCTGTATATATTTGTCTGTGCCCCTGGAGACACAAATGTGGGGGGGGGGGGGGGGGCAGGGAGTGGCTGACCAGGGTAAAACGGCCTGATGTGGAAGGTGTTCAGGGTCGAGGACCTGCTGAATGCAGCGGTTTTTGTTGGTGTGACAGCTGTCACAGTGGCAGGAGCAGTCGAAACCCATGAGATCACCTCAACTAATTGTACTGTCATCGCTACAACATAGCTGCTTATACAAAATTTCAATGCAATTGGATACAAGGCTGAAAATATAAATATAAGGCAGCTTCAGCTCTGGCGATTATCTTAAGCTAGAAAGAAAAAGAAAAAAAAAGTTTTGCTGTGGGAGGCAAAAGAGAATTAGTACTATGGTTTTCTGATAAATAACAGAGGAGTCTTCTGTGCAGACAGATTTGTTAATTCATATGCTGGCTACGTGAGGCTCTGTTGTGATTCGTTTGTTAAAGTGAAAACTTTCTTCTGTAGATTCAACAGAGGCTTCAGATTGTATTTAAATCATTTTAAAAAATCGTACCCTCAACAACTTTATCCATAATCAGCTTCAGGTTTTTATAAAGTAAACTTTATAAAAGGGTTAATTACAAATATGTCCGCCGCGTTGGAATGGCGTCATGGTCTGGAACGTCATGTTTTGAATTTGTGCGGTCCTCCCTCGGGCATGGGTACGTGTGTTATCCTTCGTATATGTTAATTTGCGTTAGTTTAAGTACTTTGTAAGACTAGCTTGGTCGTTTAAAATTACAAACATTTGAACATTTTAAAGAAGCTTCTCAACATTAATATGAAAATGTTTTGTTTTCTTATTTGATTTGAGCTCCAGTAACCTTGGATTACATTTCTAAAGTTCAAACGCAATATTAATGTGGGCTCAAGTAGCCTGTAAAATACATTCATTTGTGAAAATGTGTTATTAAAAACGTAGGAAGCTTGCCTACGATTGAGAAAAATCACCGAAAACCAAAATCTGGATGGTCGGAGGTGTATTTGAACCACTGTTGTGTAGTATTACCACTACTCTACCTCGCTCGGTAAGTATATTAATGTTTCTAAAAAGGGTTTCCTAGTAATTATGAAATATAAAAGGTGGTTGCTGTCATCAAATGTATGTAGTCAACAAAATTAGCCTGGAAATGGCCAACTATGAAGGATATTTTATTCTGTAAAAGACATTGTTGAGAAAATAAAATCTCTCGAACTCGTGGGTAAAAGTCTTTTTACTGTTACTTCCAAACAAAATATATAAATGCTGAAAAATATCCCGAATTATTCAAATTTGTTGGCTGTTTCTCTGACAATATTTGTTACATATGCTGCCCAAACATATCAACATAAAATATAAAATGTGTTAACAATACGTTCTACTTTATTTTCCACAATATCCCACAAATATGTAACTTCTTGCTTTTTATCCTGCTTCATTATTTGTTCAAACAATTTACCTTTGTTTTGTTTTTCCTTTGTGACTAAGCCATTAGTCTAATACGCATTTCAGTCCTGTTTGCCTAGAACAGAACTGAATCACTTGGAAAAAGGATTCGGCTTAATTTAGCAACTGTAAAATCCCCTTAACCATGAAAGGAACACAAGAGAATATGCAACAGCACATGAGAATCTTCTTTTCTATACAGGCTTGTCAAGCGTTGTGCAAATGGCATTCGGTCATTTTCGGTACTTATTTGCTAGTTGTTTGCTCGTTTTCCACTAGTTGTCAGGTTTTGTCAGGCGAACCAATAATGTTTGTAAATCTAAAGGACCAAATTGCTATGGTCAACAGTCTATAGACTTACAATTAAACTAACTTGTACTAAGAACAATGCGCATACTCATGTCCAAGGGAGGACTCGAACATCGGACGGGGAGCAGCCATGCAATCCATAACAAGGTGTTTTAGACCAATGTCCATTCCCACGTGGCTTAGAAAATCAATAAAAGATGTTATTGTCCTCTCGACTTCGGTGCTAAGTATTGAAAGCTTTTGACTGCATTTATAATATCACATGCCAAAAGGTATAAAGTAAATTACTGCAACTTTGCCGCTGCATCACTTTTAGTTGTACTTGTACAAGTCCCAGAATTTGTAAAACAGTGAAAAATATTATTTTAATTAAGATGTAAGAAATTTTGCTTATTAAAATACCGAATTCGAACGCCCTTTTAATAAACAGAGCAATCGGTATTATACTTTCATGAGAAATAGGCAGAAATTACGTATCATTTACTGCATAATCAAAGGAGACAGTTTTAACGTATTATGAGTTTTGCTCTGTAAAGAAGGAGCTCTCATTGGATTAAAAAGGTAGATGCCATAATTATTAGGATTACATTCTATCCCACTGCAATATGGTAGTTAAATTAACACAATTGGTGTGACAAAAAGGAAGATGCAAGTTCTACGAAAAATGAATGACAGTAGTGAACTTTTCATGTCTTTTCGCCAATACTCTAGCTCTCCTTAATGACATCTACATATATTAACAAAAATGTTGGTATATTAACGAGCATGCCTAATGGGCTTCAGGGAGCTGAAAAAAAAAAAAAAAAAAAAAAAAAAGGGAAGTCTTCTGAATAGCAAAAGCATTTTAGTTAATTGAAGAGCCAAAGAAACTGGTACACCTGTCTAATATTGTGTAGTGCCGTAGCAAATGTGGTAGAGTTTGTTCGCCAGTGGGGTTTCATAAATACAGAAGATTGTTGCCGGAGCCCTCTGTACCAATTTTAGACGTGTGGGGTATCGTATTATCCTGCTTCAATTATCCAAGTCCATCAGAATAGACAATCGACATGAATGGATGCAGGTGATCAGCAAGGATGCGTATGTACATGTAACGCCAGAATAATATCTAGAGGCCTCAGAGTTCCCATATCACTCCAACTGCACACACCCCACAACATTACTGGCCCAACACCAGCTTAAACAGTCCCCTGCTGACATGCAGAGTCCATGGAGTCACGAAGTTGTCTCCCTCTCTACACATGTCCATCCACTCGGTACATTTGGAAACGAGACTCGTCAGACCAGGCAACAAGTTCCCGTACATCAACAGTGTAATCTCAGTGTTGACGGGCTCGCGCAAGGTTTAAAGGTTTGTGTCGTGCAGTCAGCAAGGATACATGCATAGGCATTCGACTCCGAAAGCCTATATCGGTGTTTCGTTGAATGCTCCACACGCTGACACTAGTTGATAACCCAGCACTGTAATCCACAACAATGTGCGGAAGGTTTGCATTTCTGTCATGATGAACGATTCTGTTCAATTATCGATGGCCCAATTCTTGCAGTGTCCCTTTCCTGTCGCAGCGATGTCGAAGATTTTAATGTTTCACCAGATTCCCGATACTGACGCTTAACTTGTGAAGTGGTCGTATGGGAAAATCTGCACCTAATCGCTATCTTGTGGATGCTGTGCCCCATTTCTCATGAGCCGACTATAACACCTTGTTAAACTCACTTAAATCGGGACAAGTTTAACTACATCATTATCGCTGAAAGAACCTTTAGATTTTATCGACGGTTCTATAAATAAAGGTTCGCTTTAATTTGCTAGACAATAATGTTTCGTTACAACTGTTATGGCATTTTGCCCTTGCTAAAGAAGAGTCCGTTCTCCCAATAAAAAGCTATTATTTCTACAGCCTAAGACGTGAATGTCTGCTAAAGGTGATGCCGTGTTTAATACATAAAATCAGATCTGCCAGAAATTCCAGAACCTTATCACATTCCCTTATGGATGTGTGAATGACGCCACATATGTTTAGCCACTTAACAAACGTAAAAGTACTCCCCAAACTTAAATCCGAATATCACAATTTAGGCTTATGACAGGCATTTATGTTCATAAATTCTGTGTTAGAAATAACTTATTTCTGAGTGTTTTGTTTCTTCGTTGAAACTGACATATATTTGTGAAGTTTTTCTCTATTGTTACGAACAACTCAAATAAGTCATAAATAATGTTCGAAAAATGTTTGCTTAGGTAGATTAATGATGAAAACTAACCCAATATTGATACATAGTGTGGAAGAGCTTTTTCTTAATTCCGAAAATAGTGGGGACTAGCAGCAAAATCTGGATTTACACTGGGTGGCAGAAGTTCATGCTACACCACAGATATGGAGTGGTAATGTATTAAAAAACTTTGGACGCCATTTACCACAAGTTTCAAATTTTCATATTTAAGGAACATTTTCTCGAAAAACACTAACAGTAGATGAATCAAAATTATACACGATATTGTCTATTTCATTTCTTTCATTGTTATTGCGAATTGTAAAAAAAAGTATAATTAACGAGTTGTAGAATTAAGGCCAATTCACACTGTCTGTCACGTCAACATCACATCACGACACCATCACGTCAAGTTGAATTCACACTGTCCGTCACGTCAATTCGTCCATATCTATACGCTATGTTGAAAGTGAGATTATAAGTGGCGATCTGTTATGTAGAAAGTTATAGTTTAATACTACAATTGAGAGACAACAACCCTAAATGTTACTGATGGCCAAAGGAAACTGTACAGTGTATGTTTTTGGCCAACTTACTGGGAACTGAAACAACATTTCAAAACATCGACATATATATTCAAGGGAAAAAATAAACATATAAAAACATCAAACAATACTTATAAGAGCATAAAAAACGCCTGTTTACTTTATCCATTACGATTTGCCAGCTGACATTGTTAATACCGCCCTAAACAACTGAATTTTTGTCTTTCATTAGAACTGACTTTTTCATTTAAATGTTATTTAATGAAAAATGCGTAATCAAATTACAATCTTCAGATAAACAGTTTGCTTCAGTCTTTTCTGTTACAGTGTTACGTAACATAAACCATTTTTTGGATTCAGATATCCGACCTCGCTTTTAGGGGGACACTCAATTGACAAAAATATTTAAGACATCATGAAACATTTGACATTTACCCCTAAAATGAAGTATAACAACAAAATAAAGATGAATAAGACACATTTGCACACAAACAGTCCAATCGTCGACTACAACATGTAATTCGCGTGACGAAAATAGGTTAACTTCCGATCTCAGCAGACGGCCGTTCCGTCAAAACATTCTTCTCGAGAAAGCTCGACGTGAAGACAGTTTGAATGCCGCCATTAGAAATACATTGCGGAATGTTCTGACGGACGGTGCCGTGACGTGACGTGACGTGACGGACAGTGTGAATTGGCCTTTAAAGATTCAAAATTTTAGAGAAAAAGTGGTCACATTTTAAAAGGATTATAAAACAAAACCAATACATATTTCTTAACATGGAATTATAACTTTCAAGAGAAATAGTTATTGAGCATAATGTTCAAATTTCAGAGCTATATGTTTAAAATGGTTTGAGAAATAATTGTTCCTTGTATTTTCTAAAATTAACATGCAGAAGATGTACCATTTCAACTCTCCATAAGATCTTCTGCACAACTATAGTATTATAACTGGTACTCGTACTAAATAGTGAAACAATGCTCTAGTACGATGAGCTTCTGAAACAAATTTCGACGGAGCGAGGTGGTGAAGTGATAACACACTGGACTGGACAATCAGGAGGACGGTGGTTCGAATCCACCTCCAGCCATCCAGATTTAGGTCTTCCGTGATTTCCCTTAGTCACTCCAGGCGAATGTCGCGATAGTTCCTAGTGTCTATTCTGATGGACTTGGATAATTGAAGCAGGACAATACGATACCCCACACGTCTAAAATTGGTACAGAGGGCTCCGGCAACAATCTTCTGTATTTATGAAACCCCACTGGCGAACAAACTCTACCACATTTGCTACGGCACTACACAATATTAGACAGGTGTACCAGTTTCTTTGGCTCTTCAATTAACTAAAATGCTTTTGCTATTCAGAAGACTTTCCCTTTTTTTTTTTTTTTTTTTTTTTTTTTTTTTTTTTATGTATATATATAAATTCCTAGTGTGAGCTCCGTCTCTAATGACTACGCTGTCGATGGGTTGTTAAACCGTAATCTGCCTTCCTTCTTTAAACCATTTAGAGATATTCTGATTATGTCACACGCAGATAGAAGCATGCATATAATTTCATCATATGTATCACTTATGTTTGCTGCCATATTTGCGACACACATATGACACGAGGGAACGAAATTGTTACCATATAGTAAATGTAACATGTAATTTAGCAACTAATAAAGTTTTCAAATTGATGAACATCAGCCATAAATACACGAAAGTTGTTTTTGAAAAAGCAAAATCAGCCTGTATAATTGTGAAGTTCTTAGTGGATGTATAGAAATGAAAATTTTCTTTTGTATTTCATATCGGATGGCAGCATTGGTAAATTCCAAATTCTAGATGAAACTCGCTTATTTGTAGGAAGCCCCAGTCCTCTCAGATAACAAAATACATTTCATTGATACTTTCACATTTTGAAATAAGTTAGTTTCTTACAATATTTTTACATACATGCGATTCTTAAGTTAATTATAATTTTAAATCTACCATGACAAAATTATTTCGAAAGGTTCTGTACAATTGCTATTTTATATCGTTGCCTGTGATATACATAATCTTGCTGCGGGATTGAACATAGACTATTGAAATCGATTTCTCGAGATGCGTTTGCTTGTGTTTTGGAAGAGTTGGTGATGGTGACTGAAGGAGATGGAAATAGAATACTATGTTAAGTGCTTGTTTTCGTGTGATGTGTTCGCTTATTTACTGCAGAGAATGAGTTTTCCCTAATGACAATAATATTGTAACATAATCCCACAGTGTGTTTTCAACGCTGAAGAAATGCCTGCGAGTTTAAGTGATATTATGGTTGTGACGACCAATGGTGGTTAAATGTGTGTAATTTGTTACTTCGTTCCATTCAGGAAGTGTTACAACTGTTCATGTTAAAAGGAAGAGATGGGAGTTTCTGTAAACACCAATTGTCGCAGGTGAGTTTTAATTGTTTTTGTTAAATTTTCGTGAACGCTTGATATTTGTCCAAGGAGAACAACAAAAATAAGGGATGTAATAATGTCAGGGTGTCGTCAAAAAATGTCAGGCATTTGTATGAATATGAATCTCATGGAAATAATATCAAAACCAAGATGCCATTTTCGTCTTTGTTCTAACTATAAGTGCTACGTGGTGCTTGGTGTAATTTATACACATGATCTTGAGGGAGGGTATTTGTTTTGGTAAACCTTGGCGATTTTCTGTTGTTTATTAACTTAGTTATTCGTTTGAGGTCGGTGAAAGATAGCTTTGTAATTCAAAAACTTGACAGAATTGACTGTATAACGTATTATCTGTCCAATGTAAACAATGATGGGCGTGTGGATAGTTTACGAAAAGACATTCCTAGTCCACACGTTTATTTAGAAGACACTATGGACTGAAGCCGCGGAACCACATAATTCTTTGTTCACTGACATTGCATACTTTGTATGCATTTACTTGTAATTATTGCCGATATTGATAGTGGCTTATCGCCAGAAATTCCATTATGTGTACTACATAGTAGTTGAATGTCATTACAGCTGGTAGCATAAAGGCGGCTCACGAATAACGTCACTTTTTGTTCTGCGGGGCCACTTTTGTGCTAGAAAGGTGCTTTGTGGTGCTCTAACTTGTGCTACAGTGTTATACATATTTACAGAGTATTAATGTATGAATGGCACACAAGTTTCTGAGTGTCACATCTGGGTGGTTTTTAATCTGGGATATGTGTCATTGTGGATACTGCTGTAGATAATGTAAAACGATTTTGCAATGACCCATGTTTTATGTATTTACTTCAGTTAGACCTCGTCGATGGGGTGCCTGCGAAGTCATATAGGAACATAACAATTTGTACTTCTAAACAATTTCTGTATTCAATGGCTAATGATTTAGATTACATACGAATTTTGAATCAGAGCAAATTTGCCCATGTTGAGATATGATTCATAATCACGAAAAGGCAAAATCTCGTTTTGCTGCATTATTTGATTTGTTGAGTACCAAGAACTAAGCAGATGCAAGGGCATCCTTGCAGAGTGTAGAAGGAACATGCACCATGAAAATCTTTTTTTAGTTTATGGTATATTATTCATAACACAGAATTGTGCACTTTTGACACGCCCTTTTTCTCTCTGTGGTATTTATAAAGTAGAAACAATGGTTTCTTTCAAACAATTACATGATGCCCACTGCAAACTTATGAATTATAAATTTACTGTGCAAGTTTGCTTAGGTTGGGAATTGTATTAGGATCAGAAATTTGTATTTGTTTGCTGACTCAGTTTCTGAGTGCTAATTTACCATTAGTCTTATTATAGTGTCAATCCATACCAGGTGGTCAGGGGGGGGGATAGGTTGCTTGGGCATTTCAGAAAAAAACTAATTTTCCTGGATGAATTTTCCAATGTAAAAGTCTTCATTATTTGGAAATGTGCAGCCCATGGTAATTTCCAAGAAAGCTTGAAGTTGTAACGTCGGAATCGATATAAATTATTCAGAGTGATGAAGTGTCAACTATATAGGCTGTATTGATTCTGGCCGTACAGCTACAGCATGTAAGCTTTCTTGGAAATTACCAAGACTATATGTTTCAACCTGCTTGCTTTAATTTTAAAATAACTGTAAGGGTAAAGATCTTTTCTGGACATGATGTTTTAAGTTGGAAGCCTGCTTGATGGTCTGAAATTGTATGTTCTAGTTGTTCTTGTGCTCTCTTTAAGAGACACATAGAAAACTTTGTATAGGTGACTGGTAAAAGTGAAATGACTCTTGTTGTTTACAACTCTCCCCCCCCCCCCCCCCCCCCCCCCCTTTTTGTGCAAAGGATGCAATAGTGCATACTTCCAGTCCAATGGAATATTTTCTGTCAATTTCTTTGATGATGTGGGTAATCTATTTTAAGGAATTTGGAACAGGGTTCTTCAGTAGCTCAGATACAATTCCATCTTCTCCTGGTGACTTATTATTTTTCAGCTTTTTAATGTGACTATGAGGATCAGTTGTTTTGTTAGTTGGTATATCTACGTAGCATAGATACGTGGTCTCAGATATGGCATCATTGGTGAAACCCAATGTGTTGTACAATGTGGTCTTCAATTACGTCTGCTATGAATTTCTTCTTGAGTTGGCGGTAGTGAAGTGTCATTTGTGTGTTCTGGTTGTAATCTGGGGAATCTTGTATTCGGTTGTGGGCAGTTTTGAAGTTATGAGAAATAGTCGGCTAGTTCTTGACAATTATCTTTGTTAGTTAGTGCCAATTTTCCATTCTGTTTCCTGAAATGGAGGTTTTGTGCAGTAGGGCCTATATCTCTTGATTTCATATGTTAACATTTAGTAATAATAATGGGTGTTGTGGTTCCTAAAGTCTTCTTTAGTTGACTTTAGTTGTTCGATATAAATCTTTTTTTTTTTTTTAGTTGAAGTATTTTAGCTGTTTTCTCACTTTGAAAAATGTCTGTTGTGTGGTATCTGATTTTTCAAATTCCACCATGGGTGTTGGATACATCATGTACTTCTTTCTGGATATCGTGGCAGATTGCAACATGGTCTGTATGAAAATCACCTAACTGAGGGATTGGGGATCATCAAGATTTTTGTCTCGTAGGTTCTTTTCGGAATAATGTTGACATGAATTTTAGATTTTTTTTGCTGGCACAACACGATGAACCTCGTGCTACTCTTGTTTGTGAATTTGTGTGCAAGGTAATTGGCAACTCTCTCTCTCTCTCTCTCTCTCTCTCTCTCTCTCTCTCTCTCTCTCTCTCTCTCTCTTTTTTTTTTTTTGCCAGATTATAGGTTTAAATCACCAAGAAGAATTTTTACTTCCTCATTTGGAATTCTGGACATTTTTCTAAAATTTTTCTCTCGTCCTTTGTTCTTTTTTGTTTTCTATGTTGGTAGGCATGTGAACATTAATAAACATAGCTACATATTGTGTTGGTGTGCTTGATTCGCATGGTCATTAGTCTGTTACTGATTTGATTGACATCTATAACAGTCAAGGATGTCCTTATTCACAATAAAGGCCATGTGAAATAATGCATCACCTTTGCATGTTTTCTTGTCTGTTTCACTGTTAAAGATATGGTAGTTGCTGTAGCCTATTGTTTCTGAATTGGTGAATCCAGTCCCTTGGAGAGCAAGGATTTGAATTAATGTATGAATACTGAAAGTGCCGATAAACGTATGAGACTTTTGTTGAAGTTTACCAGAGAACTCCAACTTTCTCTGTGGTATGAGTCCAAGCTCCCCAGAATTCAATAGCTTGGTTGTTGCCACAGGGTGAGTGGACTGACCATGTGGGGTAATATTAATGTTACACGTATGAATCACACTGCTCATTATCCAGTTCCAACTACTGCCAGGGTTAGAACCAGGGATTGTTAATACGTGGAGCTTCATGTTCAGTCACACCTCACATGCTGAACAGACGCTGGCCAGATTACCAGTGGTTGCCACATATATGTGTCTGTACTTTTGAATACGCTTTATCTCATTTGTAAAGCTTGTCTCTTCCACCAGTTATGCTATACCACTTATCATCTCTGTCTTGACTGTCAATGAGGTCTGCACCGTTTCCCTGGCAAGGGACCCTTGCGAGGTATTATAACTCAGGCCAGGTGAACATGTTGGCCTTACTATAAAGATTTTAAATTAGATAAATTTTAGGAATCAGGGAATATGTTTTAAAGACAATGGTACCCCATCAAAACTGTTTTAATAGCCTTAAGCTTGATAATGTGACTACAGGTCACAAAACTGGTTATCCTTTTTAATAAAGTTGTTCATCAAACAAAGAACTGCTTTGCAGGATGCTAACCGGTGTTGAAGCGCACTATTGTCAACTAGGCATGTACCATAATCTTTAACCAGGTGTATCATCTCTTATACATGCATTAAATATTTGAAACACCAAATCATATAGAGGCACCAGAACAGACGTCTTGACATTATTTTTGAATGGTTCCTTTGTTTCTTAAAATTAAAAGAAGTGTCATGTGGGGTTTTGGCAAATTCTACTTTATAATCTCAATTCTGATGCCAATAATAGTTTCTTAAATTATCTAAAGATTAACACTAATGACAAGTATTTCTGTTTGCTTCATATTGGAGTCATTCCATTTAACATTTTGCTAAAATTAGGCATACTTGTGGGTGCTGAGACTAAGAAAAATACCAAATTCAATTTTTTTCTCAAACAGTACTTGTGATATTGCTATGTAAACTTTTCAAAAACTGGCAGAAAAAAATGTGTACCTACTTTTTAAAAATTCCTGTAAAAGCCCTAATTGAACTAGAGGCTAAATCCTAGTTTAGGTGACACAGTTAGTTTTTCGTTGCTGTGCAGATGTTGGTATCGACAGACAGCCAGTTAAAAGTGTAATTGTGTGAGTGAATGAAAATGTGTTACGCCTAAATCGAGAACGAGTCACTGTATGGGTGTTATTATTTTTTTAATTAAAATTGATTGTTTAACATTTAAAATAATTTGCAGTCGGAGCTACATAAAGGGGAAAAATAAATAAAAATTAATGTACTGACTGGTTTTCAATGTACTTTTCTAAAGATGTTCTGTAGAGATTTTAGAGACATACATAGAGAAACAATTACTACATGAATGTGACACTTCTTTTTGCTTTCTGTAGCTTTGACTGGAAAGTATTTTAAATGTTAAGAAACCTATATTATTGGTAAATGACTTTTCACTCTTTTCGTTAACTAAGAAAACTATCACACATAATTAGCGACTGATTCTCGATCTACTTTTTGCATACATCATCTCATAGCTATTTGTATTAATTGTGCTAATATCAAATTTCCTCCTGGTACTATGAACCCTATTTCCAAATTGCATCTGAAATAAAAACAATAATTTGCTTCACAATTGAAGCACTCAATTCCATCCATTGGCTTTGACCCATGGCGGAAAACCTGTGTTAAGGGACTGTTGGCGTAGATGTTTAGTCCCCGCAAAACAACAAAACCTTTATTTGTAATCTTCTCGGGTTGTTGCCGGGTACTAAATTCAACTTGACACAATATTTCAGCAGCGCAACTGCCCGCCATCCTCATCTGAGCGTGCTGATACACAATCTCGCTGGAAGTTGCGGGCAGTTGCGCCGCTGAAATATTGTGTCAAGTTGAATTTAGTATGCGGCTGCAAACCCGAGAAGATTACAAACAGTTATTACGCCGGGAAAACCTTTGTGGTCACAACAAAATCTGTATTTTGGTAGTAGCCAACTGCAATTAACAAAATGTTTCAATGGATTACTATCTTAAATTAAATGATGGGAGCTCGTTAAAATTTTACTTCATGTCCCAGCAGCCTTGCAACTCCACCCTACTCTATCCTTTGCAGGCCTCGTCATTTCCTTATAAGAATAGCAACCCACATCCACTTGTATCTGTTTACTGTATTCTTCTCTTGGTTTCTGTCTGCGATTTTTACCCCACATTCTTCCTTCCAATGCTAAATTCATGATTCATTGAAATCCTTTAGTCAAGGTATGCCAAAAATTCCTTTTCTCCCCAATTCTGTGCTGTACTTCCTCATTGGTTAAGCATTCTTCTGTAGCAACACATTTCAAAAGCCTCCTCATCCTGTCTGAATTATTTATTGTGCATGTTTCACTCTCGTACTAGGCAATACTCCACACAAATACCTTCGGAAAAGACTTCCTTGCGCTTAAATTCATATTTGATGTTAAATTATCTTTTTTAGAAATACTTTTTTTCGCATTGCTGTTCTACATTTTATATCATCTGTACTGCTAACCTAACATGTTATTTTACTGCCCGAGTAACAAAACTTATCTACCACACGTGTTTTTATTTGTTCACTCTGAACTTTAATTCCTTCCCCAAATTTCTTATTGCATTCCTTAATAGCTTATTCACTGTACAAATTGAATAACCTTGGAGAAAGGCTACAACCCTGTCTTACTTTCTCACCAGCGAGTGCTTCCCTTTCATGCCCTTTCACTCTTACAATTGCTGTATAGTTTTTGCACAAGTTGTAAATAACTTTCCACTCCGTACATTTTACCCCTGCTGAGTCCAGAATGTGAATGAGTGTATTCCAATCAACATTGTCAAAAGCTTTTTCCAAATCTACAAAAGCTAGAAATGTAGGTTTGCCTTCCAAGATAATTTGTAAAGTCAGTATTGCCTCGTCCCTAAATTTCTCCTGAATGCAAAATGATTTTTCCCGCAGTCAGCTTCTAACAGCTTTTCCACCCTGTAAATAATTCGTGTTACAATTTTTGCAGTTTTGTAATTTTCACATCTGTTCTGCACCTGCTTTCTTTGGAATGGGGATTGTTACATTTTTTAAAGTCTGTGGGTATTTTACCTGACTAGTGCTTCTTCTGCACCAGTTTTGTCATGGCTGACTTTCTCGGAGACTTTTAGTAGCTCTGAGGGCATCTCATCTACTCCAGGGGTCTTGTCCTGACTTAGGTCTTTCAGTGCTCTGTCAAATTCTTCTCTCAGTATGGCATCTCTTATTTCATATTCATCTACTACCTCTTCCCTGCTTACAATATTGTGTCAAAGTTCATTTCCTTTATACAGCCCCTCTATATATTCTTTCCACCTTCTGTGTTCCCCCTATTTCCTCAAAATGTGTTTTTCTTGTACCGTATCCAAAAATCTCTTTTGTTTTCCTGTAAACGGTATCTATGTTTCCTCTAATTGTACATTCTTCTATGTTCTTGCATATGCCTTCTAGCCGCTCCTGCTTAGCCACTTTGCACTTACTGCCAATAGCATTTCTTAGTCATCTCTACTCTATTTTGCCTGCTTCATATACTACATTTTTATATCTTCTGCTTTCATCAATTAAATTTAGTATTTCCTGTGATATCCAAGAATTGTTTGTAGATCTTGCCTTCCTACCTATTTGGTCCTCTGCTGCCTTCACTATTTCATCTCTCAAAGCTCCCATTCATCTTCTATTGTTTTATTTCCCCCCATTTCTGTCAATTGTTGCCTAAAGCTCCCTCTGAAATTCGCAAGAACTTCAGGTTCCTCCAATTTATCCAGGTCCCATTTCATTATTTTCCTTCCTTTCTGCAGTTTCTTTTTTTTTCAGTTTTGGTCTGCAGTTCATGACCAATAAGATATGTTCAGGGTCAATATCTTCCCCTGGATACATATCTTATAGTTTAAAACCATGTTCCAGAATCTAGCCTATGTCTTATTGGAAAATCTATCTGGTACCTTCTGGTTTTTACTGGTATACTGGACATGTATACAACCGTCTTGATTATTAAATAATGTGTTTGTTATGATTCAATTATTTTGTGTGCAAAATGCTACTGGGTGGCCATGTTGTTCTTGCTCTATGGTTGACAGGTTCTTGATGTATCCTTGTCCACTGAGTAAAAGTAACGGCTTGCCACCACATAGCCTATTACACAACATGCCCACCTCTTAGGTCAAAGCCGTGCAGCTCGATAGCACAGTGGTAGAGTGCCAGCCTACAAATCCAAAGGTCATGTATGTTTGATCCCTGCCAGCCCCTAGGATTTTTATCTGTCACTTTCCACTTCTTTCACCTCTGGTGGTGTTGCTAATGTGGAAAACATCGAGTAGCACCGTGGTTCGGAACCCACGTTAAACTATAGGTCCCCCTATAACTGACTGGGTAAGACATTTCATAGGTTGGAGGAAGGCAACAGCATACCACCTCCAAACAGGACCATTACTAGTAAAGCACTGTAGTGTTCAAACCAATCTTCGGATTGTTGACTACTTTACCTTTAGGTCAAAGCCAAGGAGTGGTATTGAATGCTTCAATTGACCTTTCCTGGAATAAAAAAATATAGATTACATTAAAACAAGTGACTCACATAAATGTCATAATGACATTTAAATTACATGCCATATTCCTTCATGTTACAAATGATGCATTTTCGTGCCTGTCTCAATGACAGTTCTGATGAGATGCCTTTTGCTACCAACGTCTACACATCTACGATAAGGTAGTGTCACCTAAACTAGGATTAAACTGAATTAGACTGCTGTGAAAGGTGTCATTTTGCATGCTCTTTTCCAGTGTTATTCAACACAATATAGATTCTAATTATGGTACTGTTTTTATTTTTTTCAAAATACAACTTAAAATTTTGATTCAATTTTTTACACAAACTACATAATTTGAAAATTTTAAATTCCAGAACTAGCTATTACTGTTATAAATCATATGGCAAAATATAAATGTGGGATGATGATGATCGGCTCGCTGTTTAAAAATTTATTCCCAACTCCAACAGTGTCATTTTTCCAAACCAACAAAAAACAAAAAGGAATTACATTAAAATTTACTGAAAGGTAACTAAAAAAAGTGTTAGAAATATCAAAATACCGCCTTCGTAGAACAAAACTGATCAGCATATTTTATAATTAGATTGGTTACTTATTTTAATTTCTTACAATTTTAATTGAAAGCCTATTAACTAGCAAAACAGAAATGTTTAGATGGAGCTATTCACTACAAATTGAAATCAATGGCAATACTAAAGGACCTGATGCTGCCTATCAGCTTTCACCCCATGATGTCATTGGCAGGGGAAATACTAAATGGAAAAAATGTGGAAAACAACATTCTGAAACACAGACAGATCAATACTTGCGAAGTAAAACTTTCCATTACGCTCAAAGACACTTTCCTTTGTAATAGTGTTTGTTGAGCAGTTGGCATTATGAATGATTGACACTTCAAGTGATCAGTGTTTTTAAATTAAAACGTGGGGCTCATGTAGGTGAATGGGTGAAGGTAAATTGATTGGTTTGTATTGTAAAAAGTAATGTCTCATTTGTATGAAAAGGAGGAAAATGATCAAAGTTTTGTGTCATACAAAAATACCATGTCGGGGTGAAAGCCCGAAGGTGATGATATGTGAATTGATTGGTTTGTATTGTAAAAAGTAATGTCTCATTTCTATGAAAAGGAGGAAAATGATCAAAGTTTTGTGTCATACAAAACATACCATGTCGGGGTGAAAGCCCGAAGGTGATATTATGTGCTTCAAATGACCCAAATAGGTATCTGTACATAGCTAGATTCAACACAATAGCTACTAACAGCAATTTTTAAATGTATGTCTATAAAATATGAAGTTGTCAGTTGAAAGCGGTTTTCCAATAAATTATTTTGGACCTTCACGGATTACATAAAAGAAGGGGGGGGGGGGGGGGGGAAAGCCAACCCGGTCTGGCTTAGGCTTACATCACTTTCATCAACAGTGTATGTACTCCCATTCAGAGTAAATGGATGTACTTTTCTTGGAAAATATGTCACCACGGTATGGGTTGTTTTCAGATAATACGTCAGAATATGTTCCAGTAATATTTTGAAAAAAATAGGTGTGTTCCAATCAATACAATACAAAAACCCTTGATATTTCCAAACAGATTTTTTCTTACAAACTTTTAAGTGCTAAGGTATCATTTTTGTAACTGTCGCAAAATACATTACTTGGTATTTGTAAAAGTATAAAACATTGTTATTTAACTTTTCATTATTTTTTGTATCATATTGTTGCACTAAATGCGTGATCGAATTGGCCAAGTATTGCATGTCAATTGTTGTTGGCGGCTATACACCTCATTTATTGTAATGCCCACAAATCCTACACTTTTAATGACAATATTGAAAGAAATTCCACTGCTGGTTGAATTAATATTTACAGTAGTGCTGTTAAGTGGTTTGCTGTATTCTGTTGCGATCTTGGATCAAATAAACAAAAACTAGCCTATCAATTGAAGTTTGACATTAATACTGTCTGTGATTTATTTGTGTGTCATTTCTGTAATGTGATTTATAAATTAAATAATATCAGCCGTTACTGGCTTCACTTATTTTGTATCACACACTCTCACTACCTGTCTCCCATAAAACTTTGATTTAGCATTGTGTGCAGAAAAAATGAACATCTAAAACTCATTTCTCATTTTTGGTACGACTCATTACTATTACACCCTTAATGGTGTCAATTTCCAGAATGTTAAAAAAACAGTAATGATAATAGATGCAACTTTCAAATGTTTATTGTTTTTGCTGAATAAGTAAATACACATATTAACTCGTGTGCCAGTGAAAAAGTTCATTAAATTTTTGTGGAAATAAATAGGTCACACGTAAAAAGCCATTCTAAGAAACAATTTGAGGAAAGATTGTCAGCCTTTATCCTCTCTCCTGTCAAGTTGCAGGATTGTGTGCAGGCAGCATATGACATAGATTTGAACATGATAAAGATTTAAGATCTGAATGAACACACAAAGAAGTTAGAGAGAATGTGGAATGCAGAGGATATGGAACAATAAAAAATTTCAAAAGCAAAATTGAACCTGGTAAAATTTTACGATTCTTCTCACCGGGCTCCAGTGCTTATGTTGGCAACAGATGAACAATGAAGTGTAGAATTGCGTTAATATTTTTCACAAGCTACAGAGTAAATGTTATTACTGCTCGTTTCACTTGCAGCAAAATTAATACTGTACCTGCTCTATGGTTGACATGTTCCTGTGTGTACCCTTGTTCATTCACAAAAAAATAATTTCCGTTTTGATTTAATTTGTCACGAAAAAACATTTATTGGTCATCTGAGTTGCTGTCATTACCATTGGTGCCAACATAACTACTGCAGCCAGGCGAGAAGCGTCATACAAACCTTGAACCCTGTTAATAAAACTGTAGAGAATTGAAGTTCTTTGTCACCACAGTTAATAGGAAAACAAAAATAAATACAGCCCCTTCAAAGAAAAATGATTCTGTTAGAGTTAGTCACAGGATTGAAAATAGAATCAGAATTTTGTGAAGCTTTAAAACAACAAATTCCATTCTATCTTTTGATTCTAGTTTGGTTTACATGATATTCATGAACTCATATTTATATATTATTTAAGTATACTGTGATTACATCTGTCACTTTATGCATGATTTCATTCATGTCTCACTGTTTTTTTTTCCCCTGTCATGCTGTTTGTCTTTCCTGTTATGCTTCAAGATGAGGCTATAATGGGTGCTTTAAGAATTATTACTTATTTGTATTGTGATTTGGAGAATTGTTTTGGTGCAAACTGTCATATACAGTAAGATATTTTCCATTGTTTCCACCTTTAGTTTACTAGTTTCAATTGTAAACCAAGTTTAACGTAATTTGTCATCACATTTTCATATTTTTTGGGGCAAACGTTCACCAGATAATTCCAGTACTTCACTTTTATATGCCTATAATATGAAAATGTAGCACATGTTGAAAATAATGATTGTCATTTATATGTTTATAATGAAAACCATTGGTTCTGCAACTAGTTTTATGCACATTACATAAATTAGAATGTTTGGCATTTTTGTTGAAAAAAAAAACATTAATTTTTAAGGAAACTGGTTAGTTTCCAGCTTGCATGTTTTTGTTAATACAAGAGAACATTCCAATGAATAATTTTCATCATAAATTGAAAGGGGGGGAGCCAATTGGGAATCTGTTTTTGACCCATTATAAGAAAATCACCCGTATATGGCAAATCATATACTTTCTGGAAAAAAATCTAAATATTATTTTGTATTTTGAAATAATTATTTATTAGAAGCTATGTTATGTTTATATCACCAGAAAGAGCCTGCAAAATGACACCTTTCCTAGCTATCTAGCTCAGTAAAGGCAGTCACTAGAGTAATTTAAAAGTCTGTTCCCACATTTGGCCAGTTTTTGAAAAGTTTACATCGCCATATTTTACGAATGGTCTGAGATAAAAGATTGAAATTTTGTATTTTTGTGTTTCAGCACTCACTAGGATTATACCAAATTTTAACAAAATCTAAAAGGGTGACATAAAATTTTTAAATAAAGTGTTTTGATTTGACAAGGGATGACTCAATGTTTTCAAATCGACCTTCTGCATAAATAATAATAAAATGCTTGAGGTACTAATGGTAGACCGCTGGCTAAGCATTCTAAAAAATAATAAAAAAACAAAAAACACCTGAGCTGCCGGTGGAGGGGGGGATGACCCTTTGCCCCCCTCCTCCCCCCTTTGATCTGTCTATGCACTCATCATTTTCTATTTTGTATAGTATTAACTGCATACTATGTCCAGTTCACTAGTGAATTTTGATGAGTTGGCTTTGTTGAAGTTCAAACATGGCAGTGGGATTGATTTGATGGCAGGCACTTCTAGGCCAAGTTTGACATGTGTTGGTCTGTGCTAACTTTGTGGAAAGTTGTCTAGAATCTTCCTGCTGCACTTTAAAGATTTTCTATGTGTGTCTCTTGAGACAAAACATACATCAGTGTTATAGTCATTGTTGCATCTTGCAGAGTGGACGGAGCCCCTCTTTTTGGCATCATGCACTTAGAAAAAGGCCTTCAGCAGTGGCCCACTCACACACCTTGTCCCTCTTTGTCGGTATAACTGTAGCCAAAATTAGTACTCTGGCTGTTAAAGTCTTTGAGGGTTACAACAGTGCCCTGAATGTTGTGGATAGCCTTATTCAAGATCCAAGGCTCACAGGAAAGCTTTTAGATGTTTGGAATATTAGTATATGTCATCTTCAGTTTGGAGTTAAACATATAATTGTTCACATTTGTGCTTACTGTTTCAGCTTTCTCTGTGTTGTCTTTTACATTCATTGCGGTGCCATAAATTGTGTAATGTTACATTAAGTAGGGAATGTCCTGAAATCTTGCTTGCTGCATAAAGCTCAGTGGGTATCTTGTAGTAGAACAATGTCCATCCATTTACTTAATTGTCAAATAATCACTTTTCGATTATTTGACTTTTTCAGTGTTGAGTTGTACAGTCCTTAGTGTAAGATAGAGGTCTACAATGAGGTTACGAGAAGAACCATTTTCAGTTTGAGGCGTGTTGCTGTATCTTCCAATTGCTGGCATCCCATGAAAGCAAAACTAGGTGCAGCAGCCAACATTGTTGCTTTGTTAGCACCACCCACAGGTCATATGTAGTGCACTGACGCTGACTGACAAAACAGTCTGCTTTATTGATTCCCTCCAGCAGATACGAACAGGGTCCTGCAGGACACTGCAGCTAAATTGTGTGCTACGTGTCACGTGGATCCCCCGCAAAATTGCCGGCGTTCTGCCACAACAGAAAGACCGCATGCTATAAATGCAGCCTAATATCGAGTGGAAAATAACTGTGATTACTAATGGTTTCAAATTGTTATTGAACACACACACACACACACACACACACACACACACACACACAAACAGAGGAACATTATTACTCAAACACTATTTACAAATTAAAACGAACAAATATGGTGGGTCTCAACCAAACACTTTAGTCACTACACCACTCTACTCCAGTGCCTTTTTTGCGGCAATATTATTAAGCATTGAGTGAGTCAGGCCACTGATTGAAAGTGCTGCTGAATGACTAACTGGCCAGTTTCGTCAGGATTCATGAATAAACTACTTCATTTGAATGCTTCACAGTAAAGAGTGAAAATGAGTGAAGTAGTTCACATGAATTAACTGGTTTGACACATTGCTAGTAAGTACTATGCAATTACAGTTAATCCGTATGTTTGGAAATATATATAGTCATCGCATGACCTAAAAATGTACGCTATTTCACAATTCCATACAACGAAACCACAATTATTATCCACACATCTAACAAATCAGATAGTCTTGTCAAACAGCTTCGTAAGAATATTGTTCAGTGATAGATCTGTATCCCAGACTGAAAAGTGGCACAGATCACTCCAGTATTCATGGAAGACAACAGGACTAATCCACAGAAGTACAGGCCCATTGACCCCCTCACATCAGCTGCGTACACATTATTCCAGTTGCTTGGGACTGTTTGATGTAAGAGACTCATAATAAATGTGTAAAAAGAAGCAAAGGCTTACATCAGAAGAATTTTCCTGAATCCCCCCCTCCTCTTTCTTTCCCACAACCAACAGCAAAAAAAAGGGGGGGGGGAAATGACTATAAATGACTATTTTATCCACATTTTCAGGGTATATCTGGAAGCAATCTAATTGGTACAGTCATATCAAAAGTCCCTTTTGATTAGGCAACTGTTGTCATTGAATACTCAACAGACTGTTTTATATTTCTAATTCTGATGCATGAAATACATATTACTTTCTATTGTAAATGAGAGGTCCGGGAAGTTAACTTTTTTAACTGTCCAGCCTACTAGTCACCAGTTGTCACTTTTACTTTCAATGTACAGGAAATGAACAAAATATAGAATATACACACACACACACACACACTCACTCACTCACTCACTCACTCACTCACTTACTCACTCTCTCTTTGTAAACCTCCAGCCAGAGTGAGTTCATTCTGTACTCTGTGTCTGTGTGTGTGTGTGTCTGTGTGTGTGTGTGTGTGAGAGAGAGAGAGAGAGAGAGAGAGAGAGAGAGAGAGAGAGAGAGAGAGAGAGAGAGAGAGAGGTGCTGAATAAAGTATTGCTGAGTTCAAATGAGTCTTCTGCAATCAATTACCCACTGTATGTCCTATGACAGTTCTATGTGACATTATTCCGGCGAAGGTGCCTGTTACTGCTTACTTGACATTGTATGCATCCTTGTCGGCATAGTGGCTCCTGTCAGACCACGACAGCTGTTGTTTGTGTGGTGAGAAGCAAGAGTTTGAACCATACTGCACCGAGTGGAAGATGTAGGATACTGAAGAAGAGAAGATGACTAACACAATGACAGTGGTTTGCCAACACACAACACATTCTTCAATGTTCTCTGGTGATTAAGGTAAAGTCCAAAAGAAGTGACTAAAGGTATACGAGCATATCTCTAAATTCAACAACTGGAATGAGGCAGTACACCTACAAAGGTCTACTTCTATTTTGAGGGGACCGCTAAGCAATGGTATGAAAACAAGGACAAATTGAAAATTTGGGTGGTATTCAGATGGAACTGCAGAAATTCTTTAGAGGTGAGTAACAACAGAGATGTGAAGCTGAAGACCAACTGAAAAGCAATTCAGCATTAAGGTGTGATTACAAAAGTGTACTTTCAGTGTATCTTGGAATTGTGCGAGATAGTTGACCCTAAGATTGGGGGGGGGGGGGGGGCAGAAGGCTGAAAGATGTTGCTGAGGACATGTACCAGGTAGTATTCGTGGAGATTTTGACAGGAGATGACTTTGTAAAATAGAGCCAGTATATTCAGAAAATGCATCAAAAATGGCTTGGATGTAAGAATTTGGGACGACTTCTTAATGTCATATTGGTGGCTGCCATGCAGAAAGAAACCAATCTTGCAGACATCATTCATCAAATGGTTAGCATAGTAGTTGAAAGGGTCCCAGGAGTGCGAGCTGAGCTGAAAGCAGAGATGCTTCAAGAACTAATGAGGATGGAAGTGGAACAAATGTTGGCTTCAGTCGCTCACTTCCAGTTTCATTAAAAACGGTAAAATGTCGAGGGCAAGGTGGCTTTATTTCTGACTGACATGTGGAGGGTTCAGGGCAACCAGCCAGTATGTTTTCATGACCGGATCTTGTGGTGCACTACTTTTTGGACGGACAACAAATATTTACTGATGCCCATGCCGTCAGGCTGCAAGCCGACTTATGCCGACACCAAACTCAGGACAAAGGACGTTGACTAGAGGCTATCCTCAGCCATCATTCACTGCCAAAATGATGTGAAACTACGTAATCTGCTGGCTAAACTGCGGATTCTGTTGCCCACATGCTTCAAATGTTGGCAACACCACAGCAGTCAACCATAGAGCAGGTGTGTGTGTGTGTGTGTGTGTGTGTGTGTGTGTGTGTGTGTGTGTGTATATATATATATATTATTTTGTGATCTGTACGAAAAAGTGATCATTTTAAGTGAAAGTTAGGTTAGGTATAGGTTAAACAAGAATTTTTTTTTTTTTTTAGTATGTGAGGCGCCTAGCGCCCGAATCTCCGGTCCAGAAATGATCGATTTACCGTTGCCAACATACGCGCCATGCTAAAAACATGGGCAACAGACTGCAGTTTTACTAATCTACTTGTGGACTCAGGAGCATCATATTCTGTTGTTTCATTGAAGTACAGTCACCAGTTTACAACAAAAGTACCCAGCTGAAGGTGGCACTGCAGCCTGCACAAAGAAGCATTATTTGTGTCTGTATAAAAGACCAAACACACCCCTTTCAGTTCATTGTTTTAGAAGAAAGCAATCATGGTATCAATCTTGGATGGGATTTTCTAAGAACTTCTCAAGCTTGCTTGATGAAATGGTTATTCCTGCGATCAGTAATTCAACTGTCATGTCAAGCAACACCTAGTAGAATGTAATAGGGGCTTACCACTGGAGAAAGATGTTTTCGTTCCAGCCTTGTGATGTCTCATTCAGGAATGAATTGTGAAATTGTGGATAGTTAACTGCCACACAGAGGAAACCATCCTACATAGTGACATGTGCATTACAACTGCTCAGCTATTAACTGAAGAGCAATCGAGTGTCAGGCGTCTTGTGATGGGTTTGCAGGCAAGATTAGTGCTGCCACTACAAAACAAGATTCATGCTCGACTGTCGCCAGTCCTAACAAAGGCACGAATAGGGGAAGAGACTCTGTTCTTAGTGTTTCAATCCATATGTAAAGACCATGTCACACCAGCCGATGGTTAAACACAGAATCAACACAGGAAATCAACAGCCAATAAGTCAAAGAGTGTATCATATGTCAGCAACAGAACGTCAAATAATTCATGAAGAGGTAGAGAAAACCGTGAACTACGTGTTTCAACCATATCAGAGCCCATTGTCTTCAATTGCAGTTTTCGTCAGAAAGGTAGACAGTAATTGGTGGTTCGTGTCGACAACAGGAAACTTAATAACATAACCAAAATAGATGTCTACCTTCTTTCATGAATTGATGTTGCGCTGGACTGACTTAAGAGAGCTAAGTTTTTCTCAACTGTGGACCTTTGCTGAGGGTATTGACAAATATAAATCGACCAAACTGCTTTTGTTGTCTCAGAGGGCTTGTATGAATTCAAATTAATGCAATTTGTTTCCTTTTTCTTTTCTTTTCCTTTTTTTAAATGCAACAGCAGCTTTCAAACAGATGATGGATAATCTTTTGTGACCTCAAGAGGTCAATGGGTCTCTGTTTACTACATGACATTATAATAGTCTCTGAAACTTTTTTAAAACATATGAGAGACTGAGGACTGTTCTTAAGTGTTACGTACAAGGTGGCCTTGCATGTAACTTAACGCAAGAAACTGTGTCTGGAGGGAAGAAAATAAGAATACTTTGATACCTTGTATCAAATGAAGGTGTGTGACCTGATCCAGAGAAGGCGAGATGTATAACATAATTTCCTATTCGTAAAAATACTAGTGATGTGATGAGCTTCCTTGGATTATGTTCTTATTAGTGGCATTTTATAAACTTTTTCTGTATTAAAACCAGACGTTAAATTTATTTGGAGTGAATCTCATCAAGAAACTTTGAATATCCTACAAAGAGCCCTGACTGATCTATACTTGGTCTGTCTGACCAGAGTGCACTTACAAAATAGCATACAGATGCATATGTACTTTGTGTTGTTTTGGCACAAGTCTTAGCAGAACAGTGAAGGTATTAGCACGTGGCTCCAGGTCATTACGAAAGAAACTACTCACCTACAGAACGAAAGTGCCTTGCTGTCATTAGGGCCATCTGCAAAATTTGACAGTATCTCTGATGTGGGCCATTCAGTCGTGACAGATCATCATTCGCTTTGTTGGTTAACAGACATGCTTAGAGGTTCTTGAGAAATTCCATGATGCACCTGAAGTTTGACATATTTTATTTATAAAAACCTATTACAATATGCAAGAGTTGTTCCTGGTAAGATTATTTCGAAGTATTTGTCACTATGTGCACCCAGATGAGAGTGCCAGAGAAGTGTTATACCACAGAATAGTAAAGGGTAACAAAATATAAACTTTTATTAGCAGTCAGTCACGTTGTCACTAAAGATAGCTGTAGGTGGAAGCAGAAAGCATTCTGATGAGCTGCAAGTAAGACGGGCATGTAGCATATTGTGAAACCACACATGGCCGAAAAATGTAAAACTCAGCAGAGAGATGATGGCGGCAGAAAACCAAAGGAAGTGAGTCAACACTGCGTGTTCCCTCACCCATGTAACTATTACACAAGAACACATAGTGGAGACCTGAGGTCAGCAGTAAACAGTCTGTAAAGTGGATATAATAAAAATAAATAGCACAAATTTGGTCATTACAAACAGAGCTTCATATTAGAGCCAACTTCACACCAGAGCTTCCTTGCTAGTTTCTTTAAACACTCCAGTTCTTGCAGCTTGAGGGCACTTAGACATAGGGATCAACAGCAGGCGCTTGTACCACACTCAGTTCTATGGTTATGATACTGTGTGTCTTTTCCTAATTGATCCAACACAGGCTAGTGTCCTCGAGATTCTGGTCCCTAGTTATGAGGGCACATGCTGCTGTGTCTTGCTGCTCACTGATGGAGAAGGTGGTTGTCTTCTGCCAATGTGGCGTCTTGTGACTACAAGGCAGCACAGAGGGTTGTACACCCTAACCTCAATGTGGATGTTGATAGGAACTTAAGTGTCTCGATCCAGTTCGACACCAAGCATCTGAGGTTGCTGACTCCTACTTTTGAGTACGAAAGAGAAGATTGACCGATTACTCTTCTACACAGCTACCACTGACAGTGACTTCTGAGGTGAGGTCTTCAGGGGTTAACATAGCAGCTGGGTGGGACCGATCACACCCAGATAACTGTTGCAAGTTCGAACGAGGAACCAGTGTGCCCAGTTGTGCCGCCCACACCGCGTCTTCAATATGCGCTCCAGAGCATCATCCCCAAGCAACCAGCATGGTACGACAACTTCCACCATCAATGAGATTCGTGAATGCTGCCGTATTGGTAGCTAGCCAAGACTAGTGTGTATCCAGCCGAGAACTGCACTTCTTGATAATAAACAAATTTTAGTTTTCACTATTGTTTTCTTAGTGTCAAATGCACTTGCAGTTACCTTCTGTTATACTAACAAGTAGACTGGACGTCTACAAAGCTCGAAATATCCTGAAGAAAGAAGGTGGTTCCTCAAAAAACAACAGGACAACCCATACAAATTCCACCTGTGGATACCCTTTTCAGCGTGTTGAGATTGACCTACTTTGACCATTTACAATTTCTACTACTGGCAATAAGTGGGTTATTGTTTATACTGATTATTTAAACTGATATAACATAACAAAAGCCATGAAAACAGCTGAGGCACCTGAAGTAGCCAAATTCATCATGAAAGACATTGTACTGAACCAAAGAGCATTAAATCTAGAATTAAAAATTGACGAAAAATTGTTCAGTCTATACTTGTTACAGGCGTAAGCAGTTAGTGAAACATTTCACATCACATGAGGACTACCTACTATCTTCAAAGTAATGGTGTCAGTGAACGTCTTGGCTGACATGCTGTCTATGTATGACAATGTCGAGCAGAGCAACAGGCATCTGCCTTTTGTAACATTCACCTACAACACCAACATATAAGAGACCACATGATTTACACCCTTGTTTTTGGTGCAGGGCCGGGAAGCAACAATGACACTGGAGGCTTTGTTTCCCAGTCAAGTTGTTGATGTGAACCATAATTAACATGAGTTAGCTCGTAATCAGGACTGAGGCGGCTCGGCTGTTGGCTTGACTCGGTATGTTACAGGCATGGATAAGGATTGTTAAAGGTATGACATAAGTTATCATCTTGTGTTATTCCAACCTGGTGACCTCGTCTGGATCTTTACGGTTGGTTTGTCTGAGAAGTTACTCAGACATTACTTTGAGCCATACAAGGTCACAAAACAGCTATCTGACATTATTTATAAAGTCAGAGATTCCATCCATGACACAATATGACAAAAGATTAGGGACACAGTCCATACCCTGTGAATGAAGCTGTGCAAACGTTCCACAGCACTGTCAAAACGGTTACGTCATCAAGTGCTGCAGTAACCATGGCCTATGACTCATTCTCACTGGATGATGATGGGAACTTAGAGGTGCTATTTTACTAATGCTGGAGCAATGTCGCAAAAGATGTGCTGAAAGAGGCAGTCTAAGTTGTAAAGAGTCTTGTTGTACCTTCTAGATCAGGCATGACCAACACTTCCTGTGTATCGCTAGTGTCGGCAACAGAGCGAGAGAGATAGCTGTGGAAAGAGTGAGACCGCACAGCACTGCTCTGCGCTGGACTGTCCAACAGTCAGATCCCATGTAAACGAGGTAACAGAGGAATGTGGTCAAAGAATGGTAAAACAAGCAAACCATTTACTGTTTAGATCCCAATTAGTGTTTGTATAGCAGAATCACTCCATGAAACTTTAGAAAATATCCAAAACACAAATCGAAGAAAAACTTGGTAATTTAGTGACCCAAATTTGATTCTATTGTACATTCATACTCGTCATAATACAGTAGGATTCTTCTGAAAGATATATCTTTCTTAAATGAACTATTATCATAAATATATTTTAAAAATAATTTTATGTAAGGGCTATACAGTCTCATTCTTACAAGTAAATATTAAAAAAAAAAACACAAATAAAAAAAACTAACAAAGATTGGTTTTAGGTGCATTTTCCCCCAGTTCCTCTGTAAAGATGCTAGCACACTTATGGCACAAGCCGTTTTGATGGGCGCACTACTTCTCCCACCACTGCAATGTTTGCAGCATGTGTGGGAGTACGATGACTATATGCCAAACACTGCTGGGGGAGACGAAGGAAGGCATTTTTTGCAACAGAGTGAGGCTACTAAGTGGAGATGGCACTGTCATAGAGAGCTTTTATAATCTGGATTTTAGCACTTATAATCAGCAAGTGAAGCAGGAAAAGGAGAGTACAGATGTCTGAAAAATGAGATTGACAGGAAATGCAGACTGTCTAAGCAGGAGTGGGTACAGGACAAATGCAGAACCGTATAATAATGCATAACTAGGGGAAAGATAGATACCACCTACAGGAAAATAAGAGATATTTGGAGACAAGAAAAGAAGCTGCATGAATATCAAGAACTCAGATGGAAAACCAGTAATAAGCAGAGAGGGAAAAGCTGAATTGTGGAAGGAATATATAGAGGGCCTATACAAAGGAAATAAACTTGAAGGCAGTATTCAAGAAATGGAAGACGAAGTGGAGGATGATGATGATAGGAGATATGATACTGAGAGAATTTGACAGAGCGCTGAAGGACTTGAGTCGAAACAAGGCCACTGGAGTAGATGATATTCCTTCTGAACTGCTGATATCGTTAGTAGAGCCAGTCCTGAAAACATTGTATCACCTGGTATGCAAGATGTATGAGACGGGGGAAATACCCTCCGACTTCAAGAAGAATATTGTAATTCCAATTCCAAAGAAAGCAAGTGCAGACAAGTGTGAAAATTACAGAACTATCAGTTTAATAAGTCATGGTTGCAAAATACTAACACGAATTATTTACAGACAAATGGAAAAACTTGTGGAATCTGACCTCGGGGAAGATCAGTTTGGATTTAGGAGTAATGTAGGAAAATGAGAGGCAATACTCACATTACAACTTATCTTACAAGATAGGATAAGGAAGGGCAAACCTACGTTTTTGGCATTTGTAGATTTGGAGAAAGCTTTTGACAATGTCGACTGGAATACACTCTTCCAAATTCTGCAAGTAGCAGATGGTATCAATTGCTAGGACACATTTTTAGACATCAAGGAGTCATGAATTTGGTATTGGAGAGAAGTGTTTGGGTTAAAATCCAAGAGACGAATACAGTAAGCAGGTTCAAATAGATGTGGGTTGCCATTCTTAGGAGTGATTAACTAACAAATTCTGTAGTTGCACATGGTACTGTAAAATTGTAAACGTAAAGAAGATGAGAAGAACCTCCCTCCAGAGTCATACTAAATCAAATTGGCACAAGTAGTATCTTAATACTTGGCCAACTGACAAACTATATATCTTAAAAGATTACAATTAAACCTTAAAAAACCTGGGAAATACCAGGAATTTGACATTACTGTACCACACCAACTGATGGTCATAACCTGCTGAACTCCCTCATGGGTGGCAACTGTTGACCCTGCTTCATCCCCCTCAGGCTTGGCGAACCTGGAGTCCTGAGCTGTGGGCTGTGTTGCACCAACAGTCTGTTATACCGTAAGCTCTGTGCGTGCTTCAATGACCATCGTTCAGCATGATGGTGGAACATTCAGACCTGAAGAAATTGTGTCTAATAAAGAACTGGTAAAGGGACTCCTTGCACTGTTCAAGGGCATTGGTTGGCTTTACTAGATATACAGGGAGCGATACCACACAATAAACTTAGTTTCGGTGTGGGCAGTGGTGGGTTGGACCAAGACTGTTTTGGCTTCTCTGGAAAAATCAAATCAAATCAAAACAATGATGGTGGAACGTTGTATGTTTCAGAGCCCAGGGAGCTTGTCTTAATCGCCCGGGTCCCGAGCACGCTACAAACCTCTATAAAAAAAAACCTCAATCTCAAGGTGTGCTGCATGCCGAGGAGATGTATGGCTGTTGAGGTTGAACAGTCGCTAGTGAGCAACCTCTGAGCAACCTGCCGTACGTCAGTTGTACAAGGCTTACCCAGGCAAGTGGGGCTCTGCCTGGGTGGACCTTTAGATCCATAGCTGCTCATGGGACGAAAATGAAACGAACAATTAATAGCGTGGGCAGTCACAAAAATGCCGTCTCTAAGAGAGGAACAAGTGACGTTAGTGGTGCACACTATGATCCCCAATCATTCCTTTCCCTGGCCACACCATGGAAGGAACGTCGGGCCCTCAACCGATCTGAACCTTACTTGCCCCCGTGCCTATTCTGTACACGAACTGATGGGGAATCTTTCATGAACACAAAGCTGCAATTCTCTGTTGATACCATTGAAAATAACTGGCACCTTTTTCTAAAATGAGAAATGGGTCTGTCCTGATAAAAGTGGCATCCACTGCATAGTCAAAGGCTTTACTCGCCTGCAACAAGGTGGGTGATGTTGCCGTCAGTATCATGCCGCATAAGACACTCAACATGATCCAGGGTTTAATACATCACTGTGATCTCCTGTCACAGACTGACGTTGAATTGCGTGCCGACTTATGACGGAGTGTTCACTTCGTCTGGCGCTTCTACAGGGAACCAAAAGGTCACAGGGTTGCCACTGGTGCTTTTATCTTGGCCTTCAAATGTGATGTACTGCCTGAGAAGGTCAAGATAAGGATATACCAGTGTGATGTAAAACCATACAGCCCTCCCCCCTATGTGATGTTTTCGGTGCTCAAAGTTCAGGGATATGTCATCCCGAGGCACTTACAGCTAAACATGCAGCGACTGTGGGTGTCCATCACACTCAGACGCTCCATGTACAGCTCCTCCTGTGTGTGTAAATTATGGGCTGCAACATCCACCTTTCTCGCCGACCTGTAGTGTGCTCCACAAAGAAAGGAAGACCATGGAGTTCAAAACTGTGGACAGATTAACATACTCTGAGGCCAGGAGAAAATATGAGTGTCTTCATCCTGTACGCATGTCATCGTCGTTTGCTGCCATCGCGTCGTCCCTGCTCTCTGTGGGGACAGCGGTTTCTCACGTATCACCACCTCCTGTAGGCCTTGTGGGCCACCAGCATCAAACTGCCCCCTTGAAGGTTGGGGCCCCTTCTTCTGTTGCCCAACCACTACCTCCTTTGGAGGCAACTGACCCCCAACCATTGGGGACACCAGTCTGCAATTCCCAGCCAGAGACGCAGCAGCCTTCTCCAGCACCTCTTGCCAGGAAGGGATCCCTTGGCTCTCTACTTACCATGGTTTCTCCCACTGACAAAGTGGGTACTAGTGAGTGGCTGACACAGCCACGGACTGCTGGTCATGGTTGTAGGGCTCCACGGTCCTCCTTAGTCCCTGAGACTGAGGCCCCAAAGCCCTCCCAGCAAGAGAAACCAAAAAAGCAGCGAGAGAAGAAAAAGATAAAGGCTGCCAAGAAAATGGATTCCACGGTGGAAGACGTGCCACCACCCCATACGTCTGCATCTGAGGACGAGGTGGAAATCCTCGCCTCACAGGAGGACTTGGCAATCGCCAAGATTTCGGAAGCAATGGATGTAGAGGCCCAGCCTCCGCCATCAGTGACAACAGGCGATTCTACGGAACCAACAGACCCTCGATATTGCCATGCCTCAGCAGTCAAGATGTAGCATGATCTTACAGTGGAACTGTGGCAGTTTTTTCCGCCACCTACCTGAGCTGCAGTAATTATTGTGCCGCTATCCTGATATATGTGGAGCCCTACAGGAAACATTGTTTCCTGTCCAGCGAACCCCAGCCCTTGTAGGCTGTCGGGGCTACAACAACCACCACGCTGACTATAATAGGGTGTCTGGATTTATGTCCTCGCCTCGCCACTGTTCCTAGTGCTGCCGTGCCTCTCAGCACGGCTCTAGAGTCAGTGGCTGTAAGAATCCGGACAGTGCAGGACATAACTGTCTGTTCTCTATACCTCCCTCCATATGAAGTTGTGACCCTCGCTGACCTCACTGCCTTGATCGCGCAACTTCCCCAACCATTTACCCCTCTGGGTGATTTCAATGCCCACCACCCTCTCTGATGTGGTACCCAGCCCTCGGGACGTGGCAGAGACCGTTGAAACTTTACTGACACAGCAGGACATATGCGCCCTAAACAACGGTATAGCGCATGACACATATTCTGCTATTGACCTGTCTGTATGTAGCCCAAGCCTGCGCCCACATTTAAGTTGGAGGTTCCACGATGACCTTTGCGGGAATGACCATTTCCCCATTCTTATGTCACTCCTGCACTTCGAACCTGCGGGCTACCCATCCAGATGGTGTCTACGTTGAGTGGACTGGTAGCGTTACACCTCGGCTGCTGTGGTTGCTGTCCCACAGGGCTCTGTCCTTAGTGTACTGCTCTTTTTAATTGCGATCAACGGCCTTGTTGTGGCAGTGGGGTTCTTTATTTACTGATGACGTTTACTTGTATTTCAGCTCTCCTAGTATTAGTGTCGCTGAAAGGAAATTGCAGGGAGCCATTTGCAAGGCACAGTCATGGGCCTCAGCACATGGCTTTACGTTCTCCAAAACCCAGGTCATGCAATTTTGTTGTTGCGGGTCATTGCCCTGACCAAGAACTCTACCTAGCTGGCGAACAGCGTTGCATCAAAGAAACACTTTGGTTTCTTGGTATGCTGTTTAACAACTGACTGACTTGGGGACCACACCTTCCTCAGTCGAAGGAAAAGTGCTGGCGGCATCTAAATATACTGCGATAAATTAGCCACACTGCCTGAGGATCTGGCCGTCAAACTCTCATGCACCTCTTTAATGCGCTCATCCAATCACACCCTGATTATGGTAGCCAGGTGTATGACTCAGCGTCACCTTTAGCATTGCAGATCTTGGATCCCATTCTTCATGGTGGTGTTCGTCTTGCAATAAGGGCTGTCCGCACTAGCCCTGTGCAAGCCTTCTCGCTGAAGCTGGCATCCTTCCCTTGAGGTTGCGCCGGAAACAGTTTTTGGCTTCATATGTTGCCCATGTTCACACCACACCTCACCATCCAAATCACAGGCTTTTTTTTCCAAACACTGCCCTTCCCTCTCCACTACGTCGACCCAGATCGGGTCTTCCGGCCGTGGTCTCGGTATGTACTCTCCTTCCCTCACTAGAGTCCCTACTTCTCCCTCCTGCATTCTCCTATCCCTCCTTGGACCTCCTCCAGCTCCATCTGTAATTGTCCTGTAACCCAAAGGCAACGGTTTCACCACAAACACTTCGTCACCAGTTTCTGGACATTCTTGGCAGGTTCCATGATGCTGAAGTCACATACATTGATGGCTCCGAGGTAGATGGCAGAGTGGGTTATGCCTATGTTCATGGCGACCACAGTGAACAATTCTCTCTGCTGCCTGGCTGTACTGACTTTATGGCGGAGCTGATTGCAATAACTCATGCACTAGACCACCTCCGTGCATGCCCCAGGAAGTCATATGTCATCTGCAGTGACTCCCTGAGTGACTTGCACATTTTTGGCCAGTGTTTCCCCAAACACCATTTGGTCCGATCCATCCAAGACTCTGTGTTCAGTCTTGGGAAGTCTGACCGTTCTATGGATTTCATCTGGACCCCGGGCCACATTGGCATTCCAGGGAATGAACGAGCTGATCAGCTGGCCAAGCAGGCTATCGCCTCCTGGTGTCTGGATATCATTACCCCAGAAAGGGATATCCTATTGGGTCTGCACCACAAGATGGCCTGGAATTTCGAATGGTCAACGATGAGCAAGCCAAATAAGCTCAGTGCGAGCAAACCCTCAACAGCAGCTTGGAAGACCTCCCTCAGGCCTTCTCGAAGGGACTCAGTCGTCCTCTGTCGCCTGCGTATAGGCCACACATGACTAACTCACGGCCACCTCTTACGACGCGAGGTCCCACCAGACTGCCGTTGTGGCACTCTGTTGACTGTGGTACACGTCTTGTTGGACTGTCTACTTTCAGCTGCATTGCGGCATTCTTTTAACCTGCCTCCTGCGCTTCCTTCGATTTTAGTTGACTACACCTCTACGGTTGACCGTGTTTTAGGTTTTATTCGTGCAGCTGGTTTTATCATAAGATTTAATGGTGGGTACCCAAGCCTGATCCTTCAGGCACTCACCACTTAAACAGCTTTAATCCATTGTTACTTTTGTCTTGTCAGTCTCATTTCCGACTGGCAGTTTTAGTATCTGCAGCACAGCTGGCTCTTCCATTATTATCCTGGTGATCAGCCAGCCACAATCTTCTGCTGTGATATTTTAGCACAATTGATTATTTGGTCCACCACTATTGTTTCTATTTTTTCCTCTTATGTTGTCATTTTCGCACACACTGTCTTCCTGTACATCTCGTGTACTGGCTGTGGAGTGCTTAGTTTTAAACTGTAAATCAAATGATGTGCTCTCTTGGCTGGGAACAGGGGACTGATAACCCAGCTGTTTAGTCCCCTTTAAAACATTAACAACCACCACCACCACCACCACCACCACCACCACCACCACCCTGCTTCACCTTCTGCCACCACACCCTTCGGCAACCTGCACTCGAACCACCTTGTGTTGCGTGCTGGCACAGATCTGTTAGCTCGCTCTTATGGGACCACGGTAGCGTGGGTACTGGGAACAGTAGTGCAGATACATGGGCGTTGGGTGACAGCAGTTCAAACACAGAAAGGGTTAAAGTGCTAGCACCCTTCTAACTCTGACCTCGACCACAGGTGTCACTTCCAGTCCAACACCCTCCCTTTGACTGATAACTGTCGCTGTTTAGTACCTTCCAAAAAGCAACCAACCACCCTCCCTTTCTAATCTCTGGAGACTGCAATATCCCAGGATTGGTGACAGCTGATGATCCCCAGACACTAATTTTGTGTAGCTCTTGTTGCCCTTCATATCAACAATATTCGGTGGCACCCTCTTCTGATGCCATGTCTGGCAATATCAGAATGAAAACCACAGAAGATCTTCCCTGCCCACAACCGACCGTTGAAGGATCCAACTCTTCATCCATCTCCTCTTTCCGACCGTAGTGGGATTCCCTGGGATGTTTCCACCCATATGTGCCTATTTCAAGGGGGAAGGATATGGCACCACAGATGTTGAATGCCCATCATAGGACACAGGTCCAGATTCCATATTGGGGGCCTTGCATCTGCGCTTGGTGGAAGTATACTTGGTGGAAGGGACCACCATCTCACCTGCACACCTTTACGGTGGCCAATAGTGTTTACCAGGTTGCTATTTAGGCTAACTCACAGCACAGCCAGTCAGTTCTATAATCACACTTATACTGCAAGTACCTTATGGTGTATAACTTGGTTACACAGTTTCCTCTTGGCTGTCTGCTTGTCATTCTCATGCTCATAATTATGATTGTCTACTGGTGGTGTGAGTCCTTCAGTCGATTTAGCATGCTGTGCTAGTGTCTGTTGTTGCCTTGTCCCTGTCTGTCATTGTGTCCACAGTCTCCCCAGTTTCTTCGTGCTGTCCACTGGCAGGAACCATCTTCCGCAGACAGCTCTTGCGTACTGCATACCTCTGCTCCACTGGTGCTTAGACAATGCTGACATCCAAATAATCATGGACATAGCAGCTTTCCTTTTTCTGAATTGATGGTTTACTTTTCTTTCTTTTATGTATTTTGTTTATTGTGCAAAATCTTGTTAGATTCAAATTATTTACCAAAGTGACCTGTAGTATGATTTAGACATGACATTTTAGTAACATCTGTCATTTAGTTGTTTGTAGACATGAACAGAAGTAAATTTTTTCTGCCAACTGGACTCGTGTTCGGAAGGCCACCAGTCATATTCCATTCTGGCCATCCACATTCTAATTTTTCGTGGTTTACCTAAATCATTTTAAGACAAATACAGGTACAGGGATTATTCCTCTGAAATAGAACAGACAGTTTACTTTCTCAGTTTTGCCCATTTCAGGCTTGTGCCCCATCTCTAATGATATCATAGATGGAACTTTTAACACTCACCTCCCTTTACTACTCTAATTTTATAATTGATCATTTGCAGGTAGTTACAGAATGTAATTTATCATTAAACAATTGTTCTTTATTTTAATAGGTCATGAAAATTGTGTACTGAATTGGGACCATAGAACCTGTGACTGTGTTCTGCTTTCAGTCCAACATGGCTTCAACCCAGGGAGAGATAAGAGTGGGACCTTCACATCAGGTTGGTCTGATTCTTGTCAATGTTGTGTAATTTTATGCCTTCTGCTCATCTTAACTCCAAAATTCAGAAATGCATGACCTGCAAATAATGTAAATTATTACACTGTACAGGCCCGATTACCTGAGTATCGGCCAGCGTTGCTGTCAACTTCTGATATTGCAGAGCAGCCTTCAGATCCTGAATGGGAAAAAGAACGTGAAGATTTGCGTTGGGTGCCTTCCATGACACTTGACACAGATTTGCTTATGTATTTGAGGGCAGCGAGATCAATGGCAGCATTTGCTGGTATGTGTGATGGTGGTTCACCAGATGATGGATGTGTTGCTGCAAGCAGAGATGACACAACAATAAATGCTTTGGATGTGGTGAGTGAAAGTGCTATAATCTGCCCAGAAGCAGTATGACTAGACCACTTTGATAATAATGAATGTTTCATTTTCTTAGTTACACGACTCTGGTTATGACCCAGGAAAAGCGCTGCAAGCATTGGTTAAATGTCCTGTTCCTAAGGGCATTGATAAGAAATGGTCAGAAGAAGAAACGGTAAGTAATTTTTTAATTTTTATTTTGGCATCAGTAGTCCAAGAAATAAAATTTTTCTGTGGTTAAGGCTCTTTTTTCCTATTCTGTGTCCATTTTTTATATTACTTTTGAAACACTTTACAGCTTAGGAATTCTACTTGGCAGGGAGATTGTTATTGTAAATGGTTTTCACTGATATTGTAGAATGTTAAGATGTTGGATTTGTGTGGTACTGGATATTTGAATTTAGTGATATGTATAAACTAAAATTTAGGCAATTCATCTACATTCATATTCTGCAAGTCACCTCATGGTGTGTGATGGTTACATTGTGTACCATTGTCAGTTCCACTTATTTCAGTTGCAGGTGGTCTAAGGGAAAGTGATTGCATGTATGCCTCTATGCGGGCCCTAATCTGTTTAATTTTATACTTGTGGTTGCTTCGTCAGATATACATAGGAGGAAGCAATATGTTGGTTGACTTCATGAAATGTATGCTCTCGGAACTTTGACAGAAGGCCATACTGCGATACTGAATGTCTCTCTGCCAGCATCTGCCACTGTAGTTTCCTAATCATCACCGTGATGCTTTCACACTTATGAAGTGTGCTGCTCCCCGTTGGATCTTCTCTGCGTCTTCTGTTAACCCTACCTGGTATGGAGCATTACTCAAGTGCTGGTTGAAGGAGAATTTTGTAACTTTCTTCCTTTGTTGATGGAGTACATTTCCTGAGAATTCCTCCTGTGAAACTCAGTCTGGCATCTGCCTTACCCATGATTAATTTTACATGATCATTCCATTTCAAATAACCCCCAATGTCCACTCCCAGATACGTTTTGGAAGTAACAAGGCATAAAGTACAAGCACCAGAGACACACGGCAATCGTAAAGTCACGGACAGGAGCAACAGCCCAATACATCATCGACAAAATGCGGCCTGGCATATTACGTACACTGCAGGTTCGGGAAATAAAACCAACGGAAATCCAAGAGACTGAAAACAACAAGAAAAACAGCTACAGCTGCGTATTAAAAGGTGTAGAGCACGACGTAACGAAGAAGGAAGTTCTCGAGGCCATCCGCGAAATGAGCATTTCTGTCAAAGATGCATGGAGAATCCGTGACTTTAACAGAAAACAGGCAACAATGAAATTCAGGATCATAACTTACTGCGCGCAAACACAAGACACCCTACTCACGGAAGGTGTCTACATGTTCTACAAATGGTACAAGGTAGAAGCCTCCCACCCCCCACGCCCACAGGCAGTACAATGTATGAAATGCCTGAAGTTCGGACACTCAGTCGAAAAATGCACCGAAAAAGAATTCAAGTGCGCAAAATGCGGAGGAAAACATGACCTCAGCGAATGCCAAGCTCCGGATGCAGCAGTGAAATGTGGAAACTGCAATGGTGACCACGTGGCCTTTTCATTTAGATGCAAAGAAATGCCAAAAGAAGTGGGACCTGACCACCAAATAGCCCCAATCAAGACACTAGATACGCCATCAACTCTCCCCCAGAACACAGAAGGAATGTCAAAAGAAGTGACACTAAAAGAGGACATCATAAGGTTCACACAGCAATACTGTGGAACCTCTTCCAAGACAAGAAAGAACACATCGCCAAAACAGTCGAGGAAGTATCCAAGGCCATATTCCAAAAGCTAGTAAAAGTAACACAATCAGGTAACGGAATACATGTCACAGTCGGCCCTCTCAATCAACAACTACTAACCTAAGTAACAGAAAGAGGCAAACAACCCACAAACAAGACAAGTAGGCAAACAAAATTGCAGGTGAAAACTTAACAGGAACACACCTAAACCTCCTATACGTAAATACACAAGGGTTAAAATACAAGAAGACAATTCTAAATTACACGCTACATCGAAACAAAATACATGTATTTGGAGTAATGGAAACATGGCTAACAGATAGAGACAATCCCGAGCTACCAAGATACAACCACTATCTGAAGAACAGGACCAACAATCAAGCCAGAGGGGGAGTTGCAATTTATATCGACAAAAAACTTCCTGCAACAGAAATTCACATCCCACAACAGTTCCGAAATATAGAGGCCATAATAGTCCAAATACCTATAGCAAGGAGAGACAAACTCACTATAGCCTGCCTATACACACAACCAAGGCACCCGCTTCCAGTAGACTTTCTACGGTACCTCAACATATTTCAAAAGACAATACTGATGATGGATGGAAACGCAAGACACCATTTGCTAGGAGATACAGCAGACAACACCAATGGACTAGAACTATTCGATTTCTTAACAACAGAACCGTTTGACAGAATTCCCATAAATCAACCAACATACATTGGACACAATGGAGAATCCACCCCAGACCACGTCCTTTTCAGTATTAACATACAAGACACAATCGAACACTATGGAGTGGGGAACACAACCACGAGTGACCAGCTCCCAATATACTTCAAGACTTCCATAGCACCTGCCCCGCCACCCAGTCCAGAAACAAGGACGATCAGAAATTACAGAGCAGCCAACTGGAACAAATATCAGCAAACAATACGAGAAGAATTGATGACGCCAATCGCAATCACGGACAACCACGATCTAGAAACAGTAAACACCAGACTAGAAGCAACAATACAGAAGGCCATAGAAGAAAGTATCCCTTCGAAAGAAATACCCAACTATAAACCCACAATACCACAAGAAGCACTGAGACTCACTGAGACTCATAAGAGAGAAAAAGAAACTGTATAGAGAAATACAAAGAACCAACAACCAGGCCCTCAAATCAATCTGGAACAGGCTGAATGCACAAATCAAGCGAATAATCTCACAATACCGAGAACAGAAATGGAAGGACACATGCAAGGCGCTAGACTACAGGGATGGAGGGAAATTTTGGCATAAATTCAAAGTACTAACAGGACAGAAGAAAAAGACAGAACCCTGCCTCATAATCAACAACGAACCCACTACAGACGCTGCGAAAATAGCACAAGAATTCAAGAACAGCCTAGAAACCATACACTCCTTCCCAAGAGACCCAATGTTCGATGAAGCATATAGAATAACAGCAGAACATGAAATACTCACAAAAATCAATGCACCAACTGTCAATAACCAGAACGATGTACAACTAACTGCGCCCGTAACAGAAGAAGAATTCGTGGACGCCATAATGGGGAGAAACTCAGCTCCTGGTGACAACGGGATTCAAAGAACTCACATCAGAAAGGCACCACAAGATGTAATAATACCACTCCTCCACACAATATTCAACCACTGTCTACAAAACGAAACAACACCGGAAGAATGGAAAAAGGGAAAAATAATCATGTTACAAAAACCAAACAAGCCAAAAACAAATGCGACCTCATACAGACCATCACACTACTCAACATAATAGGGAAAACATACGAAAGAATAATAACAGACAGAATAAGAAAATCACTCCACAAATGACCCGCTTATAAGATTATCAAGCGACATTATCAAAGGCTTCAACAGTAGCCAATGCACACTCGGTATCTTCCTAGATATCGAGCGTGCCTTCGACAACATATGGCACACAGGCTTACTAACAAAACTATTAGACCTAGGCTTCCCCCCAAAAATGGTTAGGATCATCCAAGGACAAATCAGTGGGAGACAATGCAGAGTACATGTAGGCACGGAAAAATCTGAACCCTTTACACCAGAGGCAGGCATACCACAAGGCGCCATAATTTCCCCAATTATATACACCTTGTACACGTCAGACACTCCTACCACAAACAACAAAAAAGAAGCAGTGGCATTATATGCAGATGAGACTGCATATTGGGTAACAGGAGCCACCACACAAGCCATACAACGGAAGGCCAGCTCTTACATAAAAAAAGCTAGAAAAATGGATGACCGTCAACAGGATAAAACCAAATAACACAAATGGTCCTATTTAGGCACAGAAACCTTACAAAAAAGAAAAACCAGGATAAAGCAGACATAAAATTGACGCTCTGGAATGCCCCACTACACCTAAGCAATACAGCGAAATACCTCGGACTACACTTGGACAAGTACCTATATTGGAAGGCACACCAGAAGGAGGTCCTCAACAGAATTAGGAAAAGACAAGGATTAGTGCACCTGGTACAGGGAAGATTAAATGGGTGCAACACCTGAACAACAATCCATACATACAAAACATTTATAAGGCCGATACTAGAATACGGTGCCCCAGCCCTAGGAGGTATGTGTGAAACGATCGCAAACAAAATGTACGACACTGAAAGAAGACTACTTCGTAGCTTCCTTAAAGTCCACCGAATGACACTTAGGGAACAGATATACAACAGTGCAAAGATAAAACCACTACAAACAAGACTAGCAACTCTAAGGGGCAGATACGGCAAAAGGGTAATAGAAACCTGCCCTGACATGGAACACATCCTAACATCCGAAATACGAAAAACAAGAAAACCAAAATACAAGTATATACACCCGAACCGAACGATAGCTCAAAACACCACATCCCTATACCCAAACCTAGCAATGATGATGACACCTCTAACAGATGGAGAAGAAACCCCAACCCACCTCAGTGAAAAAGAACCAAGAAGAAGACACCAAAGAAACTGAAAAAATAGATCACTAAAACAAACTACAAACATAAACATTGTAGCACCCAGCCACTGCACACAGCAGTGGGATATGTAACATAGTTATAAGAAAACCTAATATAACATTCCTCTCAAATCCTTTTTATTGTTATTTAAGAAAAATGTAATAAATTTTATAACCCACCAAAATAAATGTATTGTAAATGACCAAATAAAAATTGTTGAAAACTGTAAATATGTCAAACAACTATGGCTGAATAGAGCATGTAAGCTCTCAAACAGGCCGCCCATTCTCCTTCAGAGATGGGAATGAAAAGATAAAAAAAAATTGGAAGTAACTGCTTCCAGTGTTTATATTGCATAGTTACATAATAAAGGATGTTTCTTTCTATGCAAATGCATCACTTTACACATGTGTGTGTGTTGAATTTCAATTGCCAATCCCTGAACCATTAGCGGCCTTTACACGGGCGCGCCTGCCCGGCCGCTCCTGCCGGCCGGCAGTAACGCCAGCAGAACTGCGGCGCGCCGCGTGGAGCGGCGTAGGGCTGCCCAGCAGGGGGCGCCGCGCCGCTCGCCGCGCAGGAGCGGCCCGCCTGGCGTTTCGGGCGAGTCCGAAAGTTATGCGCGGTGCGCCGTCAGGGCAGCGAGTCGCAGCTGCAGGGAGACCGTGTCCGTGCGATCGCTGCGGCTGGGATGTGCGTGCCACTTGTAATGAACCGAAAGAAGTCAAAGCGCCGTCTCTGGGTGAAAGAATAGAGGCACCGCTATACTCATTTGCCTTTAATAAGTGAACTGCGCGATAATTTCCCCGACGATTTAAAAAACTATTTACGGATGGATTGTGCCTCGTTTAACATTTTGCTAGATTTGATTAAGCACAAAATTATCGAGACAGATACAGTGATGAAAAAAGCATTTCAGCAGAAGAACGCCTAACAGCGACACTCAGGTTATCTCGTGCTCCGAATGTCATAGAAAATGCTTTCGGCATTATTTCTTCACGGTTTCGAGGGTTAAAGACAGCCATTAATATGAAACCAGAAAAAATATGTTATGTTGTTTTGGCTATCTGTGTTTTGCATAATTTTATGCGCAGAAACAGTCGTGGCTATCTATCACCATCAGTTGTGGATACAGAGACCTTCTTACTGCGCAAAGCAGATTGGTGACAAACAACGGAACTACATAGTTTACAAAATATGTTACGTAGAAATCCAAACAAAAATGATAAAGCGAATAGAGAGTTATACAAGAAATATTTTGTTTCAGAAAAGAGTGTGTCTTGTCAAGACGAAATGTTGAAATTAGCAAGAGCCTAAGAATTTTTATTTAGATGTTCGTTAATTAAGTACTGTAATCTCACAACATATATTTTTGCCTTCCTTTGTTACATCTGCGATTACGTTTGAAAAATAAAACAATTTAACTCTAACCTCTTCGTTTTCTTCGGTACGTTGCTGCTCCTCAATTACAAAAACCTCTTCTGCGGCGACACTGTCATCGAGATGCTCTTCATTTACAGCACTCTTATCGGCGTCACCCACGTATCTTTCATATTCTCCATCCATATCCGATATGCTTGACAACGTAAGCTCCTGATCCGTTATGAATGTTAGCTCATAATACCATAGATTGGGCACATAAACTTCATCACTCAACCTACCACATCGATTGCTGCCCAAAAACTTTTTCATTTCTTTTCGGAACGAACCACGTAAACTTTTTTTCCCCTTAAATTCCCTATCAGCATTATGAAAAATTGGTTTGCATAAAGTTACCAGTATATCGTATGCCTCGTTTTTTAGGTTTTTATTGGTGTAGTCCTTACTGCGAATTCCCCACAAACAAGGCTGTTGCCGGTATAATCCAACAAATTCACACAGCAATTCCTTCGTCCAACAGCGTGAATCTGTCATGGTTGTGGACTGCAGGCGCAGCCCTCTAAAGCTGTACTGTAAGCGCGGCCGTGTAAACGTGAGGACGTTCCGCGTGTCGGTTCTGCGCGAGGGACGGAGTGGCCGAATCCCCCCGGGACCGGCTCAGCCCGGGCCGCTACCTGCGTGGCGCGGCGTGGCACAAATCGGGCCGGCAGAACCGTCCGTGTAAAGGCCGCTATTGGTCAGTATGCTGTAGATCCTCCTGCAGTTTGCTACACTTTCTGCTTTCTAGAAATGACTCAGTCAAGTCACACAGTTGGTCTGGTAATCCATAGGCTTGCACTTAGTTAATGAGGCGACAGTGTGGAACAGTATCGAATGCCGTGCGGAAGTCAAGAAACACAGCATTTTATGAAAGATAGTGTATCTACTGCCCTCCGGATCTTGCAGATGAGTGGCACGAGTTGTGTTTGACATGATCACTACTTTCAGAACCGATGTTGACTCCTACAAAGGAGTTTTCAGGTCTCCAGAAATGACATAATATTAAAACATAAAAAGTGTTTCAGAATTTTGCACCTGACCAATGTCAGAAGTATAGGCCTATAGTTTTGCTCAACTGATCAATTACCCTTCCTGTAAATGGGAATGACCTGTGCCGTTTTTCAATACTTAATTTTTTACTTGTTCTCAAGACTTTGGCTACATTTATATTTGCAGTGAAGTTCTCTTTGCTTTCATAACAGTTTCCTAACTCGGTTGTTGAACCACAGTGGAACTTTTCCATCGTTCCTAATTTTACTCAGCGCATAGATATCTAGCACACATTGTACGGTGCACTTGAACTTCAGTAGTCAACACTTTCAGTGTTAGGGACAAACCTATTGTGTTCATCAGTTAAGTACACTGAAATCTAATGTTTCTCACTTTTGCCAAATAAGATAATCCACCTACCTTTCTTGACATTTCTACTTGCATTTGTATTCATTGAAGCTGTAATGGCCGTATGGTTCCTTATTCCCTGATCTACGGTAACCGAATCAAAAAGTTTGGGTCTGTTTGTCAACAACAGGTATGACACCTTATCTCCAAGAGTCATCCCTCTGTTTAACTGCTCAAAATAATTTTTTGGATACAGCACTTAGAAAAATATTTCTCAATTCTCTGTCCTTACCACACATTCATCTCATAGTCTATATCTGGTAAGTGAAAATCTCCACCTAGAACCATAACATGATTAGGACATCTATGGGGAATATTTCATAACTTTTCCCTCAGATGTTCCACCACTACTGTTGCTGAGCCCGGTGATCTATAAAAACATAAGTGATCATGTTAGAACCACTTTTCCTACTCGCCTTTGCCCAAACTATTTCACAGTATGAATTGTACTAATGTAACGCAATGTTCCACCACTACTGTTGCTGAGCCCGGTGATCTATAAAAACATAAGTGATCATGTTAGAACCACTTTTCCTACTCGCCTTTGCCCAAACTATTTCACAGTATGAATTGTACTAATGTAACGCAATGCAATCATATTCTTAATTGCTATAAACACGCCTCCCCAATCAGTGTTAAACCCGTCTCTGTGTTGTATGTTCCATTTGGAGTTCAGGAATTCATTACTATTGACATCTGGTTTCATCCAATTTTCTGTCTCTAGTGCTATGTGCGCATTGTGACAGTCTAAAAGTGAGAGCAGTTCTGGGATCTTTCCATACACACTTATGCAATTAACTAATACTATTTACCATTTCTTTCTCCATTCCACCCCCATGAACCACAGACATTGCCGAGGTGGGGTGGCTTGCGTGCCTCAACAATGCAGATAGCCGTACTTTAGGTGCGACCACAGTGGAGGGGTATCTGTGGAGAGGCCAGACAAACATGTGGTTCCTGAAGAGGGGCAGCAGCCTTTTCAGTAGTTACAGGGGCAACAGTCTGGATGATTGACTGAGCTTGCCTTGTAACATCAGCTAACATGGCTTTGCCATGCAGTTACTGCAAACGGCTGAAAGCTAGGGGAAACTACAGTCATTACTACTCCCGAGGACATGCAGCTCTACTGTGTGACTATACGATGATGGCATCTTCTCGGGTAAAATATTCCGCACGTAAAATAGTTCCCCATTCGGATCTCCGGGCGGGGACTACTCAGGAGGATGTCGTCATCAAGAAAAACAAAACAGGCATTCTACGGGCCGGAGCGTGGAATGTTCTAATCCTTAATTGCGTAGGTAAGGTAGAAAATTTGAAAAGAGAAAGGGATAGGTTAAAGTTGGATATGGTAGGGATTAGTGAAGTTTTGTGGCATGATGAACAGGATTTCTGGTCAGATGAGTACAGGGTTATCAATACAAAATCAGTTGGTGGTAACGCAGGAGTAGGTCTGATAATGAATAAGAAAATAGGAATGCGGGTAAGTTACTATGAACAGCATAGTGAACGCATTATCGTAGTAAAGATAGACACGAAGCCAACACCGAGTACAGTAGTGCAAGTTTATATGCCAACTAGCACGGCCGATGATGAGGATATCGAAAAAATGTGTGAGGAGATAAAAGAAATCATTCAGAAAGTTAAGGGAGATGAAAACTTGATTGTGATGGGGGACTGGAAGTCGGTAGTAGGAAAGGGAAGGAAATGTAGTAGGTGAATATGGACTGGGAAAAAGGAATGAAAGAGGAGATCGCTTGGTAGAATTTTGCACAGATCACAATTTAATGATCACCAAACATTTTGCTATTTTTGTAGCAAGATAACTTCTGATGGCCGAAGTAAAGAAGATATAAAATGCAGAATGGCTTTAGGGAGAAAAGCATTTCTAAAGAAGCAAAACTTGTTAACATCCAATATTAATTTAAATGTTAGGATGTCCTTTCTGAAAGCATTTGTCTGGATTGTAGCATTGTATGGGAGTGAAATGTGGCCGATAAGGAGTTCAGATAAAAAGATGATGGAAGCTTTTGAAATGTGGTGCTACAGACGTATGATGAAGATTAGATGGGTAGATCACGTAACTAATGAGGAGGTGCTTAACCATATCGGGGAGAAAAGGCATATACTGACTAAGAGAAGGGATAGATTGGTTGGACACATTCTGAGACATCAAGGAATTGTCAACTTAGCATTAGAAGGAAGCGTGTGGGGTAAAAATCGTAGAGGGAGACCAAGGGACGTATATAGTAGGCAGATTCAGAAGGATGTAGGTTGCCGAACGTATTCTCAGATGAAGAGACTTGCACAGGACAGGGTAGTGTGGAGAGCTCCATCAAACCAGTCTACGGACTGAAGACGATGACAACAACAACAACAACAACTACTACTACTACTACTACTACTACTACTTTCTCTATTCTGTTGAGACCTGACCTGAATTAGTAAACACCTTAATAGGCATGTCGAGGAATTTCTCTAACCTAAAAAAAACCCCGCATGTGCACTCCACATGTACTCCGCTACCCTAGAAGCTGCTTCCTGCACGTAGTGCAGGTCTGAACTATTCAGTGGTATCCTACAGTTCTTCACCCGATAACAGTGGTTGTGAAATTTGCACCTAAGATCATCACAGAATTGTCTGAGCCTTCCACTTGGCTCCAAGCCAGAGGTCCGAAATCAGTTCTGGGAACGTGGCTGCAAATTGATAGCTCCGCTTCCACTGCGAGAGTGAGGCTAGCTGTCTTCACCAAATCCGTCAAGTCACCTGAAGCAACTGTGGATGACCTCCGAACACAGGTGGCAGGAGTCTCTGATGTCAACATCAGCAATGATTTGCAGCTGGGTGCACCCAGTGCTCTCTTATCGCCTCCAGCAGATCCACCTGCACATCTTGGATGAGACCCCCAGCAAACAGAGTGCAAAATGGTATACTTTCTTGCCTTTACTGTTATTTCCCTAAGAGGCTCAATCACCTGATTGACCTTGGAGCTCCCTATGACTAATAAACCCATCCTCTGCATCTGTCCAGACCTGTCAGAAGTATTGGCCACTGCTGCAACAGGCAAGACAGAAGAAAGGTAGATGCTCAAGGCTGACAAGAGTTAGATGCATTATAAGGACAGGAACTACAGGTACTTGAAGTTTTGGGAGGAGTTGTGGGATCAAGGGGGATAAGGGGATATTGGGTGGTAGGAGGGGAGGTATACCCCGATCACAATAGCAAAGTGATTGACGTCTAGCCATTTGCATGGCCACTACCTCAGCGAGAGCCGATCGGAGAATGTGCTCGGTCACACCTTCTGTTCATCCACTGTTCCAAAATCTTGCTACTACTACAGGTAGAGGCTGCCGTAGGCAGTCGCAGATGACACTCGCGGCCGGTAACAGCTCGTGATCAGTTTTGTTTTGTCGTGTGCTTTGTCTCTCTGTGTGTGGAGTTTATTTTGTGCTGCAAAATGTTGGACTCACTTAGTGAGAGCGTGCAGAAAAGTGAGGTGGCCAGGCTTAAGCTTCAACAATCTGTTTTGCATGCTCAGACACGGGAGTGTGTGTGTTCAGTGCGTGAATATTATGAGAAGGATAGAGCCAATGGTGCAACCCTGTGGCCTCTAATGAAGGTAGTGGAAAGAACTGCAGAATATACATAAAAATACTGTTGTAAAAATCTTTGAAGAAACATACTGTGCAGAAGAAGACGAGCCAGACTATAGAAACCAGGAAAAAAAAGGAGAAGAGAAGCATGGATAATAAATTTTGACTCTTTCCAACAAGATGCTGCTCACCATCACATATATGGATACTAGGAGAGAAAGGAGCACCCCACTACCGAGAAACTGTGTTACTCTTCGTGAGGCAGAGTTATTCAGTAGCAGCAAGACATATTTGTTAAAAGTTGTGAAATCTCTTGGCTTTCGTTACAAGAAGTATGGGTGCAAAATTATCATGGAAAGGGGTGACATTGTCGTGTAGCGTTGTCATTTTTTAAGAGAAATAGTTAAAGTGCCATTTCGAGATATTGTATGGCTCAACGAAACGTGGGTAAATGCCGGACATTCCATTAAAAAAGACTGGACGCATGACACTATGTGTGGCAGTTCTTCTGTTTCTGTGGGCAAGGGCTTACGGATCATTGTACTACATGCAGGGATTTCATCTAGGTTTTTTACCCAACTGTCTTCAGGTTTATAAATCCCAAAAAGCTAATGATTATCACAAGGAAATGAACCACAACATTTTTCTCCAATGGGTCAAGGGACAGCTTCTACACAACGTAAATCGTCAGTCTGTGATTGTAATGGACAATGCTCCATACCATTCGGTAATTAAAGATAAAGCTCTGACAATGGTGATGAAAAAAGCCAACATTATTGAATGGTTGAAGCACCACAGTGTGAACTTTTAAGATGACTTAAGTAAGGTGGAGCTTATGGAAACAGTGAAAGAGAGGAAGAAGAAGAAGAAGAAGAAGAAGAAGAAGAAGAGAGCCACAGTTTCAACAGTACGTTGTTGACGAAATTGCTAAAGAACATGGACTCAGGGTTGTTAGGCTTCCACTGTACCATTGCCACTTCAATGCAATTGAAATGATTCGGGCACAAATAAAACATTACGTGGCGACCAATAACAAAAGGTTCACAATTGCTGAAATTCAGAAATTGTTAGAGGAAGCAGTGGCACAAATAACACCAGAGAAGTGGAGTAATGTTGTGCACCACACAGAAACAATTATTAAAGACGCTTGGAAAAATGAAGTGAGGATAGAAAATAGCATTGAGAACGTCATCATATCCTTGGGCAATTCCAGTGACTCTTCCATGGATGACAGCACAGACAATAACAGTGACAGAGAAGAAAGTGACTGAACTAAGTGGCATTTACCCTTTGCCATAATTTGTCATGATTTTGTGTGTGTCATATATAAGATTTTTGACTGAATGGTGTATAGCACTTTTCCAAACTACGTCTCATCTTGATAAGGCACACTTCTCTCACATGTATCATAGTGTGTGCAGACTATAGTGATTGGTAAGTACTGAAGTAGTTTCTTTTATTCTAATATTGTAAGTTACTGTATTATCGTGAACGATTCAGATCCATTTCAATACCGTAATGAATACGCCAGCACGAAATCGTTATTCTTATAGTAGAAGACAGTAAATTGTTTTATGAAATCGTTAAGATGTCGAAATATTAGGAAATCTGTATTATTTTATATGGAGGAGTGTGTTCATTAGGCAAAACTGATATTATGATTGTTTACACATTTTCAAAACGCCACATTAAAAGGTTGCACGGTAGGCAGTACGAAGCCGCAGCACACAGCTGTTGCTGCTGCAGCCATGCTGTGCTCACACGCACAGCCGAACTGACAATGTCGCACCCCTCCACACTCAGCTGTGCTCAGCTGTCAATCACTTTGTTATCCTGATCAGGGTATAGTAGTATGCATGCCTGCCACTCAATAATTGCCCCTCCTCCCATCTGACACATTGCAAGGTTCAAGTGCAATTTATGCATATACGACTGGCATTTGATGTGTACATGTTGCCAAATGCGCAATGAATGATGGGATGTGAAGGCAGTCAATCAGGAGTCATATTTGGGTGGCCAGTAAGAAATAGCTACAGTCTTTATGGTTTGCAAACATGTAGTACTCATAAGGATAATTAATATACTCCCCGGACAAGGGTAAATCAAGAACCTGTCAGCTGTATAGCAGGAGCAGCATTAATTAATTATTTGTTTCATGGTGGACACAAAATTTTCAATGTCCAGCTTTGCAACTTAGCTGAAAATCACAAATCCCACAAACAAAATATTTCAGTGTTCTGCACTGGGTGTAGAAAGTTTAAGTTCCACATAAGCAACTCCGAAAATTATAAGTTCTCTAACTTCAGTGAAAAAATCCAAGTACCTAGTGACAGTCTAGTCACTCGACTTATATACTCGTCATCGCACTATGAACAACACGCACACACTGTCTCCAAACCAAAATGTCCATCCCCTTAAATACCCTCGTAGTGATACTCTGGAGTCAAATCGTGGTCTGTTCAATAAAAATATCCTTTTTTACACTTAATATAAATGATAAAAAATATGTTGTATATCAATAAAACAGAAACTTTCCACTTAATTTGGAAATGTCATCAGAATTTGTATACATGATTTGGTTTTTAAATTATTTAATAAATACGAAGTTTTCATAATCTTTGAAAATTATATTTCAGCCCTTTATTCAAATTCCCTGGGTTTGAGAAAAAAAGTATATACAGCATGTAACATTACTGAATGATGGCTTTCATTTGAGCCCTTGTGTGAGCAGTTTGCTCAAAGCATTTCCAAAATACACATTTTACAAAATTATTATTTAAGGCCAATATTCAATTTACTATATCTCAAAAACTATTAATACGACTGGAGGCGCGTTCATATGAGCGCAACCAGCTATTCTTCAGCTTCAAAATGAGCATACAAGCACCTTCGTATCATATTATGTTAGATATTGTTTCACCCAAAAACGGGTCCTCTCCAGCGGCGGCCACCATTTACACAGTTTTAACCGCTGTTTTTTCGTCATGTGATTGTTACGCCTAAGCGATACTCATCAGAATTGTTGCCATCTGTCAGTCAGCTCCTGAACTCGGTCAACTCATCTGTCAGATTGACACACAACCATCTTGTTTTTGCAAACTGTCATAACACACGCCAACTCTATGCGCATGAGACGCGGAATCTCATTGGCAACATAGCTTCACAAGGCTTGTCACCTTACAGCTGGACAATCGTCGTTTCCTCATCTGGAGAGAAAGTAGAATTCTGAACAATCCTGATTATGTGCAGGAAACATCACCATATCATTGTGATGGATGATTGGTGTGGGCATGAGACAATATTGGCAGACGTACGAACCTTTATTACATTTAGAATGGCGCATTGACTGCTCAGAGGTATAAAGACAAGATCCTTCCACATTTTGTTGTGCACTATGCTGGTGCCATAGGAGATGGGTTCCTTCTGGTGGATGATAATGCTTGTATGCACAGAGCTGCTCTGGTGGACAGCATGCTTGAAGCTGAGGGAATTGAATGAATGGAGTGGCCAGCTTGTTCGTTGGACTTAAACCGGATTGAGCATGTCTGGGATGCACTTGGCAGACACATTGCAGCCAGACCAGCACCTCCCACAATGGTTGCAGAGGTGGATATTGCACTCATCGAAGAATGGCCAAATATCTCTCAAGAACTGATTGATAATCGCACACCGTCCATGCCACTCAGGTATGCAACTGTACTGACCATCTGATGTTGCTCTAAGTAAATGCCATGTAAACCTCAAGTACAGAGTTGAGACAGCAAAATATCGTACTGTATCATGTACAAATTACAATTATAACCAATATCTGAATAAAGTACATTACCATATGTATATTGTGTATAATATCTCACCTGATTTACTAATAGTTTTGAGCAGTGTAGAATAGATGTTTGACTTGCCAGTCATATATCTTAACTTTGAAGTTATCATATGGCTATGATCTAGCCAATTCTAAAAGTGTACTAAACACTTTTAAATTTGTTTGTTATTTGATGAGGGTTCATCGTTTTTGTCAGTTTGTGCTTTGGTATATCCAGGCGCGGTTTTGGTCTGGTATTGTGCCAGTGTATTTTTTCTCTAGCTCTGAAATAGTTTATTTTGACATATAGCAGATCTATGAAAAAGTATAAATTTATGACAGTTAACAACTTGTGATTAATAAAGAGTGGATGGCAGTGTTCCTTATTCTTATTACTACTTTTGAATTTTCAAAATCTCACTGACATAGCTTGAATGTCTCCATAACAGTATTTCATACCAGATGTGAGACTGTAGCAGGCCAAATTATGCTACAGTATCTTCAGATACTCGTCTTTGACTGCACCTTTCGGTTTCCGTATTAAATAGCATACTCTTGCTATTTTCTTGCAGGCCTGACTAATGTGTTCCTTCCAGTGTAATTTAGAATCATTGTGGAAGCCTAACAATTTTAATTGATATACTTTGCACATCCACAGTTATACATGGAATTAATTCCTATGTTTTGTCATGATTATATAGAAGTTCGATAGACAGAAAACATTTCATTGCTTTTCCTAACTTTCTGTGTGTTGTATGATGCAGTTCTGTTATATTATGGCGTGTATTGAGCAGTGTTTTGTCATCTGCATAACACACAATTGCACTTTATCCTACATGATACGGTAGATCATTAGTCCCAATTGTGAACATAAAGGGGCATAGGACTGAACCCTATGGTTCTCCTGTTCCAACCTCTCTCTGTGAGGAGCATCTATTTTGAATTGTAAATATTGCCTTTTTTTGCTGAGATATGATTTAATTATTGCTAAGGATGAGTTGTTTATTCCATAATATGCTTCATCTGATTGTAGGTGGTCTGTCTTGTGTGGTTTCATATAAGACTTTGCATTTAATGTGGAAACTGATTCAAAAACAGTTCACTGAAAATAAAAGGGAGAAAAATGAGTATTATATGTCTGTGGAGATTCAGTTTTCTTAGAAAGAAGTGACTTCAGAAACACTTCTACTGAATTAAAAGACACCACAGTTCTTGAAATCTAGTGCCAGTAATTTGGATTATTCACTAAATAAATACCCATGAGTAAAGAAAATCTTCTTAAGTGTAACACCTGTTTACCAAGCTCTGCTGGAAAAGAGCATCCATTTTCATTTGAGGGAATGATCATTGGAGGGGGAGGGGGGGGGGGAGAAAAAAAGGAAAAATTAATGGTGAATTGTTTAAGAAAGTAGTTATTTTGAAATAAATAAAAAAAAGATTACAGTACTGTATTTTAAAACAAAGTATTTTAATAAAAGTATTTGGAAATATTTATTTGGTGTTTGAAATAGAAAACTTCAAAAGTATTTAGAGTTCATATTTAAATCCTTTTTAAAAAGTATTTGATAAATTTCTCCTCACGTAACATGTCAAGACATAAGCCGCGCACTTATTATGTGAAAGTCACAAAGCTAAAGTTACATCAAAACAAAAATTTAGTGGTGTTAGTGATAAATGACACATTACAACAAAAGGCTACAAACTTCTATGTGGGACTTGTTTGCAAAATAAAATGAGGAAGTATTTCTACTTGGATTTGAAAATTTTGGACTTTCTACTCAATATATTCAGTTCTGCCTCAAGCATGTTCACAAAGGATCATGTAGAATGGTGCACACCCATCTGCATCAGATTATCAGATAAGGAAGTATATTTATAGTAATTAATGTTAGAATTTTGAGACACCTCAACACGTGCTTCATGAAATTCATGGTTATGATGCCACAAATGATTCTGAATAATCTTTTTCCAGGCTAAGAATGTACTTCATCATTATATATACTTGTTCCATAATTACAGCACAATAACATACACTAGATTGAAACTAAGCAAAGCATTTTAATTTGAGTCAATGAAAGTTATTTTTATGATAAAGATATGACAATTCAGTTCCTGCACAACATTCAAGAAAGTGTTTTGTGTTAATCGGTCAAAGGAAATTAAACATGCAACTTCAATGATTATTTGATGATCTTGTGACAAAGTGTGTACAGTGTGTTCTGTTACATTATGTCAACTGCAATTCATTAATAATTTGTTGCAGAAACGGTTTGTAAAAGGGCTACGTCAGTTTGGAAAAAATTTCTTTAGGATTCGGAAGGATCTTCTACCTCATAAGGACACTGTGAGTGAAAATTCATGTCCATTATTGTAATCCAGTTGCAACAGTTCAGATATTATAAGAGTTATATTAAATTTGAAACTATTTCAGAGTGAGTCATTTAATATTTCTTTGAAATATAATTTTGTTTACCTACAGCCTGAGTTGGTGGAATTTTACTATTTGTGGAAAAAAACACCAGGGGCTAACAACAATCGACCTCATCGACGTAACCGCAGGCAGGGTTCTCTTCGGCGAATTCGAAATACAAGAAATGCTAGAGGGCAACCTAAAGAAACAGATGCAAGCTCTCCTGCAAGTATGTTTTTAACACTGTAGTGTATGTTAGAATTCATGTAATAATTTGTAGATTATCTCAGGATTGATTGTTATTACTCTATTTCTCAGATACTTTTTTCAAAATGTTTGAAATGTTAAAAAATTATTTTGGTATCTATAATACATTTTCTTTCTTTTTTGTTTTGTTTTTGAGTTGCGTATCATCTATGTTGCAGCCGTGGGTGCATCAAGGCCATCACCACAAACTCCAAAGGAAAATGGTATGTTTAGTATTATTTATTATTTGTCATTTTATTCTCATAATTAACTGATGGACTGATAACCGTTGCTGTTTAGTCCCTTCCAAAAACCAACCAATTAACTGATGATCAGACGTTTTTACGATGTTTATATTTAGTGATTTATTTTCTAAAGGTTTTTTTGTGCAGTGCTGGATGTAAGTGCCAATGGACAAACATACCTGTTAACTATCCAGATTTAGGTAGAACTCTCCAGATTTTTCACCTTTTTCCTGCCTCCTGACTTTTCCATTATTCCTCCCTATTTTTACTTCTCATTGTGATTATGTTAAAAAGAGTTGACTGGCTGTCATTTCAGAATGATGTCTATTCCCTGCAAAGGGGCTCGAAGAGAAAAGAGTAGCCGTGAAAGAAGTTCAGTAATTATATGGTAATGAGATCAGGAAAACTTTGAATCACGTGGGCACCAATTGGCTTTCTGTGAGCAAATGTTTATTTTGGGTATTGGAACAGTGGAAGCCTTTGACCAGCTTGTTCAATTACAAGCGAGTGTTTTGTGTTTTTGTAACCAATGTATACCGTTGCAAGATCATAGAAAAATGATAAATGAACCACAGTTTTTGATCATATCTCCTGATTTTATAAACTGGATATTCAGATTTTTTACATTTTGAAGGTTGGCAGCTATTGAGAAATGTTGATGATAGACAGGCTACTAGGCTGATGATTTTATGATGGACAAAATTCTGTATGTTGTTTTGGTGAAGAGTTGTACCAAGATGTACTCTGCAAAAGTGTCCTTTGATCACTGCTGTTTAAGTGATGTAGTAATGACTTGACTGAAATTCTAACGAACGATGATCTAAGAGGAACTCTGCTGAAAACTAGATCATTCAAATATCCAGCAGAGTTTGATAAGGATTTCATAATTGCACAGAGATTGACAGTGTTCTCTGGTTGTAGAGAAATTTAAAACCACAATCTTCACAGAATATAAAAGTGGATCAGCATATGGCTAATGAGTAAGGGCCACGGTGGAATAGCCATGTGCACTAAGGCACATTGCTGCCGGTGTGTAGCCGTTCACCGTCAGAGGTTCGATTGCTACATTGTGTGTGTGTGTGTGTGTGTGTGTGTGTGTGTGTGTGTGTGTGTGTGTGTGTGTGTTCTTAGGATAAGTTAAAGTAGATTGTAAGTTTTGGGACTGATGACCACTGCAGTTAGGTCCTATAACTTTACAAACAACAGCTAATGATTAAGGTGGCATATGTTGTCGTAAAAATTTCTGTGAGGAGTTCAAGAATCTAGTCACATTGTGTTAGGGACTGGGAAACTGCTATTTGAATATATTATCCAGGCAGTTAAAGCATTGATATATTTGATGAAATGTATAACACTGGTACTGACTTGTGTAGTATTATTTTTATTAGACAACTAGTTTAACTCTTCGATCATGTTCACAGTAGTAGGTATTCCTGTATGTTGTAAGGAATTCACAAACTTTTTGCCCATATAGATACAGTGCCCTATGTGGTATTTGACTTCCATGTTACCAAATTTTTCAGAAGTGCTTGCCATTTGAGGAAAGATACTGTGCATGATGTGTCATATATTTACTGTATGTTAAGACTTAGGCATCCATTATGGAAATGACTTGTAACTGCACCCTACATCCAGCCATTAGGCAAGGACTCCTTTATGGTACACTGGTAACATCCATTGTGCATTGTCACCTCCTGCACCCACTATCATAATGGTCTTATCTGACACCTACATCCAGCTCAGTAGCCAGTCCATTGTGGGGGCGTCAGGTACCCTCTTGGTTGTAATTCCTGACAATACAGGGCTAGCACTGCTGATGCCTGAGCTTTGAACTCCTCACACATGCCAAGCAGTAGATGCCCGTCTACCTGGGGCATTACATTCCCGGCGATGATTATCTCACCAGGTGACACTTGCTATGGCTGGGTGGCACCCATGAGGAGAACCTGTGGTCGGAGTGGGTTACATCAGGGCGGATGACCTGCAATGAAGTGATCACAATCTGGTAATGCTGGTGGTTGTTCAGCTACTGTCGTATCTAAGTATTCCCCCAGAGGGCCCACAGCTCTTTTGTGGGTGTGGGTGTGGCGTGCATTTACCTGAACTGAAGTAGCCCTTCTTCTCTCCCGGGATGCTTCACACTCAAAATTCCTTGCCCCGGGTAGACAAGTAGGGCACGTCCATACCCCCTGCTAAAGGACAGGCCCAGGGAGGGGTGATTACCCGAGCTGATACCTTCCGACTATGCCGATTGGTCCCTCCATCCATTTCTCGGGAGGTGTGAACAATCACCTAAGGCGGGTTAGCCCTCAGTGAGGGCCTCCATTAGCAAGGAGTGCACCATCGGAAACGCTGGTAATCATGGGGGACATTTCCGCAATGATCTCTCTCTCTTCTATCTTGACTTCGACCCAGAAACAAAAGTTAGATGAACCTCAGTCAAAGAAAACATTACCAAATGTTCTTAAGTTTTTACTGGTTACTTGAACTGATGGTCATAGTTTCTCAATAGTAAATCCTTTTATCATTCAAAGGGGTGTTGATGCAATTGCAGGTTCTGTGAAAACATGTTCTCGCCACCGAAATTGAACTTTGTTGGTGGAAACGGACAGTGTCTTCCAGGCACAGGAACTGATTCAAGCCACGCTCCTGCACACCTTCCCTGTCAAAGTGGAAGCTCACCGCACCCTTAACTTGTTATGGGAGGTAGTCTACACTCAATCTCTTGATGGGTTATTGGATGAAGAAATCAAAGAGTACTTGACTGATCAGGCCATAACAGCCATCCATAGAATGATGAGAAAGGTTGACAAAGAATTCGTACCGACTCGTATTTTTGATATTTGACAGAGTGGATCTTCCTTCCAAGGTAAAAGCAGGATATGAAATAATCTCCGTTCACCTGTATGTACCATATCCTACGTGCTGTTACCAATGTCAGAGGTTTAATCATACCCACCAGTCTTATCCCAATGCAGCCAAATGCGTCACCTGTGGCAGAGACGGTCATGAGGGTGACTGTTCACCTCCATCCCTCGCTGCATCAATTGCATGGGTGACCATGCTGCTGCTTCCAGGAACTGACTGTCTACAAAGACAAGCGGTTAATCCAAGAAATCCAAGTGAAGTAAAAAGTGTCAACCTCTGCTGCTCAAAAGATACTAGCCAGTAGGAAGCCCATTGTGCTCCCAGCGGTTAAATACAGTGCTGTCCTTGCCTCTCCTCGACCTACTAAGGAGGTAGGCACACAGACATTAGACTTTACTTTTAGTGACACGGTTGTAAGATTAGCCAGCCCCCAGAAGGCCTGTTCAACCTCCCCACTCTCTTCCTCTCACCAAACAACCCAATCATCATCAGCTTCTCACATATCATGGGCATCTAAACCGGATACCCAGAATTCCAAAAAAGAGCCTGTCTGTGAAGACTTCTTACGAACTGAGCCTCCACAACCATCACCCGCACACGTCACATCATCATTCTTCTAAAAAGGCAAACGAGAAAAAGAGTTCCTCTCCTTTCCCGCCATGGCGCGACTCATCTGTCACGCCAATCGGCAGTCTTCCTCTGTCTTGTTGGCGGGTTGCGCTACTGCTAGCCGATTAGCTGGCCCTTCACTACCAGAGGAAGCTGCCCATGCCAATAAACCCAGGAAGGCGGCAGAAACTCTAGATGAACCATTGGGACATGACTCTCCACCTGTCTATTTCAGTAGTACCCTCCCTCGAAGTCAGGCCCTCAGCGGCCATTGAGGTGATCTCCTTTAGTGTTTTTCTTCTTTTTCTACTCTCACTTCCTTCTTGGACCTCCTTCAATGGAATATTCAAGGAATTCGTTTCAACAGAGAGGACTTAAAACTACTCTTTAGATTGCACTGTCCGCTCTTAGTTGGTCTTCGGGAAACGAAGTTACGACCACACAACATCAGTTTCTCACAATATACCTCCGTGTGCTTTGACCTGCCACCTTGGAAGGTATTCCAGCCAATGGAGGGGTTATGATGCTCGTTCAAGAAGACACATATTACCATACCAGCTCACTGCACACTCACAGGCAGATGCTGTCTGCATCACTCTCCCTGCCTTTTCCTTTTCACTTTATAATATCTATACCCCATCGTCGTCTGCCTTTACCAGGGCAGATGTGCCGCAATTCGTTGCTCAGCTTCCTACCCCTTTTTTGTTGATTGGCGACTTCAACACCCAACACCCTGTATGGGGTTCGCCAGCCTGTTGCTAGAGAGGCTCCCTTTAGTGGACCTTTTCAACCATCTTAATTTTGCCTGCCTCAACACAGGTGCACCAACCTTTCTTTCAGACTCAACGCATACCTATTCTCACTGGGACCTCACAATACGTATTGCTCAACTTGCATGTCGGTTTGAGTGGTATGCTCTCTGTGCTATGTACTCAAGCGACCATTTCCCCTGTATAATCCATCTCCTTTGTCATACCCCATCTCCGTGTTCCACTACCTGGAACATCTTGAAAGCTGACTGGGGATTTTTTTCCTCCATGGCGGTTTCCCACTATCAGAATTTTTCCAGCTGCGACAGTCAGGTCGAATACCTCACGGAAGTTATTCTCGTCTCTGCCAAATATTCCATACCATGTACTTCGTCTTTTCCACATAGAGCCAGTCTCCTGGTGGACTGCGCATGTAGCGATGCTATTTGAGCCTGGCAATGTACTCTTGTGCACCTTCCAATGCCACCCAATGATGGCGAACTGTATCAGTTACGAATGTCTATGAGCACAATGCCGTCATGTCATCAAGGAAAGCAAAAAAGCTTGCTGGACTGCTTTCACTAGTGTGTTTAACAGATTTACTCCTCCGGTTGTTTGGGTGGCCTGTGCCTGTTATCTGGCACTAAGGACCAATCCCTGAGTTTAGCAAATGAAGTCTTCGTGGACCCTGCTGATATATCCAACGCTTTAGGCTGATCTTTTGTGGTGATTTCAAGCTCTGTTCATTACCACCCTGCTTCCTCCCTCGATAACAGACAGAGGAGGCACATCAGCTTTCCTTCCACTCTCTGAATCGTGAAAGTTATAATGCCACCTTCACCATGCAGGAGCTCGAACGTGCTCTCACCCTGTCCCGGTCTTCTGCTCCAGGGCTCGATGCCATTCATATTCAGATGGTGAAGGACCTTTCTCATGCGGAAAACGTTTACTGTAATCTTCATTGTCTTGTTTTGGCTGCATTTCTAAGTCTTCTTCTAAAGTTAAATTATTTTTCAGAGACTGTTGACTGTTATCTGCCTCTGTATCATCTTCAGTTTGCACATTTTCAGCATCATCTTTATTGACTCCTTGTACGTTTATCATTTCTTGTCTTATCTTATTCTTTTTTCGGTATTACAAATGTAGGATTGGGCGTGTTCAAATCTTGCTCATATTTTTTTGGATGCTGCAAGTAAATCAACTTCACTACACCTTTCTTTCACTCGTGCACATAGTGCCTCGAGTAGCTCATTGCTTAAAACTGTGCCTTGCTTCTCCAACTTCTCTAAAATAAATCGAAATGTGTCTGCAGTTATTAGGGCAGACTCTCTTCTGCTCAGTGTTTCGACACCCAATTTAAAGGGCTGCAACATCTTGATGCCAATTTTGATTTTGTACCATTCATTGTCTGTAAATTTGATGTCAGATTCTATGTCGATGAGAGCCTTCTCAGTGCAAACTTTGGGACTGTAACACATGCTGCGAAGTGATTTTTAGGTGGCAAATTTGAAAGAATTTGCGTGATTTTATACTTGTGGATCCACAGGCTGTTGCGGGATTCTGCAGTTCCTAAAATTATGCTGGATTGCGGGACCCCACTTTGCTGGATTGCAAACACTAACCACTGCACTCTATGACTTCCGATACTTAGAATGAGTTTCCTTTTCCGCACCTATAATCACATATGGACTGAAGGTCAGATTCCCACAAGTTGGCGTGAAGCCATTGTTGACAAACAACTTCCTTCCAGTTATCGCCCCATTTCTCTTACCAGCTGTCTCTGTAAGGTGATGGAACGCACGGTTAACGCTTGGTTGGTTTGGCTCCTTGAATCCTGATGCCACCTTACCAATGTCCAGTGTGGTTTTCGTCGGTACAGCTCTGCAGTTGACCTCCTCGTTACCTTGTTGACTTTCATTATGAATAACTTTTTGAAAAAGTGCCAGATGGTGGCTGTGTTCTTTGATCTGGAGAAGGCCTACGACACCTGTTGGAGGGCAGGGATTCTCCATACCATGCATACCTGGGGCTTTTGCGGCCGTCTCCCCTTCTTTAATCGTGTATTTTTAACAGACCAAAGTTTTCGGGTAAAAGTGGGCTCTGTTTTGTCAGACCCTTTTTGCCAGGAGAATGGAGTGCCACAGGGCTCTGTTTTAAGTGTGGTACTTTTCACCATAGCAATCAACCCAATTATGGACTGTCTCTCACCCGACGTTTCTGGTACCCTCTTTGTGGATGATTTCACAATCTGCTGCAGCACTCAAAGAACATGTCTATTGGAGTGCTGTCTCCAGCAGTGTCTTGACCGTCTTTGTTCTTGAAGCATCGCAAATGCCTTCCGTTTCTCCAATGAGAAAACAGTCTGCATCAACTTCTGGCGATAAAAAGCGTTCCTTCCGCCATCTCTACATCTAGGACCCGTTGCTCTCCCATTCGTGGAGACAATGAAATTCTTAGGACTAACGTTGTACAGGAAACTTTGTTGGTCTCCACATGTGTCTTCTCTGGCTGGCCATTGTACACGTTCCCTTAATGTCCTCCGTGTTACAGTGGTATGTCATGGGAAGCTGATAGAACCGTCCTTCGTCACCTTTATTGGTCCATAGTCCGATTGAAGCATTGTTTATTCATCTGCTCGGCCATTCATCTTGCGCCGTCTTAATTCACCATTGGGGGTTATGCCTAGCGATTGGAGCCTTCTATACCAGCCCTATTGAAAGCCTCTATACAGAAGCTGCCGAATTACCATTGCACTATTGGCGTGAAATATTACTCTGTCGGTACGCATGTCGGATGCTGTAGATGCCCAAACACCTACTCTACCCATCATTTTTCAATGACTCCCTCGATCGCCAATATGAATGAGGTGTCTGCATCTGCACTATTGCCTCATAGAGTTCGTTTCCGTTGCCTGCTTCAGCAACTCGATTTCACCCTCCCTGATACCCTTCGAATGGATGTAAGCCCAACATCACCGAGGCTTCAGGCACAGGTTCACATCCACCTCGAACTCGGCTCGCTCCCAAAGGAGAGTACCCCGGATTTGGTGTATCGCTCAAGATTTGTCGAACTTTGTTTTCAGCTTGATGATAACATTTTCATATATAGAGATGGATCTGAGAACACTGATGGTGTCGGTTCCGCCATTGTCAGCTTTCAATACAAGCTCATCGAACAATGCTCAAATTTCACAGCTGAGCTTTTTGCTATCTATCAGGCAGTCCAATATGTTCGCTGCCACCATCACCCTTCTTATGTCTTCTGTTCAGATTCACTCAGTGCCATTCAGAGTCTTAGAGACCCGTATCCAGTCCATCCTGTTGTACACCGAATCCAATGCTCCCTTCAATTGGTAGCTGAAGATGGCTTTCGCGTTCGCTTCCTGTGGGTACCTGGCCACGTAGGTGTGCCGGGGAATGAGGCTGCTGATGCTGCGGCCAGGGATACCATTCTTCTGCCTCGGACAGTTACCGTTTGTGTCCCATCAAACGACATTTGAAGGGCTATTTGCTGGTGCATTATCGCATCATGACATAGGCTGTGGTCTTCGCTTCATGCCAATAAGATTAGAACAATAAAACCGATCCCGACGGCTTGGAAGACCAACTCTCGCCCCTCTCGGTGGGAGGAGGTCATCTTGGCTCGGCTGAGAATCGTTCATTGCCGGTTCAGCCACCGACACTTACTAACAGGCAACCCCCCACCATTGTGTTCCTGCGGTCACCCGATGACAGTGTGCCATGTTTTAATGTTCTGTCCCAATTTTTATCATCTTCGTGTTGCAATAAATCTGCCATCCACTTAGGAGGAAATTTTAACCGATGACGCACAGGCAGCTGCTAGAGTTTTGCATTTTATACATATGACTAATATGTCCAAGGACATTTAATTCCTTCTATTGCTATTTTTTATTCCTTGTTTTAGTGATGTTCTGAAATTATCCTTATCGGCACCTCTTTTAACTTTTTATTTTTTTATAGTCAATCTAGGGTCAGAATCGGGTGCTAATGCCCAATGCAGTTGTGTGCCCCAAAAAAAAAAAAAAAAAGGTCCTGTGCAGTGGAACCCTTTACTTCATGGCTATTATAAAAACTGTTCAGTCTGTTACAGGGTATTGAGTGCTGTCTGCCTCTATGTCCTCGCCACTGTCCCCAGTGCCCCCATGTATCTCCACACAGCTTTCAAACTGCTTTCAAGGCAGTGGCTGTTAGAATCTGCACAACACAGGAATTTACAATCTGTTCTGTATATCTTTCCTCGGATGAAGTTCTCTCTCCCACCGACTTTGCCATTTCCCCTGCCATTTCTCCTTTTGGGGGACTTCAGTGCCCCCCACCCTCTGTGGAGTAGAACCCAGAGCACGGACCGTGGTAGGGACATTGAAACACTGTTGGCACAGTAGGATATTTGCCTTCTCAACACTGGTGCTATCACACATTTTAGCATCACACGTGGCACATACACAGCAATTGACCTGTCTCTTTGCAGTCTGAGCCTCCTCCCAAATCTTAGTTAGAGGGTCCACGACTACCTTTGTGCTTGTGACCACTTTCCTATCTTTGTGTTGCTCCTTCAGTTTCAACCTGCAGATGGCCTGGCCCAACGGTCTCTCTGTAGGGCTGATTGGCTGGCTTACACCTCAGCTTCTGTGCATGGTAACTGTGCGGCTTCCAGCTGATGTTAATATGGGGGTTTAGCACGTCACTGCGGTCATTATTTCTGCCGCTGAGGCAACTGTCCTGATTGCCCTTGCTCACTGCAGTGTTAGTTGGTGCCTTGGAGGACAGTGGAGATCGCTTGATTGCTTTCAAAACAGCTCCAGGCCTGAGTTTGGTGACTGATCCAGCCGAGTAAGTAGGACTGTTTGGAGAGGTATGTTGCCATTGTCAGTTCTTGTGCCTCCCCGTCTCAGGTGTGATCACAAGTTTGGTACCTATTGGACTTTCGACTAAAGGTGGAAATCTCATCTCTCTTCATTCAGGGTACCCTCTGCACTGACTCAATCATTACCTCTGAGCATATGCATAGCTTTACGCTCTTAGTTCTTTGACTGCAACCTACTGCTCGGTTTTCTTCACCCTTAAAGAGTGGATTGTTATTAAGTGATGTTTCATGTGCATTGCTGGGAGTGGCACAACACCCCATATAGTAAGTGTTCACCCTGTTCAGTCATCTCTGGGCAGAGGGTGTTTTTCCATTTCAGTGGCAGGATAGCATCATTTCCTGGTGTTGAAACCTGGTGCAGATCTGCTAGCAATTGAGAGCTACTGCCATATCAACCTCACCAGTGTTTTGTGTAAGCTCCTTGAACATGTAGTGAGTCAGCAGCTCATGTGGATCCTTGAAGATTGGTAACTCCTGGTTCCACAATATGGGGGTCTTCCATCAGAGATGCTCCACTATTAACAACTTGTAGTATTGGAATCTGCTATCTGTACTGCTTTCATTAAGTTTGAGAATCTTGTGGCTGGCTTTTTTTATCTACAGAAGGTGTATAATACCACCTGTTGCCATCATATCCTAGCTACACTGTACGAACGAGGCTTACAGTGTCTTTATTCTAAACTTCCTTTCATTTCGCTTCTTTCAGTTTAGGTTTAGTACTTCGCTCAACAAACTCAATGTTCAGGAGAACGGTGTTCCGGAGGGCTCTGTCCTTAGTATTCCCCTCTTTCTACTTGCAATTAGTGGTCTTGTTGTTGCAGCGGGGTCATCAGTTTCTTCCTCATTGTTTGTCAATGACTTCTGTATGTATTTCAGTTCCACTAACATTGGTATGTGGATGGTGGCTGCAGGGAGCCATTCAAAATGCGCAGTCCTGGACCTTGGCCCATGGTTTCCAATTCTCTACATCAAAAACCCAGGTTATGCATTTTTGTTGCCATCAGGCGGTCCACCTGGACCCAGAGCTTTACCTGGCTGATGAACTCTTTCACATCGAGAAGACACATTGCTTCTTAGGCATGCTCTTTGATTATCGGCTCACTATGATGCCCCGTCTTCATCAGCTCAAATAAAAATGTTGGCGATATCTGAACATCCTTCACTGCCTCAGCCACATTGTTTGGGGATCTGCTTGTTCAACTCTATTCGGGCTCTATAAGGCATTAATCTAATTATACCTTTGCTACAGAAGCTTGGTGTGTGATTCAGCAGCATCTTCATCATTGTGGTTCCTGGACTCAATTCTTCATAGTGGTATCCATTTAGGGTTCCACACAAGTCCGGTGACAAGCCTTCCTGTTGAAGCTGGGGTCTCTCCCCTGCAGTTTGCCCAGGGACATCTGATAATGTCACAGTTTGCTCCTTTTTGTTCCTTGTCACACCACTCAATTCGAAGGCTTCTTTTTCCAGCTGCTGCACACTCCTCCACGACAGCCCATGTCGTGTCTGCTGATTGCAGTCTGGGTTCGTTCACTTCATTCATTGCTTGATTCCTTCCACATCCATCCCATTTTCCACTACCCTCTTCATTCCCCTCCTTGGTCCATTCCTCACTTGCGGTTTTGTATAAATATGTCCTTCAACTCAGAAACTTCAGTTATACCAACAATTTTTTGTCGCCGTTTCCTGGCACTTCATGACTCATTCTGTGGTGCAGAAATTGTGTATACTGAAGGTTCTCTGCTTGGTGTACTGTTTTTACTGCAGAGCTGGTTGCTATGTCTTGTGGTCTTCTACATTTCACAGCCTACCCCAGGAGGTCATTTCTCATTTGTAGTGATTACCTTAGTGGCTTGCAAGCCCTCGACCAGTGTTTCTTCCACCGTCCTTTGGTATGGCCTGTTCATAACTGTAGGCCTGTTCATAACTGTACCTTCACCCTCAGCAAGTTTGGTCATTCGGTGGTTTTCATTTGGATACTGGGCAACATTGACATTCCGGGGAATGATTACGTTGATTGGTTAGACAAGCATGCTACCACCTCTGTCACTGGAGATTTTTCTCTTAGAACTGCAAGATCTTTAAAGTCTGGAGTTGTGAACAGTGTTGGTATGGTCAAGCTGTCCTCCCTAGGACCTCCTGTAGGGACTCTGTAGCCAAAGTATACACGGTTGACACATGTCCACCTTCTTCGACAAGGGGGCCTGCCCAAATGTAGCTGTGTTGCTCTCTTGACAATGGCCTACATCCTGCAAGACTGTCCTCTTTCAGCTCCCTTGTGGCAGTCTTTCACTCTGTCTGCTGCAGTTCTTTTACTTCTTGGTGATTATGCCTCTACGGCTGACTGTATTTTACTTTTTATCTGTACAGGTGTTTTTTTATCCCTCCATTTAGTGGTGTACATGTTAGCCTGATCACTTAGTTTCTCCACCCCCCTTCCTGAAATTTCAATATGTAACACTAATTTTGAATTGTCTTTTCTGCTTCTGGCTGGAGTATTTTTCGTTTGTGCATATGGGCTGGCTCATCCTTTATTGTCTTTGTGATCAGTCAGCCACAGTATTCTTCTGTAATGTTTAGTTCAGTTTACCACTTGGTCTACTCCTTCTGTGTTTTCCCTCTTATACGTTGTCAGTGTAGCATTGATAGGAGTTATGTACCCCTCTGGGTGCTGAGTGTTAATTTTTAATTTGTTCATCCTTTTGCTGTAATACCTTAGTTTGGAACAAGGGATGACGACCTGTTGTTTAGTCCCCTTAAAAATCCTCAACAGCAGCAGCAGCAACAGCATTATACATAGTACAGAAATGCATTACCTTCAATGGAAACAAATCAGTTTCACAGTAGTTGTGAAAGGAACAGGTCTGGTTATTTTACTACTTTATTTTGTACTATTGTAATTTTTACTACCATAAAACGGGTTGGCAAATAAAAAAATGCAACACAACTCAGCACCAGTGTTATGCATGTTTTCCAACTGCTGTTTCCCTGTCGAGGACATTACATATAAAACACTTTGACTCCCTACACAGGAAAGCTGCAGAAGTTCATGGAACCCACTCAGTGATAATGCTGAACACTTTCAAAGAAGAGTGTTGTGAATAACTGCAAGCTTATTCAATATTTTGTATGGGTGAACGTCTTGATACTTCACAAGCTGTGTTTTTTTAAACCATTGTTAGAGGAGGAAAAGTGACAAAGTTTTAATATTGAAAATAAAATTAAAACAGTGCAGATTTTAAATTTGAATATCAGTAATTTGAGGATAAGTAGCAACTCCCCATAAACATGATTACTGAGCTGCAGACAGACATGTAGATAAGACAATCAAATTCAGAAAACTTAAATTTTGGACCACAGCCTTCATTAGAAAAACTACATATATACTTTTTTATTTACTAACACATACGTAAATACAATCGTAGCACAGGCAGGCACTGGCTATGCAAACACCCGTGGGTTGCGGGAGCATCTGCCGGGTGATGTCGCAGAGATGGTGGCCACGGCATCTGATGACAATGGCAGGAATCCATTTCGGCCGACGCCCGAACCCTCGCGCCCAGACAGCAAGTCCTGGCGAGGGGACGGAGGCATGGGCGAATGTGTCTGGCTTGGGTGTAGGAGATGGTGCAGAGTCCGGGGCTGCCGGGTGTGGAGGAGCTTCGCTGGACTCTTGTCACAGAATGGCATGAACCGATGGGATGAGAGAAATTGGTTGAGAGCAACATCTGAAGGGTACTGAGCTAGATACTTTTTCATCTGCGTCTTGAAGGTGCGAACAAATCTTTCAGCCTCTCCATTCGACTGTAGATGGAAAGGGGGGGGGGGTGAGGACATTGCGGACACCCTGGGCATTGCAGGAGGCGGCAAACTCATGTGACATGAACTGAGGGCCATTGCCTGACACCACTGTGGTGGGGACGCCTTCAATCGAGAAAATTAATGACAGAGCTGCAACAGTGGCCATGGCCGAGGTTCACAGGCAACAGACGGGAACCTAGAGAAGGCATTGATAACAATTAACCAACAGGTGTTAAGGAAGGGGCTGGCAAAATCAATGTGCAGGCGAACCCAGGCCTGCGATGGTTGAGGACACGGGGCAAATGTCGCTCACGGAGAGGCTTGGTTTTGTGCTCATAGCGAGCAAGAGATAGCCATACGAGACACACCGCCAGACAGACCTGGCCAAAACACATGACGGTGGGCAAAAGTCTTAGTACAAGATACCCCTCAATGATCAGCGTGGAGCAGCTTTGGGACATCTGTGCTGAGGGCCGATGGGATGACAACTCGAGGAGAGGACCCCTCAGTATCGAGGAGAAGCATGCCATCCACAACAGAAAAACGGTGTCGAAATACATAGTGGTTCCTGAGGGGGTCAGATGCCCGTGTCAGTAGGGTCTCAGGCCAGCCGTGTTTTACAAAATGGATCACCTTATGGAGGACCGGGTCTGCAGCACTAGCCTTAACCACCTTGGCACCCGTGATTGGAAAAGCATCCATCGTTTGTTGAGCGGCAACGTCAACATGAAAACAGAGCAACTCTTTCCCATCAAACTCTGGGTTCGGACCAGCTGGAAGGTGGGAGAGCGCACCCGCATTTGCATGTTTGGACGTTGGGCGAGTGTATCACATAGTTATAGCGAGATAAGAACAGTGCTCAATGCTGAAGATGGTGGGCTGCTTTGTCGGGTAGTGATGCCAAAGGATGAAAGAGAGAAATCAATGGTTTGTGATTAGTTATGAGATGAAATTTTACACAATACAGAAAGACATGAAACTTTTTCAGAGCGTAGATGATAGCAAGAGTCTCCTCCTCAATTTGGAAATACCTGGTTTGGGCCGGAGTGAGAGTCTTTGAGAAGAAAGCGATTGGGTGCTCAGATCCGTCTGGATACTTATGAGCGAGCACTGCCTCGATCCCGTGTTGGGAGGCGTCTGTCACTAAGACGAGGGGGAGGCCTGATTGATAGGTTACGAGGCAGGGCGCTGATTGAAGCAACTCCTTTAATGTGCAGAATGCTTTATCACAAGCCGATGACCAATGGAACGAAGTCCCTTTGCGCAGCAGGTCATGCAGGGGTTTTGAAATAGGCGAAGTCCCCGGCAAGAATCTATGATAATAAGCGACGTTTCCTAAAAACACTTAAAGGTCCTTGACTGACGTTGGCCGAGGGAGACAGATCACGGGGGACACATTTTGATGGAGGGGCTTGCTGCCCTCACTAGAAACCACAAACCCCAGAAAAGTGATAGAAGGCTGAAAAAATCGGCATTTCTTCAGATTGCATGTCAATCATGCCACCTGCAATACTGTGAAAAGTGCATGTAAGTTGTGTAAATGTTCATCAGCTGAAGGGTTGGACACTACTATATCGTCGAGATAATTAACACACCGAGGCACCGATAGTGTGAGTTGTTCGAGGAAGCGCTGAAAAATTGCTGGAGCGCTGGTCACCCCGAATGGCAACCTCAAATATTGGTACAACGCAAAGGGCGTGTTAAGGACCAAGAGACATTGAAGTCAGCATCGAGAGGGACTTGCAGATACGCTTCTGAAAGGTCTCTCTTGGAGAAATACTGTCCATCCATCAATTTTACAAGCTCGTCAGGGTGTAGTAATTTAAGTGTCAATCATGGATTGAGCATTCACAGACCGTTTGAAATCGCAACAAGGCGCAACCGCCCAGACGGTTTTACAATGGCCATGGGAGTTGCCCATTCACTTGATGGAATTTGTTTTACCACTTCAGCTTCCTCCAGGCGGTCCTACTCTGTTTTGACTAGGTCATGGAGTGCAATTGGAACCGGTCGAACACGGAAAAGACAGGGCTCGCAGAGGACTTCATAGTGGTGTGGGCTTGGAAATTATTAGCACAGCCCAACTCTGCCGAAAACAACGCAGAAAATTCTGTGCATAAAGAGTCGAGTTGTGGATAAGGCACTTTATCAGAGACAGTGTAAACTTCATAAGAAATAGTGAAACCAAAAGCCCGAAAAGTGTCAAGACCAAAAACGTTTATGCCCATGATGATGGGTGATGGCAGGAATGGAGCAGGCTGCACTGACATAGATTGCTGGTGAGGATAGCGAGGCTATATGTTAACCGATGAATGCTCTGGCCACTTCACAAAATGTAATGTCAATTCCAACCAATAAAATGCATGTTACACAGTGTGGGTCCAAATTACTTGAATTATTACCTGGTATCACATACTTAGCTGCTGTATAAAGCAGTTTTATAAAATGCCTCTAAAATTATAGGAAACCTTACTGTTAGCACCACTGTGGGCTGGTAGGCGATGCTGTAAACGATATGGCAATATTTGGCCACCACAATGTGCCAGTAAAGAGGTCAAAGTAGCTTTTGATGTGCATTGAAAACTGCTGCAGAATCTTGTTAAATAGCCAACAGAAATATTAACAATATTTGGTATAAAGAAACAAATTACATAGAAAAATAGTGGAGCAATAATTGATGGCAATGTATATTAAACATATGCACTCTTATTCTGTAGAAATTGCCAATATCAGTTGGAAAAAACAGTAGTTTTAAAATTTAATGGATCAGTGTATTAAAATAATATATTCGGTGTCATTTTAGCTATAAAACTACAATTATAATATTTAAATACTTTAAAAATGTGCAGAAGAATAAAATAGAATAATTAAGACAGTTAACCGTACATTGGTTATTGACCCAAAAAACATGTATGAAGCTGAACAAGTACAATCAGTTGTTAAAAATAAATAAACTGAAGAGTAAAAGCATTAAAAAACAAGTACAAATATAATTAGTTATTAGGCCAAACAACATGAGGTGCTGAAACTATAGAGTTAAAAGTAACTTAAAGTTGTCTATCTGATTTGTAGAAACAGGACAACACAAACATTATATGGCATGTTGTCAAGGAGGTAATAAAAACTTCTTTTTGTGGAATCTTAACTGCTCGTTCATTTGGTACTTTAGTACAGTATTAACCTTCCAGTGGGCACACCAAAGCATACACACCACAAAATTTTGTTTACCAAGTGTCCATGAGCTAGTGCTAGCAGTTAGCTTTCATGGGACCTAATATTTGGTCTTATGAAAATCTGATGCGAGATTCCATGAAAGCTGACTGCTACTATCAGCAACTAAAATTTGCAGTGCGTATACCGCAGTGCGCCCATCAGAGGATTACAATATTGTTTACATCTCTTAGGATAAACTGTGTAAACATCACTGACTGGTGAGCAAATATGGCTTAAGTTCAGAAATTAAACTCTGCTCAGGGCTCCACTCTAAACCTAGATCGGACAAAGCTAGTTCAGTGTTGAAATGAGTTAGCTTTGAAGATGCTTAAAACAGCTAAAATCGGTTATCAACACAATTATTGTGCTTTGATCACAGGTATTAATTGATGAACAATGTTATCAAAGCTTTTTATAATAAAGAGAGAAGGAAAAAACAGAAAAAGAGCAATATTTAAACTTTTCTCTATGTAGCAAAAGATTCACTTCTAGAAATGTAATAAAGATTAACTGTGAAGGCTGTAAACTCCACAAAATACCTAGGAATTACTATTACTTTAGACTTAAACTGGAAAGAACACATAGCTAATGTCATGGGAAAGGCGAAGCAAAGACTGCATTTTATTGGCAGAACCCTTAAAAGATGCAACAGAACTACTGAATAGGCTGCATGCATTATGTTTGTCGGTCCTGTTTTGGAGTATTGCTGCCCAGTGTGGGATCCTTGTCAGGTGGGTTTGACGGAGGACATCTAAAGTGTCCAAATAAGAGCAGCTTGTTTGGTATTGTCATATACAGGGGAGACAGCATTACAGAAATGATACAGGATCTGGGATAGGAATCATTACGACAACGGTGCTTATCGCTGCTGCGTGGGCTACTTACGAAATTCCAATCGCCAACATTCTCTTGCGAATGCGAAAATATATTGTTGATCTCTCACTTATATAGGTAGAAATGATCATCAGAATAAAATACGAGAAATCAGAGCTCGAAAAGAGAGATTCAGGTGTTCGTTCTTCCCGCACGTTATTCGAGAATGGAACGGTGGTTCGATGAACCCTCTGCCAGGCACTTAAATGTGATTTTCAGATTATCCGATGTAGATGTAGAACTGCCCCTTACTTAGCTTACATTTATGGTGAATTTCTGGCCCAGTGCAAAGTCCCATACAACTGGAAAGTGCAGCATTACAGTTTTGGAAAATACAGTGCACACATAAGTGCCTGCAGACAGCAGATGTATCTAAGGCGTTTAGGATTAAGAGTATGCAATACTTAATAACAACAGACTACTTTTGATGACTGTCATGTCACAGCTGTATATGAATGTAAGAGGTTGTGGGCATATTGATGTGAGAAGCATTGCTTTCAAAGTAAATTTCCTTTTACACAATATTAATTATGATCTGAGTAAGAATGTGCAACAAATTTCTTAAGTAACAGACTATTTGACTCTCATTCAAAACATAATACTTTGAGTCCCAGACAACCAGCCATTTATGCTCTTAAAAATTTCACTGGCACATTTGTGTTTAATAAAAGACAAGATTTCTAAGTTACTTTAACATATTCATTTTAGTTTTTCATAGATTATAAATTATGCAGTAGTGATGCCGGAAATAACCATCATTCAAAACAGTAAATGGGAAGTGAAGATAGGCAAGCAGGAGTCACAAGCAGTCAGCCAGTGGCTTTGTAAATTATTCTGCCTTATGGTTGTACTTTCACTATGCTATTAGGTTCTTGCCTAACCAGATTCTTACAAAGCATTGAAATATTTATGATCACAAACAGTACATTTTTGATTGCATCTCATTTGACTTGCACCAATAAAAGTTGTTTTATTGAATTCCTGACTAACCACACAGTCATAAATTATATCATAGTTTTACAAAACAGTGAAGTATTTTACAAAACAAATTCTCATAAATTACATCTGTATCATCATGACAGAATTGAAATTAACAAAAAATTGATTTATTAAGTACAAGAAAAAGAAGGAAAAGAAATTCTCATGGGCTGTTTGCACATGACGCATGATTGGTCGTCCATACTTCCCATCAATTTTTGTGCCATTACTAAGTTCTACACACAATAAATAAATAAAAATTCAGACCCTGGGAAGATGTATGCTGGTATATAAAACATTTACCTACCAAGTTTTATAACTCAAAGGGAAAAGATATAGTCTCTTCTGGGTCTCTTTAGAAATGAGCTAATACAAGTGTTCCTGATAGTGTGAATTATGCAAGTATTATTCATTTTTTTCATAATGAAAACTTAGTATTGCTGTTTCAAAAGGTAAAATGAATTTTCACATAGCAATTTGAGTAGAATTTAATTCAACACAGAACTGTGATGCATTTTTAAAAATAAGTAATTAAGTTAAATTTGGTGGAGAAGTTTTACATTCTATAATGTTGATGCAGCATGACTGTTTTCTTTTATTTTTTATATTTGTAGTATTTTTGTTATTATATATTGACTTCACACACTAATTACTTCAAAAGCACCATTTCCTTCACTAGTATATCATCATTTAATTCAAACTTTCAGAAATTCTCTTAGCAGAATGTTGCATTTTAATAGTAGATCATGATTTGTTTACAGGTGAAGCTAGTTCTGCAACTGATGAGGAGAATACAGAAGAAGATTCAGACTCTAGAGACAATGCAGCATACCGTTGTCAGCACTGCTTCACTACAAGTAATTAATAAAACTTTGGTGTTTTCTTATTCCTTTGTAGCTTACATTTTCACAAAAATATCCAAAATTATGTGATCAAGGAACAAGATCATGTATCTTGAACAATAGGAAGAAGCACCATGGAAAGAGGTTAAATGCAGTTGCAATATGTTTGGAATATATAATACAACTCCCCTTTTACATTTTCTTGCCATTTACAACATTTTTATGTTGGTCCTGTCAAATGTACTATGTTCACAATGTTTATTCAGCCCTCCCAATCCCTTTTTACGTTAACATATTTACATTTGTTCCTGTGATTTACACTATATGAAACCATGTTCATGGAGGAAAAAAACTGACATAATTGATGTAAATTGGTGCTGGCATGGCTTTCATCTTCAAGAAGAGTTCATGTGCATGACACAGTCACGTTTCTTGACAATTTGTGTTTATTCAAGTGCATAATTTGTGGTTTATTGTTTGCAGTACTGGCGATTTTGACTCATGGCGCAATGTCTGATGGGAGCATCATATAATCTTTTCCCATTTATGATCATTCTCATCAGCCACTGCACTGAGTATCAGCTTAGTTTGTGCAACTACTAACTTCAAATGCTTAGTTTGACATGTTTTGAGAATTTATTCCTATTGTGAGGTGTAAATATTTTTGTAAGTATTTTTGTGACTTTTATAAACGGTAAGAATTATGTGTGTGGTTTTCTCCACATTGGAGGGGGCACAGTATGTTATAACCTTAGAAACACAACTATACTGTGAGAGACTACTTACATACATATTTTCACTTGTAAATATTCTCGAATATCATCATGTGAAGCTTTGAAAAAAAAAAAAAAAAAGCACAGATTGTGTGAAGTTTTATTATTTAAATAATGAATGACACACTTAGATACCTGTAGACAACATTGATTATGTTAATGCAATTATGTCAAAAGTTTCTACTTCCTATAAATTTATCTGATTCTTCTACCACCAGGATCTACCATCATCATCATCATCTTCTTCTTCTTCTTCTTCTTCTTCAAGAGCATTTCTTCTGTCATCCGCTGGACATGTCCTAACCATCATAGTCTTCACATTTTGATTGATGTTACCAAATCAGGTTCTTTGTGCAGAGCCCTTATTTCTTCATTAGTCCTAATTCTCCATGTCTCACCTTCTTTTGTTGTTGTTGTTGTTGTTGTTGTTGTTGTTGTTGTCTTCAGTCTGCAGACTGGTTTGATGCAGCTCTCCACACTGCCCTGTCCTGTGCAAGTTTCTTCATCTGAGAATACGTTTGGCAACGTACATCCTTTTGAATCTGCTTACTGTATTCATCCCTCAGTCTCCCCCTACAATTTTTATCCCACACACTTCCCTCTAATGCTATGTTGACAATTCCTTGATGTCTCAGAATGTGTCGTACCCATCTATCCCTTCTCTTAGTCAGGATATGTCAGAAACTCTTTTTCTCCCCAATTCGGTTAAGCACCTCCTCATTAGTTAGACGATCTATCCATCTAATTTTCATCACTCGTCTGTAGCACCACATTTCAAAAGCTTCTATATTTTACCCAAGAAGACGCCTTCATAATGTATTCATACATTAGAGCTGCTTGTCCTTGGGAAAAGTAACAACTGTAGTTTCCCCTTGCTTTCAGCCATTCGCAGTAACTGCATGGCAAAGCCATGTTAGCTGATGCTAGAAGGCCAGCTCAGTCAATCATCCAGACTGTTGCCCCTGTAATTACTGAAACGTCTCCTGCCCCTCTTCAGGAACCACATGTTTGTCTGGCCTCTCCACAGATACCCCTCCTCTGTGGTTGGACCTACGGTATGGCTATCTGCATCGTTGAGGCATGCGAGCCACCCCACCTCGGCAAAGTAAAAATCTTCCTCTGCACTTTCCTTTCCCATACATTCGTCTTCTTCTCCAAGGTGTCCGTCAGTACCCATGCCTCACTGCCATATGTAAGAATTGGTTTGATCACTGTTTTGTAAAGTGTCAGCTTTAGTTTCCTAACTAAGTTCTTACTTTTGAGCATGAGATATAGTGTTCTATATGATCTATCAGCAGCCTTAATTCGGTGACCCCTCATTCTCACCATTTATAAAAGTCACAGAAAATACATAAATCTTTACACTTCACAATAAGAATAAATTCTTGAAATGTGTCATGCAAAGCATGAAAAACTGCCAGCACGTAAAATAAGCTAAGCTGACACTCGGCATGGTGAGTGATGGGATGCTCCCAACAGCCACCATATCGTGAGTGAACTTGGTGAGTACTGCAAACAATGAAACGTAAAATATACATTTGAATAAACACAAAATTTCAAGAAACTTTGCTGTGTAACATTTATAAACATTAATCTTGAAGGCAAAATCCATGCCAGCATCACTTTTGTGAATTATGTCATTTTTTGCTCAATGAACATGAGTTCCATAAAGGATAAAACATGGGAAAAGTGTAAATACATTAATGCTAAAATGGCAATGAATTAACATTGTGGACATAGGAAATTTGACAGGACTATAAATTAAGGTGAAATGGCGGGGAAAATGTAGATTCCAGGAACATAAAATTGATGTTATACTGTATCTTGCAAGGCTAGAGCATCATTCTTGATGTACTGTGCAAAATGTATCACCAGTTTTCCGTAGCACTGGTTCAGTATTTTGTTTGTAAGTTGACTGCCATTTTTATCTGGATTCTCATTACCATTTAGGGGAAATTTATTAACGGAACACTAACTACAAACATGATCTGATGAAGAGGCCTAAGTGGCAAAGTGTGTGCCTCATAATCCAGAGATTGCAGGATCAAATTCTGTTCAGACCACAAATTTTCACTATGAATATTAACCTAGTATTCAGAGTGTGGAATGGCTATGTACGATATGCGGTTTGTATTCTAATTTAAACTGTAGGTCTCCATTCTCTGTTTAGGTGTGTGGGGAAGTTTAACCTTTTCATTCCAACATTATGAATTCAGCTTTGGAAAAATTAAAATTCAGTGTTTTCTGTATTATTACAGTGCACTAAACATCAAAATATGTTTTAAAATTTTTGGTCAAATTATTATTATTATGTTAAAAAAAAAAAAAAAGGTCATGTATTTCATACACAACACAGACGTTTGTATCGAGGCAGTTTATTACATGGGACGTTATTTTGTTGCTAGTTAACACTGTCAGATCAATAATGCTAGCATAACCTTCGCCACAGCACCAAAGAAATGACAGTTCACTGCTGAAATAAAGTAACATGAGCCACACTCATGCTCTTAGCCACGTACAGACGGCACCATAACACAGCCTCCAAGACAGACAGATTAATGCCTCAGAAGTGGCTACACACCGTACCAAGTGGCAAGATGCAAGTTGTTCATCAACAACAATCCTACTTTAAGGATTGGTACACAAAATACAGTATACATCTGCTTTTAATACCTTGTTGTCGAAGAACAACACTGGGAATGAAAGGGTTAAGGATATCTAAGTTGCTGAAGTGACGTCCACTTCAAAGGCCTGCATTAGGCTTACCCGGTACACCAGATGGATTTCCCGTTTGGTCATGTTTGTTGCCTCGTGTTCCCTTTGATGAATACAGGTAGCAGGCTTGAACTATACCAAAATGTATCGTTATGTTTTGAATAAGTTTATATCAACAGTACAATTGTTACAGATGTAAATTTTACAAAAGTGGCTAGCAGAGAAAATAAACTGATGGTAACGTTTGATGACACTTTACTGTTGACTTACATCAATCGGGTTGAAATGAAATATTTCTTGTGTGTACTAAATTTTACAACAGTTCCTGCAGCCCAATCCTTATGATAATCTTTTAATGTTGTACATTTGATGGTCAGTGAAAGATTTTCTTGTTTATCCTCTGTAGTTGTCACAAAAATGTGAAGTGTCTATTGATTGACAAAAACTAAAATTTTTTCCTTGCACCAGGCACACCGTACACAGGAAGATTTAATCCATCTAGTCACTTCACAGTAACTATTAGTTTTATTTAGACTGAAACAGGATGGTGTTAGAAATGGTCCCAGGTGGTGTTCTGCATATTGCGCTGTGTACCAGATGTACTTGATCAAATTTTTAAAGTGTGGTGATGCAAACTGGTAATTCACAAATATCTGGGACTTATGAATACTGTTCGCTGCTAAACTTGAAATGACAGAGAGGTATCGGAAATTATGTTGTTTGATAATTTTCTGAAAAATGCTTTCCACCGTCGATAACGTTCTTTACCGAGAGGTTTAATTGCACAAGAAGTTCCAGGCAGAATTTGCATTACATCTAAAGCTTTCTCATTGTCCTCCACAGAAACAGAGGTGTCATTACGTCCAGACCATTAATGCAATTAAAACAATGAATTAGTTTCTGCAATTGTTAGGAATACGTTTCAAATGAAATGTTGAAAATTATTCTTTCCCATTTTTCCAAATTTTGATACATCAGACAAAAGATTTTTTGCATCTCAACAGTCTTTTTTTTTCAAAGTTTTGATCCTAATTTGTCTTGAGGTTCCTGAAGACAACAGTTGTGGAAACAGTAATCCACCCATACTTACTATTGGCATTATTGTCTATGAATGTGTTCTAGCATTCATTGATTGGGCAACTGACTCTGTTTTCTTTTCACCCCAAAATGATGAAGTGTGGTGTGCTCATATTTTTGTCATGAAACCAGATTGATCATTGTCACAAACAGCAGTTGCAGGGATAACAATAAGTTTCCCCTTTACGTCAGCTATGACTTTTTTAGCATTGTCCATCAATGGCAGCTGTTCTGCACAGTTACTTGAAGGAAACTTGGTAATTTTGTGACTTACTATTCTGTAAGATTTCTTGAACCTGCATAGCATGATTGCTGCAGCATCAGTAGGGAGTGTATATTTCTACTACCACCTGGTGGGCTATGAATTTGGCAATTTTCTAGGCAAGTTTCGAAACATCAGATTGGACCATTCTCTTGTGAATTCATCATCACAACTTTTGATAGTCCCAGATTTCCAGAGCTGCAGGGCCTATCATTTGAGGGGAGGGGGGTGGGAAGGGGAGAAAAAAATAATAATGCAGGTGGTTAAGACAACCAAATGCATCTCCTTTGCTGAGGCCAAAAGGACCTTCAAGGCCATGTAGTCTTCTGTATTTGCCTCTTCTTTCACCTCTCCTCTGCAAAAGCCTTTTGCTACGCTTGTCAGTGTTGGCACTAATACTTCCACATGTCAGTGAACTGTTAGGCACTGATATCTTCAGTGCCTGTAATCCCCCCCCCCTACCTCAAGGAAAACATCTGAAAATGCTATGGTTACTATCTTTTCATAGCTCCTGGTCCCTCAAACTGTAGAGCCTGTCCAACAATCCAGTACAACTCCCGACACATCTACTGTAGCCCTTACCAAACCACCAAAGGCGAAAACATCCTCAGCAAAACTTCCATTACACATGAATCCTGAAACTAAACCATCATAACCTGTCACCGTCCCTATCACTGGTGCTCCAACAGACTCTTCCCTAGAGTCCATGGTGCCTTGTTGGGGTAGACATATGTATATGTGTCTCCGTGACGTTCTTTCTGTGTTGCGGCGGAGGTCTGTGCAGTAATGAGAAGAGCAATGGTTGACAGTGATGGAGAAGGTGTGGTCGATGAAACCAACAATCCGACCATGGTGGTCCTGCCAATTACTGAGGTGGGACGAAGTGACCCTTACAAACCTCCACTACGGGCACTGCCCCTTTACACATGACTTTTTACTCTGTTGGGAGGAGTCCCCATTTTATGATGCCTGTGGCGTACAGATAACTGTGTGCATTACTTTAACTGAGTGTGTTTTATATAATGCTGAGCAGGCTGAAGCAAATTTTGGAACTGATCTGCTGTCTATTTTACCCAATGATGACATGATGACAAAGGTTTTAAAGTTGTGTGATTTGCGTGGACTCTGACCTGGCCTTTTAGGCTGGAGGTTTTAGTGTGCTACAACATGGCTGGTTCATCCTTTTTATTCTTGTAATGATCTAGTCGTGTCCATCTGCTATGTTGTTTTTTTATGTCAGTTTCTCATTTTAAGGCACTTAATTACTTGCAGAAGCCTCTTTGTTTTTTAATTTATTTGCATGTGGCATTTGGATAGTTTTCCTGTTTTTAATTGTGTTGCTGGTTTTTCCTACTCCTGATTTGTTTCATGCTGTTCTCATTTTACTTTGTTCTTGTGCTAAAGACCTAGTTATCATATGCCTAAAATCGCCTATACCTCCTACGATTTTCAGAAAAGATAGAGTTCAGTCATGTGTGAAAATGGATTCTTCATTTCCCATTTGGTTTTCCCTTTGCTTGCCAATCGGCACACACAACTCAAATCTAGAACAGGACATAAACTTAAACAAATCTTAATATATATATTCAGGTGTCAACACCATCTGCTCTAATTACTAATTCCTACTTGACAATTTTGTGTCAAAATCCATGACGTTTACTCAGTGCTTTATTTCGTTATTAAACACGTGACTTGAAAAAGGTTTTTCACATTCTAAAAGGTCTTTAACCAGGAATAACGAATTTTCTGTTTGTGGTTTCTGATGTCAACGTGAACCAGTATCTTAGTATGTAACCATAAATTTCCCCCTTTTTTTCTTTTTTCTTTTTTGATAATTTGTTGTTGTGATGCTCCATTGCACAATTGTGTGTGTTTTCAATCACTGTGTTTAAGTAATTGTAAACTGATAGAGTTACCATTGCTTCACAGAAGTATCTTTTCATGCATGCATGTACACACTTTTTAACACATTGCTAATTTAATAGTTGCCCTTTTGGTGAACTTTGAACACTGATTCATTTTCCACATATTGAGACCTTGAGAGCTGAAGGTGCGGGTCTTACCTGTATGTATTTTTGACAAATATTTGTACATTACAGAAATAATTATTTCACATGGTGCAAATTACTTCCTATGATGATTATATGTGGCAAGTTAAAACTGTGTAGTGAACCAGGATTCAAATCTGGATGCCTACCTTGTGTTGGGTAGTGAGGTTTTTTTTTTATGTTAGTATTATAAAAAAGATACTATGCATTTCAGATATGCTGGGATATAAAGTGAATGGTTTTACCATTTTTAAGGTGAAATAATTCTATAAATTACTTATCAATGCAGATAAAGTACACATTTAGATTCATATTGTATTTGTAATATTCTGAATAAAATGTTGATGTTAAAAATTTTGATTAGCAGATTCTCGAGATTGGCAACAAGGTGGAAAGGATCGGATATTACTCTGTTCAGAGTGTCGATCATACAACAAAAAATATGGTGAACTACCTCCTGTTAGCAACACGACTCAACCTGCAAATCAGGGGAATATTAGAGGAGAAACACCTTATTTGTTCAGACCCGTGCAGTCAGAGGGGCTAGATGATTCTCCTGGTAGAATGAGGACACGGACTAGAGCAAAGGAGCAGGTAACAGTAACATTAACAATACTTCTTACCTCTTGTGTGTTCTTGAACCATCTCTTATTCTGTATTTGTTGTATTATCAATTGCTGCAATACAGTAACTATTAAGGAAACAAAATGTGAAATATGTTGTCATGTGATATGATAGCCATTGTTGAACGTATTTATTCCATTCAGTTAATAAATGGAAAGTGGCTATGTATTGCAATAGTAAGGTATTTCATTGAAACATGGTCTATTTTTATCTTTTATTAATTGATATAGTGTAATTTGAAAGCTGTATTATGAACCTTCCACATTCAGAAAAAATTTTCTTACCTTAGTTTTGAAAAAATGTATATACATGCACCATTTTGAATTTCTGATTTTTGAAAATTTACATTGTGATTGCATTTAATGGCTACTTCATTTTCCTTCACACTCCGTCTTCCACTTTATTAATGAATTTCTTTTAAAATGTCAAATAAATGTCTAAGGAAAATACTTATCTATGGACCAAGACACAAAGAAATGTGTGACATTATCTGCCAGTGAACATTGAATTAAGCCATTAGTGAAAGTTGAATATTTGTGTCAGGCTGTGATTTGAACCCTGGTCTCCTTAATAGGTTTACTGGCAGTTGTGCTTCCACTAAGCCACCTGGCCACAGTGACCACCACACCTGCACAGACTGCCTTATCACACCTCCTGTCAACTACTTCACACATCTACCCGTTTACTCGTTACTCACAGCATTTTCACTGATCCTTCATGGTGTGCGTTCACACTGAAGAAAAGATCATTGGCTGCCTACACCTTGGACCACTTAGAACTAGTAGCATGCTACAGGTGAAATATGTCTGTAACTTCTGACTATATTGCAGAAATGTTTGAGTGTTTGTCATAAGTTGCAGTAGAAGTACAGTAAAACCCCTTTTTAACGAATCTCAGGGGACCGAAATATTTATTCCTTAAATAGGGGTTTTCCTTAAATGGGGGTTTTGCCTAGGTACACAGGAGGAGTGACTCAGACACATAATTCAAGCATGTGTAGGTGTTATAGGAGCTATTTAATTACTAACATACCAGTAATCTGCTACAATTTTAAATACATCACACTTTCTGCAGAAAAAAATATTTTTTATTAAATCGAAAAGAGATGACCATTTTGTTTTACCAGCATACTGTAATGACAAAAGTTATCACTATGTGGTTGATGTTTGTTTTTATTTACTCAGCTACTTTAAAAGAGCTGACTACAGGTGCAAAAATTGGTGCCGTACATCAGACTTAAAAAACACTATACTTGAGAACCGACTGATACTCAATGTACTTTTTCTAAAGTTCTCCAGCGCTTTCTTTTCTGCAGAATATGCAATCAGTAATTTTTACTAATGCATAAATTTCAAAATTTTCGTCATCGTCTTCCCCCTGGTTCGAGGTTAACAACCTGTACCTTCTTCAAAATTATTTCCATTGTTAATTCGTCAAAAACATTTTCTAAAAATATTGATATATAACGAGTTTGGGCGCACTACAAACAGGTCTTTAGCGCTTCTACAAATATGTTAAGATTTTCGATTATTTCGTTACGCCGGTAACTACAATAACACAGCTTTTCATTTTGCAAGCTAAAGGAGCAGCAATAACATTACAGTGTAAATTCGTCAAAACTTAAATGTATCCTCTAGAAGTGTGTCACGATTTTGCGATATATTACTCATAAAAAATAATCCACAACACCAAATTGTTTACAAAGAGAAAAACGTAGCCTAAAGACGTTATTAGCTGTTTGGATGCCTTCACTGCGGGATCATCATCGCGCTAACACTTCAATCGGCGGCCACCGACAGTTAATTTGCTTTTTAACCCACCCGTCTTTGGGGCTAAATACTTGACAATTCTCGAAGTCATTCAGGCATTTGATGTATGAGGTAATTTTTAAACGCATTGCAGTTTTTAATTGCGTAGGGGTAACTTAATGCCTGGCCTTATAACCTTTTATTAGTCGTAATGTTTTCTCCACTGGTTCAGTTTCCACACTTTGCACTTACTCTGAAACGAGAGATTATTAAGTTTTCTAAGCAGTTCGAAAACAGTGCATTTTCCACACTAATCTAGCAAGGCGATTTTCGAACCTGTTTTGCATAAATTTTCCGCTTACAGGAATGCAGCTATGTAATTCGCACGCCTTCAAAACATTTAATAAGTACAACTGAACATTGTCACACGAATATTCGTCTTTTTGCAACCAAAGGTACCGCTAGATTCGGCATTTAACAATGTTCCCTGTTTCTAAAAGTCGCACAAAGAAGACGCGCCAAATCGTATTCTTTGCCATTGTCACACACCCTGAAAAAGTGAATCTGAAATAAAACACAAGACAACATTTCACAGCTCGCGCTTCGTAATTTTCGACTGACGTCAGACCACGTGACCATAACACATGGAAGACATGAGGGAAATAGCTAGCTGATTCGTCAAACGCTTTCTCCGGTATCGCTGCACTGGTATTCGATATGTTAACCTATCGACGGAAAGAATCGATTACGGCTGCTTATACGGTATCGCTGCAAAGATGTTCAATATGCATTGACTTAAAGAATCGATAACCGACGTCACGTAAACACAAATTCCTAATTCTGTGGAAAAAACGAAACAAATTAACTTGCGCACAATTAGGAATTGCGTAAAAACAAAATTTTAATTTCCAGAATTTTTCATGTTTGTTCCTTAAAAGCGGACTTTTCCTTAAAGCGGGGTTCGCTAAAAGCGGGGAAAAATAACGTTATTCTAATGGGAGTTTCGCCGGGACCGACGGAAATATTCGTTAAAAGCGGGTTTTTGTTAAATGGGGGTTCGTTAAATCGGGGTTCTACTGTATTCTTTATTATTTGGTGACTAGTTTTGGACAAATTATGATCTTGGCATTTCTTCATTGTTTATGTGAATGAAATAACATTCACATAAGTGAAAATACATTTGCAGCCAATTTGAGTAGTTACAATGGACACAAGCAAAGTGGTGAAATAAACAAGAGCGTAGCAGTAACATAATAAGAACATGGATTTAGGTCATTCAGTTATTCATGTAATGATTAACAACTGTTGATATGGGGTGCTGAATTCGTGCTACAAAAGAGCTAAACTTCTGCATTTTTGCAGAATGTGGGAACCCATCCACAATGTAGCAGTCGAATGTATTATTATTATTATATTATTATTATTATTATTATTTTGTCTACTACTTTGCATTATACACGTCATGAAGATTTCCAGAGAACAAAACCTGATATATGCTTGTATAATACTATGTTATGACTTTATTTATGAGTCATGTGTGTCCAGTTTTTACTGAATATACTGGGACAGTATCATCAGAATCTATTACATTCCCTATTTTAAGGAGGTGAATTTCATTGTTTGTTATTTTGCAATTCTAATCATGTATACTCTGTACCTATGTGTAAAAGGTCCTATTTTCTCTTACTGATCGACCTTCATACCTATATGAAGCATTTATTCCTTTTAGTGTAAAAAATCATTTTACTATTTTAAAATAAATCAGGTTTATGTGTTTCCCAAGTTTTTTTGTTGGCATCCCCAAAGTTAAAATATTATGCATAGTGTTATCTTAAAATGGTGTTCCAGGTATACCATGGTGGCTAATATATATGAACTATTATTGAAATAAATGACTGTCAAATATTTTTCTAAATGGAGGATAATATAAAATATAGTTGCTAGATATTATTTCAGTTGATTAACTTTTATACATTAGTGTGAAATATTGTAAATATCTGTTTGTTTATTTATAATATAATCATTCAAATTTCACTTTCAAATATCAAGACTTTTGCTCACAAAGATGTGTTTATATGATTCTCATTTTTGAAAATCACGTTCTTTGATTTTGTTGATATTATGTAAAAGTTTGTTTTTTCATTCATTTGCTTGCAGTCAAAACCAGAAACCCCAACAAAAGGGAAAAAACGGTCAACAGTTGAGATTGAGAATGAAGAAGAGAAGGAAGTTTCATTATTTAAGCGCAAACGAAATGATAGGGCAGATGTAAGTAGTACTTGTATGAGTGTTACAACTTTCAATTTGTTTTATTTGCCATTTATTTCTTAACTAGAGCAAATGTTAATTTATTTTGCAAAAGAAGCTTCTTTGTGGATATCCTACAGGTTGTCAATCATTGGTTGTTCAAAAATTTTTGACAGTGACATTTGCTGTCTACTTCAGGTGACTGCATATGGATGCTAGATTTGCCCAGTGGGATGGAATATCCTCAGATTCATCTGCAGAGACCTGAAAATGGCATCAAATAATTTCAACAAAATAGCCTGATAGAATTTAACTTGGCATTTGTAACACTAAAGCTTTCATTTATGCAACTGTTTTTTCCCCATCTTTTTTTCTCTTGAAACCCCAGGTACTTTGTTATTAGGGGCTGGAAATTACAGCATATATATTTTATGATATTTACATCTATTTTCAGTAAAATTCACATCTATATTATTTATTTATTTGTCAGTAACAGAGAATAGATAGCAACTAACTGTAAGTGTGATTGCTGAGTCACAGACAGGCACGTAGAACAGATAGACACATTCACGCAACTTATTATTTTGGCCACAGCCCTCATTAGAAAGATATATATATATATATATATATATATATATATATATATATATATATATATATATACATTCACACAATCACTCTGACATAGCTCAATCACACAATCTCTGGCCAAGTGATAAAATGACCACAAATGAGCTATAATGCAATTATGCAAGCCTTACAGTTGTGTTTCAATCTGTCTTCCTAGCTACTGATGGGTGGGCTGGTAGAATGTTGCCAAATTTCATTGCATGAGCCAATCAAAGACGAATTACTCAACTACTGTGCACAAGCACGGTGGAATGCAGCGAGGGCAAATAGCACCTCCCTACTGAAACTACCAGTCGACAGAACTACATGCTATTTGATATTATTGTTTTTGAATGCGACAAGTTTGCCGACGTGGCAAATCTGAAATAACCACACAGACGCTGCGAATGCTGAACAAAGACAGACAGAAAAGGAGGAGGAGGAGCACAAGAAGAAGAATTCTTAAATTTGGTTGCAACGGTACTCTGCCACTTCACCAGGAATTTTATTTGAATTCACGGGAACAGCTAGGTGGCCACAAAATATTAATTTTTAAATTTAAGGTTTTTTACAGCTTTAAATAATAAATTTTCCAGTTGTCATGTAATTTATTTTTTACTCAATAGATTTATCAAACATACTATACTATAAAGATCAAGTTACATATTTTAAAAATACAGGGTGTTCTACTTAAGCTTTTCACCCCAAATATCTCTGTAAAAACAATATTAAAATAAGACTTTTGCTGGCATGTACATATGCCAGGGACTAATGAAAGTAAATATCATGAGACATGACAAGGGAGAAGCTGCCCCATTGTGTGTTTTTTGTCTTGCTAATTGGCCTCTATAAAATCCCAGGTTGTTTCACACCCTTCCTGTCTGATGATATCTTCTGTGATATGTCTGATGCGATTACTCGAGCCGAGAACATCACTGTCCCTCAGTCGATGGTCCTTTGTAGCTGACGGCCAGTCCCATGGTGGAACACAACTATTGCTGCAGCCATAGCCATTCATGAACATCGTTGAGCCTACCATCATCTTAAGTGCCACCCATTGTTTGCCTGTCTTATTAATTGTAAATGCCTTCATGCTAAAGCCCGTTCAATAATCAGGAGGAGCAAGCAGGTGTGTTGGGAGCATTTTTTCTCTTCCTTGGACTCTTCTGTTTCCTTGTTACAGGTGTGGGCTATGCTCAACTCCATCCAAGGTTGCCAGTGGCCATCATCAAGCATCTAGTCACATATTTTTTGAAGGTATTGGTGACTGATTACTATCAGGCAGCCTTTCTTCTCTATAAATAACAATCCAAAGGCTCCAACTTACATTTTACCTCTTTATCAGGAGGAACCTTACAGTGAATCCTTTACTTAATGGGAAATACTTCTGGCCCTTTCCTCTTTCAGCATCTGGTCCTGATACCACCCATAACCAATTGTTTCAATCCTCCACAACAGCAATGTCTCCTCAAGGTATTTAACCATATTTGGATCCAAGGGTTTTTCCCCTTTCAATGGAGGGACAATATTGTGGCCCTTGTCCTTAGACTGGCAAGGATCCATCTTCCCTTGACAGTTACTGGCTGATTAGTCTGACAAATGTACCCTGTAAATTGCATGAAATGATGGTTGCCCACAGGTTATGCTGTGTTCTCCAATCACGGGGATTTCTGTCACCTTATTAGTTTGGGTTCCAGGAGGGACGATCTCCAATACATCCATACAGTAAAACCCCTTTTTAACGAATCTGAAGGGTCCAACAAATTTGTTCCTTAAAAGAGGGTTTTCCTTAAATCAGGGTTTAGGTCAAAATGCACTAAAGAAGTGTTCCAGGATCAAATTTGGAACATAAGACTACTTATGCCATATAAATACTCATCAATCACACACTCACTTTGTGCTGCATACAAAAATACTGTGTACCATAACACACTTCATCTTTTTACTGTTAGGTCACATCAAAAATCATCAATTGGTATCTTGAATTAAAAGGAGCATTCAGAAGAGAAGATTGTTTTAAAAGAAAATTTTATTTCACCAACACTGAAGGAATTAATACACCAAATAATGACTGGTTCACACTGTCATTTCTTAAAAAAAAATCTAGAAGAGTAGTTTGCTTCTTCCTTCCAGAATAGCGCACCCCTAACAGTTGTCTTTCCAGCTGGTTAATGTTGTTGATAACTGCCTCATCCACAACATAGGATGATAAATACCTCCTCACAGTCTCAAGTCCTTCCACTGCTTCAGAGAAACTAGGTACAGGTTGGTCCTCTTCATCATCATGGTCATCCTCACTGTCATCACTGTTAACAGTTTTTTGACTGACTTCCACGGCACACAGCTCACTCACATCCACAACTGGTTTAGTTGTAGATACCTCATCATCACACATAATAAAATCTTTGAATGTTACAGTGTCTGGCACTTCCAAAACATTCCAGTCTTCTTCTGGGATATCATCTTCCACGTCCTCAACAGAAGATGCTGCCCTACAACCAGCATTTGCAAAGCAGTTTAAGATTGTTTGCTGTCCAACTGCATTCCTGGCAGCCACAAACATGTGCATTGCCTGCAGAACATTCAGTTTCATGGTTTGCTTTCTTTGCAAGTACGAAATTGACTTCTGGACTAAAGCCATTCTGTATTTGGCTTTCACAGAATGAATTATCCCTAAGTCCAGTGGCTGTAAATGACTGGTGCAATTCGCTGGCAGATACACAACACTAATATTCCTTAAAAAGGACGTATCTTTCGGATGAGCAGGGCACCTATCTAGTATCAGTGCAATCTTTCTGCCTGCTGCGCCCATTTTAGAGTCCAAGCCTCTCAGGAAACGAATAAAAATCTCTGTCGTCATCCATGCAGTTTTTTTATATTCGTATTTGCATGGAAGTGTCTTTATGTCTTAAAACACCTTGGAGTCTGATACTTTCCAATAATCAGAGGCGGCAACTTTTCAGTACCATCACTGTTTACACACAATAATGCCGTCATCCTATCCTTGCTCTTTTGGCCCCCATGACATTTTTCGCCCCTAATTGCAAGTGTTTTTGACGGCATTATTCTGCACTTTCACTGTCCACAGTAGCACTTTCACCACATAAATTTTGTGTAGAGAGATTATGTCGTTTCTTGAAACGATCCAGCCACCCGTTTGATGCGGTGAAGTTAACGTCTCCCATCTTCATTGCGATTTCCCGAGCCTTTTCACGCAGCACATTCCCACCTATGGGAATATTTGCAGCTCTCATTGTATGAAACCATTCTAACAAACATGTTTCTAAGTCTCTGTATGATGAATCACGAATATTTTTTCGTTTGGTTGAACACGAACCGTGAGCCTCTAGATTTAATAAAGTCTCCTTATTTTTCAAAATACCACACAAAGACGATGGCGCCAAATCGTATTTCTTGGCCAAGTCACGTATTTTCACGCCGCGATTTTCTTCAAAATCACGGATGATAGTTAACTTCTGCTGAATCGTCAACTTTCTACGTTTGCTAGCCATATCACAGGAACTACAGAACAACAAAAAACACGAACAAGAACACTGCCACCTTTATCCACGCTTCGATTTATCGTCCGATCCACCAACTGACCAACCAAATTCGTAGCAGCCTACACATGTTCCGACCAACTGCATGGCGCTTGCAGCGCTTCCATTTTCTCGTGTATGCTTTTCGAACTATTTTTGTTTTTCGCGCGTTGGCTGTCCAGACAGTAGAAGATCGCAGGCAGGAAGTTGGTCAGGTAGCCCTACACACGCACAATTTGTTGAGTGGTGTGGTGGGGGGAAGGATGTCGAACGGGTAGGCTCGACCCACCATCCGACACGCAAAGTTGGTCGGAAAGCACGTCCAATTTAACGGACTGCCGACTTTCGGAATACAAATGATTAAAGCCTAACGATACGATTTAAGGTCCGAAAATGGAAATTGTCACTGCAGGCCGAAATTTTTTCTTTGCGAATTGTTACACAATTATTCCTTAAAAGCGGGCTTTGAAAGAAAGGGCGATTCGTTAAAAGCGAAATTCAGTAACATTGTTTATATGGGGTTATGGCCGGGACCAACGAAAATATTCCTTAAAAGCGGGAATTCCTTATATGCGGGTTCGTTAAAACGGGGTTTTACTGTATATTTATCCTGGAAATGGCAGTTGGATAGACCTTCTCTCAACATCAGCATCTTTTTGCAGTCTTCTTCTATCTAAGGCATACGACACCACTTGCCGTCGTCATATTTTTATGATCTCTCCATGTCTGGAGCATACGAGGCTACCTACCAATTATTATTGGTCAGTTTTTATCCCACCACCTGTTCCGTGTTAGCATCAGCTCTTCATTCAGCCCATCATGGATTGAGTAGCATGGCATTCCAAAGGGTTCAGTGTTACATGTTTCACTCTTCCTAATCACCATCAATGGGCTCGCAAGTTCTGTTGGGCTGTAGGTCTCTCCTGTTCTCTGCATCGATGATTTTTGCCTCTGCTGAATGCCAGTCACAAGGTGCCATTTGGCAGGCTTTCACATGGGCTCTTTTCCATGTTACTCGGTTCCTTCCTTCCAAAATGAGGGTTCTGCATTTTTGTCGTAGTACTAAAATTTACTCTGATCCAGAACTCTTCTTTGGTACTTAGTATCAGGAAGCTGAGGCACAGCACAATTCCTTGGGCCTCCTGTTTGATAAAAAACTGACTTGGCTGCCCCATATTTGCCACCTGAATAATAACTGCACGAGGAAGCTTAATTCTCTTTCTTTGCCCTCTCATCTTGGAGTGCAGATCAACAATTCAACAATTTCCCGCTCATCCCATATGCGATGTGATGGGTCTCGACCTCCTGATATCCTCCCTCGAGTGGGATTACTCATCAAATGGCAGCTCGCCTCCCTTTGCAGGGACTTCCTCTCCCTTCCCTGGACTTCACACCCCACCTTATACTGCACACAGCCCCCTTTGGTGCCCCAGCCACAAATTCAGACTGATCTCTTCCAAGGTGCAAAAGCTTCGGTTGCCCCCATAATCTTTCAGTATTTGTTGCACACAGTACTTGAAGAATTTCTTCTATACCAATGGCTTGAAAATTATTGGTCATGTGGGGTATGCTTTTACAGCTCTCATTTGTATGAAATGCCAGAAACGCGTGTTTATGGCAGAACTGATAGTAACTAGCAGAGCCCTACATTTTATTAAACAGACTGCCCTGGACCATGTTTTAATCTGTACAGGCTCAGTGAGCAGTCTGCAGGCTATTTACCGATACTACTCTTCCTGTCCTTTGGTCAGTTCTATCCATGATCTCACTGACATTAGTCATGCCACCTGCTCCATTGCCTTTCTATGGGTCTCCAGTCATGTGGGTATCTTATGGAATGAACAGGTTGACCATTTGGACAGAGCAGCAGTTACTTGCTACCCATTTTCCTTGACAATCCTGGGTGCGGATTTGGGGGGGGATTTTGGTCGTACAAATATGGAAGGGCAACTTTGCAGGCTACTGCCCCATCTAGTAAACTCTGCCCGATTAAGGAGATGACAGCTTGGAGTTCTTCCTTACTCTCTTCCCGGAGGGAGTCCATCGTTGTCTCCACATTGGACATTTCAGGCTGACCCAGAGGGTTTTTTTTTTTCCCTACAATTGGTGACATGTTTTGTGGATGTCCACTCCATAAGTGTAATCATATGCTATCTGCACACTTCATTTATTTCAAGCGTTAACTTCACTTCGCAGTTTCTCGGGAGGTAATTGATGTATGAGGTGCTATCAAAAATTTTCGGGACTGGTGCTGCCATCTGTTCAAAACATTCCCTATGGACAAATGGTCACCATCACCTTTGAAGTAGTTGCTATTTGGATGTACACACCGTTCCCAGCACTTTTGCCACTGGTCAAACGTTTTCTGGAAGTCCTGTTCTTTGAGGGTGCACCACCAGCAAGGCTTTTTGAATCATCTATAGACTGTCAAACTGATGGCCTTTCAACTTGAGTTTCAGTGTTTGGAATAGCACAAAGTTCCAAGGTGCCAAATCTGGCGAGTACGGTGGGTGGTGTACAACCACCATGTTGTTTTATGCCAAAAAGGTCCTGGTGAGCAAGGACGTGCAACAGGACGCGTTGTCGTGATGCAGCAGCCAATCCCCTTGACGCCAAAGTTCGGGCCTTTGTCACCTCACATTTTCACAGAGCTGTTGCAAAATGTCACAGTAATACGCAGAATTCACTGTTTGGTTTGGTGGGATGAATTCTTTGTGCACAGTTTCCTTGGTATCAAAGAAAATGATGATCATGCTCTTCATCTGTCTTGCTTTTTTGGGTCTTGGCCCGAACCGAGCAACGAGCATGCCACTCAGGCGTACATCTTATGATCTGTCACCCAAACACTTGTTGAATCATTGTAAGGGTCTCCGTAGCACTTTTCCTGAGATTTGCACAGAATTTGATATATACACGCTGTTCTGTTCGTGGATCCATCATAAAATTGCCACACTCCAAACACAGAATAATATGGAAATCACTGTGGACACGGAACACGTCCTCCCAGCTGAATGCCACTCTGCACACTGACTTATCAGATATGCAGCTCTTGCCACCTAGTGATGCTAAAATCTACTACTCCTACTTTTCAGATCACAGCACCAGTACCGAAAAGTATAATGGGTTCCATGTCATATTGTGCTGCTACCAATGCCATACATGTTGTGATTTTTCTTGCTATTGATTTCATAAAGAATAATATGCCATACCCATGAGAGAGAGAGAGAGAGAGAGAGAGAGAGAGAGAGAGAGAGAGAGAGGAGAAAAACCAAAGTTGGTATTGAAAATAATATTTGTTAATTTAACGTCTTAGAAGTTTTCATAGTACTCACTTTCATTAGCCCCTGTGTACGTACATTTCCAGAACAGTTGTTTTTCAATATCACTTGTTGTTACTGATATATTTGGGGTGAAAACTTTAAGTGGGACCACTTACCGTATATTTCCACAGATAAGACTAGGTACAAATTTTCATAAAAATTTTATAGTTTAAACATATATCTGGCCTATAAGACGACCCCCAAGTTACCATATTTAGCCGAATGCAAGCCGCAACTTTTGTTCTGTTTTCGTGATCTAAAAAGATGTCTGCAACTTAGATTCGGAGCAAAGCTTCAGGAAGTTACAAAAAATGCCGTTATAAGCTGCCATAAGTAGTTTTCGTGATTGGTACACCTGGATTTCACCCTTTGTTGCAGTGTTTGCGGTCTGCTTTTGAACTTTGGGTGTGTAGTGCTTCGTTTGTATCCGATTGTGAAGAAGCACGTTTCTTACACCACGGAGTTTTAAGAAAAAAGTACTTTTTTTTACCGAGACGACATTTAATCACGCCGATGCTCATGTTATGCGGATGAAAACACACGAAATTGCCTGAGAACAGAATAAAAATGATTTCGAAGGAAGCCACAGTTGTGTATAGCTCCGAAATATTATAACCCTTTCACTGCTCTGTAAATAAATATACTCTAATCATTTTAGTGCGAATCTGGATATATTGAGAAATTATTTTTCACAGGCGACATTGTAAAATCAAGCTGCATTGTAAATTATTAATTCTATTTCTGATTTGTGACATGTAGGTTATCATATGTACCCTTGTCCACTCAGTAAATTAATAAAGCTTGAGAAATGAATATTTAAAAAGAATTGCACAACCCTTTGTATTTGTAAATCTTTCTTCCACGATGTAAATTTCAGGGTAATTGCACAGATGTGCTGCATAGTTCGGCTATAGCGAGGTTTCTACCTCCAAATGATATATATTGAATTGATACGTTTCGAAACAATATGTATGGAATAAGCCAATATTTTTGAACCGGAGATTGAGGTGCTTTGTGCCCTTACATACTGGTTGGGGGGGGGGGGGAGATTTTGCTTGTCCTATACCTAACCTAGCTTTCACTTTAAAAAAAAGTTTACTGTAGCGTATGTTAGGTATAGGTTAAACAAGAACTTTTTTTTAGTACATGAGAGCGTATAGTGCCAGAATCTATGGTTCATAAACACTAAATCGATTTACAGTTGTGCATTCGATATATATCATTTCAGGCAGAGGTACTTAGAATGTAAGCTTTCTTGTAAATTACCCTAAAGCTGTACTCTAAAGTTCCTGCCAACCACTTCTTTTAAAATCACGATCTATTCGTATAAATCATAACATTCGCCTGTTCGATACCTATCGTTCCATTACTTAACCGCTTAGATATATATCGTTTGGAGGTAGAAGCCTCGCAATTGCCACGCTATTAAGCACATGTAAGAAATTACCAATTTCAGATTAAATTTCAATCTAATTTTTCTTTTTACTGTCGTATAATACGACCTCGGATTTTGGGGCCTTTTTTATGATTCGGCCAACATCTTATCTGTGGAAATATACGGTATGTATATTGTCAATGCATAAATTATGCCATGTTACAATGTATTCAATTAGTAAGTAGATGTTTCACGGTCGGAGGATATTGCTTATCATAGTGGTATTACTGTGGTCTTCAGTCCGCAGACTGGTTTGATGCAACTCTCCATACTACCCTGTCCTGTGTAAGACACTTCATCTGAGAAAACGAATGGCAACCTACGTCCTTTTGAATGAGCTTACTGTATTTGTCCCTCAGTCTCCTCTATGATTTTTACCTCCCCCACACACATCCTTCTAATGCTAAGTTGATGATTCCTTAATGTCTCAGAAAGTGTCCCACCAACATATCCCTTCTCTTAGTTAGGATATGCCAGAAATTCCTTTTCTCCCCTGAGCACCTTCTCATTGGTAACATGATCTACCCATTTAATTTTCATCATTCGTCTGTAGCACCACATTTCGAAAGCTTCAATCATCTTTTTCTCTGAGCTCTTTATTGTCTACATTTCATTCCGTACAGTGCTACATTCAAGACAAATGCTTTTAGAAAGGACTTCCTAGTATTTAAACTAATATTGGATGTAAACAAATTTCGTTTCTTCGGAAATGCTCTTCTTCTCATAGCGATTCTGCATTTTATATCTTCTTTACTTATGCCCTCAGAATTTACTTTGCTACCCAAATAACAAAACTCATCTACTACTTTTATTGTCTCATTACCTAATATAATTCCTTCAGCATCACCTGATTTTCTTATTTTCCGTTACTCTCGTTTTACTCTCTTTAATGTTTATCTTATATTTTTCTTTTGAGACACAATACAATCCATTCAATTGCTCTTCCTGGTCCTTTGCTGTCTCTGATAGAATTACTATGTCATCAGCAAACCACAAGGTTTTTGTACCCTCTCCCTGGACTTCAATTCCCTCTACAAACTTCTCCTTGCATTCCTTCACAGCTTGCTCAGTGTACAGATTGAACAAACATTCCGGAAAGGCTACAACCAACACCACCTAGAAGACAAGGCCTTACAACAGGCCGTGCCTACGTCACACTTAGAGGCCGCGGCCGCCATCTGACTGGCCGGCCACTGCGCGGCAGTGGGCGTGCCCCAGCCAACAGCCAGTGAGGTGGCGGCCGCGGCCTCTAAGTGTGACGTAGGCATGGCCTGTTGTAAGGCCTTGTCTTCTAGGTGGTTTTGCTACAACACTGTCTTACTCCCTTGCCAACCACTCCCCTCAGAGGCTCAGCATTAATTTGCTGAGTACGGGCATGGCGAACCTGGGGTCCTGAGCTGGGGGACTGGTAGGCGCCGCCAGTCCTCAAGATACCGTAACCTCTGGGCACACTTCAGCCCCCTCAGGGGCTCAGCATTAATTTGCTGAGTACATGCTTAGCGAACCCGGGGTCCCGAGCTGTGGACTGTGTCACGCCGACAGTCTGCCACACTGTATGCTCTGTGCGTGTTTCAACAACCATCGTTGGCATGACAGTGGAACGTTTTATGTTTCAGAGCCCGGGGATCTTGGGTTAATCGCCTGGGTCGCGAGGACGGTACATATATATATCGATCTCAAGATGTGCTACTTGTCCAGGAGATACATGGCTGTTGAGGTTGAACAATCGCTAGTGAGCAACCTCTGGGGAACCTGCCGCACCTCAGTTGTATAAGGCTTACCCAGGCAAGCGGGGCTCTGCCTGGGTGGACCTTTAGATTCCTTGTTGCTTGTGGGACCACGATGAAACAAGCCAACAACAGTGTTGCCGGACATAGAACTGGTGTCTCTAAGTGTGGATGAACCGAATTCAATGCTGCAACGTATGACCCCAAGAATTTCCTTCCATGGCCAGACCATGGGAAGAACGCAGGGCCCGTCAGCAAGGTGACGCATATTGCCCCCATTACCTAGTATGTACTCAAACGGATGGCAAATCGTTCATGACCACAAAGCCTCCGTTTTTTGTGGCAAACCTTGAGGACAAGTTCGGGGAGGTAGAAGGAATGTTCAAAATGAGATCTGGATCTGTACTGATAGTGACGTCGTCCCCAGCCCAGTCACGGGCACTGCTTGCCTGTGACAAGCTGGGTGACATTCCTGTTAGCATCAATCCCCATAAGAGCTTGAACATGGTCCAGAGAATTAGATTTCACAAGGACTTTTTATTGTAGTCTGACGAAGAGTTACGGAAGAACCTAGAGAGGCGAGGAATACAGTTCATCCAGTGCGTTTATAGGGGTCCGAAGGACAATACGGTAGCCACCGGTGAGTTCATCTTGGCTTTCAAAGGCGATTCAATGCTGGAGAAAGTCAAGGTAATGAGCTACCAATGTGACATAAAGCCATACGTCCCTCCCCCATGCATTGCTTCAAATGCTGGAGGTTTGGACACGTGTCCTCCCGATGTGATGCCAACCCTAAATGTCGGGAGTGCAGACATGCATCACACCCAGATGTCCCTTGTGTCCCTCCTCCAGTATGTGTTAACTGCAAGCAGCACCACTCTCATTGCTCTCTTCCAAACAGCACAGTTCTTCATAAGGAATGGAAAATCATCGAATATAAGACCCTGGACCGCTTGTCTTACTCAGAGGCAAAGAAAAAGTATGCTAAACTCCATCCTGCAACACGAAACCATTATATGCCACAGTTGCATCACCATCGCCTCTGCCATCTCTGCTACCACCTTCTATTGCCTCATCTTCCATAGTGGGCCCTTCAGCCCAACTGCTCACATCTGCCCCCATGGTGTTTGGGGGTACCTCAACTTATATTGTTCCAAGGTCCCTACTTTGGGAGCACCACCACCTCCACCTGTGGGGCCCTCAGTCCCCACCCGCTAGCCAGAGATACAACAGCCATCTCTGGCTCCTCTCATGAGGAAGGGCTCTCTTGAAACCCTTCCTTCCAAGGCTTCACCAGTGGATACCAGTAACTGGCTGTAAGAGCCACCAACTGCTGGTCGCAGGGCCTAACGGGCTTCCTCAGTCCTTGAGGATGGGTCCGCAAAGCCCTCCCAGCACGAGAAGCATAAGGAACCACGCGAGAAGAAGCACAAGAAGAAAAGGAATAAAAACAAAGAATCCTTGGTGGCTACTGTGCCACCAAAACACTCCGCTGCTTCTGAAGACGAGGTAGAGATCCTTGTGTCCAATGAAGACTTGACATTTGCCAACTCTTTGGAAGCCATGGACGTTGAGGCTCCGCCTCAGAAATCACCAACAGCAGACGATTCTGTGAACCCCACTGTATCGTCAAAATTAGTATGTCTCAGTGAGCAGGAGGCTGTCTGATCATGCAATGGAACTGTGGTGGCTTTTTCTGCCATTTACCAGAGTTGCGGCAATTTTTGTGCCGCTTCACGGCGCTTAATGTAGCCTTGTAGGAAACTTGATTGTCTGCTCAAAGGACCCCTGCCCTTCGTGGCTATCAGGGCTATTACAAATATCATACCTTATATGACAGGGTCTCTGGAGGTGTATGTGTGTATGTCCTTGCCACTGGCCCCAGTGCCACTGTGCCTCTCCACACAACTGTCGAGGCGGTGTCTGTTAGAATCCGGGCTATGAGAGAACTGACGATCTGTTCTCTATACCTTCCTCCGGTTGAGGTGGTCTCGCTTACTGACTTTGCTGCCCTGGTGGCACAGCTTCCCCCACCATTTCTGCTACTGGGGACGTCAATGCTCACCATCCCTTGTGGGGTGGAATGCAGATGACAGGCCGTGGTAGGCTGTGGTAGAGATGCTTTTATCGCAGCAAGACATCTGTCTGTTAATCGCTGGTGCTCTCACACATTTTTGTGTGGTGCGAGGCACATATTCGGCGATAGATCTCTTCGTTTGTACCCTGAACCTGCTCCCGCATTTCCAGTGGAGGGTGCATGACAACCTTTACAACAGCAACCATTTTCCTGTTGTCGTGTTGCTCCTGGATTTTCAACCTGTGGGTTGCCCACCTCAATGGTCTCTTTGCCGAGATCCTTGTGTCCAATGAAGACTTGACATTTGCCAACTCTTTGGAAGCCATGGACGTTGAGGCTCCGCCTCAGAAATCACCAACAGCAGACGATTCTGTGAACCCCACTGTATCGTCAAAATTAGTATGTCTCAGTGAGCAGGAGGCTGTCTGATCATGCAATGGAACTGTGGTGGCTTTTTCTGCCATTTACCAGAGTTGCGGCAATTTTTGTGCCGCTTCACGGCGCTTAATGTAGCCTTGTAGGAAACTTGATTGTCTGCTCAAAGGACCCCTGCCCTTCGTGGCTATCAGGGCTATTACAAATATCATACCTTATATGACAGGGTCTCTGGAGGTGTATGTGTGTATGTCCTTGCCACTGGCCCCAGTGCCACTGTGCCTCTCCACACAACTGTCGAGGCGGTGTCTGTTAGAATCCGGGCTATGAGAGAACTGACGATCTGTTCTCTATACCTTCCTCCGGTTGAGGTGGTCTCGCTTACTGACTTTGCTGCCCTGGTGGCACAGCTTCCCCCACCATTTCTGCTACTGGGGACGTCAATGCTCACCATCCCTTGTGGGGTGGAATGCAGATGACAGGCCGTGGTAGGCTGTGGTAGAGATGCTTTTATCGCAGCAAGACATCTGTCTGTTAATCGCTGGTGCTCTCACACATTTTTGTGTGGTGCGAGGCACATATTCGGCGATAGATCTCTTCGTTTGTACCCTGAACCTGCTCCCGCATTTCCAGTGGAGGGTGCATGACAACCTTTACAACAGCAACCATTTTCCTGTTGTCGTGTTGCTCCTGGATTTTCAACCTGTGGGTTGCCCACCTCAATGGTCTCTTTGCCGAGCTGCTTGGTAACACTACACCTCAGCTGCTACAGTTCCTGTTCAACTGCCAGCCATTGTGGACATGGCGGTTCACCAGGTGACTGGTGCCATAGTTTCCGCCGCTGAGGGAACTGTTCCCACCACTGCTGGTTTTCCACGGCATAAGTCCATGCCCTGGTGGATGCCAGAAATCGCTGAAGCCATCCGGCACCATCGTTGCTGACCCACTGTAGAAAACCTGATAGCCTTAACACTGCTGCTGGCCCGAGCTCGACAGCTCATCCGGCAGAGTAAGTGGGACTGTTGGGAGAAGTATGTAGCCTGCATCAGCTGTTGCACCTCCGCATCTCGGGTGTGGTCCCAGGTTAGGCACCTTTTTGGGTACCGTCCACCAGCAGCAATCCCTAGCTTACAAATCCAGGGTAACCTATGCACAGACTTGACTTCTATCACTGAACACATGGTGGAGCATTATGCTCGCACCTCTGCAACTGCAGCTTACAGTGCAGACTTCTGTCCACTGAAAGAGCTGTCCTTTCATACACAACTAGAAGAAACGTACAATTTCTCTTTCAGTGAATGGGAGTTCCAAACTGCCCTTGCCGCATGCCCCGATACCTCTCTGGGACCAGACAGGATCCACAGCCAGTTCATCCGGCACCTTTCGGTAGATTTCCAGCACCAGCTTCTTGCCCTGTTCAACCATCTGTGGCAAGAGGGAGGCTTTCCCGTCACAATGGCGAGAAAGCATCATTATTCCGGTGATCAAACCTGGTGCTGATCCACAGGTGGCTGATAGTTACCGTCCAATCAACTTCACTAACATTCTCTGCTAGCTATTTGAACATATGGTGAGTGGGCAGCTCATGTGGATACTTGAACATTGGGGTCTGTTGTCCCCCACATCAGGAGGTTTCCGCCAAGGCTGCTCCACTGTTGATAACTTAGTGGCTCTGGAGTCTTCTGTTTGTACGGCATTTAGCAGGTGTGAGCACCTTGTTGCCATCTTTTTCAACCTCAGGAAGGCATACGGCACCACTTGGTGCCACCATATTGTGGCTACACTGCACGGTTGGGGCTTATTCAAAACTTTCTTTCCTTCCGCTCTTTTTGGGTACGGGTTGGTACTTCTCTCTGCTCCCCCCCCTCCCCCCCCCCCCCCAAGTCCAGGAGAACGGTGTCCCGCAGGGCTCCGTCCTTAGTGTCCCTCTCTTTTTAATTGCCATCAATGGTCTTGCTGAAGCAGTGGGGTCATTGGTTTCTTCCTCCTTGTTTGCTGATGTCTTCTACTTACACTTCAGCTCAGCTAGCATTGGTGTAGCTGAAAGGCATCTGCAGGGAACCATTCGAAAGGCACAGTCGTGGGCCTCAACCCATGGGTTCCAGTTTTCTCTGTCGAAAACCCAGGTTATGCACTTCTGCCGCCGTCGAGCTGTCCATTTGGATCCAGAGCTTTATTTGTATGACGAACTTCTTCGTGTTGAAGAGACTCACTGATTTCTCGGCATGCTTTTCGACAGCCAGCTTGCTTGGGTGCCCCACCTTCATCAGCTCAAGCAGAAGTGCTGGCGGTACCGCAGTATTCTACGCTGCCTCAGCCACATCCGGTTGGGGAGCCGCCCGTCCTAGTCTTTTGCAGCTCTACAGGGTGCTGATTCAATTACACCTAGACTACGGGAGCTTTGTGCAGCCCCATCTGCATTACGGGTCTCGGACCCAATACTCCACAGTGGCAGGGGCCTTTCAGACAAGTCCAGTGGCAAGCCTCCTTGCTGAAGCTGGAGTCCTTCCCCTGTGATATCGCCGGCAGCAGTTATTATCCTCATATGCTGCCCATGTTCATGCATCACCTTGCCACCCAAATCGCAGGCTTCTTTTCCCAGCTGCTACTCTCCCATCTCCACGACGATGGCCGAAGTCGGGTCTTCTGATCATGGTTAGTGTTTGTTCCCTCCTGTCCTAGCTTGAATCCCTTCCCATCCCTCCTACTTTTCACTGCCATTACCATACCGCTCCTTGATCCCTTCCACATCTGCAACTTCAGCTGGACTTGTCACATGACTTGAAAGCCTCTGTTGCACTGTTGAATCTCCGTTGCCAGTTTCAGGTGGTTTTGGAGTTGTTCTGTAGCGCGGAAGTTGTGTACACGGATGTTTCCCTAGTTGACGGCCGTGCTGGGTAGCTTATGCCCATGGTGAGCATATCGAACAGCATTCGCTGCCCTGTGGGAGTAGCGTGTTCACTGCGGAATTGGTTGCCATCTTTCGGGCACTTGAACATCTCAGACACTCCCCTGGGGAGTCTATAGTTACCTGCTCTGACTCCCTGAGTGGCCTGGTTTTCAATCTGAGTACTTGATATTTATACCATTGATTTTCTTGTCTCCAATTGCCTGTTTTATTTTCCTGTGGGTGGTATCTATCTTTCCCCTAGTTATAAATTCTTCTACAGTCTTGCATTTCTTCTCAAGCCACTCCTGCTTAGCCAGTCTGCACTTCCTGTCACTCTAAATTTTCAGACTTCTGCACACCTTTTTGCCTGCTTCACTTGCTGCGTTTTTATATTTTCTCCTTTCATCAATTAAGTTCAGTATCTCCTGTGTTATCCAAGGATTTCTATTAGGCTTTGTCCTTCTGCCTATATGATCTTCTGTGGCCTTCACTAGTCTCTCTTTCAGAGGTAACCATTCTTCTATTACTGTATTGCTTTTCCCCATTTCAGACAATCCTTGTCTAATGCTCCCTCTAAAACCCTCCACCACCTCTGGTTCATTCAATTTGTCCAGATTTCATCTCCTTAATTTTCTACCTTTTTGCTGACTCGTAAGTTTTAATCTACAGTTCATAACCAATAAGTTATGGTCAAAGTCTTTATCTGCCTCTGGATATGTCTGACAGTTTAAAACCTGATTTCTAAACCAATGACTTACATTGTAAAGTCTATCTGGTACCTCCCAGTGTCTCCTGATCTCTTCCCTGTATATTACTTTATTTCATGATGATTAAACCAAGTGTTTGTGATGATTAGATTGTACACTGCACAAAATTCTACCAGGCAATCTCCAATCTCCTCTTCCATCCCTTTTCCCCAGTCAATATTCACCTACAACATTTCCTTCTTTTACCTTTCCTACTACTGAGTGCCAGTTCCTCATCACAATTAAGATTTCTTCTATTGTAACGGTCTGAATAATTTCTTTTATCTCCTCACAGATTTCTTCGATCTCCTCACCATTGTCAGAGCTAGTTGGCATATGAACTTGTACTACTGATGTCAGTGTTGGCTTTGTGTCTATCTTTGCTATGGTAATGTGTTCACTATGCCGTTCATAGTAACTCTTCCGCGTTCCTATTTTATTATTCATTATCAGACCTACTCCTGTGTCACCACCAACTGATTTTGTGTTTATAAGCCTGTACTCACTTAACCAAAAATCCTGTCCATCCTGCCACCGAACTTCACTAACCCCACCTAACTTTAACCTATCCATTTCTCTTTTCAAATTTTATAACTTACCTATCCGATTAAGGGTTAGAACATTTCATGCTCCGATCTGTGGAATGCCTGTTTTGTCTTTCTTGATGGCGACATCCTCCTGAGTAGTTCCCTCCAAGAGATACAAATGGGAGACTATTTTACCTCCGGAATACTTACCTGAGAGGATGCCATCATTATATATTAATACAGTAGATCTGCATGTCCTTGGGAAAATGAATGATTCTAGTTTCCCCTTGCTTTCAGCTGTTCGTAATAACTCCATGGCAAAGCCATGTTAGCTGATGTTACAAGGCCAGCTCAGCCAATTATCCAGACTGTTGCCCCTGTAACTAGTGAAAAGGCCGCTGCTCCTCTTTGGGAACCACACTTTTTGTCTGGCCTCTCTACAAATACCCCTCCGCTGTGGGTGCACCTATGGTACGGCTATCTATATCATTGAGGCATGCATGTGTGTGGTTCATGAGGGTGGATCATAATGGTATGTGGTTGTATTTTACACAACTGGCCATACAAAAGACAACACCAAGAAGGGCTGTAGATATCACAACCAAATTTATTTGGGAAATAATATGATTGAAAATGCTGCCCCATGTAAAGTGAGGAAGATGATGAAATCAGTATTGAGTGTTAGCACTATTGCTGGCAGTGACCGCCTGAGCACTCCATGTGATTTCCCCAAATGACCAAAGATCATCTTGTGTAATAGCGGGTGGTGTATCTCACCCAGTCATTCCACAGTCATCGATAAGACTTTTCGATAGGCGACAGATCAGTAGGATAGAGAGACCAAGGCAGCAATGCAATCTGTTGGGTGATGAAGTTCTTTCTAACACTGTGTGCCACCTAGTGGCTGTACATTATCCTGTTGCATATAGCTGTTGGTAAGCTCCAAAGGTATCGGAAGACAAAAGAACCTAACACATCAGGTATATAATGCTGGGTAGTTAGTGTGCTGGCAGTGTATACTAAGATGATGCAGGTGTGGAATCCAATACCATCCCAAAACATAATACTGGGTGCAGGACCAGCATTGCAGTGCATAAGGTAACAGTTCAACAGTTCCGCACCACGGTGTCTCCAAACTCTAATCCAACCATTGTGGTGGCACAGGCAGAATTGGGATTTGTTGGTAAAATCTTGGTTGCACCATCAGGTTGATCAGATGGGAGTCTGGGGGACAGTGTTGACTGTCTGTTGCCTTATGCATCACCATATTGCTCCTACACGCAGTATGTTGGTTTGCAGTGTGGGTCAAGGTAACAGTTGCTCACATTTTAGTGGAATCCACCAATTTAACCACCCTGAGGCAAACTTTTAATCTTCCTAATATTTTACTTCTGACTGCCTCAAAGGGTGATTCAGTTTTAAGTGTTATCTGTGAATGAGGTTTTTATTTCTCCATCAAAGGGCAGGTGGCGTGGCCTGAATTATCAGGCCCTCAACCTTTCTGCAATTTTATTCTTTCCTACCTCCTTTTTAAAGTTTTTTCTGTGTCACTTGGTTTTATGTTTTGTTTGGACTCCAGTTTTTTTTTAAGAGTGGAGCCCCTCCACGCTCGCACTAGCATGGTGACCAACTCAATAGTTCTACTGTCACCTCTGCATGTGTTAATGTTTTTAATGTGGGAGTCACAGGAGCGGGTACTGTGATGTGTGCCGTACGTGTGGGTAAGATTACCCATTAATACGGTCCATCTGGATGATAGAAGTGGTTGAAAGCTTTTGAAACGAGCGGTTTTAAGGGCAGAGGGAAAAAAGTGCCAAGGCAAGTGCCAAGGGGAAAAAACCTCTGCGATAGTCAGGAGCGGGTAGTAAGAGCAGTTGCGGATTCTTGCTATCTGCGACAGATCATGCAAGGGTGTGGTTATGTTAGTTTTGGGTATCGTGCAATCTCGGTACCATTTTCATTGCGTGTTTGTCATAAGTTTGTCAATCCGGTTTGATGAGCCGCCCCTCTGCAGCTCGTACTGGCGGTGTCTCCTGGTCCGTCATCAGCGGTGGCTGGCTGCCAACAATCAAGATTGACAGGCAAGTGGTCGATTTTTGGGATCGGCCTCTAAGTGTATAGGATTAGTGTGGGATTTGTTTGTGTTTTGTGTTTGTTCACGTTCCCTGCGACTGCCGGTTTGTCGGCGGTAATTGCTAATCTGGCATTGCCAGTCAGTTTTGCTGCGATGCAGGGGTTCAGTGAGCAATGATTTTGTTTGTGTCTATAAGGCTTACCATAGGTGTTTATCTATTCCTGACAAAGAGTGTTTTTGGTCGGTTGTGTTTCCACCTATGGTTGTGGTCGTAGTTACCCATATTGAAGATGAAGGGGTTGTTCGAATGTCTAGCATTTTTGTACAGTCGTGCGGCGTGTTTTTTGAATACCTCCGTGAGAGTGTCAAGGTGGTATTCTCGGTGAAGGTCCGCTGTGCGCGTGTAGCGTGGAGCATTGCTTATGATGCATAGTACCTTGTTCTGAATGAGCTGCAAGCGGCGCAGCCGTGTCGGTGCTGCGTAAGCCCAGCACGGAGCACCGTACGTCGTCAGAGGTGTAACAAGTGTCATGTATGTGTTCCTCGACACCCGTCTGTTTAGTTTACTCTGCCTGTTGAGCATTGGGTAGAGTTGTTTGAGCCTCGCGTTTGCCCGGTTGGTCATGTGTTGTATGTGGTCCCCCCATGTGAGTTTCCGGTCCAGCCAGACACCTAGGTATTTGACTTTCTCGCAGAAACGTATTGGGCGTGTGTATAGTGTAACTGGTCTGCAATGTTGGTGTTTGTGCAGGTGTTTCGGTCTTCTAGTGAACAATACTGTTTCGCACTTGCCGACGTTTACTTTTACACGCCATTTCTCCAGCCAAGGCTCTGCAGTATTGAGTGCGGTCTGTAATCATGAGTTAATGTTTGATGGCTTCCAATCTTGCGCTAGGATGGCGGTGTCATCCGCGTAGATTGTGACCGTCATGTTATGTGTGGTTGGAAGGTCGTTAATGTAGAGGTTAAACAGGAGGGGCCCCAGGATGCTGCCTTGGGGTACTCCCGCTTGTATACCGTGTCATGTTGACTGTTTGCCCTGAATGTCAGTGTTGAAACATCTGTCGGTGAGGTATGAGTTTATGAGACGTACGAGTCCGTCGGGAAACCCAGCATCGTTGAGTTTGCGTATAAGGCCGTTGTGCCACAGATGATCGAAAGCTTTTTCGATGTCCAGGAACATCGCCCCGGTGGCTTTGCCTGTGTTGTATCCGTGTGTTATGTGCGAAGGAGTTGTTGTGTTGTTGAGTGGTGGTTCCTGAAGCCGAATTGCTCCGGTCTCAGGGTGTCATTGCTTATGCAGTGCCTAGTGAGTCGTTTGAGAATTACCTTTTCAACAATCTTGCTGAGTGAACTCAGTAAGCTGATGGGTCGGTAATTTTGTGGGAGGGAGTGGTCTTTCCCCGGTTTCCTGAACATCAGGACCTTGACCGCTTTCCAAAAGGCAGGGAAGTGTTGGTGTCGTAGGATGGCATTCGTGATATGTGTGAAGAACTCTACAGCTTTATCCGTGAACTCCTGGAGGACACGGTTTTGAATGCCATCAGGACCAGGAGCTTTTCTAGCAGTGGTGTGCTTAATTGCCCATGTGATTTCATTTGTGCTAGTATGTTGGATTGCGTCGCGAATAGGCTGGGCTATAAGTCGTGTGACCTCCTGATCCATTTCAAGTGTGAATTCTGGGTCTGAGGGAACCAGATTCGGTGTGAAAGACGCTGCCAGTGTGCGGGCCATTAGTTCCGCCTTCTCTTCCGCAGAGTATTCAGGTCCGTCCGGCCCTTGTAATGTGGATGTGTAGTGTTTCTCCCTGGTGAAGTGTCGAGCAAGTTGCCACACTCCAGGACGTGTGGTATCCAGCCCTGCGAGTTTCTGGTCCCACTGCGATTTTTTAAATGTTTGTATTTTCTCCCGTATAATTCCCTGGAGCCTGTTCATGTGCTGTTTATAGAACGGACGCCTGGTGCGCTGCCAGTATCTCCTGAGACAGTTTCTCATTGAGATAAGCCCCAGGACCTCCTGGGGCAGAGCCGCTGAATGGTGTTGTATTGTGAGTTCTGGGATAGCGTCGGCTACAGCGTCCTGCATGGCGGCTGTGAGGGCTTCTACAGCGTCATCAATTTGTGCGGTTTGCGTAATTTCGTGTATTTCAGGAATACGACTATCAAGCGTTTCCTTGAACAGTGTCCAATTTGCGCGCTTGTAGTTCAGTATCCTGCGTGGTTCATTGTTCTGAAGTGTTTCTTCCGTGTATAGTATAACAGGAATGTGGTTTGAAGGCAGATCGTTTACAACCTCGAGGTTGAAGGTAACTGTTATGTCCTTGATGAGGGCCATGTCTATTACGTCTGGCCTTTGTCTCCTTTGGTAAGGAATGTACGTCGGTTCAACCGGTGCAAGTGTGATGTAGTTGCGGCCTAGTGAATGTTCGTACAGTTTTCGGCCGTTGGCGTTGCGGATTCGTGAGTTCCAGTCGGGGTGTTTAGCGTTAAGATCGCCAGCGGCTATTACTCGCGGTGCTATGTTGAGTACTGTGCTGATATCGCGTGTTACAATGTTACCAGGACGGTTGTAGAGCGATATCAGTGCAGTGTATGCTCCGTTGTACTTGACCCTAATGGCCGTGGCCTCTAATCTTTCAAGTGCAGGGAGCTCGATATTTGTGTGTTCAACTGTGTGGTGTATGATGATCGCTGTTCCACCTCCGCCGTCTCCGTTTTCTCGGTCGGTACGATAGACGGTGTAGCCGGTGAAGTTCAGTCTGTGTTCAGGCTTGAGCTTGGTTTCATTAACCATAGCAATACGAATATTCCTACGCTCGAGTAGCGCGGCGAGCTCAGCCTTCTTGTTGCGGATCCCGTCTGCATTCCAGAACAGGATCTGTGATGGTGTGGTGTTGTTTGCGTGGGCGGGAGGGTGTGGTGTGTTATCCATGACAGTATGTGTTCAGTGACGTGAGGAGTGATTGTATGAATACTCTTACCTTGCCGCAATCGGCCGGAAGGAAGCGATGTATGAGTGGTGTGACGAATTCCAAGATCTTTTTCAAGACCGAGGTAAACGTGAGGCCGGAGAATATTTCTTGCAATACGCTCTCGAATGTTGGGTAGTTGTTGGTGTCGGCTTGTGTGGCATTGGTGGTGGTTTCGGCCATTTGTACAGCTGTTGGTGTGGTGTATGGGAGGGCTGGTGTGTTCTCTGTAGTCGGTGCTTCGACTGGCGCCCTGTTTTCTGGTGTAGTGGTAAGGGGGGCAGGAGGGTTAGTTTCGCTGCTGACTTGACTGTTTATGTGCGTGTCTGCGGTTCGTGTTTGTTTGGGTCGATGTTGTGGTGTTTTTGTGTTCCCTTTTTTGTGGGCAGTGTTTCCCCTTCTTCTCCTCCTCCTGGGTCTCGATGGTACCCTCCGTGTCAGTGCGTTTGCAGGTGGTGCGAGTGTGGTACAGCTCGTGACCTCGGGGGGTGGGGTCATGTTGTTTGATGTGTCATCCGTTGTTATCGGGAGCGGTGCGGGAGTTGTGTCATGCGTTGGCTGTTTTTCCTGTGTTGTTGTTGCTGCGGCAGTTTGTGGTGTGTGTTTTGGGCTCTGGGCTTCCTGTGGCCGTCCCTCGCCGCTAGGACCAGCGACTGCGCCAGCGTAGGAAATTCCTACTCTTACTGGTCGTGGTGGCGGCTTAGTAACTGTGGCGACCCTGGCGATGGCCTTAGTTTGTTTGGCGTTTTTGATCCGCAGAGCCTCCTTGTATTTCGCGCACCCCCTGTAGTTGGCCGCGTGGGCACCTCCACAGTTGGCGCACTTGCGTGTGTCGTTGCGATGTTTGCAATGTTTGCTGGCGTGGTTGCCAGTGCATCCGCGGCAACGAGGCGCCAAACCGCATCGGGCTGTCCCGTGCCCGAACCGCTGGCAACGGTTGCATTGTTGGGGGGCAAGCGGTGGCTTCACGGACATGTGAAGGACGTATTTTTCCTTCAGCAGTCCGCGAGAGTGTGCTGTGTCGGCCAGCTCCACTAGGTAGTTAGGTAGACCCTGGTGTGAACGGAAGCCCACCATTCGGCTAGCGCTTACGCACTCAAAGCCGAGGAGGTTGAGCTCCTGTTTTAGTGTCTCGCTGGGGGTTTGTGTGTCCACCCCCTTGATCACATACAGCTGCGTGCGTTCGTCAGCAGTCTTGTACGTGTAGTGTTCGATCTTTCTCTCCTTCAGGAAGGAGAGAAGGTCGGTATACTCGGCCTTGGTTGCCACGTACAGAGAAAGTACGCCACGTCCCCAGAAAGTTTCGTGCGGTATGTTGTATCTGCGTGCCTAGACGCGAATGCCTTGTTTAGGGTGCTCAAGTCGCCGTAGTTACGTATAATGACTGGGGGAAAACCAGTCCTTGTTGTTGTGTTCTGCGTAGCTGGCTGTTCTTTGTTTGTGTTTGCATGCGCAGTTGTGTTTGCGTTTGTTATCCCTGAGTTCGCTGTGTTGCTCGGTGGGAATTGTGGTGTTGGCAGCAGCGCTGGGCGCTTGCGTTGCGAGTCTGTGGGCTCGCTTGTTTGTGTCTTGTTTTGGTGTTTGCGGGCGGACCCTACCTGCTGAAAGGGTCCGTTTATTTGCTCATCTTGCACCTGTGTTAGCTCCAGATCCGTCCTTTCCGGTTCTGTAGCCTTCGCAGGTGATAGTGAGGGCATGTCCAGAGTTGCAGGTGGTGTATGAATGTTTTGTGTTCGTGTCTGTGTCCTCTGTGGAGTCTCCATCCTCACCTCGGCCGTGGTCACATAGATCGCCTTGGCGACCTTCTGAGCCAGGACTTGTTGGTGAGTTTGAAGCGGGATGGAAATGAGGGGGGGTTCACCCTCCATTTCCGCCCCAGACAGCGCTTGCCTTGTGGCGCTTCGAAGAAGGATCGGACTTCTGACGGAAGAAGGATCCTCCATTCTTCCACCAGATAAGGAATTTTTATTCAGGAGGGAAAGACAACAATTTTGCTCCTTTATGATTAGGCAGGTGGTGATACCTAAGGAAGAGGGGGATCCCTACGACCTAAACTGCGCTATGTGCAATGCGCGGCGCAAGAGAGCGCGGATGGAAGAGAGTGGCCTACTGTGCGCGGGGTTATCCGACGTGAACGGGCCCCTGACAGAGAAATACCCTAACAAAGAACGGGTAGTCCTGCTGGGGATGTGTAACAACGGTTACAGGAGCTGCGAGCCGGAGCTCTTTGTACCGCTGGGCGCACAAGGCGGCAGCGAGATCGGTGCTCTCCGACGTCAGCGGCTCTTCAGCTTATTCGCAACCACTCTTTCGAGCTATTGTCTGCCAGCTACGGCTGTCCGCGAGCGCTGCGTCCCCACAGGTCGGCCGCTCCGCTGCAAATTGGACTCCAGTCTAAGCTTTTAGGTTAGGGGTTTTCGTGTGTTGCCGAGTGGCTGCCTCGTCCTATTTTCTCTTTGTGATCAGCCAACCACAGCCACCTAATATGTTGTCTAAATTCCTGTATCTTTGCACTTCTCTCTTCTGTGTTGTTCTTTGTAGCCTTCTTGCTTTTCTGTAGATATCTTATGTGTATGGGTTTGTGGAAGTAAGTGCAACACTGGAACAGGAGACTGACAACCCTTGAAGTTTGATCCCTTAATTTATAAAGTAGCCACTAAACCAACAATTGCATGAAAAAACACTGTCCACCCCTACATGGAGTTCGCCACGCACTGCTACACCAACAATTATGACTGATCTGCAAATGCAGTAACATTTATTCTCAATACTCCTCAAGGTGAATTGTATAATACTTTGTGAAATTGAACTGTTGTAAAAATACTACCTAGCTTTGTTAATCATTGACAAGTTGATGGCCGTCAATGGTAACTACCATTAGAAATTAAAGTAATCACAGGAATACAATGTAATGCAATACTAGACGTACAAAAACAGCCGCTGCCAAAGAAGAAGAAGAAGAAGAAGAAGAAGAAGAAAGCAGAACTCAGTATCCTGGTACTCGAGACAATGAAGCTCTGAGAATAAATAGGTGACAAAAGAGAGACTTTGTGTGAATGCAATTAGGCGAGGAAACTATGATTGTCATAATTTTGTGTGTGTGTCAATGTAAATATCACCCAAAGACATGTCAAAGGCCTACTGTGTGTCACTGGAGAGAAAGGTGAACTTCACCACTTTCATGATTAAATATATCAGGTGTAATTATTGAATCTACAGAGACATTTATTTTTCTTCATTATAAAATAATTGAGAGCATAATAAATATGATTTTAATTACATGCATAAAATATAGTCCTAATTTTTCTTTAGTAGGTATGGTATCATACAAGCTATTTTGCTTTCCTTTTAAGTTTTTCCCTATCAGCATGAGAATCTTTTTGAACTGTTGTCTATTTAGTCAAAAGTGTTCCCTAAATAACTGATAAAGAGCTTCCATAAACAACTAATGTTTACCATATTTTCTTCACTTTTGCCTGTCGCACAAGAGAGACCTTTGATTGTTCTTATGCGGACTATACACAAAAACAAATAAAAAATTAAATTAATTGATTTTAGAATCAGACTCAGGATTTAAATCTAAGTGCTTTGACAAGTTTGCAGTGGACATGCAGCACATGCTGTGTTGTGTGAACACTATGCATTTATCAGTTCAGCTCAGCCTCCGCTGTGCCTGTGCTGTCGAGTGTGCACCAGGCCTAAAAGTCAGCTTAAAGACACACACAATTCATGGTTCTATGATGCAGTTTAATATTTCAGAGCTACATCAAAGGTGTAATGGTTATAGTATGAAGATCAGCGTCTACAAAATGAAAGTAATGCCTTTCGGAAACAAATTCAAACAGATTGAGTGCCAAATAGGAGGAACAAAGTTAGAACACGTGGGCAGTTTAAAGTACTTAGGATGTATTTTCTCACAGGAAAACAACATAGTGAAAGAACTGGAATGAAGGTGCAGCAAAGCAAATGCATTGAGCACTCATCTATGATTTACTCTCTTCTGCAATAAAGAAGTCAATACCAAGACTAAGTTGGGAATGCATTGTTCAATATTTTGACCAACTTTGTAGTATGGGAGACAAAGCTGGGTGGGTACAAGGTACCTTATTAAAAGGTATTAATAGATGGTAACAATGGCAGGAGGTTCTCATAATGAGGAAATACACCATCAATGAAGCAGTCAGAGTGAAATGGCTTGGATGGTGAGAGAAGCAAGTTTACCGGAGAGACTCATGGGTTCAGCAGTAGAGGATAGGAGTTGAGGCAGACCAAGGAGAAAGTTCTTGGATTCGGTCAAGAATGATCATGAAGTAACAGGCTTAACATCACACGAGGCATCAGTGGTAGCATTGAATAGAGGATCGTGGAGGAATTTTATGAGGACTGTGCTCCAGACTGTATGAGAAAGGTGTAATTTGCCTTAAATTACAATGGTGGTGGTGGTGGTGGTGGTGGTGGTGGTGGTGGTGATGATAAGATGCAAGGTCCCATGAAAGTAAGCTGCTACATTGTTTTATGTGACGTGCATCTTATACAGCGCGTACTGCCACCCACAATTGCTGCAGCACTGGAGAAGCAAGTGAACTGATACATTGTTATGCTTGTGCACTTTTAATTTGCAAACATGTTTTTACACACATACCTTCTCAAATTGTCAGGTTACTTACAATACAGTTATCAAATATTGGTTATATTTCTTATAATTAACTGCTACTTGTGAGTAGCCCCTGCTTTGCATGGGCAGAATTGACATAGACTATCTTATGTATTTTATTGGTTGCTTTGTTCTACATACTAGGATACAACTCAATGCATACCATGCTTATAAAATCCTCAGTGTGTTTGATCCATATTTAGGTACTAATGTAACAGTGTTAAAGCTTATTTCTGGCATTTGGAATGATAGTGGCACCCCCTGCGGAGAAAAAGTCAACTATAACAGCACTCTTTGACATGGGCAGTCGCAGAAGCCACTACATCACTGCAGTTACAGAAGAATGGGATGATATAAATGATTGGCTCTTTCTCCTCTAGAGGGTTACTGTCATTTCCAGATATGTAATACATTGATAAATATCTTGATCCAATCGCTATCAAACTTCACAGGATCACCCACTGAGCTAATGTGAAGATTTCGTTAACATTTCTGAAGTTGTCTTGACATGCATAGGGAACCTACATACACACATCAAGTTTTATAGATACGTATTTCAACCTATCTCTGATAAAATACTTAATCTGCAGTCCATTTGCAAAAATAGCGTTTATTAAATAATTTTGCACTTTGATGCAAAATTTGCATCTGTATGTGTAGAGACTTGCACAGGACAGGGTAGCGTGGAGAGCTGCATCAAATCAGTCTGCAGACTGAAGACAACAACAACAACAACAACAACAACAACATGTATTTATCACAAAATGTGAATTTTCACAATTTCTGTTTATTATCTTTTGTGTGAAACTGTTTTCTCCTTTTCTTCATTTTCACACAGTCAACAGATTTCTTATTACTCCAGTTTACCTAACATCTATCATACTCCTCTCACATGGGTTGTCACAAGTCAGTTGATTGATTTTGAGTAACAAATATTTTCTGTTTTAATCTGGCATTCTGTCTTCATCAAATTTCCCCTGACCTTTGACAAAAGCAAAGTGCATATTTGTTCCTCTCAATTTCGTAGCATTGCCTTGTATCAGGAAAGTTGTCCTCCATATTTCATGTAGGTTATTTACATGTGCTATTTCCTCTAGCTTTATACTGAATGATTAATTTTGCTACAACAGTATATCTTGTCAGCTTGGGACAATTGACATCAGTGCCTATTTTCACTCCAATATGTAGAGGCAATTGAATGAATTAAATTAGTTTGTGCCACTTTATTTCCACTAGATGCACAGACATCTGTGATGAAATTGGGTAACCATCTGTTGATATCCATGGAAGTGAGTGTTAACATAAGAATAATTTCAAATGGAAGAATTTCACTGATATCAAGGTTGGCTGCAAAACTCAAGTCAACTTTGAAAGTGTCCATTGGCATATTAGGTTCAGGTCAGTGTTCTGGGATTCACCATGAATTTTTATAGCATTGGAAAACCGAAAGTATGTTCCTTTCAACATTAGTAGCCCAGGTGAAAAGTTGTGTAACTAAAACAGGGCAATTACCATGTAAAAGGTGGCATTAAAGTGGAAGAGTAATAAGCTGGGAATGACACAGTGTATTTACTCTTTCAGATTGTCACAAGACCTTTGGAACTCAGGTGCTCTTAAGTAAATAATGAGATAAAAAGAAATTATAGTGAGATCTCATAAATTTGACTTCAGCATTTTTAATAAAAATTGTTCTACTTTTGTAAATGCATCCTCCAGCTCAGGGTGGCAAGAGAAGAGAAGGGCAGGGTGTGGGAGGGAAGTTGGATTCGATAGTACAGGATCACTGACACTGTTGCTTGCCAAGACTTTCTTGCACTTCCTCCAGTTATCGAACATAGAAAGATGATTTATGTAACAGAATTTTCACAGTGATAATCGAAAGAAAAATGCCTTGGTGTGGTTGCAGTGAGGGGAAATTAGCTTTTTGTGGTCAAATAATTCAAAATATTTAAAAAAAATTGAAAATAAAAGTAATTGAGCATACTCCGTAAACAGACTAGATTTCCCCGAATGTTTGTGGTATTTGTATTAATTATAAGTTAAGGATGACTAATGTTGAAGATCAATCGCTCACCCTATTATGTGGTAAATAGGTGGCAAAACAAATCATTTTGAATATGTGACACAGCTTTATAGATCTCACAGAACCAATAATTTTACTTTCTCCAGACTTCCCGCATCTGTTATTCGTGCCTTTATGAACTAAAGAACATTTCTTAATTAATATTTTAAGCATTTTTACTTACTAGTGCAGTAAACTATCTACAATGCAGCAGTTGTCTCATAAACTATTATGCTACATGTTATTGCTATTGTCTTCTTTTATTTCAGAGTCCTGCAGAGAGTTTGACAACAGATAGTGGATCATTAGTAGATGATGGAGAAAATAATGAACAAGAAAGTGAAGCTGCAGAGCCCATTACAGGGAGTGTTACAATCATGTCCACAGGAAATGCAAAAGGAATAACAGATGTAATACGTCCTCTGGCAAGTGCAAACAGCCCGAAAGTACCAGAGTCCCCATCATTGAGCACAAACTCAGATAAAATTGACTGCTCAGGAGTACCTAGTATCACAGCTAATCCTGGACTTTGTTCACCAGGACAGGTTACAAGCTCTGTTGTAATTGTTAACAGTGCTAATGCAAGCAGTGGTAAATCAGTAATAAATGAAGCTGGATTGTCAGCTCACAGTAACTTGCCAAATGTTACTTCAAATTCAGTGTCATGCATATCGGTAGTAGGTTTGAAGGTGCCAGTTCCAAATTTAAGTGTGATTGATGATACTCGAAGCAACAAGTCAACTTCCCAAGAAGAAATTCATGGTGTTGTATGTGATGTGAAACATAGTGTTGTTAAGGAAAATACTAAAGCAAATCATCGGATACCTTACAGTGCTCTCGATGATGAAAGCACATCAAGCACAGAAAAAAGTTTGACAGACACTAAATTAAATAAATTAATGGATGAAGAGCCTCCACGATTGGTTATAAAACGAGAATTTCAGCAGGATGCACTTGAAAGAAGGGAGCGAGAAAAGGAAGCTGTCAAGATGAATGATGAAGTTCTAAACATGTCTGCAATGATGAAAGTTGTAATTAAAGAAGAATCTGAAAATAGTAGTGATGCTGTATCAAATATGCAGATGAATTTGTCCAATATGGGTGTCATTGTAAAAGAGGAATTAGAAACATCACGCTCTCCAAATCCATCACAGATGCTTGGAAACTCTCCTTTGGTAGGAGTTGATCTTAATAATCAGATAGGAGCTCTAGTTGGTAGTGGTAATATGCAACCACACTTGCCATTGTCAAGATGTATTAAAATTGAGCCAGCATTTCTGAGAGATGATCGACAAACTCATCCTTTGGAACTTTCAAGCAATGTTCAGTCATCACCTGCTCGAGATCCTCTGTCTCCCATACTTTCATCAAATGTTGTGCAGGCTCCTCAAGTAACATCTGGTAACTCAGGCAGTATATCCCACTGTTCTAATTCACCACTTTTAAAAATCGTTGGACATCATCATCATCTATCTTCCAACACTGCAGTTATTCGGCAGACATCTGAAGTACAAGATTCAAGTGGTTCAGACAGACCAGTTAGTTTCAGTGACGAAAGCAGAGATGCAAAACTGCAGTCATCAGGACAAATTGGTGGTCAGCAGCCAACAGTACTGCAACATCCCTCCCAGGTGCTCCAACACCAACAACAAAACCAAAGCAGTATATCTCAACAAAACTGCAATTATATGTCAAGTACATCATACCACCACCAACAGCAACCGCTCCAGCTTCATCACCACCACCACGGTCATCACCACAGATCAGCTAATGTACCAGAGAAATCTACAATTGGATTGTTGCACATAGCTCCTCCATGCACAAATGGAGGACCAAGCAATCCACAACAAAATGAACCACAAAACTTAAAAATTAAACAAGAAGTTATAACACCATCTGATCGTATGGTGTCAGATCCTCTGCAGTCTCTGAAAGAAGTTAAAGTTCCCAGCCTTACGGGCTCCACATTGTCTTCCTCACAGTCACACTCTAGTGGCAGCAATACTGCAAACACCTGCTCAGATACACAAAGACCGCCGTCTCCAAATGGGCCGGCACCTCCATTTTTAGGACCCTCAATAGAGAATATTAAGAGAGAACCAGATAGCTATCCAAGCTCTGTTGTTGTAGGACCTCACAGCCTTAGTAGTGTGATGCCCAAGACACCACCCCCAAAGATTCTTTTGGCAGGAAGTGTGCAGCAGTCATTATCGAATCAACAAGGAGGTGGAGGAGGAGCAACACCACACGGATCAGTAACGCAGCAACCTGGTGTGACCAGTAGCCCTCGGACAACTCCGTGTACACCTCCTCTGGCCTTACCCAGAGCAACATCACGAACACCTCCCAGTTCACAGCCTCCTTCACAGGCATCGCCGAGGCTCACACCGACATCGAGTATGGCTGCGCAGAGTGGACGACAACTTTCACCTTTAAGCAGCTCTTCACCCGGACACCCACATCCTACTCCACATCCCCATCCTTCGCCTTTTGCTGCACCTCCTGGACTTCACCATCATCCACATTCACTTATGCATCACCATCCACTGTTTGCTGCTCAAGTGGCAGCACAAGCTGCAGCTGCACATCACAGCACATACCACCATCCACACCCATATGCCGCATATGGCTATCCCCTACCTTACCCGTATGGACCGCCTCTTCCACAGCCACCACCTCATCATCCTACCCCACCGTCTTTACATCGTTCTTCTCATGAAAGTACAAAAATTGAAGTAAGGAATAGTGAAACACACTCTGTGCACCATTCTACTCATGCTACTAGCATAACACGGCAGGAAACTGCAACCACACCTGTGGATGAAGCGGAAGAACGTCATCACTCTCAAGAACAATCTTCCTCTCACCATCACCACCACCATCACCACCATTCCTCCCACCATTCATCACATCAACAGTTATCAGCAGAAAAATCGACTAGTCATCAAAGTATCCAAAGTGGCACTCATTCTGTAGCCATTTCTCATTCAGCAACTTCTTCTAGTACTGCCTCTGTTCACAGGATCAGTGTTAGTAGCAAACAGAGCTCTTCTGGAACATCTAGTCCAACCTGCCACATATCAGCAACTCTTTCATCAACAGTATCTTCCTCTACATCAATATCTCATCCTTCCTCCAGTCAAAACAACCATTACCATTCACATCATCATTCACATAGTCATCATCAGCATCACCACCAGTCATCCTCCAGTGATAGGTCTTCTCCTGCTGCATCTTCTTCAGTTCCATCTGTAATGAATGTTCCTCTTCCATTAAGCCAAACTGGTCCAGCGACAGGGAGGAGTTCAAGTCACCAACATCATCAGAACTCTCACCACACAAAATCGAGTTCTGGAACTTCTCATCATCATACTGGGCAAAGTGGTTTAGTAGTACAGCCTATACTACCACCATCACTTGCGCATCACCATGTTGCATTGGGAGGAGTTCCACCAACTGCTGGTCCTACATCTTCATTGGAAGCACTGAGGTAAGTGTTGTTCATGTTGCCCTTTAAAAATTTTTTATCTTTATGTTTTTCTGGATTTTTTTATATGTGCACCATAATTTTTCAATAGCATTTTGTTTCTCCTGTGAAATATGCATTCTTCCTTCTGATCTCCAAGATCAAAATAGGAGGAGAGAGGTTATTGGCACACACTGTTTCAAAACTATTGATACAGATTGAAATATCAGAATATATATCATTCATAATCTTCAGGACTACACACACCATTAAAATTCTGGAGTACCTACAAATTACTAATTTTGTTGTGCCAAAACCTCAGTAGTGTAGTCCCTCTATCCCAACCAACCAAAACCTACCATGCAGCCACATTATACAAAAGGACACTAAAAATGACATTTAAAAAAATTTCATAAACCATTCATTCGATTGCAATGAAACTTTGGTGAAGTGTTCACTGTACACCCATGAAGGTTCCTGACCCAAAAACAAAAGAGCACGAAACATACCTCAGTAGATATGATGTCAAAAATAATGTGAGGCCACGGTGTGAGAATACCCAGATTTATGCGTCAATTATTGGAAAATGAGAGTAGTTAGGGGCCTGCAACAAAGTTTGCGTGTATTTTCGGATGTTTATTAAAAGTTTTGTAATTGACACCCCCCCCCCCCCCCCCCACACACACACACACAAACACAAAATGATAAAACGAAAAGAAGTCTACCACTCACAACAGTTTCACTGTAGATGCCGTAAAACTGTCGCATCAGGAATGACATTATATCAAATAAAGTTAACATTACAGATTTGTATGTTACTATTTATTTTTGTCTCCAAGTCTCTCTTAATTTCTCTTGCATCCAAAATAAAGCAATCCGTTTTTTTAATCTCAATCTATATAAAAGCAAAAGGACACTCACTCACTGACTAAACACGAAATCTCAAACTACTTCACCTATGAAGCTGAAATTCGGCAGGAATGTAGTTTATAGGTAGAAAACATCAGCTAAAAACGTATTTTGTGATAGGTGCATGGCAGAGCATACTCCTCCTGCAGACTCATGGAATCTACAGTTTCATTCCGATCTTCGCGAAATTTCGCACGCTTGACCTTCAAAACAAGAGGAAGGTCACCGTCTACCTTAAGTTTCATACGGTGCATGGGGGAGGGTACTTTGCAACATATAAATGGATCCCTAAATACCTTGGTTGCGTCATAACTTGAGAATGGCTTGACCGATTTCACAGATCCTATTTTTGCTGTTTTCGTTATTCTCAGAACAAGTGTTGTTTGAAATAAAACTGGAATATTTGAGAACAATAAAGTGTGTTTTTCAATGTAACTCTGCGTTTCTATTGCATAGAAATCTATAGTTTTGTTCAATATTGATGAAATTTTGCACACTTTACCTTAAAAACAAGAGGAATGTCTGTATAAAATTTCGTTCGGTGCATGGTGGAGGGTACTTACATAATTTTACAAAATGCATGGTTTTGGTCCAATCTTTATGAATTTTTGCACACATGACATTTAAACCAAGAGGAAGATCACTGGGTACATAAATGTTTGTATGGTACATGACGAGGGTACCTTGCAAAAACTTTGCCCCCTACAGCACCCTGTATCCTGTGCACTGTGGCATAGGATTCAAACTGTTGCAACCATTCTGTCCATTCCTCTTGTGCTTTGTCATACTGTCAAAAAGGCGGAATTACTGGAGGTGGTAGCTGCTGCAGTGGTACTTACATATTTTGTTGCACAGGTGCGGCCAAATTTTGTTGTACAGTTGACAGTTAGAGGGGCAATTTGTTGACTCTGAAATGGAAACATCTGTATCAATTGCTGTGCATCGAGCGCAGGTAGCTGCGGCGCTGTGGCAGTGGCAATGTTAGTGGAGACCGACATTTTGCAAAAGCAGCAATAAGAACAATGCAAAAATATATAGAAATTGACTCGTATCCCTGCAATAAATGTTCACAAAAGATTATATGCGGCACTCTCAGAGATCTGGAATAAAGTAACAAGCAAAACAATGGTGCAGCCTATTGTGACAGTAATTTTTATATCTCGTCGCAATGCAGTTCGTTGTTCTCCTCTCTGGTTTAACACCTTGTCTCCATTTGTTTTGTTGTCCTGGTCAGCCTGTGTTTTGTCATTCCTGGCCTGTCTTTCAGGAAAGGTTGTATCAGGATGTGTGGACAGCTAAAACAGCTATATAGATTAGTAATACATGTTATATTTACCGAACTGTATGAAGATACTCAACTTAAAATCTCTCTCTGTCTCTTGTCTTCTCGTGTTGTCATCTTCTGTACGATGCTAGCTGCGCTGAGTCCTAGTGAATGTCTAGTTCGGAGCTTAGTTCAAATGGGTTCATCCAGGCGCATGTTGGCCTAGATACAGCTGCTTGTAGAGGGCGTGCTTCTAGGTTACTACCTCTAGAATGCACGGTGCCAGTTTGTGATTGGCTGCCAATTATCCGCTGCCTTCTGGACGGTCATTCTTGAGCATCTGGCGTGTGGCGCTGACTTTATGCCACAACAGTATGCACTTCATACATGGCACTAACAGTGGAGATTATTTGGAGAATAAAAAGAAGCACAAAAATTGCATTTTCTTAATTAAAGTAAGGACATGTTCTGTGGGTTTTTTTTTAGTGTTTACAAGTACAGATTGACAAGAACTGCTAATCTGACCAGTTCACCAGTAGATCAGACACTAAGATGGAGCTATAAGAATGGTGAGTGTATGTGGTATGACTATGTACGAGGGTTGTTTTTTAAGTAAGCGGCGTTTCTATTAAAAAAAAAAAAAAAGAGAAAAAAAAAGATACAAATACTTTTGTAAAAAAAACTTTTATTTTATGATTCTACACACTTTTAGCTATTTTTCTACATAGTTGCCTTGTTTATTAAGCACTTGTCATACCGTACAACTAAGTTTTCAATTCCATCTTCAAAGAATATGGCCGCCTGCTCCGACAGCCAAGAGTTCAAGGTCGCTTTCACTTCATCGCCGTCATTGAAGCGCTGCCCGCCAAGATGGTGCTCAGGTAACGGAAAAGGTGAAAATCGCTAGGAGCAAGGTCGGGGCTGTATGGTGCATGGTCCAAAACTTCCCAGCCAAAAGAATCAATCAAATCCCGAGTCTTTTGAGAGGTGTGAGGCCTATCGTTATCGTGCAGGTGCAAAACTCCTTTTGTCAGCATGCCGCGCCTTTTGTTTTGAATTGCTCTGCGAAGCTTCTTTAGAGTTGCACAGTAGGCATCTGAGTTGATTGTTGTTCCTCGTGGCATAAAGTCCACTAGCAAAACACCACGTCGGTCCCAGAACACAGTTGCCATAATCTTGCGCTTTGACAGTGTCTGTTTGGCTTTGACCTTGATGGGTGAAGTTGTGTGTCGCCTTTCCATCGATTGTCGCTTGCTTTTGGTAGTGATATGGGATACCCATGTTTCATCTCCAGTGACAATTTGACTCAACATGTCATCCCCTTCTTCCTCGTAACGAATCAAAAAGTCCAATGAAGTGGCAAATCTCTTCCCTTTGTGGTCCTCTGTGAGGAGTCTGGGTACCCACCGAGAACACAGTTTCTTCAAGTTTAGGTTTTCAGACTCAATTTTGTACAAAATCGATCTTGTGGAAATTCCAAAGAAAGAGTGGAAATTGCGAATCTTCTGTCCTTACGAATCTTTGTTTCGACTGCAGCCACCAAATCATCAGTGATCACATAGGGCCGGCCTGAGCGTTCTTCGTCATGGACACTTTGACGGCCATTTTTAAACTCTCTAACCCTTGACGCACTTTACCTTCACTCATTGCATTCAAGCCATAAACGTCTGTTAACTGATGATGAATTTCTGCAGCTGATAGGCTTCTTGCAGTCAAAAAACATATCACTGACCGTATCTCTCACATGGCGGGTGATTCAATAATCGTAAACATTATAAAGTAGCACAGTGATGCATACACGTCAGCTACAGAGCTGCAACTGGCATCAGTGTGAACGGGAAGGATGCCAGCAAGTGGCGCGGTGACTTGTTCCGGCGTCCGCGCGAACTACGGGACCATACGCGAGAATGGCCCTTACTTAAAAAACAACCCTCTTACTTCAAGGTTACAGGGGGGAGCAGTGTCAGTCATTGTATCGGGCTAGGGTTCTCTTTTGTTACAGTTTAATCTGTGGGAACAACTTGTTCTGCATTGCTTTGTGTGTGTGATTATAAGAGTATAAATAAAAACTTTAATGTGTCAAAAATTATCACCCTTGCCCCAAAAAATTATTGCTAACAAATGCCCATTATTAAATATACAACATGTGGAATATGGTGTGCCACAGGGCAGCATTCTAGGACTGCTCGTTTTGCTGCTATACATAAATGCTTTACCTTCAAATGCCGAAGGTGAATTGATACTCTTTGCAGTCTACACAGTGAGTGTAATGATAAGACCAAGTTTAATAGGAGACCATTACAATAACTAATCAGACTCGCATACTTGCCTGATGGCTAATACTCAGTGATAAGAAAACTAATGCAGAGTCATGTAGGAACATTAGATGAAAAACAAATGATTGACTGAAATTGCAATAGCATGCTGTAGGAGTAGTAAAAGCACAAAATTCTTAGCGATCACTGTGGAGTGCTGTTTTTGCTATTAGACAAATGGAACCGCTAATAACTGGAGAGGATCTGTGCAAGGTGTATTTTGCATATTTCACTGCTGTAATAAGCTATGTTATTGAAATTTGGGGACACTGCAGAGGAAAGTAAAATATTAAAAATACAAAAGACAGCAATCAGAATTATAGGTAATGTAAGATCAAGTGGCAGCTAAAATCACTCTTAAAAAATAAATACAAGATTCTAAGTCTCTAAGAGTTTGTACATTTACAAAATTCTGCTCCGTGCTTGGGATAATAAAGATAAATTAATGAAAAATAAAGATGAACACCACCACCAAACAAGGAATTGCAAGAATCAGAATCCCAAGGCATAAAACAACTCAGACTTGCCGTTTGCAATCACATATTCCTTTCCTCCAGTCCTGTTTGACATTTGGAATAGCCCCTAAAGGACTCACTCTACAAGTTCCCATCACTGGGTTTAACTTTTTTTCTTGCCTTGAATTCCAAAATCACCAATTCTTAGTTCTCACCCATTTTCTCCTTGAACCTCTCTCTCTCTCTCTCTCTCTCTCTCTCTCTCTCTCTCTCTCTCTCTCTCTCTCTCTCTCTCTCTAATCCTTCCCATCTCAACACCTGGCTGAATCTACACACTCAGAACCTAATATAACAAGCCTACTATAAACTTTATAACTGTGTCACACGGAAGATTCAACCACACTGCCCTGGCCAAAGATCTCCTCTAATTCACCCGCAACCTCAACTGGAAATACCACTCCACCACCCAGTCACAACCCATAGGCAGCAGAGTCGGTCTTGAACCGTGCCTTGAACATTTCTGACCACCGTACCAAAGGGATCCTCATGCTTTTCCCCAAAACCATCCCTTGCAGGCATTTCCAGGAATTCCTCACATCCAGCATCTCCTCCCAATCTTTCCTGAATAACATATCCACTACTCCCAACATCAGCCCAGCTGAATCCTGCACCATCCGAGAGCTGGAAGCCGACTGCTCCATTATCATTCTCCCAGTAGAGTATGTGGCAGGGGGACTGTGTCAATTCTCAGACACCTACACCTACAAACCTGTTCCTCATGACCCCATTCCCTCAGACCTGGCTGAACTACAGAAAAGCCTAAAAACCTTAGTTCCCTCATGAGGTTCATAAAGAAAATTGTCCTGGACATCCCATTGTAGCAGGCTTCAAAGCCCCAACAGAACTAATCTCAGTACTGTTAGACCAACACCTCCAACCTATAACCCACAACCTCCCATCCTACATCAAGGACACAAATGCCTCAAATCCATCCCCATGCCCTTCCCACCTGATAGCTTCCTTTTCACCACACATGCCATATCCCTCTACACCAACATTCCTCCCATCTATGGTCTTTCTGCCCTAGAACACTACCTTTCTCAATGCCCACCCGAAAGGCTCCCAAAAGCTTCATTCCTTGTCACACTTCTCAATTTCACCATGACCCACAATTACTTCATCTTTGATGACCAGACCTACAAGCAAATCAAAGGGACAGCTATGAGAACCAGGATGGCCCCTCCCTATGCCAACCTTTTCTTGGACCGCATGGAAGAGGCTTACCTTAAGATACAACAGTTGCACTCCTTGGCTTGGTATAGATTCATAGACAACATCTTTGTGGTCTGGACTAATGGTGAAGAAACTCTTTTGAGCTTCCTTCAAGACCTCAACTCCTACTCCAACCTGAAATTCATCTGGTCCTTCTCCAGAACCCAAGCAACCTTCTTAGATGTTGACCTTCACATTGTTGAGTCCCACATCCTCAGTTCGGTCCATATTAAACCCAAAAACAAACAACAGTACCTCCACTTTGATAGCTGCCATCCCTTCCATATCAAAAAATCCCTTCCCTGCAGCCTAGACATCTGAGGGAAATGTACCTGCTCCAATGATGAATCCCTCACCACCTACATAAACAACCTGTCCAATGCTCCACTCGCCACCTCACTCACAGTCTAGCTTATGTTGCTGGTGTGGCCGACCATTATAGTTACGTGTGTATAGTTGTCTGAGGGATTGCGTGAATGTATGTGTTTCTTTTTCTGACGAAGACCATGGCTGAAAATTTAAGTTTTGTGAATGTGATTATCTATTTTCGTGTCTGTCAGCAGCTCAGTGAGCGTCTATATGGTGAGTTGTTACCTGTCCTCTATTATTGATAATACATTTATTGTTTACAATTACTGAATAGTGTTGAGTACTTTGACATGTTCCATAGATGTAAGTCAAAAGCTGCTCAATAAACTGAACACCTGTTTAATACATGCAGGTCACAAAATTAACCCACAGATGGCACATCAGCATGCAGGCATCCCTTCTCATCTGAATCCACACTGGCCTCATCACACTGCTATGCTGTCTGAGTGGGAACGTTGGAGGAATAAATTGCAGAGTTGCCACTTAGGCAGCAGAGCAGTTGTGCACAGAACACAAGACCACTTTTCATGTGGCTAGGTTTCATATTATGCCTTATTAAGCAATTTTTGAAAACCTGAAGCTCTAGGTAGCAAAGAGTGGTATTATGTCGTTCTTGACTGTTAGTACAAAAGAGTGGGGGGCGGGGGATGAAATTAAGTTTATTTTGCAACCACATTTCATTAGTAATATTGTGCAATGCACATTGTTCTATGTAAAATACTTATATCTGATGTATAAAAAGAGAGGCGAAAACAAAATATAGTCTCTGTAGAATGATGTCATGGATGGAATAAATTATCACAACTACATGTGAAAGGGGGGGGGATTGTATATCCATTCTCTATTGACAGTGTCATGACTACTGTTTTCAACAAAATATGTAATTAATAAAATAAGTTTAATAACTATTGATTTGTAGAGTATGTAATAAAATTTATATCTGATAGAAACAGTTGGCACACTGACAGGTGGAGGCAGTTTATCAGATTTATGTCACTTACACTGCCACGATATATTTGTGACTTATTTAATTTCATTATTGAAGAGAGAGAGAGGGGGGGGGAGGTAAAGGAGGGGGGGGGAACACTTTCACACACATAAGTAGAGCCAAACACAGATGTAATTTTTACAGCATCATTATGAAGACATACGAACTCCTGAGGAAGTCCTGGATAATTTTAATGTAATAGCATTTATCTTTCAATCAGGAGTTACACTACAAATCTGTCATTTCCATCCACAAATTGACATGGACAATTTTCAGGTCAAAAGTCAAATTGTGTCGAGAGCATCTCAAAACGAGGTGCGAGGTTGGCAGTATTGTGAAAATGATTTGATTTCTTCAAAAACTGAAATGAATTTCTCAAATTTGTTATTTTCTAACCCCACATTGTTGTTTGTCACTTTTTTATAAAGCTCGATATCTAATTTCTTGTAGTTCTATAAGATCCATTTTGTAACTTTTGAGCTCTTCTGACAGAATGTTGAAGGCCCCAGGTGTTGCCAACGTTTCATAAGTTGTGCCTTCCATATGTGATATTCATTTTAAAGTTTAAACATATCTACCTATCCCAATAATCAGATATTAATTGCTTTTCCCCCTCGCAACATATTGCTGAGGATGTTAAAGTGTGCGGACAAGATAACTAAAATGCAAGGTCTGCAGTCCATTCTGGATCTTCCAATGTTTGAAAAATATTGCACCATCAACTGGAAGAATCAGTCGCATCACTCTGCAACATAAAATGCCGTGCCATAATGAGTGCTTCAGAAAAGTGACGAGTAGAGCCTCATAAGGCCCGCCCGTGGTCTGCCCAGCTGTCCCGTGGGCCATTAGGCGCACTGTGACTGGCCTCGCCCTAAGGCACACTCCCCCATGAGCTAGGGAGTGCTCACCTGCTCGTGGGGTACTGCATCTGCCGCCGTGAACTGCAGTCGAATGCGGCACACGGCTGCAGCTGCGTAGAGCGTGTGTGCAGGCGAGGTAGCCTGCTGGGCTGTGATGTCACGAGTAACTGCAGCCCCACTGTAATTCCTGTACGAGCATAGCTGGCCTACAACTGAAACTGCCACCTTTCTTCATGAAAATGCAGGAAATGAGACATGTGACACCTGGTTATTATAATTAATGTAAAAGCTCTGTGTTCCTGAATATCAATGATTTCAATTCCTGACTGGAATTTAATAAAGCGTGTTTATGGTGCCATTATTTTACATCTTTAAAGGCCTGTTTCATGGAACCAGTGTAAGGAGTATTTCTTATTTTTCCCATTATTTTTTAATGAAGATGTCATTGATTTTAGAAGTTGTTGCTAGAGTATCCAAAAAGCCAGATTATGATTGAAATTTCATGCTGAACTCCAGCCCAGTTTCCACCATATTAATCTTCAATATGACAATATGATTTTCACAATTAACTTCATAAATAATGCCTATCTTTGTGAAATTTATGTTTTTCATTTAAGTTCAAAGAAAAAGTGCTTTCGTGTGCATAATAGCTCACTTCATGCAAATTATTAACACACCATCTTAATTACCAATAACTAGGCTGCTGTTCCTTATTTACATAAACGATTTAGGGGAAAATCTAAGTAACTCTCTTAGGTTGTTTACAGATGACGCCATCATTTACATCTACTAAAATCATCTGAAAATCAAAACCAACTGCAGAACAATCTGAAAAAGATATCAGTATGGTGTAAAAAATTGGCAATTGACTCTAAATAATGAGAAGTGTGAAGTCATCCACACGAGTATGAGAATAAATCCGTTAAACTTTGTTTACAAGATAAATCAATCAAAAGTGAAGGCCGCAAACTCTACAAAATACCTAGGAATTACTATTACTTCAGACTTAACTTGGAAAGAACACGTAGATAATGTTCTGGGAAAAGCGAACCAGAGACTGCGTTTTATTGGCAGAACCCTTAAAAGATGTAACAGAACTACAAAAGAAACTGCATACGCTACGCTTGTCCGTCCATTTTTGGAGTATTGCTGCCCAGTGTGGGATCCTTATCAGGTGGGTTTGACGGAGGACATCGAAAGAATCCAAAGAAGGGCAGCTCCTTTCGTATTGTCACGATACAGGGGAGACAGCGTTACGGAAATGATACAAAATCTGGGATGAGAATCATTACAACACCGGCGCTTATCGCTGCGGCGTGGGCTACTTACGAAACTCCAATCGCCAACATTCTCCTCCGAATGCGAAAATATATTGTTGATTCCTACTTACATAGGAATAAATGATCATCAGAATAAAATCGCCAACATTCTCCTCCGAATGCAAAAATATATTGTTGATTCCTACTTACATAGGAATAAATGATCAGAATAAAATACGAGAAATCAAGAGCTCGAATGGAGAGATTCAGGTGTTCTTTCTTCCCGCGCGCTATTCAAGAATGGAATGGGAGAAAAATAGTATAAAGGTGGTTCGATGAACCCTCTGCCAGGCACTTAAATGTGATTTCCAGAGTATCCCATGTAGATGTAGATGTACCAAGTGACGCCTGTCTTAAATGTTCACATACAATTACTCGCTAAACAGTGGAACAATAAGTGGCATAACGGCCAATCCAGCATTTATCACAATAAATGACACAAATTCAAAGGTTTTCAGTTTAGGAAGACAGTAACAGAAAATACAGAACCAATTGTCTTCCTCATAAAAAATGTGTGTCAGACAAGCAGAGAAAGGGACTGTACTTTAAAAAAAAATCTGCATTGCAATAAGCCAGAAACCTTACTAATTTAAGGTGGTCAGAATGTAACATTATGGAAGTGGCAATCAGAGTAAATTGATGAGTAATGTTTGTACAAATAACAAAATATTTAGCAATTTTTTCTGTCTTTTACAAATTTCTTGTGACACAAGTGAACAGATATCAGGTTTTATCTTGTTTGCTACAGTGATGCGCAGCATACTCTTCATTTTAGGGTTCTAGAGCAATGACCTTTCCTTGTTTTCCATTCTATTCATTGCAGAGAACACCTGCTGGCAACAGTACATCGACATGAACGTACACATGATCCCAGCTGCATTCGTATGAAGCCCAGAGAACGTGTCTGCCTTCATGTTTTGATACCACAGAGACACTAAATGAACACTTCTGTTTACTTTTGGCCACCGTGACGTCAGCTTCCCCCACCACCGCAGTTCCGAGCTGGGCTTGTGACTGCTCGTGTGTGCTCCTGCTCGCGGTACCACGTGTTAGAACAGCCTGCCGTAAGGCCTTACCAAAAGTGATTTGATTTTTTTTGGCAGTGAAACAGCAAGAGTTACTGGACTAAAGGTTAAAAATTGAATATCCAAGATAGGTAGCAACTCTCCATAGAGATGTTCACCTAGTTGCAGACAGGCTCATAAAATAGACAACCACGTTCACACAAGTTAAATATTCAGTCATGGTCTTCATCAGAAAAAGATACACCTACATTCACACTGTCACTCAGACGTACTTAAGCAAACGTGAGCACCGTCCCTGGCCATTTCACCGCAGTTGTGCTGAAGTTCGTTAAATAGGAACCGTAGTGAGCAAATTGAGAAAGCTTGAAACTAGAAAACACTGGATAGTGAGCATTACACTGGTAGTGGTTTTGGTTAGTAGTGTGTGTGTGTGTGGGGGGGGGGGGGGGGTTATAATCAGCAATATAAAATGTATGTTTGCAATGAAAATAACATTTTGTACATTTATGTAACTTTATCACTGAAATTAGTTTACATGCTGTTTATTTTGCCTTAATTTGTTTCTCAATTCTCTGACAGGGCTCATGCCCAGGCTGCAGCCAGTATGCAGCAGCAGTCGCAGCCAGTTCAACAGGGATCTCTTGCTTTTGGGATGATTCGTCCTTCGTCTCATTCTCCATTGCAACAAACGGGTTAGTATGATTTTACTGTCTGTAATGAAAGTTTTTAACTTTTAATTTTACTTTCTATGTCTTGGGCTTTGAAAGATAATCCAAATAAATATCTATTGGACTATATTGTAATAAGAAAGGAAAAGAGAGGTTGTTTTTATTATATTTTGTTCCATTTTTGTGTGGAGATTTTATGTCAAGTTCTTCAATATAAATAATGGTACATAAGTTACATACAAAGTAGGGCTATATGCGAATGAACTTCACAGACTAATTGTTTCATAGTTGAGGCTGTACTTCTTTCCTCTATTTTGTAAATTGGGATAAAAACAACAGTTACTACTTTTGCCTACTCTTAAATTATGCAAATACACTGCAGATTTGTGGAATTAAGTTTCCTGTTTCTGAGAGAAAGAATGAAATTGTCAGGAAAGATGAAAGGCAGTTGAACTGAGGAAAGCCAGGACTGGTAGGTTATATACATAATGGCAGTACAATGAGAACAGAATCAATGTAGAATGGGAAACAGAAATTGAAGAAATATACATTTAAGCTATGATAAAAAGTGTGTAAAATAGACACCAGTAAAATTTATTAGCAGGTTAAGACAAGACACTGTGCATTACAAAAATTAAATAAATCTCAAATAACAAATGATAGTAAATAACAAATAACACTAAAGACAAGTCTTTAGGAAGAACAGAACATGACACAGGGCAGCACTGTTTAATTATGGAGCATTCAGTGTTTTGTGGACATTGCTGTATCAAGGCAAGCAGTAATTATTAGAAATAAGGAGACACAGTCACCTTGATGGCTGCTTGTCTCTTAAACTGCAGTGCCACATCAAGAGACCTTGTTTTGTCAAAGCTGTGATATTTTATAAAATTTATTAGATCTTTGCTATAATAGAATTTTGCTGTAGGAAGTCAAGGTTATTAACCATCAGCTGCTATTTTGCATACATACATACATCAACCGGGTTTCATTTTTAAAACATCATCACAGACTGTCTGTTAAATAAAAAAAAGACAATAATGAATTGTACACAAGTTATATAAAATACATAATATAACTAATTATTTACATCTAGTAAGTACTTACAAGCTAAGCAAACTGATTGAATGAGTGCATCAGATGACATGCTTACAGGCAAGTCGGATCAATAAAATCCGTAAGATGTCAGTTGACATCTAGTCTTGATGGAAACAGAGAAATGGTGACAAGCCATGTTACATTGATCAAGGATCCTTGAAGTCCAAGAATATTCAACAATGATTTGAAGTGCTACATCAGCTGCTGCATGATAAAGTTAAAAGAAATCTTAAGTATTCATGGTGTGAAATAGGTTATATTTTTGATAATGTAGAGGGGAAACAATCCTGTCCAGAAAAATATTTATAAAAAGTAAAGAAAGTTTGACTTGCCAGGTGAAAAGGCACAGGTTCGTTGATACACAAATAAAAAAATAAATAAAAACATACACATACACACATTATATTTCTGATAAGATGACATGGCGATTGATACAAAAGATAGTATGTAAACATTATGGAAATGACTATTTTGGGTGTGTCGTAACAACCATTATCTGCCAAAGTATAAAATAAGGGGAAAAGTGCATTAAAAGATATAATGCTATGGAATATAAAGAACTGACAATTCTGTGACAAAATTGTTAAATTATAATCTACTTTTGTGGAAGTAGGACTGAGGGCAATAATGTGTATAGTATTATAACAAGCCATGTACAATAGTATAATAAGTATGGATACATATTTCAGTGACTGAAAATTTACATATTACGATAATGTAAAAAATAGCAGTAAATGAAGTACATATGTAGACCTTGACCTACACAACACAATTTTTAAAATATAAAAGGCGAAAGGGTGTACACAGTTATGTAATAAGGGGTATACAATATTACATTGAGTGTGGAGTCAACTTCCAGTCACAGAAAATAACCTAGTATAATTGTTCCAAGAGCACACAAGAATGAAATAGGCATGTAGACTTCGAGGTACATAGTATGTTTAAGTGTATATGAAAATTATGTATTAACATATGTCTAACTGAATCTGGTTGTAAACAGGAAAACTGATCAAGATAGTACATACAAAGCCCCAGAGTTGCATATGGATGGATGAGGAATCATAATACAACAACAGCAATGTTCAATGGTACAAGCATATAGACATCAGGTTGTCTAACAATTATGCTAATTTTTTGAACAATTATGCTCTTGCATTATACTTGACATGCATAATTGTTTCAAATTTTTAGCACAATTGTTAGATGACCTGATGTCTGTACGCCTGTACCACCGAACATTTGATGTTGTGTTATGATTCTTCATCCACCAATTTGAGACTCAGTATGGCTTAGTATGTACTATCTTCATCAGTTTTCCTGTGTACAGATAGATTAAGTTAGATGTAAGCTAATACATAATTTTCATATATCCTTTCTTTGGTCACTAAAATATATATCCATATGTATTATAATATTGTACACTTCTATACACATTATTGTCCTTCAGCCCTACTTTCACAAAAGTAGATTATAATTATGTCTTTCAATGCACATTTTGCTCTCGTTCTTTTATACTTTGACAAGTAATGTTTGTTATGGCACATCTTTGTTGTTTCCACAGTCCAAATTGTAATTTGCACAATGTTTACATACCACCTCCTGTATCAATTGCCATGACATCTTATCAAAGATATAACCTCTTTATCACATCAGCTGATGTAGTACTTCATATATTTGTTAGATATTCTTTGAATCCATGATCACTACAACAGGTTTGTCACTGTTTTTATGGTTTCATCAAGACTAGATGTCAACTGCCATCTTATGGATTTTGTTGATTTTACTTGTCTGTAAGAAGTGATGAGGATGTCAGCTGATGTTTTCACTTAATCAGTTTGTTTAGCTTGTATGTACTTACCAGATATAAATACTGGGTTATATTATGTATTTTATTTAACTTGTGTACAATTCATGTTTCTCTCTCTCTCTTTTTTTTTTTTTTTTTTAAACAGACAGTCTGTGATGACGGTTTAGAACCGAAACCTAGTGCTCTCTGTCATCACTTGCAGACCCACCTCCTCCATATCTTGGACAAAACCTCCAAGCAAGCAAAGATAGTGCACCTGGCATTCTTTCTTGGCTTTCCCACTATTTTCCTAAGGCGTTCCATTACCTGCCTAAAATTGGAGCTTTATATGACAAGTAAACCCACCTTCTGTGTCTTTCTGGAGCTTTCAAAAGGACCAACAACTGCTGCAAAAGGGAAGGCAGCAAGTGCTGGTTCAGAAGTGCTATCAGCAGCAGGTAAATCCTCAAACCTATTCCTGACTCATAAGGGACAGGCTAATTGGTAGTTCTCAGTTTTGCTTTCCCCCCATATATATTTGGACCCAGCCATTATTCACAAATCACTGTCAGGCAACTGTCAACTGGCAGGGACATGCGAACCTGAAAACACAATGGGCTTGGAGATCTGAAGCATCGAAATAGATACCGGAGCTACCCCAGCAATTGCCTCAGGTGCCCAGGTGACACTGTAGCCCTGGGCAACAGCCTGAAGCCTGCCGATCATTGCCAACACAGCCTCCCGCTGCTTACAAACAGTGGCCAATTTCTCCTGAATCTGTTCACAACATACAAAGTCCCTACTCATCTCTATTGAGCTATTTTCAAACTGGAAGCACAACGAAATTTAAGAATTTACTACCAATAAAAATACTAAAAAAGTTGGAAGTTACATAAAGTTATGTTATTGAGTGCTCTGGAAATGTAACACAAACAATGTTGGGGCAACACTGACTGGCTAACTAGCTGAAGTAATGAGCTCTGATTTGTTTTGAAATAAACAAATCTCTGACAAAAACTGTACTGAACAATATGTAGCAAATACACGAGGATAAAGTTCTTAAAAATAGAAACACAGATTTACTACTAATAAAGGTATAGAAAGGCTAAAACTACACAACTTTGTGCTCTGGAGGTGTAACATGGCAGCTAGTATAAGACTGACTGGCTAACTAGCTGAAGCACAACTCTCCAACTTGTTTTCAAGTAAAAGAATCACAGATGAAAACTCTACAGAACAATATACAGCAAATATATACCAGAATAAAGGTCTTAAAAATAAATTTAAGAATTGACCACTAATAAAAATACAGAAAATTTAAATTACATAACTTACTTCTCAGAAGATGTAACACAGATGCCAGCAGAGACTTTTTGACTGGAACAATAGCTTTTACAAAAATGTCAACTATATTTTGGGAATTCTTCTTGTGACCATTTCAGATTTCAACAAATGATTGTTTTCTTGAGAAGCTTGAGAAGTACCAGCATTTTCCTGCAGCTGAACAAATAATGTCTCTCTAATTGAAGTTGTTTCTCGACATTATTTTTCTTTTTCCTGCCCAATTTGGTAACTACAAAATCTGAAGATTATTAATTTTTACTTTTCCAAGACATTCATAGCCGGACTGCATGTACTTGACATCACTACATGCAAAAGTAGAACCAAACATAACACCATTCTCAAGTTCGGGGAAGAATTTAGCATAGCTATTGTACCGAAAATAACTTTATTCCTATTATAAGGGATTAATTTTGTCACAATCAAAATATGCCAATAGTTTTAGTTTTACAGTCACTGTAGTGCAGTCTCTATATTTTAGATGGCCACAAGCAAGAAGTTTTATGGCCAGAGGAGAGAGGAATGTGTGCAGAAAAACACGTCCGGCCCTGGACAGTGTTAAACCCCACATCCGCGTTCAGAGAAAGCAAAACTGACTCCTGGTCACTTTTGTTACTGAGAAGAAGGGTCATCGTCAAAACCCATGATCGACCAGGCTGAGTTCATTCACTCATTTCAAAATAAGAAAAGTGAATAACGATCAAAGGAACTGTTACTGTGCAATTGCTCACTGACATTGGCAGTGTATTCACTATGTTGTAAAATGGGAACTTCTGGCCTGACCTCTTGTGGATTTCGCTGCAGCTCTGGTTGAAGAATCACACCACCTAAAACTAGCACCTTAAAAGTTTCCACATTTATAGAAAATTTAGAATTTTAGCTTGCAGATGAATGTATTTCTTTATTTGTACTAAAATTCTAGGTGTGATGACAGTAGGCTATTACCTTGCATTATGCACTCCATTACACATCTTATACAAACCACTTAGCTGCCCACAATTGGCATGGAACCAGAGAATCGTGTAAGTATATTGGTATGTCGTCGTGTTTGCGCCTCTTTTAAACACACACTTACACACATACTTTTCCAAATTGGGCTTCTCCAAGTTATTAAAAATACCCGTTATCAAAAATTGGTTAAATTTTCAACAATTGTTATCAGAAAATAAAGCAGTTTCAGACTGTCTCTGGAAACAATTTGCTAAAAAATAGCTTCTGTTACATAATTTTATGTTTTTGTATTTTGACGCAAAGTGCCAACCTATTTTCACATTCGTGTTCACCAAATTTACAACATTAACTGCGAATGAGTAAAGTTCAAATGTGTACTCAGCTGGGATTTGAACTCAGGGTCTCCTGGTTTCTAGGCAATTGTGCTGAACCATACACCACTGGGGATACACAAATCATTACAACTGCAAGGACGCCTCCAATCGGATACAAATTCTCAACTTTTCCCTGCCCACTATTACTAAAACTCGTGGGTTTCTCAATCTAATTCCTGCAAGAGTAAGGGCCTAGGAGTACCTCAGCACAGAAGAAAGGATCATTCCCTGATGATGGGTATCAGGTTGTTTGAGAAATTAGCGGGCAGGGAAATGTTGAGAATTTGTATCTGACGGGAGGCGAGCTAGAGTAGTCTGTACAATTGTGGTGATTGCTGTCTCCCCAGTGGCGTAGGGATCAGTGCAATTGCCTAACAACTCGGGTTCGAATCCTGGATGGGTTCATGTTTCCAACTTAACACATTCGCAGTTGATGTCAAAAGTTTCATGAATATGAAATAATGCTAACTAATACAGGATCAAAATCGGACTTACCCAAAAGAGCAGACACCACATGTGTATATAACTTATATTCACATTTATCGCAAAATGGGAGTTTGGAGGTCCCTAGCAATTACTGACTGCGGTATCGTCAGAAATCTGTTATGCCAAACAAGTCTCTTGCATGCCTTGTGTACAACTCAAGTCATAAGGCTTGGTCTTTTATATGCTTAATTAAAACTGTACAAGTAGTATTGTTGATATGCCTGAATATTACAAAGTTAAAATCATGTTTAATAGTGAATAAAATAATCACAGTTGATGTACTGGATATGACTAAACATTAGTTTATGTGATAACAGGTTCACATAATTTATTGTAGGTAACTGAAGTAATGACAGTTATTGGAATATTGTAAAGTACTACTTTTGACATGTTTCGTTTACAAAGAAATTGGTTTGTTTAGTTGTGAAATGCTGTTTGACAGTAAGTGTATAAAAAGAAATGTGGCCAACTGCAGTTGTTGGCAACTGCCTATGCTGTGAGTGTTCAGAGAATTGTGGCAAAACATGGCAAAACTTTCAAAATGAAACATCTAAAGTGTTAGGTAATATAATTTTGTGTCTTACATGCAACGTAAATGTCAAAGGGAAATATAGTTATGTAGATCACATTCTGAACAGTTAATCTTTTTATTTATTTATTTTTATTTTTTTTTTTTATTTTTTTATTTTTTTTTTTTGAATAGCTGTGATCTGGTGTAAAGTAAACTTGTCTTTTCAGAAGCTTTGGCTGCAAGTGCAGAGTATACATTTTGTGTTTAAATTCAAACCCCATTTGTTGATGTTCAGACACTTTTTTTATATGAATGAGTGGCGGGCAGATAAGAGTATTCTTGCAGCTATGTTCTCACGTTAGTCCATGCATAAGTCAACATAATTTTTTATGTTGTAACAGTTAAGATTTTGAATCTGTAACAGTGTGAGAATGTGTCAGAGATTTTACGTTGCTAGTAATCAAGAGTACCAAAGAAAGACAACTTGCTTGTTATTGGAACAGACATCGATTTAATAATTTAACTGCTTTGTTTTTACAGAAGTTAATTTTCTTTTGAAACCTAGTGACGATTTTCTTTAATTTTTTGTGTTAGTATTTATGACGGTTTCTGCCATATAACAGTATGCTTTACATTTTTGTATTAGTAATACATATGCATATACTTAAGAACTGTTGTTAAATGCATGACAGAGACAATTTATTATTGCAATATTATTGATTCAGGAAAAGCACTGTAACTGAGAAATAATATATAGCCCATCATTTGTTGCTTAGTTGCTTTAAAACAGCATTCCCATGAGTCCTTATCTCATGTAACTTAAATTTTTTTTCTTCTTCCTTTGGATTGCTTGTGGAACTAGTGTGGTTAATGCTGCCAGCTGCGGAGTCAGGGTTGCCAGGTAAGAAGCCACACAGTGAATGTAAAATGTTACCCTTAAGTCACACGATGGAGGCTCAAATGTTGGGCTCTGCAAAGATGTTCACTGTTGTTTGACACTGTATTCTTTGTGCAGGGTTTAGAGTCTTCGTCAGTAAGAATAAGTGGGGCAGTTACAAGGGAAGAGGTTGCTTGGGAGCTAAGTAATGCACAGACATTCAGAGATATTTGTGTGTTTATTGTGATTTATAACTATTTGCATTCAGGTGCTATGCATATGAGTCGCTTGTTATAACCCCAAAACAGCCATTTGTTTGTCTGTCTGTCTGTCTGTCTGTTTTGTTATTTTGTATTGCTTCAGTGTTACCACACCTCTACTCAGACAAGTTAAATGTTACTACAATTTCTGTGGCGGAATGTGCATGAGATGCTCGTCCTTATGTGTCTTTCTTCTCATTAGATGACATTCTGATTTATTGACATTTAATTTATTCAATTGTTGACAGTCATGTATCAGATGCTGTCATAAAATTTGAGAGTAAGGAATGAGAATTTTATTTCTTTTGGTCTTTTTCAAGCTTGTGTTTGAATTATTGAGCTTTCATTTGTTATTCATATCAATTCTGAGTAATCTGAATGGAAGGTTTGTACTGCAATTAAAAATGAAGTGGCATTCCAGTGTCTAAAGTACAAATGCATGATTCATTATGATAACAACTTTTACTTTACTTTCATATAATAAAACTGACAATTTTCTGTATACAGGATCACACCATCACACCCCTCGGCATATTGTAGGTATACCGGATGATCTCAAGCCTGAAACATTAAGTGAAATGGATTCACAAATAACACCCTCACAACAACCAGAAGAAGATGAAATTCCGAGCCCAAACCATGTCCCACGAGGCCCAAGCCCAGAACCAAAGATAGAAGATACAGAATGTCATCGCAGCCAGAGTGCCATGTGAGTACCAATAAACTAATCTTTTCCTTGTGTGAGTGAGTCTTCTCAACTAATGTTGTCATTATGATCTTGATCTTTACATAGGTGTGAGTATCTATTCTCCTTCTAGGAGAGATATTAATTTCTGCTTAAATTATGCTAAGAGTGTTGAAAAAAAAATACAAATAAATGCGTTGTAAAATGTGTTAATACTTTATTGCTTATGCATCCACTGTGGCACTTTGTCTGCATGGTCATACTGCTTGTAACCAGTTTTATTTATGAATGTTATTCTGCATTCATGTACTGTTAATGAGCCTGAATGTTCTTGATATCAAAGTAGAATTGATGCAGTTACCATGTGTGTTAGTCTTTTATCCATTTTATATTTTATGCTTTCAGACCTTTTATTTTGATATCACTTGCAAGAATCTGTAAAGTATAATTATGGAAACAGCTATCTGTTTTTCTTTTTTTGTTGTTGTAAAATAGGCAGTGAGACTTGTATCAGTGTATTAATTTTTTTTTATTTTTATTAATTTTTTTTTTTAACTCTGCTTCTGCTGCAAGCTGTTAAATGGGGGGGGGGGGGGGGGGGGGATATTCCTTTGCTGCATTAGCCAAGTTCATGTTAATGTTTGTAAACACAAATAAAATTAAGCTAAAATACTTGCAAACTCTATATCTGGCTTCTGATATCTCTTTTCAAGAGCTGTGTATTTGCTCTACCAGTTCTTGAAGTGATCAATGATATTGGATAAGGATGTCTTTGACTGTTTTAACAATGAAGACAAAGTAATAACAGTGGTCTTCGCACATTATTTCTCACACCTGAGCTATCATGCATTATGTCTCCCTGCCATTTTAATAAAGCCAGCCAGTAACCCTAAAAAGTAGTTGGAATGTGCTGCAGCTTCATATTCTGTGCCACATAATATGCACTTTGGGACTTAGATAAATAAGTACCCATGATGTGCAGGTGTTTCTTGAAGTTATTGGACTTGGCATGAATTTAATTTTGATTTTGTGCAAGTCCATGGTTACAGAACTTATCTGTTCAACATAGTTTTGACATCATTAGCTTTATATGTGTTTGTGTCCATGTTTTTACTTTCTGCCCACTTGTCCAACTATGTGGTTCATATTTTACCATTGCCTTAGTCATAATTGGGGCATGTTCTGGACCAATAAATGGAATCAACACCCATTCCCTAGGCAGTATATCAGCTTTTTGTTACAACTATTTCCTCAGTGACTAAGAACTTGGAGTACGTTTTCCCCGTTGCTTCATGGCATTTTGCAGCGATCATTTTGTTGGTTGCAGGGCTTCTTGGATGCCTGAATGAGTGTAAACGCAATATATCTTGTAACACCTGGACCTGAAAATTTAGCATCTATTTTTAGCAAAATTAGCATCTATTTTTCGGATGTAATTAAATGTATAAATCTGGTCAAATGTCTCGGTTACTGCCTCTTATAACTGTATGTTACACCTTATTTAATATCTGCTTTATTAAATATTTAACTAATCTATTTGAGGAATAAAAGAAAACTGACATTTTACAATTGATTTTTTTAAACTTGTTTTATTGATCAAAAGAAAAGATTGTACAAATCTCTGCATTGCTTTCTTTGAGATTACATCAGCTATCTGTAACTACTGTTCTAGTGAGACAAAATCCACTCATTGTTGACATTGTTTGTCAGAGTCCGCAAAAAAGCTACACAATGTGTGAATGACATTCAAGGCTTTCATAATATCCTTTTTTCATTTTATTTTAGCTGCTTTCCTAAAATTATTTTTAAATGACCATAGCAACTAGACACTTCTTCTACATCTACGTACATACTCCGCAATCCACTGTAAGGTGTGTGGTGGAGGGTACACTGTACCACTACTAGGCATTACCTTTCCTATTCCACTCCCAAATAGAACGAGGAAAAAAGAATGCCTATATGCCTCCGTTCGAGCCCTAATTTCTCTTATCTTGTTTTTGTGATCATTACGCGAAACGTAAATAGGCGGCAGAAAGATTGTTCTACACTCAGCTTCAAAGTCCGGTCCTCTAAATTTCCTCAACAGAATTTCTCAAAAAGAACTCGTTTTTTCCTCCAGCGATTCCCATTTGGGTTCGCAGAGCATTTCAATGACACTCAAGCATATGTCAAACCTATCACTAACAAATCTAGATGCTCGCCTCTGGACTGCTTCTATGTCTGCCTGTAAACTCATCTGCTGCGGATCCGAAACACTTGAGCAATACTTCTTGTTGTGATAAACTTGAAGAACATAATGTCTCAATTTCAGCTTTTTTTTCTGAATTGTTTAACGTTACATTTCTTTGATAAAATGTCTGAACTATAGCCTCAAACACCTTACAGTTTGGCTCTTTATTTCTCAGCAGTCTGCTCTTTGCAGAATTAGCTGCCTTGGTAAATACATCTTTACATGCCGTCTGCTCTAAAGTATTTAGAGTATGCATACTTGCTGACTTTTATGGCTTGTCCGTAAAATTTACAGGAATTGCAGCATTTTTACGGTTTTACAGATGGTGGTGTAGTTTTACTATTTCGCTGACAGAAATTTGAAACTTTAACATTCAATAATCATTCTCACTTCCGCACAACCGACTGAACACATATGTTATGTTAAATGAAGATAACAATAAAATCAACAATTATTTTGCCAAGTCTGAAAATGATGAGTGACGTGTTAGGAAAATGTTCCTAATGCTTGTAACCCTGTTGAACCTAACTACTGTGGTCATCTGTCTCTAGACTTACAAAATACTTATACTAAGTTCAACTAATTTAAGGACGAAACACACACACACACACACACACACACACACACACACGCCCCAGGGAGGACTTGAACCTTAGACAGCGAGCAACTGCACTCTGCAGCAAAACGCCTTAGAACGCTCGGCCACTCCACTGCGGAACATATTAGGATTGAGTGTCTGCTGTTGGTGGAATGCAATGTGCCGTTAAGTGTGGCTGATCATTTAGTCAAGCTGAGTATGTTGAAAATCATTAGGGTTTTTTTTTGTGTTGAGTGAGTTTTTCTGATAGCTTTTCTCAAAAGTTGTAGTAAGCAGTGCTTGTATTGTTGCATCTGAAAACTATCCTTCACATACAATTTCCAAATTTAATACTAGATTGGCCAGTGTTGGATAGAGAATGTGAGATGCATTATGCTTAGAGCCTTCAAGAAAAGTTAAGAGCTCCATAAGCATGATCTTTCACAAAGACCATATGTGTGTAAATTCTTGTGTTTTATTTTCCTGTGATATTTTTTGTGAAATTTACACTACAGTTATTTGCGTTTCTCATATCTGGCAACTTAAAGAAATCTAAAATATTTAAGAAGTAGCTTTCGAAGTAGAACACTGATTCAAACCAGTTGTTCCTATTTACTTGTTAATGACCTATTGGCTAATAAAAACCCTTTTAAAGTAAAAGGGGTGCACGCCCCCTCCATCTTACATTTCGTCAATTGTTTTGACTAATTCAAGCATGAGATCAGTTGAAGTTCTTCCTAAAAAGCTTTTTGCAACTTAAGATGAGAAACCAATTGACTATTGTCTATCTGTTTTATAGTTTTATCTAGCTCCTTCCAAGTTACCAAGTGACAGTTGTTGTGTGTTTATTAGCATGGGTGGTCTGTGTAACGTACCTCACAATACTGTAAAATTAAATATGCAATTAATTACTTAATATTTTTACTAATCCACTTTGTACAAAGGCTGGAATTGATATGTGTAATATTCTCTTAACTTTTTAAGCTGAATTGTAATTAGTTGTTAAATATATATAAATACAGTAAGTTTGACCGTCATGTAATATTTTATTAGTTGCTGTTATTAAAGACTATTCTGTGATCCGCTCGGTTAGCCGTGCAATCTAACACAGGGAGGCGTACCAACCCCGGTTCAAATCCACCTAGAGGTTTAACGAAGGGGTTGGAGTCCCGGCCAGCCTGGATGTGGTTTTTAGGCGGTTTTCCACATTCCCATAGGTGAATGCTGGGCTAGTCCCCAAGTCCCACCTCAGTTACATGATTCACAAACATTTCGTAAAACTTCACACTTTCACACATATAACACTATACGCAGACATTTGGGGCGCACATTTCCTCTTGGGGGGCATGGGGTGGCGGCAGTCAGGGCATTTGGCCACCCCGTAAATATTAACAAGCCAAATCTGACATAACCGAAGCCCTGACCCTGTATGTGTGGGAACATGGCTGAAGAGAAGAAAAGATTAAATACTATTCTGTACTTGTAGGATAACATATTTTATTTTTCTATAATTCTGGGCAAAAAAGCGATGTTGTATGGTAGTCTTCACCTCGCAAACTATGTCCCAGTAGAAGCACACATTAAGGATTAATAACTGCTACAAGCTGTAAATGTAGAAGCAAAGTATATGTTTTAATATCTTAATATTTATAACTCAGTATGGAAATGTGCTGAACTGTTTCTGTATCATTGAACTTGATGATATTATTGTGACACCGTTTGTTTTGTTTAAGTGCAACACAGATTTCATTCCATAAATTTCTCTCGTCATATATTTTCTTTATTATAAATCTTTTGAACTCTGGAGGCCATGGCGGAGTGACCTAACACATTGAGGAATTATTCTATGATGCGCAAGGTCATTCCCCATTGGGGTTTCGAATCCCCCCTCAGGCATGGATGTTTGTGCTGTCTGTAGTATAAGGTAGTTCATAAGTAGTTTGTAAGTTTAGGGACTGATGACCCCGCAGTTAAGTCCCATAAGCTTAACAAACATTTGAACATTTTGAACTCTGAAGATAATTTTCTTGCTTGTTGGATACCAGTAAACTTCTTTGAAATAGCTTTTTGACTCACTGTATTGCTGATGTTTGTTTCAAGTAATGCTCGGCATGTTAGTTGGATTGTTGCATTAATTTGTGATGAAATACAAATAGTAATTTTCTACTTGCTTGGCTGTGTGACTCTGATGTTCATTCTGCAGTTGCAGGATTCTTTACATGAGCTTATAGATAAATGTAGTAATCTTTTAATATTTCCTAGCTACTAAATCAAGCCCAAACATGTTTTGTTTGCAGATGATACAAGTATCGCAATAAAAAGTACATCAAGCATAGTTATAGAAAGGTCTGCTAATGATATTTTCATGAACATTAATAAATGGTTTAAAGCCAACTCATTGTCATTAAACTTTGAAAAGACTCACTACATGCAGTTAAGAACATGTAAGAGATTTCCCACCAGCATATGCATTAAGTATGAAGAAGAGCAGATAGAAGAGGCTGACAGTATAAAATTCCTGAGATTACAGCTTGATAATAAATTCAGTTGGAAGGAGCACACCACAGAACTGCAGAAATGCCTTAACAAATCTTTATTTGCAATTTGATTATTATCAGATGTAGGCAAGACAAAAATAAAACAGCTTGCATACTTTGCTGACATTCTTTCCATAATGTCTTATGGTGTAATATTTTGGGGTAACTCTTTAAATAAAGCAAAAGTTTGAGTCGAAAAGTGTGTAATACGTATTATTTGTGGAGTAAGTTCACGGACGTCCTGTAGAAGCCTCTTCAAAGAACTGGGTTTATTAACTACTGCCTCTCAGTTTATTTCTTCCTTAATGAAATTTGTCATAAATAATATATCCCTATTCCCAACAAACAGCTCAGTTCATACATACAATACTAGGAACGAAAATGATCTACACAAGGACTTAAAAGTGCTTACTTTAGTTCAAAAAGGGGTCCACTACTCAGGAACACAAATTTTCAATAATTTACCATCACGTATAAAAATTTAGCTAGAAATAAAGATCAGTTTAAGAGGAGCCTAAAAGACTTTCTCATGGCCAACTCCTACTCCATTAGTGAATTTCTAAATTGTACCACATGATGCATGTATCGGTATTCATATTATATTAGTATTATTATATTATCTGTATTTATATTATTAGTATTATCTATTATTCAGCTTGTAAATTTTTTTTTTGACATGTTCCACATCTACAAGGATCTCCTCAACATGGATCTACAGAATGAAAAACTTATCTAATCCTAATCACATCACATCACAAACTTGATTAATACAAGAAGTCACTTGCATTACTACAGACAATGTTCCGTATCTCATGATACCAGAATTTACCAGTAACAGTAGAACCCCATTTTTACACTTTTCAAGGGACTTCAGTGAAATGGTGTAAAATGCAGGAAAACGTAAAATGCGGGAAATACTGTTTTAAATGGCAAAAATTGCTTACTGAATTACCTTTGCATTTTCGCAGTTTGTGATATATATAGATCCAAATTTTTAGCATATTAAGTGCCAGGTGGAACTGGAACTGGTAATTTTATGGGAAGTAGAAATTTCTGTCATAATTTCAGACATCATAATCAATTAGTCAGCAAGCCTTTAACTGGTATTAATTATTTATGTAGGAAAACTGCACAAGTTCCATTTTTCTTGTATTTTTTAATGTTTCGCACAACAACATCTGAGAATTTATTCATGTTCTCTAATGCAAATATGTATGTAAGTATTTTCTTGACGTTTGCGTAGGATCGGCATCTCTCACTATTACCGTTTTTTTTTTTAAGGTTATAATGTACCGTGCCCCCTTCAATGAGCAGAAAAACATACACAAGCAAACCATCGTCTCACCACTTATAAAATGTCACAAAAAATACTTCGATAAATACTTGCATTTTACAAGAACAATAAATTTTTAAAACAGGTCATTCAAACCATGAAAGACTACCAGTTGTGTAAACAAAGACAAGCTGACAATTGGCGTGCTGTCTGATGGGATACTATACTTCCATCAGCCACTGCATTGTAAGTCAACTTGGCGCATACTGCAAAAAAAACGAAACATGAAAAATATGTTTGAATAATTGCAAAGTGTAAAGAAACTTAAGTGTGTAAACTTTATAAGCACTACACTTTAAGGCAAAAGCCATGCCAGCGTCAGTTTATGTCAATTACGTCATTTCTTCCTCATGAATATGGTTTCAAAATGCGTAAAACATGGGAAAAATGTAAATATTGCCGCAAGATCCCAAGTTAACCGTGGAGCAATGGATAGCATCACTGATTGTGGTGCTGGAGGTCGTCGGTTCAATCCCGTCCATTGACAATCATTTATTTTTTTGTAATTGTCATTTCCAGAATGTTCTACATGTCTCTAATGTTCAATTGTAACGTCTACATGTTTCTTACATTAATTATTCTTCTAATTTCTGGTACATTCTGTCTGTGTATAAACAGCAGAGCACTCTGCCCAAGAGTCAGTCAGTACTGCGTGTACGTTCAGTCCTCAATAAACCTGCTTTCAATATAAGTGCTGTGTTCAGTTGACAACGCCGCCTTCGAAGTCAAGCCTGCTTCCATTCCAACGCAACATTGATTGGTGGAGGCGCCAGGTATCCTGTGCAACAGCTGCATCACCGTAGCTCCGATTAGGCAACGTAAAAGCTGTCGCTTTACACAGACTAGAACCGGAATACAAGGGATATACTGAGTACATCCTTCCGAAAGTCTGTATCATCAGTAGACCCATGGACACGAAACCAGCAGTAAGCCAGCTGCACATCAGACGCACACCGCTGTTCTCTGGAGACACTGAACAGGACCCCAACAAATGACTAAAAGGGTTAGACCGAGTCACCAAGTACAACAGGTGGGATCATACGATGTACTTGGCCAATATTTATTTCTACCGGCACGGAACAGCCCAGCAATGATTTGAAAACAACAAACAGAAGCTGAATGACTGGGAAACGTTCCAAACAGAACTCAAGAAGACGTTTGGAGACTGCCAGCAACAAATTTTCTCTATGAAAAAACAACTGAAGAACCGGATTCAATGACATGGTGAGCCGACACAGTCATACATACAGAATGTTTTTGACATGTGTAACTTGTTCAATCTGAATGACTGAGGCCGACAAAATCACGAACCTGATGAAGGGTATTGCAGAAGACATCTACCAAGCTCTTCTGATAAAAGATGTCACTACAATGGAAGAGTTCATCAAGTCGTGCCAGTGTATTGAAGAGATGCAACAAAGGAAGGTTGGACGAAAGAAGTATGACAGACTACCCAATGTAGTCCCTATGGCTGTTGTGGAAGACTAGCAGGACTTTGCTTTTCTCATACAACAAATTGTGACAGAAGATTTACAACAGTTTATGGCCGCTGGGACTATTAATATCAAGCGAGCATCAGATTATGGCCATGGATGTAAGCCCTGTAAGTCAAGAGGGAGTCGATGCTGCTGAGGAAGAGGTATTTCAGACATTAGCTTCTGTTCGCCCCGCCAATCGCACCTGCTGTGAAGAATGGCGTTGCTATGCTATGACGTACGTTGCAGCTGCCAAACAGCAGCCTATGAAGTGGCCGACGCTGCCATACCCAACTCCCCCGGCAAGTATGACGCAGCGCAGAACAACAGGTGTCTGGAGGACAGAAGACAACACACCACTTTGTTTCCACTGTGGGTGTCCTGGACATGTTGTACACTACTGCATAGAGAGAAGGCGAATATTCGACGATTATTTTGCCACAAGACGTCAGCCTTCAGGCAGTCACCTGCTGCTGAGTTCAGTCGACCTATGGGAAGAACCCCATCACCGTTCCTTGGACAAGGTCACTCCCCGACATGCCGCTGCCGTTCACCATCACCGTACAGAGGTACCAGCCATTCCCCTAGCTGCTGCGCCCAGGAAAACTTAGCAAGGTAACCATTTACGGAGGTGAGGCCGCCGCAGATAAAAATCCTCCATGGACGACAGTCGCTACGATGTCGGCAAATCTCATTGACATCATAATTGACGGCCAAACTGTCTGGGCACTTTTTGATTCAGGAGCTTCTTTATCTGTATTGTCGGATAATTACCGCCGCACACTAAAGAAGACAATGTTCTGTGATACGGGGGCAACTGTGCTGAAGGTCACAAATGGAAAGTACGTCCAGCCAGCAGGAATTTGTGTTGCATGAATAACCATTAACAACAGAACTCAGCCATTTGAATGTGTCATTTTAACAGAATGTAGTCATAATGTCATCCTCGGATGGGACTTCCTTCAGGCATCCCAAGCTATCACTGACTGTGGAAGAGCTGAGCTGCAAATTGAGGAAGTCATTCCAACGGATACACATAATACAGAATTTTCTGGGAAGTTATTTGCCGTTGACAATGTGACGATCCCGTCATTGACAATGAGAAGAGTTCTACTCACAAACACAGATGATCAGTTAAACTGTGAAGTGCTTGTCGATAGAAAAAACTTTATTAGGTTCACAAAAGAAATTTACTTACCAGCAGCTATCATGAGCTTTACTGGTGGTCGAGGAGAAATTTGGATCACTAATTGTCACAAGCAGTCACAACTTATCCCCAAGGGAATATGTATCGGGACAGCTGAACAAATCCAGGATGGTGAGCTCAACGTCGTCAATGAAGACCCATGCTCTGCTGTTAGTACAGACAACACGCTGGAGGAAACAAACATGGAACTGCCAATAGGGCCCGGACTGACCAAGGTCCAACGCCAGCAGGTGTTGGCTATACTAAGACAATTTTCGGGTGCATTCACACCTCAGCAGGGGAAAAGTCAGACGAAACGGCCCACGATAAGGCACCGTATCAATAATGGGGGGGATCATCCACCAATTAGCCAGCATTCGTATATAGTGTCGACAGCTAAAAGATGGATAATTCCGGAGGAAGTGGAGATGATGTTGCACGATAACATTATTCAACCTACTGAGAATCCTTGGTCGTCTCCAGTGGTCCTTGTAAAGAAGAAGGATGGCACGTCGCGATTCTGTGTTGACTATCGGCGGCTGAACAAAATCACAAAGAAAGATGTCTACTCATTGTCGCGCATTGATGACACCTTAGACTGCTTGAAAGGAGCTACGTACTTCTCAACTATGGACATGCAGACAGGTTACTGGCAAATCGAGGTTGACGAAGCTGACAGGGAGAAGACTGCTTTTATTACACCTGACAGCCCCTATGAATTCAAAGTAATGCCATTTGGATTATGCAGTGCTCCGGCCACATTCGAACGCATGATGGACAACTTGCTTCGACACCTTAAGTGGATGATGTGTCTTTGCTATTTAGGTGACATTTTCGTTTTCTCGGAAACATTTGAAGAACATCCGAGTCACCTGTCAACTATGTTGAAGTGTGTTGAGGCTGCAGGACTCCGCCTCAATCCAAAGAAGTGTCTCTTCATCACCAAAGAGAGAAAAATCCTGGGGCACCTAGTCAACAGAGATGGTGTCCGACCTGATTCAGATAAAGTAATGGTAGTCACAGAATTTCCAACTCCTCGTCACATTCGTGATGTGAGAAGTTTTCTCGGGCTGTGCTCATATTACCGACATTTCATAAAAGGATTTTTTAACAAGGCACGTCCATTATAAGAACTTCTGCAGGGAGACGGCAAGTTTTACTGGGATAAGACTAAAGAAAGAGCTTTCCGGGTACTTAAGGAGGCTGTAACTTCCGCACCAGTGCTAGCCTTGTACGATGAGAATGTGGAAACGGAACTTCACACAGATGCCAGTGGTTATGGGACTGGTGCAGTGGTTGTACAAGTTCAGGAAAGTGCTGAAAAGGTGATAGTCTATGCATCAAGAGTACTCTCGAAGTCTGAGATAAACTACTCTACAACTGAGAAAGGATGTCTCACAGTTATCTGGGCTATCAACAAGTTCTGGCCGTATTTATTCGGCAAACCATTCACCGTTGTGACAGACCACCATTCTTTTTGTTGGCTGACTAGCTTGAAGGATCCATCAGGTCGCCTAGCAAGACGGGCACTAAGACTCAAATAGTACGACGTTACAGTGGTATTCAAGAACGGGTGAAAACACAAGGATGCCCACTGCCTTTCGAGGAATCCATTAGTGGAACACAACAGCATGAATTAAATTTCAGCCCTCACTGAATTAGGTGATGTTACAGCTGAACAGCGGGAAGATCCAGCTCTATTAAAAACCATAGAGGCCTTGGAGAAAGGATAACCGACCAATGGAGAGTTCCAACTTATAAACGGAACATTGTATAAGAGCAACTATGATCCACTGGGCCCCAAATGACTACTGGTCGTTCCAACTCATCTCCAGTCAGCTATTCTCAAGTATTTCCACGATGCTGCAATATCCAGTCATCTGGGATTCGTGAAGACCCTAGACAGAATCAGATGCAGGTATTACTGGAAAGGTCTCTACCGATCTTTCAAGCACTATATGAGTCACTGTAAAGAGTGGCAGCGACGGATGCATGTGCCGCAGTTACCTCCATGGCATCTCGTACCGATTCCACCTGCAGCAACTCCATTCCACTGAGTTGGGATTGATCTTTTAGGAATGTTCCTGTTGTCGACAACCGGTAACCTATGGATAATAGTCTGCACTGACTACCTCACACGCTACGCTGTCACCAAACCTGTGCCGACTGCAGAAGCTCCAGAGATCGCAAAATTCCTCGTAGAAGACAGTATTTTGAAGCATGGAGCCCCATGTGTGATGATATCTGATCATGGAAAAGTATTCCAGTCAAAACTAGTATCAGAGGTAATGTCCCGGTGCGACATTTTCCTCAGAACGACAACTGCATACCATCCTCAGACAAGTGGTCTTACAGAACGTTTTAACAAGACATTAGCAGATATGCTGTCAATGTTGAGCAGAAGGATTGGGATAAAATACTGCCAGTCGTGACATTTGCTTATAGTACTGCAAGACAAGACACCACAGGTTTCACGTCGTTTTTCCTGCTCCATTGCCGTGAAGCTGAGACGACAATGGATACGCTATTCCCATTCCAGTCGGACGACACTCAGGATGACCATGTGAAACAGCTCATCACCAGGGTTGAAGAAGCAAGACAGCTGGCCTGCATACAGATACTGAATGCCCAGGACGACTGTCAGTGGTATAACGACAAGCACCGACCTGTTGTTTTCAGCCCAGGAGATCTGGTATGGATTTTTACCCCTGTACTGAAAGTTGGACTATCAGAAATGTTATTGAAGCGGTACTGTGGTCCGTATCGTGTCATACGTCGCCTGTCAGATGTCACATACCAAGTTGAGGATTATGAGCCATCGTTGAAACGACAAAAATGAAGAGACCTTGTTCATTCCATCAGCATGAAATCTTTCTGTGATCCTGAAGAGCAGATAGGTGAAAATGGATTCTTGTTCAAGGACTCTAAGGATTATGATGATGATGATGATGATGATGATGATGGTGATGATGATGAAGTGAAAACAGGAACATCTGTTGTCGGTAATCATGCAGAATGGAAGGATTCTCCAGAATTGCCATACAGAGGACCCATGACAAGGTCAAGATCCAGGACATTGTAGCTTGCTCCAAAGTAAACCTAACAGCAGGTCACTGTTCTTACAGGAGAGGGAGCAATGCTGCGAGACCACAAGTTAATCAACTGCCGGCGTGGCCCAATGGATAGCATCACCAATAAAGAAGCGGCAGCCAGAAATAATCTTATGAGGAAGATAACTGGCGCTACCTGGGGAGCACATCCCAATACTGTGAGAACGTCTTCCATTGCTCTATGTTACTCTGCAGCCGAAAATGCATCCCCAGTATGGTGCAAGTCGTGTCACACGAGGGTGGTAGATGCTGCTCTCAATGATACCTGTCGCATCATTACCACATCTGTTGAGAGGTTGCAGCAAAAAATGAGGAGAAGAAGAAGGCGGAAACATCTGAAGCTCACCTTCTATATGAATACAGGCCAGCTACTCCAAGACTCAAATCTAGGAAAAGTTTTCTCAGAACAACAGAGGCCCATAATGGGACACATTCAGCAATCCTGAATTGACATGTGGGGTTCAAGCTGCACTTACTCCGAAGAATGGCTGACACCCAGTGAAGAACTACCACCCTGTCACATGGAGAAATGGAATACTTACAGATCACTGAACAGATTACGGGCAGGCTTGACAAGATGTAAAAGCAACCTACAAAAGTGGGGTTTCAACATCGAGCCACCATTGTGCGAGTGTGGTGCAGTCCAGACGATGTCTCATTTGTTGCAGTGTAGTTTGTGCCCTTAAACACACACAGTACAAGAACTCCTTCAGGCTACAGAAGATGCACTGGTTGTCGCCAACATCTGGGCAAAAGTAGTATAGACAATTTTGTAAAGTGTGACTATGTACATAAGCCAGTAAAAGTTTCTTTCGTTGTAAATGTATACTTAGTATTAATGTTTCTGATAGGAATAAATAAATAAAAATAACAACTTGTATCTAAAATTTAAACTACTTAGTAGAAGGAGTTGTCTTTCAGAATTTTTTTAAATTTTTAAATTTCTTTTTGAATGATAGTTGGTCATCAAGTCAGACTTTCCGTGTTGTTCAGTAAGTGACTTGGCCATCTAGCCATAATTTTCATGCTGTTTGGTAAGTGACCAAATACTTTTGTTGCAGCATAATTCATCCCTTGCTACCAAAGTTACATTTAACCTTGAAGAGTGAAGATAATCACCTCACCTAGTGTTTTAGCTATGCACAATGCTATTACTTTTGAATTGGGTTGGGTTAGATCCTGAAATAAATGTCTGCAGGATGATTTTGAGCAGGTTCAGCAATTATTCTCCATTAGATGTTTTTGTGCAACAATATGATGCCATACAAAAGAAGTGAATGAAAATAGGCATAATAAGCTAATTTACTGAGATGTTTATTACCAACGTTTACAGTAGCCATAATAACACAAGTAGCTGAACTCAAAACGTTGCAGCAGACCATGAATGTGTTTCTTCCAGTTCAGTATCTCATCAGCGCATACATCTAAAATTTTGAATATTTTACCTTAGCTACAGACTTCGGTTCAAAGTCTATATTGATTAATAGTATTATAAAAATTTAATTAGTCGAACTGCAGAGAACTACTTGCAAATTACCTGAAAAACATTATTTACAATTTAATCAGTTAATTCTTGTTTGTTAGGGGTGTTTGCGATACTTCTGTCATCAGCAAAAAGCAATAGCTTTGCATGTTGGTGAATATGGAATGGCAAGTTGTTAATATATACTGATAACGGCAAAGGACCCAAGATCATACCTTGTGGTATCCTGTTATTGATAGCTCTCCAGTTTGAGGGAACAAAATGAGTGTGCTGCATTATGTGAACACATTATTTCAACTTCATGCACTCTTCCAGATAAGTAAGAATTAAACCATTGGTGCACTGTTCGACTCATGCCAAAATATTTGAGCTTATCTGGAAGAACTTCACTATTTATACAATTAAAAGCCTTTGAGAAATAACGAAAAAATTACAGTGGTTAATTGTGCATTTTCAACTTTTCACAGCATAAGGAATAATCCAATAAATTTCTGCAAATTCCATGTTTTCCACTAATATTTCGGCCGCGTATCATCAGGCCATCTTCAGAGTGAGTCTAAGACTGCCGACAAGTTGCCAGGCGCGGCCTTATGTGAACTATCACAGAGGCACTGCGCATGCAGGTCACAGATGCTGGTCGGCATCAAAGAGGTACACTTAGCATGCACACCCCTTGTGGAAAAAGGAAACAGGTTCGATTCTGTTACCGATGTATGTTCTGCAGCGGCAACACCTTGTTGACTTTTCTGCAATTTTATTACATTAAATGCAGGCTTCCACATCTTGTCCAAATGAAAACCATTATTTCTGTTTATTAAACTTTCAGATAATTTAATTTCTACTGCTTCTTTGAAAATTGTCCCAAAATGAAGATATAGGTGTTAAAATCTTCACATCACTGTAATTCATTGAATGGACCTGTACCTTAATAACAATAACAACTGATTTCTTCAAGCAGGTTTTGGAACAATTTCCATGCACTATCAAAGCCAGGAAACATCTGTTATTTGTATGTTAGACTGTTTATTGATGTGATATTTTCATATCACATGGTGGAAAAAGTGATGTATCAGAACATGTGTAAACAAAGAAGCATAGAGAAAATGAGAAGTGTGTAACAATACAAAACTTACATTTGCTGATAGAAGTGAAAGTGATTGTTTGATACATGTCGAGCACTTAATGACATCGTTTATTTTAGAGTACAATTTACCCATCAAATGCAACGACCATGTAGGTCATTTGTTCTGTAAAATGTACTCTGATAAAAGTATAGCCCAAAAATACAGCTGTTCACTTTTTTGTTTTATTCCAAAAATCAATCATATTACTTACGTTGGCTATAAGCAAGGATTATATAGTCCTTTCGGATATGCTGCCAGATACTAAGAACAAACTGGTCCAATATTTCGGCGATCCAACTGTCCGTCATCCTCGGGAACGCTGCTGCTGCTGAGACACGTCGAGTACTGAGGGTAGAGCCGTATTCTCCGTCCTATGTAGGTGTCACGCGTGTGCGCGGTGCATGCGCCACCTTCCAAGGTTGCTATATACGGGACGTGTACTAGTGGCGCCGCCCCTAGTGGGATATCGGTGCAACAATATATCGATTATGGTTAATCAAACACTGGCACTGGCTTCGTCACAGAACGTTGCAGTTTCATGTTTTTTTTAAAGCGGGTTCCACGATCTGCTCAGAGGAAAACCCTTGTCTTTAAAGAAAATGGTTATTCTGACAAACAAATTCATCAGGCCATGGAGTTTGGACCATCGCCAGAGGTTCACGAAGGGAAATATAAAGAGGTGGCGCTCATTCCCTATGCTGGGGGGCGTCTATTTCAAATTTGGAAGACTTTTAAAAAACTGTAATATGAAGAGTGTTTTTGCCCTCCTAGCATAATTAGGGCACCGCTTGGCTCTGTAAAAGATGACCTATGTCTTAGGAAGGCGGGTGTTTATAGAATACCTTGCCAATGTGGCAAGGCATACATCGGCCGATCTGTCCGCACTGTCAAAGATAGATGCGTGGAACATTGTCGCCACATGAGACTGCTGCAGCCTGAAAAATCTGCTGTGGCAGACCACTGTTTAACTGAGGGACACAAGATCGAATTTTACGAGAGCCTCATAATTGCTAACATCTCCGATTTTTGGAACAGTGTCTACAAAGAAGCAATTGAAATTATATTGGCGGACAAGGGTTTTCCTCTCAGCAGATTGTGGAACCCGCTTTTAAAAAACATCAAATTGCAACGTTCTGTGATGAAGCCAGTGCCAGTGTTTGATCAACAATAATCGATATACCGTTCCACCAATGTCCCACTAGGGGCGGCGCCACTAATACACGTCCCATACATAGCAATCTTGGAAGGTGGCGTATGTGCCGCACACACGCATGACACCTATATAGGACAAAGAATACAGCTCTGACCTCAGTACTCAACAGCAGCAGAATTCCTGCAGATGGCGGACAGTTGGATCACTGAAATATCGGACCAGTTTGTTCTTAGTATCCGGCAGCATACCCAGGACTATCAAGATTTACTACGCTGGGAAAGCCTTAGATGCCAAGGATTATGTAAATGAACATTTCGATTGCTTCAAGAGTTTTATTTTTTATTTTTTATTTGTTTTTGTAATTTTTTTTAGCTGTTATAAAATAATGTTGTGAGATCATTGGAAAATATTAAAATCATTTATCTTCAGGTTTATACTAAAATGATAGTGCATATCTCTTGTTTTGTTGAAGAATTTTCCAATTTTTTAAAGTGAATCTCCTGATTTTTACGTTTTTATGCTTGACAGGTATGCTGTATGGTCCGATATGCCATTCTTTGCTTATCTCCGGACCGGGAAGTGCACTAACGAACCTTGCAGTTAGACAATCCTACGCTAGCTGATGTGCTTCATATCGCTCTATCTTTCAAGATTTCTTGTGCTGAGGGTATAAAATTGAGACATGGGAGATGTTACTGCTATTTCTAAGGATGACATTTGCTCTTTCACTTCTGACCTAGCCGATGATGCTATGATGCATGACCAACCCTAATCACCGTGCGTGCTGTCACCAGTAACAACCTAGCAAACAATGCCAATGGTCTGTGCCGCAAGGACGCTGCAATACTCAGCAACCTGCACTGTCCTGTCAGTTCTGTTTCGTTGATCATGTCAGGATATCTTTCCCTAAACGCTGGGTGACTTGTAAGAAGTGTCAAAAAAAGGGCCACATGGCTTCGGTATGTCATTCTCAATCCTTTTTGGTGGATGTCTACATGGAAATCAATTTGGTTTAGGAATTGCAACTGTCTCCTACATAAATATTTGTGGAAGTGCAAGTTTTTCACAGACTTATGACTTGTCAAATATATATGGGGGCCTTGGTCTTCATGTTAAACTATCACACCTATGCACTGCTAGGCTCCCCCCACTTATTGCCGTTGGAGTGCTCCTTGTGCAACTATAGTTATCAACGCTTACCTGTGTTGGGAAATTTACAGCTTCAACTGCATACAAATGTGTGGTGCGTCCGATCACTTTCCTTGTGGTTGACACTTCTGCCACAGTGATCATATTCAGCCTTAACTTCTTCACAGCCTTCGGATTTTCAATCTCCAATTTGGTTAACTTAGTTTTGGACTTGGTGCCATTCCATGAGTCACTCTGTTAAGAATTTTACTCTTTATTTTTTGGTGATTTGGGTTGTGCTTCTGATTTTAAAGCGCACATTACTATGAGGTTGACAGCGCGGCCAAAGTTTTTGTCCACCCATCAGTTACCAGTCACCTTGCACGATCAGCTGAAGGCTGACCTTGATTGTCTCCAAGCCTTGCAGGTGCTTTGCCTGGTTACTTCTAGTCAGGGTTTGGGAGTAACACTTTACTTGTAAAGCCGTTACTTTTCAATGGTCAACAGACAGTAACGGCGTTATTATTTACATAGAGTAACTTTAACTGTAACTAAATTACTTTTATCGGTTAACATTTTAACGGAAGTATCGTTACTTTTTTGTCGCAAGTAACGTAACTTATTTTTTGTATGAGTCTCAAGACTGCAGAATACCAAGCTTTGATTTTGGTGAAAAGAAAGAAAGAAACAGTATTTTTTCTAAATTAAATCTTGTCAACAATGAGGAAATGTATGAAATACATGTTTTAGCACCATTATAACATTTAATAGCATTCATCCATTCATAACATTTTATTTTATAATGATTTGTGCAACAATTAGTATATAACGATCACGTGATGTGTCACACATAAACAGCATACAGTCTCCTATTATTTTCCACACCTTTCAACATGGAGAAGTAGGAAGACACATGCATGCTTTTGCCAGCTTGTGCTTAAGTGTTCAAATTTTTCTGTTGGATGGAAATAATGATTCCTTTTGCTGCAAATTTTGTCACGGTGGGAAAATAATTCAGATCAATTGAAACTCTGAAGCGAACTTAAGAATTCCTTTGGAGGTTAGTATTTTGCTTTTACATTGGCATTAAGGGGCATTTAAAATTAGTTTGAAACATTTTCTGCAACATTGTTAATTGCTAATTCAGGACTATGGTACCGATTTTCACAATGTGCTGGCAATACAAAAGTTGCGTTCCTTGGCAGTATTGGTAAAGAAACAATGTCCGTGGCTTGCTAGCACTAAATGCTCCTTTGCAGCTGTAGTGTTCGGTTTTTCCATGAATATCTATAGAGTTACATGTTGTCTTTCTTTGTGTTCCTTTACGCAATGAAGTAGACAAGAAGCAACATTTACAAATTTTATCACCTAATAAGAGTCAGAGGAGTGCCTGTGGAATGTTGGATGTCATAAAATTAATTAAAAAGAAGCATGACTCCTTACAGAAAATTGCTACCTTGTTTGGCACCAGGCGTATGTGAAGTAGATAAAACACGGCAGCAATAACAACAGGATTCGTTATCTTGTTGTAAAGTTACCTTACTTGCCTGCCTGTTGTTTTTACAGCACTTTTGAAGAAGCAGAAATGAGTATATGTATGAGGCACCAGTGTGTACTAAACTTGGATGTGAAAATGGGATCAGCAGCAGCAGATTTCTTCGGACATTCATATGTAGTGTGAGTGACATTGAGGCTAAAGAAGTTTCCTTTATTGAAAATGGCGATTTGGAGTAATGTGAAAACATAAATATATGCTTAATTAAATATGTTTCAGTGCTATTAATACAACTCAATTATGTTAACATAAGCCTACATCCAAAGCTTCACAAACTGAGGGGACAGTAATGACATAGGCCTAAGGCTAGCTTTGAATTGTGGAAAAAATATGCAAGGGTTTCATAGGCACTTCCTGTGTCGAAAAAACAGAGTAACAGCAAGTCTTCTCTTCACAGGAGTGGTTTTCCTGGAATTTGTGCCTTTCTTTGAAACAAGTGGCCCTGTAATAATCATTATAATTTCAAAATCCGACGGCGACATCTTGGTGAAGTTACGAAAAGCAGAGATGTCTTACAAATTCAGCTCTCACAGCATGTCATTCAAATTGAAATGTTTGTAAACCTGTTGGAACAAACTACTATGCTCACAAAACCCTAGACTTACAAACTAACTTAAACTAAGAACAATGACAGACACACCCATGCCCGAGGGGTTACTTGAACCTCCGGCTGGAGCACCCACCCAGTTAATAGGATGATGCCTTAGATCGTGCGACCACTCCTCTGTGGCAGCCTGTCATTCCCGTCAGATCTTCTATGGTATGTATCTTGTCCTCCTCTGACAATTACGTCGTCTTCGTCTACATATTTCGTTGACTATTCTATTAATACAGCACATCACTAATTCTTCCTCTTGACCTGCCGTAGTGTATCTGTCGATGCGATACATGGTTTGAAATGTTTGCTAATTGCTGTCAATGCAGCGTGACAGACGCTATGAATATATAGTCGACAAAAAAATTGGCAATTTTCACGTATACGTGAAGAACGAACAACATAAAATGGAACTTTCCTGAGGTGGAATGTTTGAAAAATAACTTTTGTTGCAAATGAACAAGCATTGAAACTGAGATGCACTGAGATAGAAGATGCTGTGGACAATTTATTTAGTTATGTATTATTATTAATTATGTATGTATTAATGTAGTTAATGATTGACATTAAAGTTTGTTTCTACTTGTATAAGGTTCATTGCATATTTACAAATGAGGTACAATTACAATGATGAAAAGTAACTGTATAGGTACTTGTAAATGATAAAGTTACTTTCGATGTGTAGTAACTATAACTGTAACTAAGTTACCTTTCAGGGAAGTAACTTTAACTTAGTTACTTTAAAATAGTCACTTTTCCATCTCTGATTCTAGTGAATGGGCCACCCCCTTGTCATTGCACAGAAACCCTCGGGCGCCTTACATATTTGTGGCGACTTCAAGGTTATGATTGAAGCGCAGTCATAAACTTGTATCCACTGCTGTGCACTGATGAATTGCAGGCTTTACTTTCGGGGTCACTTTTTTCCTCGAGTAAATCTGGCAGAGGTTTATCTCCAACTTCCCCATAATGAGAAATCCAGCCATCTGCTGGAGGTTAACACACCTTTTGGTCTCTATTAGTACCAACATTTGCTGTTTTTGCTTGGCCAGCATGCCGGCCATTTTTAACGCTTCCTGGAACAACTGTTGCGCCCTGTTCTGGGTTGTGTTACCTACCTTTATGAACACTGTTGCTGCACCAGCCGCCACCACCACCATCATGGAATGGAGTGAAATGTTGTGGTGATGGGTTCGTTGCCCACGGAGCACATTCATCACTTGCAGGACTTCTTTCAGTTTCTCCAGTCTACCAAGCTCTGCTGCAATCTCTCCAAGTCTTAGTTTTTTCAACCATTGATTTCCTATCTGGGGTTCGAAATTTCATCGAAAGGAGTACACCCCCTGCCAGACCGTGTAGCCACAGTTGCATCTCTTCCGCAACCAGCGTCCATCAAGGACTTACAGTTTTTTTTGGGCAAAGTTGCATACTACCACCACTTTGTCCCGTGCTGCTACTGTCGTGCAACCTGTCCACTGCCTCCTCCACAAAGATGTGCCCTTTGGTTGGCAGGCTGTGACCGTGCTCTCTGCACTCTCAAGAATCTTCTAGTGTCGGCCCCTTGTCTGGCCGTGTACACTCTGGATCAGCACCTGGTCCTAGCTACAGATGCCTCTCAGTATGGGGTTGGGGCAATGCTGACCCATAAATTTTATGACAGGTCTGAACACTCTAATGCTTATGCCTCTAAAACTTTGACCCCAGCCCTGCACTTCTAAAAGTGATGTTAAAACAGTGTCGTAGTCAGTCGGGGGAGCATGGATAAAAGGGAGATATACAATCTTTGAACGTTTGTAAGGAAGATCTTCTGTCACTTGCTCCATGAATCCATTCCATCCTGGGATGACTGGCATGTTAGTTGCTTTTCCAAACAACCACAGCAGGTCTGGGGATTTGGGTAAAATGACTTCAGTGATTTTCACTTAGTTAATTGAAATGGCTGACAAGCCAAATTTCTTTCTAATAGAAGGATGTTTAATCTGTGTGGCAGTGTGTGAACCTGATAGACTCTGCACATACAGACTTCAAACGTGGTTTGTTTATGTCTGGGTGAACGGATGAGTGAGGGGTTATGATCATTGTACCACCCATTTCATGGAACGTATTTTTTCCATCAACTGTGTGAACGTTCACATCTGCATTGTCGAAGACAAAATACATAAAAGCTCCTTTGTCGACTGATTGGGCCACTTCTCCAAGGAGGATAGCGGAACTTTCAAAATGCATAGCCTCCATATATGTACAAGAAATTCCCATACAGTGGCAAAGTTCAACAAGGTGCTTTGATTCAAAGTTTCTATACAAATAGATTCCAAAGCTTATTTGAATTGAGGATAGGAAAGATTTGGGCCTTGTTGCAGCCATGATTGCATGAGCAAATCCTATGCACTTCTTTTTCCACAGTTCAAGAGAAGGATTCCTCTGCGTCTTTTAAAAAGGTATCTGATGGGGGATATAGAGTAGTGTCAAATGTTTAGGAACGAATGTCTTGCAGGATAATCTCTGCTGCAGCTTTGACAACTCTAAGCTGCTCTTCAGCAGGATAGCTAAGTCTTTGATTGTGCCACTTTTCATAAAGTATGTTTTGTCCAATGTCTGTGAACATCAAGACTGGCCTGTGATACGGACCAACCTGCACAAAAATAATTTTTCCTCCATATCGCTTTTTTAGATGAGCTTGAACACTTGCAACTGCTGGTTTGTAATCACACGTGAAGGTCTCTACAAACTAGTCACTTATGGAAAATTGGTTTTCCTCTCTTGTTTCTGCAAGGTATGCGTATGTACGCTCCAACCTTCGATAAGGAAGAGGTGTTCAGGACGGCCTCGTTTACCTCCTGCACCAGTAAATTGCGACAAGGAGTGCAATTTTACGTAGCAATGTTTGTATTACTTACCCTCAGTAGCAACAAGTTCACTTATACATGAAAGACGCCGAAGAATCTGTTGTCCCCATTCACCAGCTCGTCTAGCTTTTTCCACAATCGATTCTTTCACTTAGAGTGTTTCCCTTTGATGGAGTTCATCCTGTAGATATTTGGGCAATTTTATCTCCTTCTCGAAATATTCCTTGGAGAATTTTTTACCACAAAGGAAACAATAATATCCAATGATGTGACGCCTTGAATCCGACGCACTTTTCAGCCTTTCCCAACACGAAGACGATGGTTGAGCAAATCAAACACCACCTTCTCGCTGGACAAATGCTTACACATTACTTTCCACAGTGTACCTCTTCCTGCATGCGTCATGTACGGTAACTTCGTTTAAACTACACAAAAAACCTCATGTTCCTTTCAAGCCCACGTTTCTGACTCATTTATATCAGCGTCTAAATTCCGCATTTTTTCACTGGCACTGTTCCCTTTGCAAGCACTTACCGACGACCCCGAAACAAACATGCGACGGGGGTAGCTCCGATATATTGTAAAACAGAAAGTACTTAAAACGCCACCAAGATCAAGATTTAGACAATTTTTCTTTGAAATGTTTTCACGGATCCGAATACGGCTGTTTCTAAGGGCAGACTGGGTGTAGTGGGGAAGGCCTCGGAGGCAAGAAGTTTGGGAGGGAGGACAGAACACCCGCTAAGTCACCACTTGGAGTAAGGGGGATGGGAGGGGGATTGATACCTTCGCACAACAAAAGGCCTCGCTACGAACGAAAGACCCAATCCCTTAATGGCTGACCAGTACCCAAAAACGGAGAGGCTTTAGTCTTTTTTTCTTACAGCAATACCTACTTTCACATATTTGTATGCACTAACACATAATTACACCTATTTATATACAATACGTTAATAATCATCGTCAATGAGTAATTCTTCCTTTTTCTTGAACTTATACAGGATAAGAGGGCTGCAATTCGTCTAGGTCAATTTATTGAATACTCAGATTTTTCCAAGATTTCGTTTTTTAACGATAACTAGAAATCTACTGGGGCTATGGACTGCATTCAGTACTTAGGTTAAAGTTAAATAACTGCTCTATAACTTTTTTTTTTGTATGACATTCCCAGTGGGATGATCATTAGAGCCAATATTCTAGCCGAAAGATGACTAAAATAAAAAAATGTGAACTTTTTGGAGAAATAAGTCAATTTTTGAAGTCCAAAATCTCGGGAACTATTGGACTTACAGAGCTGCGGTTGGGCTTAAATTTTAGAATATTTTAACTACATTAATAGAGGTGTGAGTGACTTTTTTCGACAAAAAACCACCCTTCACGAGTTACAGGCCAAAACCAGAAAAAGTCCAAAAATTTCGAGGTTTTTGGCTCTTAAAAGTTACGCAATAGGATTTCGAAGCTGCAAACTTGGTTTAATACTACTCTAATATGTCCTAATAACATACCAAAAATTCAGCTTCCTGCAATTTTTTTGGACCTAAACATACCTGACGACTGGCCTATGCAGCAACTGTGCATGGATTATGCAGTTGGGCGTGTAAGCACCAGGGGAATTTGGTCCCTTTCTTTAGTTGGATGCCATTTAAAAATGGGTGTTCCGTACATGTGTCAATTGTCACATTCTCTTGCTGAGATAACAACACTTTTTCAAAGGCCAACCCAAGAAGCCAGCCGATTAACCTTGTCTTGCACCACTGCATGCTCCATTTCTGTACACAGTGAGGTAGTAGTTCCATGTCTGGTTGTTTCATGCCCATTGAAACCATTGCATTGCCCAAGTGCCACGATGCTATCTTTTATGGACTGTGTATGCTCAGATGTCCTGGCAGTAAATTACTGATAGTCGTGTGTGTGTGTGTGTGTGTGTGTGTGTGTGTGTTTGAGAGAGAGAGAGAGAGAGAGAGAGAGAGAGAGAGAGAGAGAGAGAGAGAGAGAGATACACCACAGGGCACAATGCATCTGTCATGTAACTATACATATTTGCTCTCTTTGTTTATTCCAGGCAGAAGCATATTGATGTATCAGATAAGAGCAAGTGGCATAATGTCTATACAAAACGACATGCATTAATTATATGCAATCAAAGAAAGTCAGAAAGGCCTGTAACTAAAATTAATGAAACAATAAAGGAACAAATACACTACTGAAAGTGTGTTAACTGGTATGAGCTGTACACAACCACAGGTGTTAAGAGTTTTCAAGATATGTAAAAAGTTTTATTTTGTCTACTGCACAATAAGAAAACACTCTTGAAGGATTGATATATAATATGATATTCATTTTGATATTGTAGTCTTCTTATATGAAAACTTTTATTTGTCCATGATCACAATAAAATATGTAGACTGATAACCAGTTTCAGTAATTTAAATTGTCATCTTTGGATAATGATTTAGAGCTGTCAAATTTTGAACCGTTTCTCAAAAGTGAATGGCTATCTACTCATCAGCAAGAATGAATGAGAAAACTCATAGAAAGGTCTTTTTTAATTGATGTTGGTCACTGTCTTTATAATTATACAACACATGTACTACAGTGTGCACCAGTTGTGTTTTTACCTTAACTGTTGTGCACGTATCATGCTAATATTGTTTTATGATAGTTAGAAACCCCAGTGTAGAAAGTCTTCTCAAGTCGTTTTCACATACATTCTCAACGATGACAAGATGGCCATTCAATATTGTGAAATGGTTAATGATGCTATGTCTGTAAATCGGTATAGATATTTTATTGCGATTATCAACAAATAAGTTTTTCAAATAAGGCTGTGACAATAAATTTATTTAATCACACTCTTGAACTATCTATGATGTCAGGTGTTCATTTTAATATTTTTCACTGAAAGTGATTTTTCTGAAATTTTGGATTGGTTGGGGGAATGGGGGGCGGGGGGGGGGGGGGGGAGAGAAGAGTCAGAGCCCCCCCCCTCTCTATTTTCCCCCTCCTTCCTCCCCCTCCCTGCCTCCAACCCTTCCTCCCCCACTCCCCGTGTGTGTGTGTGTGTGTGTGTGTGTGTGTGTGTGTGAGAGAGAGAGAGAGAGAGAGAGAGAGAGAGAGAGAGAGAGAGAGAGAGAGAGAGAGAGAGTAAACATCTTTTTTTTTTTTCATGCTTTCGTTGTGTTTGGGCATGAACAAGGATTTTCATATTCCTCTTATTGTTGCAGATTTCTGCGGCACTGGAACAGAGGTGATTTCAATTCCTGTGCAAGGACTGATCTCACATTTAAGCCAGTTCCTGATTCTAAATTAGCTCGTAAGAGAGAAGAACGGCTTCGAAAACAAGCTGAACGAGAAAGAGAAGAAAGAGAAAAGGCTGCACTGCAAGCACAAACGGTATGTTAAAATTAAATGTAATTGCAGGAAGCAGCTGGGAAGTAGAAACATCTGTTTTATTAGTATGGCCATAACATAAATAGTTAAATGGAACCTATTGTGTTTGTGTTACTTTCATTGTTATTACTGTAGAAGTTTTAATATATCCAACAGTGATTGCTGTGAGATACTCTAAGATAGTACTCTTTATATTGTAGCTAGAAGTCTCAAGGCTAAATTGCAATCAACACTGTGTATCATGACAGTTTCATTCCTACGCTGTCCAGGGTGTTTACTGCATCAGGAATCTTAAAAACTTTAGAAATAACCAGTATTTTTGCCCATCTTCAAAAAGTTAGGAAAAATCTCAGAATATTATATTTAAGTCTTAATTTTATATATTCTAAATTAATGTGTGAGATTCAAGCCTATTATTTTGGAGAGGAATTAAATTTATTATGGCTACGAGAATGTTCTGTGGTCAATACTTCCTGTTGTCACTGCTTCATACACAATGCAGCTTATGCAGTTAATTTAATTTTTGTGGATAATCTCATTCCTTTTTGGTAAACTTCAATTACCAGACTGGTGATAGTTACCGCTGTGACATGCAGTTCAAAAGCTACTTGATGTGGCCCAATCATGGCATGTTTAACATAGTTAAACACAAAATAAGTCTCCATATCTCATAAAACAAGATGATTACAGCACAAGATGACATCGCAACTCTCAGAGTCTCTCTGCTACATGTGGTCCATGTCAATCATTAGCCACGAATTCAATTCACATGCAGTGTTGTAAACATGTGATCCCCTCTCCCTCCCTCTAAGTGGTCAATCAACAAATTGCAAGGGCTGATGGTTGCACACGGTGCTGCAAAAGTATAAACGTAGAATCAATTTGAAGAACCTCTATCCAAACTCAAACAACTAATACACCATACATCTCAGAAAAATAAAATTAATCCTTAGAAACATCAAAAACAGCAGGAATTTGTAATTTGGTTTTGAGTAGATACCCTGGCTGTCGGTTACTTATAGGTTATTGGAATTTAGCAGCGAGATTTCTCAAGATAAAATAAATTTCTTATACAGAGTGTCCCAGCTATCTTGCCTCCCCAAAATATCTCTGGAACAATAACAGCTATTGGAAAACTACTTTCACTCAGGCGAGAACCCCATGCTGCTCAGAACGTGCGCTAGCCGCACGTTTAGCTTATTTCAAGCGTCAACTTCGCGTCGCAATATCTCGGGATGTAATTGGAATATTGCGATGCAATCAGCGCCATTGTTTATGTGATTTGTCATGCTATGGATTGCTGAAGAAAAAATATAGAGTGTCCATTTAAAAAAAACATAAGTTTGTGTTAAAAAACACATTTGCTTTCGTTTTAGAATGTTTCCAAATATGTACATTCATGGGCCCCAGCCGTACATTGATACCGGTGAAAGTAGTTTTCTAATAGCTGTTATTGTTCCAGAGATATTTTGGGTGGACAAGATAGCTGGGACACCCTGTATATAGTGAAACCTCTATATAATGTTTTTCAAGGGACTACAAATTCTGAACACTGTATAGAGGAAAACACTATAAAGAGGTAGGCTTCCAATTGATAATAATAGAATAAGAGTCATTTTACTGCTCATATATTGAACATATTACATAAAAATAAAGTGAATGGTACAAATTAAAGAATTAGCTACCAAAAGAATTCCGTTTTAATTTAACAATTAAAATTGTGAAATGCAACTCCAGTCAAATTTGCAGAAAACTAAGAACTTATGAATTCTGGAAATCGCATACCTATGATTTTCTTTTTTTCTTTTTTTTTTTTTTTTTTGCTTTAAATAGTCCAGCAAGCGTGTTTGTCTTCTGTTTTTCCTAGACTGGATTGCAGCCATTTCATGTTCCAAATAAACAAGTGTGACTATTGTTCTGTCCTCAAGTTTGTGGGCCACCATGAATCTTCTAAAGGTTTCAGCTGCTTTAGTATATGAGGGCGCAGGGCATTCTTCAACGTCACTTTCACTGGCATTCCTCAGACTACTTTCTGTAGTCGACTCTTCAAGATTGTGTATTCCTGTCGTTGCAACGTTGTCGTCTACAGCCACAAAGTCCTCGGACGTTATAGAATCTTTCCCTATTAATTCACTTTCATCTCCCACAGGAGCAGTCATGTTAACCTCACAGAAGACTGATTTTGTAAAACAATTTTTTATATTTTAGGGACTTCCCTCCATGAATACATAATTATATTCATTGCCTGGAAAATAGTCAGCTTCAGCTGAGAACAGTGTTGGCTTCTCGGTTTTTTTTCCATTACATTGATGGCTTTTTTTTTTTACAGGGGCTGTCCTATATTTAACTTTGAGGGCATGAATTATCCCCAAGTTCATCGTCGGCTGAAAATGACTGGTGCAATTCGAAGGTAGAAATATGACTCACATTCCTCAAGAAAGACAAATCTGGGGGATGTGCAGCATATCTATCGACAAACAGCAGCACCCTTCTTGCTGCACTCCCCATTTTCGCATCACACTCTCTAAGAAAGTTTAAATACTTCACTTGTCATACATGCCGTGGAACTGTTCATGTACTTACATGGAAAGGTGGAAATGTTTTTGAAGCAACTTGGATTTCTTGGCTTCCCAATCATAAGAGGTTTTAGTTTGTCACTGCCATCGGCATCTGTGCACAACAAAACAGTGAGAATTCTTTGCTATTTTTGCCAGCATGGCAATTTTCACCACGAAAAGTTAAAGTTTTGTCCGGCATTAAATTAAAGAATATGTCGGTTTCATCGGCGTTATAAATGTCTCGTGGTTCATATCCACTTACCAAATTAGGCAGAGTCTGCTTCCGCTGAGCTATAGTGGCTTTGTCCACACTTTTACTTTCGCCACATTCTGTATATATACAGCTCCATGCCACTGTTGAAATTTATTGGACCACCCATTGGATGCTTTAAAATTTTCAATTCCCAATTGCAACAATATCCAAAGAGCATTTTCAAAACTGTTCCATTTATAGGAATATTGGCAACACATGCTTGCTGAAACCACATTAGTAACACTTGTTCCATTTCGTCGTAAGTAGATGGTTTCATACACATACGTTTTGAATTCCCGCACTTCTCATAAGCTTCCATGATCAACCATCTGTTCTTCATTACAGTGGTGAGTGTAGAATGGGCCATTTTAAATTGCTTTGTTAGCTCCACATGATCCACACTGGACACATGTCTCTACTTTTGTAATAATCGAAACTTTCTCTTCAAGGGTAATCGTCTTCCACTTCTCACCCATGTCCACTGTTCGATGAAACTTAAAAAATTAAAACTTGCACTTTGCTTTGATTCGTTGCATAATACCTACACAGATGTGAAACATTCGCTGCTTTGCGCAGACAACATGCAACACAAAAGCCGGATGTGCGTGTTTTGTCATGTGACTTGCACTCTGCTGATATGTGAAGCACGCCGAGCACAGGCTTTTAGAGCCGGTGGGAATGTGACTCACAGAACGGAAAATGACGTGTTGTCATCCAGTTGCATAAAGATTATAGAGAGGGAAATAATTGATTAGGTTCCAAAAATATGATCGTTACATGGAGGAAACTGTAGTATAGAGGAAACAGTAAAAAGGAAAATTTAACATTAGTTAAATGGGCTTTTAGTTGGGACTGAAAACAAATGGACGTAATATGGAGGAAAACATTATATGGAGGAATGCTATAAAGAGGTTTCACTGTACACACACACACACACACACACACACACACACACACACACACACAACCTCTCTGTGATTTTATGCTCAGCCTTGATTATAATTTACTGTAATGTTTTGTTAGAGGAAAATCACAACACCAGAAAAATCTGAGGGCCCAAAGCCTCCATCCCGGGGCCCCATGGAGACTATAACCTCTCCATATGAGCGTTTTACGCCAAGACAAGGGTATCCTGACACACCAGCATTAAGACAGCTAAGGTATGTTTGTGAAACAGACGTTGTCTCCTTATTTATTTATTTTTTTCTGAACTTTTTTAATGAATATTCTTAAGTTTTTGCTGTCATTACGAAATAATTTTTCATAGTAACTAGATTTGTAGTTTATGGACAATAGAGATGGTCAAACGCAGCTTGCTCCCACTCCTTTCCGGCGCCGGGAGCACCTGGCGAGACTGCAGCACCCGAGATTCAACTGTATCGAGAACGCAGTCGTCGGCTGGCATGCAGCCCCAGCAGCCGATAGCAGTGACAACTCTCCCCAATGCGTTGGATTTCTTGTGCCCTTCCGGCACACATTCACACTGCCGGCCAGGCTGAGACGGGAAAAAAGCAGGGGAAAATCCACATTACTGATTTTCATGTTGAAAAAATGTTGACGGCATATAAGACCACCCCACGTTGTTTTATCAACCAATTTTTTTTTCTTACAAACTTTGCTTGTGTGTGTGAAAAAAAAGTTTACTTTTCAATCCACCTGAGTTTTCAGTTTCGTAATGCTCCTCACTCGATTTTGACTGATATATACTGTTAAAAAATCTAACTCTTTATAGTACAACATCTTAGCTTTTGAATAAACCAATACCTCTTCATAATTTGTAACAGTCGTTTTTAAACAATGCTATTTGTCAGGTACGTGTGCTTGATTTTCAAATCATGTATTGAAAAAGTTCGATAGTGGGCAGCTTACTGTTCTATGCATTTTAGACCATACAATAAGGCGATTCAAATGGAGCTAAAAGTACAGAAAAGATTTTGTACTGATAGCTACCTTCTTTCACAAGTAATTGGGAGTTACCGGAGTGGTGTGAATGCCTATGAACTCTGCAGTTGTTGGGCATAGTGTGTGAAGTACTTTGGGCTGAAAAAATGATTTGCTGGACATGTATGTTGGTCCTTCTTGATGTGTTGATAATACAAACCAGAAAATAACTAGAAAACTATTTTTCTTGTGCGGCGACCGATTATAATGGACAATAATCTGCTATGGTTTTACGTAAGGTAATACTTCACTTTGTAAGAGGTATTTAACTAGTTTGTTGTCCTCATTGTACAATTGATGGAAAACATTGGAACTGAAAGAGAAGAATAAATTAATGTAAAATGCAAATTTGCTGTTGATGGACTGAAATAAAATTTACTGAAATTCAAATTAATGGCATTCTAGTTGAAGATGATAAATGAAAGAAGCCCAAAATATATTTGAATCTGTTATTTATGAAAGGGCTCTTGTTACGAAAAGTAAACTGTTGGGAAATAAAAAAATTGCCATGATTGATTGAGACTTTATGAAGCCTATTTATTTTATGTTAAACATTGTATACAAAAATGTGGAATGGGTTTCTAACAAACAAAAATTAACATTAAAATCTCATATAATTAAATCACGGTTCTTCTTCAACTGTAGGCCACTAAATCACCTTCTCATAAAAGAAACCATGTTTTAGGGATGGACTGAACAAGCTTCATTATATAATCCATTTTCTTTTTAGGAGTAGGTATTTTGTGTATGTATGCTTTGTGCATGGGTAGATAAATGCATGATTCTGTCGGGATAGCTAATTTGAATGTTTTGTAGAAGATTCCATTAATAAAATGTGATACTGCTACTTCTCCTTTATTTGAACGCCCGAATGAGAATTCATGGTAGTAAGAAATAGTGAAATTTTCTCTTTTTCCCTTCTTTTCACATTTGGTTTCTTCTGAAATAGTACATTTTTTGTATAAATGAGGTCACCATTTTTAAAAATCTAAAATGTTTTAAGTTTCTATGAATTCAACAATAAACCCTCCCTGCACTGTAGATGTTAATATCATTTCATATACTTCTTTTGTTGTCTAATATCGGTCACATTTCCTTAATTTTCTTTTGAAAAGCCTAAAGACTCTGTCACAGGGCAGATAAGAGTGGTCCCTTACGGGCAGTCTGTACACATTCTTCTTGAATCTTCCTCTGTCTGTAAGATAATGTAGGAGACGAATTATTGTATGATTTTTGTTTTGACCTGTATAGTTATCACTGTACAGGTACAATTCATCAACATTTTTTGGTATATTATCATTGGTATACTTCAAAATAAAAGAGCAAACTTCATTGCTGCCCTTTTCTGCAACCTCTTGGTGGTGTACGAGTCAAAGGATGCTGTGTCAGTACTGCCGTTGTGGATCCAAAATGGATGAACCGACAGCTGCCTAAGGTAACAGACATCCTAAACTGAAATTGTGGACAAAGAAATGTTTGACATGTAGTCAAAACACAAAAGCACAGCATTATCGTGTCCTGCACAGTATTGTTTTATTTATTTATTTATTTATTTATTTATTTATTTATTTATTTATTTATTTTTTTTCACGTAATGAAGTATAAAATTTTTTCTCTGCCTTTTTGTGCACAAGTGACTGTGCAACAGCTACTCGTTTTCTTGCATCATTAAGCTGATTCTTTTTGATTTGCATATTAAGCTGCCAACCTTGCTTCATTTAAGAAAGGGCTCTTGCCATTTCATAACTGAACACTGATTTGCAATGGCTGTATCTTGAAAAGTATTTGGTGTGACAAGAGATCTTTCATAATTAAACAATGTGTTGATGTAGGCACAAAAAAGTGACATGAGCTCTTTCATAAATAACCGTTTCATTTATTGATGCATGTAGACCTAAGATGACTATTACACTATATAGCCTTCTTTTGATTTTCACTTTTGTAGCTCTTGGAAATTGTACCACAAGGTGAAAATTATTGTATACAGTGTCTCTCATAAAAGCACTATCCCTCGTGCCCAAGACTAAAGTAGGAATGAACTAAGTAAAAAACAATACAGAACAGTAGAATTAAAAACAGTCAGTTACCTCCTTTTAAGGAATGCCAATTTTATCTAGGACATGTTGTACTGTTTCAGCTATCTCCACTTTCAAAGAACTCTACACAGTACACAGAATTTTTATTTACTTTGTTAGGAAGCAGTATGATGGGAACTGCTTTTCTATGAACAATTCCTGCATCATCTAATGACAATTTTCTTTGTCTGCATGGTACTTTCGTTTCGATTTTTCTACTTTGAATGAAAGAAAATTGCATAGATTTAGTTTAGCCTCAGACACTGCAGATAAGTAAATGATGGGAAGCATGTGTCATTTTGTTTCTTGTTGTGATTTGTCTTTTCCTTCTTGGTTGGCTTGTGCCCAGCAACAAGGGATCTTCACGCTCTGTAAGTGGAGGATTGAATGAAAAACAGGGGTGACCAATACTTGTTCACTGCCGTGTACTTCTAGCCAGCTAACAGTTAATTAATTAATTTATTTTATTACTATTGTTTTCACATTGTAGTAACTCATAGAATTATAAGCACATTAGAAATATGTGGTATGGACTCATCCCATTAATTTCGACTAAAATTTAGGAGAGTTTTTCCTTATGTGAACAACTGACTTTTTTATTGATATTACAGAATTAATAGTAATAGAAGACAAAATAAACATTTTTTCATAAGTGTAAAAAATATCATGCAGAGAAGTTTCTGCTGAAATCAGGCTGGAGACATGTGATACTTGTGCTGCTTGTGCTGGTGCTGATATTAAACATATTGAATGTTCAGTCTAAATTCATGAGATGAGTCCATTCCCACCTATTTCTTATGTGCAAGAAATTCGATGAGTCACTACAGTTTGAGAAAATAGTAATGAAATAACGAAAACAATTAACTTTGGGCTGGTGTAAGGTAGACAGCAGTGAACAGGTTTTGGTCACTCCTGTTTTTCCTTCGATCTCAGCTGACAGTGGGTGGGGATCCCTTGTTGCTGGGCATAAGCCCACCAAGAAGGGAAAAAGAGAGAGAGAGAGAGAGAGAGAGAGAGAGAGAGAGAGAGAGAGAATACAAAGTGACACCCGCTTCTCATCCTTCCTGCAGTGTCTGAGGCTAAACTAAATCAGCATATTTTTCTTTCAGTTAAAGCAGAAAACTCTTAAAGTACCATCATGCAAACAAAGAAAATTGTCCTCAAATGATCTCAGATATGAGGGTACCACTTTTATGTGAGACACACTGTATACAATTATTTTCATCTTGTGGTACATTTTCCTAGAGCTACAAAAGTGAAAATTAAAAAACAAGGTATATATTGTGTATTAGGAGTAGATGCATCTACAAATATGTATTTTAGGCTTCTTCCATGTATCATCTCCAACTAGAAAGCCAATTAAGTGCAGTGTCAGAAAATTTTATTTCAGTCCATCAACAGCAAAGTCACAGTGTACATCAGTTTATTTCTCTCTTCTAATTCCAAACACGAAATATATATTCCATGAATTGTATGATGTGGACAAATAACCAGTTGTATGCCTCTCATAATGTCAAGTATGACCTGATGTAAAACTGTAGCAGATTGTTGTTCATTGTTATCGGTAGCCATCCAAGAAGAATTACTTCATACTTGTGTTCTGGTTATGGATCGTTATGAGGGACTGATACACATGGTCAGCAATTCAAGTTTTTCAGCACTGCAGTCCTTCACGCTACTCTCAACACAGACTGAGTTTGTAGGCTTGTGATCGTGGCATGACACCGCTTAGATAACTTGCAAATACTTGTGAAAGGATATTAGGATATTAGTGCGATCACTATTTCAAAATATTTTCTGTACTTTTAGCTCCATTCACTCATGTTAATGTATGATCTAAAATACATAGAACAGTAAACTGCCCGCTATCTAACTTTTTAAATACACGATTTCACAATTTGTAAATCAAGTTCACATACTTGACAAATAGCATTGTTTTAAAAACAACATTTACAAATTACAAAAAGGTGAATGGTCTATTTGAAAGCTAAGATGCTTTACTACCATGTGTCAAAAAATCAGACTTTTTTAACTGTACAATTTCATTAACATTGAGTGAGGAGCATTACGAAACTAAAAACTAGCATGTAATGAAAAGTAGACATATTAGTTTCCACAGTAAGGCAAATCTTGTAAGGAAAAAATAAGTTAATAAAATGATGTGGGGTGGTCTTATATACTGTCAGCATTTTTTACAAAGTGAAAATCGGTACATTAAATTTTCCTCCTTTTTTGTTTCGGCCCGGTGCATAGTGTAAACACACAGGCCAGTGTCGTGCACCGACTAAGCTGAGCCAGCTCGGCTCAGGCTGGTCAGTACGATGTGAACACAGTAGTTTCGTGACTCGTCCCATACCGACACATCTCGTTCTCGGCAGTGTGACATAATCGCTCCCTCTCTATGCACAGTCAGTTGGCGGGAACAAGCCATGCACAGTCAGTTGGCGGGAACAAGCCATGAGCACGGCGGGAAGCGAGCGGGAGTGGTGGCCGGTTTGACTGGCTCTAATGGACAGTATAGATTGTAAACTTCCCTTTTTGTGTGTGTGTGTTTTGGGAGAAATTTATTTCATAACAAAATCAACAGCTGTAAGTTGTTGACTGTAATGCAGCTCAGTTGACACTTACTGAGAAACTTGATGAAAGATTTCAGTACTTTTGCCCACTGACTGATTACATTGAAAGGAATATAGGAAGCTTTTTAAGAAATAACAAAAATAAAAGCAAGGGAGAATAGTTCAGGGGACTTTCCTGGCCTTTCTATGAGTTATGATGACCAGTCCAGGAATATGGGAACTATTTGTTGAAATAGAACCTCTATTTACCATTGCTTCTATGACGCATTCCTTATCATATGAAAATAAAATGAAATCAGTACAGATCCTTCTTTTTCTCTTAATTAAAAACTGAAAATCAACCAGGTGATGTTGAGGAGGTCACCCATCACTTTCTAGCGGCTGTACAATCTGTCTCATTTAGTTGTAACACCCCTTATATTTAAGAAATACTTAAAATTTTCCCTGTATCTTCTGAAGAAACAAAAAACAGTTTTGCAATAGGTAAAAATATTTCACTGCTTGAGGTTTTAGTATTTATTTATTATTTACTTCTCACGAAGTGTTCAAAGTGAACTATATTTTGCCTAGGAAAAGAAGTTAAGTGATGACATCAATAGAGAATATAAAACAATTTGAACCTTGGTATTTGAATTAAAAGATGTAGCTGAAAATGTCAGAAATTTGGAGAGGGCATTAAAGTGCAGGGAGAAGAAATAAAAACATTGCAGTTTGCTGATGATATAGTAATTCTATTGGAGACTGCAAAAGATCTGGAAGAGCCATTGAATGGGATGGACAGTGGAAGGTATAAGATGAACATTAACAAGAGTAAAATGAAGATAATGGAATGCAATGTCAGGAAATCAGGTGATGCTGAAGAAATTTTATTAGGTAATGAGACAATAAAAGTAGTAGATGAATTTTGTTATTTGGGTAGCAAAATAACTTCTGATGGCCGAATTTAAGAAGATATAAAATGCAGAATGGCTATGGGAAGAAAAGCATTTCTAAAGAAACGAAACTTGTTAACATCCAATATTAATTTAAATGTTAGGATGTCCTTTCTGAAAGCATTTGTCTGGATTGTAGCATTTTATGGGAGTGAAATGTGGCCGATAAGGAGTTCAGATAAAAAGATGATGGAAGCTTTTGAAATGTGGTGCTACAGACGTATGATGAAGATTAGATGGGTAGATCACATAACTAATGACGCGATGCTTAACAGAATCGGGGAGAAAAGGAGTTTCTGACATATCCTGACTAAGAGAAGGGATAGATTGGTTGGACACATTCTGAGACATCAACTTAGCATTAGAAGGAAGTGTGTGGGGAAAATATCTTAGAGGGAGACCAAGGAACAAATATAGTAAGCAGATTCAAAAGGATGTAGGTTGCCAAACGTATTCTCAGATGAAGAGACTTGAACAGGACAGGGTATCATGGAGAGCTGCATCATACCAGTCTGCAGACTGAAGACCACAACAACAGCTGAAAAATAAGTTACACTATTTTAAAATAACTGACAAAGGGACTACTATAAGTTATTGGTAATAAAAAATACTTTTTGACCCAATGGCTCAGTGGTAAAGTGACAACCATATATCCAAAAAGCATCTGGTTTGATTCCTGCTCAACCCTAGGATTTCAACTCTAGGCAGGCAGATGCTGGCTTAAATTAACAAAGAATTGGAAATAACATCTCACAATTGGAACATGCAGTGTGTTCTACCTTCTTGAGACACACTTTCTTGTAATTAACCCTTTAGCTGCTGCCACCGAGCATTCAGCCTGTCGGGTTGCGTGCGCCCGTGGGCCTGCCTAAACCCCGCACCTGCGTTATTTTGATTCCCGGCAACCTGCCACTCAGCCCGTCACTTGTCTGACCTCGCCCTTTCCTGCGCTGAATATTTCTAGAGCCAGGGCGGTCGCAGCTGTGGCACCTTCTGAGTATGATCATCTACACACAGTGTAAGCTATCTGCATTCTTCCTCCATAGCAGAAGAATTACTGAACTGACAGTATGTGCATTGAAACTGCTTATGGGTCATTCCATGTCAAATAAATTGCAGAACATTTTCCCGATCGAATGAAATGGATTTTGAAGTAATTTTATATGAACATTATCATATGTCCACTATGAACATTGGTGAAGTTTAACAATTGTCGATGTTATACTGGATGTGATATAGTCACTTGTTGGACTTCACGCACGACATTGTGCAGAGCGTGCGTGAATTTCTAGGGAATTTGAACTGTTATATCTCCATTAATATTTTGTTGAAATATATTAAAATTGGCTATCTTGTACAACTCTATTTATTATCTTAAGAATAATAAAGAAAAGAATTACGAGCCATATTCAGCTGATAACATTAAGCAAATTTGCTATAAAAAATCGTCACCAGAAAAAAATCTCGAAGTTCGGCTTCTATATCTCAGGGACTGCAAGTATGACGAAACTCAAAGTTGGTATGTAGTAACCTAATAACACAAGGTTCTCAAATATAAAGTTTCATTTATGTACCTCTTTCCCATATTGAGGAAATTTAGTTCAAATTTGTGCATCAAGCCATACAAGTGACTATATTTCTATCATTATTGTTTTGACGATTGTTAAAAATATCTAATGTTCACACCTTCTTTTTGATCCGGGCTTTGGACCGGCACTGGCGAAGATAAAAATACCATATATTTCCGCAGATAAGACGACCTTCAGATAAGACGAGGTACAAATTTTCATCGAAATTTTAGAGTTCAAGCACATATCTGGCCTATAAGACGACCCCCAAATTACCGTATTTACCCAAATGCATGCCACAGTTTTCCAGTTTTTGGGATCTAAAAATATGCCTGCTACTTAGATTTGGAAGTAAAACTTCAGGAAGTTCAGAAAAGTGCCATTAGAAGCCGCCATAAGTAGTTTTCTTGATTGCTACACCTGGATTTCACCCTTAGTTACAGTGTTTGCGGTCTGCTTTTGAACTTTTGTGCTTTTAGTGCTACGGTGTATTCGATTGTGAAGAATCTCTCTCTCTCTCTCTCTCTCTCTTTTTTTTTTTTTACATCGCGAAGTAAAAAAATAAAAGTAATTTCTATTGCTGATACGACATTTAATCGGCTGATGCACATATTATGCAGGTAAAAACACACGAAATTTCCTGAGAACAGAAGATAAAGGATTTCGAAGGAAGCCGCAATTGTTGCATACAGCTCCAAAATATTTTAACCCATTCACTGTTCCGTATGTAAATATACTCTAATCGTTTCAGTGCGACTCTGTATACCTATATTGAGAAATTATTTTTGACAAGCGACATTGTAAAATCAAGCTGCTTTATGGCATATACGTTGTCGTACGTACCATTGTCCACTCATTAAAATAATAAAGCTCGAAAAGCGAATTTAAAAAAAAAAGCGCAAAACTTTGTTTTCGTAAATCTTTCTTCCACAATGTAAATTTCATCAGAGTAATATCGCAGATGTGCTGCATAATGTGGCTATAGTGAGGCTTTGACCTCCGAACGATATATATCGAATTGATAAGTTTCAAAATGGTATGTATGGAATAAGCGAACGTTTCTGAACCGGAGCTTAAGAAGGTTAGGTATAGTTTAAATAAGAAGTTTTTTTTAGTATGTGATGGCGCGTAGCATCTGACTCTACGGTTCAGAAACACTAAATCAATTTACAGTTATACGTTCGATATATATCATTTCAGGCCGAGCTACTTAGAGTGTGAGCTTTCTTGTGAGTTAGTCAGAAAGCTGTACTCTTAGGTTCCTGCCTAACCTCATCCTTTAAAATCACGACATATTCATAAAAATCATAATATTCGCCTGTTCGATACGAATTGTTTCGATACTTAACCACTTCGATATATATCATTTCGAGGTCGAAGCCGCGCTATGCAGCACATCTGCGAAATTACCAATTGCAGACTAAATTTCATTCTAAATTTTTTTTTTCTTCGTACCGTCGTATAAGATGACCTTGTATTTTGGGGCCTTTTTTATGATTCGGCCGTTGTCTTATCTGTGGAAATATACGGTATGGTTTTTTTTTTCATTTTGTTCCTCTTTTAGTTTTTATTTACTTTTGCTTTTATTTAATATTTAAAAAAATTCATTTTGTAGTGCAATACTCGACAGTTAATAATAATATATTTTTTTTTTTTTTTTTTTTTTTTTTTTTTTTTTTTTTTTTTTTTTTTTACACTCGAAACATGGCACCACACATAGAGGTACCTTGTAAATTGTACACTCATACCTGGTTTCTCGGGGCATTGTCTGCTTCGAACAAACTGCACATCTTCGCATTGGCCTACTTTTCTTTGAGTGCTAGTTCTCACTTATATTGGAAAAATGCCTTCCGGTAAATCTCGGAGGATTTTCGTCGTCACAGCGCCTCCCTCTGCCAGCTTTCCTCCGTTCGATGGTGTAAGTTTCAACAAGTTGTCTTACCAGAGACTGATGAAATTCTGCTATTGACATTTTTCTCCCTGTTACTTCTCTGTGGAGACATGAGCATTTAAAATACATGGATCTAATATATGGAAGAAGAATTTCTTGTGCTATTTTACTGTCTTTCACACTAATTAGACTGAACTCAATAGCATGTCAGTGCAGTCAACTGCCCCCATACTCGCCTTGTAATCTGCTACACATTGTGGTTTCATGTGTCTTTTTCACCAGTCTTTCTGTCTGCCTTCTGCAAATCACACATTTCTTATCACACCATTTCATGGCAAGCATTGTATCTGTGGACATATAAACTGTACTTCTCCACATTTTAGTTTGTCCTGCAATTTTGGCAGCCAATTTCAGTCATGGTGCCTGTAGACACAGTGAAGTCCAGCATGTAGCCAGTCCTGCAGTTGCATAGTACAAACGTTTTAATTCTAAAACTACTTCGTTTGGTTGGAATAAATTGTTGGAAAAACAATTGCCCTATAAAAGCAAGAGGCTTTCATCAATGCAGAGCTTTTGGTATGGGTGAAATGTGCTGTGGATGGACTCTATCAATATTTTTTCTAATTTTAAATAATCTGTCTTCTTCATTACTGGCAGAGTTATCACCAAAATGGAGTATTCTTAGAATTAAGAGGAAGCAGTCCCTGGACATTGTATTGCTGAAAATTGGAGTGTTCAAGATGCTTAGTAATGGAACAGTGTACCCTCCGCCACACACCTTACGGTGGATTGCGGAGTATGTATGTAGATGTAGATGTCTCTGGACCAATAGTCGCTAATTTTCAATTTCTTTACTTGAGCCATGTGCAAACAAACAGCATTGAAGGAATACAGTTCCTCAAATTATGTATCTTTCCATCTTGACAAATGCAAATGATCCGATTCTGCTGTATTTTGCTTCGTATATAAATAAAATCTGTTGTGGGTTTTTTTTTTTTTTTTTCATCTGCAACAAATTTCATCAGACCTTTGGTTAAAAATAACAGAAAAAATGACAGAATGCTTGGATCTGACCCTAATACACATTTGTGCCCAGAAGCTGAATCATCAAATACATGCACAAATGGACGATAATCAATTTGTTTCCAGTCAAACGTGTTACTAAAGTGTCCTGTTTTCACTGGCATATCTCCCTTAGTTTCAGATTCATCAGATTCTAAAGGATTTTAGTCTCTTCTTGAAACAGATGGTCCTTCTACAGCTCCTGATGAATGTGGCTCAGTACTGTCTCTCCAAGATTCTGTCAAAGAGTCATCACAGTCGAACAGTTCATTTTCACTGTCACTTCTAGTACTGAGAATCTCGAAGATTTCTTCATCTGTATAACTGCGATGGTGTGCTGTTTTCTACACAAAAAACAGTAACTTCATCAGTATCCAGAAAAAAGGGGGGGGGAGAGAGAGAGAGAGAGAGAGAGAGAGAGAGAGAGAGAGAGAGGGGGGGGGGGGATGAGGATGAGGATGAATGGCTCAAGACAAGTCTACATCAGCAAACTCACATGAGACTCCAACTGGGCTGACCGAATGCCGAGCAGGCACTAAGCGCTCAGCAGAAATACACTCGTGCATTAAGACGTCCAGAGAACACAGTGGCAGTGCGTCTAAAGACGTCAGGAGCACACAGGGGCTGTTAGGGCGGTGCACTTTAACACATCCAAAACACCAGGAAGAAGGAGCGGCGGCTTGTGTAAACATGTCTAGACCACACTGGGACAGATATAAGGGCAAGTGTTAACATGTCCAGAGCAGTTAAAGGGTTAACTGAAGGGGCATATACTACAGTTTATGTACTACTGAATTATGTATACAGAGGTATTAAACCAGTTACAGTGAGATGTGGTGGTGATAGTGGGAGTTTATGGTAAGAAAATTACAGTGGTACAGTGCTTGTTAATATCACCAGTGTAATTTATTATAAAAACATGCCATAAATGCTGGCAATATGTAATTTTACATTGTGGTATGGTTGATATTACAGGGTTCAAACTGTTTGTAGAAAAAATCTGCCTTTCTTTTCAGCACATTCTACTTAAGTATTTTTCTAACAACATGTCACTGCTCATCTTTAATTTGTTGCACTTTTATAATTGTTACTGAAAAATTTCAGTACACATAAATAGCCGTCTGTTTATCATGTGTGGGCTCTTACTCATGGCGACATTTTAAATGTGTCTGGCTGGATGTTTTGCCCATGGGGTTTGTCTGGCTCTTTCCAAATCCTGTTGAAATAGTTCCGAAGTATTCTGTATAGAAATCATGCCTCATAAAATAAGTAAACTAAAGTCACTTTTTCGTGTACTTTTAAGTATCTAGCTAAAATTACTGGCCACTGAAAGTGTCTGGCAGTATTGACTATTAATTTCTAATGATATTGTGTACATTATACATAAAAATCATCACTCAGACTTAACACTGTTTTTATGTACCAAGAATAGGCCTTCTATCTAAGCTAGCTGACATGTATACCTTCAGAGTATATACTAGTAGTACTACATAAGCAAAATTTTGTTACTCAGAAAATAAGTAATATCTGCAGGTCCTTGAGTCTTGGTCTACCTTCATTAACAGTCTGCACTGTGGCACCATGTCAAACGCCATTTGGAAATCGAGAAATATGCTGTCTGCTTGTTGTCCTTCATCCATGGCTTGCAAAATATCATGAAGAGAAAAGGGCCCGAATCAGTGATGCTTCCTAAAACTGTTCCATCACATGGAAATTTACTATGATTGTACTGAGAATATAGCAGACTGATGTTAATTATATTGGTCTGTATTTATGGGACTCCAGTCTTTTACCTTTCTTGTAAATGGGAGTTACCTGCTCTCTTTACCAGACGTCAGGGACTTTGCTTTGGGCTAAAGTTTCACAATAAATGCAAGCTAAATAAGGGGCCACTGCCATAGACCACACTTTACAAAACTGAATGTGGATTCCAACCAAGCATGGCAACTTCCCCCCCCCCCCCCCCCCCCCCCAGCTCTCTTAGCTTCTTCTTTACACCAGGGATGCTTATTGTTACTTCCTACATTTGGGAGTTGGTGCAATGATCAAGTGATGGTATGCTTGTTTGATCCTCTTGCATGAATGATTTCTAAATGCAATATTTTAAACTCAGATTTCCATTTGTTGTGTTTATCACCACCCCACCATGATCGAGTGACTGGATAGAGGCGTTTGACTTGTTTATCAGTTTTACATAGGATCAGAATTGTTTTGGGTTCTTGGAAAATCTTTCACAAAGGAAAAACAGTTGTAGTTACTGTGTGCTATGCACATCGATCATTTTATACCCGTGAGTATTTCTACAAACTTTGTCTTTTATGATTTGTTTGTTATTTTTTGAAAGGAGAGTTCAACTGCCATTGGTTACTCAGCATTTTCAATTATTTTTATTATTAAATATAATAATTATTATTGTTCTATGTGGATCCTTACCATCCTTAATCCTCACTGTAGGCACATATTTCTATAGGATTTGCCCCCAATTCCTTTATGTTCTTTGCATCAAAACTAAATTATGTCCCTTCATTCACTAAGTGGGGCAGTAATCATTGCTATGGATTGTTCCATGATTGCATGTGTGATGTTGCAACAACAAATTCACTTGCGAATTTCATCATAAATAGTAAAGTTTTTAATTTTTTGCTTTATAGTAGTCTACATCTTCAGTAAGTCAGAAGTTTGAATCAATCAAAATAAATACAGTTGTCATTGTTGTGTCATGAATTGAAGCACTTCCTTTCCAGATAAGCAGATTTTTTTTAAAACTCTGCATCATGATTTACGAACATTTTCTTTAGATCTTCAAAGTGCAGAGACACTTTTTTTTCACATAATAATGAAGTTTAAATACTGGCTATTATGTCTGTATTTTTTTTTTTTTCCATCCACACAGTTAGATACGAATACAGTTTCCCTTACAGTTTGGGGAAGGGAAACTCCTTCCATGGAGGTCACTGCATTTCATTATGAACTGTTTCTTCAGCAGTGAAGATACTTTGTACAGAATTACAGTTGTAGCTTGCACATCTGTCTGTCTGAAATGCACTAGAAGAGAACAAAGCTCCAAAAAGGAAGTGCTACTTAAAAATGCAGCATCCACATTGGCAACAGTTTCATGCAACGGTCTTTCCACCTCTGTTATTGTGAAAGACTTATTATGTTATTCTTCATGTCATTCCATACTAATTCCATAGGCTTGTGACTGTTCCTTCGCAATTTCGTCTACTAAATACGTGGACGTAAAAGGCTTATTTTGTTCCATAAGCGAATATAAAAGAAGTTTTGACATTGACATATCTGCAGCAATATTTCTTTCTTTTACCCACTGCACCATACTTCTGTCAGATCGTTTGAAGCAGAATGAACTTCCTGCTCAGAGCATATGCTTCCAAGTTTTTATTCATACGAAATTGAGAACTTACTCAGAGAAGGTCGCTAGACAAACGTCTTTCCGGTGACAGTATCCAATTACTTAATCTCGGAAAGTCAAGTTAAACCACTCACATTAAAACAAATCACAGCGAAAAAAACACACACAACGTAAACACGCGGTAGACACGATACACAACATTGTTTACAGTAGGACTGAAAAAAGCTGGCAACAAGGGAACTTTGACTTCATGGCACATGACCACTGTAAGTGTTTACTGCACTGTGATTGGATTGTTGCTATTGACTAGCGCCTTGCGCTTCTTGGCCTTCACTTGTTATTTGTAAATGTCAACTGCAAAGTTTCAGCGGCCTGGGTATGGGGTTGTTCATTAAAAACAAATTTATTGATGCCTCATATTTCGTATCCTTGTTAGTCCCTTTAAAAGTTCTTTAGATCCAATTTATATATATTTTAACAAGTTGGTCCCTTAAGTTCCTATTTAATCTTAGATTTCTGCTAATAACACTGTGTAATTGTCTTGTGCAACAGCCATCTAGTGGCAGAATGGGAAATTAGCAGATGCAATTCTTAACCCCGGTGAATAGGTGCCTACAAATGGTACAGTTTTTCAACCGATATGATTTCTAGAAGGAATTAAAGTTCAGAGCTTAGAAATAAAAACATTCCATATTGCTGATGACATAGGTATTCTGTCAGAGACAGCAAAGGATCTGTAAGAGCCGTCGATCGGAATAGACAACGTGTTGAAAGGAGTGTGTAAGATGAATATTAACAAGAGCAAAACAAGGGTAATGGAATGCAGTCTAAGAAAATCGGGCAATGCTGAAGGAATTAGATTAGGTAACAAGACAGTAAAGGTGATTAAGGAGTTTTGTTATTTGGGTAGCAAAATAACATCTGATGGTTGCAGTACAGACAATATAAAATGCAGAATGGCAATGGGAAGAAATGTGTTTTGGAAGAAGCGAAATTTGGTAACATCAAACATTAAGTTTCCAGAAGTCTTTTCTGAAGGCATTTGTGTGGAGTATGGTCTTGTACAGTGGTGGAACTTGGATGATAAATAGTTCAGACAGAAAGAGGGTAGAGGCTTTTGAATTGTGGTGCTACAGAAGAGAGCTGAAGATTAGGTGGGTAGATTGCGTAACTAATGAGGAGGTACTGAACAGAATTGGGGGGGGGGGGGGGGGGAAGAAATCGTGAATTTAGCATTGGAGGGAAGTGTGTAGGGTCAAAATTGCAGAGGGAGACGAAGAGATGAATACAGTAAGCAGATTACAATGTATGTGAGTTGCTGTTCTTATGAGGAGATGAAGAGGCTTGCTCAGGATAGAGTAGGGTGGAGAGCTGCATGAAACCATTCTCCGGACTGAGGACCATGTAATGACCGGTCAGATATATCTATCTGATATTTTGGCCAATGTTTAGCAATGATAAATTTTACAGATTTTTTTTTTTTTCCTTCAAAAAGCCAGAAATAAAGCCTTGTCAATTTCGTCGCTAAGCAGCTATTCCACTTGTTAGTGGTCATAGTTACAGATAAATTGTATTCCAGCCAGTGATCTCTAGTATAGAGATAACTAATTCCAGCAATATATTTTTTTCATCGCTGAGTGTTGACTTTTCTGACCAATTTGAATGATCTGAGACGGAGGTATTCCTCCAGCCTTTTAACAAAATTTGGACAGGAAATTTCGCAAGTTCGTGGAAAGAATCAGTTTTTATTCAGATTTTAAAACAGAAAAAATTGCACTGACCCTGGTAGTAACCAAAACATTTTCTAACAAGCTGCGTAGGAAAGACTGTGGAGTGTATGGTCAACCAGCGTTTAGTGTGGGTACTCGAAAGCAGGTCGTTACTCAGCCCCTCCAAATTAAGTTTTGAGGTGGTACCACTTCACACTGGATAATCTCATCATACTCAAAAGTAGCATTTAAAAAGTTTTGCTATGTAATAAACTGCCATTGGTTACTCAGCATTTTCAATTATTTTTATTATTAAATATAATAATTATTATTGTTCTATGTGAATCCTTTCCATCCTTAATGCTCACTGTAGGCACATATTTCTATAGGATTTGCCCCCAATTCCTTTATGTTCTTTGCATCAAAACTAAATTATGTCCATTCATTCTCTAAGTGGGACAGTAATCATTGCTATGGAAAATGATAATACCTAGAGGCATAATGTTTTATAGCAGCTCTCTGAGTGAGGGTTTTTATGGACATCTACCCACTTTTATTTGCTTCTTTCCCTTCTGAAAAATATCTTAGATACCAAGTTGGCAGTGCTTTTCTGCAGGTGCTGGGCATTAAGTTTCAATGCCAGAGATGGAGTAGGGGATTTCCCTGGATACTTAATAGGCACAGCTTACTTTTATATCTGACTGTTTACAGGAAGAATTGTACCTCAGAACACTTTTACAACAACAACAAAAAAAAAAAAACACCCCACACCTTTTGGATTTTATTACGGTTTACACGGATGGGTCCAAGCAAAGAGATGGCATTGGCTGCTTTGTCATCTTTTCTGGTGTTGTATATTGGTTAGGGCTTCCAGTATCCTTCTTGCTGTCGATCAAATTTTCCCAGCAGATCATATGGTAAAAGAAATAAGGATGCTTTTCTTGCATTGAAAATACAATCCAAAGAAACAATTTTGCTGCTTGGTTCTTGGACACTGAGATCTGGGGAAATAAGATGGCTGATGTGGCTGCCAGGGAGACTTGCTCCCTCTCACCTCCTGCATGGTATTCTGTCTCCCTGCAGGCAGTTACAAACTTCATGACCCAGGAAGGCTCAGTGACTGGAAGTGGTGAAGAATAAGCTATGCACAGTAAAATCTTCCGTATATTCATGGCATACCTCCTTCCATGATAAACTCATGAAGTCACTCGTAACTTGTCTTCAAATAGGGCTGCCCGCTGACACATGTCTTTCTTTTACACCGTGAGGACCCACTGGAGTGTTACAGATGTGAACCCAACTGTCAGTAAGGAATTTTTTTAAATTAGTGTGTTTTATGTGATGGTCTGAAGCCATATTTGGGTCTCCCATAGGAAGTCCCCCTCTATGTGATGATGGGGCAAGTGTGGATCATGTTTTACATTTTTGTAAGTTGTCTGAACTTCTGCCCAAAATATTGGGTGTGCAATTTTAATGTGTAGCCGAGTTTCTAGGTCATCCTTAATTTCTAAGTAGTCACCTTTCCACAACCATTTATCACCTTTTAATCATGTTTTTAATTGTATTTTATTCTAGTATCTGTGTCTAATTTTTTTTGGTTGGTCATTCATCATCCTTTCAGTGTGAGGGTGCTCTTTTAATAACCGTGTGTCATTTTAACAGTGTCTAACCATTAAATATCCATTTCTATTCTTAGTAAGGGTGCTAATCACTTTGCTGTTTAGCACCCTAAAATACCAATCATCATCATGAATGATCTGAACATAGTTCTGTAACATTACATTACTGGATATATGGACAGTGAAATAGCAGCTTTATTAGAGCATTAGTGGGGTGTAAAGAGAAGAAGGAGAACAAGAAATCATGGTAAGTGGGCAAGAACTTGGTTACATAGCAATGAATTTAATCATGTGAGGCTGCTAAAACACTTGGAAACTAATCAGCCTAATGACTTCAATAATTACTTTCAAATGGTTAGTACCACATTTCAGTTGCTGCTGAATATGGTAGTCAAAAATTATCTAAGAGAGATACTATAATGTTTCGAGCTATTCAGCAGAAGAGCACCTGTAACAACATTTAGATTGTTGGCAATTATTACTATTGTTTATGGTTTTCAACTGGAATTAAATAAAGTTGCCAGAATCCAGAAGCATGCAAAGTTCTGTGTGAAATAGTTTCAGCAAAACACATGAATGTAACAACTTAAAAAATTATAAACTCTTTATTCCCCAAACATTTAACATGACAATTACCATAATCAATACTGGAAAAAATTCTATGTAATAGTCTTTAATTAATATTCTCATTTGACAGTTTCAGTAAAAAAGTTCTCACACACACTTTATCATACAAGCTTATTTATCTTTGAAATTACTGCCGAACACAGTGCACCTAATGTAGATGTATTTCACTTGGAGTCATCCAGTTTTCAAAGACAAATCTGCTGGTTGCTAACTCATCAAAGATAAATTTGTTGCTACATATTGTTGTTCGGTATCTTCCGATATTTCATCTGCAAATATGTACGTATTAATGGACACATTTATCTGCTGATTTTGATTTTCAGCAATGATAAATCGGTCACATTGGCCCAAAAATAGTTTCTTGCATGCGCACCTAATCAGTGGGTGTGCATCAGACAGGGATAACTTGTATGTGTGCACAAGGGGTACTGCACTCAGCTTTCTAAATGTATCATTTGATTTGCTTGCATCTTTTGTTTTATTTCGGTATGCCAGCTAGGAGGAACTGGCAATACTTTGTCGTTGTGTTAATTGGATCACAAAATGAGAGAATTCCAAGATTTGAATTTAATATTGGCTAAACAATAAATCTCAATATGATCTGCAGAAACATAAAGTCCTCACTTTTTGCCAGTAGTTTACAATCCAATAGACAGAAATGTTCACAATAATGCATCACGTTTTTTCCAATCATCATATAGAAGGTGACATCCAGTAACGAGGGAGTTACATGACATTAATGAACCTCTAGTACTGTAGTGCAGTTTTCTTCTATTTGCAGTGACAAACTATAGTGTGCTGTAGTTACATTCATTTTTTTCTCAGTAGATCAAATTATTTTTTAAAGCAATATTTTAAATTTTAACAATAGAATCATCTAGACAGCCACATCGCTTGGTATTCCAGTTACTACTTTAAATACAATTGTGAAGAAATGCAAAGACATTGAGAATAACTTCTACTGTTGTGAATCTTCTTCTAAGAAGAGGAAATCAATGAAGTCATCACAACTTGGATCATATATCACAATATGGTTCAAGCAAGGCTGTGGACAGCAAATGTTGCCAGAGACAGTGCTGTCTTAAAGGAAATGGCCCTACATATTGCTGCCCAGCTGGGAATTGATAAATTCTGATTAACCAATGGATGGAAAGATCTCTCAAAAAACATGTGTTTTGACATAAAATTTCAGAGTCAACTGAAGTGCAGGTTACCACCCTTTGACTTTGGCCCCTGATGTTGGCCTGTTGTGTTTTTTGACATGAAACTGATCATTTTTGTTTTGTTAAGAAATTTTCATTATTTTTTACAATACAAACTGATGAATTTATGAACACCTGTCCACCTATCAGGGCCCCAAGTTTTAATTAATAAACACTAATCACTTGAAACATTGATCATTTGTAATGGCAACTGGTTGGAACACTATGTTACCGAAAGCTTCCTCGTGCAAAATGGAAAGTTTTATTTTATTTTATTGTTGTGATCAGATTTTTTAAATTTTTTAGTATGTCCCTGCCCATGACAGCAAGGGTCAAAGCAGACAGGAGGTACTGGGTCTTCACTATTATTAAATTCCTGCTTATAGGAAGTCATAAAATAGTTCGATTACCCATATATCAATTTTTAACAAGTTTTTACTTGCTGTCTCACTTCTGTGATTTCTAAGAACACATGCGAATTCATTACCACAAATTATTGTTTAAAAATTGTATTGTGTGCTAAGTCTCCCAGGGCTGGTGGAAATCTTGGCAGATTTTTCCTCTTGTGAATAAGTTGGCAATGCATCAAATTTTAATGTAGCTAATTGTATGTTACTTTCACATCAGCAATGAGATGTATGAAAGGATGGAATGAATTTATAATGCCAAATTGGAAGCACTTGTCTGCTTTGATTTATGTAGGTGTGCATGTTTGTGGTTGTGTGTCGCATTTTTGTTTACCTATGCAGGCCGTTCCACTAAATTGATTCAATTAAGTGTGGTGAAGTAGTGTTAGTTTTTACAGTACAAACTGATCCATTTACCTTCACCCATCCACCAACCTAGTGCCATGATTTTATTAAAAACACAAATTAATTAAAAACAGTGATCATTTCATGTGGAAGCTGCACCAAAGCAAAGTTTTTTTTTTGTGCAGTCAGAATCTCATATTTCATCACACTTTTCTCCATATCTTGGAATCTGTCTCCTGCTGTCTCATTTCGTGTACAGAACAAACAGCTGGCTCATACTGTTTCATTCCCATCATTCCTCAAGGTGATTGCTACAACATATGTGTGCCGACATGTAAGTATGCTTTTGACCCTATCCTAGACCTTCCTATTGTGCATATGATATTTTCACTTTCACAGGTAATATACAAGGTAGGCTTATTGGAGAGGATTATTATCTTTAATCATTTATGTACATCAGTTACATATGTTTTTGCTCATATTATGGAAGTTTGTGTTTTTTAAGCCTGGACCACACGAAAATGTAAAGTGGGTTTCACTGTGATAATCAACAACCACTCGCCTCCTTGAAGTGTCAGGTATTGGGTTTCAATGTGTTAGAGTGGTATACACATGTTATGGAGCATAGAAGAAACAAAAATTGTGGGCAAACCTAAAAAAATTATTGTTTAAAAGAAAATCACACAGTCAGGGTGTTTCTTCACAAACTCTCCTTCTTCCTTCACAAACTCTTTAACAATAGTTATCATCATTTCACGTTTCTATTCTACTTCTTTCTTTCCAGTTTGGGCATTCATTTTGGTAACTTTTTACCTGCTTCTGTCAACTGCTAGTATCATCACAAAGATAGACTGTAGCACATTGGCTTTTGTTTCTTCATTCATAAGGTTAGCTCCTTATTTGAATTATGTGCCGAATTCAGCTTTCTCACAAGTTCTGGTACCTCAACAACAAACAAGTTTATTACCACCGTTTTATGTTTCCTTGGGTTGTTTGGCAAACCTCTCATCATCTTAGCAAATGCTTTCCTTAGTGATCTACGACCGGCAATAAGAACCCTTATCTGTAGGTGCTTTGTCTGTCTTACCTAATGATTTCAGTTTTTTTTCTGTGACAGCCCTGTCTTGCTCAAGTTGAGTTTTAACTTTGTTATATTAGTCTGAAGTGGTTGTGTATCCTTCATAATTTAAAAGTTTCATGCTCTTTTGAAGAATTTGTAGAGGAGAAAATTCTGTACAACTTTGTTCCCTTATGTTTTTTTCATATCTCGTATCGTTAGAGAGATATTTGCAAAAATAATGAAGTTTTTACACCCTCCATTGAATTAACGAAAACCAGCCATTCTCAGATGTCACGTTACATTCCTCGCCCAGAACTCTGTGGCATACACCCTCTTGCGTTGTGTATTTAATGATTTTCTCATTGTAATTTACACGTTGTTATTTCAAAGCAATGGTGCACTGAAGAATTAACAAAACACGTCCTTCTTCGTATGATAAATTATAATCTAGTGTCTACAAATGCCATATTAGCATCAGTTAACAACGGCCATCAATAGTGTGAGATTAAAGAACACAACTCCTAACTTTATCCGTAGCGTAGTGGGCAAAGGGTTGGACTGTGACCCTGAAGGTCAGTGGTTCGGAACCTGCCACCACCTAAAACTTTTTTTTCTTAAAAGGGTTTCAGACACTCTTATTAATTCATTTTTTATTATTTACATTATTATTTTGGTCCAAAATGTTTGCAAAAACTTATAAAACTACAAATCTAAAGTGGGCCGTAAAACATGACAATGTGATTTTTTTTTCTCTAAACATGCATTATCTCTCAGTAGATGACTTTCTTCCACTGAGAAATGTTATAGTCACTATAAAGTCAATGAAGAAATAACTAATTTACACAGTATGTAACACTGAAACAGAAGTCTTACTAAAGTAGTGTTGCACATGTAACACAAATTGAGACACAAAATAGTCGTGCTATAAAGAAGAGGTTGTTGTTGAAAAATTTAGACAATATGCATAACCTTAATTTCAGAAGTTTTCAGATTTATAGGTTAATCACTTTTTCTGCAGCATAAATAAAATCGTGTTTTGTGTTACGTGCATGACGAGGATGATTATCATGGGATTCTGTGCTGCACTGAGCTCTTATTCTTCATCTCTGTTGACAAGTTTATCACAGTTCCTTATTTCCAAGGATTCTTTGATAACACGTTCCTAAAAGCTGGATGCTCAGCACACAACCTTTATGTTTTTGAAATTTATACTACCTTTATGCTACTGCTGAATTTCTTGTGTGTCCTAGTTATACACACCTGATGTGTTCTTCAGCGTTTTGAGACACAATTCTGTTTGTTTGCTGTACTGTGTGCCACAATCACAAGGGATGATGTATATCCCTGGTGTGTTCAACTTCAGCATGTTGTTAGTGGAACCGAGGAGCTCCCTCATCTATGGTGGTGGGTGGAATATGGTTTTAATGTTTGATTTATTCAGAAGACGTTCACTCTTGGCCAAGAGGGGTCGCACTTGTGGTACGAATGAGAGTTGCTTGTTTTCGCTCTCTTTTCTTGGGATCACCACCACTTTCCTGTTCTTGAGTGCCCTGTTGATTTGGGACACGCTACAACCATTTTGACAGAAGCCCGCCCTCAGGTGTTGCAGCTCAGCAGGTAGGCTTTCTTTGTCACAGATGGTTTGCGCTCTGTGCACAAGTGTGGTCAGTGCTGTCTGCCTTGCAATGGTTTGTGGCAGCATGTTGCGTGCAGAAATAGATCTGTGTGTGTCTTTCCTCTACACTGCATGGTTTAGTGAACCATCTGTCTTCCTCTTAATTAATATTTCCAGGAAATGGAGACACCCATTCTCCCACATTTTGACCATAAATGTAATATTCGGGTGGATGTTGTTAGGTGCTCCACAAACTGTCTGCCATGCCCCACACCATTAAAAGTGTCGTTGTCGTAGCGGAAGAAGTGCTTTGGTTTCTGTCTAATGGATTGAAAGGCCACCTCCTTGAAATGTTCCATATAGATGTTTGCAATCACGAGAGCTGTGCAGAACCCATGGCCCCGTCATAAATCTGCTGGACAAATTCCCAATTGTTTGTGGGAGAAAGTACTGAGCTAAGAGTGCCAAGGAGTCTTGAAGGGGCACATCTGTAAAGAGTGACGTCACATTGTAGCTCTCAAGTTAGTCCTTCCTTTGGAGTTTTATTTCCTTGAGTAATTTCATGAATTCAGGCAAGTTTCTCATGTGGAGGCTACAATGTCCCTCAAGGGTTTTGAGCAGTGTTCACAGGTATTTGGCAAGTCTGTAACTGTGAGAAATACTGGTGTCCCATATGCGGTACTCCCTCCTTATAGATCTTGGGAAATCTATATAGGATTGGTATCACTGACACTCTGGGATGTAGCCACTTATTCACTGGCTCAGGTAGAGCCGGCCTTAGCTGACGCGGGACTCTGGGCTAAACTTCTCCTTCCCCTTCCCCTCCAGCAGAAGTTATTTACCTTTGTCACGTTCAAAAGAATTGAAAGTTTTGTGTTTGGAATACTACCAGTATATCAAAAGACGGTTAAAACAGTAGTTTCGAAAATAAAAATACGGATGACAGTTTCTAGAAGCATGGAGCCCTGTACCATTGCACCATTTGCACATGCCTAAGGCTAGTTCTGGGCTCAGGGAAGTCCAGAGTTCTTTTGAAGAGCTACTGTTTTTCTTGTCATCGCATTGGTTGGGTCCCTCTTCAGCCTCCTGTAGGCAGTGTCCTGTAGCAGCAAGTTCATTTAGTATCAGTACTCTTCTGCGCATAATAAGACAGTTGTGTTTCCTTTGTGTGTTGGTATGATAATCATGTTAGTGTCATCTATAAGCTACTCATTCTTTTGCAGTTATGTGGGCTTTGAGCAATCAGAATTTGCATCTGGTTACTTCTGCTTCTTCCTTGAAAAGGCCTTGCCTTGGAATGCTTTCTCCGTGCCACTGATAATGTCTTGTTCGGGCATAATTCTGGACAGGGGCAAAATTCAGTCCTTTCTGAGAACTGAAATTGTAGCTGTATGCAGTTGCTTTCCAGTCATATCAATAGGCAGCTGGGTGTCAGGGCCATGGAGGATGGTGTAGTAATAGTTGGAGGTTTGTCAACGCCATGCAGTCATCCCCTTTTCATGTAGGATCAGGGTACATCAAATGGTGGGTTTGGAATGCTCTAACCACCAAGTTAAGGTGGTGCAGTACATTGGCAAGCGTCTGTCACAGGTGGCCCATGTGTCTGTAATATGTTGAATACAGTCGGCATAATGGAAATGAGAGGTGTCTAACATCAATGATGGACAACTGTGCCAGACTTCTTGTTGTGGGAGTTGAACTGTGGAGATTAGGTGCTGTAGTCTGAAAAGGCCAAGGGCTAACTATCAGCATCTCTTGTATGGCAGTTATTAATCCCCCTGGCCACACGTGAATAGCTGTGAGGTTCTAGGTGCCATGTCTGGGACTGTGCATCTGCTCGTGTCAGAGGTTCAAGTCCTGCCTCAGGCACTATTTGTGTGTGTGTGTGTGTGTGTGTGTGTGTGTGTGTGTGTGTGTTTGTTTGTTTGTCGTTAGCATAAGTTAATGTAGTTTGTAATTTTATGTACTGATGACTAAAGCCGTTTGCTCCCTTAGGGTTACAACATTTGAACATTTTGATTTGCTGCACATTGTGGGATCCCCACAAAGTGGGACTGACACACAATTTAGATAAAGTTCAGAGAAGGGCAGCTCATTTTATATTATAGCGATGTAGGGGAGAGAGTGTCATGGAAATGATGCACAAGTTGGGGTGGAAATCATTGAAGGAAAGGTGTTACTTCATTGTGGCAAGATTTAGTTCTATCACTAACTTTCTCTTCCAAATGCGAACATATTTTGTTAGCATTTGCCTACATAGAGAGACATGATCATTGTAATAAAATAATAGAAATCAGATCAAAAATGGAAAGATTTAGACGTTCATTTTTTCTCATGCGCTATTTTAGCATGGAACATTAGAGAAATATCATAAATGATGAACCCTCTGCCCTGCACTTCAGTGTGAGTTGCAGAGTATTTTGACAGTCGAAGTGACTTTCTTTTGAATACTGTCTCATTTCACTGTTTTTGTGTCAACTGGTGAGTGTTCATCAGAACAGAATCTACCACTTACCCTAAATAACTTTCATGTGCATTCCACAAGTACTCTGCTACCCAAGTAGCTACTTTCTCTGTTTAGTTCATCCCTGACTTATCAAGAGGAGTCCCACAATTCAGCATCCAATAATGTATGTCAAGAAATCTGCAGGCAAGATCATCGGAGTCAAAGTATTTGGTTGAGATCCCCACTGGGATCCAAAGGAAAGACTCTGATCAATTCTGGGAATAATGCTGTAAATGGAAAGCTCTGTTTGTATCCCACATGCGAAGCCAGCAGTCTTCACCAATTCCACTGTCCAATCTGATGGTGGCCATAGAACCCAAATGACAGACATTGTTGGTGCAGATTTGGGCCACTACTGACAGGCGGCTGCACCTCATATGTTTGATAGCTACAGGCAAGGAAGGCTGCCTTCACTTCTCGGTTGAGGCCCCTCGGCAGACATACCGAGTTCACATCGGAATTCTTTCCAGCCCTGAACACTGTCTCCCAAAGGCGTTCCATAATGCACCAATCATTGGAGCTACTTTTTCTTTACCTTTTGGCGTAAAATATGTCAGAGGTAAAATAGTCCCTCATTCGAATCTCCAGGCTGGCTCTACACTGGAGGATGTCATCATCAGGAAAAAGAAAACTGGTAGTCTATGGGTAGGAGTGTAGAATGTTAAATCTTGACACTTCAAAGCTTTCTGGGGCAAGAAATCAAGCCATTTATAGCCTTCATTTTTAAATTTCACTGTCTGTTTTCTGTTTGATACTGTATTTTGAAGAGGAAAATATATTATAATAGAGGGATCTTCAAAGTTTATTCTACACATTTATTTTATTTATGTTGGCTGACAACAACATTGTTAACAATAAAGTAAATATGATTTGTGTTTCACAAAAAATTGTATTTTTAGTTTTGCGTAATTTTTCTTGTGGAAGATTTGAAGCATTCGGATTCACTATGAAGAAAGATGAGATTATTGACACAATGAAATAAACTAAATGGTGATCACAGCATCTGTGTCTGTAGCAATAATATTAGTGGTGAAAAATTGTAACAGACTGAAGCTTACCTGAACATAATTCTTTGTGCTACGAATACATAGAAATAAAGATCCTTTATTATTTAGATACACTATAGCAGGTGAGCAACTGGAAGCAGTTAATTCCATAAATTATCTGGGAGTATGCATTAGGAGTGATTTAAAATGGAACGACCATATAAAATTTATGTTGGTAAACCAGATGCCAGACTGAGATTCATTGGAAGAATCCTAAGGAAATGCAGTCTGAAAACAAAGGAAGTATGTTACAGTACACTTGTTCGCCCACTGTTTGAATACTGCTCACCAGTGTGGCATCTGTACCAGGTGGGGTTGATAGAGGGGGTAGAGAAGTTTCAACAGAGAGCAGGATCATTTAGTTTTCGTGAAAGCATTACGGAGATGATTGATGAACTCTAGTGGAAGACTCTGTGAGAGAGACGCTTTGTAGCTCGGTACGGGCTTTTGTCGAAGTTTCGAGAACATACATTTAGTGAGGAGTCTAGCAGTATATTGCTCCCTCCTACGTATATCTTGCGAACAGGTCATGAGGATAAAATCAGAGAGATTAGAGCCCACACAGAGGCATACCAACAATCTTTCTTTCCGCGAACAATACGAGACTGGAATAGGAGGAACTGATAGTGGTACTCAAGGTACCCTCCGCCACACACTGTCAGGTGGCTTGTGGAGTATGGATGTAGATGTAAATATATTGTTTCTACACATATTTATCCCTCTGATTCAGAATCATTGAGTTCTTACTACTGAGCTAATAAAATTTCTTGTGCCTGCAACAAATGTAGCCTTTTTGTTGCAGAATTACAGCAAATTGAAAAACCTAATGAGAACATGCACAAAACTGTAGAAACGGGAGCACACAATGTCTCGGTCAGTCATGCCAATGGCTCTTACATTTGGTACTATTTTTTTCAAAATACGTGAAGAAATTACTAACAGAAGCAGCTTCTGTCAAATGACTGGTAGCAAGACATCTGTCCATTGTTCTCATATAGAATAAGTGTAGTTTTGGCTTGTGCATTGAAGAAACTGTGGGTGATGTATGCTTGGTGGCAATCTCCTGAACATGATGTTGTGGTCCAGCCTACACTCGGTCTTAATTACTGGAGTTTTTATTGGATACATAGGTTTACATCATTTGAAAAGGGAAATGGATATGTTGAAGTTTGAGATGTGATTGGTAAAGTTTAATGACAGGATAAACAGGACTTCTGGTCATGTGAGTACATGTTCATAAACACAAAAATCATATGGGGTAATGAAGCAGTAGGTCTAATATTGAATAAGAAAATAGGGATATGGTTAAGCTATACTATGAACAGTGACACACACAAAGTCAACACTAATGACAGTGGTCCAAGTTTATAAGTTAACTAGCTTGGCAGAAGATGAGGAGATTGAATGATTTCTTCAATGTTTTTATTTTTTTCCCCAGACAGATATTGAAAGGAAAACTTTTGATCGTGATGGAGGAATGGATAGTAGGAAAAGGAAGATTTGAAAAATAGTAGGTGAATATGGACTTCGGAAAAGGAATGAAAGGGGAAATGCCTGGTAGAATATTGCACAGAACCTAATTTAATCATCACCAACATTTGATCTAAAGATCATGAAAGAAATTGAATACATGGAAGAGATTAGGGAACACTGGAAGGTTTTAGATTGCTTTTATAATGCCAAGACAAAGAGTTCGGAACCAATTTTGAGACTGTAAGATATATCCAGGAGCAGATGTGGGCTTTGATCATAACTTATTGTCTATGAAATGTAAATTAAAACTGTTGTTTAGTATGTACATCGAGTAGGCTGTGAAGGAAACTGAAGAGAAATTTGGAAACAAAATTAAAGTTCTGCAAGAAGAAATAATGTTGCAGTTTGATTATGGCATTGTTGAATGGAATGTTTAGAAAGGCTGTTATGAGATGAATATAAACAAGAGGAAAACCAGGCTGATGGAATTTACTTGAATTAAATCAAGTGATACAGAGGGAATTAGATAGGAAATGAGACAGTAAAAGAAGTAGCTGAGTGTTATTACTTGAATACATGGAAGAGTTGGTGAAGATGTAAAATTTGCAATGGCAATAGGGAGAAAAACATTGAGAAATTTGTTAATGTTGAATAAAAATTGTTTTGTTAACTTCTCTTAAAGGTTATGTATCTTTTTCTTTTTTACATGTTTGGTTTTTGTACTTTTTTTATTAAGTGTCAAATAAAGTTTTTAAATACTTTGTACATTTCAAACTGGTTTGTTTATGGAAGACTTTGCATGGGTATAAATTTTCAGTTCTTCCAAAAAGTTCATAGTGGGCGATTTAGGTAGTGCATGCAGAATTTTTAAAACAGTTTTTACATGTTCTGCTGCATGGTTTTGGTTCTTTAGGCATTAGATTTATATTGGGAAAATAGGAAAAAGCTTTATTATTTGGTTTAAAGGACATATGAGATCCTGTGAATACAAATAGTCAATGTTCTGCTTATACCTAAAGAACCAAACTGCACACAACAACACAGTGTAAATGTTTTAAATAATCTCTATGCAATACCTAAAGGCTCTTCTATGAACAATTTGGAAGAAATGGAAATTTGCAGACACGCGAGTAAAAACCCTAATGGTATACTCAGTGAACAAGCTAATTAAACATAAAAGTTATTTCACTTGACAAAATGCTAATATAAATTATTCATAACCACCTTCAGATATGATTTACTCAGTAAATATAAAGCATGATAGGAGTGGAAACTCTATAGAGACAAAATTATATGTTGATACAACTTGTCACCAAACAAATACTTGCTCCAAGATGCATTATTGTTATAACTCCACCTAGGCATACGTAAAACCATAAAACAACTTTTTTGAAACATAAATAGACTAGTGTAAGCTACAGTAATTGTAGTATTAACGGGTAGACTTGACAATGGCATACTAACTGAAAAAAGCTCTCAGTGGAGAAATACAACCAGTGCTAACTAAGCAAAATATTTTGCAGAACTGGAAATAAGTTTGTTGAAAAATGCCATATTTTGACATAATATATACTGTGGTTTGGCATAAAGCAATTGTTAATTGCATTTTACCAAGAATTTTCCAATATATTAATAGAGGAAACTGTGAGACAAACATTTTTCTCTTAGATTTAATCAACTTCACTTAACATTCGATGAATCACATAAACAATCAAACTGCTTGAAATGTCCCAAAAAAATTTCGGAGCTTTCCCTAGTTTGTGTATGTGTGTTCATCTGTATTATATGGGTTAGATAGTGAAAAATCTTTTATTTCTTAAATTAATATTTTAAAATTTAAATGTGTTACCAGAGAATTTGTGAACAGATTACTTTCCTTCGTGTTACATATTGACAGTATTAATTATTGCAGTGAATATGCCAGACCTCATGCAGGCTTTTCACCTGGAACATTACCACGGTCGTCAGGATTGTCGTTGCCACCTCAGTGTATTGATCCAATGCTTCATTATCAACTAAACAGCATGTATGCGCCTGGAACTCGTGAAAGGTAATACTCTTTTTTTTATGAGAAATTTTGTAAGTGTGTGATTTATATTCATCTAACAATGGGAAGTCCAAGTTAGAATGTCAATAATATAATGAGCATAGGTTGCATTCAACCATAAAAATTATTGCTGAGCTGCAGACAGGCATGTAGAAAAGACAGTCATATTTGTACATCTTCAATTTTCGTTTATAGCTTTCATCACAAAAAGAGCACATATGTATTCAGACAATTACTGACACACTACAGTTGCACATGCGACCACCGTCTCCAGCTGTTACTGCCAGACTGGTACTTTCACAGTGAGAGGAGAGGAGAGGGGAGGGAAGGATACAAGACAAGGGTGGGAATAGAACCTCCAGCACTGCCTGGCAGATTTTCAGGTACTGATAGTGGTAAGGTGGATGCTGCTTGGAATGCAGTGAAGGGGGAAGGGGTTGTGTGAAAAATTGAGATTGAGAGAAGAGGTAAAGTGGCACAAAGTTGGGAGAGAGACATGCGTTGGGAATATGTGTGGAATGGGGAGGGGAGAAGTATTAGGTGTGGAATGAAATGACAGTAGGTTACCTTAGGTTGAGGCCAGGGGGTGTGGTTACATGACTGTCGAAGGTATTGTAAGGATAGCTCCAATCTTTGCAGTTCAGAAGAGGTGGTGGTGGTGGAAGGGAGGATCCAGATGATCTGGGTTTTACAGCAGCCATTTAAATTGATTGTGTTATGTTAAATTTTCAGTTTTAATCAAGGATTAATTAAAAACCTATGAATTGTGTAAAAGTAACTCATAAAAATACTTTGGCGTGATTTATAATTGTTTCAAAATATGTTGTTGAAGAGTTAGAACGCATCTAATGGCAGTGGCTTTTGCAAATTTTTACCAAAACACTGGTGCTTTGTGCTCTCGGTGTGAATTTATAAAGCACTTTTCCTTGTGCTGGAAACATTGATCACTTTCTTACATCCAGTACAAATAAAATTTGTGCTCATTTTAGGGTCAGGAGTAATATGTGTAAATAGAAGCTCATAAATTTTTTTTATACCACATCTTGCTTGTATGTGATTTCAGCATTTTTGAGATTTCAGAATGCTGAAGGCAAGGAATGAAATTTAAACAAACTGCTGGCTTGACCTCGGTCAAAGGTTGTACTTCAGTTTTGATCCATTAATTCTTTTTCCATTTCTTGTTGACTTTATAATGTTATCAACTATCATGACCAAGAATGCGTTTTTTTATGTAACGGTCTGCACAGTTACAGATTTTCTTAGTTCATGCTGTTAATGGGTTTTCTATCTCTGTTCAGTCTTTAAAATTGAAAGCACTACAGAATACAAGGATGTATTTGAAGCAATGCAATTTTCTTGGTCCTATAGCCCCTATACTTAGTGCTGCTTGGAAGTACTGCCAAGCAACGTAATCCAACAATATGTGGCACTGTGGTAAGTAGCCATTACACAGTGAACAGTCACATGTTTGAAGTTAATCTGTGTGAGTACATGAGTGGAAAAGTGATGAATGAAGAAGCTATTCCTGGTCATGTCCATATGTACGACTCCATTGACACAATTGAATAAAGAAAAATGAAATGAATGCCACACAGTGCCGCAAATGGAGGAAAGTAGGAATACAAGAGAACATTACTGGGGTGATAAATATATTATTGATGATTGTATTAACTCTCCAAAATGAGACACAAATATAAATGTTTAAAATGTCATTTGTCTTCTTCTACTTGAATAATTGTATTCCAGGAGCCTTGATTTACTTTCATTACTACCAAGGTTATTATTGCTCTGCTCAGTAGTATGGCCAAACAGGCATTCACAAGCTGCAGATTTATTGACACAAAATTGTGACCTACTTAATGGTAAAATTGAAGGCTAGCTTCTTCATTCATATGTCAAGCCCATTGCAGTGGAACACTTGCTTCATCCTATTCATTACATAACGGTACAAGTTGATAGCATTTTTCACTGTGATCTTTTGTTTTCGATTGTTGCCAACAACAAAATTCTAAAAAGGTGTTAGAATAAGTGTTACAACAAGATTAATTTATTGATAGTTCTGAAGCACTGAATTAAAATTTTGTGGTGCGGCCGGGAATCGAACCCGGACCTCCATGCTTACCAGGCAGACGTCTTAACCGTTAGACTACCACACCACTAACGATTAAGGCGCCTTGGAATAGTCTATGTATGATTTCCCTCCACAACACAAACTTTAATTCAGCTTCTTTGTTCCAAAGATAATTGCCACTACTGCCAAGGCTCTCCATGCAGCGGAATAGCACCTCAGCAATGGACATGGTGGAACAATCCTGTTATGGTGATATAAATATCAATTAATTCGAATAAATAATCCCTGAGACGGATTTACGTCTCAAATATGTCAAAGACATTATTGATAGTTCTGAAGCATTGAATTAAAATTTTGTGGTGTGGCCGGGAATCGAACCCGGACCTCCATGCTTACCAGGCACCACAAAATTTTAATTCAATGCTTCAGAACTATCAATAATGTCTTTGACATATTTGAGACGTAAATCTGTCTCGGGGATTATTTATTCGAATTAATTGATATTTATATCACCATAACAGGATTGTTCCACCATGTCCATTGCTGAGGTGCTATTCCGCTGCATGGAGAGCCTTGGCAGTAGTGGCAATTATCTTTGGAACAAAGAAGCTGAATTAAAGTTTGTGTTGTGGAGGGAAATCGTACATAGACTATTCCAAGGTGCCTTAATCGTTAGTGGTGTGGTAGTCTAACGGTTAAGACGTCTGCCTGGTAAGCATGGAGGTCCGGGTTCGATTCCCGGCCGCACCGCAAAATTTTAATTCAATGCTTCAGAACTATCAATAATGTCTTTGACATATTTGAGACGTAAATCCATCTCAGGGATTATTTATTCGAATTAAAAGATTAATTTAATTTCAGATAGTGTCTTAAACTGAACAGGGACATCTCTATTATGTGCTTTCATAAAAATTAGTACTTTCCTTGTGTTTCTACCATAGTAGCTGATTGATATTTTATGCATGACTCTGAAACAATAAAATCTCACTACACCCCTTCCCACATTTGTGAAAATTTGTGTGCACATTGGGTCACCAATAAGTAGTAGGTGCATAACTAAGGGTGCATACGCCCTGGGACACATAAGAAACCCATAATTTTGACTGGTAAAAACTAGACTCATACAAAGAATTTTATTTTAGCTTGCTTCTACAGAATAGTGCTGCAACAATCAAACCTAAAACATTTGTGGCAAATGTAGTGTACCATTTTGTTAACAGAACAGTTTGCACACACTAGTTTCTGCCAACAGCAAAATTGGTCAAAGCCTTTAGGGATAAAGACTAGTATGCAGAACTTTGTAACAACAAACTGCTTTCTGTGAGCATGATATCATAACTGCTTACATTCTGAAGAGGTCAGGGGGAAATATTGTGAATGGTGATTTGAGAAGCATTACTTTAGAAGTAAATTTCCTTTTACACAAGACAAATTATGTTACATGTGAGGATGTGGGTGATGAACTTCTTAAATCATGGAGCGTTTGACTCTTATTCAAAATTTAACACTTCAAAACCCCCAGCCACTTAGAAATATTTTGGCCCTCAAGGCTAGCCCTTCATCCATCATTTAAAATTTTACTAGTTCATTTGTGTTTGGTATATCTAAAGGGTAACACACACTAAAATGATCAAAGTTCATGGTCATTTTTCTTTATTTATTTTAGTTTTTTGTAGATAATGAATTGTGCAGTAATAATCTCAAAAAGTATAATTATCCTTCAAAGTAATTGATTGGAAGGGAAGATAGTCAATGCCTTTGTAAATAATTCTTTGTTGTGGTTATACTCCAAAATCAATACTTTCAAAGCAAAGAGTGTAATATTTTTGACAAGCAACATTGTTAATGTGGTTGTGGCTCATTTCATTTGCAGCAATTAAAGCTGTTCTATTGGGTCCCTGCCTAACCACATAGTCTATCGTAATCTTCTTATAAAGCAACAAAGTAATTTACAAAACAAAGTAAATGACAAACAGTTGTTATAAATAACAATAATTGTTTCATCATGAGAAAATTGGCATACATGTCAACTTTGTTACAAAGAACAAGAAATGAAAAACAACATTATCATTGGGTGTCTGCACCTGACTAATGGTTGGAATTCTTGCTTCCCATCAATCATTGTGCCATTGTCAGTATCTACAAGTCATCCAAAAACTGTTGACACTCTAAGTGCATTCTAACCCTGTGAAGTTCTATGTTGGTCCACAGAACCTTTACTTTTTCAAAGGACTGACAAGTTTTGCTGCTCCGAGGGAAAGTATAGTGTCACTTTACATTAGAAAAATGTAATTTTACCCAGGAAAAAGGAATTTTTTTCCTGGAATCAAGAATATTTTCACCCAGGCAAAAGTGTACTTTTAATCAGGAAGTCCAGGAAAAAACCAGGATCCCCCCCCCCCCCCATTGTATACACTCTTTAAAATGCCAATTTTCTTTTGTATATTCGAATGCTATTTCAAATATCACATTGGTCTAAACAGGTAATATATCTATATAGGTAGGTTGTGCCGAAAAAATATATAAAAAAATAAAGGTTTTGAAATGAAATTTTAGGTTTGTTTTCAATTTTGGTAATTCCAGGCTTTTTCAGGTTTTCAAGATCTCAAGGTTTGTTGGACACACCAATGTGGGTAATTCTTAAAGTGAGATTGAAAAATGTCAGAAGATTAATCCAAGAGAGACACTGCCGAATCCTTTTAAATGAAATTGACAATTAAGTGTATTAGAGTACTGAATTTCCTTTCAGAGAGGCAGCGATCAATTTATCTCTGGTTATTACATTTGTGCCTCTGCACACAAAAGCCACAATTACATGTTGATGACTACTGTTCATCCAATTTTAAAATATCTCCCTGATTCAACTATGATTTTCACAGATTATATATTTAGGTGAAATATTTATGTGAAAAAATATTTACATGGAAACTATAATGTATGAGGATATGAGGATAGTCAGTTTACTGAATGGACAATGATACATTCAAGTATGTGTTAACCATAGAGCAGGTACAGTATTAATTATTTACCCCATAGTCAGTACGAAATATTTCTCATGTCATTGTATGTGGCTCAGCGTTCTACAAATGTCAACAAAGAGTTTCATACATCTCTTGAATTATAATGTTCCTTGAGAGACAATACTTCTCTTGTGATATTGTTCCAGTTACAAGTATTAGTCACCTACTTACAGTATGCAACGGAGACAAGATTTCCGACATGACTGGGAAAGTTTTTAGAAACTTTTCCCATGTGGAGAAAGTACATGGCCATGATATATTAAAAATATTGTATTGAACAGCAATTTTAATGTTCTGGACACTATTACTGTATGTGCTTTTTGTTATGGGCACAAAGTAACACCAGCTGCCATGTGGTTTGATTTGCACAACATTAAATGTGCCAGTTCATGAGAGATTCGCAAGATGGCATAAAAATTTCACAAGCTCATATCATCCACAGTAGGAACATACCTATTTTAATTTATGGACAAAACATGTGTGTGATGAATTTGAATAACCAGCCATTATTTGTACCATGACATTGGACTGGGCTCAGAAACAAAGAAAATGCATAGAAACATTTCAAAGGTAAACAAATTATCTTACATTTTAATGGGCTGAGTGAATTTGGTCTGTAATTAGTCCTCTCATTTTGCAAGATTTTCATCTATTGCCAACATAAGCATTGGAGCCCGGCGAGAAGCATTGTAAAAGTTTACCCCAGCCTCTGTTTTTAAAGCTTTAGGTAGGCAACAGTGCTATACAGTGGTTTACACAGATGGTTTGAAACAAGGGGAGTCCGTTGGCTGTTCCACTGTATTCCCCAATCAGGTTTCATCTCCCCAATACCTATTTTGATTTTTTCAGTGGAGCTCAACACAATCCTGCGAGTGCTGGAGCAATTGAGACAAGTTCAGGGCACAAAGTTTCTTTATGCTCAGAGTCCCTCAGTGTTGCAATCTCTGCAAAACCTGTATCCAGCTAAGAAGATAATGCAGATCATCCATGACAAACTCTACTCCCTCCAGCAGTGGGGGAAGCAAGTGTCATTCTGTTGGGTGTGTATGTGGGGAATTAGGGGCAATGAAGCAACTGACAGGGGTGCCAAGGAGGCCTGCTGAGGCCATGTCATAAGTGTGCTACTCCCCTATCGGATGTCATATCAGTGAAACCAACTGTCCAACCATGGCAGTCCTCCTGCTGCTTGCTGAGGAGAGATTGTCGCTAAAATGCCTCTGCATCAGATACTGTCCATTCATGCATGGTTTTTTACTCACTGTGATGATCTCCCATTTTGTAATCTTGTGGCATACAGATCAGAATGATGAGAGGGTTGAAGTGGCTCTTGTTGCTGATCTACCCTTCATTTTAGCTGATGACAAGAGGAGTGTGTCCAGACTTTTAAAATTTTTTGATATATGTGTGTGTGGGGGGGGGGGGGGGGGGTCTCTGGCCTAAGCTTTTAGGTTGCAGGTTTTAGTGTGAGACAAAGTGGCTTCTTTAATCCTGTGATGAACCAGCCATGTTCTTCTGCTAGGTTGTTTTAAACTACTTCTCCTTCATTTCCTTTTGTAGCAAAGTCCTCATTTTGACTTGTCCTTTTGCATTTGGTGTCTTTCTTCAGCTGCATAAAAATTTTGCTAGCTGTATCTTGTTTTAATTCGGCTGCTGGTTTTACTCCCTTTTTCACACTCCTCTCATTTTACACTTGTTAAGATGCTAAATACTTCATTGTTGTGCATCCACACCCCCTTATCCACCACTTTAAAGTTGTGATAAAAATACCTGGAAACTGTGCATTATCCAATTCTGGCTGTGACAATATGTATATTCAAAATCGATATTGCCATTGAAAAACATTCTCAATGGACAGTATAAGGTGTGCATAAAGGACATTGATATAGCTGTGTTGGGAGAACCACTAAGGAAACAGGATCTTTAAAAGCAAGAAAATTTCAAGCATTAGAGAACCAGATAAAAGATAAAGCTGATGAGCTTAAAACATGTAATGACTTTATCTAACTCTTGACTTTTTAAATTTAGTTATTGTTTATACTTATATCTTTTCTTAGCAATTTACACATTTGGAATCAATTATGTCGTATGATAGAAAGTACATAGAGCACTATTAAAATGTAACATACTTATTTTAATTGCTTTAATGATAAAACCATTTACCAAAGATATTATGTTGACAATGTTTGGTTGTGTGGCCATATTCTGCAGCGGCTGTTAAAATTGATTATAAAAGGTAATCTGTCTTATGCTGACTGCAATTAAGAGATTTATTTTACACCATACGCGTTTCGCTTGTTTATTTTAAAAGCATCTTCTGTGGTCTGTAAATGATACAAAGGTTTTTACCGTTTGTTTTCAATAAATAATGAAAAACAGTTTTAAAAAAACATTTTGCACGTTAGGCCTAAGTGTTTTTAACTTAATATTCGGTCTAATCACGGTGTTGATGTCTCTTCTTTACATGTTACTACTTTTTCTCCGTCTTGTTGGCTGGAGTTCGTTTTTTCCTGGCGTGTGTTTGAGGGCTGTGCACAGCACTTTTTGTGTTTTTTTTTTAACGAAACATTTTCGGCCAAAATGCTGGCAGCTACAGTTTTGGTTTCAGCCAGAAATCAGCAGAATCTTCGGTTTTGCAGAAACTAGCGTTCATGAATTTATGGACGAAGTCAGATTGTGTTCGGGATGGATTCAGTGAACAATAACACTTTACCCCAGCCGACAGCGCACCATTTAACTACTGAGAGCCTTCCCTCACGTGCAAAAAATTGTTTTTTTGTTGTTACTTACAATATAATGCAATCATATATTATAGTGATGTTCTTATACTGTGTTAGTAGTAATTTAACTTATTCAGTGTTCTACTTAATGGAATGGATTATCACATCTATATTCTGAAAAATTTTATTAATGTGTTTCCTTGAAAGTGAGGGGCTTTTTTTAGTATCTAATATGGGTTTAAGAAACATTGATCCTGTGGTACACAGCTTTTCCTGTTCAGTTTACGTATATTTACACTGACAAACATTGTACTGTCAGTCGGAACTGTGACATTATTTGCCGAAATACATTCTGCAGCACTGATTGAAGTTGATTTATTGATTGTAACTTACATGCATTATGTAATTAGGAATGTCAGAAAGGAGATATGTGAAGTAGTTTGCCGATTGGAAAACTGGAAGTAAAGATGGCAATATAAAGCTGGCACCCCCAAGAAAAACATTGTAAAGGCTACTTATGGAAGCAAACATATTATTGCTTTATGCCTATTTTGTATTGTGGTAGTCATGTCCAAGCTGTAGCATTTAGTAGTATGTACTTGGCAGGACTGTAGATTTTATTATTATTATTATTATTATTATTATTATTATTATTATTATTATTTTGTGGTAGCTATAGCTATAGAATTTTGTTTGTTCGAGGTGAATGGGGCCGGCCTGAAAAAGCAGTAAATCGATCTTCAAAAGAACTTTTACCCATACCAATTCAAAGGAACTATTTACTTGAATTTTGCTGAAAGATAAACCACTTAGGTCATCAATTATTTAATTCTATCTATCGTTAGTGAACCCCATTTGTCCCTTTATAAAAATTTCAGCTGAACTTATCTCTGGATTTAGTCAGCTTTTGGTACATAATTTTATATTTCATTTTTGTTTTGCAAAAGTTTACCTCTGCATAGTGTGCTTGACTGTAGGATCGCTGATACAAGGTACTATTTGCAGCTGTTGTAATTGCTGGATATGAAAGCAGGTATGTACGGTTCGACCCCCAGACTACATCAAACCATATATCTTTTACAGAGTCATACATAGACCAATATGTGTTTGTTATATTTGGGCAATACAGCTTAATTTTGTCAACCAATGAACAGACTATTTATAGTCACAGTCGGGGTTTTCTCATCTGGTACTTGAAAGTAATTCCTTTAGAATTTCAGTTGTAATGCTAACATTTTAAAATAATTCGTGATTCAGGTCGCAATTATTTTGCATAATAGGGGATTTGCATGGTGGCTCTGAGCATAGTATTCTTGCATCAGTTGCATGCTTAATAACTGGTAGCAATAATTAGATGTGAGGAAGTTAGATGCGGACTTAAAAAGTGAAGAGATGAGGAGAAGCTCTGAAGAGATATGATATGCTACAGTCAGCAGCAGAAGCAAGTAGAAGTATATGAGAATCTTTGGGGACAGTAGATGCAGCAGCAGATACATAGATCATGGTCACAACTTCAAGTTCTACAGCGTTCACATCAGAAGCAACCACACTTCAAAGTTTTACAGCAGAAGCAGCCAGCATGACTGATAAGTACAGACACTAATAATGTAAATGTGTGTGAATTATTAGTGATGGAACTCATAAAAATTACACAGTCACCCAGTACGTGTGGTTCAGATTATGTCAGTGAGTCAGTTTGTCCAAAATCTGAACATGGTAGAATCGAGAGGGAAGATGTCAGTAGGGCAGATAGTCTCTAATCAAAGATGGAAATTACAGGTAATTTAAAGGCACAGATGGTGCTAACTTTGTGACAAATGCAATCCAAAAGAAGTTCAGATATTAGTTAATAATGATTTGTGTAAATTCAGGTATTAATAATCTTGGTTCAATAATTAAAAAGGTAGAGACAGATAAATATAAATATTGTAAAAAATGACATGGGAAAGATTAAAGATAGAAATGAAGGGATAATTGACTCAAAATGAAAGGTTGTTAGGGCAGATATGGGCAAAATCTCTGAAGGCTCTGATCTGGTTATCATCAGAGTCACTACAGTAGAAAAGGATTTTGGGGAAAATTGGGAAAGAAACTGAAAGAACTGGGTGGCGGTGTAGAAGATTGTAAGGTAAAGCAGTCAACAATCCGAAGATTGGTTTGAACACCACAGTGCTTTACTAGGCATGGTCCTGTTTGGAGGTGATATGCCGTTGCCTTCCTCCGACCTTAGAACTGACTTTCCCAGCGAGTAGAAGATTGTATGCGAGGGAAAATATATTTCAGGAAGTAACCACTAAGCCTGTTGACAGTTTGTCAAGTAGAGTGGTAGAATAAGAGAAAGAAGCAATTAAAATAGCCAATAATTTAAATCTCTAATAAATAACAAAACTGTGCAGCTTGAAAAACACATTATCGATGTATGGACTGAATTAAATTCTGTAGCAGCAAATCAGGTTACTGCAGTGATAAGTGTTCCATATACAAATATGGGAACAATAAAATCTTTCCATCCAGTTAATTTTCTTTCTGCACATAGAGATGATTTTGTGCTAGGAATGTCGGAGGAGGCTAACGTTAAATTTGTGAAAAGGCATTTAGAATACGACACATAATCATGGACTATTTGAATGGGGGATTCTTTTACCACTTATGAAGTGTTTGAAAAATGTTTACTCAACAAAATTTGAAGTGAAGCAAAAGAAACACAACTTTTGAATTAGTTCTTAAATGGACCAAGTTTTTAACATTGAAGTAGGTCAATGTGTGAATTTTGTGTGCATGAACTTGCTAAGTTAGATGCTTATAAATCATCTGCTGGTAGTGTGAACTGAGATTACAACTCTCAAAAGACTGTTACCAGAGTATTTACTGTGGGATCTTGTCCATAGTCCATCAAATTCCATAGATGAATGTTTAAATTTCATTGTAAAGTTAGAACAGGCGTTCAGATTCAAGCCACATAACGGAAACTTTACAAATGGTGATAGTTGACTGGGAAATGAGAATCGGAATAGAAATCTTAATAATCATCATAGTAATTATCTTGATTCAATCCAGAATAATTATAATAGTAATGGCAATTGCAATTATGAAAAACTTTAATTGGAAAGAACATATAGAAAATATCATAGGAGTCGAGTTAGATACATGATGCTCACACTTCCCGACATAAGGATGGAGAACAGATGCAAGATGTTTAGCCAAATTATAAGTAGGTGCACCCAAGTTACTAATGATCGGCCGAAGAGGATTTCCATGTTTATGAACCTTCAGTAAACCGTACAACCTTGGTGGTACCGCCGCCCTTGGATAAAGTTTCTTAGTGATATTCTCAGACAGAGAGCTCTTCTTAATAAGAGAGATGGTTTTCCGCTACTGACTCGACTGATTTTATTCAACATTTGAAGTCCCTACATCTTGGAAAATCTGACGTTCTTGTAAGTTTTGATGTTGTTTCACTTTTTACTCAGGTACCTTTGGAGGAATCCTTGTTGTTAATTGGTCAGCTTTTGGATGACGAAACCACTGAACTGTGTCGCCATGTATTGACTTCCATGTACTTATTCAGTGATGCATTTTTTGAACAAACTGACGGTGTGGCGATGGAGTCCTCTCTCCCCAATTGTCGCCAATCTTTTTATGGAGGATTTTGAAGACATTGCTCTTCGCACTTCTTTTCTTAAGCCTACATGTTTTTTGAGATATTTGGATGATATTTTTATTGTCTGGCCACACAGAATGGAAGCCTTTTATCGGTTTCTAGATCATTTTAACTGTCTTCATCCACGCATAAAATTTTTGATGGAAATTGAAAAGGATGGTAAATTGCCTTTCTTGGATGTTTTAGTTCATAAAAAAGAAAATGGGATTTTGGGTCACAGTGTGTACCGTAAACCCACACGTACGGACCACTATCTCCACGCTACTAGCTGTCATCCACCCCATCAACGGTTGGGTGTTCTATGTACACTCGTCAAAAGAGCTTATGCAATTTCTGATTCTGAATATTTGACACAAGAATTGGATCATCTTAAGGTTGTTTTTAGGCAGAATGGCTATACTAATCATCAAATTAGTTGAGCCTTCCAATTCGGACCACCACGTGAACCACCCACGGACACTTCAAAATCAATTGCATTTTTACTTTATGCGGGAAGTATTTCATCAAAGATATCAAGGATCCTTCAAAAATACGACATCAAAAGCATATTATTGCCTTTGTCTAAAACCACAGCTCTTCTAGGTTCGGTAAAAGATGATTTGGATTTAAGAAAGCCTGGAGTATATAAAATCCCCTGCCACTGTGGAAAGGTATATATTGGGCAGACTATTCGTACAATTCACGACCGTTGTGTGGAACATCAAAGGCACACACGTCTGTTCCAACCAGAAAAGTGTGCAGTGGCTGACCATTGTCTTAATGAAGGACATAACATGTCATTTAAAGATACGCAAATTATTGCTCCAGCCTCATGTTATTGGGATTGTGTCCTTAAGGAAGCAATCGAAATAAGATTATCAGACAGTCTTATTTGTACATAGACTATTCCAAGGCGCCTTAATCGTTAGTGGTGTGGTAGTCTAACGGTTAAGACGTCTGCCTAGTAAGCATGGAGGTCCGGGTTCGATTCCTGGCCGCACCACAAATTTTAATTCAATGCTTCACATCTATCAATAATGGAAAAGAAGTTATCTTTAACAAGTGGATCCACAACAGTTGTTAATTTTAAACTTTTCTATTTCAATTAACTACTGATGCACCTATGGATGTGATATAGCTCTCGAAACTAAAGTAGTGCATAGAAGTAAAAAAGTTTATAATTAACAACTGTTGCAGATCCAATTATTAAAGATGAAGATTGACAGTTGTGGGTGTCCCAAAGGAAGAAAATTGTGTAAAAAGAAGTTAGTATACACTGTTTTTAACTCATATTTCAGGACATGCACACTACACAGTGATAACTCTCACATACACACAAGGTTGTAGAGCAGTATACTTTGTAAGCATCACTTTTGATTTCATTGCATCATTTGCTTTATTTCACTATGCCAGCAAGGAGGAACTGGCAATAATTCGTTAGTGAGAAGTCATATCACAAAATGAGAAAATTAACAAGTTATTAATTTAATACTGGCTAAACAATAAATCTTAATAGCATCTGCAGAAACATAAAGCCACCACTCACTTTAAAGCAGACTTTATTTTGATAGTAAAGTTTGTAATTCAGTAGACAGAAATATTTGGAGTAACACATTGTGTTTTGGGCACTTTTTTTTTTTTTTTTTTTTTTTTTTTTTTTTTGTTAAACAACTTTAATGAACTTCTTATACAGTGGAGCAATGATCTTCTATTTGCATCTTCATTATTTGCAACATAAAACTACAATGAGCTGTACATTTATTCATTTTTTATCGGTAGATAAAATTCTTAAAAATGACAAAATAATAAAAAAACTAAATCTGACCCAAACAATCCACAGACTGTAAAGAGCAGAGTACGGATTATTAACAGTTCGTTGTTGTACATACAGTCGTTTTGTCCATTTGTAAGTTGTCCAAGTGAAAAACCAAGCATTGTCACTAGAAGAAAACATGTATATAGACTACTAAATTAGTTGACACTAATACAGGAACTTGTGCAGTTATTTGCAGCTCTTGAAATTCCAGTGACGCATTTAAATATTATTGTGAAGAAACGTGAAGAACATTGAGAATTACTTAGACCGTTTCTAATGACGTGGTTCCGCACAGCAAATGTTGCCATAAACAGCACTATCTTGATAGAAATGGCCCTACGTATTGCTACCCAGTTGGGAATTAGTGATTTATCAGCTTCCAATGGGTGGAAAGTTCTCTCAAAAATGAGTGCCTTGACATATCATTTGTAATTGTAGCATATCAGAAAATATGTTAGTTACCGTGTACCCAGATACCAATTTCAATTTTTGAGACATTTATTCTTGTTGTCACATGTCTGTGATTTCTAAGAACAGGTGATAAGTTCATTACCACAAATTAGTGCATAAACATTGTAATGTATGCTATAGTGTCCCAAGACCAGCGGTAGCATTTTCCTGTCACTCATAGGTTGGCAATGCACAACACTTTGCGTAACCAATGGTATGTTACTTTCATATAACCAATGAGAGGTGAGAAAATATGTAATGAATTTATAGCCGGAAATTGGAACGATTGTCTGGTTAGGTGTTCTTAGAAGTGCATGTTTGTGGTTGTTTGTCATAATTTCGTGTACTTATTGTGGGCCATTACATTAAATTAAGTGAATTGTTGTTACTTTTTACAATACAAACTGATTCACACACATTCACCTAGCCACCTACCTAATGCCATGATTTAAGTAAATAACAATAATTATTTGAAAACGTGGATCGTTTGACATGGAGATTGCATTTCTTGTGAGCGGTGAAAATCTCATATTTCATCACATTTTTCTTCATATTGCGGCATTAGCCTCCTGTTGTTTCATTCCGTAGTTACGGCGAGCACTCACAACATTCCTGCGCTGCAAATGTAAGTATGCCACTGGTGCTATTCCAGACTTAACTACTGCTAATGTCATTCACTTATACAGATAATATACAATGTAGCCTTTTGGAAAGGATTATGATTTTTAATCATGTATATATGCCAATTACACTTGTTTTGCTCGTATTTTGGGGATTTTAACATTTTTTCTCAATTCTGCTTTTTTTTTCAATTTTCTCATTTTAAAGTATGGTCCACACGAAAACATGAAATAGGGATTTCACTGTATTTCGTGTTGTGTGATCTTGAAATGGACTTGGTGTCTGAGCATCGTCAATGATTACTTAGTTGGGGATTTTGCTCTCATTCTCATAATGCAATTCACATATTTGTTCTGCTAATTTTATAAGATTTATTTCTATTCACTACTTTTGTATGTGTAGGATCACTTCTGTTAGATCAAAACATGTGCTTGAATAAACATTTTTGAGCAGAGTTATCTGGCATCGCCTAGATCCTATATAAACGTTAAAATAAAACCTCTTTTATTTACTAATTATTTATCTCTATTATGTTACGTTATTGTTTTGTAATTGTTAGCCTATGCAGAATGTTTGTAGGTTCACAGGTACAAGATATAATTTGCACCTACTGTAATTGCCGGGCATGAAAGCAGACATGTACCCTGAGACTATAAGTAGCCTAATACATATCATACATAGCCTAATAATTGTTCATTGTGTTTGGTCAATACAGCATAGTTTTCTTAACACAAGAAGAGCGTGTAAAGTTGCAAGTTCCAATAATAATTGAATTTGGGAAAACTGTCATTTGAGTAGGGTGGATATTTGTAAAAAGTAAAAGGTACAGCACATACATTCCTATGGCTGATAACGTGATGGAATTTGCTGTCTGTTGGTAATTTACTTTGTCATATTGCTGATGACACTGTCCACTCTTCTGATTTCATTTTTTTTACTTGAGAAATTTGGGAAAAATGCCTTGTCTTATAGTTAGCAAACACAACCTGTACTTTTTCCAATGGTTTCACATATTTGTTTCGATTACTTACAAAATTGTTTTATTTTACTTATACTTTATTTTTGCTTATGGCGATTGCAGATGGGACACGAGTTGTATATTGCTAGTTATGAGTCAGTTACTGTGTTTTCTAGTGTCACGGTTGCCACAGGTTTCGTAAATCAGTTAACATCAAGAAATTTCAGATGTGTCAAGCAAATCACAAATCAGGAACAATCCTGAGGGAAGGGGGAGGGTCATTGGAAAATCTTATTTTTGACATGGTGGATGAAATGATTTGTTTATGGAGATGATACGTATCAATGATGGTAGTGCAACTGAAAACTAGGAACTTTGCCTTTCTCATGCAATTCTCTTAAAGCATAAGCTACGTATTGCCAATAACAGTTATGTTAGTACTCCACTTCTACTTTCTAAACTACGCCATGTCTGAATAGCTCAGGCAGTAAGAAATGTAAGTGCACTTCCCAAGCTAAGCAAGGTTCAAGATTTGTGTCTCGGTCTGACACACAGTTTTAATTTATCAGGAATTTTCAAAATATTGTGCAAATCACTGTACAATGAAAGATTAATTTTGTAGGATGAGTAGATGTTTGTATGTTCTGGCCCTTGTTTCTGCATTAGTGATCTTGTATAGACAATTCTGTTTACTTTAAGTGTTATTGGACGCAGAAAAGGAAATACTGTGTGTAAAGCTACTCTCTACCTCTAAAAGTGTTTTCATTTGTTTTCCTTGATTGATTTTAATTGTTTGTTTGTTTATTTCTTATTACTTGATAAAACATTGTGTAGGCATATTGTTTGTCAGAGAGAATATCATCATATATATCCCATTGCTGTCGTTTTTAAAAAGTCTTAATATTATAATATACAGTACATTATTCTTCAAAAGAGATAGATTGGCTGGCCAGTACTTACCTTTGTGCTGTACTGCCGGTAGTCACACACAGAAAAAAATAGGACAAGCTTTCGGAAGAAGGTTCCTTCATCAGGTTGGAAAGAAGGGAAGAAAAGAGGAATGGGAACAGAAGAGGAAGGTAATTCACGACCTAGGTCATGAGGATGATGATTGAGGACTGTGGAAGTCAGAGATACAATATATTCATTTTATGTTTCTGGTCTGATCTGATTCTTTTTCTTGCCTAGAGAGTATTTACACACCCAAAAAATCCTTTAACTAAAGACAATTTATTTTTATGTGACTTATCTTCTTACTTGCCCTTTAGATATCAAAATTTGTCTGGGAAGAAGGGTAAAACTTACTCTCGAAATCTGGGAATTATCTGAGAATTTCACTGTGGGGAAACTAGTAACAACCCTGAGTGTCTGAGAAAATTTGCTCAGTTACTATCTGCTCTTGGAGTGTTGTATTAGTTCTATAATTTTTTTAGGATGTAATAAGGCTTTTGAATTCATTCACACATGTAAAGACTGTATAATGTGTGTTAATGCCTTTGTCAATTTTAATACTATTGCTTATGTAAGTTAGCCATGAAGTCAGAAGTTTTCACCAACAAAGATAAAAAGATAAAAATATCCAGTCAGATGTAATAGATAGTAAACACAGCTGTATTGTAAAAGCTGTGCTGTCAGGTAGTTACTAGGCAGAAAACCGGACTTATGGGTGATGTCTAGGAAATTTATATTAAAAATTCATACTACCACTGTCATAACAGGTCACAGATCTGAAAATGAAGTTTCTCAATCCTGAGAAATACCACTAATAGTAGGAGGGTTGTATGGCAATAATAAAAGTTCATTTTGGCTAATTGTTGCCAAATTATAATATAGTCAGTCATTAATCCCGATGATTGTATTCTCAAGAAGGGCATTCAGGTGTATGTTGCTCCATTGTTCAACAGGTTGGAGATAGAACACTTTGAGAGGGAGAAAAGGGAGAGGGAGCTAGAACAATTTGAGAGAGAAAAGAGAGAGAGAGAGATACGTGAGCTTCGGGAACGGGAGTTGACTGACCGCTTGAAAGATGAGATGCTGAAGGCAGCTGGTCCTGGACCACGACCAATTGAACCTCACTGGGCTGATTTGCACAGAAGGTAACTGAAGCTGTTATACCTTTTTATGAGACATTGTAGGCAGTGCAAAATCTGAGTATGTAGCAGTAACCCCCTGCACATGGGAATTGCTACATCATAAAGGGTGGCTTCTTTGTCACCAGATCAGTGGCACAGTGATCTATTTTAGAAATCATTAAAATTGTCACAAAAATATTGTGACATTTGATAAAACGAATTTATATTTTGAGAGAAAAGCCAAATAACAGCCAGAAAAGGCCATAAATAATGATTGGTTTGAATAAGCGTGCCATAGTACCATAACAATAAAACCAATTTTGAGTAGGGTAACATTGTTGGAGCGCATGGGGCCAAATGAACAGTTCATCTGAAAGCTAATGGAATAGCCATGTAGCCACCACTGAGAGTTAAATAGTATATATAAAAGACTATTCAAGTATGACTCTTATATATGTACTGAAAATAGTGACAACTGAAATAATCATTAACACACAGTAGCTCACAGATATGCAGTTCCAATAAACATTGTGCATTGTGATGAAGCATCATAGTTCAAAAAATGTATGCGAACTAGTTGTCATTATTGGTGGGATTTGCATCTATAGCAGAGCATCCTTTACACTAATACCTGTGACCTTCAGTTACATTTGACACCTGCATATTGACGCTACAAGTGCTGAACCTATGGACAGGAATGCCAATGCATTGTCTTCTGTGGTGAATGCTTCTTCAGTCCGATTGCCAATGAAGCTGACAAATAAATAGTCTTGAGCCTGGAGTGCTGCAGCTCCATTGTTCAAGGTGGCATCAGTTATGCCTGCTGAGCACAAACCATTATATAAAATGGGAGTACTGAATCCCATGTGGTTTGCATCACACTAATAGGCTCCACAAGCATTCATTATCCAGTAATACTACTGGGTAAGTCTATATGTCTGGTGAGTGTATTTGAAAACCCTTTTCTTTTCCTTCTTCTCCTTCATTTTTCGGAACCTCACTTGGCTTCTTGAATTGCCAGTGAAGAAAGACCAGTCATTTATTTAAATTAAAAAAAAAGTGACAGTTCATTAAAATTTTGTGTCTTTTGTTAGTGTCTGTTGGTTTCATAAAGTCTCATGCGCTGAAAGAAGATGTAGCAATTTTCATGTTCAGTGATTTGTTGATACGACTCAATTTATGCAAAAGTTCAGTGCAGATATTCTTCTAATTTTATCATCTTAACCATTAATATTCTGTACCTATAGCAATGAGATTATGCTTTAAGGTTATATACTTGTATACTAAGCAGAAAATTGCTTCCCCGGTCCTGTTCTTGCAGATATGTCGGATTTGGACCCAGTGATCGGCCACAGGGAGCTCTGCATCAATTTGGGCTGTACCCATCAGCACCAGCTGCAGGACAGACAGCATTAGGGCAGCTGGAGCGGGAACGTCTGGAGCGTCTAGGTGGATATAACTTTTTTATTTATTGACATAATTTGTATTAACTAATGAATATCTGCTTCTTTTGAGACTGTTTCCTATGTGTTCCATCTTTTATACAGATTCACTCAGCAATTTGTAATTTATTTAATAACAATAATTTTCAGAATTGTGATGCAGCAAATGCTAACACAATAGAGAGAGTGTACCATTCACAGATTTGTTTGCCTCATTCTGAATGCTATTACCAATAATTGTCAACATTCTGTTCAAGCTAATTCACTTGGAAAGTCCTACAGTATTTCACTGATTCATTTTATATTTAATTTGGTGATTTGAACTCGCCCTTATAAAGTAGATCAGCTAATCCATAAGAATTATCCATTCTAATATTGTACTGCTTAGTTTGGGCCTTTGAGGAAGAACAAGGGCTAAGTAACACTATGAGTACCACACCTGTAACAATACAGTGTTTTTAATTTTGAAAAGAATGACATGCCCATAATATTGCTGACAAATTGTCTTACTGAGGGCTGCCAAGCTTGTAATATTATGGCATGGCATGGCATGGCACTCTCATAACATTGTGGACGTGATATTTCTTCAGCAATGAAGAAAAATTAATACTACAGGCATGCCATTGACAGTGTTGAAAAACAGTCCCCACGAAAGGGTGAATAGGAACTGGAATGTCAGTGAATATAAATCATGCCAAAAAAATTATTAAATTTGTTGTGTAATTTACACATTGGGGGTAGGGGGTGGGGGTGGCACACATCATAAGCTGTGTTTACCGGAACAGACTGACATGTGAAAGTAGCTGACACCCATACAATGATGTATGTACGCACCATCACGCATCATAGCAAGAACTACTGTGACCACACTGCAGCTGAGGATAATGGCTAGTTAAATATTAATGTAAGTAATTGTAAAGTGTGATATGTGCATGTGATCTAAATGCACATGATTTACAGTTACGTGTTTGTTAGAGGGTTCATAAAACAATTTTGATGATGTACTTGGCTGATCCATGTTCTGTTAAAGGTGAAGTCTCTGCTTCCACAGCTGTATAACAACGAGTATTTCTCAGCCTGTCCCAGCACATTTTACCACTTACAGCCAGGATTAAGTTACTGATCTTCGCTGCTAGTACCAAAAAGTATATTGAGACATAACTAGCACAGTTTAGAAATCATACTACTTTTTACAGAATTTTGTCCCACCAGTTCCTTTTGTCGACTTTTCAACAACTTCAGTGTTCACATGGCCTGTTCAGTTTATTTTGATGGTTTAGTCATGTAATTCACTTGCAACCCCCCCCCCCCCCTTTCCCACACACACTGGACTATTAAAACCCTAAATTTTGATATTTTTATGGATCTGTAATCAGCACTGCAACAATTTGAAATATCCAGAATGAAACTTTCACTCTGCAGCGGAGTGTGCGCTGATATGAAACTTCCTGGCAGATTAAAATTGTGTGCCGGAACCGGGACTCGAACCTGGGACCTTTGCCTTTCGCGGGCAAGTGCTCTACCGAATAGGAGCGCTTGCCCGCGAAAGGCAAAGGTCCCAGGTTCGAGTCCCGGTTCCGGCACACAATTTTAATCTGCCAGGAAGTTTCATATCAGCGCACACTCCGCTGCAGAGTGAAAGTTTCATTCTGGAAACATCCCTTAGGCTGTGGCTAAGCCATGTCTCCACCATATCCTTTCTTCCAGGAGTGCTAGTCTTGCGTGTTTGCAAGAGAGCTTCTGTGAAGTTTGGAAAGTAGGAGGCGAGGTACTGGCGGAAGTAAAGTTGTGAGCCGGCATCGTGAGTCGTGTCGGGGTAGCTCAGTCGGTAGAGCGCTTGCCCGCGAAAGGCAAAGGTCCCAGGTTCGAGTCCCGGTTCCGGCACACAATTTTAATCTGCCAGGAAGTTTCAATTTGAAATATATTTAAAAAAAGAAGAATAGCAGAATAGTAACAAAGCTCTACAATTGTATGAAATAACAAGAACATGATGAAAAACACTTTTGACTGGCCATAAGCTTCCATGAAAATGAAGGCTATGTTTCAAGTGATATTCCCACAATATCACAAAGTGACATTAGTTTTTGACTATAGCATACTGCCCTTGAAATCCTGGAAGTATTGTTGGCACTGTTATTCATTATGTTTAATAGATGAGACTGCATAAAACTATGCCGCATTGGAATGGCAGAGAGCTATAAGGCTCCCTGTTGGAGGTTTGAGTCCTCCCTCAGGTGAGCGTGCGCAGATGTGCATGGTTAGAGACTGTTAACCACATTTGTTAAGTCGCATTGATTTACAAATGCTTGATCATTGATTTGCATAAAACTATTACTCATTGTAGAGTGCGATCTGTTGATTATTCATAAGTGTGTTTATTATATTTGATTTGAGATGCTGTATTCTACTTGTATTGCAAGAAAGTATGATTTTTATATATTTGTTAAAGCTGCTATTTGATTTGTACTATCGTTATCATGAATCCAATGTACTAGCCCCAATACATGACATTGTTCTAAGCAAGGCCCTTACTCATTTTATTGTGTTACAGAGATTGCAAAGAGGCTTGCATTCACATTGGTCAGCAGTCAATTTGCCCTCAAGCACCTCATTTTGCTACTACCCTTTTAACTATATCCCTGTAACAGTTTTAAATTAAAATAGTGCATGTCAGATGTGGATTTAACTCTGAAAGCTGACAGTTGATGGTCATTTAGAGTAAAGTCCGTGATATAATTTTAAATTTCCATTTAATTACATCTTAATTCACTATGTCAACACAGCCATATGATATGATAAAATTGATGTGCATAAGTGAGTTTACTGTTCTGATGGCTGACTATGAACTGACCGACTGCACCACACATGATTGCGTAACATATAAGGTACAGGAATTCTCTATTCTCTTATACCAGTGTAACTGTGGACAGTTCTTAATGTTGTGTCACATCTTCAATGCATCTGAAGTGTACTGTTTCACATTACAGAACAAAAACCCACCTACCATTATGTTCTGTTTTCCATGTTGAAGGCCAAAGGCTATGGAGTTCTTCACTAGCATAAATTCTTACTTGATGGTTGTTTACTAATAGGTTTCCTAACTGCACATCTTTTAGATAACAGTTGCATGCACAAAACATCCACAATATTGGGTAATATGAAGGCTTCAGGCAGTGAATGGAATGGAGTAATTTCTTGACTTTCAATCTTTGTACAAAATGATATGTTATCCAATTTTTTATATTCCATGAATAAGTTTGTTAGCTTTTGAAGTAGTGGACTCCAGTAAAACAGCCATTTGTCACTCTACTCATAAGATCTCTATTTTAGACAGTACAATGAGCCACAGAAAGGCACACAATAGAATAAACAAAAAATGAAGCCTTCATTTGCCACAGGGAACGCGCATAACACTGCAGTCCAACCGCAACAACCAGAGATGATGATGATGGTTGTGTGTGTGTGTGTGTGTGTGTGTGTGTGTGTGTGTGTGTGTGTGTTTTCTAAAAAAAAGCAGGCAGAGACAGGTGTGAAAATTACAGAACCATCAGTTTAATAAGTCATGGTTGGAAAATTTTAACACAATTTATTTTCAGCAGAATGGAAAATCAGGTAGCAGCTGACCTCAGGGAAGATCAGTTTGGATTTAGAAGTGTAGGAACACAGGAGGCAATACTCACCTAAAGACTTATCTTAGAAGATAGATTAAGGAAAGGGAAACCTACGTTTCTAGTTTTAGTAAGATTTGGACAATACTGATTGGCATACACTCTTTCAGATTCTGAAGACAGCAGGGGCAAAATATAGGTTATTAAAACTTATACATTAACCAGACATCAGATATTAGAGTCAAAGGGAATGAAAAGGGTTGAGAAGGAAGTAAGACAGTGTCAAGCTTTCCTTCAATGTTATTCAATTTGTACATTGAGCAAGCTGTAAAGGTGGTCAAGGTGAAATTTGGAGAAGGCATTAAACTTAAGGGTGAAGACATAAAAACATTGTGTTTTGCCAATAACGTTGTAATTCTCTCAGAGACAGCAGAGGACCTGGAAGAGCAATTGAATAGAATGGAAAGTGTGTTGAAAGGAGTATATAAGATGAAGAGTAACAAGAGAAAATAAATAAATAAATAAAAAAAAAAAAAGATTAGGTGGGTAGATTGCATAACTACTGAGGGGGTACTGAACAGAACAACACATTTCTTGGCCTATACTATCCACATTAAGGATTTTTACGTTTTCTAGGCCTGGGGGCTGATAGTCTGAAGATTTAAGATGATGGGCAAAGGGTGAGAATTTCTGTAACTGACCGTTTTTAGTCAGTAGATGCTTGCTAAACCTAACAGCAAAGGATATTCCTATTTGTTGTTCTTCACGGGTTTGCGGCCGGATTAAGTTGATCTTCTGATACGATATTTCGGCGGTCCACCTGGCCGCCATCTTCAGGTATGACTGGTTCACAATCACGCCGGAACTGAGGACATATCAGTTACGGCGGCTCCTTTATACCGCGGGAACAGGCCAGTGCGCATGTGCAAGAAGTGGAAGAACGCCTTCTGGGATGTGAAGAGTATAGCAGCGCCACCAGCGATAGAAGTTAGCCAAAACGAGTAATCGAAAATTAAGAAGAAGCTGGTCGAAAACTAGACCGTTGTTTTTTAATATTAGGTAAAATGGGATTCCACATTTTACTCAATGGAAAACCTTTTTCCCTATTAATAAGATTATCTGATAATCTTATTTCGATCGCTTCCTTAAGGACACAATCCCAATAACGTGAGGCTGGAGCAATAATTGCGTGTCTTCAAATGATATGTTATGCCCTTCATTAATACAATGTTCAGCTACTGCAGACTTTTCAGGTTGGAACAGACGTGTGTGCCTTTGATGTTCCACACAACGGTCGTGAATTGTACGAATAATCTGCCCAATATATACCTTTCCACAGTGGCAGGGGATTTTATATACTCCAGGCTTTCTTAAATCCAAATCATCTTTTACCGAACCTAGAAGAGCTGTGGTTTTAGACAAAGGCAATAATATGCTTTTGATGTCGTATTTTTGAAGGATCCTTGATATCTTTGATGAAATACTTCCCGCATAAGGATAAAATGCAATTGATTTTGAAGTGTCCGTGGGTGGTTCACGTGGTGGTCCAAATTGGAAAGCTCGACTGATTTGATTATTGGTATAGCCATTCTGCCTAAAAACAACCTTAAGATGATCCAATTCTTGCGTCAAATATTCAGAATCAGAAATGGCATAGGCTCTTTTGATGAGTGTACATAGAACACCCAATCGTTGATGGGGTGGATGACAGCTAGTAGCGTGGAGATAGCGGTCCGTATGTGTGGGTTTACGGTATACGCTGTGCCCCAAAGTCCCATTTTCTTTTTTATGAACTAAAACATCCAAGAAAGGCAATTTACCATCCTGTTCAATTTCCATCGAAAATTTTATGCGTGGGTGAAGACAGTTAAAATGATCTAGAAACCGATGGAGGGCTTCCATTCTGTGAGGCCAGACAATAAAAATATCATCCACATATCTCAAAAAACATGTAGGCTTAAGAAAAGAAGTGCGAAGAGCAATGTCTTCAAAATCCTCCATAAAAAGATTGACGATGATTGGGGAGAGAGAGTACTCCCCATCGCCACACCGTCCGTTTGTTTAAAAAATGCATCATTGAATAAAAAGTATGTGGAAGTCAATACATGGCGACACAGTTCAGTGGTTTCGTCATCCAAAAGCTGACCAATTAACAACAAGGACTCCTCCAAAGGTACCTGAGTAAAAAGTGAAACAACATCAAAACTTACAAGAACGTCAGATTTTCCAAGATGTAGGGACTTCAAATGTTGAATAAAATCAGTCGAGTCAGTAGCGGAAAACCATCTCTCTTATTAAGAAGAGCTCTCTGCCAAATTATAGGTAGGTGCCCCCAAATTACTAACGATCGGCCGAAGAGGATTTCTATGTTTATGAACCTTCAGTAAACTGTACAACCTGGGTGGTACCACCGCCCTTGGATAAAGTCCCAGAAGGCGTTCTTCGACTTCTTGCACATGTGCACTGGCCTGTTCCCGCGGTATAAAGGAGCCGCCGTAACTGATATGTCCTCAGTTCCGGCGTGATTGTGCATCAGTCATACCTGAAGATGGCGGTCAGGTGGACCGCCGAAATATCGTATCAGAAGATCAACTTAATCCGGCCGCAAACCCGTGAAGAACAACAAATATTATTACGCTGGGAAAATCTACGGAATTACGATATTCCTGTTTGATCGATATATTCAGCTGAACTTTTCGGTACACCTAATACTGTACACCCCTGATTTTGAAAAACAACTTCTTATTGCGCTGCTCATTATGAGGGAATGAATATTGTATGGGGGAGCCTTTTGAAAAAAAAACTAGGTGAACATTCATGTGCCTAGAAATTTTTGCAAGGTTGCATGATAATAATCCTAGGAATTGGATGGCAACCCAACTGTGCGAGATCTTTAGTGGGAATAACTGATGGACTAATTGCAGGCATTGTAGCATTCTTAAAGTCATTATACAACTGGGTTACTAGCAAGGGACTGTAATTATTTTTATATACTACAAACCGTAAATTGTCCAATTCTTTGTCAATAGCTCATACATTTGTGATATAGCAGCCCGAAAATATCTAAGTTTATAGGATTTAGATGATTGGAAGAGGAATGCATGGTTGAAACACTAGTAGGCGGTTTTCTGGAGATGTCAAAAGAAATTGCTATCTTTCATCCATAGGGAGAAGTCAAGATAACTTAAAATACTGTCTTGGTCCAGTAATCCTTAGGTGAACACCAACTTATGACGTAACTGATTGAACTCTCCGCCCATCAGAGCCACATCTTCATGGGTACCCTTGAAGATAATCAAAATATGATCCACATACCTTTTATACAGGATAATTTTTTCACACAAAGGGGATTTTTATTTCAAGTACTCAGATTCAACATAATTAACAAAAACAAAAAGGATTCTTGTGCCATTAAAGATTTTTGCACAGTTTTAATAATTTCGGCCAAAGGTATGTTTGTGTATAAGTTTTTGATATCCAGGGATAGCAAATGACAATTATCGGGTGGACATATGCCTTGCAGGCAAGAAACCAACTGTTTCTGGTTACATATTGAATGATCTTCATCAAAGGTGACCTTGTCTTTCAGAATTTGAGAACAAATTTAGCTGCTATGTAACCAGGGTTGTCTATTCCGTTCACGATCAATCTCACCAGATAGTCAATTATATGGGCCTTAATCTGCGCTCGCAGCTTGGGGGTACAAAAAGTTCTTACTACTTAAAAAGTTAATTCCCACTGTTTACATTTTAGACTGATTTTTTAAAAGTACATTGAAAAGTGGAGTTTTATTGTAATAAGTTGTAACTTTTATTGTATGTGCCCTGAAGGAAAAATAGAATCATCATCAAATAATCAAGCAGTTCATCAGGGAATGAATAACAGAAAATTACACTTGATCTGAGAACATGTTTGTTGATGATAGCTTTTCAGTGAAATAGCGCTCTCTCCAAACTCTCTCCAAACTTTCGTTGGATAGGTACAGAAGCATTAGGAAAAGCATATTCTGCTTAAGATTGTAGCTGCAATATTATAGCAGAAGTCTTAAAACAGGTTAAAGATGTATTTGTCTACAAATCCTTCTGTTTTGTAATTCTTGAATAGAAACATTACAGATCTTCAAATGCCCGGCAAGTAGCCATATAAAGATGTTTGTTTAAGAATTGTGTACAATTTCTTTCATGTTAGATGTATATCCTTAATATGATCTGTGTGGTACATTTACCTAAGATATAACTAGTGTGCTACAAATTTTAATAAAGATTTTTCTTGTGGACATGTGGGTATGTTCTTCATTTAATTGGTTGTGTAATTCATGATTCTGTTAATAATGATGCAATTTTCATATTATTGTGTGTAATGTTACATGATGATTACTTTTTTAGGAATACCGGCTGCCGGTCACGGACCTGCGGCTGGTCCTCACACTCACCCCCACCCTAGTTCTTTGGCAGCAGCCCAACTGGAAGCTGCTGAACGGTTGGCACTGGCCACTGATCCTATGGTGCGCCTACAAATGGCTGGCATTTCAGCAGAATACCATGCTCACACCCATGCACATACTCATGCTCATTCCCACACACATTTACATCTTCACCCAAGCCAACAAGCTCAGCAAGCACAGGCACAGCAAGAAGTTGCAACAGCAGGATCAGCTGCTTTCCCATTACCAGGTGGGAAATTTAGTGTAATGTTTGGCTTACGATATTTGTCATTAAATTACAATATTGAGGGGGTGAAAACAGTCTGATGGAATAACTTTTGCATGTCGGGGGGGGGGGGGGGGAGAGAGAGAGAGAGAGAGAGAGAGAGAGAGAGAGAGAGAGAGAGAGAGAGAGAGAGAGAGAGAGAGAGAGATATCCATGTTCATGTTACTGTTGTGTACTACTCAGTGTCTCCACTAAACCAACAACTGTTGTTATTTTATTTGTATGCCTTCTGTAATGTATACAGGGAGTCCTATTTATCTTTACCACACAAAATATCTCTGGAACAACATTAGATATTGTAAAATTGTAAAATAACTTTCACCGGTATTAACATAAGGAAGGCAGAGGTTCATGAATGTAAATATTTTGAAACATTCTAAAATGAAAGCATATGTTCTTTTGTAACACAAATGTATGTGTTTAGAAATGGACACCCTGCATTGTTTCATCAGCAATCTATAGCATGACAAATCACATAAATAATGGTGTTGATTGCATCACAATATGCGATGTCCCTGCGAAGCGAAGTTGACACTTGAAATATGCCAAACATGTGGCTAGCACATGTTCTGAGACTTAGGTGAGAACCCCATGCTGGTCGGGATGTGTGCTAGCTGCATGTTTCGAGAATATCAAGTGTGAACTTCGCTTCTCAATATCGCAGGATCTAATGCTTGTATTGCGATGCAATCAATGCCATTGTTTATGTGCTTTGTCATGCTATAGATTGCTGATAGAAGAATATAGGGTGTCCATTTATAAACACATATGTTTGTCAAAGTTTTGGTAAGGTGCGTGCTAACAACCATCATGCAATTAATAAAATGCATCTTTAACCATCAGCTGTTTTATTAAATCATTAAAAAGGACTAGTTTCAGTCCAGGACCATCATCATAGATAAACAGTGTTAAAACAGGTTAGTCAACAGCATTAAATAAAATTGATCTGGCTGAAAACAGCAGGCGTCACTTTCACTTATGTTTGTTTTTACTGTATGATAATCTAGTATGGCATTTGTAATTTTAGTAAAAGTGATGCCTGCTATTTTCAGCCAGATCTATTTTATTTAATGCTGTTAAATGATCTGTTTTAATACCTTTTTATCTATGATGATGGTCCTGGACCGAAACTAGTCGATTTTTAAGGCTTTAATAAAACAGCTGGGGGTTAAAAATGCATTTTATTAAATTGCATTACATACATTTGTGTTAAAAAAAGGACACATTCTTTCATTTTAGAATGTTTCAAAATATTGACATTCATGAGTCCCTGCCTTTTTACAATAGTTGTTCATTTTTTCATTTTGTGATCCGACTATTACACCAACTAATTAATGCTAGTTCCTCCTTTCTGGGACGCATTTAGAAATCTTACTACAATACTCCTTTTCCTTTGTGCACGTGCATGAGTTATCCCTGTCTAGTGTGCATGCACTGATGCATATAGAATGCCATCAGCCAATTGCCATTCTGCCACTAGGTGGCTATTGTGCTAGACGAATACTAGAGCCAACCAATACTGTTGTCAGCAGTGTGTTTTATATGATGGGTCTTTGTGTGCCCTCTTAATCCCATCACCAAAGGTGATGTGAACTGTCTCTTTGTGACGCTTGTATCTCAATTAGGGCCAGTTTGTCAATGTCTCATTAAATTCCAGTTAACATTTTAACTTGTCATTAGCGGAGAATTGAGTTTGTCAGTGTTTCATTAGAGTCAACGTCATGTTCAAAGACCTCAAACTGGCCTTTAAAGAGTAAAATTCTGCTTGTTAAACGGCTAACGCCCAGTTAAGTGAGAATCTGTATGGAAATGGCACGATTCCAAATACCACAATACATTCACGTGCTGAAGACTGATTTATCGAACAAAATAACAAGAGCACTACATGTATGAAAAACTAGTGTGGAAAGCAGCTTTATTGGAAAATTGAATCATCATATTTCTCACCCCATCCATGTCAGTAGTGATCAGTTGAGTTTGATATATTGCAGGTATGCAACATAAACTTAAAATTATTGTTGTGATATCAAAATACAAACTTACAGGTAAAGACTAGTTAAGTGAGAATCGGTATGATTAAAATGGTTGGAATAAAAGATTTGGTTGACAATTATGATGATGTCATTGTTTTGGACAATCTAGAGCTCATTGCCCCTATAAGGCATCCTAGACGTATTTATGTTCATCCAAATCATTTTGAATGCTAGGATGAAGCAGAATTTGTTATGTGATTTCATCTTCAAAAAGCCACTTTGGAATTGCTGCATGAGAAACTACATGACCATCTGAAGTGTTCAACATATAGTTACGTATTTTGTAAGGTTCGAGTCCCGGTTCTGGCACACAATTTTAATCTGCCAGGAAGTTTCATGTCAGTGCACACTCCACTGCAGAGTGAAAGTTTCATTCTGAAAACATCCCTTAGGCTGTGGCTAAGTCGTGTCTCCACCATATCCTTTCTTCCAGGATTGCTAGTCTTGCAAGGTTCGCACGAGAACTTCTGTGGCGTTTGGAAAGTAGGATGCTAGGTACCGGCGGAAGTAAAGTTGTGAGGATGGACTGTGAGTCCTTTCGGGATAGCTCAGTGGTAGAGCGCTTGTCCGTGAAAGCCAAAGGGTCCAGGTTTGAGTCATGGTTCAAGCACACAATTTTAATCTGCCAGGAAGTTTCATTACTTATTTTTTAGGATATGCTGCCTAAATCAGGGAGTCCAACATATTTTTTGCTGTTTCCTATTCAATTTGTGATAATTACATAGTGGTCTGGTATGAAGTTTTGTTGTGTGATGTTTTCTTATCATTTTTCAATTACATGAAGGTTATATCCATTGTTTTAAGCTGTAATTGTGATGATATTGCTTTCTTTAAGTTGTTGATATAGTTCATGAGGAATTTTATGTAGGCGATTCAATATGGACCTAAAGTAGTCCATCTTGTGTCGATATGGATGGCGAGATGAGCTGTTTATGCACACGTCAGTGGCTGTTTTCTTTCTGTAAATTTCAAAATTATATTTATGGATTCTACTTGAGATTTTTAAATGTAGGAAGCTGATGCTGTCATTAGTCTCAGTCTCAAGAGTGAATTTAATGTTTTCTTGTGCGCTGCTCAATTTTGTTACTATGGTATCAATTTCCTCTTTTGAGCCATCAGAAAGAATAATTGTTCCATTAACATACTATTTTGCTGTAGATATCACCATTGGAATGGGAAAAGGTTTGTTCTAATTGGTTAATAAAAGTATCAGCTAACTTCCCAGCCAACTTCCTATTGTCAACCTGTCACTTTGTTTGCATATTTTGTTGTTTAATTTTGTGACAGTACCAATGTGAATACCTCAATGAGCTCTTAGATTTCTGCCGTGCTAAATTTCTTATGTTTCATAAGATTATTCCTGATTATATTAATGGTGGTATAGAGGTTCACATTGTCAAGTAATGCAAATATGGGAGTAACTGGAATGTGCTCATCAATTTTTTCAATGAGTTCATGTGTGTTTCAAACAGAAAACAGTTTCAAAAGTGTGATAGGTATGCAAGAAATTTAGCAATTTATTATTTAATCTATATGGAGGACTGCTCCTGGAATTAACAGTTGGCCTAAGGGAACGGAATTATTTATGGATATAAGGTTATAACTGAATGTGAGCTGCACTGGGGTTCATAATGATGCAATCACTCACTTCACATTTAATTAGGAAGGAATCACAATTCTTGATTTTCTTCTTAATTTTAGCCTGCAATTTAGAGTTTAGGTCAAATTTCAGTTTAATTATGTTATTACTTTTGAAAAAATCATGGATTTGTGAATATATTAATTTTCTTACATCAACAACACAATCAATTTTATCTGCCTTGATTATTAGAGCTATATTGTGACAAAAATTGGAATTGATACACTCTAAAGTTATTTGGTCATTGTTTTCATGTGTACTGATTATTTTATTGTGTTTGAAGGCTAATGAATTGCATTCTCTGGAATTTAATTTAGCAACATCACATGCAAGTTCGCTGGATGCAATAAGACTTTTTATTTTTAGGTTGTTGCTTCTGTTGCAAGTTCTGTAAAACTTTCGTTTGTTATGTTAATAACTCTTGCATGGGACTGATGAGTACTGTTGTGGGAGTTTTTACAATGATTGCCCCTTTCCTCCCCAAAGCTTGAATTTTTTGTTATGCCTACACAGTATTTTCTGATGCTCTCTATCAGCAATGTCATCTATGTATGCAAATGTAGACTATACAGTTATTTGTTGAGGTGGTATTTCTCTTGCCTTGTTCTCTCTGTCTTGAGCCACACAATTTCACATTACTCTCAACTATTTTAGCTGTGACATTTCCATAATTACGCTTTACTTTTATGTAGCTTGGAGTTACATGTGCTGGTAGACAATCCTTGTTTTATTTCCTGTTGAGGTTAGTCTTTGTTAGGTTACTTTTGCATGTTTTAAGGCATAAACATTTCTCATTACAAGGCGAGATAAAGCTGAATGTTATTTTGAGACTGTGGCTGTGTACAAAATACAGTTTGATTCTTGCAAAGAAGAAAACAACAACCACCCAGTATTAATAATGCTATTTACTTATAAAATAGCACCATTACCAGTTTTTTGTGTTTTTTGCTTATACTTGGGGAGGGGAGGCCCTTAGTAATATCATGTTATTACTTTAAAAAATTGCAGTGATAGTACATAGTGAGTGTGATGTTCTTGTTACGTTGTTTGGATTAGTAATACAGTAGGAAAACTTGGAATATTATTGAAAGTGAAACAGAGCAACTACTGTATTACTGTACCATCAAACTGAGTGAAACATTTACTAACAAAAAGTTACAATTTGAGAAAATTTTTCATGATCATCTTTTAAATGTTGTGGAGAAAATAGGTTCTAGACATTCATTAGAAAAGGCAAGGCTGTTAATGGAAGAGCAACTGAAGAAGTTCCACCCATCTCTCCTTTTTTTTAATTGCATTTTGTTAAATTTTGATAAAACACAGTGTATACATTTCTATGCAGTAAAAGGTTTGAGGCCATAATAAACAGACTTTGGATAGATGGTTGTAACTGAAGTAGGATATTCAAAATTTGTAGATGTGTGCATAGATGAAAGATTGAATTGGAAGAAACATGTTGATGATCTGCTGAAACATTTGGGTTTAGCTACTTGCACTATTATGTTATTGCAAATGTTGATGGAAAACAGCTCTTAATTTAGCTTACTATGCCTATTTTTATTTACTTCTTTCATACGGGATCATATTTCAGGGTAAGTCATCACTGAGTAAAAAGCTATTCATTGCAGAAATTTGTGTAATCAGAATATATATATAAAGATTGTCGCCAATAGACAATAGAGTGTGTATTTGTTTACCTTCCTTTTTGTCCCCTAAGGTAAGTCCTTCCACTCCTGGGATTGGAATGACTCCTTTTCCACTTCCTTAAAACCTGTATCCTTCCCTTTTTTCTCCTCTCCTCTCCTTCCTTCCTCTTGTTCCTGAAGAAGCTGCCAGTGGTGGCGAAAGCTTGAATGTTTGTGTTTTTATTTGTGTTTTATGTTTCTATCGGCGAGCCTGTACTTTGGGTAAGCCAAACAATCTTTATTTTATACATATTCTGTCCACCAGGAAAGTCTCCTTCTATATATATATATATATATATATATATATATATATATAGTTCCACAGTATGTCTGCCTAAGTGTACTTGTGTCTGTGTAAATGTGTGGGTGTGTGTGCATTTGTTTACCCTCCATTTTTTTCCCCAAGGTAGGTCTTTCCTGTCCCGGGATTGGAATGGCTCCTTACCCCCTTCCTAAAAAACCCTCATCATTTCCTTTTCCCTCTCCTTCCCTTCTGCCTGATGAAGCAGCTAGGCTGCGAAAGCTAGCGTTTGTGTGTGTGTGCGCGCGCGCGTGTGTGTGTGTGTGTGTGTGTGTGTGTGTGTGTGTGTGTGTGTGTGTGTTATTTGTTGCTATCACTGCCTGTGCACCTTCGCCTGGTAAGTGTACTTCATCTATTTTTTATGTATATTTTTCCTGTTAGGAATTTTTCCTCATATATATATATATATATATATATATATATATATATATATATATATATATATATATATATATTAATTCAAGAGTAATAGCAGTTTGCATAAGTACAACACTAAGAGAAAGGATGATCTTCACTATTCAAGGCTAAGTCTAACTTTGGCCCAGAAAGGGGTGACTTATGCTGTTACAAGTCTTTGGTGACTTAGAAAACAACATAAAAAGTCCAACAGCTAGCCAACTACCATTTAAAAAGATATTAAAAGAATTTCTGAATGACAATGCTTTCTACTCAATAGATGAATTTTTAGATATAAATTGGTAATTTTATGGAATAAAATGTATGTCTTCTGATGTCATGATATACTCTCTATTTAAACTGCACATTCCACATCATTATGAAATGTCGTATTCATCGTCTTTGGATAAAGTATTAATCTACTCTAACTCACCAAGAGTAATGTAGTAGTGTAGGTCCTCATTGATCTAGATTGTAAACCTCTTAGGTCTTCTTAAATTATGCTGCTAACCTTAAGTGACACGTTTAACTTTCCCTCATGGTTTTTTTCAATAGTTGATATTAGTTAGTTGCACAATGGTGATATTATAGTCTTGGTCTTTCTACTACCTGCACTTCATACATGTACGTTGAGATGTGTACAAAAAATAATTCTAATTGTGGTACAGTTCATTGAGATTAAAATAAATCTTTCTTTCATAACATTTTGATACATTCCTCTCCCCTTTGTCCTCTCAGGGTGTTGTCTTCTTTAAAGGTTTACAGTGAGTACACAGTATCATTATATTGATTGTTGGAGAGTATTGATGCAGTCAAACTTCATATATTTTAAGTTGATGAAATAGTTGTGCAGCAAGCAAGATAACTTTGTGGTAAGATGTTGTTCTCACTTCCGGAGGACAGTAGTTTTAATGTTATCTTGCCACCCAGCTCTTCACTCCCTTTGATTTCCTTAAATTGTGTAGGGCAGATTAGTGATTCACTCCATCTGTACATGTATATGGCTAGATGACCTGTCAGGCTGAAAGATAATAAACTTATACTTATTTAAATTTAATGTTTTAGTTACTATTTTGTCTATATAGAAATCAAATCTTACAGGATCAATTTACTGACTTATTTATGTATGAAGTATCAGAGTAGTTCAGTGAAAAGTCAAGTATCCCAGTAATTATATCTATTTCAAAATGAGGTAGAGTCTTTTAACATTCATTTTTGTGTTCAAGTGGTTTTTATCTCCAAAATGACTGTTCATATAATTTTTTGTATGCAATCTCTTGTCTGTCAGACAGTTGTCTTACTTTTCTGCAAGAGAATGGATTGATTTACCAAGTAGACATTTGTTACATTTGAGTGTCATTTTTTAAATGTTATGTTTTCAGTTATTGTATAGAAATTTTTTTCTCCTCAAGTTTGTTCTTTGCTATAATGGTATCTAAACTGCAATATGTAGTGTACTATTTCACATACATTTTTGTGTCATTTTTTATATTTTAGTGTAATTGGTTCGGTGTGTTTTAGCATCAGCATCAGGCTATCCAAGACCTGCTCTTTTACCTCCAAGAGAGGCAGCCCTTGGGTTGCATCACCCTTCTGATTTATTGACACGTGGCCCAGGTTATGCTGATCAGTTGGCTCATCAGGTATATTTTGTCATCGCCTTCAGAAAGTTGATTATTTTGTTGTATATTAAGCACTTACCTGCATGGCTGCAGTATTCAGACTATAGTAATACAGTGTTAACCCAATTTCACAATCCTAGAAGTAATGCTTTCCTTGCAACATTTTTTCCCACATCCATCAATTTCTGGTGTTTATAATTTTTTATTAACATATTTATAATTTTTCCACAATTTAAGTTTTATGTAACAATGTTTGTGTTGGGCTTAAATAGTGTATACAAATTTTAGGTAGTTAAGTTTTTTGGCACAAGGCTGCTCTACCCAGCAGATCTGAATACAAAAAAGTTACAACAATTTATACTTTGTGTCATGCTGCTGCAGAGAACTAATAGGAATTGTGGCTGATAAGAGTACCTAGGTCACTACTCAGGAGGATGTCAGCATCAGGAAAGACAACAGTGGCATTCTACGGATCAGTGCGTATTAATCGGATTGGGGAGGATAGAAACTCTAAAAAGGGAAATGGACGGGTCGAAGTTACATATAGTAGGGATTAGTGAAGTTCAGTGGTAAGAGGAAAAAGATTTGTTGTCAGGTGAGAATTAACAAGTTAAGGTATTACAGTAGTAGGTCTAATAGTGAATAAGAAAATAAGAATACGGGTAAACTACTATGAGCAACATAGTGATCGCATTATCATAGTCAAGATAGATATGAAGCCAACACTGACCACAGTAGTAGAAGTTTATATGCCCACTAGCTCTGTTTATGATGAGGAGATCAAAGAAATGTATGAGGAAATAAAAGAAATTATTCAGATAGTTACGGGAGAGTAGAGATGGGGGACTGGAATTCAGCAGTAGGATAAGGAAGGGAAGTAAAAATAGTAGGTGAATATGGATTGGGAATAAAGAATGAAAGAGGAAGCCACCTGTTGGAATTTTGTACGGAACATAATTTAATCATAACAAACACTTGGTTTAAGAATCCTGAATGAAGGTTGTCTATGTGGAAGAGACTGGGAGTCAATGGAAGATACCATAGTCGACCTAAGTCGAAACAAGGCCCTTGGAGCAGATGATATTGCCTCAGAGTTACTGAAGTCTCTGGGAGAACCAACCATGACGAAACTGTTTCACCTGGTGTGTAAGATGTATGAGACAGGGTGAAATACCCTCAGACTAGAAGAAAAATCTAATGATCCTCATTCCAAGGAAAGCAGGTGCAGACAGGTGTGAAAATTACAGGACCATCAGTTTCATAAATCTTAACATGATTTATTTACAGAAGAATGGAAAAGCTGATAGAAGCTGACCTCAGAGAAGATCAATTTGGATTCAGAAGAATTGTAGTAACACGGGAGGGGGGGGGGGGGGATACTCACCTTACAATTTATCTTAGAAGATAGATTGAGGAAAGGCAAACCTACATTCCTGGCTTTTGTAGATTTTGAGAAAACTTTTGACAATGTTGATTGGAATACACTCTTTCAAATTCTGAAGTCAGCAGAGGTAAACTATAGGGAACAGAAGCTTATTGTACAGTAACTAAACTGCTGTTATTAGAGTTGAAGTGCATGAAAGGGATGCAGTGATTGGGAAGGGAGTAAGATAGGTATGTAGCCTTCCTCCATTTTTATTCAATTTGTACAATGAACGAGCTGTGATGGAAAGCAAGGAGAAATATATAAAAGGAATTAAAGTTTAGGGGAAAAAATAAGAACATGGCATTTTGCTGATGGTATTGCAGTTCTGTCAGAGTCAGCAAAGGACCTGGAAGAGCAATTGAAAGGAACTGACAGTATGTTGAAATTATCATATACGATGGACATTAACAAGAAGCAAACAACAGTAACGCCATGCAGTCTAAGAAAATCACGGGATGCTGAAAGAATTAGATCAGGCAACGAAACAATAAAGGTGGTAAATGGGTTTTTAGTTCTTTGGGCAGTAAATAACATATGATGGTCACAGTGGAGGTGATATAAAATGCAGAATGGCAATGAGACAAAATGCATTTTTGAAAAAGAGAAAATCGAATATTAATTTAAGTGTAAGGAAATCTTCTCTGAAGGCATTTTTGTGGAGTGTTGCTTTGTACGGAAGTGAAACTTCGACAATAAATATAAGAGGACGAGACAAGAAGAGGATAGAGGCTTTTGAAATGTGGTGTTAAAGAAGAATGCTGAAGATTAGGTGGGTAGATCGCATAACTAATGAGGAGGTACTGAAGAGAATTGGGGAGACAAGGAATTTCTGGCATACCTCGACTGAAAGAAGTAATTGATTGTTAGGAAACATTAAAGAATCATAAATTTAGCATTGCAGGGACGTGTGGGGTAAAATTCGCAGATTGGGATTCAGAGATGAATACTGTAAGCAGATTCAAATGGATGTGGGTTGCTGTTCTTATGAGGAGATGAAGAAGCTTGCTCAGGGTAGAGTAGGGCAGAGAGCTGCATCAAACCAGTCTCCGGACTGCAGACAACAACAACAACCACCAAGCACAACTATTTTCTAATTGTCTCTTCTGCAGAAATGCTAATTTGTGATTTTTTATTAGTTTTGCATTACTTGAACTGCACACATTTTACAAGTCTCATTGTTCAACCACTTGTAGCACTAGTTGACACCTTTCCCCTTTTAGCATTGCTCAAAGCCTGTGTTTTAAATAATGAAAAATGCAGTAGTTACATATTATTATTTCATGCTTAGCAAAGCTTGTTTTGCAGGAACAAATTTTTTTATTTATAGATTTGCACTTTTCGAGTGATCACTATACATATCCACAAGCTTACCACACACACACACACACACACACACACACACACACACACACACACACACACACATAAAATACCCTATTGTATTCATATTAAGTTTGAGCAAAATCACTCACTCTGAAGACAGTAATTCATTAATTTATTTCAGACTTATTATTGTGCTTTGTTGGAGCATTTATTATATGGACAGACTGAGAGAGAAAATTTATATTCTTACCAAATAAGTTTAGTAAGTGGTGGTTGCTATCAAAGCAAAAGCTGTTAAGTGTTCACAGCTGTCATTATTTGTTCTTTCCAATCCTCAGTACATTTCTGTTTATCAAATTACATGGAGGCTTCTCTGTGGTTGCATTGGCAAAGTGTAGGAGTAAACAGCATCCAATGACACTGTTGACTGATTTCCATGAAATTTGTTACAGTTAAAGGTTAAGATTCAGTCCTGCACTAATACACCAAAACAAAATACAGTAAAACACCATTTTTACAGTTTTTAAGTGACTTCAAAGAAAATGGTGTAAAATATGGGAAATAATGTTTTAAATGGTAAAATTTACTTACTGGATCGTCCTTGCATTTTCATAGTTTATGTACAATATATGTACAGTAGGGGACAAAATGATTACCTGGCCCAAATAATTTAAAGTCCAAGAACAGAACAAGGCGCATGCCCAAGCTCATAAGTGCAAATGTTACCAACTCCAGTGGTTTTTGCAGCTTCAGCTTGCTGTTTACATCATCATATAGAAGCAATGCAGTAGTTAAGATACAGTAAAGGTAAGGTAAAGCAGTCAACAATCCGAAGATTGGTTTGAACACCACAGTGCTTTACTAGGCATGGCCTGTTTGGAGGTGGTATGCCGTTGCCTTCCTCCGACCTTCGAACTGACTTACCCAGCCAGTTATAGGGGGACCTACAGTTTAACGTGGGTTCCGAACCACGGTGCTACTCGGTATTTTTCACATGAGCAATACTGCCAGAGGTGAAAGAAGTGGAAAGTGACAGATAAAAATCCTAGGATCTGGCGGGGATCGAACCCGCGACCTTTGGATTTGTAGTCTGGCACTCTAACACTGTGCAACCGAGGCGCACAAGATACAGTATATGTCTAGATTCATTGCACTTGAACTCACATATCATTTATTTTGGAAAACATTATTTGAGCACGTAGAAATGGTTGAGGTGTAAGAATTCCAAGTGGGTACATTTACTACAACGAATTGCTTCTCACATATGTTTCATTGGGTGATTGGACAGGCTGTCAGTTTATGACCGCAACTGGTACGCGTTCGAATCCCACTGGGGTTAATTTATTTTTTAGATCTTGTGCAGGTAATATTTTAAATATTAATTCATTAAAACTGCAGTTGCAGGTTTTTAGGAGATTTAATTAACATATAATTTAATAACAAAAAGTAGCTAAAGCAAGAAACATTTGCATCATGATAAAAAAAAATAATAAAATAGAAAAGTAATGTCTTTGTTGGGGTCTGATCTGATGCACACTACTTAAACAGGAAGGCTGACTTACTATCAATGAGTAGAGGCACCTGTTTTTCGCGAAGCGCGAAATTTTTGCGATATTTTACAATTTTTGCGGAAAATCGCGAAATCTTTGAGATTTACGAAAAATCACGAAATAATCCCCGAAATTTTGTTCAAAATCTTCAAATGTTTGTAAATCTATCTGACCGAACTGCGTGGTCATCAGTCCGTAGCTTACAAACTACTTAAACCTAGGGAAAAACTAACCTAAGGCCAAAGACACACACCCATGCCCGAAATTTTGTGAAATATCATCAGTCATTTAAATATACTGGCGGAATTTCGAGATATAAATCACAGTCGATTGTACACCTATTCGATATATATCGTTTCGAGTCGTGCCAATCTCATTTCCTGTGCAATGAAGTCCGTTTCCGGCGCTTTATTTGATCTGGTGATTGGTAGTGTACTGCGTGGTCGTAATCGTTTCAGATCGCTGGTTCTTTTAGTGATTAGTTTTGGTACAGCAGATTACTAAGATGGCCTAACAGTTTTTTATCGTGAAAGAGAATTCGCATCAGATGGATTTTACGTTCATCAAAAAACAAGGAAAATACTTCTGTGCAAATACAGCTATGTGCGTATTGAATGGCAAAGAAGGGACCCTTGTCCAAAACATATAAATAACAGTTCGTACCATAAGAAGAATAAGGAGAAAGTGCTGTCGACAGGTACCAAGAGACAAGTTACGGACATCAACGCAGCGGCAAAACAAGCGAAAGTGGACAAGGAAGAATGTGTATTTTCAACACGAGGCAAACATCCCCATGGAAAATGTCGATCATCCGAAACTCAAGAGTGTGTATGAACAAAGTGTATTTACGCGAATGCAAGTTACGTAAAATGCCCCTATACGCCGCCATAAGTTAGTTTTGTGAATGGTATCCATTCTGGATTCCATCCTTTGTTGCAGTGCTTGCAGACTGCTTTTGAACTTTCGTGTGTGAAGTGCTACCTTGTATCCGATCGTGAAGAAGAACACACAGCGAAGTTTAAGAGAAAAGTAATTTCTTTCGCGGAAACGACATTTAATCGCGCCGATGTACGTATATGGGTGAAAACAGACGAAATTGCCGGAGAATAGAAGATGTAGGATTTTAAACGAAGCCGCAATGGGATTTGTTGCGTGTAGCTCCAAAATATTTTGACCCTTTCACTGCTCCGTACGTAAATATACGCTAATCGTTTCGGTGTCAGGACATATATGTATGATTCTCTCTCCAAAGATTAAAAAGGAAACGTATTTTAAACAACAATACTAGATTTTGCGTCTTATTTTTGTCTCAATAATGAGGGACTTCTGCTGTCTTGGGCGTGTGCGCGCGCGCGCGCGCACACACACACACACACACACCCACACACACACACACTCACGCCCCCCCCCCCTCCCCACACACACACACACACCAAGTCCTCATTTGCAGTATTCCCTAATTACGTGCTCAATGCAGGCGCTGCCGACAGTAAATGCGCAGTAAAAGGGTGTTAGCAAATGATAAAACGCAGTGGTTTGGAATTATAATTGTATTTATTTCTGCAAACCAATAACTTAACATACGTACAGTCGCACATTGAATAAATCACAAAAGACAATGAAGGAAAGTTTTTTTAAAAAACCATGGCAACAGCGCCAAAGACATTATTTGCAAGTCACACATGGGTTCTCATTTCTCACAAAGGGTTAATAGATATACTTATTTCTCAAGGCTGTCGTTGTTTGCGATGTAATAGTAATTTAAATGTGCAAATCGCAACGGAAAGGTCGCAATTTCCATTTCGATTATCCATATTTTTCGTTTTTAAGTGCTGCTTGAAATCGGATTGGCTAGGGTGTTTTTTTTTTTTTTTTTTTTTTTTTTTTTTCATAATGGAATCAATATGAGTTGAACAAAGTGGCAGTTAATACAAACTTATGTAAATTACTTAGGCAAGTAAAACTGGTATAAGTAGTAGGAAAAGTGTTTCTGAAACAATTTTTTAATTTTTTTATGTAACTCCATCAGTGTCAAATTTTCGTTTTTTGAATAAAATTAAAGGACTTACACTGCAATGAGACTGTAATTGCTTTTTGCTTTAGTTTTTATTCATTAAAAAGTGAAAATAAAATTAGCTAAATTATTGACGAAATAAAAGAAAAGTCGCGAAAAATATACCGAAATAGGTTTCAAAAAATGACGAAATCGAGCAAAAATTTTCACCACAAACAGGTGCCTCTATCAATGAGCTACCTGTCCGTTCTCATTAGCGTAATGGTAAAATAGTCTTACTGGAGTTGAAGAATGAATATTAAACTGGAAACAGCAGATAATGGAAGGTACAGCCACTCACTTGCATAAACCACGTGTAAAGACATTTTATCTCAGCTTAATACTATATATTCACCATGTGGCAGTTGAAGTAATTACAAATACATGCATCCATCTTCAACGTTTTTACTATGGCTATCATTTGTCTCATTGTTTAAAGATTAGGCTATTACAAAATGGAATTTGTTTAAGAATGTGGAATCTAGAAAAGCCAGTAATTGCACAATTGAAAGCAAATTAATGTTAAAAAATATTACCTGCAAGAGTTCTACAAAATAAATTAACTCCAGTGGGATTCAAACTCATGTCCATTATGTTCATGAACTGTTAGCTTATCCACTCGGCCAACTAAACATATGTAAGAAGCAGTTCATTGTACTAAACCTACCTGCGCGGAGTTCTTATACCTTAACCGCTTATACGTACTCGAATGACATTTCCAAAATAAATGATATGTGACTTAAGCTGCTATGAATCTCAACACAAACTATGCCCTAACTATTATATTGCTTCTATTTGAAGATGTAAACACCAAGCTGAAGCTTTGAAGACTTCAGAACTAGAGCATGTGCAATTCGCTGTTCTTGGACCTTAAATTATTCAGGCTGGCTAATCTTTTTTTTTCCCCCTCATTGTACATAATGGGCATCATAATATTCAACAGGGTGTTTATTTATTATGTATTAAAGGTTATCCGAGTTTTATGCTATTTTTAAGCATCAAGCAGAACTGGAACTGGTATCTTTATAAGATGTGGAAATTTGTGACGTAATTTCATTCATCATAATCGACATTGTTAACAACCCTTTCATTGGAATTCATTTTTTAAGTAATGAAACAGTGTGCAAGTTCAGTATTTTTGTATTTTTCGAGAATTTATTCACATTATCAAGCACAAATATGTACATTAAGTATTTTTGTGACATTTGAAAACTTTACTGCATAATCTTTCACTAAGCTTGAGGTCAAAAGCCATGCCAGCGTCAGTTTATTCAACTATGTCATTTTTTTCCTCTGTGAACATAGTTTCATAATGCATAGAATGTGGGAAAGATGTAGATATGTTAACGCAAAAATGAGGTCAAATAAACACAGTAAACATAGGAATTTTGACATGACCAACAAAAAATTGTGTAAAAAGTGGGAAAACTTAATATCTGGGAACAAAAAAGTGGTAATACTATAGATCCTTAGTAATGTGAGTCATTTGTGGTTTTTGTATTGAGGTATTGCACACAGCAGAAACTAATTTCATTCAGATAAACTGATCTTTTTCACATTGCAGAAAATACAGGGTTGTGAGTGGGGATATATTCATTACTAAATGGAGGTATGTTGTTATTTTTGTTACAGTTATCAGCTCAGGCTGCACATGAGCAGTTGCAGCGCCAGATGTTGTTAGATAGGGACAGATTCTCTCACACTCATCCATCACTTGTTGCACCAGAGGAGTTCATAAGGTAAATCTTTCTGAAATACGCTGAGCCTTCTATTATTTGTGTTGTGTGTTCAGTTAATCTTTATTTGTGCTGCTAGACCATTGTTTTATGGAAATCTTGCAGTTAATCACTGGCTGACCTCACCATATTTGTAATTTAATATTTGAGTTTGATATCATTTCAGAAACAACTTGATAATAAAATAATTGTGCTGTTATATAACTTTTAAAGTGATATGCAAATACCACAATTCTTTGTGGAGAAATTTAGTTCTGTTCCTACTTTACTTAGATTCACTAGTAAACCTATTTTCTGTGACATTCATCGGCAATTCTGCTCTTGAATGTAGACAAAATTCTGGTGGTATGTGCATAATGTTGTGCAGACAAGGTGTTTCGGAACAAGGAACAGCACTGTAGCTCCAATATGATTTTGAATTAGTCTTTGCCTACACTGTCAGGAGCCTGAAATACAACCTGTATATTTCAAAGGACTATATAATCAAGAGATCAAAGAATTTATTTAGGTTTTAGTTAAATGGTTTGAGGATTTCAAGCTAGTCAACAACTTCAATAGCTGCAATGATATCTGGTGTTTTACTTCAATAGCATTGCCAATACTACTGGTGCTTATGTTTACTTCACAGCCATAGCCAGAAGTGGTAGCAAAGAACAGCAACAGGCTAATAGATAACATAAAAAAAGATAAATTTAACAAAATAAATGGCTTTACTGTTGAGTGTGGTCTTTCTGATCATGGTGCACAGTTGGTTGCAGCATATGACATAACTCTACACAATAATTCAAAACAATCCTTGAAAGTAGTGTGTTCGGTTAATGATTTAACAATTACATATTTCCGGGAAAGCCTACAGCAGTTAGACTGGGATGATGTGTGCAAGGGACCCGATGCTACTGTGAAATATAACTTATTTCATGATACATTAATTTGTAAGTGTGTTGGAAAATTGTTCCCCCAATAAATAGTTTAATATAATTGTAAGAAAACATTGCATAAAAGAGGGATACATCTGATGTCAACATCTGCTGCTCAATATCACTTCAGACCCCTGCATCCAAAATTCTTGAAAACATAATGTGTACAAAAGTTACATATTTGTAAAAATAAAGTACTAACAAAATGTCAGTTTAGTTTGAGGGAAGGCTTTCCAAGAGAAAGTGCAATATATGCTTTTACTGATCAAATATTAAATGCTGTGAATACCTGGGCATAATCAAATGAATTTTTTTGATCCCTCAAAGGCTTTTGATTGTGTAAATGGAATTCTTCTAGATAAGCACAATTATTGTAGTATGAGTGGGGCAATGCACCAATGATGTAATTCTTAGTTACCTGAAAGAGTGCAGAAAGCTGAAATAAGTGGTTCACATAATGTGCAAAAATTTTTGTTTCCTCAAACTGGGGCAATTGTCACGGATGGGGTCCCACAGGGTTCGGTCTTGGGTCATTTGCTCAGTTACAGGAAGTTACCAGGTATGTTTCATAGTAATTCTGACTATGGTAAAATTGTGTACCATTTTGGAAACTCTAGTAAGGAACACCACCCCGCCCCCTCCAGTCACTTGGCCATTTTCAGTGTATGCATAGCCTGAGTAAGTTGTGGTGCAATAACCTACTGCTTAAATTACTTAAAACTTTTGCTGCGGCTGACGCTTATAAGCGTCCGCGCTCACTGTAGGATAGCGTCAGCCACAGTGAAAGTGTTAAACAAAGTTTTATCAGACATCATCTTCACATTAAATTTGATTATGCATGTAGAAAACTTTGCTTCGGCATAATGCTCCACCAAGCAATTTTGATTTCTAATGATCAATATTTTGTATAATTAGTGTTTTGTAATTATGATTAGTGTTTTGAGAGAGAGAGAGAGAGAGGAGAAGAAGAAGAAGAAGAAAGTAATGTGTACATAAATAGCAAAGTTCTTTGTGGGAGACAGAACCACAGAACACCACATGCTAATTATATTTGATCATGGAAAGACCTGTTAGCTGTGACTAGTGATAGATACACCATGAATGCAGCATGAAATGTACTATGTAGTACATTAGCATTACTGCACAACCACACAAAGCACTCATGAGTAATTCCATTTGCACTTAAGAAAAGTAGCATTTGAATGTTGGTCATTCATGTTATACCTTGTGTGTGAAGAAGAAATGTCTAGCAGATTGTCTCAGAGATCAATACCAGGAACATGGCCTAATTGAATCTGAGCTATATTGTTCCAGAATTTTGTGCTTGTGTTGGTCAGGAACACATGCCTTGCAGGTTCCCGACAATCTCTCATACTAAGTGTCCAAGAACATGCATATGTTATACTTGGCCATGCAAAATTGTACAACCATGTCATGTACCTCACATCAGATAATGATTGGAACACCAGACTGTCAACACAGTGACCATTGTTGCAGTGCCTCTTGATGTACCAAGAGATGGAGACACCACTAGTAGTGAACTCAGTGAGACACTTAAATCAATTGTGGCACCACATTACCTTTTCATACTAGTCTCAGTTCTGCTTTCAGATGAGTCCTGCTTCTGTGCACAGCATCATGTTGGGTGTATTTGTCTGTGGATGTTCCTAGGAGAATGAAATTTGGCAGTGTTTTTATGACATACCTTGATACAGAGATTGTTTGACGATAGTCCTGGCCATCACCTACTGAAAACACCTAGTCATGGTTTGTTTAGTGACTGGATGCTAGTCACTGTGACTGATGAACTCTGGCAGTGAGTTGAAGTCTTGTACCTGCCTGAGACTTTGGCTGCAGCAGCTAGAGATTAGCGAGTAGGGCCTGTGTAATTGTATAAATAAGTGTGTGTTGTGTTCTGAGGAAGCTGTGGCTGAAAACCAAGTTTGTTTGTCATTTCTGTATGTCTGGCTGCAGCTCAATAGTCCTTGTTGTGAGTTGCAACCTAGCTTCATTACATTGTTGATTAGAAAGTGGACTTTCCATTGTTAAATTTTACTTTCCTTCACACAATTGGTCACACCCCACCCCTCCTTTTTTAGGTCCATTTCCATTCAGAATTCCGATAATTCAGTGGTAAATAGGTGTAAGTCTGGAGTGTCTTATTTTCCTTCACAAAATGTTCTTTAAAACTTAAAATTGGCTACACTGCATTGTTTCTGTGTGGTACCTTGAGCTATTTCATGTTGCATAATTGTTTACAAAGGTGGCGTATATCTAACAGTTCAGACGACATTTGACTCTGAGTTCATTTTTGTGGAAGTATATTGTGATATTTGAGCAGTAGCTACAGGGTAATAGCAGGAACTGGCTACATTGTTACTCACTATACTTCTCTCTGTAAGATAATTTGGCATATTAATGAATTTTGCTGACCTGAGTACAGAGAAAGTTGATAATCCAATTTCGAGTTGTACTTTTGATTTGTCATCAAATTTATCTTTACAATCAATATAATCCTTCTGGTTGTGACACTGCATAGGCAATCTTTAAGAAACTGACCTATGTTATGGCCACTGTTGGAAGTGGCCAAAAGTCAGTCAGTTTCTTATCAATTGACATTGTGCTCACATACACAGAAGAATTTGTAACAGCCCCAGAAGTGTAAGCTTACAAATTTAACTTTGTGTTTTTTTATTTTCAGACAACAAAGGGAACGAGAAATGAAGGTGAGAGCCTTGGAAGAAGCTGCTCGTGGATCTCGACCATAGTAAGTTTTTTTTATGTTGATGGATTAATTATGAGTGTGCAGTGTGTTGTGACAGTTATTTTATAGTCAAATTTAGTATAAGATTCTTGATACAAAGGAGAACAAATTTAAGGAGCTGCCCTACAGATTGTATTTGTCATGTTGCTTGCTTGCCCCATTAAGTACTCATTTAAAATGAGTGTCTTCCAAAACCAAAAACTTAGTCAACATGAAAAGGAAGATTGATTACAAGCAAAATATAATATAGTGTTTTTGAGTAATTCAGCCAGGGCAATAAAACTGAGTACAAAGATTAGGATAACATGATGTTGACACCTGTCTGATTCAAAGAAATTCCTGTTAGGTCTAGTTGACGTAGGCTGAGGAGCAGTTATTAATTTAAGTGTAAGGAAGTCCTTTCTGAAGACATTTGTGTGGAATGTTGCTTTGTATGGGAGTGAAACATGGACAATAAACAGTGCGGACAGAAAGAGAATAGAGTCTTTTGAAATGTGGTGCTACAGAAGAATGCTGAAGATTAGGTGGGTGGATCGTGTGACTAATGAGGAGGTACTGAATAGATTTGGGTAGAAAAGGAATTTCTGGCATACCTTGACTAAAAGAAGGGATCGATTGGTAGAACACATTCTTAGACATCAAGGAATTGTGAATTTAGCATTGGAGGGAAGTGTGTGGAGTAAAAATCACGGAGGGAGACTGAGAGATTAATAGAGAAAGCAAATTCAAATGGCTGTAGGTTTCTGTTATTATGAGGAGATGAAGAGGCTTGCTCAGGATAGAGTAGGGTGGAGAGCTGCATCAAACCATTCTGCAGACTTAAGACAACAACCACAACAACAACAACAACATGTTATACTGGATATGGTGCTGTAACTGGTTACTTATACTTGCCCTTGACCACAGTTGTATGCTCACCATTGATTGAATGGATGGATGTTTGCTTGTGATACCCATATAAATAAATTACTAGTGCCTCTACAGGCCATGAACAGGAGACAGATAATGCACTTCGGTGTTTCACACAGATGCCAAAAATGTGACATGGCTTTGGTAAAGGGCCTAGGATTTTTGGAGCAAGGAAGTGGAATCATTTCAGGAGTTGTAACACGGATTTTGAAGTGAATATCCTGTTCTACTTTGGATGTGATGGTAGTGTTAGAAAAGTGGAAATCATTATTTTTACAGTGGTTTGGGAGACTGTAGTTGGCCCAGGAGTGCCTTCATTGTGATGGATGGGAGATTTTCGTCACTGGATTTGTATCATACACCACAAGTGGCAAAGTTCTATGGAAGACACTTCAGACATTCATTGTGACTCATCCTATTATTTGTGCTCTTATCAAGATTTTCCATTCTACCTACTGCATATTAAGATGTTTCTTCTTGTTCTTTCTCCTTAGTATTTGTCCCGTCATTTTGGCCCATTGTTGTCACTTTTTATAACCTTGTGCCTGGTCAGGATGGAGGCACAAGATCTTCAGGTTTTCATTCAGGGTGTCGAGGCATTGTTGTCTAGATCATTGTACTAGCTGTTTTCCATTTACTTTCATACTAAAATCGGTCCTTGCCACTGTTGTTTCACCTGTTCTAAGGACATGCCCAAACCAACATAGGTCGTCTCCTCATTTCCCCGCCCACTTGCGCCTTCTGCCCTGCGACAGACAGACTCGCAGGGGGAACAGTTCTATTTCCGCTCCCATGGCAGGGAAAGCCACAAAAACTGACAGACGGGACGCTGCCTAACTGCCGAAACCATACAGGGTGCGCCCCCTGCCTCTCATTTCTCTACTCTTGTAGCTACTCCATATAACCTGTAAGCTTCATTGTTTATAAGCTGGTCATGCAGTTGTAATCCAGTTGTTCACCTGAGCATCTATGTTCCCATAACAGTGAGTCTTTGCTCCACTTATTTTGTTGAAGACCAGCAGTCAGTCACATATAGTGCAACTGGACTGATTCCAGAATGGTATCCTTTTCACTTCAGTCTATTTGGGATTTTCCTATCGCAGAGTACATCGGTCACAGAACGCCATATCTGCCGTGTGCTGCTCAGGCAGTTAGCAGAAATTATTGAGCCCAGGTGCTTGAAAGCGTGTGCTGTTGGCTGGTCAACACCATTTATTGTGATGGTAACAGTCATTTAAATCTGTGTTGAGGTATTGTGTTTTCTTTATGTTGAGCCATAGTCCTAATTCTGTAAGGCAATAATTCCAGTCATGGACTTGAAGTTTCAAATCAGTCGTACCTTCAAAAGCCAGTAACATGTCATCAGCACATAATAAACGTCCAAGGGGCAGTTTTCTGCAGCTGTATTGTGACTGTGTTAAATAAGAGCAGTGATAGAGCAGATCCCTGATGTACTCGTACAGAAATAGGCAAGTTATCAGATAGTCCATCAGTCCAAAAGTCCAGCCGTAGGGAAGACAAACGAAAGGCTCCATTTCATTGGCAGAACACTTAGAAAGTGCAGCATTTCTACTGCCGTTTGATTGTCAGGCCCTGTTAACTTTCTGTTTTTCATTTTTATGCAAACAACCTCATCCTTGGTGATTGGTGCTGTGGGTCCTTATACATAGTTAACACTGGAATAGGAGCATGTAGAAACTCCTCATTCCAAACTTCCTCAAATTATTTGCTTCATAGATCTGCTACTTTTTTCCTGTTGGTAATATGTCTGCCTTCCTCATCATTGATTACACAGATTTTTCAATGCCCACAGTGTGTTTTTGATGCTGTTTTCTTGTTAATAGATTTTCTCTCTCTGGTCAGTGTTTCAAGATTATTACAGACTTTTCTGAAAAAGACAGATTTTTGATGAAACTGACTTCTTTGCTGCATTCCTAGCTTCACAGTATTCACTCCAGTTTTTTGTTTGTGTTAGAAGCAAGGAACTGGTGATGTATCTGCTTCTTAAGGTACACAACTTTCTTCACCTCCTCAGTCCAGAGCTTTGTCTGGCAATCAATTTTATGTTGGCCTGGTTTTGTGGTGTCTAAATTTTCATGGGCTTCTGCCATAACACTTTCTTTCAGGGCAAGATTGATGGAAGAAATAATGCCTCTTTTCACTTCTTTGAGTCACCACCATTCAGTCTGAGCTGGTCCATTAAATTTTCTCTTTATTTGATTTGGAGGTATGATGCAGCTCTTGACAATAAATGTGTAAACATAAATTTATACATGTTATTTGGATTTTTCTGAGGTCTGCGACTGTATTATAAGCTTTTTTGGAATGATTAATGCTGCAGCAGTCACTATTTATAAATATTTTTATTGGCATGATGCGTTTCGGCAGCACGCTGCCATCATCGGGTGCATTTTTACAGTTACTGGTTACATTCTTGACGTGTTATGTTTTGTGTTGTGGATGCCTGTGAGGTTATGTTTGTACAGTTTTAACCTGGTTAAAACTGTACAAACATAACCTCACTGGCATCCACAACACAAAACATAACACGTCAAGAATGTAACCAGTAACTGTAAAAATGCACCCGATGATGGCAGTGTGCTGCCGAAACGCGTGGTGCCAATAAAAATATTTATAAATAGTGACTGCTGCAGCATTAATAATTCAAAAAAAAAAAAAAAAAAAAGGACTGTAGGAAGTCCAAAGGTGGGACATCCACTTCTTGAAGTAGGTGTTCATAATGACTACGCCATATGTTTCCTAGTTGCGTTTCCGTGATTATCAGCATGGCATCAATATCCTTCTGCCTTTGAGCTAACATGTCAGTTTAGATCGCCAGAGACTATGAGAGTATCTTCAGATGGCACTTTTAGAACCTTTTCATTAAGTATCATCCAGAAGTTGTCTTTCATCTTTTGCATGCAACCTGCCTGTGCAGCATAACATGAGAATATATTAATGTTCCTCTCATCTGTAGTCAAAACAACTTTCATAAAGCAATCATTAAATCATTCTGTTTTTGCTAAAGAATCCTGAATTCTCGTACTAACAATAATCCCAATTCCTTTAACTGATTTTGGGGTACCATTATAGATGATTTTAATATTTCCAATTCTCTTACTGATGTGTGGCTCTGTGTCTCCAGGACAAGAACTACTGTTAATCAGAAGCAGCACAATTAAAGAATAACTTTTTTGAAATGTAATAATTGTCTTCAATTGTGATGCTGCTGCTGTTGCTACTACTGCCGTAACATCTTAGGGCAAGCAAATTTTTAGATTACACATGTCCGAAAGTAGATGATACAGAACAGCAGTGGAGTACCATGAAGTTGAATGGGGTTGAAATATCTTTACAGCTGCACTTTTAAAGTTCTCAACAAAGTTACATGAGTGGTATCAAGAGTGTTGCTGCTTTGAATAATGTTTGAATTTAATTTAATTGTTTTAAATGGTGTGCAATGGTTCCACTCTGTATATTAGACCAGTAAATGCAGTCATGTTACACTACAATGAGGTCAGATTGCATTCAGTATGGTTGCAGCCAAAGGATCTCTGTAAAGAAATCCGATTCAGTTGTTAATAAAGGTCAAGAGCTGTTGGTAATTGCACTGTGAACAGTTGTTTTTTACTACAAAATGCACAGGAACTGTTGCCCCAAAGGAAAGGATGGGTTCATTAGTATCCTTTGTGCCACTCTCTGAGGCCTTTCTAAGTGAAATCTAAATGTCAGTCTGTCAGAAATCTTTTTCTCAACCACCAGTGTGAAAACTGCGCGATTTCAACTTTGGATGTTGCAGTTCTGACCACCATCGTAAAGGTGTCAAAATATAGAGTGCTTGTTAGCTTCGTATTGTATGACACGTCAGTGGTGGAATTGAGCAGAATTGTGATGAAATTTGGTGCCAGTGTATTATCATTAACTCACCATCAACCACATATGAACATCTGAGTCCTGCTCTTTTTCTTGCAGTTTCAACTCGCTACTGTTGGAAACACTGACAACCCTGAGGGTGACATTACAGGGTACCACACTTTTACCCCATTGCAGAGGAATTTTCAAACTTCTGCATTGTTATGGGAAACAGTTATTGGGGTCCAAATAAGTAATCCTATGTCTGTGTTATCTGTTTATTTGGTGATTCTTTTGTGAAACTAAAGCTGACTCAATGAGCTTGCAAATAGCTATATCTTTCTTGCAGAATATACGACAGTGATTTGTACATGATACAATTAACTCTTCTGAATATTTTATCCCAATAGTCTAACCTTAGATACTCCAGCTGCCTTATGCATATGATGAGTACATTAAGCTTCAGTCACAATATTTTGTAATTGCAGTAATATCACATGTCTGTAATCGTGTGAATTTTGTGAACAATGTCTGATATGCGTGCTGTAGGCAGTAAATGAAAAAAAAATTAAAATTAAAGAAGAAGATGTAAAACAAGTTTATTGTAAAACAATCATAAAGTTTCAAAGAGATATTTGGGTCTTTTTGAAAGAATAATGAACATCAAAATTGAATTCACAGTTCCACAAAGTTTAAGTTCTCAGGTTTGAACAAATTGAAGTCCAAATTGTAATTCACATAAAATTTCACAAGTACTTGAAGAAAGTTAGGTTCTGAATCAGGAACCAAAGCAAAACTACTGAATCACAACACTTGCAACTTTATGCAGACTGTCCAGAGTAAAGTTTAGTGAAGTGAAAAACAGCAAAAACTGAAGTTCATCAGACTGTTGACACTGAGAATTAGTTCACTGATTACCACCACATAAAACCTTGTCACTGTAGCTGCAACTGCAAAGTGTAATCTCATTTCACGGACTGGTATGACATGTGATTGACTTCAGTAGATATTTGTGAAGTAAAACAAAGATTGACCGAAATGTGCCCATCATAGCTCCTACACCTTGGATCCTCAGCTCTTTCTATCCCTCTTTCCTCCTTGCTGTAGCCCTCTCCCCACTAGATCACCATTACATGTAGCCAGTCCATGTGAAGGGGCTGTTATGTACCTTTTTGGTTGAACCCTTTGGAAACACAGGGATCACTCTACTGATACTTGAGCTGTTACCGTTTTGTGCAGGCCAAGGAGTAAATGCCCATCTTCCTGGGGTATCAGGACTCTTGGCAACAGCCATTGTGCCAGGTGACCTTTACTGTGACTCGGTGGTACCCGTAAGGAGAGCCCCTAGTCAGAGAGGTTGGACGTTGGTGGACATTTCACACATGAAATGTGCCCGTCTCTGAAGAAAGGAATACCTCTTTTAATGCAGCTACCTCCTCTTCCTGGCTACCCTTTGGGAGGAAGGCCAGGCTCGTCAACTTGGGATGAAACCCTTTCTGCGCTACCTGGTCTGTACCAGGACAGTCGGAGATACCATCGCAGCCAATGAGCCGTTGTTTTTTGTCAAACATATAGAGGACAAGTTTGGCAAAATTGACTGCACAAGTAAGGTGCACTTTGGTTCCCTGCTTATCCAAACTTTCTACCGCCCAATCTGCAGCTCTGTGAGCCTTGGACCATCTTGGTGATGTTCTGGTGTTCATCACCCCTTACCAGTCCTTAAATGTGGTTCAAGGAGTTATTTTTCATTGCGACCTCCTGCTTCAAACTGCTGAGGAACACGGGGCCAATCTGGAACGACGAGGTGACAGTTTTGTTCGCCGCATTCTGCTGTGCCCTAAGGCTAATCACATTAATACTGGCTTCTTTATGTCAGCCTTTGAGGGCGATACTCCTGCAGTGGTCAAGGTATTAATTTACCTATGTGGTATGAAGCCACACATCTTGCCCCCTTAAGATATTTTCGGTGTATGCGGTTTGCGCACAGGTATCGCTGTACAGCAGTCCCTCTATGTGGTGGATGCAGACACCCACTCCACAAGGGGAGCCCTTGTGTACCACCCCCTACGTGTGTCATTTAGCAAGAACACCATTCTTCATGCTCGTCAAATTGCCTGATGTACGAGAAAAAGAAGAAAATACAAATTATAAGTCACTTGATCACTTAACTTTCCCTGAAGACCAAAGAAAATTCTAGCCTTTGCATCCTGTGCATATGGTTTCCACTTTTGGCTTTATTTAATCCTTTACCCCTGCCCCTCTCCTGCAGGTCTCTTACCCCTTCTTCTTCCCAGCCAGAGAAGTGCTCCCCTTCTCTGGAACTTACTGCTAAACGTATCCTTGCTCAGCGTCCCTCCTCCCGGCATTCCACAGATTGGTCGTCTTGTCCCTCAAGCCGGACAATGGACACTCAGTCTGTGGTCATCACAACATGACCTCTGTTATAGTGACCATGTCCCACTGAATTTTTCCTTCTCCTCCTGCCTGACAAGGGACAGGCTACCCTGTTGGGTTTTTCATCATGCTAATTGACCTCTGTACACATACCAGGTTGTTTTCACATCCTCCCCATCAGGCTGTGCTGATGATATCGTCCATATGTCTGATGTGATTACTTGAGCTGCTAGCATTGCTGTCCCTCAGTCGACGGGCCCTTCTAGCCGCCGGCCAGTTCCAAGGTGGAGCACAACTATTGCCACATTCATTAGTGCTGTCTAGCCTTTCAACATCTTAAGTGCCACTTGTCCATTTCTGGTCTTACTAGTTTAAAACATTTTCACAGCAAAGCCTGTTACATAATCAAAATGAGCATTTTTCCTCTTCCTTGGGCTCTTCTGCTCCCTTGTCACAAGTGTGGGCAATGCTTTGCTACATTCAAGGTTCCCAGCAGCTGTTGTCAGCACCCAGCCTAGCTCTACTGGTTGGTGTCTGTACAGACCCGTCTGTACTCACAGAGCATATTGTGACGCACTTTGCAAAGTCATCAGTGACAGCAACTAGCCAGTAGTCTCAAGAAACAACAGACTGAAGCCTCCAACTTATGTTTTAGCTCTCACCAGGAGGAACCTTACTATGAATCCTTTACTGAATGCGAATTATTTCTGGCACTTTGCTCTTTCCATGATTCAGCAACTGTCCCTGACACCATATGTAAGTAATTGCTCCGACACCTCAATTCCCCACAACGACAATATCTTCTCCAGGTATTTAACAGTATTTTGCTCCAAGGGGTTTTTCCCTCTCTGTGGAGGGACAGTATTGTGGTTCCTTTCCTGAAGTCTAACAAGGATCCATCATTCCATAACAGTTGCTAGCCTATTAGCTTGACAAATGTTTCCTGTAAATTGCTTGGAAGGGTGGAATGATGGGTTCTCGAATCACAGGTACTTCTGTCACCTTACCAGTGTAGTTTGTAGGAGGGACACTATCTGTTTAGCCTGGAAATGGCAGTCAGACAGGCCTTTTCTCAACAGAAACATATCGTTGTAATCTTCTTCAATCTACATAAGGCGTACAACATTGCTTGACGTCGTCATATTTTATGTAACCTTCATGACTGGGGCCTACAACGCTACGTACCAATTTTAATTAGTCATCAAACTATAGTTCACTCTTATTCAGAAATATTCTTCATTACTCAGCACCTGGACATTGTGGCACAGCACCATTTCTTGGGCCTCATTTTTGATTAAAAACAACAACAACAACAACAACAACAACTTGACTTGGCTGCCCAATATTCACCTTCGAAGACTAGCTGCATGAGAGAAGTGTAATTAATGTCTTCTGTTTCCTTGCACGCTCATTGTGGCGTGCAGATGGTGCAACTCCATGTCTATCGGTCTCTGATTTTGTCATGATTGGATTATGGGTGCCAGGTTCATGCCTCGACATGAAACTATTAGACCAAATTCACCATTGTAGTGTACACTTGGCTACGGGTGCCTTCCAGATAGTTGATAGTCACTTTGCCAAAGCGAGAATATTACCTTTTCAAATTAGATGGCATCAATTTTTGGTGTCCTGTGCCTTTGCCATTCGACAATTTCCTGCTTATTCTATGTATCATGTTCTTTTCGCATGCAGTGGGTCTCGACCTCCTGATAACCACCCATGAGTGGTATTACCCATGAGATTGTGGCTCACCTCCCATTGCAGGGACTTCCACCTCCCTTCCCTTGACTCTACTCCTTGCTTTATACTGTGAGCAGTCCCTTGGATAGTGCCCAGGCCACAAATTGGGACTGATGCCTTCCAAAGACCAAAAACTTCAGTCGTTTCCATAATCTTCCAGCATTTGTTGCACCCAGTACTTGAAGAATTTGAGTGTGCCACCATCTTCTACACTGATGGGGTTGAAAACTGTCAATCATATGGAATATGCTTTTTTTTTTTTTTTTTTTTTTTTCCATCTCCAGTCAGTACGGAGTGTCATTCTCTGCCAAGAACAAGTGGCATGTTTACAGCAGAACTGATGCCCATTTGCAGAGCCCTTTATTTTATTAAACAGGTCACCCTGGACCATGTTTGAATCTGACTAACTCAATGATCAGTCTGCAGGCCATTGACCAATGTTACTCTTCCCTTTCTTTAGTCACTACTACTCACAGTGTACTTAAGAGACCTTAGTAATGCTGCCTGCTATGTTGCCTTTCTCTGCGTCCCCATTCTTGTGGGTATCCGAGGGACTGAACATTCTGACCATTTAACTAGAATGGCAGTTCCTTGCTTCCCATGACTATCCTGGATGCAGGTAAGATCTCTGCTCGTCCAAGATTGGAACAGCAACTGGCAGGCTACTGTCCCATCTAATAAATTCTGCACAATCAAGGAGACCTGTGCAGCATGGAGTTTTTCTTATCCACTGTCCTTTGTTGTCTCCACATCAGAAGTTCCAGGCTGGTAAATAGTTTTATCTTGTGCAATGAGCATCTCCTCCCCCCCCCCCCCCCCCCACATTGTGGTTGTGGAGCCCTACAATTGGTGATTCATAGTTTGGTGGATTGTCCCCTTCTTTTGGCTGTCCATTCCAAATATGGACTTCGAAACTCATTGCCTCTAATTTTGGCAGATGATCAACGAATGATTGATAAGGTCCTCAGTTATCTCTGTGAAGGCGGTTTTTATTCTCAGTTATAAGATTTTATCTATGACTCTCAGATAGGGTGGGCAGGTTTGTTGCCCTTTCCACTGCTCACTGGGTCTATTACAAAATAAAGAATTATGGGCAATTGTAAGAGTTAGACAAATAAACATCAGTATTAACATTTCAAGGTTTTCGAATGTGTGTAATGACACCCGCGAATGAATACTGCAATGCTGATCGTGTAACGGTCTCATTGAACTTGTTATGAACAATTTTATGGTGATAAATCAATAAGTAAGCTCTTTCGTTCTAATTATTTACATTTCAGCTTATGGAATATATCTGTCGATGCGTCTTGATGAGACCTATCATTTGATCCCTCACTCTTCATTTATCTTAAATATTACAAAAGTTGTAAATTATTAACTGATTGCATGTGTTTCTTACTTTATGGTGTAATAACTTTAGACATAATGGCCAATCCTTGGCGATACCTGGAAGTCATGTCGTCCCATTACTCTGTAATGTGGATTCTCGAGCATAGCTGTAACAATGGCCAGCTACCCCCCCCCCCCCCCCCCCTAGCTTGCTCCCTTCCCGCGCGCAATTTAAACTTGCATGCATTCCGTTCCCAATACACAGTTAATTCCACAGTGCCTTCATTTATGTGCTGTAGCACACACTACCTGTTATCATGCAAGCCTCAGTGTTACTCTTCACATAAATAAATACTGTTATCGTTATTTATGTAAAAGTTAGTGTAACAAGTGTAAATGTAGGTGTGGTCAGTACTTGTAGTGTGTGCTAACTATTTGAAATGTACAGGTATGTAGCTGTGGACTTCACTATAGAACATATATGTGTGGCACTAGTTTGGGGATACTGCCGTGTCATAATGAACAACCAAAGAGTCTTCTTGAAGTGACTGCTCTACAACAGAAACAATACTTGAATAAAGCTAAGTTCTGAATCAGAACCAAAGTTAAAGTGTGCCATCACAACACTTAGAATACCTTGAATAAAATGAATGATGAAAAATATTATCTAAATTGCAAGGCCTTCTTACAAACAGTCTTTGTTTGAGAAATATGTCCAGGCTGCTGCCTCAGGGTGTGGTGGTGGTGGTGGTGAAGTGTCCGGTATGTCGCATGGGGCACCATAGGTGTCACGTGGGTTGTCCACGGTCTCTGCTGCTGTGGCACCTTCATGTCTACCAGACGCAGTTGGCCTGCTCTCGTCACAGGATGAAGGGTGGGTAATGCATTGGCGTTGCTGAAGGAGGAGGTCCCATATGGAGGCTGGCAGTGTGACATGACCCGTTCATCCTGCAGGTGGACGGTTACCTGGTCCTTCAGCAGGATCCGAGCAGGTGCATGGGTGGGAGGGGTCTATTTAATTGGAAGCTCCAATGTTGCATGTGTTATCCTTTCCCTCCCCCTCCTTCCCCTCTCCCTCCTTCCTCTCTCCACCCAGGGACTGATGTGCCTTTTGCAGTTTGGTCCCCCTGTCCCCAACAACCCAAACATTCAGCAGCTGGCAGATTGGTGAAAACTGCTGGCCTCACACAAGGGGTGCAAGAAGAGCTGTCGATGTGCAGCATTGTTCCCAGAGTGGATGGAGGTTCTTTGGTTTGGAGCTGAGTAGAGGGTCTCAACCAAAGGCCATGTCGACTCTGTAACAATCGTGGCTGCAGATTTCTGGACCTGTGATATTGGGTTGGGAATTGTAGGGATCCTTGATACATCATGGGTGCACTACACAAAGGAAGTTGATATGCAGACAATGAAATCAGACCACATGCGGAAGGGCTCTTTGACTGCCAGAATATTAGCAGTAAATTTTCAGATCATTACAAGCAAAGTTCTCGAATTTACTGCATTGCAGGAAATTTGTTGTGCTAAATTAATCCTGAGAACTGGGGTTCACCGAATACCAATATAGGAAGCTCTGAAATATTTAGCAAAAAGTGAAAGGTATCTCGCGAAGTTAGATCAGGTACAATTGGAGGGGGTGTGTTTGTTACAACCGACAAAAGTATTGTTTGTACTGAGGTCAATGTTGAGAGTGACTATAAGTATATGGATGCACATAACATATATACACAAAACTGAGTTAATGGTTGAGTGTTTTTACCAGACTCTCTGGTTCCACTGTCACAGTACTAGAGTCGTACAAAGTAAGCTTACGTTCAGTAGCGCGAAGGTACACAGACCATGCATTATTTTTTAGTTTGGGATGACTTTAACCTGCTAAGTATGGGATGTCTGTAGTTTCACTACGGTGGGTACAGACAAGCTGCCTTGCGACACATTTTCTGAACACTGCTTTGAGCAGCTAAATCGTCTGCCCGCACACAATGGAAATATACATACAGGCCAGACCTTGTCAATGACGTCACTGTAGAGAGAAGGGTTAGTGGTGGTGATGTCATAATAGTGACAATGGTCACCAAAGTTAATAAATCAGTCAAGAAGGCTAAGAGAGTGTTTGTGCTAGGAAGAGCAGATAAGCAGTTGTTAGCGTCCCATTTGAGGAATAATTGACATCGTTTAGTTCCAGTATGGTGGACATAGAGGAATTATGAGCAAAATTTGAATGCATTGTAAATAAAGCACTGTAGAAATATGTGCTAACAAATTGGATTAAGGATGGGGAAGAATCACCATGCTTTAATAATAATATTTGAAAAATGCTGAGAAAGCAAAGTTGGTTGTACTCTCGGATCAAAAAAGGTCAAAATTAGGCAAAAGTTAGTAGTTTCATGTGTTCAATGGTCTCTATCCAGTCACTAGTTGATCTTTCTGAGGTGGTGATAGAAGACAGAAGAACAAAGGCCAGAGTTCTAAATTTAACATTAAGAAATTGATGCAGGAGTACCATGCAAACATACCTTCATTTGATGGTTGCACTACCCAAATGGAGGATATAATAATAGGCATAGCTGGTGTAGAGAAATAGCGTGGAGAGTTGAAAACAAATAAGTCACCAGGTCATGATGGGGTACCAATTCGGTTTTTGAAGAGTACTCTGAGGCATTGACCCCTTATTTATCTTGAATTTATCATGAATCTTTGATCCAGCACGAAGTTCCAAGCGACTGTAAAAAGGCTCAGTGACTCCTTTGTATAAGAAAGGCAAAAGAACAGCCCTACATAATAACAGACCAATATCATTAACATCAGTTTGCTGAAGAATATTTGAACATATTCTCAATTCTAATATAGCAAATTTGCTTGAGACAGGAAAGCTTCTGCCCATTCGTCAGCATGGCTTTAGAAAGCATCAATTGTGCGAAACTGGGCTTGCCCTTTTCTCATGACATCTTGTGAGAGTTGGAAGATGGGCAATAGGCAGAATGCATATTTCTTGATTTTCAGAAGGTGTTTGACATGATGCTGCACTACATACTGCAAACTAAGTTATGAGCATATGGAATAGGTACCGAAATAAGTGAGTGGCTCAAAGACTACTTAAGTAATAGAATCGAGTATGTTGTCCTCGATGATGAGTGTTAGTCAGAGACTATGGTATTGTCAGAGTGCCCCAGGGAAATGTGATAGGACCATTATCATCTTGTATCTATATAAATGATCTAACGGATTGAATTGAAATCTGTGGCTATTTGCTGATGATATGTTTTACAGGAAGGTGTCGTTATTGAATGATCTAACAGGCAGAGAGAATTGCAATCTGTGGCTGTTAGCTGATGATGCTATGTTTTACAGGAAGGTGTCATTACTGAATGACTGTACAGGATGACTTCGACCAAATTTGTAGTTTGTGTGGGAATGGCAGTTAGCTCAAAATGTAAGGTGATTCAGATGAGTAGGAGAAACAATCTCGTAATGTTCAAATACAGTATTAGTTGTGGGCTGCTTAACAGAGTCATGTCAAATATCTAGGCGTAACGCTGCACAGCAATATGAAATTGAATAACCATATAAGGACAGCTGTGGGGAAGGCAAATGGTCAACTTTGATTTATTGGGAGAATTTTGGGAAGATGTGATTTGTGTATAAAGGAGACCATGTATAAAATGCTTGAGTATTGATTAAGTGTTTGGAATCCCCACCAGATTGGTTTAAAGGAAGACATAGAAGCAATTCAGAGGCAGGCAGTTAGATTTGTTACTGGTAGGTTCGATCAATGCGGGAGTGTTACTGTGGTGTTTCAGAACTCAAATGTGAGTTGCTACAGGGAAGGTGACATTCTTTTTGAAAAATACTGTTGAGGAAATTTAGAGGGCCAGTATTTGAAGCAGAGTGCAGAATGATTCTACTGCTGCGAACATGCAGTTTGCATAAACACCACAAAGATAATGTCAGAGAGATTACGGTTCATATATATGCCTACATTCGTTTTTTCCTTGTTCTATATGGGAATGGAACAGGTAAGCAAGTAACTAGTAGTGGTACTAGTTACCATCTGCCACACACCTTTTGGGGGGGTGGGGGAGGTTGCCGAGTATGTATGTCTGGGAGAGTGCAAATAAAGACACAAGAAAATAAGTCAACTGGTTACCATCATGTGAAAGTGTTCAGAGTGGGGCCATGTGTAGCAGTGTCAGTGATGTTAGTGCCACCACAGTACTGCTGCAATTAAGAGAGCAATGCCGCATCATGGCAGCCAGTGACAAGTAAACTACCGAGTAATAACATGTTCAAGCACCATTGTGGTAAGTGAAAGTTACAATACTTTTGGCGACGAGTTTGTGACTTTATCAAGTGGTGGCTTGTTGAGTTTTCAGACATATAGTAGTTCAGCCCCTTTGTGAGCAGCAAGAATTCATAACTAAGGCCCTTCTCGAGCAGCAAAAAGCCCTCACGGCTGCCACCAACAGTTTGTCTGCAGTATTGTCTAATAGGGGATCTCGGCCCTCTCTGCCTCCTTTCCACCTTATGATGAAGGAGCCGAAGACTAGGATGCCTGTGAAAATCATCTTTGTCAACATTTCCATTCATCATGAACATTTGTGCAAGTCTTTATTTTTTATCTAGGCTTTCTCCACATCTGTACCAATTGCTGTGTCAGTTAGCCCCTCTGTGGGAACTGAGTCATTTTTTTTTCGCAGTAATGTGCTTGGTCATGTCTGCTTATTATCATAAACACATGTTATTGCAGTGCATGTCTAATTCTACTACTGTTGCAAACAACTACATCAGTCTTACAGAACCTGGGAGGCCAAACTACTTGTGCTTAGATGTAAATGTAATTTTGTTACAGACACTCATCGTGAGTCCCATGCAGATTCCATCATTCATAACACTATCATCATGTTGGCCCCTGATGAGGAAGTACTTCAACAAACTCTTCAGTTTGAAAATCCATGCCTGTCAGAAGTTTTGAGTATCACCCAGATCTTTGAAGTTTTGCATACAGCATGCGATCAGATAGAGGCGTGGTGCAATGTAGCAGCACTTGCCTCCATTAGTTTCCATGAAGGGGAGGAAGTGGCACCCATTTAAACTTTATCTCAGTGCCGAATAGTTCAGCAGCACATGAAACGACAGCAAAAACAGCCATCATCATCCTTTCCTTATCATCCAAGTGTTTTTTACATTGTGAGAGAGTCATGTGTCAGAAGTGTTGGGCAGTCTCTAAAGCAGTCAAGAAAAAAGAGGACACATTTCATCTGCTTTGTCAGTCTCAGCTGACTACTGTCGATACCCGTATGGACATTGTGTGTCACCAGTGCTGTCAAAATGAAACTAATCTTTATAGATGTGAAAGTGTTTAATATTGATTTATGTATGCAAGTGGGCACAGGTGCAGCAGTAACATTAGTTAATTCCAAAATTTATATGTGGATTTCTGATCTCCTGTGTTGTTTCCAGTAATTTGGTGCCTGTTGAGTTACAACAAACAGCTCATTTCCTTTGGAAGGCAATTTACAGCTCCTGTCATCTACGTAGCCTATCAGTGACTTTCCTGGTTGTGGTTGACGCAAGCACAGAAAATCTGTTCAGCATGGATGTGTTTAGTGCTTGGTTTCTCTATCTCCGACACTGTTCATCTCATTTCAACAATTAGAATGGCAGTGCTCTGATTTTTCCTCATTGTTTTCTGAACCTGTGGAGTGTGTTAGGAATTTTGAAGCACATGGGGATGAAGTTTCTGTAGCCAGTAGAACCACACCCTTCAAAAATGTAGTGTTTTCTTTTATGGGTCTAAGAGATCCTGTGTTTTTACCTGAATGAGGAGGCACACTGTTGATGGGCTTCCTACTACTGGTTCGCAGAGTGCTCCTGCTACAGCTGCCAATCCTGTTTTGCCTGAGGTAACTCACTACACTCAGCAGGGGTGGCATGATTGACCCTCTGACAGGACTTCTGACCCCCTTATGCAACTATTTTGCAATATCCATAAAGGAGGGTGTGTTTGGTTCTACAACTCTTGTCAGGTTCACTGGTTTATTTCCCCCACAAAGTCTTTGGCATGCAAGCATGTTTTTGGGCCTGGCATTGAATCGGACATCACTCATCGTGTGGCAGCATGTACATTGTGTGCCACTCATCAAGCAGCAACCTGTGTAACACTATTTACATGACCAGCTTCTTAACACTATGAGAATATGTTCATGTTGATTTCGCTGGCTCCTATCTCGGCATGTATTGTTAATGTTAGTCGATACTTACTCTAAATTTCCATATGCGGTACAGTGTCCACCAACCACTACAGAAGCAATTACTCTGGCTCAGTCCAAAATATTTTCCATAGGACTCCCACATAATCTTGTAATGGATAATGGTCCACAATTTGCCTCTCAATCTTTCAGTGAGTTTTGTACGTGTCAGAACATTTGTCATATGGTAGCTCCTCCCTTTCAGCCCCAATCAAGTGGTAAGGTGGAAAGATTGGTTTGAACATTGATAAGACCAGGTGAAGAAGTATATGATTCACTCACCTACAGATGAAGCCATCGCCCAATTCCTCAGTTCCTATTGCTTCACAGCAGTTGGGGACCACAGTGCAGTGGAAATGCTTCATGTCCATCAACTGCAAATGCTTTTACACCAAGGTCTCACATGCTAGGTCTGCCTTCTCAGTGGGTTCGGTATGGATCTAAGGTGTGGGCATGAGTAAACTTGTGCCACTCCAAATGGGTTCCAGCTACTGTTCAACATAATCGTGTTTGCTGTGTCTGTTTGTTAGAGACCAGTGAAGGCTTTCTCACACACGACTGCGACCAGTTACTCCCTCATGTCTCAGGCCAACCTCCTTGTTTGCCAGCTCAGTTCACCTCTCCTCCAGTTCTGAAGAGCAATACTACATCTCTGTGGATGTTACAGCCCACGGTATCCGGCACTTTTACAGGCATAGCAGAGCATCCATCTGTTGTGTCGCTGCCTGTGGCTTCTTCACCAGCAGAATCGGTACCTGCCTCTGGATCATCAGGGAATATCGTTGTTGGGTCATCAGACGGGGTCCCCCCTCGATGTAATCAGGGATCTGATGGTGTCCCAGCAGCCGTTCGTCTCCATGTCCACAGCACTTCTTACCCTAGTCACTAGTTCCACCCAGAGAGTACCTTGCTACACTGCAGTGGCAACTCCAAAGTGAGGCCCTGAATGCTGGGAAGTGTAGGCTAACGTTGCCTGGGCCAGGAGACTTGGTTAGAGTAAATTGATAAACTGTGCTTGTGCTCTGGTTTGAACACCTGATTCCCAGAATTATCCTCATATGTGATTGGCCCCCAGCAGGCTTCTGCATAACTAGAAAAAACAGTTAAGTCTGTTCACCCCAATTGTAACTGTGGATAGTTTTTGTGGTGGCTGCCAGAGACTTTATACACAACGAACCAGCATGCTATTGTTGTCTGAAGCTTTTACTAACACAAGAGGTAACAACAGAAGTGTTAAGCTTTTAGGTACTTGTGACTGTCATGGTAAATGATATCTGAAATAAGACCACCCATTTGGCTTTAAGTGTGTTGCATTCTTGCTGTTACTTGCAGGACACAGCAGTGTACTATTTTATTATTATATGAATAAAACTCAGATACTTGGTGATACTATGTGTGATTGTCAGTTCATATTAGTTTGCAGTATCATTGTGTTTAATGTTTTACATTTTCAGTAATAACTTTTGGTGTTGGTTACATTTAGTCTATTGACATTTAAAAATGAAATCTCTGATGTCAGAGGATAGCTTGGTGGGTATGCAGAAGGAAGAATGTTGTCCAGTGTCACTTGTTGCCCTCTGCTGGTGTTTGGGGGGGGGGGGGGGGGAAGCGGTGGTGGTTGTAGTGGTGCTGGGGATATCCACTACCTGGGTAATTGCTCGTCCCAGTGCTATCGTGTAGTTTGAAGGACCTGCACCTGTGAAAATGGCTGTGGTCTGGGGTGCATTACGGTTCACATGCCTGCTTGATTGGGCATGGTTGTGGTTGTTTTCCTTAGTATAAGTTAAAGTAGTTCATAAGTATAGGGTTCAATGATCCCAGCCCTGCACCTCTGCTCACATCAATGAGCTGTTACAGAGGTTTCTTGTCTATATATTATGTCTGTGATACTGCATAGATTTTATAACAGGCAATTTATATTTCAAATTATTTCATAATTACTTTACAAAAGAACAAGTTGTTGCATCTCTGTGTTTCAGTCATCTGGTTAAAAAAGTACTATGTTCTACAGTAGTAAGAGGTGACAAATGATTTGAAAGCTAGTCTAAACTAGGACATCTCCAGACCATTCGTATACACTGAGTCACACACACAAAATTTCTTTCACTTACCCTATTTCTCCATTCTTGCTTGTTATTTGACAAGTTTCTAAATATTCGTTTGTAAAAATTAAAAAAAAGAAATATGAATTCTAAATTTATGGCACTTAACTCTTGATCTACAGTCCAGCATCCTGGAACAATGTGGTGCTCTACCTCTAAGGACTTCAGTGATGACAGGAATTTAAGGTACAACCTTCCTTCCTTACTCCCTTCCCTACCAACTTGGCCCAGGATCTCTCTCTCTCTCTCTCTCTCTCTCTCTCTCTCTCTCTCTCTCTCTCTCTCTCTCTCTCTCTGTGTGTGTGTGTGTGTGTGTGTGTGTGTGTGCGCGCGCGCGCGCTTCCCCAGATCTCTCATCTATGTATGTATCTACCAGACTTTTTGAAAATATATCCACAACTTTCCATTTGCTCTCCAACAAAAAAGTTTAAGATTTTGTTTCTCTCTTCCACCCCCCCTCCAACTCCAGCCCCCACTTTCTCTTGTGTTTGTTGCATTACTGTAACATGGTGTTAAAATTATTTATGTTAGACAAATTTAATAAAGTTACACTTTAATTGTCTGGTTGCAAACAATACTTCAGTTGTTGTGATAATATGTGTTATCATTTTACAGGTGCAGATATGTACTATTTTGTAGCTGCATGTATAGTGACTGTACAGAGTGGTGCAGATATGCACTTCTTTAAAGTTGCATATATAAAAACTGTACAGAGAGAATAAAAAGGTAAAAATACTTGCACATACCTCAGTTATGTGACAGAGAATAGTAATATTTTATGTGTTGTTGAATCTAAACATATTGTTCTATGATCATGTATGTATACATTTTTAGCAAATTTTGTGATGGCTTGAATCATGTGCTATAGGAGCTCATAAAGTAGCTCACAAGTTTTATTGATTTACAGACTTTATAACTTTTAGCTGAACTGTCATTCCAGCATGGTTATATATTACAGCCATCATTTGTAATGTGATGTTTGTAGCGTTGGTTACCACCAAACAGTACCTTATTTGGAATACAATGAATTATGAAATATAAATTTTACAAATTTATGATATATATTATTATTTCTCTTTTTTACTGATTCAAATTGTGAATAATTTTTAATATTTAGTTTTTTTTCTATTTACGTAAATAAGTATTTTAGCTACAGTTTTTGAAAAACTGAATTGCTAAGACTGTGAAATTACATTGTGTTTTTTAACACAAGAGTAAAATACTTAGAATTTTTCATAAAAGTCATATGTAGGTGCTTTTATTGCTCTGTTAATTTGTGTTTTATTTTTCACAAAGAGTTATTTCTAACATAAAGTAAAGTGAAGAAAAGGAAAGAATAAGTAACAAGGAAACTCAAATTATTTATGTGCCCATTTAATTATGACTGTGATTCAACAGAAGGTTTCCTGCAAAGAAACTTCAACCTCTACTTTTCAAGAGTTGGTTAGTTGAATATAATTTAGTTCAGGGTAAAATATGTTATGCTTACTACTTTACATGACACGGACATTCTCTGTCTTTGCAGGCTTACCTCATTTCGATTTGAAGTATTCTGCTTGTCATTTTGTTGACTGCTTCCATCATGAATATTGTTCTAAATGCATAATTTAAGTATTACATTTCCATGGAAGTTTGTGTGGATGTGACATAGAGTCCTGCCTTATTTATGCTTTGTGTAATGATTGTAAAGCTAATGAAAGTAATAAAATGTTCATCTTTGATTGTAAGCCCATACCTGCATATGTCCACGTGACGTCTGAGTGAAAAATAAACAAATAAATTGCAGGCAAATGAAAAGAATTCGGTTATTTGATCTGGTATGAAACATAAGTTTTAGCAATTACAAATATTTCTGTATTTATGGCATCATTATTGTAGAGCAACATTTTCTAATTCTGTGGTACAAATCCAGTGTGCTTTATGGTTATACATGTCTTTTAGGAGTATTACTTTAATTCTCATATGCAAATATCTCCAGAATTTTGTTTCATACAAAATTGCCCTCTTTTATATTGTTCTATTTGGGGGGGGGGGGGGGGATATTGTCTACAAAAAAAGTGAAATGAAAGTTTTGAGTATTCCAGTAACCCTACTTACTTACACCTTTATTTGTTGGTGTTTTGTACCAGTTCATAGATGTATATAGGAATTATCTATGCAGAAGTGATGAGAGTACATGCACTGTCAGTGGATAATGTCAGTAGCTACTCGCATGTACCAAAGAATGAAATTTTTGTATATTAGTAAAATTTTCTTTCTCTTTCTATTTCTTGTGTGTGTGTGTGTGTGTGTGTGTGTGTGTGTGTGTGTGTCACGTATCTAATTGAGATGTTCCTAAACTTTATATTGTGTTTAAGTGGAACTGTATTCCAGCAGCAAAATACACAGAAAAGAGTAACTTAAATTTATGTATACATTTCAGATTTTGTTATTTCATGTCTGTATTTCAGTAATCTCTCATGGTTTACAGAAAGACAAAACTATTTCCCTTGCCATCTGTTTCTAACATTACTGTAATTAGTCAAAAAGAAAAGTAGCATAAAAGGCAGTGGTTCTTGACAGTAATCATTTCACTACAATAAATATGAACATACCTGAGGCAGTGTATTTGTAAAATTAATGACGGTGGTGTGCCTTTTCAGACATAGCATTCTGTCTCAAACACTGTTGAAATACAAGCAATGATAGTTGACGAAATACCTGTGTAATCTTATTGTGTGTTTTATATGTAACAGTTGTAATATGTGTCATCCATTGAAACAAAAAAATCTACCTACCAAGCACTAAAATAGTTTGTGTGTTCACATCTACATCCAAATTAATTTCAGTAACCTTGGAATCATTATATACATTGTAATACCATGCTTTTTTGTTATAGAACTGCAGTCACTGCCAGTGACCTAAGAACTGCAGTGCCTTGGTCTATAAAATTATGATTTTATAAAGAGAAAAATCTGTAATCATGGATTAAGACATTGAAATAATGAATATAACTTATTTACCCAAGTGTATGCCACACTTTTTTCCCCACCTTTGGGATAAGAAAAAATCAACTGCAGCTTAGAACTATAAGGAATGCAAACCAACTGGAAATTTTGAAGAATAGCACTAGCAGCTACCATACCAAACTTTTGCCATTGAATATATGCAGTGCTACACATGCTCTGCAGGCACATTGATGTATTCTGGTGCTGAAACATCTGCACTACTAAAACTACGAATGAAAAATTTAAATGATTTTTTTTTTCCAACCACTCACTATTATACATCGTTCAATAAAGAAAAATTAACTTCAGTATTGCAAATCTTTAGCAGCCTTTCAAACATATGTAGCTAAAAAAATAGATTTATTTACATAAATACCAACAATGCATAAGGATTTTAAGGAGTCTTAGGTGAGTTGGTAAGCTGTGAACATGTCATTGTTTCCCAATAGCTTCTACACTCCTCGCCATTAAAATTGCTACACCATGAAGATGACGTGCTACAGATGCGAAATTTAAGCGACAAGAAGAAGATGCTGTGATATGCAAATGTTTAGCATTTCAGAGCATTCACACAAGGTTGGCGCCGGTGGCGACACCTATAATGTGCTGACATGAGGAAAATTTCCAGTTGACTGGCGTTGCCTGGTGAAACATTGTTGTGATGCCTCGTATAAGGAGGATAAATGCGTACCATCACGTTTCCGACTTTGATAAAGGTCAGATTGTAGCCTATCGCGATTGCAGTTTATCGTATCACAACATTGCTGCTCATGTTGGTCAGGATCCAATGACTGTTAGCAGAATATGGAATCGGTGTGTTCAGGAGGGCAATACGAAACCTGGTGTTGGATCCCAACGGCCTCGTATCACTAGCAGTCGAGGTGACAGGTATCTTTATTCGCATGGCTGTAAAGGATCATGCAGTCACGTCTCAATCCCTGAGTTAACAGATGGGGACATTTGCAAGACAACAACCATTTGCACGAACAGTTTGACGATGTTTGCAGCAGCATGGACTATCAGCTCGGAGACCATGGTTACGGTTACCCTTGACACTGCATCACAGACAGGATGTAGGAGTGGCCAGTAGTGTGTGTCGTTGCGTACACCTATGCAACGACAAACCTGGCTGCACATATGGCAAAACATCATTTTTTCTGATGAATCCAGGTTTTGTTTACAACATCATAATGGTCGCATACCTGTTAGGTGACATCGCGGTAAACGCATGTCTTTGTCATCACCATACTGGCGTATCACCCGGCATGATGATATGGCGTGCCATTGGTTACAGGTCTCGGTCACCTCTTGTTTGCATCGACGGCACTTTGAACAGTGGCTGTTACATTTCAGATGTGTTACGACCCGTGGCTCTAACCTTCATTCGATCCCTGCGAACCCTACATTTCAGCAGGATAATGCATGACTGCATGTTGCAGGTCTAGTACTGGCCTTTCTGGATACTGATAATGTTCGACTGCTGCCCTGGCCAGCACATTCTCCAGATCTCTCACTAGTTGAAAAAGTGTGGTCAATGGTGGCCGAACAACTGGCTCATCACAATACTCCAGTCACTACTCTTGATGAACTGTAGTATCGTGTTGAAGCTACATGGGCATCTGTACCTGTACACGCCATTCAAGCTCTGTTTTGACTCAATGCCCAGGCGCATTAAGGCCGTTATTATGGCCAGAGGTGGTTGTTCTGGGTACTGATTTCTCAGAATCTGTGCACCCAAATTGCATGAAAATTTAATCACATGCCGGTTCTAGTATAATATATTTGTCCAATGAATACCCGTTTATCATCTGCATTTCTTCTTGGTGTAGCAATTTTAGTGGCCAGTAGTGTAATAGGGGTCTGATAACCCAGTAGTTTAGTCCCCTTGAAACACCCAACAACAACAACAACAACAACAACAAGTAGTGTAATAGGTAGTAACATAGCTTCAAAATACACTGTTTTGCATGTCGGAAATATTCTGATCTGATTTTTGTATTTAATGTGGCAATAACAGACGAGAAAAAATGTAATGAATTAATAGTGATGGTTGTTGTTAGCAATTGTCTGTTGTAGTTCTGTGTGATAATGGTGACTACAAACTGATCCACTTAAATTCACCTACACACGCATCTAGACCCCATGCTTTAATTAGAAAACACTAATTGTTTGAAACATTGATCATTTTACATGGAAATTGCTTTGCAGAGCAGTGTGCTGAACAAAAGTTATCTTGATGCATAACCAAAATCTCATATTTTAAAGCATTTTTCTTCAAAATGTGCCATCTGACTCTTGCTATGACATTCAATACATTAAACACACAGCTGACAGTTTTACACTCTTGCTTTTCAGAAATATTTGTATGTGTTTCTATGATTATTTCACAATTTTTGAGTTTCTGGTTAGGAAGTATGTAATAGCACATTGAAGTATGACAAAAACACAGATTTATTCACATACAAAAAGACTCCAGACTGATATTATTATTGGTTGTCTGTACCTGATTCATTATTGGCCATACATGCTTCCCATGATTAATTGTGCCATTAGCAAAATCAATCAGAAACTGCAGAAACACCTATGAAGTTCATTTTTATCAAAATAATATTGCCTAAGTTCGACTGCTAGGCTTACAACTGTAGCTGTATCTTCAGTCAATCTGTTTAATTTGTATCTTGTGTTAGAATGAACAAACAGTGTTTCAGGTTGAACTACAGTTTACAAATCCCCCCCCCCCCCCCTCGACTTTAGAGTTTACTTTACTTACTTCATAACCCACCTCCCTCCCCTTGAGTCCTATTATCAGGGTGTGGCTTAGATTTGGGTAAATACAATAGTTAACTTGGCTGATAATTACCAATTCAACACAAAGTCTGTATATGAGTAAATTTTTTAACAGAACTTTATTGGTAACTTTTAATGTAGTTCACACAGTGTGATTTAGACTGATAATAATAATAATTTCCCGTTGCTCACTGGCCTGGTGCAAGTCTTTCAATTGGACACCACTTTGATGACTTGCTTCTGCCTTGCCTACCCCAGTTATCCAACTGGGGAAAGGGGACCTACAGCTTAACATGGAATCCGAACCACGTGTCGTTTCTTTTATTTTAGTCCAAAAAAACTTTTTAGGGTTTCAGATTGCTTTGTTACTTGGAAGCCGTTTTTGTACATTTGCAATTAGGTGATTGCTTTTGCAAAGCAACATTCTTAGCAATTGGAACTTGATCCATAATGGATGTTACAGAAAAGGAAGGAAAATTGGGTGCTAACATTACATTGACATTGTGGTCGTTAGACATGAAGCACATGTTTAAATACATTTTTGATTGTATTGGTAAGGAAATCAGCCATGCCCTTTGAAGGGACCATACCAGCATTTACGTGGAGAGATTTAGGGAAATAACATAAAACTTAAATCAGCATGGCTGGAAGTGTAAAACAGTCTTCTTCCTGAGTGTGAGTCTAATGTGTCACCACTGCACTACCTTGCTCGTTCATAATGAATGTTGAAAGTTACTGTACAATGGGAGAAGAAAGATTACCTGGCTCGAATAAGTCAAACAACAGAGCATTGCACATGCCCAAGCTCATAAGCACGAGTGTTGGCAACTCCAGAGGTCTGTGCAGCTTCAGCTTGCTGTTTATATCATCAAATAGAAGCAGTACAATAGTTAAGATACAGTATATGTTGAGATTCATTGCACTTACCTCATTTATCATTTATTTTGGAAAAGGTTGACAGTTTATGAATGCAACAGGCGTGCTTTATAAGTTTTTAGAAGATTTAATTAAGATATAATTTAATAACAAAAAGTAACTGAAGCAAGAAATATTTGCACCGCAATAAAAAATAAGAAATAAAATAAAAAGTAAAGGCTTTGGTGGCGTCTTATCCGATGCACACCACTTAAAAAGGAAGGCCGACGCACTATCAATGAGCTACATATCCTATCTCATTAGCACAATGGTTGAATAGTTCTACCGTAGTTGAAGAACAAATATTAAATTGGAAACATCAGGTAATGGAAGGCACAGTCACTCATTCGTGTAAACCATGGGTAAGGGCTTAGAAAATTATACCTATCTGCTGATACATTTATCTTAGCTTAACACTATAGATTCACCATGTGGCAGTCAAAGTAATTACATATATATGAACCTATTTTCAACATTTTTACAATGGCTATCATTTATGTATGAAGTGGTTTGTTGTCGTAAATCTATGTGGAGTTCTACCTGCTCGAATAATGCTTTCCAAGATAAATGATATGTGAGTTAAGCTGCTATGAAACTCAACATATTCTGTATCCTATTATATTGCTTCAATTTGACGATGTAAACACCAAGATGAAGCTCCGAAGACCGCTTCGGAACTAGGGCATGACCAATGCTCTGTTCTTGAACTCTAATTTATTCGGGCCAGATAATCTTTTCGTCCTCCATTGTATATACATAATGGTTATCAAAGAACTAGGTGTATAGTTTATATGCAAGATCAAGATCCTCTCTTGTTATACTGAAGGTAATTAATAAGCAAAGGCTTTAGGAAAACAGAAGATACCACCAGATTTCTACGTGGATATCGTAATAACTTAAACAATGGTTATATGAGTGTCACCTCTTCTGTGGACATAGCCTATTACATGCTGAAAATGATTTGTGAGTGTAAGAAATAGATTTTCAGTGTCTGTTGTTTATTATGACACCACCTGCATTTATTACACTAGTGCTATTATTTTCATACATGAAATCTGAGTTATGACATTATTTTCATACATGAATTCTGAGTTATGATATTCTCTCGAACTTGGATAGGCGCCAGTAATGCAATATGAAATGTCTCTCTTACAATGTCTACCACTAGAGTTCTCTGATCATTTCTGTGATGTGTTTTCACTTGTTAAATGAACCTGTAATGAAGCATGCTGCTCTCCATTTTATCTTCTCTCTCTGTCTTCTATCAACCTTATCTACAGATCCCACATGTATGAACATTATTTAAGTGTCAGCTGAACAAGTGTTTTGTAACTTACTTTCTTTGGTAACAGACTTCAGGATTCTTCCAGTGAATTTCTGTCTGGCATCTGTCTTACCCATAATTAATGTTATATGGTCATTCTGTTTCAAATAGCTCCAAATGTCTACTCCCAAATATTTTATGGAAGAAACTATTTCCAGTATTTGTCCTGCTACTGCAGGTTTATATCTTTCTTTGTAAATGCAGAGGTTTAAATTTGTTTATGTTGAGGCTCAATTGCCATCCCTTACACCATTTGTTTATACACTGCAGATCCTATTGCATTTCACTAAACTTTCCAATGTTGCGTCTTTTCGATATACTACAGCATCATCCACAAATGGCATCACTGAACTTTCGATATTATCTTTGAAGTCATTTTTATATGTTGTTAAAAGTGACAGTCCTATAACTGTCCCCATCAGTGAATCTGATATTCCACTGAATGCCTTGTGGAAGTCCAGAAACTCAGCATCTACCTCAGAGCCTGTATCTACTGCCCTCAAAGGGCATGGCCGATTTCCTGCCCCATCCTTATCCAAACATCCAAGTGTAAGCTAATTATCCTGCTGCCAATGGGATGTTTAAGCTTCCTTCCTTCCTTCCTTCCTTCCTTCCTCCTTCCTTAAAAAAGATAGAGAGAGACTAAGTGAGGTGGTAATACACTGAACTCGCATTCAGGAGGATGGTGGTTCAAATCCACCTCCAGACATCCAGATTTAGGTTTTCCATTGTTGTTGTTTTAAGGGGACTAAACATCTAGGTCATCAGTCCCAAGTTTGCCATGATTCCCCTAAATCACTCCAGGCAGGATTCCTTGATGTCTCAGAATGTGTCCCACCAACCTATCCCTTCTCATAGTCAGGATATGCCAGAAACTCCTTTTCTCCCCAATTCTGTTGAGTATCTCCTCATTAGTTATGTGATCTATCCATCTAATCATCATCATTCGTCCGTAGCAACACAATTCAAAAGCTTCTATCATCTTTTTGTCTGAACTCTTTACTGTCCACGTTTCACTTCAGTACAATGCTACTCTCTGAACAAATGCTTTCAGAAATGACTCCCTAATATTTAAAGTAATATTGGATGTCAACAAATTTCACTTCTTCAGAAACCCTTTTCTTTCCATAGCCATTCTGCATTTTATATATTCTTTACTTTGGCCATCAGAAGTTATCTTGTTACCCAAATAACAAAACTCATCTACTACTTTTATTGTATTATTACCTAATATAATTTCTTCTGCAAAGCCTGACTTTCTTAGAGTACATTACATTTTACCCCTGCTTTGCTCTTGTTAATGTTCATGTTATAACCTCCTTTCAAGACACTGTCCATTCTGTTCAATTGCTCTTCCAGGTTCTCTGCTGTCTCTGACAGAATTACTATGTCATCAGTAAACTGCAAAGTTTTTGTTTCTTCTCCCTGAACTTTAATTCCTTCTCCAAATTTCTCCTCGCTTTCCTTCACAGCTTGCTCAATGTACAAATTGAATAACATTGGAGAAAGGATATAACCCTGTCTTACTCCTTTCCTAACCACTGTGGCCATTTCATGCCCTTCGACTCTAACAACTACTGTCTGTTTTTTGTAAGTAGAATATAACTCTTCACTCCCTATATTTTACTCTTGTTACCTTCAGAATTTGAAAGTGTATATTACAATCAACACTGTCAAATGTTTTCTCCAGATCTACAGATGCTAAAAACATGGGTTTCCCTTTCCTAAACCTCACATGTTCCTACATTTCTCTTAAAATCAAAACTGATCTTCCCAATATTAAACTAAGAGTTCTGTAATTTTCAAATTTATGTGCACTTGCTTTCTTAGGAATTGTAATTACTATATTCTTCTTGAAGTCTGAGCTCTGAGAGTACTTCCCGTGTCTCATACATCTTCCATACCAGGTGGAACAATTTCTTCATGACTGACTCTACCAACAATGTCAGGAGTTCAGAGGGAATATCATCTACTCCAGGGGCCTTAATCCAACTCAAATCTTTCAGTGCTCTATCAAATTCTTTTTGCATTATAGTAGCTCCTATCTCATCTTCATCTACTTCCTCTTCCATTTCTACAATACTGCCTTCAAGTTTATTTGCCTTGTATAGCCCCTCTATTTATTCCTTCCACCTTTCAGTTTTCCCTTCTTTACTTAGTACTGATTTCTCGTCTGCGCTATTGATATTCATGTTGCTACTTATCTTGCCTGAAAACGCCGCTTTTATTTTCCTGTTAGGTGGTATCTATCTTTCCCCTTGTTATACATTCTTCTGTGGTCTAGCCACTCCTATTTAGCCACTCTGCACTTCCTATCAACATCATTTTTCAGACGTCTGTACTCCCTTTTGCCTGCTTCACTTGCTGCATTTTTATATTTTCTTCTTTCATCAATTATTTTCAGTATCTCCTGTGTTATCCAGGGATTTCTATTAGGCCTTGTCCTTCTGCCTATATGATCCTCTGAGACCTTCACTACTCTCTCTCTGAGCTACCTATTCTTATCTTGCTCCCTCTGAAACTCTTCCTTAAGTTTTAATCTACAGTTCATGACCAATAAGTTATGGTCAGTCTTCATCTGCCCTTGTATATGTGTTACAGTTTAAAACGTGGTTCCTAAACCTTTGCCTTACCTTTATAAAGTCAATATGGTACCTCCCAATGTCTCCTGGTATCTTCTATGTATATAATGTTCTTTTATGATGATTAAACCAAGTGTTTGTGATTATTAAATTGTGCTCTGCACAACATTCTAACAGGTGATCTTCTGTTTCATTCCTTTTCCCCAGTCGTGAAACATTCCATGCTCGGATGTGCAGGTTGCCTGTTTTATTTTGCTTGATGACAACATCATCCTGAGTAGCCCCCTTCTTGAGATCGGAATGGGGGAATATTTTACCTCCAGAATATTTTACACAAGAAGACACCATCATATATTCATACAGTAGAGCTACATGTCCTCTGGAAAAATAACAACTATAGTTTCCCCTTGCTTTCAGTCGTTTGCAGTAGCTGCACGACAAAGCCACGTTAACTGATGTTACAAGGTCAGCTCACCAGACTGTTGCCACTGTTACCACTGAAAAGGTTGGTGCCCCTCTTCAGGAACCACATGTTTCTCTGGCCTATCCACAGATATTCTTCCACCATGTTTGCACCTACAGTACAGCTATTGTCGCTGAGGCATGCAAGCCACATACTTCAGCAATGTCTGTGGTTCATGATGGTGGAATATGACTGTTGAGTGAAATTATTACAGATATGAAATAATTTGGGCAAATGTCAATATTAAAAGTGGCTCAAACATGGTGATTGGGTGTTTTTATAGACCACCTTGTCCGGCAGCAGTTGGCGGAACATGTGAAAACACAGAAAATATTTCTGAAGTTTTTGATGGAGATTTCAACGTACTAGATATAGACTGGGAGACTCACATTTTCAAGATGGTGCTGGGGAAGAGACTATAGCGATATTGTTCTAACAAGCTACACCTTTGATTTCAAATGCTTGGAACTGCATGAAATCATACTTAGAATAACAACCAGTCATAAACAAAACAGTGATGTGTATGATTTACATGCAAAACACCACACTTCTCTGCTAGTGCCACTAGATGGCAGCATAGTGTAGCTGCATTAACCAGTGCTCCAGTTGTGTGACTGGTATAGCTGCAGAACATATTCACAACTGAGTTACTGTGTACAGTGCAGTGATATGAAGAGAATTAATCATATGCCTGTGGTCCAAATATTAGGGACCAAGTTGCTAGAGCTGAATGTGTAAATGACACAGGGTCAAGGATGTGGCGTTTATGGGTATATTATATAACATAATAGTTCAGAAATATAATGGTGGTGACACACAAATACACAAAGTTACGCTGGACAGATTTGAAGGACAGGAGGAACCTAAACTTGAGGTGGCTCTTCAAGTAGTATACAACAGTCATCTTCAGAGCAACAGGAAGACAAGTCACAGTGAGTACAAATGCATGCCACCCAAAAAGATAGCTTACAAGAGAACATTAATGAGGACTTTTACAATCATGGCATCAGTTCCTACAGCAAACTAATGACATACTATAAGTTCTTCAAAAGTAAATGAAATTGGACATTGATTCTGAATTATGTGTCTAGGAAATGGGGTGCAGGTGCTCGTTTCAAAGGAAACAGACTGTTACAATTACAAACTATAAAAGAGTATGAAATGTCTTAAGCATAAACTTTGTCCTACAGAGGAGAGAAAACTACAGGTAGTGTGTTGCAGTTTGTACATAGGTCTACCCACAGCTATACAATTGATGTGGCTTTATCAATGGCAGACAGACTAGTAAAGAAGTTTTACATTTGTTTTCATGAGGCACAAGTTGCTTACAGTCCATACGTTTTATAGAAAACAACCTGTCCACAAAACATTCATGTGGAGGCAAGCAAAAGTGAAAAAATGATGAAAGAACACATGAAACGTTTTCCAACTTTGGTCCTTGGCGAACATGTAACAAATGAAAAGAGATTCCTGGGCAGATCATACATATCGTACCCTTCTATTTGCAAGTTTTCCAAACAAAGATGTTACGCATCTGCAGTTTGAGGACTAATATAAGCACTTTCAGATGTGTGGTACTGCTGTATGTGTGTGTTGTGTGTTATCAAATGTACTTTAAGCAAGGAGTTTTTGGCACTGATGATTGAACACATAATGATATAATGACACCATTAAATTCCATATAACTTCCTTCCTAAGGTATTGATATCTTGTTACTTTGCTTCTCACTGTTAAAATGTTACTTAAGGTATAATGCAAAGTTTTGCATGGAAATGATTCACACCACTGTCCTGTTTATGATTGCATGCTATTCTAATCATGGTTCTGTGCGGTTCTGGAGGTCAAAGGTGTCCCTTGTAAGTGTTTAATCCGAAAATTACTTCAAGCACCAACTCGTGGAGATAATGTCTTAGAGCTGCTGATGATAAATAGACCCAAACTTTTTGATTCCTAGTAGAACAGGGAATCGACAATAATAAGGACTAAGATACATGTGAGAGTCTTTTACTCTCTGATAGTTTGGTACTCTCAGATACTACTCACAGAACATTTTAGAGTAGGGCCTAATTTTCACTATCTGTTACTGTCAAAGAGTTACTTGCAAATACTTTCTGCAAGTGTCTGAGAGTCTTGCGAGAGCAAATGTCAGAAGCATTTACACATAGCAGGGTGAGACAGTCTGTGGGAGCTGATAGAGCACTCTCCTAGAGATTTTAATTTGTAATTCTGTATGAAGGAATTGAATAGTATTGGACATCAGCTGCTCTTTCAATACTTATGGAGGCAAAGGAAATACATAAACACAACCACGTTCCTGTTGTATAAGTGGGTTAAGTGGTGCAATAGGTTTGGGATTATTTAAGAATCTTATTGCAGAGCTTTTGATGGAAGATCCACAACATTATGTAAGCTTCAACAGAGTGACAGTGATGGCTCATTACTGTTGCCAAAATTCCAGAGAAATACACTGTTAGCATTAATCTGTTAGGGTTGGAGACATCCTGCTTGTGACACCAATAAGAAGACCGCAATGGATATCATATTTCTGTAATTGAAGACCTCGGTAGTAAATAATAACCCTCAACTTTTGTATTTTTAATGTATTTGGTGGAAACAATCATATCTGACAGAATGTTTCATTTTCTTCAAGTATTACATGAATCTGCGGAGAGATGGAAAATATAAATATTAAAACCTGTAATAGAAACTATTTTTCAAACATACAAGTAATTATATTTCAGCACTTTATAAATGAGGGTTATCATTATTTTCCTCCAAGATCTTCAATTTATGCGTGTAAAGTTGAAATCTCAAATAGCAATTGAGGAAAGCCATTTGATGCTAAAAAATTCTCAGGAAAATAGACTTTGAAATTAATTAACACTAGAACGGCGGAGTTTCTGACATTCCTAAAACGGCGGAAAGGGGTCATTTTGACCCCCAAATAAAATATTTTCATATTAGACTTAAATAAGTGTTTTTTGTTTATCCACATCTTTTCTCTAGCATGGACAATAATTATTAAAAACCATAATTAATAATAATCAATAATTATTTATTCCAACAGCGAAATATCTTACAAATTTATTGTTGCTACTGCTAACAAGTTTCCTATTTGTTTAAACTTGTAGACACATTTAGTATACTTGGTCCATATTACTCTTTTACGTGGTCTACAAACACCTTTGTATCACTTTTCTCTCAAGTTACTGGAATCTGCTAGACGCACTTAGCACATATGATTTTTGTTTTATACGCACATTTTCCGCACATGGCTTTGTGGCACTTTACACAGTTTTCGCTGGTCTTGTTGCCTTTGCAGAGGCTGATTTGGCACTTCCTCCACTTTCTAGTTGATTTCGGTCCTATCCTCTTCCTTTGCCTGATGTTCTTACTCTTTCATTCCCTTGAGTACGTTAGCAAGATAAAGTATGAACTTCTTCCTTTCCATTTCCATGTTTGTTACTATGTTGTAAATGACCCATGCATTTGTTGCCGCCATGTCCAAGATGTTGTAAAAGACATGCATCGGCCATCTCCTACATAAAACCTTTGTAGTATATTTACGGGTCATTTGATCTACCACGTCCAATGCATACTTTGTTGCATTGTAGAATGTTACTATTTCAGGTTTCTTCTTTCCTTCTTTGCTTATTGCTATTTCGGAATGTAGTGTACTCAGAAGAATGACGTTTTTATTCTTCTTTCCTTGGTATACAGTCATGGTGCATTCTGGGGTGCCGCTATGGTGCAGGATGCTGGTGGAATGTATTTCAGCATTGCACTTCCTTACTGCATCAGGGATTTCACGGCGGGTCTTGTTCATTGTAACAACTAATGAAGTTTTCTTCTCTTTGAGTTTCTTAGCAAGTTGAAGAGATGTAAAGAAGCTGTCCCATCCCTAGCAACCATCTTTGTATACGCTGCGAACTGTGTCTGCTGTGATGAAAGATGTGATGACTGATATAGATCAGCACATGAATCCTCTTCCACTAATCGCTCCTCATTCACTATGTCTTCATCTTCACTTGTCTCAGGTACATAATCATCATCTTCGTCAGCGAAGTCCATTTCCGATTCAACTTCGGAATTCTCTAAGAGCTGTAACACTTCTTCATCAGAAAGTCCATGCTGACGATACATGTTCAAAATCGTTTTTCGAGGACAAAAACTATCACAAGAATGACATGATATATACTGGATATATATATGTGGCAGACTGGAAACGAACACATGCCAAGTTGCAACAACGACAGGTAACTACTCTGCAATACTGCTGACTGTTGCCACTACATTGTTGGATTACTTACATATATTCAGAAGGAAATTACATTGGGGTCAAATTGACCCCATCCGCCGTTCTAGGTATATCGATAGAAATGTCAAAGAAAAGATAAATACTTTTTAAATTCTAATACATCATCATAAAGAGGAGAAAAAGTTAGGAAAAGTCATTTGATTTCATTAGGAAAGTAAATAAACTGAAATGACAATGAATTAAAAAAGTATGGCAGGGGTCATTTTGACCCCTTCCGCCGTTCTAATGTTAAGAATATAATTACTAAAATCTCGGACAGTCGCCATGACTCATAGCTAGCGTTGAAATTTGATTATCATGAAATTGTAGGATTGACAGGCATCTTACCGGGCCTGTGGAGGGATTCTCATAACCTAAAAAACCATCATATGCACTCCACACATACTTGGGTACCCAAGTAGCCACTTCTTGCATGTAGTGCACATCTTGCTTATTCAGAGGGGTCCTACATTTTTCCACCTGATAGTAGAGGTTGGGAAATTTGAGTCCATGATCCGCTTTAAGCTTTTCACTCGATTCTAAACCAGAGCACTTGTGAATGGGTCTGGAAATGATGCAGCTCTGCATCTACCCCATGAGCTGCCTGATGGAATTGAGAATGACCACTGAAACTTTTTGCCAGGAGTCATCGGTGCTACATGAGCAACGATACACAGCTAGATGCAGCCTTCTCCACATCTCGGATAAGACTCCATCAGGCACACTGGCCTTCTTTCCACGCCATCCCACTACTAACCTAAGGTGCTCCATCACTGCCCTAACAATGGAGAGCCCAATTACTAGCAAACCCACCCTCTCACATCTTTGCATATGTCTTAGAAGGACCAGCCATTGCCGCAACAGGCGAAGCAGTCTGTACTGGCTCAGAGATATTATCAGCAGCAGGCCATTCCAGATATCCCAACATCCTGTGAACATAATGGTGTTGAAACAAAAGATGATACACAAAAGGCTGAGATACTTAGTGTCTTTGTGCAAAGCTGTTTAATGGAGAAAGATTGCATTACAATTCCTCCTCTAAACCATCACATAAATGACAAAATGGCAGATATTGAAATAAATGTCAGAGGGATGGAAAACCAGTTCAAATCGCTCAACAGAGGAAAGGCTTTAAACATAAGGAGAGGCATTGAATTAAAATTTATGCTGTGGCCAGGACACAATTTGATTTTACACAGAGTTTATGAAGGCACTTGCCGCCTTCTAGCAGTAGTGTACCGATGGTCTCCATATAAAATCTATCGTGGTTAAGGCACATGCCAGATTGAGACTCACTGGAAGAATCCTCAGGAAGTGTAGTCCGTCAACAAAGGAGATAGGATACAAAACTCCCGTTCATCCAGCACTTGAGTATTCCTCATCAGTGTGGGATCCGTACCAGGTAAGGGTAATAGAGCCAACGGAGAGCAGCAGGCATCATTATGGGCTTATTTCATGAGTGCAAAAGCATCACAAACACGATTTGGAAACTCAGGTGGCAGGAACTGCAACAGAGACGTACTGTAGAGCAATATGGGCTTCTGTCACAGTTTTGAACATATGTTTCATAAATAGTCAATCAGTATATTGCTTCCTCCTGTGTATGTCTCAAGAAGTGATCACAAGGATGAGAGAGATTAGGGTCCACAGATAGGCATACAGGCAATCATTTTTGCTGTGAACCTTATGCAACTACACTAAGAGCAAGAAACAAAGTTATGCCAAGTGCGCCCTGCCACACGCCTTGAGGTGGCTTCCGGAGTACGGATGTAGATGTAGAATCCCAATTCCAAAGAAAGCAGATGCAGACAGATGTTATAATTACAGATCCATCAGTTTAATAAGTCATGGTTACAAAATTGTAACATGAATTATTTACAGGAGAAATATTAGTTTAGGTTCAGGAGCCTTACGACTTATCTTAGAAGACTGGAGTAAGGAAAGGCAAACCTACTTTTCCAGCTTTTGTAGTTTTGGAGAAAGCTTTTGACAAAGTTGATTGGAATACATTCTTTCAAATTCAGAAGTAAGTAGGGATAAAATACAGCTAAAGAAATGTTATTTACAACTTGTACACAAAACAGATAGTAGTTATGTAGAGGAATGTCTTGAAAGGAGTGTATAAATTGAACATTAACAAGAGCAAAACAAGGGTGATGGGATGTAGTCTGAGGAAATCAGGCAATGCTGAAATAATTTGATTAGGCAACAAAACAATAAAGATTTTAGATGAATATTTTTTTTTTTTACTTGAGCAATAAAATAACATATGATGGTCACAGTCAGGGAATACAAAATACAGGATGGCAATGGGAAGAAAAGCATTTTTGAAAAAGATAAATTTGTTAACATTGAATAATAATTTGTTAGGAGTCTCTTCTGAAAGTGTTCATGTGAAATATTGCCTTGTACAGTAGTGAAACAAGGACAATAAATAGTTCAGATAGGAAGAGGATAAAGGCTTTTGAGATGTGGTGCTACACAAGGTTGCTGAAAATTAGGTGGGTAGATTGTATAACTAATAAGGGGCTACTGAAAAGAATTGGGGAGAAAAGAAATTTCTGGCATACTTTGACTAAAAGAAGAGGACACATGCTTAGATATCAAGGAATCCTGACTTTAGCATTGGAGGCCTCTGTGGAGTAAAAATTGCAGAGAGAGACAAAGAGACAAATACAGTATGCATGTTAAAGGAGATAGGGGTTGCCATTCTTATGAGATAATTAAGAGACTTGCTCAGGATAGGGTAGGGTGGCGAGCTAAACGCACAAACTGAATTTAAGAACTGATTACTAATAAAAATATAGAAAAGTAAAATTACATAACTTAGTGCTGTGTAGGTACGATTCACGTGGCAGCTATATGAAGACTGACTGGTTAATCACGTAAAGCATGAAAAGATACAGTGCATATTATTTTATTTACTATATATACGTGAGTCTAAGATGCCCCCTGAATATAAGACCATCAGCAGGCACACTGGGGTATAGAGTACCCCAGCCTTAGTTTTTTGATAGGGCAACACTGCCTTTTGTCAGCAATTACTTGCACACTAGGCATTCTACTGTTGTTGTCTCAGCTACCTATTGTTGTAATTGGTTTTACTGTGTAGATTTCTGAGTGTCTGTATTACTGAGAATGTGTTGTCAGAATGCTGCTGGTGTATAAAGTACCCCATGCGCCTGATGCTGAAATAAATACATATTTGTTATGTACACACAATTGTGCATTAGTTACTCATATCAGAAGAGTAATTTGAAATTCCGATTAGCTTGTTACTTATTCAGGTATATGACACTGGAAGAAATAGCCAGAATTCTGAAGGAGTTGTCTGATCATTAATTGTGCAGCAGTGACAATGAGCAGGAAGAGTACGTAATTAAGGAAAGTGAGTGTGGCAGTGACTCTAAACAAGATGTCCTGTCTGCTACTAAAGGTGACAGTGATTTGAGTGAAAATGTGGAGTTTTTTTGTAGGCAGAGATAACATCTCAATGTGGAGAAAAACTGAATGCGTCAAGCAGCATAAAGTTAGAAGTAAAAACATAGTGAAATTTCTGAATTTCATAAAATAATTGACAATTGTATGGTAGATAATATTGTCACTTGTACAGATTTCTATTTAGAAGAAAATGAAGCAATAAAGTACTCTTGTGTTAGGAATGCAAAGGTGACATTGCAAAGTGAAATACTGGCTGTACTGTGATGTTTGTATCTAATTGGACTAAAGAAAGGACACCACACTAATGCACTCAAGCTCTGGAACTCGGAAGTAACCGGACACGCGACCTGAAAGAAAAAAAATTGACAAACTAGCTGCCATTTGTCCTTTCTTGCAACCATTTGTGCTCAACTGCAAAAATTAATAAAACCTGGGACCCTGTGTGACTATTGATAAGAAATTTGAGGCTTTCTGTATGTGCTGCAGTTTCATTCAGTTCATTCCCAAAAAGCCTGGAAAATATGAAATACAGATCTTTGCTAGGTGTGATTGGAAAACATTTTAATTTAGAGGTGTACTTTGGTAAACAAGAGAATGATCCATATCAGACTTCAAAAAAGCCATGTGACATAGTGTTGTGCTTAATTCCTGACATTGAAGGAAGCAATAAAAACATCACATTTGATGATTAGTACACCAGTTACCATTTGGTGGCGTCTCTCCTAAAGAAATAACTCTCATGTGTCGGAATACTGAAGGAGGACAAAAGAGAAAAGCTGATTCTTCACCTTTTGGATTCCAAAAATATACCAAACACAAATATATCTGTGATACTGCTCTCAACAATATATGACCTACCAAAACTGGATGATAAAACAAGTCACCTTGAAATAATAATGAACTACAACATGACAAGAAGTGTTGATACCATGGACCAATTACATAATGCCTGCAATGTCTGGCTCTTAACAAGATGCTGGCCAACTTGCATCTTTTACTCTTTTATGAATGTAGCGGGAATGAGTGCACAAATTTTGTATTCCTCAAATAAAAAAAAAAAAAAAAATAAATAAATAAAAAATAAAAAAACCACGTTACACAATAAAAAATATTTTTGAATAATTTGACAGTGGCACTTCTGAAACTCCCATCTAATCAAAAGATCCAAAAGTGTGTCTGCCAGGTGATATTTCATCATTCTTCAAGTAAATATCGAGAACCTATGGAAAAGAAAGAGGTATCACCACCTTATGGCCGAACAAAAGATGTATCATCAACCATTATGAAAAAAGTGTTCTGTTTTTATTTTAATTTTTTAAGAAACATTTTAAAATTACTTATACTTGCAACAATTGTAACCAATAAGTCCTTTGTTCAATTGTATCATGTTGTATTTTGGTTTTCCATGAAGTGATAATAAAAGGAGAAATAAAATAAACAAAAATATATGGTGTAGCCTAATTTGTTTATTATTTATTTTCCATTTTTCCTTATTTCCTCTGTGTTGTTAAAATTTTCATTGCTGTCATCATCTGTGAACTCATAAATTCATATTTATCCATTGAGTCATGACTATTATTTGCATCTTTTACCGAGTTCTGTGATAACAATGCTGAATGGTAACAGTAGAATCACGAAGTTCTCTTTTTTGACAATACTGGAATCAGCAGAAATCGTACAACTTTGAATTAACACTCCAGCCAACTGTGAAAGTCATAAAATACCAGAAGTAAAATCAAAACTTTTCATATCATAACTGTTTTGCAATTTAGAGGGCAAGCCACATTATAAATATCTTAATTACAGGCCATTGATGATTTATTGAAATAATAAAATGAAATGAGTTTGGTGACAAAATACATATTTTCTTGTAGTTACAAAGATTTAAACAATGGCTTTGAGTTGCTTTCACACTCCCACTGGAAACGCAACTCTATCTACAATGATGATAAACATTTCTTGTAGTGTATGCACATTGTTTGCAATGCTATTTGTCATATCATGTTCTATGTTATGTCTAGAAATGAAGAAATTATCATGATGTGGTGCTGCATTATTAATACGTGAAGGTTTACACGAACAACATGAAATGTATTGTCATTGTTGGTGGACGAAAATATAATTGAGGACAACCAGTGGCAATAATTTGCTATTGGTACTGAAAATGAGACAACTATAGTTTCCATAGCTTCACTTACTCTACCAATTTTGAATTCCTGGCAAATGTGGTACCACATAAGTAATAAAGAAGACAAATTTCAAGAAACAAATTTAATTAAAGACTTCTTGTTTCCATTCTTTTATTTCTCTATAGGAGAACCCTGCATATTAATTTTACATTTCAAAGCAAGCTAGAAAAATAGTATCTGAAGTGTGATTTTGACATTTCCACACCAGTCAACAACATAAAATTGTATAGCAATAATGTAAACTTGGTGACAGAATTCATGAGTCCCCTTGCTTATTCGTTATGCTCAACTGCAAAGCTTTACTGTCTGCTGCCAAGCATAAACTGCTAAGAGACTCGATGCTGCCTATTACATATGTACCTAGTGTATCTGACACAGTACCTGAGAAGAAAACAGTTATTTTAGAGCATTGCAGAGAGTTGTAACAGCATACTCAGGTTTTTGTACAACATGAACAGTACTTTGCAAACAGATTTTAGAAACTGCTTTGCATTTTTTCCCCAGAATGTTTTACACTGTTCACGACCAACATATTGTTATAAGGAGTATTAAAAGCAGCAACAGCTGTTGGTGCTTTAAATAATACTTATATTATATGCAGCTGAAGCCCCATACATTTACAACATGGACACAATTAAACAAAGTTTCAATAAACAAGGACAGCAATAAGAATTGAAATGCCACCTGCTGGCTCTGTTGTGCTATAAAGGAGACAACCGTTTTGTGTCTGATACCTGGTATTATTCCTGAGAGTGAAGATCTTATTCTAATTGTTATCTTCACCAATTATAACACTTCCAGTTAATGTTGCAACTGAAATAAGAGTATAAATGTAACAAACATAAACTACCTGTGTTACCACCTATGACTTCCCCCTGTAGAAACAGTATTACTATAAAAAAAAAAAAATTACCGGGCATTGTGGATCACTCTTGAAACAAGAATTGTAATGGTATCCAAAGACAATTAAACCCTCAACTTGAAGGGTATAATAGTTTTTAATTTTATAAATAGCATGAACTTAGTGAGCACATAATAAAGAAACCAATATAGAGGGACCTAAAAAATGTTGCCAAAGGTGAAAAAAGTTGAAAGTGACAAATAAGAATCCTGAGATAGTGCAGGGATGGAACCTGCAACATTTCAAATCACAGTCTCTTTATGTTTTCTTCCTTTTTTTCTTGGGACTGTGTAGGCAGGAACTCAAGAAGCAGGAAGCATCAGGCTGGCAAAGACAAAGAGGGCAGGGATTGAATCCTCATGCCATGATGCCTCCCCCGTCTTGTCACTGAACTGCACCCTAACATTGTTCAGGTTACTTCTTGTTTATTTTTATTTATTTCATTTTTAAATATTGTTACTGTTTTTATTCTTTTTGTACCTTTATCTTTTTTGGGGGGAAAAGAAAAATAGTGCAATTACATCTTGCACAAAAGAATACAATAGGTGACTTGACATTTTGTTGTCAGGTAAGTATTTAACCAACACCCTGTCTAATGAATGTAAGGCTCAGCACATATGTAAAATTGTCCCTGTGATTAGGCAAATGCAAGGTATCCCAGTAAGCAGTGAGCATGTATTGTTGAAATGTCAGAAAATCGCACCACACCAGCAACAATGAAGTGCACATAATGAGCAATCAACCACATCCCAGAATTAGTCTTTGACTGTAGAAAGGAGGAGGAATCTGGTCACAAGAGGTTGTCGATGGAATAAGAGACAGCAGAAGTTTTGGTAACTATAGCTAGTTGATTTTGCAGCCAAAGCCAGTTCGTTTTATGACTACCACAGTAAACCTATGTGGGATCATGTCCAATAAAACCTCATCAGTTACTCATAGCTGTGTTACTAAGAGTCAGTTCGGTGAAGGAGTTTATTAGAAGGTATTAAGTTGTTAATCACTTTGTACCAAGAGGATGCTATTTCCATTGGGTGACTTAAGACACTTATTTTTTCTCATAAGACTTTCCTTTGAGTGTTTGGAGACAAGAATCCAATGGGGTTTATAGGAAGCAGCCTATCTCTGCCATCAAACAAAAAATGTGTTGTGACCATTTGTAGTGCATCCGAAACGTTCAGTGAATAGTCCTATATTTTACAAACCCCACTAGTGAGAATGTGGTGCCCATACATACACATTGAGTGCCATGTCAACAAATGTCACCTATTATGCAAAGCACTGCAGTGAAGCAGTGGTACACTCTGCAGCCGAGGTAACAGGGTCAGTGTGAGAACTCGTGGAGCGCAAAATAGAGGAACACGTCAACATCAAGTTTTGTTTCAAATTAGGATGTTAGTGCAAGTGTATGGTGTTGAGGAAATAAGTAAAAAGTGTGTGTTTGAGTGGTTTAAATGCCTTAGAGACAGAATGGAAGGTGTGAACGATGAGGAAAGTTCGGGTCTGTCCACAAACACAGTCCCAGACAACATTGGATGAATTCGATGGATGCTTGTGGATGATTGGTGGCTGTGATTGAGAATGATAGCAGATGAGTTGAAGATCAGCAACAGTTGCGGAGATCCAAGAACACATGACCTCAGTGCTTCAAATGATTCCACAAGAAGTGTTTTCTGACAGTTTCCAACAGCTGTACAACCAATGTCAGAAGTGTATTGTAGGCCAGTAAAGATATTTTGTTTGAACTCTTGTTTCCTATATTCCCTGAGACCATTCACCGAACTTTTCAGATGCATCTTGTACATAGTTTCCCAGATAGCTCACAGCAGTATAAAATTCTTGAATATGGATGCTCTCAAACGGATGTGACCTACATAAATAAGCAAATTGAGGCTTGCTGGCTGTACTAGAGTTAACAGCTTTGATGTGATTGTAGTCAGTTCATGGTTGACAATAACATAAGTCAGACATATAATGCCAATGTTTTGTGTATATCTGAAAGAGTTAAACCACCTTCCATGCATGACTTCTTTAGAATATCATAATGAAATTGAAATATTTGGCCTTTCCGTATAAACCTGCTTGACAGTTGCTGCAATTTTTTGGCTATCATTCTTGGAAGGGGAAAGATCTGCATAATTTAGTATGTCGCACTCAAGATATATGTGTCCCATATTTGGACTTTCTGCAATATGGTAACTGATTTCATTCATGTTCTAGTATGACACCATAAATTTTGTCTGTAACCAATTTCTAATTCAGGGTCACCCTCTTCTGTGGGCAACGGTCAACAATAATCTCCCAAGGATGTATGGCAGTCAACTAAACATGCCCAGGAAAGGACCATATCCTCATAACATCATAGGCTGAGTATAGTTTTCCTATTTTAATTACACACCTGAGTCATGACAATAACTGTCAATTATTTATTTTGACTATGGGATTTCTTCACATTGGCAAATTTTGTTCCAAGATTGTTAGCTCAGATAACAGAACAAAAACTCGCTGCAGTAACAGCTCAGGTGATAAACAGGGATATGTATAGAGGGGGCTGCTTCGTGGCACCCTTCGATTGAGTACAAATTGTGGTGTTGACCAAACCTTGACCATTACTGGTGCAGTAATTTCCAGGTACACATCTGAAAGACTAGATTGTGCGGGAGCAGTAAACCCTGCAAGAGATGATCGATCAAGATGTGCATGGCTGACATGGTGAAATGCCTTGGAAAAGTCCAAGATGGTCAAGGCACAATATACAGACTTTACAGCTACTACTGAGACTATGTCCCTGTATTCTGCCACTAAGGTCAGGTTTCCACAGCCAGGAAGGTGGCATTGGTATTTGCCAATCACATAACCAATCAGAAGAGACGATATGCTGCTCACAGCTTTTGCAACAGTTTTGTAACAAAAATTAAACAATCTGAGAGTACAGAATTCTGCCACTATTAGACGGCCACAATGCTTGTGTGCGAGAACAATTTACCCCTCCTTGAAGCTTGCAGAAACAGTACTACCTCGTAAAATCTCGTTCAGTATGGAAGTGAAAGTAGAATCTAATAGACCCCAAAAATGTAAATACAATTCTTTTATAAGGTCATCTTGACCACAGTATTTGTGGGAGGGAGAATGGGTGACAAAATAAAACTCTTCATTCTCCTGAAAATCAACCAAAAACTCAAGATTCTGTGCAGGCGTAAACGTTTGACCCAGAGGCAAAACTCTGACGTCAGTAAATGATTCCACAAAATGATCAACCAGTACAAGCAAGCCAGAAGGCGTGTTCGCTTTTAATTTTGCCAAAGCCGTCAGGTAGCTTTCGCATTTGTGTTGCTTTCTTCGTCCGCCCGCGTGAAAAACTGGGCGTCAACACCCAATCACTGGAGAGCTCTAACCCTCCGGCCAATGAGATGGACAGGCAGCAATGACAGATAGCTAAACCTATCGCCTACAAAAACGGCGCCATTCGGATTGCCTCCAGAGGAAGTCACCCAACCGTCCTTTCGAACATTCCACGCGCCCATTGTTTCCCAGCCTTTTGCTCTAAAAGGAAATTAAGGTCTTATCTAGCAAGCTTCTAGCCCAAATAGCCACAGATAAAATATCAAAGTGGAAAGGGGACACGAAATACCAGACAAGAGATGACTCCATTGCGCGCCAAAATCGAAATTCCACCGGATGCCAGGCAGTATATCACACTGAAAAAACATGGCCCGAGTCAGCCCCCGGCTGTAATTCCTGCAGACAAGGCAGGCTAATGGATACTTAGAAGATAATCTCCAAAGGCATACATTAAGAGGTACCGTGATGATAGGAACCCTACCGAATGCGGCCCACACTGCCCACTATCTAAAAGGAATGCGATAAATTATCGAGTCTTTTCTAGAGAGTGCAGCCACCTCAGGTAGTGAACCTATCGACAGATAGGTTCCGCCTCGCAAACTGCCCCCATAAACATGTCGCCAGCGACCAGCCTCCCTCGACAATGCCAGCCCAGCTCTGCCTTCCTCAGGCAGGGACAACGCCTAACAGCTAACGAATACAGTTCCCAAGAACAATGAGAAAATTGTCACCCAAGACACATACTGCAGATTCACCAAACAATATATTCTGAGGCACACCCTTATGACATGCAAGAATAAATAAAACATGACAGGACTAGCAAATTATTGCCACTACACACAGCACACATAAAGGCACTAGAAATAGAGAAAATAAATGAACAAATAGTTGACCACCCTACAACCTGCCCTGCGCTCCGACTTATATAACATGCTGGTGGTATTGCCGCGCATGCATCAAAGACACTGTGACAGAAGGACCACACCGCCCGGCAGCAGCGCCCTCGCCGGTGGAACTGCAAGGATCAGCTGTCTTCGATAGTGCCGCTGGCTGCAGTTATCGAAGTCTTCTGGCGCCTTCGTCTGGAACAAATCTCGGAGATGACAGGATTGCACGCGTTATTCAGATGGTGGCCGCTGCCACGGTTCATCAGATTTTCTGCAATGTGTGTTTCAACGGATTCTTTTATAATTGAGTCCCATAAGGATATTATTGTGGCCAAAATTGATGTTTCATCATACTCCATTGTGTGTCCATTAGAAATACAATGCTCCACACCTGCAGACTTGCTGGGCTGCAGTAGGCGAGTGCAACGTTGCTGTTTTGTAAAATGTCCTTCCACTGTGCTTGTTGTCTGTCCTATATAGGCCATAACACACTCGCAAGGTATTTTACAAATTCCGTCTTCTGTAGTAACAAATCATCCTTTACTGATCCCAGCAAGTTAGAAATCTTAGATGGTGGACTGAAAATCACTTTCACCTGGTAATTATTAAGTTTTCTTCCTATTTTGAAAGAGGCATTTCCAACGAATGGAAGGAAAGCTAGCGACTTAGATGGCGCATTTTCCTCTTTATCCACTTCCCGGTTCCTGGTTTTAGGTGAGAAGGCCCTGTTAATTTACTGAGTCAAGAATCCATTGTCTCTAAACATCGTCCTTAAATGTACAAGTTCTTTTGGTAGACTATCTGCATCCGACATGGTATGGGTCATGTGTACAAGGGTTTTAAACACACTCATTGTTTGTGATGAGTGATGGCAACTTGAGGAATGCAGATACAAATCAGTGTGCGTGGGCTTACGACAAACAGAATGTTCTACAGAGCCATCACCATGGCCCCCACAGAGGTGGGGCTGGGTGGACCCATGGGTCCAGGGCCTGGTGCTGAAGAGGGCCCCAGCTCACCTCTAAATCATCATCATCATCATCATTAGAGACTGATTATGCCTTTCAGTGTTCAGTCTGGAGCATAGTACCTCTAATAAAATTTCTCCATGATCCCCTATTCAATGCTAAAATTGATGCCTCGTCTGATGTTATACCTTTTACTTCAAAATCATTCTGCACCGAATCTAAGTACTTTCTTCTTGGTCTACGTCGACTCCTCTTACCCTCCGCTGCCGAGCTCATGAGTCTCTTAGGTAACCTTGCTTGTCCCATGCGTGTAACATGACCCCACCATCTCAGTCTGTTCGCTCTAACTGCTTTATCTATGGTGTTCATTCCCAGTTTTTCTTTGATTTCCTCATTATGGACACCCTCCTGCCATTGTTCCCATCTATTAGCACCTGCAATCATTCTTGCCACTCTCATATCTGTAACCTCTACCTTGTGAATAAGGTAACCTGTATCCACCCAACTTTCACTCCCATATAACAAAGTTGGTCGAAAGATAGAGCGGTGCACTGCTAACTTAGTCCTGACACTTACTTCCTTCTTGCAGAAGAGAGTAGATCTTAGCTGAGCACTCACTGCATTAGCTTTGCTGCACCTCGATTTCAGTTTTTTCACTATGTTGCGATCCTGTGAGAGAATACATCCCAGGTACTTGAAACTGTCTACCTGTTCTACTTTTGTTCCTCCTATTTGGCACTCAATCTGTTTAAATCTCTTTCCCACAGACATTACTTTCTTTTTGGAGATGCTGATCTTCATATCATAATCCTTGCACCTCTGATCGAGCTCTGAAATATTAGTTTGCAACCTTTCAATCGAATCGGCCATTACAACTAAGTCATCTGCATATGCGAGACTGCTTATTTTGTTTTGACCTATTTTAATCCCGCCCTGCCAGTCTGCTGTTTTTAACATATGATCCACGAATAGTATGAACAACAGTGGTGACGGGTTACAGCCTTGTCTTACCCCTGAAACTTCCCTGAACCATGAGCTTAATTTGCCATCTACTCTTAACTGCTGCCTGACAGTCTACGTAAAGACCTTTAATTGCCTGCAGACGTTTGCCTCTTATACCATAATCTTGTAGAACTTACAGTAATTTCCTCCTAGGAACACGGTCATAAGCCTTTTCTAGATTTATGAAACATAAATACAATTCCCTGTTCCACTCATAGCACTTTTCCATTATCTGCCGTAAGCTAAAGATCTGGTCCTGACAGCCTCTAAGAGGCCTAAACCCACACTGATTTTCGTCTAACTTTTCCTCAATTAATACTCGCACTCTCCTTTCAACAATACCTGTGAATATTTTGCCTACAACGCTAATTAAAGAGATACCTCGATAGTTGTTACAATCTTTTCTGTTTCCATGTTTGAAAATTGGCGTGATTACCGCTTTCGTCTAGTCAGACGGAACCTGTCCCGATTCCAACGCCTCAGTTATCCTGTCTAACAATTTGAGACCTGATATTCCACTGTATTTGACGAGTTCCGGCTTAATTTCATCCACCCCGGCCGCTTTATTGCACTGTAATCTACTGACCATTTTCTCCACTTCCTCAAATGAGATCATGTTTCCATCATCGTTCCTATCCCATTCTACCTGAAAATCTGATACATCATTGAACGTTCCACCTACATTGAGCAATTCTTCAAAATATTCCCTCCATCTGCTCAAGGCATCCACAGGATTGACTAGCAGCTTTCCTGACCTGTCCAAAACACTTGTTAATTCCTTCTCCCCTCGCTTTCGAAGATTGCTAATTACGCTCCAAAATGGTTTTCTCGTGGCTTGACCCAGAGTTTCTAACTTATTTCCAAAATCTTCCCATGATTTCTGCTTGGAGTCTGCAATTATCCGTTTGTCTTTGTTTCTTTCTTCAACATAACTTTCTTTGTCTGCCTGTTTTCTAGTATGGAGCCATTTTTGAAATGCCTTCTTTTTCTTTTTACAGGCTTCCAGTAGTGTGTCCTGTACCTTGACCATTCCTCTTCCAGTGACTGTAAATCATTACATTCAACTAACTGGTACCTTTCCAAGATCATTGTTATGTATTTGTGCCTAATTTCCTTGTTTTGAAGCTTCTCCAGCCTTATCCTTCTACACATGGACCTGACTTTCTGCTCTTTTGGCCTCACAAAACCAATTTCACTGCAGATTAAATAATGATCAGTATCATGAAAGAACCCCCTGAAAACACGTGTGTCTTTGACTGTCTTCCTGAATTCCTGGTCTGTTATTATATTGTCAATGCCAGATTTGCTTCCCCTTCCTTCCCAAGTATAGTGGTGAATGTCCTTATGCTTAAAGAAGGAGTTTGTGATAACTAAGCCCATACTGGAACAGAAATCCAAGAGCCGTTTTCCGTTCCTGTTGGCCTCCACATCCTCTCCAAACTTACCCATAACCTTCTGTTCGATTTCCTATCCTGGCGTTGAAATCACCCATGAGTAAAACACTATCCTTATCCTTCACTCTAACAACTACATCACTAAGTGCGTTGTAAAATCTGTGCATCTCATCTTGATCTGTCCCTTCACAGGGTGAATACACTGCCACAATCCTAATTTTCTTGCTGGAGATGGCCAAATCTATCCACATCAGTCGTTCATTTACATACCTTATTGCAATTATGCTGGGTTCGATAGCTTCCCTGATGTAAAATCCTACACTCCACTGTGCTCTTCCTACTTTGACTCCTGACAGGTAGACCTTGAATTCTCCGACTTCGTCCTCTTTCTCTCCCCTTACTCTGACGTCACTAACAGCTAAAACATCTAACGCCATCTTACTTGAAGCCTTCGCCAGGTCTACCTTCTTCCCAGTGTAATCTCCATTGATATTAATAGCTCCCCATCTCATTCCAGATCGTTTGCCAAGTCGTATTGGAGGAGTCCCTGGTCTGTCAATTAGAGGTGGGACTCCATCACCTCCAAAGGTCCGAGGCATTTTGCTCTGATTGTTGCCAGCATGATATTGAAGTACCTGGGAAGCAGGTTTCTAGCCTTATTTGTCTAGGGACCCACTGGGTTTTACCCAAATGGTTGAGGGACTAACCGGTGGATTTGGTAGTCTGCCGTCTGAGCAGAAAGGTGGCCACGACTCAGAATATGTCTGTGATGCCCAACCTTATTCTAAAGTAACTGGTATCCCAACTGTCAGGACCACTTACTTGGCCACTCATACGTTGCTCGTGATTCAAATTTTTGGTTACTGAAATTAAAAACAAACTAGCAAAATATGTTGAATATATTTCATTCAACGAAATTTTAGAAGATTCTACAGGCAATTGTGGTAGATATTTATGATAAACCGCTTACTTAAACGATTACTTCGATTGATGCTCTTAGTTATTGCCATTGGGTGGTATTGTATGCGTGCATTAACTAAGGTGACCAACCGTGCCGATTTTTTCGGTACAGTAACGATTTTTGTGTGTCTTTTTCGTAAATTTGTGAAAATTAATAGGTATCTTTCACGTATAAAAATACATCGAATGATTTTAACATGATGGGTCACAGGCAGTTTAATAAACTCCAGGCTGGTTTAAGGATTTCATAAGAACCGCGGCTGCTAGGGCACCAAGATTGAGGAGGGGGGGGGGCATCGAGACTGATGGTAGGGCGAGATTGACATGAATTGAACTGAATTGGTTTTATTCGCCTGTAAACAATTACAAAATTGTGTGATGCATCATCCACACATATATAGTTTAATTTTACAAACACATTTATATTTAGTCCCTTCCGAAACCCACCAACCCCCTCACATTTATATGAGTAGTTTACTATAAATGACAAATTGTATTCATTTGCATTTCACATTTACAGTGGAAGTTCAAAATTTGTCATTATAAAAAATTCATTTATATCATAAAATGCCTTTTCTTTTAACCAAGTTTCAATACTTCTTATAAATTTAACTTCAGGTAGTACCCTTATTTTGTAAGGAATATTATTAAAAAAATGCTCTACCTGCATGTAGAAGGTTTTTTTGGACCTTACTAAGATGGGTCCAGGGCACGAACAATAAGTTCTTATTTCTAGTGTTATATGAGTGCAGATCAGATCTGCTTTCATACAAATGAATGTTTTGTTTAATATAAGTCAATGATTTTAAAATGAATGAGCTAGGAACAGTATTTTGTGGTCTATGAAATAATGTCTGCAGGAAGTTCGATTATTTAATCCAAAAATACACCTAATGACTTTTTTCTGTCATATATAGATATCCTTGGCTCCAGCAGAATTTCCTCACAAAAGCACACCGTAATGAAGGTATGTGTGTGGAAGAAGGCATGGTAAGCCATAAGCATTAGGTCTTTACTGATACAGTCCTTAAGTTTCTAAGGAGATATAAGACTGCAGCCAACCCACTGGATAATTGTTAAGTGTGCAAATGTTCAAATGTTTGTAAAGCTTATGGGACTTAACTACGGGGTCATCAGTCCCTAAACTTACAAACTACTTATGAACTACTTACGAACTAAGACGACACAAATATCCATGCCCGAGGGGGGATTCGAACCCCCGACCGTAGTGGCCGTGCTGACCGTGACTGGAGCGCCTCAGTCACCTCGGCCACCGCGGCCGGCGTTAAGTGTGCACACTCCAACTTAATTTTCTATCTAAGTGGATATCTGACAATTTCACAGAGTTCTTACAATTGTTATCCTCATCATTAATGTTTCTTAGGGTGAAAAGGATATGTTTGGTTTTGTTTTCATTTACGTAAGCCTGTTTCTTGAAATCATAGTGCTGCCATATTCATCATAGAATTATTCATTTGTTCAGCCTCATTTATATAATTATGTTTAATGATAAAGGTGGTATCATCAGCATACATTATAGTTTTATGAGGTAATAAGTTGGGCAAATCATTAACATAAACTATAAACAGTAAAGGTCCCATGACAGATCCCTGTGTTACTCCAGTTTTAATTTAAAGAAAATTGGATTTGTTGGTTGAATTTACCACAAACATTTGACTTCTGTTTGTTAGATATGATTTCAGTAAGGCAAGTTATATTCCCGATATATCACATGTTTCAAGTTTTCTAATCAATATACTATGTGACACAGTATCAAATACTTTGGTAAGTCAACTAAAGTAACAGAGGTGTGCTGCCCGTTTTCAAATCCCTGACATGCTGATAAAAACAACATCTTGGACAGCTATAATAGTTGACATTCCACTTCTAAATCTGTACTGCTCGTTGTTAAGTAAGTTGTAACTGTCCAAAAATATCATTATCTTTTATTAAGGTTTCTATAATTTCAGATATTCTTGATACTATTGTTATAGGCTTAAAGTTTTGAGATTGATTTATGTCTCCTTTATTATGTATCGGCAGAATGATTGCTTGTTTCAGGCAGTCCAGAAGATTTCCTACACTGAACATCCTGTTAATAAGATATGTTAATGAAAAGCATATTATATCTACAATTTTCTTTATTATAAAGTTGGATAGTCCATTTATATCTTTAGTAGTATGGTAGTGCCGCTTTCAGCACAGTGAGAATCGCCCGTCGACGATAGCGTCATCGACGCCAGACGCTCGGGAAATTGCCGAACTGCGGATCAAAGGATGCCGCCATAGGATGATTGATAGGTCTTCCTGGAAGGACAGGATGATTGACAGTTTACATTTAAGTCCTTTTGATTCGCTACTTGTCCGACCGCTAATCAAGGATGATTGACAGGTTTCAAGTAAACAACACCTCCCTCGACCACACACCTCGCCGAGACGACGCACCCCTCCACCCCTCGGCGCCGCCGCCAGACAAGCAGCACCTCCGACAGGTCCAGACCTGTCGACCCCTCGACATGTCTGTACTTGCACCCTCTGCCACACACCTGGCCGGCACCGCGACCGCTCCTCGCTCGGCCGATTGCCGGACAACTGCAGCCGCCGCCGCCGCCACTGCCACTGCCACCGCCGACAGATGCTACCCCCTCCTCCACGCTCGCGACAACTTCTCAAAGAAAGCCGACTGCTTCTCAAGGGACACCGCCACCCCCGAGGACAATACCGTGACGATTGTCTTGACCGCATCGACATCTCTATACAACTCCGCCCCAGCCGGCCGATCCCTGCGCCTGGCGACCGCGCCCCACCAGGTGAGCAACCAATTAAATTGCATATTTATTATTAAGCGCGCCGCAGCGATCCGTACGCCAGATCTCGATTTATGTAACAACAATTTCCGCTGTGTAGTATTATTCTTGGAAAAAATAAAGCTACCATAGTGTTTTTGGATGTATTTTAACAAGAATTCGGTGTATTGCTAAAAAACAATTTAGAACAGAAATGCTTAGTTGGTCTCTTATACTACAGCTTGTAGTAGTAAAATATTAAAACTTGTATGCAAAATTTGCAAGTAAAAATTTACACTCCCATCTCTCTCCATGCTCTTCGCATAGACTACAGCCGACAGACGTGTTTAATAATAATAGTGCAGGTTACGGTAACAAACGCCACAAACTTACGCATCCATATTAACATATACTCTTTCAATATCCAAAAACAATTCTAACAAGAGCCAACTAACCAAAAGAAAAGAAAAGGTCCATTTCGGAACTCGACCGCAACCTTAGATCTATAAAAATGTATCTCTTCGTTTACACGATGCAGCAACAGCCATCGAACGGAATGTAATTTGTATACCGACCACTCTTTCGATAAAACAGTAATAACAACAACAGCAGCAGAAGACGACATATTGTTTATACAAAAATTCCAAATAACGAAAATCGGCAATGACATGTAACACAACGTATCTAAATATACATCTGCAAGCACTGTTAACAAGCGTCCAGAACGCAAAGCGCTCTCTCGGCAGGTTACATAAAAGAAACTTATGCTAAATGTTTAAACAAAAACACCTAAGTTACATCTCCAAATGATCAAAACCTTCTACGCAGACGCACCACTCTGACAAGGATAGCGCGCAGTGCATTTATTTAATGGAGCTGATCCATGCCGAAAGTTCCGAAATTTAACACACTCTCTCTCTTTAGCGATCTTGTCCTGTTACGTTTCCTTCTTAGATCGAGGTATAGATGCACCTTCCGAGAATTCGGGTACTTTAATTTTACCTCTTATTTCCCTGCTACAGCAGTACACATCCCATCTAAGGAATCTCTATGTCCTGTTACGATGCAAACTACATTTATCTGACACCGATATTCCAGCGCCCCAGAAGACATTTAGAAGGTTTTGATCATTTGGAGATGTAACTTAGGTGTTTTTGTTTAAACATTTAGCATAAGTTTCTTTTATGTAACCTGCCGAGAGAGCGCTTTGCGTTCTGGACGCTTGTTAACGGTGCTTGCAGATGTATATTTAGAGACGTTGTGTTACATGTCATTGCCGATTTTCGTTATTTGGAATTTTTGTATAAACAATATGTCGTCTTCTGCTGTTGTTGTTGTTGTTGTTGTTGTTGCTGTTTTATCGAAAGAGTGGTCGGTATACAAGTTACATTCCGTTCGATGGCTGTTGCTTGCATCATCTAAACGAAGAGATACATTTTTATAGATCTAAGGTTGCGGTCGAGTTCCGAAATGCACCTTTTCTTTTCTTTTGGTTAGTCCCGAAAGTTTGGCTCTGGTTAGTATAGTTTTTGTATATCGAAAGAGTATATGTTAAGATGGATACATAAGTTTGTGGCGTTTATTATCTAACCTGCGCTATTATTAAATACGCCTGTCGGCTGTTGTATTTGTAGTCTATGCGAAGAGCACGGAGAGAGATGGGATTGATTGCGCATTGATAAATTCTTACTTGCAAATTTTGCATGCGAGTTTAACGGTGCTTGTAGATGTTTATTTAGAGACGTTGTGCTAGATGTCATTGCCGATTTTCGTTATTTGGAATTTTGTATAAACAATATGCCGTCTTCTGCTGCTGCTGTTGTTGTCGAAAGAGTGGTTGGCATACAAGTTTCATTCCGTTCGGTGGCTGTTGCTTGCATCGTCTAAACGAAGAGATACATTTATAGATCTAAGGTTGCGGTCGAGTTCTGAAACGGACCATTTCTTTTCTTTTGGTAAGTTGGCTCTTGTTAGAATTGTTTTTGGATATCGAAAGAGTATATGATAAGATGGATATGTAAGTTTGTGGCGTTTGTTACCGTAACCTGCGCTATTATTAAACACGTCTGTCGGCTGTAGTCTATGTGAAGAGCATGGAGAGAGATGGGAGTGTAAATTTTTACTTGCAAATTTTGCATACGAATTTTAATATTTTACTACTACAAGCTGTAGTATAAGAGACCAACTAAGCATTTCTGTTCTAAATTGTTTTTTAGCATTACACCGAAATTCTTGTTAAAATACATCCAAAAACACTATGGTAGCTTTATTTTTTCCAAGAATAATAATACACGGCGGAAATTGTTGTTACATAAATCGAGATCTGGCGTATGGATCGATGCGTCCTGCTTAATAATAAATATGCAATTTAATGGCTGCTCACCTGGCAGGGCGCGGTCGCCAGGCGCAGGGATCGGCCGGCAGGGGCGGAGTTGTATAGAGATGTCGATGCGGTCAAGACAATCGTCGCGGTATTGTCCTCGCGGGTGGCGGTGTCCCTTGAGAAGCAGTCGGCTTTCTTTGAGAAGTTGTCGCGAGCGTGGAGGAGGGGGTAGCATCTGTCGGCGGTGGCGGTGGCAGTGGCGGCGGCGGCGGCCGCAGTTGTCCGGCAGTCGGCCGAGCGAGGAGCGGTCGCGGTGCCGGCCAGGTGTGTGGCAGAGGGTGCAAGTACAGACATGTCGAGGGGTCGACAGGTCTGGACCTGTCGGAGGTGCTGCTTGTCTGGCGGCGGCGCCGAGGGGTGGAGGGGTGCGTCGTCTCGGCGAGGTGTGTGGTCGAGGGAGGTGTTGTTTACTTGCAACCTGTCAATCATCCTTAAGTGCGTTATGGTGGCGTCCTTTGATTAGCGGTCGGACAAGTAGCGAATCAAAAGGACTTAAATGTAAACTGTCAATCATCCTGTCCTTCCAGGAAGACCTATCAATCATCCTATGGCGGAATCTTTTGATCCGCAGTTCGGCAATTTCCCGAGTGTCTGGCGTCGATGACACTATCGTCGACAGGCGATTCTCACTGTGCTGAGAGCGGCACTACCATACTACTAAAGATATAAATGGACTATCCAACTTTATAATAAAGAAAATTGTAGATATAATATGCTTTTCATTAACATATCTTATTAACAGGATGTTCAGTGTAGGAATTCTTCTGGACTGCCTGAAACAAGCAATCATTCTGCCGATACATAAAAAAGGAGACATAAATCAATCTCAAAACCTTAAGCCTATAACAATAGTATCAAGAATATCTGAAATTATAGAAACCTTAATAAAAGATAATGATATTTTTGGACAGTTACAACTTACTTAACAATGAGCAGTAGCGAATCAAAAGGACTTAAATGTAAACTGTCAATCATCCTGTCCTTCCAGGAAGACCTATCAATCATCCTGTGGCAGCATCCTTTGATCCGCGGTTCGGCAATTGGACGAGCGTCTGGTATCGATGACACTATCGTCAATGGGCGATTCTCACTGTGCTGAAAGCGGCACTACCATACTACTATCTTTAGTTCTAGAGTTACTCAGTTGTCTTACTACATCCTGTATATCCTTAGGAGAGGTTGTTCTCCACCTAAATTTAGGCAGGTGATGATTAGGTAACCTATTCTCATTGTCTACCAAGGTTGCTTTCATCAGACATACTTGATGCACTATATAAAATAGAATATAAAAAAATTATTCAGCTCATCTGCACTTAAGGAAATATGTGTTTTTTTGATCGGTTTGTCCTATTTCGGTTTTAACCATTTTTCAGGCAATTATACTTTAATTACTAGACTGAGAAATGTAGTTGTCATTGGCCTGTTTTTTTGCATACCTTTTATAATTTGTTGTAAGATTGTTTATACTCATTATTAATACAGGATGTATCATAATAATTTTTAATAGTGTCTTTAAATTATTCAAGTAGGGGAAGGGTGGATTTTGGGGGGGGGGGCAAAGGGGCATGTATCCGCCCCCCTCCAAGACAGCCTGACAAAAAAATAAAATAAAATGAGAGAGAGAGAGAGAGAGAGAGAGAGAGAGAGAGAGAGAGAGAGAGAGAGAGAGAGAAAGTAGGCGTGGGAGAGAGCGAGGGATAGAATCTCAGCATAGAACAATCAACTTTTACTTACAGGCAACATGTGACTGTGAGTTTAAAAAGGCCTAATCCCTGCTTCCTTTTTAATTGCTTCTTGCTCCTTTTTTGTCAGTAATTTACGGTAAAACTGAATAAAACTCGTTTATTGTTTTGTGATTGCTTGGGAGATAAATGAGAAATTGTGTACTTAATATTTACATGTAAATAAAGTTAAAGGATTTATTTATGTGAAAAAATCGTGAATTTCTAGGGCTGTGTTAAGGTTGGCGCTTTCAGGTGTTTTCCTAGATACTAAGAAATAGTACAGCCATGTATTATGAACAGTTTTATTTGAAGCTACACGTTTCGATTATGCAGTTATTGAAGCAAATTAGAAATTTCAATGGCATTTTTACACACATCAGATACAAAGGGTTTTCATGCTAGTAGAAAATCAGGTTCTGTATGACTGGACGAAAGCGGTAATCACACCAGTTTTCAAACATGGAAACAGAAAAGATTGTAACAACTATCGAGGTATCGCTTTAATTAGCGTTGTAGGCAAAATATTGCCAGGTATTGTTGAAAGGAGAGTGCGAATATTAGTTTAAGACAAGTTAGATGAAAATCAGTGTGGATTTAGGCCTCTTCGAAGCTGCCAGGGCCAGATATTTGGCTTACGGCAGATAATGGAGAAGTACTATGAGTGGAACAAGGAATTGTATTTATATTTCATAAATCTAGAAAAAGACTTATGACTGTGTCCCTAGGAGGAAGCTGTTGTCAGTTCTTCTAGATTATGGAATAGGAGGCAAACTTCTGCAGGCAATTAAAGGTCTTTATGTAGACCGTAAGGCAGCAGTTAGAGTAGACGGCAAATTAAGCTCATGGTTCAGGGTAGTTTCAGGGGTAAGACAAAGCTGTAACCTGTCACCACTGTTGTTCATACTATTCATGGATCATATGTTGAAAACAGTAGACTGGCAGGGTGGGATTAAAATCGGTGAAAACAAAATAAGGAGTCTCACATATGCGGATGACTTAGTTATAATGGCAGATTCCATTAAAAGGTTGCAAACTAATAGTTTAGAGCTCGATCAGAGGTGTAAGGGATATGATTTGAAGATCAACATCTCCAAAACGAAAGTAATGTCTGTGGGAAAGAGATTTAAACAGACTGAGTGCCGAATGGGAGGAACAAAGATAGAACAGGTGGGCAGTTTCAAGTATCGGTACCTAGGATGTATGTTCTCACAGGATGGCAACATAGTGAAAGAACTGGAAGTAAGGTGTAGCAAAGCTAATGCAGTGAGTGCTCAACTAAGCTCTACTCTATTGTGCAAGAAGGAAGAAAGTACTAAGACTTAGTTAGCAGTGTACTGCTCTATCTTTCGACCAGCTTTGTTATATGGAAGTGAAAGTTGGGTGGATACATGTTACCTTATTCATAAGATAGAGGTTATAGAAATGAAAGTAGCAAGAATGATTGCAGGTACTAATAGATGGGTACAATGGCAGGAGGATGTCCATAATGAGGAAATCAAAGAAAAACTGGGAATGAACACCATAGATGAAGCAGTTAGAGCAAAAGGCTGATATGGTGGGGTCATGTTACACACATGGGAAAAGCAAGGGTACCTGAGACTCATGAGCTCAGTAGCGGAGGGTGAGGAATCGAGGTAGACCAAGAAGAAAGTACTTGGATTCGGTGCAGAATGATTTTGAAGTAAAAGGTATAACATCAGACGAGGCATCAATGTTAGCATTGAACAAAGGATCATGGAGGAATTTTATTAGAGGTTACTATGCTCCAGACTGAACGGTGAAAGTCATAATCAGTCTCTAATGCTGATGATGCTGATGATGAGACAATCACGTGTAATTTTGTTGATCGAGAAAGCTTTCTTGAAAATTCATCACGTTTTGCCGTTCAGTGCATTGTCTGATAATGACACAGCTACGCCGAATACAGTACTAAGTCCACGCCACGGTTGACGATTCGTGCGCTGGCTGTTGGCAGCGGCAGGCGGGATGTACCATGGCCGCCGGGACGCAAGGAGCAGCGAGCGGGCCGCGGTGGAGTAGCCGAGCGGTCTAAAGCACCTCGCTGCGGAGCGCGCGGTTGCTCGCCGTGGAGGTTCGAGTCCACCCTGGGGCATGGGTGTGTGTGTTTGTCCGTAGGTTAGTTCACCTAGGTTTAAGTAGTTTGTACGCTACGGACTGATGACCGATAGATTTACAAACATTTGAACATTTGAGCAGCGAGCGGAAGGCAGCGTCGCTGTGTTGGAAATGTTACCCGTAACAATGTGTGCAGTAATGTTTCGTGTCTAGGGGCAGCGTAACGTTGACAGCGCTCCGAAATAAATGAATGTCATGCAACTAGTGCAGATGTTTTCTGCTCCTGGCATCACCAGGTAAAACCGTCCTCACTTGTCGAATTCAAATGTTTGTATAGTCTATGGGACATAACTACGGGGTCATCAGTCCCTAAACTTACAACTACTTATGAACTAGCTAATACTAAGGAGGCACAAACATCCATGCCCGAGGGGGGATTCGAACCCCCGACCGTAGTGGCCGTGCAGACCGTGACTGGAGCGCCTCAGTCCCCTCGTCCACCGCGGCCGGCAAAAGATTATCGGAAGTATGGAACTGTACATTTATCAAAAAGACACTCAAGCAGTCGCTCCCACGAGGGGTTCGAGTCGTCCGTCGGGAATGTGTGTATGTGTGTGTGTGTGTGTATGTGTGTGTGTGTGTGTGTTGTTCTCAGAATGAGTTATTTAAGTACTTTGTAAGACTGGGGAGGGGCCTTAGAAGTTTCGTTCCTTAAGATTACAAACATTTGAACAAGTATTTTATTTTGTGAAACATATGCCCAAGGTTTTTGTACAGTTACCATTAATTCATTTGGCACATTTAATGTCGTAATGTTGTGGGCATCACTGTGCAAAACTTATTTTTCGACCGCATTGTACAATTGTTTGAATTTTCAACTAGTCAATCTTATTCAATCTTGTAGTCCAGTTATTCGATAGTAGTAAATGTATGGAGAAACCAATGCCAATTTGGAATGGCTTCCTCTGTAGGGCCTATAGGGATTCGCATTTACCGGTGGCCGAATAAGGCTGTAGGAGGCCCGGGGCGGCGGCAGAACAAAATTAGGCCCCCGTCCAATTGGAAATACATGTATTACTATAAAAGAAGTAACTTTTGAGATTTGGAGGCCTCCCAGAACGAGAGGCCCCAGGAATTTTTTTCGAGGTATTTGGAGCCCCCCCCCCTAGATGAGACCCCCCCCCTTTTTGAATTCCCTGAGTTCAGCTATGAGCAACTGTTTCATCCTTAATGATGATAAAGGACGAAACAGATGTGCCCACAGCTGAACATGGGCATTCAGACTCTGTTCTTTTTTTCCTCATTTTTCTTTCATTTATTTTGTGGTAAACTTTGAAACTTTTGACTGTTTAAAAGCGCGCCTCGGTTGCACAGTGGTAGACGGCCAGACTACAAATCCAAAGGTCGCGGGTTCGATCCCCGCCAGGTCCTAGGATTTTTATCTGTCACTTTCCACTTCTTTCACCTCTGGCAGTGTTGCTCATGTGAAAAATACCGACTAGCACCGTGGTTCGGAACCCACGTTAAACTGTAGGTCCCCCTATAACTGGCTGGGTAAGTCAGTTCGAAGGTCGGAGGAAGGCAACGGCATACCACCTCCAAACAGGACTATGCCTAGTAAAGCACTGTGGTGTTCAAACCAATCTTCGGATTGTTGACTGCTTTACCTTTTTTTAATGTGGTTTAATAGCTATAATGTTTGTGTGTGTGTTTAAGGACAGTTTCACCCTCCTATGCCTTGTGCCCCCTCCAAAAAAAGAAAAAAAAATTCTGTATCCACCACTGAAGTAGGGTGTATGCCACTGAGTAGTTACATTCCTCGTTTTATCTACAGCTGTTTTAGGCCTAAGAGGGCAATGTAGATTAAAGGCAGTAGTTATAGTATTTAAGAAATTATCAAACGCATCACTTACTGACCCATTGTCCATGGCAATGGTATACCAGTCAGTACATTTAAGTTCTTGTATAAGATTAGTTACATTGCATGGATTGAGCTTTCTGTTTGTTCTGGGCTTCAGTGATAGAGTATGTTCCTTACTTTACACCATTAACTTTAAATAAAAGCCATCATGATCGGATATCATAGGTTTAAGAATCCTTAATACAACATTGTTTTTGGCAACATTTGTTATTACATTATCCAAGCATGCATTTTGCCTGCTGGGTTCGTAATTAAGACATGTAAAACGTAATAAACTATTATTTGAATTTTGTATCCTTACATCAGTATTTGTGTCTCCAAATATTAATATTTTATAATTATTATAACTAAGTAGATACATTAGCAAGTTATCTATGTGTTGAGCAATTTTTTGTATCAGTTTTTGGGACACAATTAATTTATACTACAACAGTCTTGATAGCAGGAAGAAGAATAGCAGCTATTTCAAATTCACCTTCATGGACCAAATGCTTGGTATTAATTGTTTTGATTGTATAAATGAGATCACTTTTGATGAGTATAGAGACTCCTCCATTTCCCATATTACATCTAAAGTATCCAGTTAAGTACTTATAACCCCTGGGAATGTACAGCATATTCTCATGTTCCTTGAGCCAAGGCTCATTAAGACACTAAATGTCACATTGCACTTCTTCTAACAACAACTCCATCTCACTAAGTTTGTTTCTCGTAGACTGGACATTTAAATGGAGGAAAGACCGATGTTCGTAGTTATTATCTTTTATCTGTTGACCACATTTAGGCCTATCACTGCTTGGGTTTGTTGTTCTTGGAGGCACGCATATTGTATTAGACCAAGACTTGTGGAGACAAGGCTTGGTCGTCATTGTAGGTTTTCCTGAATGTGGGGCAGTTATTCAAGGCTATGAATGGTCCCTGGGTTCAATTTATCACTAACAGTGTTTGCAATCAATGTACATAATGCTAATTTATAATTTAAGTGTTGACCATGTCCAGTAAAGTAATTCCTGATAAAATTAGCTACATCTATTAAAGTAACATTGTTCAAATGTTCACAAATCTGGTTGTATTTAATGTTTATTTTGCATACTTCGTTATTGACACATGAAGGGTCCAAAATCAAATGTTTGTATAGCTTATGGGACTTAACTACGGGGTCATCAGTCCCTAAACTTAGAAACTACTTATGAACTAACTAATACTAAGGACGGCACAAATATCCATGCCCGAGGGGGGATTCGAAGCCCCGACCGTAGTGGCCGTGCAGACCGTGACTGGAGCGCCTCAGTCCCCTCGGCCACCGCGGCCGGCATGAAGATCCCATAAGGTCAAAACGATGTGGTCAGTTTATTTGCATTTGTATGGCAGATGCTTGATAATGTACTCTTACGGGTAGAGATTGCATCAGACGCCTGGTTTTTACTAACGTCATTAGATCCAACCATAACAACAACAAAGTCTTTCATTAACAAATTACTGAAATCATTTTTCCACTACATTACTTAGTGTAGCACCAAGTTGCGTAAGTAAGTCTACTTGGAACTGAGAAGAATCGGCCATGACAGCATTCAGTATATTAGTCATACCACATCCATGGGAATCGGTAAGAATCTTTATTTAATATTTGTTTACATGCTTCTTACTTACATTACCAGTTACGTATTGTCTTGAATTCATTTTCTGCAATTCCTGTACTACGTTATTACTGGAGTTATCCCACACGTTTTCTATTTATCTTCTGTTTAGTTTCTTGACGTTAGAAGCACTAATTTTGCTAGCACTACATGTTCACAATGTGCTGATCTGGGAGCAACTTCAGTATTTACACAAAGATGTTGTTTACCATTTTGATCGCCATCATTAGACAGAATGGCGAATTGGTTCTCCTGTAGTGATATCGAGGAGGAAATGGCGATTTTCTGATCATTCTGCAATGTTCTACCTCGACACAGCTGCGTAGACCAGACAGAAATGCTGGTAGGAGTTACTAAATTTTCTGCTTGCGTAAATAGAAAATCACGAGTACCAGACTGAGACTTCTTTATTTCATATTTCTCATAGAGTGGTTTTAATTCATTCTGCAAGGCCCTAATAGTTGAAATAAGGGAAACATTTTCTTTTTTGATGTTGTTTAATGCCCTTCTCTCGTTCATAAATGGTCGAAGTTTTTTATTTACAGTCTACATAGTTCCATGCCGTCACTTCTAACTGACGGGTCAATCTTTGCACAACGAAAATGAAATTTTTGATTACACTGAACACGTACTAAGTCACTCTTAACAGTTCTACTACACTTTTTGCCCGTTTTCCACTTCGAAACATTATTTTTAGTAGCCTCTAACTTCAAAACATCCGCACTTAGCCGCGGCGGAATGGCCGAGTGCATTGGGCGCTATGCTACGATGCACGAGGCCGCTCCAAATGTTCAAATATTTGTAGCACTTATGGGACTTAACTACGGGGTCATCAGTCCCTAAGCTTACAAACTAGTTATGAACTAGCTAAGACTAAGGACGGCACAAATATCCATGTCCGAGAGGGAATTCGAACCCCCGAACGTAGTAGCCGTGCAGACCGTGACTGGAGCGCCTCAGTCCCCTCGGCCACCGCGGCCGGCGAGGCCGCTCCCCGTCGGGGGGTTCGAATCCCCCTTCGGGCGTGGATGTTTGTGCCGTCTTTAGTATAAGCTAGTTCATAAGTAGTTTGTAAGTTTAGGGACTGATGACCCCGCAGTTAAGTCCCATAATCTTTGCAAGCGGCCGAGTGCATTGAGGCGCTATGCTACGATGCGCGAAGCCGTTCCCCGTCGGGGGTTCGAATTCCCCCTCGGGCATGGATGTTTTTGCCGTCTTTAGTATAAACTAGTTCATAAGTAGTTTGTAAGTTTACGGACTGATGACCCCGCAGTTAAGTCCCTTAAGCTTGACAAACATTTGACATCCGCACTTGACGCCATCTTGCACCGTCATTCCACGAAACTGATTTATACCAAGTAAATTAACAAAAGAGGGATCTGATCCGCCGTGGTACTCAAAACAGATTAGGTCACTCTCGTAAAAGCAACGAAAAAGCATGCCAAATTTAAACAGACACAGAATACTCAAGACTGGCAGTATTTTACAGAAACTCGAAATTTAGCTCGAACTTCGGTTCGAGAAGCTTATAACAAATTCCACAATGAAACCCTCTCACGTAATTTGTTAGAGAATCCTAAGAAATTCTGGTCGTATGTAAAGTATACTTAGCGGTAAAATCAATACCTTCACTACGCGATAGTAACGGTGATGCTACTGACGACAGTACTGCTAAAGCAGAATTGCTTAACACATCCTTCCGAAATTCCTTCACGAAAGAAGACGAAGCAAATACTCCAGAAGTCGTATCAAGAACAGCAGCGTAATTTAGAAGTTGATTCCCGTCCCCTGGTATATTCAAAATATTCAAATGTTTGTAAAGCTTCAGGGACTTAACTGTGGGTTCATCAGTCCCTAAACTTACAAACAACTTATGAACTAACTTATACTAAAGACGACACAAACAACCATGCCCGAGGGGGGATTCGAACCTCCGACGCGGGCGGCCGCGCGATCCGCAACGTGGCGCTCCAGACTGCTCGGCGAGTCCCGCGCGGCCCTGGTGTATTATAACAACTTAAATCACTTGATACAAGTAAGACTCCCGGTCCCGATTGTATAACAATTAGTTTCCTTCCAGAGTATGCTGATGCAATAGCCTCATACCTAGTTATTTACAACCGCTTGCTCAGCGAACGTTCCGTACCCAAAGACTGGAAAGTTGCACAGGTTACGCCAATATTCAAGAAAGGCATTAGGAGTGAGCCGCAAAATTACAGGCCTATATCACTGACGTCGGTTTGCAGCAGAATTTTAGAACATATACTTTCCTCAAATATTATGAACTACCTCGAAGAGAACGACTGATTGACTCATAGTCAACAGGGATTCAGATTTGATTAGATTAGATTAATACTTGTTCCATAGATCATATATACGACATTTAGTAATGATGTGGAACGTGTCAGTCTAGTATATGTTGTCTACACTTGACAATCAATATTTACGGATTTTTTATTACATTATTTTTATTATTATTATTTTTTTTTTTTTTCTTATTTATTTTTTAAGTTTTATCTAAAAATTCATCTACATTGTAGAAGGAGTTACCATTCAGAAATTCCTTTAATTTCTTTTTAAATACTAGTTGGCTATCTGTCAGACTTTTGATGCTACTTGGTAAGTGACCAAAGCCTTTTGTGGCAGCATAATTCACCCCTTTCTGAGTTAGATTTAACCTTGTATAGTGAATATCATCCTTTCTCCTAGTGTTGTAGCTATGCACGCTGCTATTACTTTTGAATTGGCTCGGATTGTTAATAACAAATTTCATGAGTGAATATATGTATTGTGAAGCTACAGTGAAGATCCCTAAATAAATGTCTGCAGGATGCTCTTGGATGGGCTCCAGCAATTATTCTGATTACACGCTTTTGTGCAATGAATACTTTTTTACTCAATGTTGAATTGCCCCAGAATATGATCCCATATGAAAGCAATGAATGAAAATAGGCGTAGTAAGCTAATTTACTGAGATTTATATCACCAAATTTTGCAATGACTCTGATAGCATAAGTAGCTGAACTCAGACGTTTCAGGAGATCTTCAATATGTTTCTTCCAATTCAGTCCCTCGTCAATGCAAACACCTAAAATTTTTGAATATTCTACCTTAGCTACAGATTTATGTTCAAAGTCTAAATTTGTTAATGGTGTCATGCCATTTACTGTATGAAACTGTATACTGGGTTTTATCAAAGTTTAATGAGAGTCCATTTGTAGAGAACCACTTAATAACTTCCTGAAGGATATCATTTACAATTTCATCAGTTAATTCCTGTTTGTCAGGTGTGATAGCTATACTTGTATCATCAGCAAAAAGTAATATCTTAGCATCTTCGTGAATGTAGAATGGCAAGTCATTAATATATATTAAGAACAGCAAGGGACCCAAGACCGAACCTTGTGGGACCCCATTTTTATAACTCCCCAGTTAAAGAAATTAATTGTTTCATCTATATCATGTGAACTGCTTATTTCAACTTTCTGCACTCTTCCGGTCAAGTATGATTTAAACAATTTGTGCACTGTCCCACTCATACCACAATACTTAAGCTTATCTAGGAGAATCCCATGAGTTACACAATCAAAAGCCTTTGAGAGATCACAAAAAATCCCAACTGGTGATGTCCGGATATTCAAAGCATTTAATATTTCATAACTGAACGTATATATAGCATTTTCAGAAGGAAAGCTTTTTTGAAAACCAAACTGACATTTTGTTAGAACTTTATTTTTACTAATATGTGAAGCAACTCGAGAATACATAACTTTTTCAAAAATTTTTGATGCAAAGGTTTAACGATAGCATATTTCAGTCTATCCGAGAAAATACCCTGCTTTAAAGAGCTGTTACAAATATAACTAAGAATCCAACTTATCTCCTGGGAACAAGTTTTTAATAAGCTGCTGGAAATTCCATCAACTCCATATGACCGTTTACTCTTGAGAGAGTTTATTATTTTCCTAATTTCTGAAGGAGAGGTGGGTGGAATTTCGATTGTATCAAATTGTATGGGTATGGCCTCTTCCATTAATTGCCTTGCTCCTTCTAATGAACATTTACATCCTATTTTCTCTACAACATTTAAAAAGTAATCATTAAAAATGTTTTCAACTTCTGACTTTTTGTTAATAAAGTTTTTATTTGTTTTGATGGTAATACCCTCTTCCTCTGCTCTTGGTTGCCCTGTCTCCCTTTTAATAATATTCCAAATTGTTTTAATTTTATTATCAGAGGAGCTAAACTCAAACATGATGCACATGCTTCCTGATTTTTTAAAAACTTTCCTTAATGTAGCACAGTAGTTTTTATAATATATTATTGTTTCTGGATTATTACTCTTTCTTGCAGACAGATATAGTTCCCTTTTTCGGTTACAAGATATTTTTATTCCTTTAGGAAGCCATGGTTTTTTCATGGTTTCTTACAATTAAATTATTGGAGAAACAGTTATCAAATATCCTAACAAATGTATCGTGAAATAAGTTATATTTTAAATTAACATCATGTTCCTTATAAACCTCGACCCAGTCTAACTGCTGTAGACTTTATTTGAAATTTTTAGTTGTTAAGGCATTAATCGAGCGCACAATTCTGGAGGACTGTCTCGAATTACTGAACGGAGCTATGTTATATACTGTTACTAGCTGTGCACCATGATCAGAAAGACCATTCTCAGCGGGACAAGCATTTATGTTGTTAAACTTATCTTGGTCTATAAAAAAGTTATCTATCAATTTACTGCTGTCCTTTACTACCCGAGTTGGAAAATCAATAACAGATGTCAGATTGAATGAGCCAAGTAAGACTTCCAGGTCTTTCCTCCTATTACACTCTTTCAGTGAATCGACATTGAAATCACCACAAATAATAATTTGCTTCCTCCTAACTGACAGATAGCACAACAAGGCATCCAAGTTTTCCAGAAATAACTGAAAGTTTCCTGAAGGGGATCTACATACTGTTACAATTATAAGATAATCATCATTGACTTTAAGCTGGCAGGCACATGCTTCAATATGCTGCTCTACACAAAACTTTTTTGTTTCTAAATTCAGAAAGTATCATTCTTGTGAAATACAGGTAGCTCTTTACTCATATGATGTGATGAGTGCTATCGACAAGGGATGTGAAATAGATTCCGTGTTTCTAGATTTCCGGAAGGCTTTCGATACTACTTCACAAGCATCTTCTAATGAAACTGCGTGCTCATGGAATATCGCCACAGTTGTGTGATTGGAGTAGTGATTTCCTATCAGAAAGGACACAGCACGTTGTAATTGACGGAAAGTCATAGAGTAAAACAGAAGTGATATCTAGCGTTCCCCAGGGAACGCTTATAGGGCCCCTACTGTTCCTCATTTTTATAAGGCAGAAAATCTGAGTAGCTCCCTTAGAGTATTCGCGGATGATGCTGCCACTTATCGGTTAGTGAAGTCACAAGAAGATCAAAAGCAACTGCAAAATGATTTGGATAAGATATCAGCATGGTGCAAAAAATGGCAATTGACCCTTAATAATGTGAAGTGTTAAGACATCCACATGACCACTAAAAGAAACCCATTATACTTCATTTACACGATAAATCAGTCATAACCACAGGCCGTAAATTCAACTAAATATCTAGGAGTAACAACTTAAATTGGAAAGAACACACAGAAAATATTATAGGGAAAGCGAATCAAAGACTACGTTTCGTTGGCAGAACACTTAGAAGATGCAACCGTTCTATTAAACAAACTGACTACTTCACACTTATGCGTCATATTTTGGAGTATTATTGCACATTGTGGGATTCCCACCAAGTGGGACTGACATACGATTTAGAGAAAGTTCAGAGAATAGCAGCTCTTTTTGTATTATCGTGATATTGGAGGGGGGGGGGGGAGAGTGTAACGGAAATGATGAACGAGTTGGGGTGGAAATCATTAAAAGAAGCGTTATTCGTTGTGACGAGACCTATTTCGGAAATTTCTTTCACCAACTTTCTCTCCCGAATGCGAATAAATTTTGTTAGCACCCACCTACGTAGGAAGACATGATCATCAAAATAAAATAAAAGAAATCAGATCGAAAACAGAAAGATTTAGGTGTTCCTTTTTTCCGCGAGCTGTTAGAGAATGGAACTGTAGAGAAACATCATAAAAGCGGTTCGATGAACCCTCTGCCACAGTGGCGTAACTACGGGGGGGGGGATGAGGCGGATAGGACCCCTCCCCAGAACCCAAAGAAGGAAAAAAAAGGAAAGAAAGAAAGAAATTGTTTAACAGCAATCTGGTAAAGGTAAAGATTGGAAACTCGGGGTGTTTTACCATAAGCTTTCATTGGATGGGAGTGAATTAATCTTCAACGGGAGTGGTAGATGGTAGTCTGTCTGGAAACTGACTAAAATTTAGCTCGTCAAGCAGATCTATCCCCCCCCCCCCCCCCCCCCCAAAAGCCAAGTCTTAGTTACGCCACTGCTCTGCCATGCACTTCAGTGTGACTTGCAGAGTATCCATGTAGATGTAGACGTAGATGAGAATACCACGGCAGTAATTTTATAAGTTATCCAGCAACAATACAGATTTATATTTCTCTCCTATAACGCTAGACTGGTTGTGACGTCTATTTCGAGATAAACGGATAACATTAGTTGACATGTCTTAGCTATTGCAAAATCTGTGGTAATCTGTTTTCTGTCAACTGTAAGTATTCTTTTTATACATTGTAAAATCGGAACATGCTTCTCTGCTGCTGAATTTGCTACTTAAAATATTATATAGACTTTATGAGTCCCGACATATTTTTCGAGGATCATATATATTACAACAACGTAGTTATACATCGTAACATCATGTAGGGAATAGGGGACTTTGTCAAATATGCAAACTATTTTGACAGATGTAATGAAGACATTTCTGAAGGATTTGGTAAAATATTTAGTAATTTTCCGTAAAAGACACAACGCCGCGGTGGAGTGGCCGAGCGTTCTAAGGCGCCATGCTGCGGAGCGCGCGGTTGCTCAATGCCGAGGTTCGAGTCCTTTCTGGGGCATGTGTAGGTGTGTGTGTGTGTGTGTGTGTGTGTGTGTGTGTGTGTGTTGTCCTTAGTGTAAGTTAGTTTAAGTAGTTTGTAAGTCTATGGACTGATGACCATAGCAGTTTGGTCCAACAGGTTTACAAACATTTGAACAGACACAAATAAAATCAGTTCATAAATGTTAGAAACTCCTAATAAATTGTTAGATTACAAACTTAAATACGTAGTATTTTTGTTCCACAATATTTGTATTTGCTTGTTATCAGCAGCTTTCGGCTTCTTAGGCCATCGTCAGATAAATTAGTACTAACCAGATAGTCCACACGTAACATTGAGGTTACATATACAAAGATGGTTTTTCAAAGATATGTGAACCTGCAAATTTCTTATGTCTGTGAATTTATACTACAGAACAAGCGTACTAAAAAACAAATGGATTTTAAATGAACACATCTTAGGCTACGATAGTATTACAATATTAAAACTATGGGATTGTATAATAAAGTATTGTCAGCAGGTGATGGTAGAAACAAAATGTGGATTTGTTATGAATTAGTATCAATACCACAGAACGTGCATAATATAAAACACATATGGGGTCCGAATGGGTACATCTTACATAACTTAAGGTTACAAATATTATAAATGTCCAGGTGAGTGATGGGTGATTGTACAAGAAAACTGTAAATCTCAGAGAAACAATGAAGGGTGGGGGGAGGAATTATGGCAAGGGGAAAGAAAGGTATATAGAGTATTGGTATGGAACACACATGACGAAATTATTTACACACAGTGAGAACAATAGGTCTATTAGTACGTTGACATTATTTTAGTAAAAGTGAATAATGGAATTGTGTCTGGTCATTAAGCACTAGGTCAGTATTCTTGAACTGGTGTTTGTTAATGGCCAGAATTCTAACAATTTGAATTTTCTGCCCTTTTTTCCTTTTATGGAGAACATCACATTTAGTATCATAGGAATGGCATTCATTCAGAGCATGGTCAGCAAAGGCGGAATCTTTCTTTTTCAATCTCCAGCTCCTTTCGTGCTCAGATAGTCTACTGGCTATATCCCTACCTGACTGGCCTACATATAATTTGTCACAAAGGTTACAGGTAATTTTATGCACTCCATTCTGTTCTAAAGGTGGAATTTTATCTTTGCTGCTGAACAAGCTGTGGGCAACACTATTTTTAGTGTTAAAAGCTGGGTTGTATTTGCTGGATCTCAGTTTTTTGGCAATTATGTTTGAAGGCTTACCTACATATAGCATGGGGACCCTTTTTTTATCATTATGACTCGGTGATTTCTGTGGAGGGTACAGTAGTGTTGTTATCTTTTGCCTCTTTTTCCTGCTAAGTATGTTGTCAATCAAGGTGGGGCTGTAACCATTGTTGGATGCTATTTCTTTGATTATTTTAAGTTAATTTTCGGATTCTGCTTTTCGTTGTGGTATAAATAATAAACGATGGACCATAGTGTGGAAGGCTGCATGTTTGTGTGCAATGGGGTGTTGAGAACTTGCTGGTATTACTGCATCTGTATTAGTTGCTTTCCTGAATATGCAGTGGCGGCTGGTGATAATGTGCTAATGTGCTGCAGCACACTGTAAATAATTACTAAAGTTATGCCATTTCTCTTCGAAAGCAAGCGAGAAATCGCTGTAAAATTACATCCTTTCTCTCGGAATGCGATCCAGATATCACAATAAAATTATGCCAATTCCCTTCCAATACATATTACAATGCTAGTGATAAGGACGAAAACGCATTTTGGAGCGCTCTCGCCGCGATTGCTGGAAACCAGCTCCGTGTGCTGAAGTGGGATTCAGCCGCGCTGGTGCGTGCGCAGAGAGGCGGCGCAGTCGCCTGTTCGCTAGTGCGCCTGCGCAGACGTGACGTCAGGCCTGGCGACCCACGTGTGCTGAGACCAACTGCAGCACCAGATCAATATTTCTCTTCGCGCTGCGTGTAACGGTTGCGGAAGAATAGTATATGACGAATATTGCGGCATACGGAGTCAAATAGTGCGCTGGCTCAGGCGTCTTGCGCCTTGTCTCTCAAACCTACTTGTGTGAGGCTCGTATTCAAATACCTCCGAGTCCAAATTTTTAATTTCTGTAAATAAAACTTCAATCACAAACAACATTATTAATGTATAGCCAACATGCGAGTGAAACTTCGCTTTTCAGCCAAGCAGTTTCATTGGTCACTTGTGTAGAACGCAGATGACGTGGTGGGGATATTGCTAAGCTCCGTTATTTCCATTGTCAGTTACGCTTTTTATTTTAGTATACTTTGTTTCCTGTATATTTTTGTAATATTGTAGCACACTGGTCAAATTTTCTACGAGCCGCCACTGTGAATATGTTAAATGAATGTTTTTGCTTGGTTATATCAATGGCAAGGTCCAAAAAGTTGATTGTGTCTCCTCCTAACTCCATTGTAAACATGATTTTATTATGTTGTGAATTTAGGTTTTGAAGGAATTTATTTAGCTGTCTGGTGGTGCCTGTTCACAAACAAAGTACGTCATCCACATACCTATACCATAATCTTGTTGGGATTAGATATTAGATTAGTTGTTTATTCCACAGATCCATATTGAGGAGATCCTCGTGGATGTGGAACATGTCAGAAGCACATTTTTTATGGAATGTACCTACAGGTCTTTCCTGTGAATGTCTTGTAGAAATCTCAATTAGTGCACCCTCTGATTTTTTTCCGATGAAGTGAATTTGCTTCTTCATATGTCTCCACTTTGTTTGCCTGACTAATTTTTGACTTGTTGTCTTTCTGTAAGGCTCTCTTTCATCCATACATTATTTTTTATCATGCAGAATTTCACCAAGTATGTTTCATATTTTTCTTGCAGGAGTTGCGACTGACAGTGGCAGTAGGGAGACAGTTGGCATACTAGATGGCTTTGACCCCTACTCAGAGGTCGTTCTGGGAATGGAGTTGTCATCCTTCCAGGAATTATGGTGCTTTCAGTCATGTACAATGCATTCCATCACAGTCTTTCTGGGAATCCAGATTATTGTATTGCACAATTGCTGGACTGGGGCCCATGATGTCAATATTCTGAGATTTTTATTATTATTCTCTTTATAATCTTCACCATCGCAGTTGCACATTTATTTGAAGTTGTTTATGACTAGTTTCGGTACATTTCGTCCATTTTCAAACTTGTCTACAAAAGAAAGTTACAAGCAACAAGTTATAATGTACATGTTACAGCTGAATAATAACATAATATGAGAGCATTAATTGCAATAGTGGTGCTAAGGTGACAAGTGTCATAAAATAAAAATGAAACATAGTAAAAATATCATAATTGTAAAATGAAACATTGTGAAATTGATAAACATAGGGTCCATGGCAGCGCCACATTCTTGCTTCACTGCCACAGTCATGCATAAAATGTTACATACACTCCTCGCCATTAAAATTGCTACACCATGAAGATGACGTGCTCTAGACGAGGAATTTCACCGACAGGAAGAAGATGCTGTGATATGCAAATGATTAGCTTTTCAGAGTATTTGCACACGCTTGGCGCCGATGGCGACACCTACAACGTGATGACAAAAATGTTCAAATGTTTGTACAGCTTATGGGACTTAACTATGGGGTCATCAGTCCCTAAACTTACAAACTACTTAGGAACTAGGACGGCACAAATATCCATGCCCGAGGGGGGATTCGAACCCCCGACCGTAGTGGCCGTGCAGAACGTGACTGAAGCGCCTCGGCCACCGCGGCCGGCACGTGAAGACATAAGGAAAGTTTCCAACCGATTTCTCATACACACACAGCAGTTGACCGGCGCTGCCTGGTGAAACGTTGTTGTGATGCCTCGTGTAAGGAGGAGAAATGCGTATCATCACGTTTCCGACTTTGCTAAATGTCGGATTGTAGCCTATCGCAATTGCGGTTTATCGTATCACGACACTGCTGCTCGCGTTGGTCGCGATCCAATGACTATTAGCAGAATATGGAATGGGTGGGTTCAGGAGGGCAATATGGAACGCCGTGCTGGATCCCAACGGCCTCGTATCACTAGCAGTCGAGATGACAGGCATCTTATCCGCATGGCTGTAAAGGATCGTGCAGCCACGTCTCGATCCCTGAGTCAACAGATGAGGACGTTTGCAAGAACAGTTCGACGACGTTTGCAGCAGCATGGACTATCAGCTCGGAGGCCATGACTGCGGTTACCCTTGAGGCTGCATCACAGACAGGAGCGTCTGCGATGGTGTACGCAACGACGAACCTGAGTGCACGAATGGCAAAACGTAATTTTTTCGGATGAATCCAGGTTCTGTTTACAGCATCATGATGGTCGCATTCGTGTTTGGCGACATTGCGGTGAACGCACATTGGAAGCGTGTATTCGTCATCGCCATACAGACGTATTACCCGGCGTGTGGTATGGGGTGCCATTGGTTACACGTCTCGATCACCTCTTGTTCGCATCGACGGCACTTTGGTCAGTGGCCGTTACATTTCAGATGTTTTACGACCCGTGGCTCTACCCTTCATTCGATCCCTGCGAAACCCTGCATTTCAGCAGGATAATGCACGACCGCATGTTGCAGGTCCTGTATGGGCCTTTCTGTATACGGAAAATGTTCGACTGCTGCCCTGGCCAGCACATTCTCCAGATCTCTCACCAACTGAAAACGTCTGGTCTATGGTGGCTGAGCAACTGGCTCATCACAATACGTCAGTCACTACTCTTGATGAACTGTGGTATCGTGTTGAAGCTGCATGGGCATCTGTACCTGTCGTATCAAGGCCGTTATTACGGCTATAGGAGGTTGTTCCGGGTACTGATTTCCCAGATCTATGCACCCAAATTGCATGAAAATGATTTCACATGTCAGTTCTAGTATAATATATTTATCCAATGAATACCCGTTTATCATCTACATTTCTTCTTGTTGTAGCAATTTTAATGGCCGGTAGTGTAATACATCATAAAAGTACATGGGACACAGGTAAAATTTGCATAAATGATCACATCACTCATGTCTAATTATTCTGTAAATCAGTGGATGATCATGTGTCCAAATTCTAAGGAGCCCAGGAACCAAATTTGAAAATTCTTTAATTTATTTTAAATGGAAGCTACTGTACTATTATTACTGGCACTGGTGCTGCTGCTGCTAATAATAATAATAATAATAATAATAATAATGACATATTAAATATTTAAAAAATCAAATTTTCAAATGTTTGTATAGCTTATGGGACTTAACTACGGGGTCATCAGTCCCTAAACTTACAAACTACTTACGAACTAACTAAGACTAAGGACGGCACAAATATCCATGCCCGAGGGGGGATTCGAACCCCCGACCGTAGTGGCCGTGCAGGCCGTGACTGGAGCGCCTCAGTCCCCTCGGCCACAGCGGCCGGCAATTAAATATTTATTCCATAATATTTACTGCAAAATTATTTTAATTTTGATGTTATTTAATGAGAACGAGTCTTTTTTCGGCGTTTCGTCATTCTCAAGTCTTGTTTGTTGTCGCCGAAACGAGACTCGTCGTTATTAAATAATAATAACAATGAAGCTGTAGAAATTAAGGAATAAATAGTATTATAGTATTAAGTGACTTAATATATTATGCAGGCCCATATGAGACGAAATTATGATAATAATAATAATATCACTATCACTCATTTCTATTTAAAAACGAAAACTAATGGAGCCCTTCCATCCTCTCACTAGCATGATGACCAACTCAATATGTCTATTGTAACCTCTACATTTTTAAGCAAGTTAATGTTGGAGTTTCAGGAGCGTGTAAGTGTGATGTTATTCATATGTCTGGGTGTATGGTTACACACTAATGCGGTCCATCAGTAGATAGAAGTGGACAAAAGCTTTCGATATAACTGCGGTTTTAAGGACAGACAGTTTGGTCGAGTAGGAAGGGCTGTAGCTTTTATTTTAATTTATTTTTCTATCTACGATAGTCAGAAATGCATGTTACTGTTTTGTTAGCATCAAGTATCGTGCAAAACGGTACCATTAGCCATTTCAATGTTCGTCATACTGTTCCTCAAATACGTTTTTACGCATTTGAGACAAGAAAAACTCCTTTCAGCCGAAGCACTTTTATTCACCCATGATTTCAGCTCTACTCATAGAAATTTCAGGTTCGAAATTAGTCGAGCGTTTCATAAAATTTAAAAAGTCGATCATTTTATCTACATCCCCTAAATTTACATACATTCTGAGACAGCATTACTGTAAAACAGTGCATCATTTGTTGTTGTTGTTTTTTTCTGAACAATGTTGAAAACCACTTCTGTCTTAGAAAATATGCTTTCAAAAGTAGAGAAAAGAAAAATTCAAATGTCTATGAGACTATATGTGAAACTACAGGCTTCTCTTGTAGTCGTTGAACTACAATCTGGATTGTCAATTATTTAATTTAAAATCTGTTATAACCCTAGACAGTTTTCCTGAATGGCAGATTTAGTCTGACGAGCAGTTCCATCTCGTTTCACTGTTAGCCAAATGTTCAAATGTTTGTTAAGCTTATGGGACTTAACTACGGGTCATCAGTCCCTAAACTTACAAAATAGTTATGAACTACTTACGAACTAGGACGGCACAAATATCCATGCCCGAGGGGGGATTCGAACCCCCGACCGCAATGGCCGTGCTGACCGTGACTGGAGCGCCTCAGTCACCTCGGCCAGCGCGGCCGGCCACTGTTAGCCGGAATTCATTTGCCAACAATGTTGTCCAAAATTGCTACGTGTTTGGAAGACCAGTGGAAGAAAGCAGGAATACCCTGCAGTGTGGAGAAAAATCCTTATTGGTTTTGTACAACAGCAGCTCTGATGCAAAACTAAATTCAAACAACGATGCGTAAAACAGTGAGTAAAAAGAGCTTAGGGTGGGGGACAAGGCAATTTAGCTCTCCTCCCACAACAGAAGCACCATCATACGTTTTGGCCACGAGTTTATTCTTCATATCATGATTTTCAAATATACCTCTTAGCACAGTGCACCTTGTGCATAAGACTCAAGATCTACAATTTTAAAAGTCTTTTTCATTATACTTCAAAACACGGTTCTCAAAGCCACAATATCACTTCTGTCCAAAATGAATTTTCTTCCATTGTTTATTTTACGATATGGAAAGCCCATGTTCTTTAATATTCTTAGCACAGACCATATACTGCCGTTAGATTAAATGTTTTCTTTCATTCGTGAAACTAATTTGTCCACTGTCACATATTCATTCTTGTACATCTCGAATATTGTACGAAGAAAAGCCTTCTTTAAAATACTTACAATTAGATCAAATAACTTTGTGTTCGTGAGACAGATGTAGTCTATATTTGTTTGATGATAAATATAGGTTATAGCACACAATCCTGGGTCTGATGAAATTTTAATTCTATGCATCAGCCTATATTCATTATCCATCTTAGAAATTAGTCCAGTTCGCCTCAGTTAGCTGGCCTAATGCGGCGCTCAACCCGTACCAATACCTCCTAGAAGACGAGGCATCACAAGCCGTGCCACGTCACACCGAGAGGCCGCGAACGCTAGCTGACTGGCCGGCCGCTACGAGGCGGTGGGCGTGCCCCAGAGGTCAGCCAGTCAGCTGGCGGCCGCGGCCTCTCGGTGTGATGTGGCACGGCCTGTTGTGAGGCCTCGTATTCTAGGAGGTGTTGCCCGTATCCCCTCTCCTGTGACGCAGTGGAACTTACAGAGAGTGACATACAGAGAAAATACTTCAAAATTCAAATGTTTAAATGTTTGTAAATCTATCGGACCAAACTGCGTGGTCATCAGTCACTAAACTTACAAACTACTTACGAACTAGGACGGCACAAATATCCATGCCCGAGGGGGGATTCGAACCCCCGACCGTAGTGGCCGTGCAGACCGTGACTGAAGCGCCTTAGTCCCCCCCCCCCCCCTCGGCCACCGCGGCCGGCATCGCGCCTTGGACAACCTACCTTTAGTCTTGGTACGGACTTCCTGCTTGTAGAAGAGAGTAGATCTTAGTTGAGCACTCACTGCATTAGCTTTGCTACACCTTGCCATTCTGTGAGAAAATACAAAGTCTACCTATTCTAACTTTGTTTCTCCTATTTAGCACTCAATCTGTTTAAATCTCTTTCTCACAGACATTACTTATGTTTTGGAGATGCTAATCTTTATTTCATAACCCTTACACCTCTGATCGATTTCTGAAATATTAGACTGCAACCTTTCAATCAAATCTGCCATCACAACTAAGTCATCTGCATATGCGAGACTGCTTATTTTGTTTACACCTAGTTTAATCCCGTCCTGTCAGTCTACTGATTTCAACATATGATCCATGAATAGTATGAACAACAGTGATAAAAGGTTAAAGCCCTGTCTTACCTCTGAAACTACCTTGAACCATGAACTTAATTTGCCATCTACTCTAACTGCTGCCGACAGTCTACATAAAGACCTTTAATTGCCTGCAGAAGTTTGCCTCCTATTCCATAATCTTGTAGAACTGTAAAAAGATTCCCGCTAGGAACACGATCATAAGCCTTTTCTTAATCTATAAAACGTAGATAAAATTCCCTGTTTCACTCATAGCACTTCTCCATTATATGCCGTAAGGAAAGATTTGGTCCTGACAGCCTCTAAGAGGCCCAAACCCACATTGATTTTCATCCAACTTGTCTTCAACTAATATGCGCTCTCTCCTTTCAATAATACCTAAGAATATTTCCCCCAAACGCTAATTAAAGAGATACCTTGATAGTTGTTACACTCTTTTCAGTTTCCATGTTTGAAAATTGGTGTGATTACCGCTTTCTTCCAGTCAGACGGAACGTATCCCGACTCCCACGCCTTTGCAATTATCCTGTGTAGCCATTTGAGAACTTTATTGCGCTGCAATCTATTGATCATTCTCTGCACTGCCTCAAATGTGATCTTGTTTCCACCACCTTTCGTATCCCAGTCTGGAAATGATGCTGGCAACAATCAGAGCACAAAAGGAACTATATTTCACAATAGGTTATGTATTTCATTTGTGTGTGTGTGTGGAAATAAACGATTATTACTCTCTCGTTTTTTTCTTCCTATATATAAAACCACCTGAATACGTAAGGAAACTAGCAGTTACCAAAATGGTGGAAGAGTAAACAACCAGGCTTTGTAGTAACTGATCTACTACCGCAGATACACAAACTCAAAGGGCAGATGAAGTTTTCCGATTTGAACAGATAACCTCAGTTAAAAAAAAAAAAAAAAATCATTCACAACAGCAATATACTGGCCCCAGAAATGATGCAGGCGACACATTACCCAATATTTGGAGCCGAAGATGAGAACGCACAGGAGTCAGGAGCAGACCAGAGCTGAAAAAAAGTGACCGTTTTCTCACTTTGTTCTGTGAAGCAAAAACGATAGACAATGGCTGCACAATTTTATATCACGAGCAGACAAGTCACTCGTAGTGTACTTGTGAAACAGTGTTCACAAGTGCAAATCACCAACTCCAACTTGCGACACAAAAACTTAAAATATGCACGATCCGTAAAGTGCGAATGCTCAAAGTGAGACTTACAAAAATAATCTGAGTCAATTGTGGCTGCCGGAAGCGAACCAACAGGACAAAAATCAAAGTTCAGACACAGCACAAGTTAACCACCACGAAATCTAGGCCGGCCGCGGTGGCCGAGGGGACTAAGGCGCTCCAGTCACGGTCTGTACGGCCACTACGGTCGGGGGTTCGAATCCCCCCTAGGGCATGGATATTTGTGCCGTCCTAGTTCGTAAGTAGTTCATAAGTAGTTTGTAAGTTTAGGGACTGATGACCCCGTAGTTAAGTCCCATAGACTATACAAACATTTGAAACATTTGAACGAAACCAAGAGGTCCGTACACTTTGGAGTCCTCGACACGAGACCTAAGTCGATCTGCACACTGCGAAGACCTACAAGAGAATCCTTGGAAAAAGTCTCTCGACACCGGAGTTCCTGGTCGTGACACGTGACCCTGCCTATGCGGGCAAAGCGCTCTAATTACCACATACCGCCATTTGCTTGCCCAGTCATATCGTGAGTAGTTGTTGACAAATTACAAAACTGTAACAATCCTAAGCCTTGGCGCATCACAGAGCGTTCTGCAGACGCCTCTACAAGCACCTCCCACACTAGCAAAGTTCCCACAGAGACGTTACTCTACTCAGGTCGACGACCTCTCTGGAACTTTCTGACGCTCTCTTTCGGTCCCAGGCCTCAAAATACATAACTTTTGTGGCCTTTGGCGGCAGGTCCCTGCTGGCCCAGACGACCGACTATGCACCCAACAAACTGCTCAACATTCGTCATGCAGAAGAACGTTTCCGCAATCACCCACATCGGCAATTTTGAAGAAACAGTCCAGGCATTCGTAACTGCAAAAACGACACGCCGCCCTGGCGATGGAGGTATTGAGATGCTTCAAATTGCCCTGAGACGGAATAGCCGATTGTCTTGCTGCGGCGTCAGTCTGGCGGACCTCCTGTGGAGTGTCCACAGAGCATTGTCCTGCTGTACCACTGATATCAAACTTCATAGGAAGCCGCAGCCGACACTGAGTCAACGCTGTCTCCCACCTAACAGGACCTCAAGAGCACCCAAGCACGACAGGGTGTCCCTCCCCCTTTCCACAGCCGATTCAGCATACTTTGACAACAGAGGAATTATACGAAGGCAAAAGCCCAAACACGCTAATTTATGGACCACAGCGTAACGACTGCCGAGGTCATGTGACAGGAATCGCGCCAGCCGTCCTCTTGCCGTTTCCAGCCTGTCCACTGGATAGCAGATAACAGAAAGAATCGTTTTTGTTGTTGCTGTTGTGGTCTGCAGTCCGCAGACTGGTTTGATGCAGCTCTCCACGCTGCCCTGTACTGGACAAGTCTCTTCATCTCAGAATACGTTCGGGAACCTACATCCTTTTGAATCTGCTTACTGTATTCGTCCCTCGGTCTCCCTCTACGATTTTTACCCCACACAATTCCTTCTAATGCTAAGTTGACGATTCCTTGAAGTCTCAGAATGTGTCCCACCAATCTATCCCTTCTCTTAGGCAGGATATGCCAGAAACTTCTTTTCTCCCCAATTCGGTTAAGCACCTCCTCATTTGTTACGTGATCTACCCATCTAATTTTCATCATTCGTCTATAGCACCACATTTCGAAAGCTTCTATCATCTTTTTGTCTGAACTGCTTATCGTCCACGTTTCACTCCCATACAATGCTACACTCCAGACAAATGTTTTCAGAAAGGACTTCCTAACATTTAAATTAATATTGGATGTTAACAAGTTTCGCTTCTTTAAAAACGCTTCCCATAGCCATTCTGCATTTTATATCTCTTTTACTTCGGCCATCAGAAGTTATCTTGCTACCCAAATAACAAAACTCATCTACTACTTTTATTGTCTCATTACCTAATCTAATTCCTTCAGCATCACCTAATTTTCTGACATTCCATTCCATTACAGTCGTTTTACTATTGTTAACGTTCATCTTATATCATCCTTTCAAGACACTGTCCATTCCATTCCATTGCTCTTCCAGATCCTTTGCAGTCTCTGTTCAAAATGTTCAAATGTTTGTATAGCTTATGGGACTTAACTACGGGGTCATCAGTCCCTAAACTTACAAACTACTTATGAACTAACTAATACTAAGGACGGAACAAATATCCATACCCGAGGGGGGATTGGAACCCCTGACCGTAGTTGCCGTGCAGACCGTGACTGGAGCGCCTCAGTCCCCTCGGCTACCGCGGCCGGCTGCAGTCCCAGACAAAAGTACTATGTCATCGGCAAACCGCAAACTTTTTATTTCTTCTCGCTGAACTTTAATTCCCTCTCCATATTTTTCCTTCCATTCCTTCATTCCTTCTCAATGTACAGATTGAACAAAACTGGGGAAAGGCTACAACCCTGTTTTATTCCCTTCCCAACCTCTGTGTCCCTGTCTTGCCCGAAAAATTAAATAAGAAACTGCTGTAATTGAAAGACGTTTTCTTAGACGAAATGCTCCAATGGAAACAGAAGTGGAAACAAATCTAATAAAAGAGTGTGTCAAAACGACACTGAACTTCCCCATTTGTCCAAAGACAAAAATAAAATAATTAATTAAAAGGAAATGGACTACATACTACCGCCACCTCACAGTAGCTTCTACTAAATCATTTATCCGAAGAAACAGGAGGGGGAAAAACAGTATCACAGACCCCAGAATTGTGAAAATACGTAAGGTTTCTGGTGGTATTCTTCCCTTTATAATTCCATTATTTTCAGTAGTGTCAGCCGCTTGGTCATTGGCAGGAGGAGCATCGGCCATAGTGAAAGACGTAAAAAACGGCAAAAATGCAGAGAGTGAGTTTCAGGAACCTAGAAGATACAAGATGACAATGGAGGCTATCACTATTGGAAAGCGGATTTATTTAAGGTAATATAAAAATGGATTTGGATTAATCATAGAAAAACCCGTAGCATTATTTCCTTACAGGCCTCTGATGAATATAAATATACATAAACTCATTAGGGAATCGAAAATTCCAAATTTCCATGGTGTTACCCTGTAAAATGTGGTCAAGCAGAGAGAGTGAGATTGTTAATCGAGATTAATCGACTGGACATGGTACACATTAGACAGCCTACGTAAGAAAAGAGAATATTATAATGTACCTCGATGGTTTCGGTTATCTCAAGCCACCTGGGAAATTACGAAAGTATTTCACGGAAGATTGTGATGTGTATTACAATTTTAATCGCCTCCGGGATTTTAACACATATATCTGCGGACACCTGCGTTTAATGTTTATGGTGCAGAATATGAGGAGTTGTAAAGCAAAGATAATGGCTTTTTAAATGCAGCTTTGAGCGAGACAACGCGAGCGCGCACACAGCTGGGAGATATCGTCATTACGGTGGAATCTGCTTGCCTAGCACGCCCGCAGCAGCGGCAGTCATGAGCTCCACGTGCACCCGTCTTTACGAGTGGAATGAAGAAAAAACACTCATTTCGCGTAAAGTAAACAAGTAAAAGTGTGTGTAAGTCATTTTTTATTCACTAAATGTGCCCTGATGTCATATACATTAACTCTCAAAAGTTGGAACTCATCTGAGTTCTTTTCCACCAAATGTCTTATCAGGAACTGACTGGAGCATGCGCTAGTGTATTTGGAAACATACAACAGCATCCCAAACATCACAGGGGTTCACAACAACGTTATTTAAAGAATGGTGAAATTATAGCAATTCCAGGGGATCATACAACATTGACAATGATGGTAGTTAAATGGACTGTATGATGAGCCCGCAGACGTTTATTGATCTTGCTCCCATCACAGTGATAAATTGTGCTCACCAGAATGAATGTGTGAAAACGGGTCTTATGACATCCAAATTGAATTTGAAGCACCTACCACACAATCTACTTGTAAATTATTCTCCACGTATGGGAATTGTACACCATGTGTTATGAATGTTGTTTTATAATTTAAGAAAACATTGAATACAATTTTGTTTATGCATTGAAAAAAAATATTGCAATCATTATTATTCCCATCCAAAAGTCTACTTACAGTTGGTTGCTCTTTGCTAGATTTTCAATAATCACTGATAGACTGCAGATACATAACACCTATACTGCTCCTTAAGAACCGGATCGATAATTTTCGAAAATTCAAAGATTCTATATTCAAAACGGACGTAATCGGCGGCTGCCTGTCACCATATTAACCCATTGCGTGAATTTCTATGTTCTGTACCATTGCCCATAATGTAAATTGTGTTATGAGCGTTCGGAGCAAATCTAACTTGTCGAGTTTTCGTGACAGCGCTATGGGCCTTTGATGACGCTATTGCACACACAATGTAATCACAATTTATGATGTCACTGCTGAGCTTCGAGTACTTGTGAAAAATAGCTACTTGCTTGCAGATGGTTGGAAGCACTTAGCGTCACTTCTTCCCATCCCCTGGTTGCTCTGCTAAGCTTTCTCAGACTTGCTCTTCGTTGCAACTAAGAACAGCTGCACTAAGTTAGCGGTTTACAAATGTCTGGTTGCATTCCAAGAAATTATATGCTCTCTGTCATCTTTCCCACGCTCCGCGTAATACAAATACACTACAGTGGTCTGTGTCTGGACATTCCGTCGCCGAGTCATATCTGGAGAGGCAAGATGAAGCATCAGTAGTCCAGTACTATGGATGACTCTGCGATTATTATGCATTTACTTCTTAATAAAGTACAGTAGTTATCTGTACATTATCAAATTATAGTCTGTATGCGATACGTATCTTCTATTCTGATAGGCTTTCCTTTTTTGTTCCATCATGACAGAATAAAACTTATGAGTACGTATTTAATTTCCTTAGATTGAGAGATACAGGCTCTTTACTGTCCCACACAGAAGGCAGAGGCCCACAACGCGCCGATCATACATTGGAAGCTGAGGAATGAATTCTGGACCGCATCCAGAAGGATCCTACTCAGAGTACTAGAAGCGGCGCAAACCAAGTGGATGTATCGCACTCTGTCATTCACCGCATTTTGAAACAGGAGCATCTGCGGCCTTCCCACATTAAACGCGTACAGGCATTGGAAATACAAGATTTCCCTCCATGACGTGAATTCTCAGAGTGGATTTTGTTACACAGCGCGCAGCATTATTTTGTCAACAAATGAAGTGTTTCACTCGCGACGGAATAACTAATTTCCATAACATGCACACGGAGAGTGTACACAAACCTCGTCATATGGTGTGAACGCATTTTCAGCGACGATTTTTCGTAAATGTGCGGGCGAGTATGCTCGATGATTAAATTATTGAGTCTTATGTTTTACCTGCAGGTTTGTCATCTTTGACAGTGTTATGTTGGCATTATTACCATCTGTGTGTTCTATGTGGCAAAAACATTTTGTTTGTGCGTGTGTTTATACGTCGTTAATCGCTCTATGTTGCTCCACATAAGTGTTTCAAAAAGTGCTCAGTGCAGCAACAACTGCAATAATCAGCGATATAGCTTAATGGAACCGACATTTCGACGTAAGTAAATGAATAAAAAGAAAAAAAATCTATCATAAAAGTTTGTTCACAACATTTGTCAATGTCACGAGTCACATTTACGCTCAAGTAAGCAATTACAATCATGTTTTGTATTGTAGGGCACCTCACAACCAAAGACTTTTCGGCACAAGGAAAAATTATCTTTATAACAAAAATGTAAATGGATTTACGTGGACGTGAACAGCCGTCTGATGATGAACTTAAACGTTCGAAACCGGTAACGGCGCTATTTAGCAAATAAACAGCATAATCAAAAGTGGTTGGTTGCTGTCTTCTTTAATGTAAGAATCACCCTGTATAGAATGGTGAAGCCATTTAAGGGTGTGCCAGATGTGCTGAAGGGTATAGAGGACGTAAGTCAAATGTTTGCGAAGCTTAAGGGACTTAACTGTGGGGTCATCAGTCCATAAACTTACAAACTACTTATGAACTACCTTATACTAAAGACTACACAAACATCCATGCCCGAGGGAGGATTCGAACCCTCGACAGGGAACGGCCTCGCGCATCGGAGCATAGCGCCTTAATGCGCTTGACTACCCTGCCGCGGTGATGTAGGTCAGGATCTGTCAAAACAGAGCCACAACAGTTTTGACTGAACAGACTGTTGCAATTATATATTCAAAAGAAATGTGATATGAATAAATAGCACCATTAGCACAGGCTTCGAGCAGTCCATGGATCTACTTGTTTTGGATCAGGAAAATGAAATTTCATTTCAGTATGTCCAGTTGATCCGACATGTGCTACAGTATCCGCATGAACACAGCCAAACGATACTGAGTTGGAATTTTGGGATAATAAGTGGAGTTATAGTTTCAGGGCTACTTTGTGTCGCTTGTGTTTACACTAAATGGAGAAGACGGTGAAGGAGGACCCTGCCTGAGCTGTAGCTATCATCAGATTGTTTCCGAGGGAACTAATACACAGTAAGAGCCTGCAAGCAGGGTGAGTGTGAAGAGAGAATAATGATATGGCACCACTCAGAAATAGACTGCATGTAAACCCGACCCCAGGACCGCGTCTTTTTCGAGGAAGTGGGGATAGTGTAGTGACATAGGTTATTTTTTTTTATAGAAAAATGAAACGATATGCTGTGTTGAGACATCACACTTGGCTGAGAAAGCTGTCAGGAGAACTCGCCACATCTGGTAGAAGATTTGCAACAAGTGGGTGTTTTAGTGCATGTGCCGCAAAGCTGTCAGTCGAATTATCTAGAAGTATAGATATATGTGAAAGTGTGCGGTGGAGTTAGACATCAGTCTAGTCGGGGGGGGGGGGGGTTCGAATCCCCACTCGGGCATGGATATTTGTGCCGTCCTTAGTCTTAGGTAGTTCATAAGTAGTTTGTAAGCTTAGGGACTGATGACCCCGTAGTTAAGTCCCGTATGTTCTACAAACATTTGAACATTTGAACAATTTGAACATCAGTCTGCAGAGCTACCAGTGGAAGGTTCCCGTCGACCTATCAGCTAGATGACCAATACAGAGCCGTCACCGCTGAGCCCGGCGCCCTGCTGCACTAACTCGTTTTTTTTTTTTTTTTTTTTTTTTTTTTTTTTTTTTTTTTTTTTTTTTTTTTTTTTTGTATTTCTATCGGACCAAACTGCGCGGTTGTCAGTCCGTAGCTTACAAACTACTTAAACCTAGGTAAACTAACCTAAGAACAACACACACATCCATGCCCCAGGGAGGACTCGAACCTCCACGGCGAGCAACCGCCACTAACTCGTCTCTGTGGGCGGGGCAAGCAGCCCTCATGCCACTGGGAATTGCAGACAGAGGTGTGCAATGCTTCTAGCTGAACCGGCACTATCGAACACTCTGGTGCCATGGCGTCGCCGAGTGTCACAGGCACTGAGCACGCATCTCCAATATTACTAACAGCCGTCAGGGGTCTTCGCTGTGCAGAATGGAGCCTTACTCTGGTCTTTCTGAATCAATAATGCAACATTGCCAGCACTGACGATGCTGACTGCTGCTGCTGTTGGGGCAGTCTTCAATGCACCTGCTCTGGGCTCGAGAGGGCCCTAGGCCCCTTGTCGTGTGTCTGCCCGCTCCTCTGTATATTAAGAAAATAAGGCAACTGGCAAAGAATGATAGTTTTTAACTCGCCACCATCCTTGAGGACTATACTGGTATCAGGAGGGGACAGACTTGTGAAACTATACACGACTGGTACTGTACGTGTACTCAGTAACAACTGCCAACAGTTATCACTCCAAATTTACCATGGGTGTACTAAAAAAAAAATGTGACAAATAAAAATCACTCCACAGCCGGCCGCGGTGGCCGAGGAGACTAAGGCGCTCCAGTCACGGTCTGCACGGCCACTACGGTCGGGGGTTCGAATCCCCCCTCGGGCATGGATATTTGTGCCGTCCGTAGTCTTAGTTAGTTCATAAGTAGTTTGTAAGTTTAGGGACTGATGACCCCGTAGTTAAGTCCCATAGACTTTACAAACATTTGAACATTTCACTCCACAGCCGCGTGGAGTGGCCGAGCATTCTAAGGAGCCTTGCTGTGGAGTGCGTGGCTGCTTCCCATCGGATATTCGAGTCCTCCCTCGCGCATGGGTGTATTTGTTTCCTTTAGCATAAGTTGGTTCAAGTAGTTTGTAATTTTAGGGACTGATGACCACTGAAGTTTGGTCCCATAGCTTCACAAACATTTGAACATTTTTTGAACATATCACTCCACATGTGCTTTATGTGTAGTCAGTAACAACTGTACCGCGCTGGAGTAGCCGAGGCCTCTAAGGCACCTTGGTGTGGAGCGCGCAGTTCCTCATCTTCGGAGGTTCGAGTTCTTCATCGGGCATGGCTGTGTGTGTTTGTCCTTAGGTTAGTTTAATTTATTTTAAGTAGTATCGATCCACTCGTACTGTACGTGCACTCAATGACAACTGAAAACACTCACTCCACTCTAGCTTATAACCTGTGTGGGCGTGTTTACTTTGCTAAGTAATTGACTTCATGTACTTTTCAATGTCAAATAAATGTACACAGACGTGGATAATGACGAAACGTACATGTGGCTTCTGCGCTTTACATAAATGTTTAACCTGCATAGTGAAGTGGTCTGCGTTACGTAGACGACAACAAATGCTTTTAACAGGGTAACGGAAACAAATAAACCGTATGTGTACATCACATGTTCTACTTGTTCTCTGGTCCTGTACCGAATCCCTGAAGCTTTCCCACAGAAACCCTGTATATTAAGAACAGCAAATGACCCAAGATCGATTACTGTGGGATCCACTCCTTGATACCTTAGGTTGAGAAAATCTCTGATTTTAACTTTCTACAATCTTCGAGTTAAGTAGGAATTAAACCAGTTGCGCACTGCCCCACTCATAGTACAATAACTGAGCTTATCTAGAAGAATTCTACTATTTACTCAAATAAAAGCCTTTGAGAGATCGCAAAAAGACCCAACATGTGACATCCAGTTGTTCAGAGAATTTAATAAATCAAAATGTTCAAATGTTGTTAAGCTTATGGGACTGAACTGCGTGTCATCAGTCCCTAGCCGGTCGCGGTGGTCGAGGGGACTGCGGCGCGCCAGTCACGGTCTGCACGGCTACTACGGTCGGGGGTTCAAATTCCCCGTCGGGCATGGATATTTGTGCCGTCCTTAGTGTTAGCTAGTTCGTAAGTAGTTTGTTAGTTTAGGGACTGATGACCCCGTAGTTAAGTCTCATAAGCTATACAAACATTTGAATTAGTTCCTAAACTTACAAACTTCTTATAAACTTCTTAAACTAAACCAAACTCAAACATTCATGCCCGAGGGGGGGATTCGAACCCCCGAGGTGGAACTGCCTCGCGCATCGGAGCATAGCGCATCAATACGCTCGGCCACTCTGCCGAGGCAGAATTTAATATTTGATAAGTAAAGGCAAGTATAGCGTTTTGTGTTGAAAATCCTTTATGAAAACTAAATTTAATATTATTTGTTTTTTGTGAATAATGAAATCCCAAGATCGCGGTATTTCGTCTTTATTTATAACAGACGACCGGTTTCGATGTACATAGACATCATCTTTTGGTCTCTGCACTAAATTATAACGCTATTACAGAAATGTATATTGTAGCCAGTTGGATAGTACTGGTGGGTCGTCACACATTTGGTTGTCAGGTATAAAACTCGTGTAATCATTTAGCGGTAGAGCTATGACTGAGAGGAGTTCCCAGCCTTGACACTTTTAACCTGTAGTTGGCATGTTTGTTACGGAGTTGGAAAGCGATGACTGCTGTTTTTCTGGGGTTTGGCTTCAGACTGTTAGCTTCATAATACTTTCCCAGCTGGTCGAGAGCAGAGTTAAAAAGTGTGGGAGCAAGAAAACTACCTTGCGGAAGGCCATTTTTTGTTCTGCACCAACGACTTTTGGTGTTTTGGAAGCTAACGTAAAATCTTCTATTGCTCAGAAGATCCACAATGATCTTCATGTAGCCATAATGTTTGGTTGCATCGTAAACCTTTGGGAGGAGTTTCCTGATGTTTACTGTGTCATAGGCCGCACTCAAGTCAACAACGGAAACACCGGTGACGAGACCATTCTCAAAGCCATCCTCGATGTGCTGAATAAGACGCAGTATTTGCGCAGTACATGACCGTCCAGGTCGGAAACCAGCTTGTTATCTAATGAGCTTGTCTTCTACGGATGGGGTGAGCCGGTCAGGAGAATTCGCTCAAATAACTTGAATGAATGGCAAAGTAACGATATTGGCCGAAAATTTTTCGGAGCGTATGGTGATTTAGCTGTCTCGAGCAGGGCAATATCATGAGCTTGTCTCCAGAGGTTTGGACTGCTGAATGTTTCCAGGCACTTGTTGAACATATGGTGCAGCCACTCAGTACCTCATTTATCTATGTGTTTTAGAAGTTCCACATTTATGTTGTCTATCCCAACAGCTTTGCCTTCTTTCAGATCTCGAATGCCGTTAGTAATTTTATCTGTTGTGAGGGGTCGGCTGATACTGTTAGTTTTTAGTTTAATGTCGCGAGTTGTCTTCTCAGTAGTCCTTAGACGCTTCCTTCCACATTTTCCATCAAGTAGTAATTGGTGAGCGATTTCGTGTAGTGACGTTGCTAAATTGTGCAGGTTCGTGTGGGTCACTGGATAATTACCTTATTGTGGCCCAGGCTTTCTCTCTGTGGTGAGTGAAGTCAAGGTCAGTCATCAGCTTACACCACTCAGCTCTGCGAGTAAGTGCCACTTTCTGCATTTTAGCTGCTCACCCAACTCCCTTGTTACATCGGCGAAAGGGTCTTCCTCAAAGCTACGACAATAATCAGCGTATAAATCCGCATCGTCATCTTGTAGACCTGGCATGTATTTGGTTCTACAGCCCAATGTGATGTTCTTACACGCATATTTAAACAACATATTGAAAAATGCATCATAATTCTTTGGACTGGCATCTATTTTCGGCACGTTTTCTTCAACCATTATGGTGAATACGTCCCACTAGGCCTTTCTAAAGTTAAATCTGCGTCTGAAGTGCGCGACTTGAGGCTGAACAACTTTTGGAATGGTGCACGTAACTGGTCTGTGTTGTGTGGATGGTATTGCATGGAGGATACGTTTCTTTATTATTTGACTGATGTAATGGCTGACAAAAAGGAGATCAGGGTTGTAGCTCTTCTTCAATCGGCAGCAATAAAAGGACTTTGGTTATTTTGGGTCATGAATGAATTTGAGTTGCTGGCACTCTGCCCATAGCTCAACTTCAAGTCCATCATCAATTGATGCAATGTATCCCCAATCAATGTGGTGGCTGTTGAAGTCACCGATAATGACTCTGATGGCCGGCCGCGGTGGCCGAGGGGACTGAGGCGCTCCAGTCACGGTCTGCACGGCCACTACAATCGGGGGTTCGAATCCCCCCCTCGGGCATGGATATTTGTGCCGTCCTAGTTCGTAAGTAGTTCATAAGTAGTTTGTAAGTTTAGGGACTGATGACCCCGTAGTTAAGTCCCATAAGCTTAACAAACATTTGAACATTGAATGACTCTGTTTTTCTAGTTGTGGTGATTTCCTGGTGGACGGAAAGCAAATATAGCAGCAGGTGGTTTGCAGACAGAAGTTACATTGCACCTGTCAAGTTCCACAGTTAGGATTTCAGTATCGTCATCATCTGTTAGGCAAACAGATTGGATTTCAGAATATTGTACTTCAAAAATGTCTGTAAATCTATCGGACCAAACTGCCTGGCCATCAGTCCGTAGCTTACAAACTACTTAAACCTAGGTAAACTAACCTACAGACAAACACACACACCCATGCCCCAGGGAGGACTCGAACCTCCACGGCGAGCAACCGCAGCGAGGTGCTTTAGACCGCTCGGCTACTCCACCGCGGCTATTGTACTCCCATACCTGGAGTGAGGTCTCTTTACAACTAGTATCTTGCCGCCTATCCTTGGCCGGCATTCGTACAAACCACGATGGATTTCTTCAATGCATAAAATGTCACAGTCATGTTTTTGACATAAATCAGATAGTAACAATGATTTGGATGATGAAAATCCCTCGATGTTAATCGAGATTGTTCTTAGTGGTGGTCTTGAGGAAGACACTTTCTGAAAATCCTCGGTTGTCATCGAGGCAAGAGGTTTGGCCAGGCCAGTGGCGCTGTTACCGGGGGATGCGTTTTCCTTCTCGTGGCAGGAACACCGCTCGTGGAGGCACTTCTCTTGTCACCCAATTTCTCGGTAAGAAATGCAGGAAGAGTCTCTTTATTTAATTTACTGAGCAAGTAGTCTTTTCAATTGTATCGTATTAAATTTTCACCGACTATAAAGATATGGAAGAGTAATATAACATACTTCCGGTAGTCGGCAAATCATCAGACTACAACATTTAGGCTACTGTTCGCATGCAGACTCTTACTCTGTGGAGTAGTTTTATTCAATGAATATGCCACCACCCGTCTCATTTCGTTTATCATTTTTTCCGAAGTTCTCTTTGCTATAATTTTTTGCTTTTAACCACCTTGCGTTACAAAACATTCAAAGAAATTGAAGTATAGATATTTTACTTACCTGTCATTCTTGATGTCATACAGTATTTCTTTCTACAGTGTTTAACCTTATGAGCACTGTTACACTCTGCACGATCGTCGTCTGATATGACAGCGTCTTCTAGCATATGTGTAAGTACTTGTGTGTCTTTGGCGAGGACGTTATTTAAATAATTAACTATCTGTGCAACTGAAATTGGTTGTTTTACACACAGACACACACACACACACACACACACAGTAAAGCAGTGGTGCTCTTCTGGTGCGGCGTCCGTTACATTTCATGAGCACATTGTTTAATCTTGTATATTTAAATCCCCCCAACGCGCAAGAGACACAAAGAATCCAAGTACTTTATGACCATAGCCATATCTTCTAATATATAAAGCAGAATGTCCGTATGTTTGTACGTGTTGCATACAAATCTATCGTTTTGTCCAATCTTTATGAAATTTTGTACACGTAAGCTTCAATCCATGAGGACGCTCGCCGTAAGTGTAAGAATCACATACGATATATAGTCCACGAGATATGACGTCATAAACAATGAGATGCGCGAAAAACTGCTGCATTTTGCGACAATGCAGCTCATTTTCTCCTAAACCATTGTACCGATTTCAACCAAATTTGGTACACACATTCCTTACCGTGAGGTAACAATTGCTGCATGGTTAAGAATCACATACGGCACATGGTTCAAAAGATATTACATCATAACCAACAAAAATCGCAAAAAATGTCATATAATGCGGCGAGACTTTCGAAATAAACTGTATGAGAATCACAGTACATAGCGACTTGCAACAAACTTTAAACATAATTTCAAACCTTTATTAAACTTTTTCTCGCTGACAACCATAGCAAAATGATGAAAGGAAAAAAGTGTCTCGCTTACTACTGTCCGCTGTTATGGAGTAAAACTACGGCATTCGGTATGACGTTACAATTTATAATTTCTACACTAAAAATTGTAGCCGTAGGAAATTTTACAGACAGTATACTCACATGTAGTTGAATGTACCTTCTAAATTGTATCACAATACGACAACAAACTTTAAACATAATTTCAAACCTTTATTAAACTTTTTCTCGCTGACAACCATAGCAAAATGATGAAAGGAAAAAAGTGTCTCGCTTACTACTGTCCGCTGTTATGGAGTAAAACTACGGCATTCGGTATGACGTTACAATTTATAATTTCTACACTAAAAATTGTAGCCGTAGGAAATTTTACAGACAGTATACACACATGTAGTTGAATGTACCTTCTAAATTGTATCACAATACGACAACAAACTTTAAACATAATTTCAAACCTTTATTAAACTTTTTCTCGCTGACAACCATAGCAAAATGATGAAAGGAAAAAAGTGTCTCGCTTACTACTGTCCGCTGTTATGGAGTAAAACTACGGCATTCGGTATGACGTTACAATTTATAATTTCTACACTAAAAATTGTAGCCGTAGGAAATTTTACAGACAGTATACACACATATAGTTGAATGTACCTTCTAAATTGTATCACAATACGACACATAGTTCATGAGGTATGAGCACATAAACAGTAACGTTCATGGAAAACCGCCTCATCACGCAGCAAGTTTTAATCTATTACTTCTTACAAATGAAGATATACCTGAAAAATGACAGGAATAAATAAATAAATACCCGGGCAAAGCCGGGTTTTCAGCTAGTTCATCGAATAAACCGGACGCCGGTCACATGCTTATGGACTAGAGTTACAATTTACCTTCATATAAAAAAACTGGTTATCTTCTTATCCTGTAGGCTTAACATTATTCTGTCTGCCATGTGTGTATGTACACTATGAGATCAAAAGTATCCGAACACCTGGCTGAAAAGACTTATGAGATCGTGGCGCCCTCCATCAGTAATGCTGGGTCGGCCGCGGTGGCCGCGGGGACTGAGGCGCTTCAGTCACGGTCTGCACGGCCACTACGGTCGGGGGTTCGAATCCCCCCTCAGGCATGGATATTTGTGCCGTCCTCGTTCGTAAGTAGTTCATAAGTGGTTTGTAAGTTTAGGGACTGATGACCCCGTAGTTAAGTCCCATAAGCCTAAGAAACATTTGAACATTTTGGTAATGCTGGAATTCAGTATGGTGTTGGCCACCCTCAGCCTGAACGACAGTTTAAAGTCTCGCAGGCATACGTTAAATCACCTGCTGGAAGGTTTCTTGGGGAATGGCAGCCCATTCTTCACGGAGTGCTGCCCCGAGGAGAGGTATCGATGTAGGTCGGTGAGGTCTTGCACGAAGTCGGCGTTCCGAAAGGTCCCAAATGTGTTCTACAGGATTTACGTCAGTACTCTGTGCAAGCCAGACCATGATATGAATGTTACTGTCGTGTAACCACCCCGCCCCAGGCCGTGCATTATGAACAGGTGCTCGATATTGATGAAAGGTGCGAGAGCCATCCCCGAATTGCTCTTCAACAGTGGGAAGCAAGAAGGTGCTAAACATCAATGTAGGCCTGTGCTGTGATAGTGCCACGCAAAACAACAAGGAGTGTAAGCCCCCTCCATGAAAAACACAACCACACCATAACACCACCACCTTCGAAGTTTACTGTTAGCACTACACCTGCAGGCAGATGACGTTCACCGGGCATTCGACATACCAAAACCCTGCCATCGGATCGCCATATTGTGTACGGTGATTCGTCACTCCACACAACGTTTTCCACTGCACAATCGTCCAATGTTTACGCTCTTTACACCAAACGAAGCATCGTTTCACATTGACCTGCGTAATTGTGGCTTAATGGCAGCAGCTCGACCATGAAATCCTAGTTTCTTCACCTCCCGCGTGTCATAGTACTTGGAGTGGATCCTGATGCAGTTTGGAGTACCTGTGTGATGGTATGGATAGATGCCTGCCTATTACACAGTACGACCCTCTTCAACCGTCGGCGGTATCGATCAGTCAGCAGACGAGGTCGGCCTGTACGCTTTCGTATTGTACGTGTCCTTTCACGTTTCCAGTTCACAATCACATCAGAAACAGTTGACCTAGGGATGTTTAGGAGTGTGGAAATCTCTCGTACAGACTTCTGACACAAGTGACACCCGATCACCTACCACATTCAAAGTCCGTGAGTTCCACGGAGTGCCTCATGTCTAATGACTACTGGAGTGCCTCATGTCCAATGACTACTGAGGTCGCTGATATGGAGTACCTGGCAGTAGGTGGCAGCACAGTGCACCTATTATGAAAAACGTATGTTTCCGGGGGTGCCCGGACACATTTGTTATCACATAGTGTGTGTATGTGTCAGTGTCTGTGTGTGTGTGTGTGTAAACCATTTACATGTAACTCCAAATACCTAGAGAAATGGTTGTCTCCGCCGAAAGGGTATCAAATCACAGCAGTATTACGTCTGCATTACATACGTTTTGCGTTTATTTGGGAAAAAGTGTGTTTAAATTATATGAATATGATACTACTATCATACCACACGTTCTCCCAAAACGTTTCGTACTTCAGCCCAGGGTGGTTTTGTCATGAAGAGTAGCAAAATCGGCACCATCCGCGGTGGCCGAGTGGACTGAGGCTCTCCAGTTACGGTCTGCACGGCTACTACGATCAGGGGTTCGAATCCCCCCTTGGGCATGGATAGTTGTGGCGTCCTTAGTATTAGTTAGTTCATAAGTAGTTTGTAAGTTTAGGGACTGATGACCCCGTAGTTAAGTCCCATAAGCTGTACAAAGTTGAACAGTAAAATGGGCTGTAGATATCGTGGACGTTTCGCTGCAGTGTGAAGATGGCGCGGATGACAACCAGAGGTGTCCTGTTGTGAAGTATAAGTACACTTCTGGCCATTAAGATTGCTACACCACGGAGATGACGTGCTGCAGACGCGAAAGTTAACCGACAGGGAGAAGATGCTGTAATATGCAAATGATTAGCTTTTCAGAGCATTCACACATGGTTCGCGCCGGTGGTGACACCTACAACGTGCTGACATTAGGAAAGTTTCCAACCGATTTCTCATACATAAACAGCAATTGACCGGCGTTGCACAGTGAAACGTTGTTGTGATGCCTCGTGTAAGGAGAAATGCGTACCATTACGTTTCCGACTTTGATAAAGGTCGGATTGTAGCCTATCGCGATAGCGGTTTATCCTATCGCGACATTGCTGCTTGCGTTGGTCGCGATCCAATGACTGTTACCAGAATATGTAATCGGTGGGTTCAGGATGGTGATACGGAACGCCGTGCTGGATCCCAAAGGCCTCGTATCACTAGCAGTCGAGATGACAGGCATCTTATCCGCATGGCTGTAATGGATCGTGCAACCACATCATGATCCCTGAGTCAACAGATGGGGACGTTTGCAAGACAACAACCATCTGCACGAACAGTTCGACGACGTTTGCAGCAGCATGGACTATATTCTCGGAGACCATGGCTGCGGTTACCCTTGACGCTGCATCACATATAGGAGCGCCTGCGATGATGTACGCAACGACGAACCTGGGAGCACGAATGGCAAAACGTCATTTTTTCGGATGAATCCACGTTCTGTTTACAGCATCATGATGTTCGCATCCGTGTTTGGCGACATCACGCTGAAAGCACATTGGAAGCGTGTATTCGTCATTGCCATACTGGCGTATCAACCGGCGTGATGGTATGGGGTGCCATTGGTTACACGTCTCGGTTACCTCTTGCTCGCATCGACGGCACTTTGAACAGTGGTCGTTACATTTCAGATGTTACGACCCGTGGCTCTACCCTTTATTCGATTCCTGCGAAACCCTACATTTCAGCAGGATAATGCACGACCGCATGTTGCAGGTACTGTACAGGCCTTTCTGGATACGTAAAATTTTCGACTGATGGCCTAGCCAGCACATTCTCCACATCTCTCACCAATTGAAAACGTCTGGTCAATGGTGGCCGAGCAACTGGCTCGTCACAATACGCCAGTCACTACTCTTGATGAACTGTGGTATCGTGCTGAAGCTGCATGGGCATCTGTACCTGTACACGCCATCCAAGCTCTGTTTGACTCACGTTATTACGGCCAAAGGTGGTTGTTCTGGTACTGATTTGTCAGGAACTATGCACCCAAATCGCATGAAAATGTAATCACAGGTCATTTCTGGTATAATATATTTGTCCAATGAATACTCGTTTATCATCTGCATTTCTTCTTGGTGTAGCAATTTTAATGGCCAGTAGTATAATATGGCAATCCGACCGACACTCTGAGGGCCATATGGCAGGCGGCTGCCAAACCACTGTTCTCGGCGTCTCCTGAGACGCTTTCATTGGACATTGAGGCACAATTCACTGATGACAATTCTACTCTACGCACTGATTCTCGACACCACAGCCTACAGGAATCAATGGCAGCCGCAGCGGAATAGCCGTGCGCACTAGCGCGCCTTGCTGCGGTTCGTGCAGCCGTTCGCCGTCGGATGTTCGAGTCCTCCTCGGGCATATTGTTTGTGTGAGTGTGTGTGTGTGTGTGTGTGTGTGTTTTGTTCTTAGGATAAGTTTAGTTTCAGTAGTTTGTAAGTTAGATCGCATAACTTTACAGTCATTTGAATCAATGGTTAGAGACACCTCGAACTCAGCTCCTTTCTGTGAGTCGCTGTTAAAGGACCGTTTGGTCAGTGAAGTTACACGTCTTATTAATGATAATGATGGAAACGGGGCTGTGAAAGGCTCATTGACATTTTTTAGATCCTTACGTTCTGTAATTTTTCTAGGTCGACCGTTCTCTTTTTGACGTGCGTTCAGCCAGGGTTCAGCATTCCCGCCAACATCGTCGAATATTGGCATCTCTCCTGTTCAAATGTGAAACGTTTCGCTGATTACTTCAACTGGCATCTTTGCGCGTAACTAAACGTCCTCTTTCAATGTTGATATCTGTGTATATTGTTCACACGCCGGAATGAGAGCCATAGTTTCTATTCAATGGAATTTATGGAGTGAAATTCGCAAACAACTTTATGTCCTGGTATCGACATTCCCATATCCATTCCAGCCAACTGCGCGGGAAAACTGCGCTAAAGTGTCACATATTTATCTAACGACCACCAAAATTTATATTTTGAATTTTTCCGCGGATACCTATATGAATATCGATTTACTCAGAGATTTTCGCTGCGTGTATAACTACCTCATCAGAAGAAAATTTTTACTAAATACAGGAGCTGTAGAATGTGATGTACACACAAATTGTATCAGTTCGCAGCAGCATACGCTTGTTATTATCGCCAGATAAATCATTGAAATCTTCATTTCTTTTATACTGTGGGATAACGGTGTTTGTCGATTTATCTACAGAATATGTCTTTCAATTTTTGTAAACATCCCCAATATCACTTATCATTTGCAGCTTTGCAGTGTAAATGAACAAATGTGGTCATCTTAATACATTTTAAAAAATGCAGTAATTTTGTTATCATGTAAAATGATACATATTGCACTAAATGTCTTATTATGGATTGGTGAAACTCTCTCAAAAGAAGGTTACGTTGACTGGTACGCCGAACCTCAGTCCTTTCGTGTGTCAGTTCAATTTGTAGGTACTTTCTGGCATATAAATCAATAGTTGAGTCGAAAGTGGTATACTAATGACATTATGTGTGTATATACCATGGGTAGGACGCAATTTGTGTGGGACTTTTTTTTTCAAATATAGGTTCATACTAATTTATTTTTGTGTCGTATCTCCGGAGATAATTTTCATCATTGGTAATGACTGATATATAGATTATTGAGATCTTCGTGCTATTACATAACATTTAACAAAATTTTATTAAGAAGTTTAATTAAGTACATATAAATATAAAATATAATCACCATTTACAATTATTCCACTGTATTTAAAAACAAACAAAAATCGGCAACAAAGAGCAAGAATAGACGACTTCGTAACATCATCTAACGAGGAAAAACGTATGCTTTTAAGCTTTTAGATTTAAGTCTTTATTTAATGTGGCTCAACTTCCACAGAGAATCTCTGTGTTTTAACAAAAACCACTTAACAGCTATTTACAGTTTACATACAATTAACAATTAAATAATATAATAGGAAATATAATCTGAAGAGTTCTGAAGGAAATGATTAAATTAAAAATGGGTTATATCCATAAAGTCAGTTATACATTTAATCTGTAACAGTAACAAAACAAATACATCCCGCAAGCCTATTTATCACTGCGTATCCGTATATAAATAATATTTTCTGATAGTCTGTTTTAGTTCAATGCAGTTGTTTCGTATGTCTCTCGAGTATCTACGGCAATCTTCCGAAATAGGTATTCGTTAATATGGAAATGATGCCGACTTTCGTGCACAGCGGTCTACAATTCCCACCTAGTGTAATTTTGTTTCTAGAACAAGAAATAAATAAAGCTTTAGTTACGTACAGAGTGACTATTTAGTGTGTGGTAGGTGGTTAACTACTCTTGTGTTCTAGTCCCCTTTGGCGGTGTTGTCAGTGTGCTGCTCGCTGGACGGGATGTAGCTGAGGTCTTCTCCGCCCGTCGCGGGTTTCAGCTGATCCGCGGAGACGTCCAGGGTGGGGTCGATGTCTTTGTGCTGAGGGGTGTGGTGGGCGGTGGTGCGGTGGGCGTGGTGGTGGTGCCTGGTGCCCTGGCCGCCGCTGTGGTGGTGCTCGCCGTTCTCCTCCTTCGCGTACGCCTTTTTGTGCTGAACATTATGGATGTCGTGTTTAAACGTGTCCGCAGGCTTCGAGTTCTCCTTCAGCTTATAGTATTTACACAGAGTATTTAGTTTCTCTTCGGTATAGTATTCTGCCATTTCAGCCTCTTGAAGCAAATTTTTAATCGTTTCTTTTTCGAAATTGTCTTTGTGTACGTATTTGTCCTCCGATTCGGTTATGCTGTCTTGTCTGTCGCCCTCCTCCTCGTTTTCCTCGTTATCCGGGTTTTTCTTGATCAGGACTAGAACCCTCTCGTTCTCGGTAGAATCTTGGTTTTCGCTGTCGGGAGACTTCTCCTCGTTACTTTCCACTATCCAGCCGAGGCTGGTCCGTCCGTCGGTGTTTCTGGTGGGCGCCTCGCCTTCCGGAGAGCCGGGGTACTGCAGCATGCCGTCCAGGAGGTCGTTCCCCGCGCTGCACGTGCTGCAGCTGCAGTTCTGGATGATCTGCACCATCTTCTCCATCGTCTTCTCTTGGCAAGTCAGCGTGAACTGAAACAAAAAATGCGCGTCTCAGTCAGTTTAGGGCAAAACATATTCTGATTCAAACATTTTTCATTGCGTATGTTGTTGATGTGGTCTTCAGTCCGGAGACTGGTTTGATGCAGCTCTCCACAATACCCTATCCTGAGCAAGCCTCTTCATCTCCACATAAGAACGGCAACCATACATCTACATAAATACTCCGCTAATCGCATTTAAGTGCATGGAAAAGGGTTCATCGATCCGCTTTTAAGATATTTCTTTACCGTTCCATTCTCCTTTATTTATTTACTAGCTTTCCTATACACATTATAAATGCGAAAGTTTGTATGTTTGTTACCGCATCACGCTAAAACTGCAGCATTGATTTAGATGAAATTTCATATAGAGATTTCTTATGTCTTGGATTAGGACATAGTCTACTTTTCAAAATGTTTATTACAAGTTATTTATTTGAAATATATCCATAGAAATACGTAACAGTTGTAAGAAGCTTCTAATACAACAGCAGAGGTGCTATGTAGCATATGTCATGTTTAGCCGCGAGGGTTAACGCGTCATGTCATAAAATTCCATTATTTTGGGCAATGGTTCGTGTCCTGCTGTAGTGAAATTTTTTTCTTTGTTATTGCTATCTTTTTTACTTTCGTATATAAAAAAAGATTCTGTGATACTGCCAAAACGGCTTAACTGACATATAATTACATACACACGAAATCTGAATGTTGGCGTTTATGCCGCATTCATTTTCATTTGTTGTAACAAATGAAGGAAGTACGTATATAAATTAAAGACTTTAAATAAAATATGCTCTAAGTACCAAGGCAAGAAAAAACATTGACGTTTTGTGTAGAATGGGATCTAGATTGTTGTTGTGGTCTTCAGTCCGGAGACTGGTTTGATGCAGCTCTCCACAATACCCTATCCTGAGCAAGCCTCTTCATCTCCACATAAGAACGGCAACCCACATATGTCTGAATCTGCTTACTGTACCCATCTCTTGGTCTTCCTCTGCGGTTTTTACCCCACACACTTCCCTCCAACGCTAAATTCACAATTCCTTGATGTCTAAGAATGTGTCCTACCAATCTATCCCTTCTTTTAGTCAAGGTATGCCAGAAATTTCTTTTCTCCCCAATTCTGTTCAGTACCTCCTCATTAGTTACGCGATCCACCCACCTAATCTTCAGCATTCTTCTGTAGCACCATATTTCAAAAGCCTCAATCCTCTTCTTGTACACACTGTTTATCGTCCATGTCTCACTCCCATACAAGGCAACACTCCATACAAATGCCCTCAGAAAGGACTTCCTTAGGCTTAAATCAATATTCGATGTTAACAAATTTCTCTTTTTCAAAAACGCTTTTCTGCCCATTGCCATTCTGCATCACCATCATTTGCGACCATCATTTGTTATTTTACTGCCCAAGTAACAAAACTCATCTACCTCCTTTATTGCTTCGTTTCCCATTCTAATTCCTTCAGCATCACCTGATTTTCTTACACTGCTTTCCGTTACCCTAGTTTTGCTCTTGTTAATGTCCATCTTATATGCACGTTTCAGCACACTGTCCATTCCGTTCAATTGCTCTTCCAGGTCCTTTGCTGTATCTGACAGAATTACTATGTCGTCAGCAAAACGCAATGTTTTTAATTCTTCACCCTGAACTTTAATTCCTTCTCCAAATTTCTCCTTGCTTTCCTTTATAGCTTGCTCAATGTACAGGACTCGAACCTCTGACGGCGAGCAACCGCGCGCTCCGCAGCGAAGCGCTTTAGACCGCTCGGCTCCTCCACCACGGCTCGCCGAATTCGTCCAAATTTATGGTACATGTGGTGAGACATGAATGTGTCCCAAGTGGGAACTCCAGATGACCAAGCGTTTAGGAAATGAAGTTTGATACGGATCTATCACCATATGCAACTTATCAACTGCTCCTGCGAGGGCTTGTTTAGGAAGCGGTGTTTGGCTTAGCGGTAAAAGATCGGATTCGTATTGAGAAGGTCGCGGGGCCAACTCCACCCAGCGGCCAACGTTTTTCTGCTCCTTGGCAATGCGTACACCTACATATTGTTCCCGTAATGATCGTGAGGACAAGATTTGAATACAGCATGCACGGAGGCATTTAAACAATCATTTTTCCCACGCTCAATGTGTGAATGGAATGGGAAAAAACTTTATAACTGGTACAGTGGGACGTATCATCTGCATGCACTTCACAGTGGGTTGCAGAGTATTGGCCGGCCGCGGTGGCCGAGGGCACTGGGGCGTTCCAGTCACGGTCTGCACGGCCACTACGGTCGGGGGTTCGAATCCCCCCTCGGGCATGGATATTTGTGCCGTCTTTAGTATTAGCTAGTTCATAAGTAGTTTGTAAGTTTAGCGACTGATGACCCCGTAGTTAAGTCCCATAAGCTATACAAACATTTGAACATTTTTCAGAGTATTGATGTAAATATAAACTGACGTCACGATTAATCGCAACATCATACAGGTTATTTTATTAATTTACATAAGCAAAAAAAAATAAAAATAAAAATAAAAAAAATAAAATAAAAATAAATAAAAAAATAAAAAAATAAAAAAAAACGCGTCCTTGGGGACGTCGTGTATGTAAATCGATACTTCAATTCTTTTGCAAATTGATCACTTACATGTACCGGCGTGAAATTCATCGAAGAAACAGGGAAAGCAATAATTTTGACCGCATCTTGCGCACGTTATGAACGCCGCTCTTTTGCAGTTACATGTTTTTTTTTTAAATTTTTTTATGTCTGCATAGAAAAACAAACTTGATTTACATTCTGAAAAAAGCTTCTTTCATCGCACATTCTATCAGCGAACCACGCATAACGCAGCATGTCGCTGAATACTTGCGAGGACAGCTGGTTATGTATACTGTAATGTAGCTTCTCGTGAAGTCAGTGGTTTATGCATTGCCAAGGAACAAAAAAATATTTGCCGCCGGGCGGAATCGAACCAGCGAACCTTTGAATAAAAATCTGATATCGTACCGTTTTTTTTTTTTTTTTTTTTTTTTCTTCTTATACATTTTACTGTGTGAGCCAAACACCGCTTTCTATCTAGACTCTCTCAGGGGCAGTTGATAAAGTGCATACGGTGATAGATCCGTATCAAAATTCCTTTTATTTTCTAAACGCTTACCACCTGGAGTTCACACTTGGTGCACTTTCATATCTCACCACGCACTACATGTACCATAAATTTGGACGAATTGGCCAATGACGAGCAGGCGTCCTCTCCTTGTGAGCAAAACAATGTTAAGTTTGATTATTCTACAACATGTCTACATTTCACGTGCTTTAGGGTGTGCGTTGTCTGTCAGTCAGATAGTCGGTCAATTCGTCAGTCAGTTCTTCGAGAAGGAATTTACCCAACGGAATCTTTCTTAGAATTTTAGTGAATTGAAAAAAAAAAAATCTCTGTACGATCTTGAATTTATTTCAATGAAATAAATTGAAATTCACCGTTTTTACTATCATTTCCTGGACTGATAATGGGGCCTTAAAGCCGATATCAATGAGGCAGTGGGCTTCTCCGATAGTCATATTGAAGTGACCTGATGGACGTCTTCGCATGTGCGCCGATTTCGAAACAACGGTGAATACGCAGACTGTAGTCGACACTTACCCCCTACCTCGTCCGGAAGAAGTGATGGACAGTTTGAGCAACGGACGATATATCTCGAAGGTGGACTTACTACGGGAGGCATATGTGCAATTACCGTTGGTCGCAGAATCCAGAAATTTTTTTGTAATCAACACTCACAAGGGACTCTTTCCATTTCAAAGACCGTCTTTCGGTAGTGCGTCGGCGCCTGCTATTTTTCAGAGATTCTTGGAATAGTTAACAGCAAAAGTGCCGTCGTGTTCTAATTATTTATATGATATTGTGGTGTCAGGGCGTACACCGGAGGAACATTTATATAATTTAGAGTGTTTAATTAGAGTGCTTAAGGACAATGGGTTATAGTGTAATAAGGAGAAGTGTTCATTTCTAAATGAGGAATTGCATTATCTCGGACATGTGATCAGTGCGCAAGGAAATCATCCTGAACAGTCTCATTTAGCAGCAATTAGAAACTTGCCTCCGCCGAAAAATATCACAGGACTGCAGGCTGTAATGGAATAACACGTATTATTGTAAATTCATTCCTGACACTTCGCAAATTGCTGCTCCGCTTAACCGCCTGCGCTGCAAAATTGTACCTTTTGTATGGTCTGTTGGATGCGCAAAACCTTTTCAACATTTGAAAACAAACAAAATATATGTATTATCTGTTGACACGTCATCCTATGGTATCGGAACTGTTCTTTCACACCGTTTGGTGCCTTAGACAGTCCCATTGCATTTGCCTCTAAGTCGCTTACCAAGGCGCAATGTAATTACAGTCAACTTGAAAAGGAGGCATTGGCGATAATGTACGGAGTCACAAAGTTTCATCAATATTTGTATGGCAGAAAATTCTATTTGAGCACGGATCACAGGCCTTTGACGGCTTTATTCAATCCTACTGCGCAAGAATTGTAACGTTGGACTCTCTTTCAAATTATCAGTACGAATTGCTCTACAGGCCTACCGCCCAACATTAGAATGCAGTATAAATGTTGTCTCCTTTAGCTATTGGTAACGATTCTGCTTTCGATTCTTCAGAGGAATCATGTTTTCAAACTGACAATCAAGAGCTTGGATGTCTTCAGTCTTCTCCTTTAGACTACCGGCGTATTGCGCACGCAACTGCTTGACATCCTGCTTTTCGTGTTGCCTTGCAATTCGTGCGTGATGGATGGCCACGCCGTCTGCGGGATATTCATTATGCAGCGGCGCGCGCTTATTTTGCACATGCTCATGCTCTTTTGCAAAGGTCAGCTGTTTTGTATTTACGCACCGCCAATGACTTTTCTCGGGTTGTTATCCCTCATTCCCTTCAACAGGAAGTTTTGTCGTTGTTGCACCACGGCGACCGGGCCGTTGTTCAAACAAAACTTGTTCCCCATCATTGCACTTTTGTTTTATTTATTTTTTACTTGGCTGCGTCTGTCAGGCCGATGGCAGCGACTGCATATTGATTTCGCGGGTCCCTACTAGAACACGCGATGGCCCTTAGTGATTGATGCTTACAGCAGATTTCCGTTTGTGGGCCCCATGTCTTCGACCACTACAGGAAGTACGGTCGCAGTTTTGTCTTCTATTTTTTTGTATAGAAGGTGCCTTTACTCTATGTATTCATTCTCTTTGTCAAAGGAATTAAATAAGCCGCCCGGAAATGGCCGTGCGGTCTAGCACGCGGCCGCTCCCGTCAGAAGTTCGAGTCCTCTCTCGGGTCATGCGTGTATGTGTTATCCATAGTGCAACCCTTCCACAAATTGCAGCGGGTTTCTATGCTGGGTCATCAACAAGTGACAATGTGCGAACCATTCAACGAAATCTCTCGAAATCTGGAAGTTATAAAATCACATGTGACGAATATAATCAGTTTTACATTGGACAAACAGGTCGAAACTCCACAATTAGATTTAAGGAACAAATACGAATTTGCGAAAGTAATCAGTCAACATTTTCATACACTTACGTGACCAGAAGCACAAAGCTGAACGAGTAGAAAAAAGCAAGAGAATCGTAATGTGAATTCTGGAAGAACTTGAAATATATATCGATATGGATGCATTTTCGGACAAAATTCTTAACGAGAAAACAGATTTAAAGCACAAACGATATTTAGAAAACTTTATTGATTTCATAATAGAAAAAGGATAACTTTCGACCTTTCAAGCTGTACACAATGGATAAAAGCAAAGATATCAACATAAATTATATCGCTGAAAACAAGCATCAAATATTACGATCTTTTATATTACCACAGACATTATATATAAATTTCCACCCTAAAAGCCTTACCATTTCTGTTCATAAGTTACATAACTGAAATTTTATAAAATCTAAAAATATATACTCTTTGTGAACAGATAAATGTCAATGGAGTGATCTGTACTACAAAAGTAATTACAATGCGAAAAATAACAACTTACTCAATACATTTTATAACATATATGAGCAAATAAAAGCACTCCATGACAATAAACTGTAAGAAAAAATCGTGAATATTTAAACTAAACATTATAAATTAAACATAAAGAAATATTATATATTTGTATGTATGTATATATTGCAGTTGACTGACTTGAAAATGGCAAACAGCCAAACCGATCGTTGTCATTAAATAAGACCTATAAATAAAATAAAGTGAAGTACTAATGTAATAAAAGTTTAAAATGTCATTTGTTGACTTAATGTATGTTGCGTGACCACCAGATAAGAAGCTTTTGAAATTCAACGAAACATAATGGATATGGGCTTTCCGAGCCTTGCTGACTGCAAGACATCTACATCTACATCCATACTCATCACGTGTGTGGCGGAGCGTACTTTGCGTGCCACTGTCCCTTCCTCCTATTCCAGTCGCGTGTGGTTCGCAGGCAAAAATGATTGCCTGTATGACTCTGTCCGGGTCCTAATCTCTCTGATCTTATCCTTGTGGTCGCTTCGCAAGATATACGCAGGAGAGAGCAATATATTGGTTGCCTCTTCATGAAACGTACGCTGTGGGAACTTTTACAGAAGCCCCTAACGCGCAAAGACCTTGTAAAAATACCGCGATACAGAACTTCTCTCTTCCAGCGTCTGCCACTGCCCTGTTCTTCTGTGTTGGATCTCTCCGTTGGATCTTCTCTTAGTCTTCTATTAAACCTACCTGGTACGGATCCCACGTGATGAGCAATACTCAATCGCCGAACGAACGAGAGATTTATAAACTACAAAATTTCTGAGGGCTCTTCCAATGAATCTCACGCTGGCATCTGACGATTGATTTTATATGGCCGTTCCATTTAAAATCGCCCCTTATCTCTGCTCCCAGATATTTTTATATGGAACTGTTTGCCGTGTTTGTTCTGCTGTTGCGTAGTTATATAGTAAAGCATCTTCGTTTCTGTGTAAACGCAACACTTTACACTTGTTTACGTTGAGGCACAATTGCCACGGGTCAATACGCTGCAGATCCTCCTGCATTTAGCTACCGTTTTGTAGTGATGCGACTTATAGATAAAATACAGCATCATCCGCAAAAAGCCTCATTAAACTTACTATGTTATCTACGAGGTCACTTATATACGGTCTTGTAACACTCCAATGCGGTACACCTGAGATAACTTTAACAAAAAAAAAAAGTTCAAATGTTTGTAGAGCTTATGGGACTTAACTACGGGGTCATCAGTCCCTAAACTTACAAACTAATTATGAACTAGCTACAACTAAGGACGGCACAAATATCCATGCCCGAGGAGGGATTCGAACCCCCGACCTTAGTGGCCGTGCAGACCGTGACTGAAGCGCCTCAGTCCCCTCGGCCACCGCGGCCGGCACAACTTTAACGACTTAAGACTTCTCTCCGATGAGAATGAAACGCTGCGTTCTGTTAGCTAAGAACGCCCCAATCCAGTAACACAGCTGGTCTGACATTCCATATGGTCGCACGTTGTTCATCAGGCCACGGAGCAGAACGGTGCCGAATCAACACCATCTTAGAAGGTGTTGGTCGAAGTCAAGGGACACGGCGTCTATCTCTGATCCTGCATCTACTGCCCTCTGAATCTCGTTTGATTAGCTTAAATGTATCCAGAATGAAACTTTCACTCTGCAGCGGAGTGTACGCTGATATGAAACTTCCTGGCAGATTAAAATTGTGTGCCGGAACCGGGACTCGAACCTGGGAACTTTGCCTTTCGCAGGAAGTTTCATATCAGCGTACACTCCGCTGCAGAGTGAAAGTTTCATTCTGGAAACATCCCTTAGGCTGTGGCTAAGCCATGTCTCCACCATATCCTTTCTTCCAGGAGTGCTAGTCTTGCGTGTTTGCAGGAGGGCTTCTGAGAAGTTTGGAAAGTAGGAGGCGAGGTACTGGCGGAAGTTGTGAGGCGGCATCGTGAGTCGTGTCGGGATAGCACAGTCGGTAGTGCGCTTGCCCGCGAAAGGCAAAGGTCCCAGGTTCGAGTCCCGGTTCCGGCACACAATTTTAATCTGCCAGGAAGTTTCATATCAGCTTAAATGTACTTTTATTTCTAGCTGACCCAAACTAAGGAGATCCTCTTGGACGTAGAATACAAGACACATAACAAATACTTACAAAGTGAGATCAGATATGATAATGTACCTTCCGCAGCTCTCAAATATAATTTGCCTTTGTATGTGGAATCGGCCAGAAAAAAATCTTAAGAATATTTACATTTTAAAGGCCATAAAACTCAATACTGCATACTAAATGTTGAATATACTAGATGCATATGATAATTCTTAGGCTATTTTTACAACACTTATTTACAATTATATATTAATCCACAAGATCAGTACTGAAGTCAGCCTGAACACAATATTCACATTTGTGAAGATCATATACCATAACACACATCAATCACTTCTGGTAAGAAAATCATCAATGAAGTATATGGAGTTGGTCACCAAAAAATCCTTTCAACTCTTTTCAAACTGAACTTTATTGAGAGTTAAATTTTTTATGGCTCTTGGCATGTTATTGAAAATGTGTATTGCTGAATAGTGGACGCCTTTCTGAGCCAAAGTAAGCGACTTTAAATCTTTGTGAAAGTTATTCTTGTTTCTAATATAGACCCCATGTACTGACCTATTACTTAAAAAAAAGATATATGTTTTAATGACAAATTTCATTAGAGAATAAATGCATTGGGAAGCAGCAGTTAGTATACCAAGTTCCTTAAATAGCCCTCTGCAGGATATTATTGAGTTGACAACGCAAATGAATCGTGTTGCACCTCTGTGTGCTCTGAAAATCTTGGCTTGATGAGTTACCCCAGAAAATAATCCCATATGACTTTATGGAGTGAAAATACGCATAATACGCAAGCTTTTTTGTTTTTATATCTCCTATATCTAAAAACAATTACATAGTTAACAGGGACTTGTTTAGGTGCTTTAGCAGTTCGGCAGTTCCTCCCAGTTAAATTTATTATCAATCTGTAATCCTAAGAATTTGACACTATCAGCTTCTTCTATCTTCTTGTTGTCACACTTCATGCATATACTGGCCAGAAGCATTTTACAAGTCCTAAAATGCATACAGTGTGTTTTTTCAAGGTTTAGCGGCAGAGCATTGACTAGGAACCATTTATTAATGTCCATGAAAATGTCATTATCCGACCTTTCTAAGGCATTATTATTTATTGCAATTATTATTAATTATTGCAATGTTAGTGTCATCTGCAAATAATGTTGCTGATGAAAGGTCACTGATAGATACAACAAAAAGCAGGGGCCCTAAGATGGACTCCACAAGTTATTAGTTGCCATCTGGATGAGGCCTGATAGTTCAGTATACATCTCTTTCCTATTGATACCCTTTGTTTTCAGTTAGAGATATACTATTTGACTACTCTGCAGAATTTCCTGTTACACTGTAATATTCTAATTTGCTCAAAAGGATATTGTGATTTACACAGTTAAACGATTTTGACAGATCACAGAATATACCAGTAGCTTGCAATTTATTGTCTAACGACTTAAATACAATCTCAATGGATGTGTAGATAGCCTTCTCAATATCAGAATCTGCTGAAATTCATCTCCTTTCTTATACAACGGCTTAACTTCAGCATATTTCAATCATTCAGGATATGTTCCACTGATAAAAGACTGGTTACACAAATAACTAGAATTATCACTAAACCCATAATTAATTATGTTTGTGTATTATCATAGCCACTGGAATTTTTTGATTGTATGGATTTTATGGTGAAATTTACTTCTAGCGGTGTTGTTAGTGTCATATTACAGTAGTTATTTGTAGTGACAGATGAGATATTCCACTGCAGCAATTGGTGGCTCTGTTAACCCCATCGTTCCAGTAATAGTTATGAAATGCTTACTGAAAATGTCAGCATCACTGCACACATCTGTTACCCGTGTGTCATCTACTCTTAATGCTATGTGCTCGTCTTCATCTTTGGTTCTACCAGTCTCCTCTTTCCTTTATCCCATATTGTCTTTATTTTGTTATATGATGTGACTATCCTATTCTGATAATGCATTTGTTTTGATGTTCGTATTACCATCTTTAATATTTTGCAGTACGTATGTTTTGAAAGGAACTAAAGCGTTTATATCTGAACTGTTTATGTTGATAGTTTCCTTTTTGTCTTGCAGGAGGCCTTTATACCTTGAGTAATCCATGGTTTCTTGATAGACTTTGGTCTAATCTGCGTTAGTTTCGGGAGAAAGCAGTTTTCAAATAAGTTAAGGACATTATTTATGTGTGTCTTTTACTTATTATTCATGCTGTGAATATCGTAAAAATCACTCCAATTCATGTCTTTGAGCAGTTTTCTAAAAGGATCAATTTTTGGCTTACTGACTATATCCTCTTTAACTCAGATATGATATATTTTATATCATGATCAGTATTAACATCTAACAAAAGAAACTGCATGTCATGGTCTGAAAGGTACTTAGTATTGGTTTTGTAATATAATTTTAATCATTAGCCTAGATATTTCTACAAAGATATTATCAATGGCTGTCTTTGAGTCCCTAGCTCTCCTTGTCGAAAACTTAACAGTAGGAATTAAGTTGAATGACAATAGTACTGACTGCAATAATATCTTATCGAGATGAATAGCACGAGTTGTGTTTCACATGCTTTCGGAAACCATGTTGATTCCTATAAAGGAGATTTCCGGTTTCCAGAAATGAAATCATTTACGAACATAAAATATGTTCCAAAATTTTGCAGCTGAGCAAGGTCAGAAATGTAGACCAATAGTTTTGCGTATTTGGCGGACGACCTTTCTTGTAAACCGGAATTACATGCGCTTTTTTTTCAATTCTAAAGCCGTCGGCACACGGAGCGTGTATCTGAACGAGTGTGGCCAATGTGGCGAGTTTCTGACGTCACAACGTGCGAACCGCACGCTGGCGAGCCTTTCCCTAAGGGTAACGTTCTGCTCACACAACTTGGAACAAACGTGACATCAATTTTACGTCACACGCTGTATCTAAGATCGCACGAACAGCTCTCGACTTTCTGTCACATAACTTGGTGGAAACGTGAAACGCCTGTTAAGTGAATTGGTTTATTTCAATAGCTATCGTATCATAATAAACATTGTTGTTACTTCGATCGCAGTCTGCTGCAAAAGTGACATGCTTGGGTATTGCCTTATTTAATGGTAGCATAAAAACAGCTAGTTCTCGGTACGATAGGTTATGAACAAACACTCGAATCTTCCGAAGTTTCGCAACTTTATCCTGATTCAGTGATTGTGAGTCGTTTCCATTTAATTTTTCTTTCTTCGCCTTTGTGTTTTTAAATTATACGGGACTTCTTAATAAAATTAAACTAAGCACGAATCATGGACATGCATGTCAATATTCAAAATACGTTGGAGAGTTTCTTTTTATGATACTAATTCTAGAAGTTTATTACTTAGTATGTTGTTGATATTAGCAGCGTCTCTTATACTATATGCAGTGTCACTGATGTATGTTACGAATAGAACTAAACACAATGCACTATCCTTTTCTTCCGGCCTTAATAGGTGAGTAATGGGTTTAAGCTGAAATGTTAAAAAGTGTAATACCCTTAAAGAATTAGGCAATGATACTTTGTAGTCTGTGTAGACAACATCAAATTATGATTAAATGAATATTTCGTACGGATTATGGAGGAATTTCGGGTCTCAAATATCTCCAAAATTAATACTGTGGATTCAACATTAAGATGTAGAGCCAATGTGTCAGGCAGTATCAAGCATGCCATATATTCTCGACGTGCGTCTGAACGATCACCAATAAGGTGGGAGAACGCCATTAACGTTACACCACGTGGCTATCCGGGGAGGAGGGGGCAGTTATTTTCGGTAGAGAGATGAAGACGCCATATTGGCCGTCGTATTTCATGGGTTTTATGTATGTAACTTAGGTCTTATGAATGTTTGACATTTCGAAGCAAATAAAAGTAACTGAGTAAATTGAGAATCTCTCGAAAACCAGTTATTACAGGTACTATTTGTTGGAATGAATGACTGGAAAAGACTTTTATGTGGTTAAAAAAAAATTGCATTACAGTAATCTGTCTTTTCAAGGCAAGGCAGACTGAAGAGCTATCAACAGGACTTGTTTCTTTTTTTTTAATTATTTTGTGTGCCGCGGTGGAGTAGCCGAGTGGTCTAAAGCGCCTCGCTGCGGAGCGCGGGGTTGCTCGCCGTGGAGGTTCGAGTCCTCCCTGGGGCATGGGTGTGTGTGTGTTGTCCTTAGGTTAGTTTACCTAGGTTTAAGTAGTTTGTAAGCTACAGACTGATGACCACGCTGTTTCGTCCGATACATTTACAGACATTTGAACATTTTTTTATTTGTTGTAATTACATGTCAGCAACCGACATATCTACCAGTAGTTCAAATGTTTGTAAATCTATCGGGCCAAACTGCTTGGTCGTAAGTCCGTAGCTTACAAACTACTTAAACTATGGTAAACTAACCTAAGGACAACACACACACACACACACACACACACACACACACACACACACACACACACGCCCCAGGGAGGACTCGAACCTCCGACGGCGAGCAACCGCGCGCTCTGCAGCAAGGCGCCTTAAGCCGTCGGCACACGGACTGTGTATCCGAACGTGTGTGGTCAGCGTACCGAGTCCAACGTGCTGCTGAACGCTCGGAGTCGGTGGAAGTTGTGCATACGAGACGTTTGCCTCAACAACCTACACGTGACCGCAGCGCGCTCCAGCGGCAGTGTCCGGTGACATCAGGTTCTGGAATCACACTGTTTGCGAAATCAAAAGAGTCCAATTCCTTCTTTACCTCCATTAAATCGCTTATTTCCTCGCTTGTACATATGTTCGTTATGTTTTATGATATAGGCCTACATAAACAAGGGTAATGGAATAAAGTCTTAGAAAATCAGTCGACGCTGAAGGAATTAGATTAGGTAATGAAACAATAAAGGTGGTAGATGAATTTTGTTATTTAGGCAGTGAAATAACATATAATGGTCACTGTACAGAGGATATAAAATGTAGAATGGCAATGGGAAGAAAAGTATTTCTGAAAAAGAGAAATTTGTTAACATCGAATATTAATTTAAGCGTAAGGAAATCCTTTCAGAAGGCATTTGTGTGGATTGCTGCCTTCTATGGGAGTGAAACATGGACGAGAAACAGTGTGGACAAGAAGAGGATAGAGGCTTTTCAAATGTGGTGCTACAGAAGAATGCTGAAGATTAGGTGGGTGGATCATGTAACTAATGAGGAGGTACTGATCGGAATTGAGGAGAAAAGGAATTTCTGGCATACCTTGACCAAAAGAATGCATCTATTGGTTGGATACATTCTTAGACATGAAGGAATTGTGAATTTAGCGTTGGAGGGAAGAGTGTGGGGTAGAAACCGCAGAGTGAGACCAAGAGATGAATATAGTAACCAGATTCAAATGGTCGTAGGTTGTCGCTCTTATGAGGAGATGAAGAGGCTTGCTCAGGATAGAGCAGGGTGGAGAGCTGCATCAAACCAGTCTCCAGACTGAAGACCACAACAACAACAACAACAAGTAACAACAAAATATCTACGAACATAAGACCCTTATAAAAGTTTCTTTCATGACAAACTGTGCAATATAAAATTAGAAAAGGCCTTCACACGAGGCAAACATTATTGCAACAGTCTCGCATTTTAGTAAAACTTAAAGGTAATTCTTCCACAGTCAGTGTTACTACTCAGTAGAAGAATGTTAGAAACGTGTAAAATGCAATACGTGAAACAATAAAGTGCGTATTTTGCTCTAAGTAAGGTCTACATCTACATACATACTTCGCAATTCACCGTAAGGTGCGTGGCGGAGGGTACACTGTACCACTACTAGGCATTTCCTTTCCTATTCCACTCCCAAATTGAACGAGGAAAAAAAGAATGCCTATATGCCTCCGTACGAGCCCTAATTTCTCTTATCTTGTCTTTGTGATCTTTACGCGAAATGTAAGCAGGCGGCAGCAAGATCGTACTACACTCAGCTTCAAATTCCGGCCCTCTAAATTTACTTAACAGAAATTCACGAAAAGAACGTCGTCTTTCTTCCAGCGATCCCCAATTGAGTTGCCGGAGCATTTCCGTGACACTCGCGCATTGGTCGAACCTACCGGTAACAAATCTAGCTGCTCGCCTCTGAACCGCCTCTATGTCTTCCTTCAAACCGATCTGCTGCGGGTCCCAAATACTTGATCAATACTCAAGACGTGGTCGTACCAGCGTTTTATACGCGGTCTCCTTTACAGGTGAAGTACATCTTCCCAAAATTCTCCCAATAAACCGAAGTCGGCTGTCCGCCTTACTCACAACTGTCCTTACATGCTCGTTCCATTTCATATCGCTCTGCAATGTTACGCCTAGATATTTGAACGACGTGACCGCATCAAGAAGCTCACTACTGATGCTGTATTCGAACATTATAGGATTGTTTTTTCTACTCATACGCATCACCTTACATTTTTCTACATTGAGAGCTAGCTGCCATTCTTCGCACCAACTAGAAATTTTGTCTAAGTCAACCTGTATGCTATTACAGTCAGTTACAGACGACACCCTCCCATACACCACAGCATCATCAGCAAACAGCCGCAAATTACAACTTACTCTGTCCATCAGATCATTTATATAGATAGAAAATAATAGCGGTCCTATCACACTCCCCTGGGGCACGCCTGACGATACACTCGTCTCTGATGAACACTCGCCGTCGAGAACAACGTACTGCGTTCTATTACTTAGGAAGTCTTCCAGCCAGTCACAAATCTGTGAATCTATTCCATAAGCTCGTACCTTCGTTAGCAGTCTGCAGTGTGGCACCGTGTCGAACGCCTTTTTGAAGTCGAGAAAAACACAATCCGCCTGTTGCCCTTCGTCCATGGCTCGCAAGATGTCATGTGAGAAAAGGGCAAGCTGAGTTTCACATGAACGATGTTTCCTAAACCCGTGCTGATTCATGGAAAGAAGCTTTTCCGTTTCAAGGAAATTTACTATATTCGAACTGAGAATATGCTCCAAAATTCTACATGAAACCGATGTCAACGATATTGGCCTGTAATTGTATGGGTCAGTTCTCTTTCCTTTCTTATACACGGGAGTCACCTGCGCTTTTTTCCAATCACTAGGAACTTTGCGCTGAATTAAAGATTCGCTATAAATGCAAGCTAAGTAGGGGGCCAATGCCGCAGAATAGTCTTTGTAAAACCGAACTGGTATACCATCCGGACCAGCAGACCTTTTCGTATTTAGCTCTCTCAGCTGCTTCTCTACACCGGAAATACCTATTGCTATGTCCCCCATTTCGGAATTAGTACGTTGATCAAATGATGGTATATTTGTGCGGTCCTCCTGCGTGAAAGATTTCTTAAAGGTTAAATTTAGAACTTCAGCTTTCCGTTTGCTTTCTTCTATTACTGCCCCGGAATTATCAACTAGTGACTGGACAGTGGGTTTTGACCCGCTTATCGATTTTACATAGGACCAGAATTTTTTCGGGTTCTCGGAAAGATCTTTTGCTAAGGTATGGCTGTGATAATTATTGTATGCTTCACGCATCGATCTTTTTATAGACGCACGAATCTCTACTAACTTTTGCCTGTCATCATTTGCGTGTTCTTTTTTGAATCGAGAGTGCAACAGCCTTTGCTTTCTCAGCAGCTTTCTGACATTATTATTATACCACGGTGGATCTTTTCCATCCTTAATCGTCTTTACTGGCACATATTTCTCTAACCCTTCATTAACAATGCGCTTAAATTTAGTCCACAAGTACTCTACATCCATAGTCCCAGAATTAAACGATGCCCATTCATTTTCTAAGTGCGATCGTAACATTTGCTTGTCGGCTTTTCCCAACAAAAACACGCTCCTAGCCTTCTTGACTGGTTTATGAACTTTGGTCACCATCGACGCTATGACGATATCATGATCACTAATTCCTGTCTCTACACAGACATCGTTAATAAGGTCAGGCCTGTTTGTGGCTATAAGGTCTAAAATATTTCCATTGCGCGTGGGTTGCCGGTTTAACTGCTCAAGACAGTTTTCGGAGAATGTGTCCAAAAGTAGCTCGCAAGACTGCTTGTCTGTACCGCCTGAAATGTAAGTAGCGAGGTCCCAATCTATACTCTTAAGGTTGAAGTCACCTCCGACTAATATTGCATGGCCCGGATACCTATGCACTACCTGGTGTAGACTTTCCTTGAATGATTCTAAAACTGCTACAGCAGCACTGGGGGGCCGGTAAAAACACCCAACTATTAACTTTACTTCTTTTAGACCTGTTATGTGTGCCCAGATAACTTCACAGTTACTTTCAACCTCGATCTCAGTAGAAACAATATCTTTATCCACAGCGATGAACACTCCTCCTCCGGTTGTATCAGATCTATCTTTCCGATATACATTCCACGCTTCTCTAAATATTTCTGAACTTACCACATCATCATTTAGCCAGCTTTCGGAGCCTAAAACTATCTGAGCGCAATAACTTCCATGCAGCGCTGCAAATTCGGGAACTTTGTTTCTAATACTCTGTAAGTTCGCGGCTAATATTTTGATGTTCGAATTTTTGTTCCGAACGTGGCCTGAATTCGCTGTTTGAATGCTGACAGGCGAGTGCTCATCAGAGTTTGCGCCTAGCCTAAAAAACCCCCATGTGCACTCCACAAGTACTCTGCTACCCGAGTAGCCGCTTCCTTAGTGTAGTGCACCCCTGATCTATCTAGGGGCACCCTACAATTCCCCACCCGATAACGCAGATCCAGAAATCTGCAGCCATGACTGTTACAGAGTCGGCGAAGCCTCTGGTTCAGACCCTCCACTCGGCTCCAAACCAAAGGACCCCGATCAACCCTAGGAACAATGCTGCAAATCGACAGCTCTGCTTGCACCCCGCGTGCGAAGGCAGCAGCCTTCACCAATTCCGCCAGCCGCTCGTAGGACCTGAGGATGTCCTCAGAACCCAAGCGACAAGCGTCATTGGTGCCGACGTGAGCTACGACTTGCAGTCGACTGCACCCCGCACCCTCGATAGCCGCCGGCAAGGCCGCCTTCACATCTCGGATGAGGCCCCCCGGCAAACACACCGAGTGCACGTTGGAATTCCTTCCAGATCTGGACGCTATCTGCCTAAGGGGCTCCATCACGCGCCTGACATTGGAGCTCCCAATAACTAATAATCCCCTCCCCCCGTGCACCTGCTCGGACCCTGCTGAAGGAGTGGCCACACTTTCACTCACAGGACGAACGAGCGCGGACGGACGTCCAGCCTCCACATTGGCCTTCCGCCTCGAGCGACGCGAACGCCGTACAACCTGCCACTCCCCTTGCGGAGAAGGCGGCTCGACGACATCCGGTACACCTGAAGGTGCCTCGGTAGCAGGGACAGAGAGCGTAGCGTGAGACACCTGAGGTGTCCCACTCGACGCACCAGACTCCCCACCATCGCTGCACCCCGAGACAGCAGCCTGAAGACGGCTGACCGTAGCCAACAGCACGCTCAGCTGTTCGCGAACCGCGGCCAACTCCTCCTGCGTCCGCACACAGCAGGCACACATCCTATCCATCCTATCGATACAATTAACAGCAATTAACAACTTTAAAGGAGCCTAGTATTCTAATGAAGGCGGCTGGCTGCTGACTTAACTGTGGTCAGTGGTAACTACACTGTCGTATCAACAAAACTGAGTCCGGCAGCTTTAGCGCTGTTAACGCTGCGGCACTCGTGGCAGCTGGCACTGGACTGACTGATAACGAGCTTAGTAACGGTCTCTGACTTGTTTTGAAATACACCGGTCAAAGACGAAGATTAAACACAACGGTATTTATCAAATACGATAGAATAAACTATTAAAACAGTAGTACAAACGAAATCTGCAAGTACGCGGGAATGAAGCTCTTAAAACAGTACTACCGAAAATGAACTAGACTGGCAAATTAAATTTGACACAAATTAAATTCAGATACTTAGCGCTGTAACAATGTGGCACTGGTGACAGCTGGCAAGTCAAACTGACTTGTTCATAAAACGAAACCAACAAACTCACTTCTTAGAGGATGAGCACTTATATTTACATAGCATCTAAAATTATGCAGTATACTTCTACGAAATTTATAGGAAAGTCTATGAGTCTATCAGAAAACACGAATAAAAGAAGAAAAAAATATTTGCTATCGAGAGGCCTTGAACCAGCGTCGTAGGGTATCTTTCATTTCACAGTCCATGAGTTTGCTGTCTAGGCTAGCGCCAAAAACATGCCTGTTAACTTTCGATGAATGTATTACAAGTATTGTATACACTACTGGTAGATTTGTCGATTTCTGAAATTTAATTACAACACATGATGTAAAGAACAATTCGTGTTTATAGATCTTCAGTCCGCCTTGCTTTGAATCGTCACATTACTGTAATACAGAAATTTTTTAACTACATATAAGACGTTTCCAGTCATTTATTCCGACAAATAGTACCTCTGATGACCGTTTTTCGAGATATTCTCAATTTTCTCAGTTACTTTTATTTGCTTTGAAATGCCATACATTCATAAGACCTAAGTTATAAACATAAAACCTATGAAATGCGACGGCCAATATGGCGTCTTCATCTCTCTACTTAAAAGAGCTGCCCCCCCCCCTCCCCGGATAGCCACGTGGTGTGACGTCATTGGCGTTGTCTCACCTTATTAGTTCAGAAGCACGTTGAGAATTTCTGGCAAGCTCGATACTGCCAGACATGTTGGGAAAGCCTCACCAACATGCGGTTCGCACCGCGGCAACGAGAAATACAGGCCTGAGCGCACACATCATGCTACGTAAGCAAGGTAGTTCAGAACCGGCGCGATCGCTAGCTCAGTGGCTGCCCGCTATGACGCAGTGGGCAGTGCCCCAGCGGCCAGCCAATCGGCTAGCTGTCGCGCCGGCACGGAACTACCTTGCTTACGTCGCATGAAGTGCGCGTTCAGGCCTGTATTTCTCGCCGGCCACGGTTCGCACATTGTGACGTCAGAAACTCGCTACGGTGGCCACACTCTTTCATTTACACGTTCCGTGTGCCGACGGCTAGAGACCGCTCGGCTACTCCACCGCGGCCTACCAGTAGTGTATACAACGTCTAATATCTTCATCGATGATACACAGATACATTAGTGGCTGTACCGTAGGCAACGAAGTCGTGGACAGTGAAATGGAAGATTTCCACATGGCGCTGTTCAAAGCTCCTTTTTTTTAACGGGACTTAACGGGGGGGGGGGGGGGGGTCATCAGTCCCTAAACTTAAAAACTACGTATAAACTAAATTATACGAAAGATAACACAAACATCCATGACACAGGGAAGATTCTAACCCCTGACAGGGAACAGCCTAGCGCCGCGGAGCATAGCGCCTCAATGCGCTCGGCCACTCCCGGCAGTTTGTACCTTACTTAGAGTAAACTACGCACTTTATTGTTTCACGTCTTGCATTTTACCCATTCTTAACATTCTTCTACTGAATAGTAACACTGACCGTGGAAGAATGACTTTTTTTTTTAAATTGATCGACCTCGGCCTCTCGTTCTGGGGCCTCAACTCGAAAGATATTTCTTTTTTTAGACTAACCTTGTCTCTCGTTCTGGGGGACTCCAAATCTCAAAAGTTACTTTTTTAATAGTAATACATGTATTTACAAGTGGACCGGGGGGAGGGCTCATTTTATTTTGCCGACGCTCCGGGCGTCCAACAGCCTTAGTTCGCCACTGCTGTTGCAATAACGTTTGTCTCGTTTCAAGGTTTTTACTAATTTTATGTCGCACAGTTTGTCATGAAACTTTTATAATTCGCTGCACTTATTGATATAAAATGCAACTTTTATAACTGTCTTATGTTCGTAGATATCTGGTTGTTGCTTATGTAGGCCTATATCACGGAACATATGCACAAGCGCGAAAATAAGCGATTTAGTAGAGGTAAAGCAGGAATTCCAATATTTTTATTTCGTAAACAGTGTGATTCCAAAACCTGATGCCGCCGGCAACCGTCGCTGGAGCGCGCTGCGCTCGATTGTAGCTCGTTGAGGCAAATGTCTGGTATGCACAAAGTCGTGCCGTCTCCGAGCGTTCAGCCGCACGTTGGGCTCGGCACGTTCAGACACACGCTCCGTGTGCCGACGGCTTTAGGAACTTTTCGCTTCTCTAGAGACCTTCGTTATACTGCTGCTAGAGGGGGACAAGTTCCTTCACTTACTCCGTGAAAAATCGAATTGGTATAACATCAGGTCAGCGGCCTTTCCTCCGTTGAGAGTTTTCAGTTCCTTTTTTGTCCCACCGATACTTATTGTAATATCTGTCATTCTGTCGTTCGTGCGATGGTTTAGAGAAGGAACTACCGTGCAGTCTTCCTCTGTGAAACATCCTTGGGAAAATACGTTTAATATTTCGGCCTTTCGTGTGTCATCCTCTGTTTCAACACCATTATGAGCACGGGGTATCTGGTTATCTAGTTTCGACCCTTTTACCGAGTTGACGTAGGACCAGAATTTCTTGGAGTTTTCTGCCAAGTTAGTACATAAACCATTGCTCTCAAAGTCGTAAACGCCTCTTGCATGGCAAGCTTTACGCTTATTTTGGCATCATTTAAGTTTTGCCTGTCTGAAAGACTTTGTCTACGTTTATATTTGCGGTGAAGTTTTCTTTGCTTTCGTAACAGTTTCCTAACTCGGTTGTTGAACCACGGTGGAACTTCCCCATCTCTCATGATTTTTCTTAGCACATACCTACCTAATGCCGATTGTACGGTGCACTTGAACTTTGCCCACAGTTGCTCAACACTGCTAGTGTTAGAGACGAAACTATCGTGTTGAGCAGTCAAGTACTCTGAAATTGACCCTTTTCTCTTTTGGTAAATAAGAAGATCTTCCTACACTTCTTGATATTTATATTTGCAGCCGTGTTTATTGATGCTGTAATGGCCTTATGATCGCTGATTCCCTGATCTACGCTCACTGAATCGAAAAGTTTGGGCCTATTTGTCATCAGCAGAGTGTTATGTTCCCATCAATCCTGAAGGTATCTACAATGTCAGAAAAATTAGCCACATACCATGAATCAACTATACTTTTAATCAGAAGATACTTAATTACGGAGGGATAGGAAGAAGGATGAGGAAGGAAAGGAGTGACTTTAGCTGCAATACGGCATTGATATTACTCAATGCTAACAAGTGAAAATGCGAGTCGGCCGGAATTTGAACCCGGGTTTCCGCTTCGGGCCAGAGGTGACCTTATCCATATTTTTCTTTCTTCCTTGGGTAGCTTGAATCCTTGTGGACTTTGTATCATGTTTGTTTCGAGGTGATCCTTGGTGCAGAACTCATTTTTTTATTGTTTTATTATTATTATTATTATTATTATTATTCGAGAGAACATCGAGCCCTTTAACCAAACGCACTGAGCCACTGTATCCGCAACTTGGCTAACCGCACTCAACTCCTGTCCATCTCAAATTCCCAGAAGTCGCGCAATACGGGCGTATAGCCTCCATCGTCCATGCCCTCTTATATTCACCAATTTCGGATTCCCGTACGAAGCCGAATGTTAATCACATCTGTGGTGAATTTGATGAACCTTATACTGCTATTGCGTAAAATAAGATTCGGACATGTTAGGAAGAACAGCCACCATGCATGATTCGCAGCCATTACTGGATTGTCATTTTTTTTAAACTGGGTAGAGGAAGAAAGAATCGACAACTGGCCCAAAGCTGGAGACCTGGGTTCTTTGCGAAATATCGCAATTATATAAAAATACTAAGGGTGTTCAAATGAAAAGGTAGGAAACGTTTTAATAATAAAACAGGTTGAAATTTGAATATGCCGCTTTAGAATAGCGCAGTGCAACATCTAGCGACGCGAAGCATGTGTCGTTACCTCCCCCTGAAACATTCGAGGCTGTGCCCTCAGCAGGCAAGCTGATGCTCACCGTCCTTTTCAACGTCAGAGGTCCGATACTTGTCTAATTCACCGAGCACAGTGACGTGTACTGTGAGACACTCCATTGCCTACGCAGGGCAGAGCAAACGGCCCGGGGTGCTAAGGGAAGAAGTGATTCTGCTTTATGATAACGCACTTCCAGGGTCACGCAAAGTGTACTGGCCAAGTTCAAGTGGGAGCAGCTTGAGCATCCTATGTACAGCCGGGACATGTTCTGCGACTTCCCAAAGGAAAGCGCGTCAAATCGGACGACGAACTGGTCACAGTAGAGGACTGGCTCTTGTCACAGCCACAGGAATTCTGGGAATAGGGAATCCTTCAGCTCGTTAAACAGTGGGAAAGCTGTGCTCAGGCGCCTGGTGATTACTTTTGATGAAGACTTCAACTATACCCAAAGTGTCGTTTCGTACCTTTCCATTTGAAAACCCTTCGTATTTTCAATAACTTCATAACTACAAAAGTTAATGTTCACAATTTATTAAGATAGCAACATTAAACTTATATGTTTATGTTTGTTAAGCTTAAGGGACTTAACTGCGGGGTCAGTCCCTAAACTTACAAATTACTTATGAACTACCTTATAGTAAAGACGACACACACAACCATGCCCGAGGGGGAATTCGAACCCCCAACCGTAGCGGCCGTGCAGATTGTGACTGGCGCGCCGCAGACCGCTCGGCCACCGCGGCCGGCTTAAACTTACAATTTCCAGGTTTTGAATGAGTCACTTGATTTCAACAAACTATGTCTTAGATGGTAGCTTCGTACCTCAAGTTACCATCTTTAAAGCAACACACTTATATCTATTTAAGGATTTATTACACTTGTTATATCAATTTATTATGGAAATATAGTCAAATCACCGCATTTTCTGCAGTAACTCAACAGTTGCAATCACCGTGAAACATCCCTTTTGTCCACATGTTCGTATAACTATTTAAAGAATAGTCTACTTTGCCAGTAACTTTACGTAAATATTGTGTAGTACGTGTGGTCAAGTTAGTGACAGATGGTGTCTTTGTCGGGACCTTAACTTTGGTAAAGGCTAATGAAGCACCAGTTCAAGAACTTTAACTTTTTCCGACTTATTTACAGAATCGTCACTGAACAGTGTATCTGATTCTACAGAAGACTGTTATTCGTTGGACTAACATTTCAACTATTTTGAACTGACGATTATTTCGTATTTTATTATAGCGAAATAGTCTTAGCGTCTGAACATCGTCGATGATTATTTTCTATTACAATGATACGTCTGTTCCTTAGGAACAGACGTTGCTGATGGTCCGCAGCTATAAATGTTAAATATACATTCATTACTTCGCAATTTGCGAGAATTTCTGACATTAGCTGCTCTTCTTCAGTTCGTCTATCATATTGTAACATATGAAAATTTGTGCCGGACCGGGACTCGAATCCGAGCTCCCGCTTTTCGCGAGCGGTCGCCTTAACCACTCGGCCACCCGGACACGTTCCCCGGCCAGACCCAATGATAGCCCAACTGAAGAAGAGCAGCTAAAGTCAGAAATTCTCGCAAATTGCGAACTAATGAATGGATATTTAACATTTATAGCTGCGGACCATCAGCAACGTCTGTTCCTAAGGAACAGACGTATCACTGTAAATATGACAGCCAAGACAGGCTAAAGATGGTGTAGTATGTTTCTCCTCGTCGCGGGAATCATTGCTAAATGCGTGCGAGCACTAAAGGGAAGTAGACAACTGTAACATACGGAAGTTTGGGTCTGGCCGGGGAACGTGTCCTGGTGGCCGAGTGGTTATGGCGACCGCTCGCGAAAAGTGGGAGACCTGGGTTCGAGTCCCGGTCCAGCACAAATTTTCATATTTTACAATATGATAGACCAACTGAAGAAGAGCAGCTAAAGTCTGAAATTCTCGCAAATTGGGAAGTAATTAATGTATATTTTCTATTAATTACTCCTATTGTGTAGGATGACTTCCTAAAGATCAGAACATGTGTTTGGAAAAAAAAAGAATAAATTATTCAGCTAAGTTATCTAACGTTGCCTACATAATTTCCAAACATTAGAATAAAACCTCTTTTATTAACTAACCATTTATCTTTTTTTTCTATTTCATTATTGTTTTGAAAATGTTAGCCTATGCATAGAGTGTTTGCGTGTAGGATCACAGGCACAAGGTACTATTTGCAGGGAATATAGTTGTTGGGTATAAAAACAGACGTGTAGTCGATCTTAAGACTACATCGAGCCATATTTCTGGAACATAACTGCACCTACCCCAAAAGTTGTAATTTGTGTTTGGCCAGTTCAGCATAGTTTGGTCAACACATACAGCCAACGAAAAGTCGCAAGTGTGGTTTTCTTGTTCAGGATTTGGCTCTAATTGCTTTCGAATAATTTGTGATCCAGGTCCTAAATCTATTGCATTATAGGCAGGGGGAGGAGTCAAAACATAGGATTCTTGCAGCAGTTGAGTGTATGAGACTCGGTAGCAATAATTAAGGTGTGGGGAAATTAGGACCAGACTGCAAGAGTGAAGGAAGGAGAAGATCTGAAGAGATGTGCTAAGCTACAGCCAGCAACAGCAACTAATAGTCTTCATGGCTGGTACGAGAATCGTCGGGTACGGTAGCGACAGACTACAAAGATCAAGGCCACAACTTGGAGTTACGTAGCATCGGCGTCGGCAGAAACCACACTTTCAAGCAGTAGCAGCCAGCATGACTGATAGATTAAGTACAGACGCCGATAGTGCAAATATATTTATCGACAGTGATGGAGCTCACAACGATTAAGCAGTCGCCCGTGTTACAGATAATGTCAGACCGCCAGTTAGAAATCAGAATGTAGTAGCATTAACAGGGAAGGAGTTAATGATGCAGATAGTCCCAAACCAGAGACAGAAATTAATCTTATAGCTGAAAACCTGGCGTCGCCGGGTGCTTATTATTCTGGTCTTCACTAAATCCATCTCCCCTTCCCTTTTGTGCCTTTGTCCACCTTCTCTTTCCTTCTCTCTGTCCATCTCCACCTCACCAGTCTTCCTTTCCCTGCTCATCTCTCTTTCTTCTTCTTTACATCTCCTCATGCACCTACGTAGGCTTACGAAAGTTAGCCCCTGTATTAAATTGTGGTATAAGCTATCTTCATTTCACATTTCATTCAAGTCCGTGCAGCAGTTTCAACGTGAAGAGTAACAACGTGTTCACCCACAATCCGCCATTCACCGTACAGTGGGTTTCTAAAAGTAGCTCATGCTTTAATTCAGGGTATGAGCTATCTGCATTCAAAAATTTCATTTAAATCCGTCCAGCTGTTTCCGCGTGAAGAGAAACGTATTAACTCATTGTAAGGTACACTCCGAAAGGTAGCCGATGTATTAATGCAGGGTAAGCTATCTCTATTCCAAATTTCATTCAAATCTGTCCATACCTTTCAACATGAAGCAGGAGCAAACATACGAGGCGCGTCCAGAAAGTAAGTTCCGTTTCAATTTATCTCCGCTGCAGCGCTGTGAGTGCAGTCTGCATATGCGCTGTAGACGATGTGTATCAAGGAAAAGAACGTGCGCCATTTGGAGATCGCGAGACTCCTCAGCGATCCGTACGCCAGACCTTAATTTGTTTTTATTCGCATATAAAATTTTTAATTCTGACAACCTATGTAACAATTTACGCCGTTTATTATTCTCGGAAAATAAAACTACCATATTGTTCTGCGTATGTATTTTTAACAAGAATTTCGGTGTAATGCTAAAAAACAATTTTAAACATTGTAATATTCTTTCTCTTTAGCGACCATTTCTAAGGTAAAAATAGACACACAGATCAACGAAGTACACGTCACAACTTTCAATGTATAAGCGCCTTCTATCTCCTAACCCACAACCAGTAAATCGACAGGTACAGGGAAGTTCTAACTCCCAAATGCGTAGTCATCTCTCCACCATACACCTGAGCACGTGATCCCCCAAACCCTCCTCCTCCACTACGAAACTGACGGGGATCCGATGCTCAGAGATACACAAATGACCACATTTATTTATTATTATGCACTGCATCTAGGTTACAAGTTCTCTGATCAGCACCCTGCAGTTATGGTAAACGCGTTTGTAAATATTACATTTTTTTCTTCTACAGGAAGGGAGAGATGACCGCAAAATCTTACCCTAGTGAAGACGCGCCCGATTGCCACAACCGACCATAGCAGGTGTTACATGGCCGGAATCCATTGTGAAAGAATTCTTTAGCCTACTGCATACACAGAATTCTGACAGCACTCCTCCATTAGAGCTCAAATCACCCATACTTTGCGACAACGTCTGGATTTAGGACACTGCAATGTCTTACCGAAAATGAGATTTTTTCCCCTCTGCAGTTGACCCATCCATTCTTAAACCTAGTTAGGAGAACAGTAGACAGAGGCTAGATGTCCTACACCACAGGCAGTCGTCTCGTTCGTGCTTAGAATAACAGTCCTGTGGGTATATATCTTATCAAGTGCAACTAATTGATATTTTAATGGAGGAGCTCCCATCTGTACTTTTGTGTAGATGGCTTCTATCTCCTGGATTTGGACAACACACAAGATTTAGATCGATGTATCGGTATCTCCCAACCAGTTCTACGTCTTCCGACAATATTCTTCTAAACACTCTGGTATTTTAACTTTACCCGTTATTTCCTGATTATGCCACTGACTCTTATGATATCCGCAATTCCGCCTGGAACACTAGGTTATGCATAAAACGACCGCTTGTTAACTGCGGTTATTCCATCGGTTTTTAACTCTGCAAATGGCTGCTCCAGCACCCAGTCCTCAACATTTGGATACAATGTAGCCCTTCTCCAAACGAGAATGCAACACGTTTGTTGTGTGTTCCGCTAATTTCGGTCAATACAACAACGCGAGACCAATCGCCTCGCCTGTTTAGTGTAAAAGCAAATTTTTTTAAGACGTAACTGTAGCTAGATTTCTCCATACTATCTGTTTAAAGCAGGCTTGCACATATGCAATAGCCTCCTTTAAAGCCTTTGCCTTCGCCATATAACCGAGTTTTCGTTTACCCTTCTTCTTAGGACTTGTGGAATAACGTAAGCAATATATACGTCTGTGAAGAATAAAGTCCTGGAATGCTAAAATATGCTTTAATATAGCTCCTTGCTCGACTCTCCAAGTAATTTACAGGTAGACAGTTGAAACTAAAACATAATGTATAAGCTATTCTCGGTCCGAGAGAGCGGTCAATTTTCGGGTACTCTTAATACCCAAGTAATCAAATTGCAGAATAACTGATCTCTAAAAGCGTATGTTAGACGGGACCATTTGGATGGGAACGATGCACAGTACAACGACGCACTTTGTAAATACCGTATCCTCTCTTTTAGAACACTTAAACAATCTTCTTGCACAGGTCCATAACCACAATCCTCCATCCTGGTAATGCCATCTTCTCGACCCAGCGAAAAAATAAAAGTCCTCACAATCACCTGTCTGGGCGCTTTATAAAATAGATATTGTAACTACCCATAACTTTGCTTACATCAGGGCTCGTCATTTGACAAATTTATTATTTATTTTGATTCTACAATTCGTTGCCACCCATGTTAAGCAATCGTTTCCAATTGTCTTGTCGTCGCCCGCAACCACGTTTTTGTTGCTCCTTCCATCCGAAAGTCATGCTTGGATACGAACGCCACTCGGTTAAAAAAATCCCTTCGAAATCTAGTGTGTTGCCCAAATCCAGGAGATAGAAGCCATCTACACGAAGCTGCTGTGGTATAGATGGGAGCTCCTCCATTAAAACATCGATTAGTTGCATTTTATAAGATATATACACACAGGACTGTTATTCCAAGCACGAACGAGACGACTGCCTGTGGCGTAGGACATCTAACCTCTGTCTACTGTTCTCCCATCTCACCATCCGCTGCTCGATATGACGCTTCCCCGGATGCAGGTAGACATGGGCGCAGCAGTCTCCCTCAACAACCACACCACGTACACTGTGTTGGGTGCACCGCCACTCCAACCAACTCCTCGATGGCTTCTCACTTACAACAAATAGGAAATCACTCTCTTAGGCCAGTTCACAACGGACGTTACGTACAGAGCCGTCAGCCGATAGGCTTACGTCCTGGTAGTCAACAGCCCCAACACTGCGGACCTGTTCGGGTTGGACGCCTTCCGATTGTTCGGATTTACGATTGATGTCCATCTGCATCTGATCTCACCTCAAGTTCCTTTTCAGGATGAGGATGCTCTGTGCACAGAGTTTCAGGACCTCTTCTCGCCAGGTATAGGGTGAGCCAAGGACTTCGTTTCATTCCTTCAGCTCTGTCTATCACCTAATCCAAAATACTGCAGGGCGTTGCATGTGGCAGTCGCTCTCGAGCTGCCACTTCAAGAGGAATTGAAGGAGTGTTTCAGCCCATCCAGTTTAGCTCCTGGGAAATATTCCTTGCCATCATCCAGAAACCAGGCAGACGCTTTCGTCTTTGTGGGGATTTTAAGGCCACCCACTACTCACAACTGCAGGTTGAGGATTATCCACTTTCTCGCTCCGATAATCTATTCCGAAAATTAGCAGGGGGCAGAACTTCTTTAAGATTGAACTCGCCGAGGCATATCTCCAGATTCCTCTTGACCCAGATTCCTAACCATTTACAGTCTTCAACATCCCCTGTGGCCTGTTCTGGCTGACGCATCTCATGTTTGGACTCGCTAGTGCCCCAGTTATCTTCCAAAGATACTTGAAACAACTGTTGCTTGCCATTCCAGGCTGCATCATTTACCTGAACGATATTGTCGTCACAGGTCCAACTCCAGCAGGAAAAGCTTCACAAACTGTTTCTTCGTCTCCGACAGGAAGGGCTAAAATGCAACAAAAGCAAGTGCTCTTTTTTCCAGCCTTCCATATTGTAACTAGGAGATGTCATATCACAACAGGAAATCTCCCCGTCTTTTTCATATATTGATGCAGTCAAAAACCTTCCAACACCAGAAGACATCACACACTTGAAATCTTTCTCAGGAAAAGTCTCGTACTAATAGAAGTTCCTGCCATCAGTAGCTCAGGTGGCAGCCCCCTTATATCGCCTTTGCAAGAAAAATGTACCATTCCATTGGTCCCCTGCCTGTATCGCAGCTTTTGCCACTCTCAAGCAATAGCTACAGTCAGCTTCCTGCCTCATGTCATATGACCCATCCTTGCGATTGATCCTGGTAACGGACACCTCCGACTGCAAAGTTGCGGCCTTACTGTCCCATAAACTTCAGGATGGAATGGAACGTCTGATAGCTTTTGTCTCCAAAACCTTGTCTGACACCCAACTCAAGTATTCCCAGACAGAGAAGGAAGTATTTGCATGTTCTAAATTTCTACCTTTCCGATACGGGAAGGCGTTTCACCTCATAACTGAACACAATCCTCTCTCGTCATTGTTTATTACAGACGCCCATCTTCCTTCCAAGACATCCCAACGTATCCAGAGGTGGGCACTGTTTTTGTCACACTTCAGATACACCCTGCATTTCAGATCCACCACGCAACATGTGAATTAAGAAGCTCTTTCTCGATTAACCCTGGGCCCTGACACAGAATTTGATTGTTCCAAACTACTCATTTTTCAGATAGACGGCCACACCCAAGACCTCCAAGGTTTCCTCATCACTGCCTCCATGTTGGCTATTGCTACCACCAGCGATCCGTTGCTGCATTCTGTCCACACACATGTTCAACAAGGGTGGCCTGCCATTCCACCTGCCTGGGACCAACAGCAGATCTGCTTCTACTATTCTATACGACACTAGCTGTCAGTCATCGATGGAGTCTTGCTGTGGATAGAACTAGGAAATGCACCTCGTGTGGTCATTCCACAGAAGCTGCAGTCGACAGCCATGCAGCTCTTACACCAAAGCCATTGGGGAACACCGAGGCGTTGGCCCATTGACACATCCTCTGGTTTGGCCTTACCAAAGATGTCACCAAGATGGTTAGAGGCTGCTCCAAGTGTGCCCAACAGCTCTTCTGCCTAACCCAGACTTTCCTCTCCAGGCCGAAGGCAACAGCCCCTTGGGAACAAATCCACTTAGATTTTGCCGGTCCATTCCTAGGCCACCACTGGTTCCTTATCACTGATGCCTTTTCCCACTTTCCTTTTGTGGTTCATTATGCAAATACAACATCTGAAATCACCTTGTCAGTCTTCAACAATGTATTTTTTCACTGGAAGGCTTACCCAACACCAAAGTTACAACAGGCCCAAGTTCAAGAGCCAAGAGTTGTAGAAATTTTGTTTAGCCAACAGAATCCACCATGTCCTGGCCCCTCCTTTTCATCTGCAGTCGAATAGAGAAGCCGAGCACCTGGTCCATACATTCAAAGCGTAAATGACAAAATATTCAAAAGACCACTCGTTGGATGAAGCCTTAATCCTGTTCCTTAGTTCTTATCGCTATACACTGATAGACTGCCACTGTTTGGCCAAACTACTTCATGGGCGGCAACACCATACCATCCTGCTTCTCCTCTGGCCTGGGCCTAGACCTAGGTCCCAGCTGGGCCCACTTGTTTCCTTCCAGGTTCCCTAGTTTGGGGCTGCTATTTTGGCTCTAAGACGGGATGGCTCCACAGGGTAATGTTATGCCCCAAAGGCCGCCAAATTTTCCAAGTTCGCATAGACGACAGCATCGTCTATCGACATGTCAACCAACTCTTCCCTTGGTACCCCGCTTCTCCAGCTCCTCCCACAACCCGGAATGGGCAACTCCTCCTCCCTTATCAGACATACCTGCTTTTCTACCATCTAATTGCTGTATGGGCTACGTTGCATCACCACCACTGATGCAAGCGACACCATCTCTGCAGCCAGCGGAGCAGCTGATGCAGCAGCCGGCACCAAGACCACTGCAGTCTGCCTCCCAGCCAGAACCTTACACAGGCCCGTCGTCACTGCCGCTCTCACTCGACGACGACGATGTACCCATGCCGCTGGTGCCACAGCAGTTTCTCTCCCAGCCTCTCCCAAGGCGCCATTCAGCCTGTCTCGTCCGCCACACCACACTCTACTCCCCAGAAGTGGGCCTCCATCGCATGGCAGACCAACAGAACATCGCTGTTATTGCTTTCCCTCAGAAGGCAGATGTGTGCTGTCACCTTACCCCTAACAAGCAGGCAGCACGCCATGAACCCAAGCTTGGTAGGTCAGCCAATTCAATCGCCAGCAGGCGTTATACCGCTACGAACATGCGACTGTAAATAAACAAAGTATTCACGAGTCTAAATTGGACCTTCTCTTACAGAGGTTGCAGCGTAGATGAGAAACAGCAAAGTATTCCGACGCCGGTTTGTGATTGGCCAACGATCGCCTTTCAGGGACCAGCCAGGCGACTCGCCAGTCAGTCTCACCTCCATCAAGCAAACGATAGCCTCGTGGAAGACTCCAAAGAAGAAAAAGCCCACTTTGGAAGAAGTCACTGAAGACCATTTGGCACCATTCTGAGGAACCACTCTGGCTGCTCCAACGTACTTCTGTAACCACCTTCGAAGTAGCTACCATGATAAGTAGTGTAGAAGATGTTTAGTTGTAATCAATTAGTTCTTCAAGAAAAAGATTCTGATCACAATAGGTTTTATGAGGTTCTCAGTGTCCAAGGTCAAAGGTGACCCTTGTCAGAGGCTTTGATGTAACAATTTTTGACAAATCTGGACGGTAAATGCGTCTAGACTGATTACATTCAGCAATTGCAGACTATCAAGCTTTGATACTAATGAATTCAACATTCATTATTTATTATCCGCCAAGGTTTCTGGTTATTGGACCTTATAAAAAGTATTGTGTATGGAGAGTCCATTGCAGATGTGGAGACAATGGAACAACACATTCACTCAGCGTTGTCAGCACTGCAGGATAACCCATTTTGACGGCAATAATAGGTTATCACCGATTTTTTCAATGTCTCCTTTCTGAAGACGATTTGTGCCTTTGTAAAAATTTCAGCTGAAATTATCTCTGGCTTTAGCCAGTTTTCACTACCTATAATGATTTGTGCTTCAGTACCTCGTATTAGTATTTCAAGTCTGGTACTTTCCCCCACAGCTACAACAATTTAGAGCTTTTCATAGATCTGTGTTAATCTATCTGTGACTGTACCCTTTGAGGCTAAAACCCTTCTTATTTGTTGGCCAGGCCCTCTAACCTAAAAAAAAAAAAAAAAAAAAAAAAAAAAAAAAACGCCCAGTCCATGCCAGATAGCCCCCGCTACCCATTTACAGCTTCCTGCGTGTACTGCGTGCCAGACTTATTCAATAGAACCCAGAAACCTACCAACAGATGGTGCAAGTCGAGAAATCTGCAGCCTACACGGTTGCAGAACCATATGAGCCTCTGATTCAGACCCTCCACTCGGCTCTGTACCAGAGGTCCGCAGACGGTTCTGTCAGCTATGCTGCAGATGGTGGGCTCTGCCTTAATCTTCCAGGAAAGACCGGCAGTCTTTACCATTTCTCAATGCCGGAAAAAGTCTCTTCCGAACTAAAGTGACACTCATTGCTGGTATGACATGAGCCGCCGCCTGCATTTGGCTAACCTCTGTACTCTTCAAGGCATCCAGAAGGACCCATTCCACATCCAATTGACTCCACCTGGAATGCACACAAAGTGAACACTGACCTTCTTACCCTCCCATCAGCCGTATCCCTAACGGACCCCATTACCCACCTAATATTGCAACTCAAAGCTACAAGCAATCCCACCCTCATTGATTGTTCAGATCTTGCAGGCTGAGAGGAAACCACAGGACAGGTGACAAGATCTGGTTCAGGAGGATTAAAAAGGTAAAGCAGTCAACAATCCGAAGGTTGGTTTGAACACCACAGTGCTTTACTAGGCATGGTCCTGTTTGGAGGTGGTATGCCGTTGCCTTCCTCAGACCTTCGAACTGATTTACCCAACCTGTTATAGGGGGACCTACAGATTAACGTGGGTTCCGAACGACGGTGCTACTCGGTATTTTTCACATGAACAATACTGCCAGAGGTGAAAGAAGTGGAAAGTGAAAGCCAAAAATCCTATGACCTGATGGGGATCGAACCCGCGACCTTCGGATTCATAGTCTGGCACTCTACCACTGTGCAACCGAGACACACAAGGAGGATTATCGAGCTTAAATAGCGCCTCGGTAAGACGAACCTGGGAGGAGTCTCAATCGGTTACCTGGGAAGTCTTTTACTGCCTGCCATGTACTGGGGCGGCCTCCCATGTGAAACACTGGTGGTAAATTGAGCCGGTTATCTCAGGCAGAAATATTTGATTACTTTTAGTGCAGTCGCAGAGAGAGGGCGAGGGGAGAGTATGTAATGAACCATCTCCTCCAAGATGAGGGGGAATTCTGATGCCAGGGTTCATGTGTCTGCATTTAATCAGCAATATATCGTAGTGTGATGGAACATGTGGTTGCAACATGATAGTTGGCTGGCACACTACTGCTTAAGAGCCCAGAAGCATTACATTGGATTTAAGATGACGTTGAATCGTTAGAGGTGGTCCGGTAACAAGATCATCCGAGCTTACCTCCCAGGACTTTTCCTGTAGGGTCGTTATGTGAAAGACAACGTATATGTTGCAGTAACAACTGCTCGACAGAATATGACAGTATGTATCAGAAAGACCCTTGTAAAAATTCTACCACAAATGCCTTTCAGTTGTGTACATACATTCCACGCACGATATGAGAAATGTACCGGAATGTAAGAATGTCAGTTTCAGGATTTATTGTGAAAAATAATTGGGAGGAGAGGCGAGAGGACTGGCTATAAGAAGTCCGTCACCCCATTTGTGAGAGGCATGCGGACCATCTGTATGAAGCATATCGAACTAGGGAGAGGGGTTGAAGGTGGAATCCGAACCATGAGTCATTTATTGCACTCACCTCTTTGAGATTCAGGGACTAGATTATAGGTAGACTGAAAATTTCCGCCGTATCGCGGTGCTTTACGACTACGCCACCAATATGGAGAGTTATGGGATCGGTTGAGGACTTACATTGTGCCAGACGACGGCTGAGGGCTGGCAGGAGTCGCAGTAGGGCTTGATGATCTCGCCGGGCGCGCTGGGCAGCGTCATGGGGATGCTGTAGCTGAAGCACGTGCCGACGCACACGTTGTTGTCGATCTCCACCGACGTGCAGTCCGGGTGCGCCACCACCTGCTTGATGGGCGTGATGTTGCACCACGAGTACTTGTCCGGGTACAGCACGATGTTGTGCACCTGAAACCACGCAACAGGATGCCTCAGCTGGCAATGTTTCTGGCTACCAAGATACTTTTAAAATATCAAACATGTTGCTTTGTTGGAAGACAGTTATTCTAACCATATAAACTTTGTTTACAAGATAAATCAATCAAAAGTGAAGGCCGTAAACTACACAAAATACCTAGGAATTACTATTACTTCAGACTTAAATTTGAAAGAACATGTAGATAATGTCGTGGGAAAGACGAACCAGAGACTGCGTTTTATTGACAGAATCCTTAAAAGATGCAACAGAACTACTAAAGAAACTGCATACACTACGCTTGTCCGTCCATTTTTGGAGTATTGCTGCCCAGTGTGGGATCCTTATCAGGTGGGTTTGACAGAGGACATCGAAAGAGTCCAAAGAAGGGCAGTTTGTTTCGTATTGTCACGATACACATTACGTTTACATGCAACACATCTTCCGGAAGACGAATACCGATTTTCGTAAACCGTTTTTCGCTGTCGTGTTTACATGGCATAGCCTGAATCGGATTTCCTAGCCCACTTAATATGGCGGCTGAAAAACAGCTGATTCAGTTCCTGAATCGCTCTTTTTCGTTATTTAAATACACAGATTTGTGTTCACTCTAATGTTTATATTTTTATTTCACATTAGAATATATCACTCTTTCCATATGTGCAGAAAATTCTTAACAAGAAAACACAATCTGACAAGCCAAGAACGCTTGCGTTGCGTTTACATGGGCACGAAAATCGATTGTGGAACTGGAAAACCGCTTTAGAGAAGCGGATTTCCAGAATCGATTTTGGAGTGTTTACATGATCAACCAAAAGCGGAATTGGGGAATCGGTTTACGAAATCCGGTTTTGGGAGCCCATGTAAAGGGGGTGACAGGGGAGACAGCGTTACGGAAATGATACAGAATCTGGGATGGGAATCATTACAACAACGACGCTTATCGCTGCGGCGTGGGCTACTTACGAAACTCCTAATCGCCAACATTCTCCTCCGAATGCGAAAATATATTGTTGACTCCCACTTACATAGGCAGAAATGATCATCAGAATAAAATACGAGAAATCAGAGCTCGAACGGAGAGATTCAGGTGTTCTTTCTTCCCGCGCGCTATTCGAGAAGGGAATGGGAGATAAATAGTATAAAGGTGGTTCGATGAACCCTCTGCCAGGCACTTAAATGTGATTTGCAGAGTATCCCATCTAGATGTAGATAGTGTGGTTTTATCGTAAGGAGGGCTTTGCATGATGCGTTCAGCAAATTCGAAAGGAAAGTTGTGTACAGGCCAATTGTTTTTTTCCACCGTGTATAAACTCTTGGGTTTGATGGAGGAGAGGATACGGAAGAAAAAGGGTCTAATGGACTTATGTCCGTCAATGCATGGTTTTCATGACAGAGAGCATTTATTCAATCATACTTCGTTACAGAGACTGCAGTTCAATATGCGCTGTACCATGCAGCCACAGTTGCAACATGCATGATTTCCCTCTAGAGGGTGGTGCTGTTCCTCAACTCTGGCAATGACAATTCGAAGGGTTATGTGTCTGCTACATGGTGGTGCTACAGGCCACTTCGCCCTTAACGTCTGCTCACATCTCATTCGTGTTTCCTCTGGTAGATGGAACAGACGAGGAGGTCCAGTAACATGGCTTGCTCGTTCACTGAATCTCCACTCGTGCCGTTTCTGGTTACTGGACCTTCTCAAAAGAATCTTGTATGCAGAGCCCATTCCAAATGTGAAGACAATGGAACAGCGTATTCAGACAGCGATGTAATCACAGCGATTTTGTCGCTTGTGTTACTCGGGCAGCATGAATATGCATGGGTTTAGGAAGATGAAAACTTTTTTCAACACATACTGTATGTTGTGGCGTCGCTATTCGCCACAAAGGCGGCAGTCTGCACAAATCGCCGCGTAACTTGAAGAAGACGCGTTAAGTCGCTTCACAAACTTCAGCCGCCGGGGGCCCCCGCAGCCTCGTTATCTCTTTGCCTGCTTTCGCGCGGCGGCCAATAGAAAAAGGAGCCTCGGCAAGATATGCATGCTTACCACAAACACGACAGTCAGTACGGAGAAGTAAGGCAGTTCCAGTCAGTACCAGGAAGTCCAATGAGTCAACAGCAGAGTGCCATCCACGCGAGCCAGCTGTCTTAATACACGTCGCAACGTATACTATTCAAAAAAAATGTTCAAATGTTTGTAGAACTTATGGGACTTAACTACGGGGTCATCAGTCCCAAAGCTTACAAACTACTTATGAAGTAGCTAAGACTAAGGACGGTACAAATATCTATGCCCGAGGGGGGATTCGAACCCCCGACCGTAGTGGCCGTGCAGACAGTGACTGGAGCGCCTCAGTCCCCTCGGCCACCGCGACCGGCCGTAAACTATTGAAAGGACTCCAAGTCAGAGGCGCCGACTTTTGAAAATGAGTGTGGGTGCTCTATATCACGGTTCACAAATATCCAAAATCAACCCTCCTGAAAATCATGTTCATGCATTTTTGAATGAGCAATACTTGATAAAAGTAAATAGGAAGTTGTCTGGCCGTTTATAGATAGAAGGAAGAAAGAGGAGGAAGAAAAGGAAAGCATGGCTGCATTAGGACACTACAATAAAGCGATCTAATCGGCCGAAGTGGATATTTTGATATAAGCAACACCCCAAAACTTCTACACGACCAGTGAAATAATTTTTCACTGTACACTAATCTAACACTTTTTGTGCGAAGTTATTCTGACAAAAGCGTTTGCTAGAACACCGTCAAAAAGGTTTAAAGAAATCTTTGAAATATTTTGAGATTTTGAAGTCCAACATCAAATTTTTTGGGTCAGTTCCAAGCAAGAGCTGCATACTTCATACTTCATCACTTCCAGATAACTTCATGACTTCTCTGGCAGTATTAATATAGTACAAGGTTTTTTTAAGCCTGAGAGAAAAGCATTAAAAATTTCAACTGAATTTATAATTTTAATAACAAGGGAAGTGACAAAGATAAATGAAAAACGATTAACTTTAGCATCAGAATCAGATTCTTCAAGCTAAATTCCTGAAACAACACAATTGAATGTTCATAAATACGTACAACTGACAGGTTGAATAAAGCTAGCATAGTGGGTAAAACACGGACACTCATTACTACTCGCTTGGGGACCCGCGTACAAAACTGAGCGTTTCTTTCACGTATGAAATATCGTCTCTCGCTATGGTCACGTTTTGCATGCCTCTTGAGTCATAATTTAGGTTTTGATTTTTGCCGATTTAAAAAAAAATTTATACCACTTTATTTTCCACCTCAGTTTTATGTGGGTGCTTAGCACCCCCAAAAAATTCTTGGGGGGTGCACGAGCCCCGGAGCACCCACGGAGTCTGCGCTCCTGCGCCAAGTGAAGCATAGCAAAACTAAATATTAGATAGGACTTGGCATAATCACAAGCACATTCAAGTTAAGTATTACTTTCATGTGTAATAAAAGTATATGTGAACTAATCACAGATCTCGTCCACATCCTTGCTAGAGAAAGGCCACCTCCCAAACCTACCACTGACAGTACAGCATCCCAAGATCACAACTGTAACTATGGTTGTATGGTGCAGTGCGTAGTCTCTGTAAAATGTGTGACAGAGTAATTGGCCTCTAGGATGGGAAACATAAATTTAGGACATAAGTTCATTACAGCTATTTTGCTCCATGTCCTCTCCTTGAACAATCCCTAGAGTTTGCACACAGTGGAAAAAAATCACCCTGTATACCGATTTCACAGAAAATCCTAGGAAGATTTGGTCTAACGTGAATATCAGTAAACGGATCCAAAACATATGCCGCATCCTTGTGACCATAATGGCTTTAAAACAGAGGATGACTCACAGAAGGTCGAAATACTAAAAGTCTTGTGACAATATTGTTTCCCACTGTAGTTCCTTCTCCAAATCGTCACACGAACGACAAAATGGCAGCTATCGACATAAATGACAGAGGGGTAGAAAAGAAAAGCTACTGACATCACTCAGTAGAGGAAAGGTCACTTGGCTTAAAGAGTTACACTTGGACTCTACACAGAGTAAGTGAAGGGACTTGCCCCTCTTGTAACATTTAGTATATAATTTTTTTCTCTGAGTGAGATCGCGACCGTAGCGAGATGTTTGTCAAGAAGCGGCCCGGCCACGACCGGTCGACGAGATGTGTCTGCCTCTGCGGCTACGTCGGATTTGCGGACGTGAGGTTTTCGTCCAGGACGCCGCAGGTAGCTAAGCTGTTTGGAACAACCACCATCGTAAAGTGGACTTTCCGAAAAGAGACTCCCCCACTGCTTGTCTACCTCAGTCGGTCACCACTGATGCATGTGTTGTTACCGTTTCTCAGTGTCGTCGCCGATACCTTTCGTTCAGTGCCTTTTCATACACTACTTCTACTCTCGGCATTGAACATCATATGAGTAGTAACAACAACGAAAGGGAAGCCGTGTGTTGTCAAGGATGATTATCGTTATCGTACCCACAGAAAAATGAAGCGCATACAAGCTGGGTGTGCATCAGTTCCGAACTTAGTAGGCCCAGAGACCAAGGTCCTAGCTAATTGACAATTGTTTCAATAACTCCAGTATAGCACAGCTTAGCGAAAGTTACTGCAATTACTCCCATACCCTAGCCGTCTGGCTGGCGAAACTGCTGGACGGAAACGCCACAGTCGGAAACCCCACGACACCGCCTGTGCTACTTGGTCGGGAAACACATGGGCAGGTAGCCGCTTATGAAAAAAAAAAAAAAAAAGTGTGGCCCGTCCATTATGCTGGGGAACCCAGGCAGCGAGACAATACTTTGAAATAAATATATAAGTCAAAATTGTAACTCGTGAACCGATCAAAATACTGGAACGCCAGTAACACCAAATTAAAAAGAGAATTGCGGCGAGTTAGACAATGGAAGTGCACACTCGGTGTCTCGCTTACTTTTTGAATTATTCAACATCAATTTTTAATGGTTCGAACTGGACCGATTTTTATAAACGAATTGGAAATGGATAGTGCTCTCAGCGATCGATTGAACTATGATTCGAGAATTAGTGTAAATAGGAGTCTGTAAATAAGAAGCAAATATAGGAAATGTTTATATTTATTAATCATATTTTAAAAAAAAGTAACACTCTTTCTAGCAAAATGATAATTTTAAAAGGAAAATATGTTATGTAGTACTGCTTACAGCATTGGAATCCTCATAAAATTTACAATCAAATGTATCTAAAATATATGTAAATCAAGCCATATAAACAATTTTTATTTAGTTACTCAACACATTCGAAGGTATGACTAACGTTCCTACACAGAAGCTCGAAATTTAGCGAGGACTTCAATACGAGATGCCTACAATACTAATCACAACGAAACTCTTTCTCGAAATTTGACTGAAAAGCCAAAGAGATTTTGGTCATATGTTAAATATACTAGGGGCAAAACACAAACAATACCCTCACTACGTAATGGCGATCCTGCTGATAATAGCGCTACTAAAGCAGAGTTATTAAACATAGCTTTTAGAAACTCATTCATCAAAGAAGACGAAACCAATACTTCAGATTTCGAATTACAAACAGAGGCCAGAATGAGTAAGGTAGAAGTAGATATCATCGGAGTAGTGACGCAACTAAAATCACTTAACAAGAACAAGTCTTCTGGTCCGGATTGTATACCCATTCGATTTCTACCTGATTATGCTGAAGCGATAGCTTCTTTCTTAACAGCCATATACAACTTCTCTCTCAAAGAATGATCTGTACTAAAAGACTGGAAAGTTGCACAGGTCACACCTATCTCCAAGAAAGGCAGTAGGAGTAACCCACTAAACTACAGGCCTATTTCATTGACGTCAATTTGCAGCAGGGTTTTGGAACATATCCTGTATTCAAATATTATGAATTATCTCGAACAGAATGATCTATTGACCCAGGGTCAACATGGATTTAGAAAGTATCGTTCATGTGAAACGTAACTGGCTCTTTACTCACACGAAGTGATGAGTACTATCGACAAAGGTTCGCAAATCGATTCCGTATTTCTTGATTTCCAGAAGGCTTTTGACACAGTACCTCAAAAACGGCTTTTATTCAAATTGCGTGGTTATGGTATATCGCCCCAAATTTGTGACTGGATAGGGGATTTCCTGTCAGATAGGACACAGTTTGTAGTAATTGATGGTAAAGCATCGACTAAAACATAGGTGATATCGGGCGTTCCACAGGGTAGTGTTATCGGTCCTCTGGTGTTCCTTATTTACATAAACGATTTGGGAGAAAATCTAAGTAGCTCTCTTAGGTTGGCTGCAGATGACGCCGTCATTTTCCGTCCAGTAAAATCATCTGAAGATCAAAACCAACTAAAGAAGGATCTGAATAAAATATCACTATGGTGTAAAAATTGGAAATTGACTCTAAATAATGAGAAGTGTGAAGTCGTCCACATGAGTACGAAAAGAAATCCGTTAAACTTTGTTTACAAGATAAATCAATCAAAAGTCAAGGCCGTAAACTCCACAAAATACCTAGGAGTTACTATTACTTCAGACTTAAACTGGAAAAAACTCGTAGGTAATGTCGTGGGAAAGGCGAACCAGAGACTGCGTTTCATTGGTAGAACCCTTAAAAGATGCAACAGGACTACTAAAGAAACTGCATACACTACGCTTGTCGGTCCTATTTTGGAGTATTGCTGCCCAGTGTGGGATCCTTATCAGGTGGGTCTGACGGAGGACATCGAAAGAGTCCAAAGAAGGGCAGCTCGTTTTGTACTGTCACGATACAGGAGAGACAGCGCTACGGAAACGAAACGGTATCTCGGATGGGAATCATTACAACGGCGCTTATCGCTGCGGCGTGGTTTACTTATGAAACTCCAATCGCCAAGATTCTCCTCCGAATGTGAAAATATATTGTTGACGCTCACTTACATAGGTAGAAATGATCATCAGAATAAAACACGAGAAATCAGATCTAAAACGAAGAGATTCAGGTGTTCCTTTTCCCCGCGCGCTATTCGAGAATGGGATGGGAGATAAATAGTATGAAGGTGGTTCGATGAACCCTCTGCCAGGCACTTAAATGTGATTTACAGAGTATCCCATGTAGATGAATTCGGAGCAATTTATTCATAGCCAAATTTGTAGTAGGAACTGCTGTCGCTCGTTGCGCGACCGAGGAGTTGCCTTGCGCTGTTAAGTGAAAAATTTTACCATTTGTTCTCTCCAGTCTAAGTTGTTCGTAATTGCAGCTCCTATGTATTTGGTCGAATTTACGACCTTAAGGATTGATTGATTTAGCGCGTAAATGAAGTTCAACGGATTACTCTTAGTGATTATGTGTATTACTTCACACTTTTCTTTATTTAGTGTCAACTGCCAATTTTCGCACCATGTAGAAATTGTGTCTAAATCGCTTTGCAGTTGCTTTTGATCCTCTGTTGACTTCACTAACCGATAAACGACAGCATCACCCGCGAACAATCTAAGGGAGCTATTCAGATTGTCTCCTAAATAGTTTATAAACACAAGGAAGAGTAGGGGACCTATAACGCTTCCCTGTGAAACGCCAAATATCACTTCTGTTTTACTCGATGACTTACCGTCAATTACTACGAACTGTGTCCTTTCTGATAGGAAATCGTGAATCCAATAGCACAATTGGGGAGATATTCCATAAGCACGCAATTTCATTAGAAGCCGCTTGTGGGGTAAAGTGTGAAAAGCCTTCCAGAAATCCAGAAATATGGAATCGATTTGAGATCCCTTGTCGATGGCACTTAACACTTCATGTGAATAAAGGGCAAGCTGTGTTTAGCAAGAGCGATACTTTCTGAATTCGTGTTGACTGTTGGTTAATAGGTCGTTCTGTTCGAGGTAGTTCATTATATTCGAACAAAGTATATGTTCGAAAATCCTACTGCAAATCGACGTCAATGAGATTGGCCTGTAATTTTGGGGATCACTCCTATTGCCTTTCTTGAATATTGGAGTAACTTGGGCAACTTTCCAGATAAGCTACATTCGGCGCCCTGTTTTATTAATTTATTTGGTATAAATTTCTCGATTGCTACTGATATTGAGTCTTTGAAAGTAAGCCACAACTGATTTACACTCACATTTTTAGTTTGGAAAGACTGGATTCACTCAGGAAAGCGTGAAGCGACTTTTTATCTGCTCTATTGAATATATATATATATATTTCGTTTATTTTTGGTCCATTTGGGAATTTCGATATTCAGTCTCTTTTTGATGCTCTTTACTGGCTCAGGATTATTTGTTGCTAGGAGATCAAGGGTATTTTCGCAAACATTTACTATTCTAGTCGGTTCATGAACTAACTGTTCGAAGTAGTTTTCAGAAAAATCTTTCAGAACTAGTTCGGGCGATGTTTTATATTTGCCGCCGGTATTGAATAGTATTGAATAAGTATGTATGCCAACATATCGAGGGTAAATTAAAGTCGCCACCGATTATAACAGTATGCATGAGGTACCTGTCTGAAATGTGATTCAAACTTTCTTCGAACATTTTGGCAATTGCATCTTCTGAAATGTGGTGTTACAGAAGTATGCTGAAGATTAGGTGGATGGATCGCGTAACTAATGAGGAGGTACTGAACAGAATTGGGGAGAAAATAAATTACTGCCATACCTTGACTAAAAGATGGGATAGATTACTAGGACGTATTCTTATACATAAAGGAATCGTGAATTTAGCATTGGAGGGAAGTGTGTGGGGTAAAAATCGCAGAGGGACACCAACAGATGAATACAGTAAGCAAATTCAAACGGATGTAGGGTGCAGTTCTTATAAGGAGATGAAGAGGCTTGCTCAGGATTAAGTAAGGTGGAGAGCTGCATCAAACCAGTCTCCAGACTGAAGACAACAACAACAAGTTTTAAACTGTAAGACATATCCAGAGGCAGATATAGACTCGCACGATATCATATTGGTTATCCACTCTATACTGCAACTGATGAAACTGCAGAAAGATAGGAAAAACTGGCGATGGGACCAAGTTGCAGTGAAGGAACATGAGGTTCTTGAAAGCTTCAGAGGGAGCTTGAGGCAAAAATCAACATAAATATGGGAAAATAGCACAGTAGAAGATAAATAGGTAGGTTTGAGGGATGAAATAGTGAAGACAGCAGAGGCCCAAATAGGTAAAAAGACAAGATTTCCAAAAAATCCTTGGATATCACAGGAAATATTGAATTTAATTGAAGAAAAGAGAATATACAAAAATGCAGTAAATAAAATAGGTAAAGTGGAGTGCAGACGACTAAGAAATGAGACTGACAGGAAGTGAAAAAGGGCTAAGCAGGAGTGGCTGGAGGGCAAAGGTGGTGACAAAGGGGATCGTCGAAATTATAGGCCAACAACGGTTACACCCACTCTATCATAAAATTCATAGAAAATCAAAATATCTTGGACAAGCGAAGCATTCATTTAAGAAAGGAAAATCTACAAAAACAACCGTAGCAAGTTTCATGGCACACATAATCAGAGCATTAGAAGAACAAAATAAAGTATGTAGTGTTTTCCTGAATCTCTCAAGAGCTTTTTACTTTCTACGCCACTCTACTCTTTGGATAAGTTGCATCGTTACAGTATCAGGGGAAATGCAGCCAATCTAATAAAATTTTTCATAGAAAACAGATAACAAAGTGTAGAAATAAAACACAAGGTAAACAATGCGATGGAAACTGATCACTCTGATGTCCGAGGGATGAATTATGGAATAGCACAAGGCTCTATACTCGGTCCACTATTGTTTACATTGTATGTGAATAATATGGCAGCTTCGGTAAAAGAAAATTTTATCATGTATGCAGTTGATACATGCCTCATTGTAAATAGCAGCTCAGCAACTTATTTAGAAACAAAACCAATCATGGACATAGGAAGGTTAAATGAATATTTAAGTGAAAACAGTCTATTTATAAATTAAAAGAAAACAACAAATATGAGATTACCATCAGAAAAAAAAACAAGAAATAGAAGAAGAACTAAATATAAGAGTCAAGGGCATACCAATAACAGAATTTGACAGTACCACTTTCTGGGATTGGTGATAGACAGATTCATGACTTGGGAAAACCATATAAAAGAAGATCTACACAAAAATAAGCAGCAGTGTATTTTTAAAAAAGAAAATTTTATATACAGTTGATGAAGATACACCATTAAAGATGTACCATGAACTCATTCAACCACATTTGTTGTATGGTATAATAATATAAGGGAGAGCACCAAATGTATATATATATATATATATATATATATATATATATATATATATATATATATATATATATATAGACTGCTAACGCTGTAAAAAAAAAATTACATGTATTAGAAAACTATCACCAAGACAGTCCTGTAACATCAAATTCAAAGAATATAAAATTTTGACAGTCCCAACTTTGTAGATTTATGAAACGTTAAAATATCTCAAATTAAAACTGCACACCAATACTAAACAGACAAATCATACTTTAACACAAGAGTTAAATATGATAATCATGTCAATTGTACCCAATTAAAACTGGCTGATAGAAAACCTACTAAAGCTAGGTGCTTACTGTACATTTTAATAAAGTTGTGCACTTATTGTACCACAGATTACCAGGCAGGCTAAAAATATATAAAAGGCCTACCAACACTGAGAACAAAAATAAGAGAATATTTCTATATAGCAGGTGTGTACAATGTCAATGAATATTTTTGAGACTAATACAAAATAAAGAAAATCTGATATGTAAGGCAATATACCAAAAATGTGCTACAAGTACTTGTAAATGATAATTTCACATGAAATCCATAATATGTTGGATCAACACGTTAGCATTATAGCAGAAAGTAAAAATAGGTACTTATGGTGATTGTATTGTGTTACATATTACATTGTATTGTTTTGTATGGTATGTATTATTCCATAGGTTTATTGTATTCTAAAAAGGATACAATGTAATTTATAATACACTTGATGTATCCAATATTGCCACAAAGAGCGATCAAAGGATGAATAAATAAATAACTTGATCAACACCCCTCCTTAACTCTGATTGAGGTCGGAAGACCAGGGCTTTGCATTGAATGCGAATAAATACTGACTTAACCATGGTTATATTTTATTCCACATTGGTGCACTTGACCATAAATTGTAAGTTTTTAAGCACCTGAATAATTGGCATAAAGATCTAAGTTTATCTTCACGAAACATGAGTGAATCGTCTTCTTAAGATACTTTTTTTTTTCAAGGAACTAGATACTGCTACATTAATATGCAGAGAGATAAAGTGGTCAATTGTATTACTCATGTGAGTTTTCTATATTTGTTTCCAACTGCTAGAGACAGATAGTAGGCACTAGGTTGTGTAAGTACTGCAAGCATTTGAATCATTTACTGAAGTAGCCCAATGCAGATTTACTGTTACAGTAGAAAGATGACTGTCGTATCAACATGGTTTCATCTATAGACTATCTTTTTCCATTCTATTACTTCAGCACACCATAATTTTTATACTGAAACAAGTGTTACACGAAGTCCTTTATGATAACAGAACTGACGCCTCCACATTAATTCATTTATATTGCAAGAAATTACAAGCTTTTTAAACATTTTGTACAATATATCTTACTAGTGTCACATTTGTTATATGTCTGCAGGTGAAATACCCTAAGTATTTATACTTGTAAGACAAATTTTAGCTTTCTATAAGCTGTGGCGATGGAAAGAAACATTTGTAATATTGGTAGTAAGAATAATTCACCATAAATGAACTTAGATAAATACTTGAAACGAGACTTTTGACTGTCACAATATAAAGCTTTCTATGCAATAAGCTGTAGCAATCTGACACTAGTTCGAGGTTTGTAGCTGAGTTGTTGTACTTAGTAATAATCATAAGTATATTATTATTATTATTATTATTATTATTATTATTATTATTAATAATAATAATAATAATAATAATAATAATAATAATATGGACCTAACAGATAATGCAAAGCTTGCAACCATAGGTTTACCAAGATTTGAACACGCTATGGACACATTAATACTAAGGATAAACAAAATACATCCATTTTTCATACATATATTGTTGTTAGATATGTGGTAATTACCATATATTTGATTAATTTTGTATTTAAATTGTTGAAGTGTTAGAAGAAAAAGAAGAAAATTAAGATTACAGTAGTAGGAGAGCAGGGAAGATTTAAGATGGCCTTGAACCCTACCCAGAGGTTATTTGGGAAATGGTGATTGACCCTGAAACTTACCCAAAGGTCATTCTCCAAATACAGATAACACAATATTCTCCGAAATGAGATATTGTAACTGAGGTACCATATTACACAATAGTGCTTAGCCCATTTCGCCTTCTCCCTACAACCTCCTCCCTCTTTCTTTCCCCTGGTTCCCCCACTGCTGAAATGTTAGTGCCGACCGTCATGGCCGAGTGTACTGCGGCGCACCAGTCACGGTCTGCACGGCCACTGCGGTCAGGTGTTCGAATCCTCCCTTGGGCATGGATATTTGTGCCGTCCTTAGTATTAGCTAGTTCATAAGTAATCAATATACAAAAAACAGTCTTGATCACAGAAATTAACAGTTTCAATTAACTGGTTTCAACCTGATGTAGGTCATCTTCGGAATTACAAACAGCCTGCAAGGATTAATGGAAATAATTACAAAAACGCTAAGTATGACATTAGATATAACATAAAATATACAAAGTAATGTTTGTTGCGTTTACCCATGTGGCCAGTGCTGTACTTGGCTGGGCTGTTCTGCTGCCAGTAGGTGACTGTTGACTAGTTGCCATACAGCCACTGGTTAGATAGTGTATGATTTTGGCACCAAGACAGCAGCAGCCAATGGGAAAACGCTAACAAGGAGTACGTCTCAGTAATGTATAAATTAATACATAGTTTGATAATTAAAATATATAAATAGAATTAAGAAATATAATTTAAAAAAAGAGGGATAAAATAAAAAAACTGTATTGAAAATGCATAACGAATATAATCAGCAAGTTAGATTGAATCAGTGGTATTAGTCTGCAAACGAAAGGCTATTGTAATCAATGTATATGTTAATGTGGCTAAAACATATGCAGACCTAATCTTATTATATTAAAATACTGCATAATTATAAATTAAGTTATATATATTTCTTTTCATGGTGCAATGCCATCTAGTGGATCATTAGGTATGATGCCGTTACCATGGTAAAAGGAAGGTCAAGGATGTTAGCAATTGGTGACGCCATTGTCATGCCAACACAGAAGTTGAAATGGTAGTCAAAGATGTGTGTAGAAGGTTGCCAACTGTTGTCATAGTTATGCAAATCATAATTGCTGAAGACGATTATGTCTCTAAAATTACAACATTTTTCAAGAAAATAATATCAATCAAATTAATAAGGACCGACTTCCAAAATTCCAAAAGAAAACGAGAAAACTTATTGATGAAAACGTTAATCTTTTTTCACCAAAAGAGAAACAACAATTAAAAGTAATGAATCCACAGATGCCAAAACTTAGAGTTCAGGTTAAGCTTCACAAACAGAATTGGCCGATTCGACTGGTAGTGAACAATATTGACTGTCCATCATATTACCTAAACAAGAAACTAAATGAAATTTTGAAAGAGTTCTACATTTTTGAAAACAATTTCTCCATAAAAAACAGCTATGAACTTGTGTCAAGTATCTATGAGGTCCAAATTCTTGTAGGAGCTCGTTTCGCTTCATTAGATATGAAGAATTTATATACAAATATACAACTATTAGTATTATTAGAGAAAATTTCGTTAACCATAAAATAATCAATTATGATGAAATCAATGAAATCATCGAGCTTCTAGAGAAATCTTTAAATTCAACTACTTCTCTTTCAATAAACATATATTTTTGTCAAAAATACGTCCTCGCTATGGGTAATTTCCTAGCAGGAAACCACATAGAAATTTTATTTTTTAGGAACAATCCACACATTTTTGGAAAAAATGTTTACTACAAACGTTATGTTGATGACACTCTTCTTCTATTTAATGGTTCTGAGGAAGAATTAAATGATCGTTTAAACCATATGCACCCCAACCTCATTTTTACAATTGAACATCAACAAAATAAGACCATTAATTTTTTAGACTTGACAATCACCAATAATGAAGGGCAGCATACCTTTTCTGTATACAGAAAACCTACAACAGATGCCATTATTCATGCCAAATCATGTCATCCAAACAAATATAGAAAAGCCTTCTTTTGCTCAATGTTAAACCGAGTGAACAAACTACCGCTATCGCAAAGACAAAAACAAAGAGAAATTTCCATCCTTAAACAAATTGCTACTAACAATGGATATAATGCAAAGTTGGTCGACAATCTGTATCAAAAGATACTGTTACAACAACTACTACCAAACATGAAAAGGTATTTCTCTAAAATGATCTACATGGGTAATATTTCCGATAGGATTAATAGGCTATTTAAAAATACTGACGTTTCATTAGCATTCTCTACCACAAATACTATATCCCAAAGACTAAAACACAAAATTGGTAATAACAAAGACCCATTTTCGAAATCTGGAGTGTATGAACTGACATGTAGAGACTGCCAAAAAGTATATATTGGACAAACTGGTAGAAGTTTTAAGACCAGATTCAAAGAATACATGACAGGCACATCGTGTAATAAATCAGTATTTGGACAACACTTAACCAATGACAAACATTCAGAATGCGAATTAGAGCATGACATGAAAATCCTACATATTGCCCCAAAAGGTTCTCTTAGATACACTCGAAGAAATGGAGATCTTTATTCACCATAAAAATAGTCCATCATGCCTTCTTAATGAATTCTTGGAATTCCGTGATAAAACATATTTTGAATTGTTTGAAAATATCAGTTGAAATCTGGGATACTGTTTCTCCTTTTATGTTACTACTTCTTAGACTGGCTTATGTACATTTAAAATCATGTACATGGTAATTTATACATAAAATCTTTTAATTTCAAACAAATTGCACACTTATACATACACGTATGTTTCCCTTTTATTCAGTTCCACAATGACCTTCATATTATGTTTCCTGAAGTGATATATATAAATATAATAATCTCCATCTATTAATTACTATATAATGACTAGCCACTTTATCTTTAGAATCTTTGCCAAACCGCCATATTGTCTTATATTTTGGCACCCTGGATATTTCAGTATGATACTAGTTGTTTCTACTGTTATTAATATTTCTTTTGGTGTTCTTTGTATTTTTACCATAACACTAGACCCCTCTACATTAGCCTTCTAAATGTTACATCTTGGCTCCATATCCACTGTATTGCCTTCTGTTATGGCAATGTTTGTATTTTATTTTAATACTTGTAGTTGTACTACTATAAAATCTATATAACCTTCTGTTGTGGCAATTTTGTATTTTATCTTAAGACTTTTAGTTTATACTACTATAAAATCTGCCTTATTGTTAATTGTATTTTACTCATAATAGTAATAATTTTTACTACAGGGACCAAATTTACTGTTCCTTCATGACTCTCTTCAGAGCCGCCATATTATCTACTGTTTTGGTACTTTTTGCTATTTTATTACAATACTAGTAGTTTCTACTATTATGAAATCTCACTATCCATAGTATTTTATAATCTTGCTACGCAGTTCCTACTACTATTAATGGAACGTTTTATTGTTCATTTAAGTCTCTTTAAGACACACTGTATAACGTTTTATTAGTATTTTACCAATGGACAAAGATATGGCAACTTTTATTTTTATTTCCTTCTAATATACGTCACTGTCATTTTCATAATTTTAACGTTTTTCGAATGCCGTGCACTCGAAAAATACGTCTTAACGACCTTCACTCTGCACATTGATATATTTGCATAACTATGACAACAGTTGGCAACCTTCTACACACATCTTTGACTACCATCCCACCATTTCAACTTCTGTGTTGGCATGACAACAGCGTCACAAATTGCTAACATCCTTGACCTTCATTTTACCATGGTAACGGCGTCATACCTAATGACCCACTAGATGGCATTGCACCATGAAAAGAAATATATATAACTTAATTTATAATTATGCAGTATTTTAATATAATAAGATTAGGTCTGCATATGTTTTAGCCATATTAACATATATATTGATTACAATAGCCTTTCGTTTGCAGACTAATACCATTGATTCAATCTAACTTGCTGATTATATTCGTTATGCATTTTCAATACATTTTTTTATTTTATCCCTCTTTTTTTAAATTATATTTCTTAATTCTATTTATATATTTTAATTATCAAACTATGTATTAATTTATACATTACTCAGAATGTACTCTTTGTAAGCCTTTTCCCTTTGGCTGCTGCTGTCTTGGCGCCAAAATCATACACTATCTAACCAGTGGCTGTATGGCAACGTCAACAGTCACCTACTGGCAGCAGAACAGCCCAGCCGAGTACAGCACTGGCCACATGGGTAAACGCAACAAACATTACTTTGTATATTTTATGTTATATCTAATGTCATACTTAGACATTTTTGTAATTATTTCCATTAATCCTTGCAGGCTGTTTGTAATTCCGAAGATGACCTACATCAGGTTGAAACCGGTTAATTGAAACTGTTAATTTCTGCGATCAAGACTGTTTTTTGTATATTGATCATATGAAATAGATCACTGTTTTTTTTTCTCCTATGACAATGTTGTCAAAATTAATGAGTTCATCAGTAGTTTGTAAGTTTAAGGACTGATGACCCAGTAGTTAAGTCTCATAAGCTCTACAAACATTTGAACATTTTTTTGAAATGTTAGCCCAGTGGTTTTCAACCTTTTTGAATATACAACCCTCTTCCAAGTGAAAGTATTCAGGCAATCCCCTTCCAAATAAAAATATTTTGGCGACCTCCCCCCCAACCATGAACCATAACAGAGTTATGTTACCTTAATGGAAACAAATTTAATTTTTTTCTTTAGTTTCAGCTTTCTTTTAAATTGTTCAACGAAATGTTTTAGTGATTTTTTTGTATGGAACACATTATTCTATTTCTGCATGTAAACAGAAAAATATATTTTGCTTATCAACTGTTGAGCATTTCATGCAAGATTCAGAAGCGAATTGTGCTCATTATAGAGACAGTTTATAAAGAAGTGGATATTTTTTCGAATTTTTCAGAATTGCTTATTTTACCATGTTCTTTTATCTATTAAGTGGTCCCTGAAAACAGTTTTCAGACTTTGTGCTTATTCATCCTTAACACACTGTATTACAAAACAATCTCTGATGTATTCAATTCATAATGAATGCTACACAAGGAACTCCATAATTTTAACATTAAATATACTTCACTTAGACAAAAGTTTTTGTATTACTGAACCCCTAGTTATTTTATGGTGAAAGTGACTTCCTCCTACAACAACAATCCCCTGAGCAAGACTTTGCGACACCCCTGGGGGTTCCTCCCCCTCCTAGACAGAGGGTTTTGTAAGTCATTACAATACATAGTCATGATTTTGAGTCAGTTCCACAGAGTAAGGACATCAAATGATTTTGTTTTCGAGTCAGTTGTGATGAAGATGATATACAGCCAGCAGCAATAGCGATCAGCAATAGGAGACCTATCAGTAAGTATAGGTTCAAAAATATTACTATTAAGAATATAGTTAATTTGTATGTGTATTTATAATTAAGATATTGATTATTGTTGTTTCAGAGCATGGGCTGGTGTTTAATGAGGATACACAGTCATTTACTACATTATCACAACAGCAGTCTGCACAATGTGCTCTTCCCAATTTATGTGATCCGATGTTGTTTAACTACTAATCGAATTCAGATCAGCAACTGCTGAATACTGGTGTTTCCAAACACCTACAGATTGACTTCATGTGGTTCAAAATGTGTGAATATCGGTTTAGCTTCTGAGAGAGATTTTGATGTGGTTATTGTAATAGAGAATGTTCAGCATCTTCGTACAGAAGTGCAGTGTGTGTGGCATGATGAGACTATTTGTGTGGTCCGATGATAGAGTACATACAGAGAGAGGTGATGTGTGAATAGAAAATTCAAATGTTCAAATGTTTGTAGAGCTTATGGGACTTAACTAAGGGGTCATCAGTCCCTAAACGTACAAACTACTTATGAACTAGCTATTACTAAGAACAGTAAAAATATCCATGCCCAAGGGGGGATTCAAACCCCCGACCGTAGTGGCCGTGCAAACCGTGACTGGCGCGCCTCAGACAGCTTGGCCACCATGGCCGGCTGTGAATACAACCATGACATTCAAGCACTGCTTGAATTACAAATTTATGGCATCGCTTTATATCTGAAACATACAAGTGTGGAGAAAATAAGGGACTTGTCCAACACATTAATGATTGAAGCACACAGACTAAGCCATTGGCGTCATTACATTACAAATGCATACTATAAGTTCATTAGGTAAATTATGGGTTTGTAAAACAACTAGAGCAGTTTATAAATGCCTGGATTTAGCTATCAGCAAAATAAGCAATAGAAAAACCAATAAGCATGAACTCTGTGGAACTGCAGGAATCCTTATGTTTATAATTCTTAAATTAATAGCAGACATCAAGACTGTCAACACTTTCTCCTCACTGATACCATCCAATCTATGGTTGTTATCTGGTTGTTCTGATAATTATTCTTTTCATAGTTGGCGTTATTATATATGCTGCTCTGTGTGTTGTGTCATGGTTCTGTTTCATGTATCCAAGAATGCTGGGTCAATGGTGGCAACTGGTAGCAGCATGGTGTGGTAACAAAGACATACAGTCATTATATATTCCCAGCGGACAGCTATGCCTTGCCAGAAGAAGACGTCATTGAGGCAGTGGACTCTAAACACAATGTATATATGTGTTGTATTTACATTGTTCATATTGAAAAAATAATGTTTTCAATTGAATTGTAGATTGTCTTAAAAGTGCTCAGCTAGCTTATTGACAGTTAAGACAATGAAAGTAATGGAATGTTAACTTTATTTGATTGTGAATTTATTAATAAAAAACCGACATAAGATATCTGTGGGGAAATAAAAATTCAGATGTTGATGAATTAATTTTTTCCAACCGTATTTTCAACATTATTCTCATTAAATGACATATAGAGGAAACTTCGCATGGTAAAACCTATACAGCCGAATCAGTAATTTGCTCAATACTGTAAATAAAGTGAATGTGTGTATTAAGTGGATTAAATAAATATGATTATATGGAATAATGTTTTTCTCTTTTTTCTGCATCAACCATATATATATTTTTATTAAGGAAAAAAGCACCAGGGTGTAAAACAATTACAACAGTTACATATTAATTAAAGGTAACTCATGGTGTTTGTTAACAAAGTTTAAACACAACTGGATAAAAAATTTTTGATACATATTTATATCAGTTACAAAGATTTAACATGGTAATGTTTTTTCCTTGTTATATACAAACAATACTTATACTAAAAATTAAGAGTAACAGTTTTTTAAAGATATTAGAAGCAAATGAATTAAACAAGTGTTTTTCCACATAGTATCACAAGGTTATTATTTATAATACATGTTATTGTCTAACAGTATCTATAGATACAACATTTTAGTACACTAAAATAAACAGCAATGCATTTTGTACTACATAAAAATATTTTTACACTAAAAGAACAAAGACTAATACATATTTCCAAGAGACTAGAATATTTAATAAAAAAGTTATTGTATGCAACATATGTTGCTGTATGACCAGTATATATTGCACATAGCCAGAAAAAGTAGAATGAGAGGGTTCCAACAATTATGAAAAACGGCAAATCTTTCTATTCCACACATTTACTCTTAATTCTAGTAGTGTGAGAATAGGCAGGTTCCAATCCCATTTGCACAACTGAAGCATTTATAATCATGATGTGACAGACTGACCTTAAGCTGTAATACAGTATGCACCTCATGGCCTGGTGAACGAAAAACTACTTGACACACCAGGTGGGGAGGACCATCATTAAAAAGGCAGTCCTTCTAATGTTCGATTGTGAGGACCCGTGAGGCTGCATGATGTACACCTTTACCGTACCTTTGGGTGGCGCCTGAATCTATAGAGTTTGTGTACATTTTCGATCTGAGCCCCAAAAACTCCACAATCTGCGACCCATTCGCCTTGTCTTTCATCAGGCTAATTACCTTACTGTTCTAAACTGTAATACCATAAGGATTATTGGATGTATATCTATATAGCTTGCATGTAATTACTTCATACGGATCTCATTCTTTCATGCAGTAAATGAAGTTATCTGCATCCATATAAGGCATTTTGTGATCACCAAAGTTCGGTTTCGCAAACTCATAATGGAAACAGTACATATGGAGTATAGAAGGATGAAGAACATACATGCCAATTTAGATAGGCTTCGTGAACCCCACTACATCCTTAGCCACTTCCACAGCAAATTGTGACATGCTTGAAATTATATCTTTGTGCACCATAATGCTCATCCAACGTACAAACCAAATTAATTTTGTGCTCGTTCCTAATACTTTCCATGGTTTTTCCGAAAATAGAATTATTCATCAAATGGTAAAAATCTTCAAATTCACTATTTTGAGTGCCCTCTTCCCAGCATTTAAATCATTGTACTTATTGAACAAGGATCACTGGATGAGGATGCCATGGTAAATGTTAATAAGTTCCATCCCCAAAGTGAGACATTGCAAGAAGTGTACAACGTACCTCTGCTTATTCCCCAGTGTTATTAGCAGCTTGGCGACTGAACCTTTATGTGGGACTATGTGTTCTGAACAGTGGTGGCAAGTCACTGTGTGCATCGTGTAAATGAATGGGTTATGTCATAACACACCCCACTCAAGGATCAGCATCCAGAAGCTTAATATCACTTGTAAATCTGACGATTTGCTTTTTGGAGAGGCATAGGAACTCAACAACCGGTAGAGACTTTTAGATGGCATGCCTGTATAGATTGTTCACATCAAGGTAAAAGATGTAGCTCAAATTGTCAGATGGTCGGTACTCCATCTCACTCATTTACGAATTATTTGCAAATGTTCAAAATGTTTGTTAAGCTTAAGGGACTTAACTACGGGGTCATCAGTCCCTAAACTTACAAACTACTTATGAACTACCTACAACTAAGGACGGCACAAATATCCATGCCCGAGGGGGGATTCGAACCCCCGACCGTAGTGGCCGTGCAGACCGTGACTGAAGCGCCTTAGTCCCCTCGGCCACCGCGGCCGGCGAGTTATTTGCCTTATGTACACACAGGCAAAGTCCCCAACAAATCCTGCATTTGAAGAACAGCAGCTACATCAGCCAATAATTTGCGGTTTATATGCATTATTTTCAACATGGCGTCCCATGAAAGCTCCACTGTGATGTAATAAAAGGCAGGATCCAGAATATATGTGTGCAGACATACACTCCAAATTTTTTGTTATGTCAGTGAGCAGGCATACTTCAGTATCCATATACAATTTAGTGTATTCCTTTAAATAAGAGATTTTAAATTTCCACCAAACATTAACCACATGCTCATACTCTGCATTCCTTATAACAGGGCCTATACGTTTCTAGGGAAGACAGACATGTTGGGCAAGTTGGTTTCACAGAGTCTCTCCATCGAATCCATGTATGCCGGCTGCGGTGGCCGAGGGGACTGCGGCGCGCTAGTCACGGTCTGCACGGTCACTACGGTCGAGGGTTCAAATCCCCTCTTGGGCATGGATATTTGTGCCGTCCTTAGTGTTACCTAGTTCGTAAGTAGTTTGTAAGTTTAAGGACTGATGACCCCACAGTTAAGTCCCATGAGCTATGCAAACATTTGAATACATGTATTTTTAAGGAAAGACTCCCTTCTTCATTAGAAGCTGAAACTTGGCCTCATCAGGATATGCTGCTTGGGTGAAATGCATATCCACTTGAGGGATTGTCTCAGTATATTTTTGAAGAGGAACCTGCATGAAACTCAATACGTCTCGAGAGTGGAGCTCTATTCTTGGTATGATTCGATTGGAGAAAGAAATATACTGACATTGTATCTACTAAAATTTCGAATGAAGATAGGTATGTGCTGTGGCAGTTAATACTGAAAATTACATGTATCAAAACCTGCACTGCGGAACCTACCTGTTAAATGACAGTGGTCCATTTGAGTTTCCACTTCCTGATGTAGTGGCGGTCCACAAATGTGACAGTAAACTGCTTGCTCATATAAGACATCAGTCTCCTTTCAGTTGATCATGGGAATGTTATTGTTATATAAATCATCAACTTCCCATGCAAGTTTTTTGAGCCCAGAGAGCAGCTTCATTGCAGGACCATTCACATCTTACTATCCAAATTTATTCAGATTGCGATCATAAGAACAAACAACCTAATATGCTGACTGAAGGTGGTAGGAAAGTTGGTGGGATCACCTTCAGTGTGTGCCACCAGAACTAAGAGGCATTCCAAGTCAGTGTATATGACATAGGGTCAATGTTATTGGTGGAAAGTGCTTTCAAACTTTAAGAACTTTTTATTCTCAGTGAAAATTTGCACACAAACCGGGTCATGACTCATGCAGTGAATTATATGTCACTCTAAAAACTCTCTCTTAGTAAAGAAAGTGAGACATCTATGGCAAAAATGCCTAGCACATTTCTTTTTACTCATTTTGATGGAGAGCAGGTAGGACATATTTCTGATCCAAAAGTACTGTTGCTTACCTCCTTTCTCAGATAGCAGCAAATCTACATGTTAGTGTCATCCAGCAGGATCTTTTAAAAAGTAGAGGGGTTAAATTACTTGATGCATGTCTTTTTTCTGCACAGTGTTCTCTTCGCCATTATCTTCTTCATCTGGCTTTAATTTTCTTAGGCCATAAAACTGCACTGAATAATCAGGGTTCCTCTAAAAGTTTGCCATGTCTAGAATTTGGTGGGGAATGAAATGGCTTCAAAGTTATAATGCATACAGACTTTGCTCATTTTGTATATGCCTGTATCACAATTATTTGAAGGGTAGTTCCTATGACTAGCTAGAAGAGACCAAGCAAAACAGAATTCATTTCCTAATTTATGCATGCCTGTCAAGCAGCAATATCTTCTGGAAGAGGGGTGAAACTGGACCTCCCATTGACTTTATCATAAATATATGAAAGAGGTAAAGGTGGAGTAAACGCCTCAATTCTTTACCTGACCCTCTTTCCTACATATTTGCAAAATGGCTGAATATAACATTCCTAAAAATGTATTAAATCTCTCTGCAATTGAATTGTCCTACAATATCATGCCTTTTCTCCTACAAATTTTAGCGATGCTTTATTATCAACTTTCTTTTGGGGATGTGTCAGCTCACAGTACAGAACTGCTTTGCTCTTTATGGTGGGAACTGCGGGTCATTGATGAGTTTGGGAAACTCTCTTTCCAAAACTGCTTAGCAAGCATTCAGAAAGGTATCAGGATCTCGATATTCCACATTGTTATTATGAATGTTGAACTGATGGAGCCTGTCCTCAAAAGCGCCAGCAACTACAGAGTAGTGTAATGCCACTGCATGATTTACCTGGCGCTCCTCATTATGTAGGTGGGCGGGAGGAGGGCTGGGATGATGATGTTGTGTTGGTGGTGGGGAGTTGCATGCAGAGGGAGCATGTTGGTGGTGGCCAGGTTGATGGCCCAAGACGAAGTGATGATGGTGATGGAGCTGCTCCCTGGAGTGAAGTGATTGACTGGCCTCAACACCTTGTGTGATGGCTGTGATTGGGGTGACTCGGGTGTCTCCAACAGTGGTTCCAATATGCCTGCACAGAGGAACAAACTTAATAAGTATCGGATTTGCATTCATACAATGTCACAATAAGCACATTGTTATTATTTTTTTTAGAGTAACTTACGTTGCACGTCTCCAACATTGGCAATGATAATGAATATGATGATGGTGCAAGTTGTAGGTGTACTGGACAGCAAGTCAATAATGGCGTGGGTTGTAATAATCCTGCACAGACAAAAAAAGTAGCGAAATCGATTAGTATTGCCATGATAAAGAATATTTTTGTATGTTAGTTTATTCTTCCTTTCATGTTTGCAAAAGTGTTCTACTTATTCAACTACTCATGATGTAGTTGAACAAGTGATTTCAACCAGTCATCATCATCATATCATCATTTTTTTGTTTGTGCTGAATACTGAACTATTCTACTCTCTAATTCCCGCTCAACTTCCCGGGTAATATCAGTATAAAGTGCACCTACAATGAAAACAGGGACTGTACGTAAAAAGAAAAAATAGTATCTGTTAATGAAAGAGGTGGAAGAGTAATGCTGCTCATGTAACTGTCCCTGAGCCATTGCTGCTATATCCCAGGAGCTCCGGCTGGAAAATGCAGACATTTCTTGTGGTGAGAGATGAACATTATCCCACAATGGTGGTAACAGTTGTTCACCAACTATAATAGAAAAAATAAGTACCAATGCAAGTGTGATCACGAAGAAAGAAGAACAAAAAATTGGCATCCATGTTTAAAAGAAAATACTTACCTGCACCTAGGATAAACGCCAAGTCCTCGATGCGAATGATGGTTGATGATGTTCTCACGTCATAATCATCATCACGAGGGGTTAAGCAGGGTCATCATGTTCCTGAAATGTGCGAGACTACTGCGTCTGAAACGAGTAGGCTGCCGGTGACATTTAAATTCTGCCTTGTCGCAAAACGTTGGCTGTTTATAAATGAATATGTGGCAATTTCCGAGTGTGTAATTATACGGAAACATTAGAGAACCTGTGAATGACACAAGTACCATTGACATTTATATTCTTCCTTGTAGCTAATAGGTGTCTGGTTGGCGATTTTCATTTGTAGCGGATCACAGTCAAATACAATTAGGGACATTAGATTGCCATCGACTATTTGTAATTCACAGTTATGATTTCAGTCGAAAAATCTATTTTCACGTGACACATAAAAATTTTAAATTGTCAGAACAGAACAGAACAGATGGTCAAGTTCCGTAATTGAAGACAAATCGAAAACGTACTGCATCAATGCACGGAAACGAGACATGACAAAAAAGTAAAATCTATTTCGTGGTCCTTACATACTAGTATGAACTTGCTTTACTTTCGTTCACACATCATGTAGCAGTACCATCTGCAGTAACCATAAGGGTGAATTTTAAAAATAACTGATAAAAGTCAAGAATCTTAAAAGAAAAAGCTGACAGTTTATTTCCAAGTAGCAATTTACGAGTTTGTGATTAGGTATGAACTACGAGTCAAACGAGTTGCAACAAAATTCATATTCCAGCTTGTCACAATTCGTCGTCTGTTTATTTATGAATATGTTGTGATCATGGTGTCGAATGACACGATTCAACTTCAAAACTCCATAGCAGTCGACCTGAATTCATCTTCTGGTAACTTCCGCCGCTACTGGCATTTAGGGCCGAGTATACGCGACGGCAATAGGAGGAAGAACTAACAATGGTACACAAAGTACCAAAAATGTTCAAATGTTTGTAGAGCTTATGGGACTTAACTACGTGGTCATCAGTCCATAAACTTACAAACTACTTATGAACTAGGTAATACTAAGGACGGCACAAATATCCATGCCCGTGGGGGGATTCGAACCCCCGACAGTAGTGGCCATGCAGAACGTGACTGGCGCGCCGAAGACCGCTCGGCCACCGCGGCCGGCAAAGTACCCTCCGCCACACTCCGTCAGATGGCTTGGGAAGCATGGATGTAAACGTAGATGTTGCCGATATGTTAACAAGCTGTCATTACCCTCTCCAGCATGAGTCTAGTTCCCTATCTTGTAACACGCCGCTTTCTCACGATGTTGTATGAAGCAATCATGTCGTATACATTTGACTGTTACTGTAACTGTACACCCAAGATCGATTCATTGCTAATATGTTATCCCTAGATAACTCTACTAACTGTTCGCGTGGGCATTCGGACACATATGACATGTAGACTGTGCCATATACAAGACAAAAAACAACTGACGAGAGTGTAAATCGAAGTAATATCAGCGACAAACACTGTAAATTTTCATAATCAATTTGCTATGCCGATAGTTTTGGACTTGTCAGTGCGGCGCTTAGTGCCGGACGGGCGGACCTGGCGTGGTGTTCAAGAAATGGCGGGTACGTTTAGGTTAGGTCACGGTTGCAGTCAGAAAGATGGTTAAGACATTGTTAAAAAAACAACTAACGTAACCAGTGGTCGTGGTATGCGTGCTTGACGTATGTGATCGTCGTCCGTGAAGGGGGAGGCCTTGTGTTGCCGGTGAACCTTGCGGACAGCCGCCAGCTCGCGCTGTGTGCTCTCGATGCGGGCGCGCAGTTGGCGTTGTCGGCGCGTAGTCTCGCGAAGGCACGTGAAGGTCGTTGAGCTTCTACATCTACATAAATACTCCGCTAATCGCATTTAAGTGCATGGAAAAGGGTTCATCGATCCGCTTTTATGATATTTCTCTACCGTTCCATTCTCCTTTTTTTAAACTCACTTTAGGTTACGGTAGTAACAATAAAAGTGGGCCTTTGCGATCGTCTTTTGACAGCTCGAAATTTAAATAAAAATAACGGATTAGCCATTCACCTGACACGAAAATTTAATAACCAAATTCGTAGAGGAGAAAATTCTCTACAACTTTCCTCTCTTATGTTTTTTTCATATCTCTTATCGTTTATGAGATATTTGCAAAAATAACGGCGATTTTGGGATGTCTGTCTGTCTGTCTGTCTGTCCGTAACGTGTTCCCCGTTTTTAAGACGAACCGTTCAAACGATCAACATCAAATTTTACAGACATAATTGTAGGCCGACAGAGACCAGAACCTCCCTTTTTCAAATTTTTCGGACAAAAAATACGCTAGTAATACCAAAAAAAGCCGTTTGTAATATAATTGTAATTGCAAATGAACCGTTCATCTGACACGAAAATTGAATAACCTAATTAGTAGAGGGGAAAATTCTCAACAAATTCGCTCTATTATGTTTTTTTCATATCTTGCAGCGTTGCATAGATATTTGCAAAAATAACGGCGATTTGACGATGTCTGTCTGGCTGTAACGTGTTCCCATTTTTTAGGTCGAACCGAAATTTCATAGACATAATTGTTGGCTACCAGAGATCAGAACCTCGCTTTTACAAATATTTCGGACAAGAAATACATTAGTAATACCAAAAATAAGCCGTTTGCAATGTAATTTTAATTGCATATAAACCGTTCATCTGACGCTAAAATTGAATAACCGAATTTGTAGAGGAGAAGATACTGTACAGCTTTGTTCCCTTATGTTTTTTTCATATCTCATATCGTTTGAGATATATTTGCAAAACTAACAGAGTTCTGACATCCTCCATTGAATTAACGAAAACCAGCCGTTCGCAGATGTCACGTGACATTCCTCGCCCAGAACTCCCTCTGGCATAAGCCATCTTGGGTTGCGTATTTGATGATTTTCTTATTTTAATTTACACGTTGTCATTTCAAAGCAATGGCGCACTGAAGAATAGACAAAAACAAGTCGTTCTTCGTACGATAAATGATAATCTAGTGTCTACAAATGCCATATTAGCATCAGTTAACAACGGCCATCAATAGAATGAGAATAAATAATGTAATTTTTAAGTGGTGGCTGTAGCGTAGTCAGCAAGGCGTTGGACTGTGACGCTGAAGGTCAGTGGTTCAAAACCAGCCACTACATAATTTTTTTCTAGAAGGGTTTCAGACACTCTTATTAATTAATTTTTTATTGTTTACATTATTATTTTGGTCCAAAATGTTTGCAAAACTTATAAAACTACAAATCTAAAGTGGGCCGTAAAACACGTTAGTGCGATTTTTTTTTATTTTTTTTTTATTGTGATGATCATCTCTCCCTATGTAGGTGGGTGCTAATAACATATGTACGCATTCGAAGGAAAAAGTTGGCAAAAGAAAGTTCGCAAATGAAACTCGCTGCAACAAATAACGCCTTTCTCTTAATGATTTCCATACCAACTCGTGGATCGTTACCATGACATTATCTGCCCTATATCGCGATAATTCAAAAGGAGCTGCCCTTCGCTGAACTTTCTGTATATCCTCCGTCAGCCCCACTTGGTGAGGATCCCATAATGGGCAGCAATGCTCCAAACTAGGACGCACAAGTGTAACGTAGGCAGTTTGTTTAGTAGAACTGTTGCATCTTCTACGTGTTCTGCCAATGAAACGTAGCCTTCGGTTCGCCTTCCCTACAAGATTTTCTATGTGTTCTTTCGAATTTAAGGTTTTCGTAATTGTAATTCATAGCTGTTTAGTTGAATTTACGGTCTTTATATTTGACTGATTTATCGTGTAGCTGAAGTTTAACGGGTTTCTTTTAGTGATCGTAGGGATGACCCCACACTTATCATTATTAAGGGTCAATTGCAGCATGCAGATATCTTACCTAAATCATTTTGTAACTGCTTTTGATCTTTTGGTGACTTTACTCACCAATAAACGACAGCATCATCCGCGAACAGTCTAAGAGAGCTGCTGACATTGTCTCTTAATCGTTTATTAAGATAAGGAACAGTAAGGGCCCTATAACACTTCCCAGTGCAACGCCAGATATCACTTCTGTTTTACTTGATGACTTTCCGTTAATTACTACATACTGTGTCCTTTCTGACAGAAAATCGCGAATCCAGTGGAGATATTCCATAAGCACTCAATTTGATTAGAAGACTCTTGTGAGGTACAGTGTCAAAAGCCATCCTGAAATAAAGAAAAATGGAATCTTTTTGAGATCACTTGTCAATAGCAATCATCACTTCATGTGAGTAGAAACCTTGCTGTGTTCCACAAAAACGATAATTTCTGAATCCGTGTTGACTATGCGTCAATATGTCGTTTGTTTCGAGGTTTGAGGAAAGTATATGGTCTAAAATCCTGCTGAAAACAGACATCAATAATATAGGCCTGTAATTTTGCGGATCACTCCTATTGCCTTTCTCGAATATTGGAGTGAGCTGTGCAGCTTTCCAGTCTTTGGGTACGGAACTTCCGCTGAGCAAGTGGTTGTTTATGACAGATAGGTATGGAGCTATTGCACCTGCATTCTCTGTAAGGAAGCAAATTGGAATACAATCTGGACCGGAAGACTTGCTTTTGTTAATTGATTTACGTAGCTTTAAAACTCCAGGGATATCTACTTCGCAATTACGCATGCTGGCGGTTGTTCTTGATTAGAATTTTGGAGCATTTTCTTCGTCTACTTTTATGAAGAAATTTCGGAAAGCTGTGTTAGCAATTCAGCTTTAGCAGAGCTGTCATCCATAGGCTCACTATTGCTATCACGTAGTGAAGGTATTGATCGTGTTTTCCCCTAGTATTCTTTACATACGACCAGAATTTCACGGATTTTCTACCAAGTGTACAAATGGACGCTGAGAGGTACTCGTATTCCGTGTGGAGATGTATGTCGGCCCGGTGGTTACACAGGGCGCCGTCGATGTTTGACGTCCCACGGAATATCTTCCGGTGGTGTGGTTGACAAGGCGGGAAGCCGGAACATCGAGTGATAGTCCTTAGTGGCGGAGGAAGTCGACCTCTAACGTAGGTGGATTGACGTCTGCCACTTGAAATGTGAAACGCCCATGTGAATGTCTTGTCCGGTGCGAGCTGGAAGCAAAGTTGATCTGTGCCGTAGATGTTGATCGACGTGTTGTTAGCCGCTCGAAAAGAGCTGAGTGAAAGTTGGAACGGGGAGGTAGCCATGGCGCGAGTGGTGAAACTACAGTCGGCGCCCATGTCCACTAGAACACTGGTTCCCAATGTTTTTTGCAATGAAAAAAAAATTTTCGCGACCCAGTATATACATATCCACTATAGCGACTACACAGCAATTAATCTCTATATATAAAATGAATATTTGTCTGTATGCCCTCTATGTGTTCATAAACCATTCATTTGATTGAAATGAAACTTTGGTGAACTGTTCAGCGTACGCCCACGAAGGTTCCTGTCCCAAAAACAAAAGAGCACGACACAAAGCTCAGGAGATGTGACGTCATAAATAATGATATACCACCGCTTGAGAATACCCAGATTTATGCGTCAATTATTGGAAAATGGGAGTAGTTAGGGACCTGCAACAAAGTTTGCATGTAATTTCGGACGTTTATGAAGCGATTTATAACTGACCCCTCCGCCCGCCACACAAAATGATGAAACGAAGTCTACCGCTCACAACAGTTTCACTGTAAATGCCGTAAAACTGTCGCATCAGGCACGACCCTGTATCAAATAAAGTTAGCATTACAGATTTGCATGTTACTATTTATTTTTGTCTGCAAGTCTTCCTTAATTCTCTTGCATCCAAAATTAAGCAATCTGTTTTCTTCATCTATATATATATATATATATATATATATATATATATATATATAAGAGCGAAAGGACACTCACTCTGCTAAACACGAAATCTCGAAAACTACTTCACCTATGAAGCTGAAATTTGGCAGGAATGTATTTTATAGGTAGGAAAGATCAGCTAAGAAAGTATTTTGTGATAGGTGCATGGAGCATACTTCTCCTACAGACTCACGAAATCTATAGTTTCATTCCGAGCTTCACGAAATTTCGCACACTTGACCTTTAAACCAAGAGGAAGATCATTGGGTACATAAATGTTTGTATGGTACATTTCAGAGGGTACCTTGCAGAAAACTTTGCCGAGACAGGGAAAGGTGGGAACGAACATAAAGATGGGAGAGAAGGAGGTGGATGCAGAGAGAAGGGGGACGGGGATGTGGACTACGAGAGTGTAGAATAAATAAATAAATACCCAGACAACGTCGGGTTAACAACTAGTAGTAATATAAAAATTATATGTAATATTATATTGAAGTTATTATAACTGTAGATGCTGTGTTAAGTAAGAATTTTGAAAATAGCAAAAGGAACATTATTATAGAGAAGAAACAATATTTCTTTTAATCAAAATAAATGGCCGACTCAATGACATTTGAACTTGTTTACTTTTGGTACTAATTGTACTTTCTGTGTCTGGATTGAAGCTCATCAGTTTTAGGCGTAAATCGTTTACTATGCAAAAGTTTTTTCGATATTTTCTTATTATAAAAAAATTACAGTCTAGAAAAAGTACCATCGAATTAGCACGTGGTTGTGAATCCCATTAATTGCTTCAAAGCCAAATTTGGAAGCATCCTACACTCTCCCTTTATTTCAATCCAAAATGGGATTTAGCTTGAGCGTCAGATATTATTTTGGTCTCCAGTATAATAATATCCTCTCCTGTGGTACGAGCAGATCCTTTTATGGCTATCAATAAAGTAAGTTGACATGAAGCTATTTGCTTATTTTGTTCACCGGAAGTCGCTTTTGTTATAATTGATTTTGACCTAAAAATTCTAGAATGAAACTTTCACTCTGCAGCGGAGTGTGCACTGATATGAAACTTCCTGGCAGATTAAAATTGTGTGCCGGAACCGGGACTCGAACTTGGTCCCAGGTTCAAGTCCCGGTTCCGGCACACAATTTTAATCTGCCAGGAAGCTAAAAATTCTAGTTTCTGTTCTAGAAAAAACCGATTGGCTTAATTGGATATTCTGCATGTTTTCTTGATAGATGTCTTTCTGGTTTTGAGGGTTTTATCCTTTGATTAACAAGTATTTGAAAACATAAACTCATATTTAAATAGTCAACGAATTTACGAGAGCCTTGATCAGAAAAACCCTGTTTGCTAACTTCGGTAACACCGTTACGTTTAGCTGTATTACGTGGAGCACTGGTACTGGATGTGGAAGGCTCGTCATAATGAACTCAAGTTGGTCTTTTAATGTGCGATCAGGCCGTAATCCACGTGTACCTAGTGAAGGAAACAGAAATAGAAGAACATAACACAAACCGCCATATGAACACGAACGCAAAATTCGACAATCAGAGATATACTAAATCAACGCAGGTTACTCATCTGACACTTGCCGCAAGTAGAAAGTCATAATTCCGGCGGTGGGCATGTGCTGTCGCATTCAACCACCGGGTCCTGCATTGGAAAGGAGGTGTGTCTGTCGCTTAGCGCCTCACATCCCAGCCGACACTGAGGTCTCGCCCGCTTCCACAGTGCGACGCACCAACAGCCGTCCTTTTCCACTGAGCTCCCCGGCCATCAAATGTGGCCTGCGCTCCGTCATCCACAGTTCACGTACTGTCTGGCTAAGGCTTTAGAATGTTATTTGCCACATTGGTTTCCTTTTTAGAACGGATTTTCCACATGACTTATCAGAAGATGAAATTTTCCTCTTGAACTACAGTAGGTAGGATATTTTACTTATATATTTCGAACTTCGTCTGGCGACTCACCCGAAAATATCCCGCGACGGATTGCAGTTCAGTACTGTTTTGAATTCAGCGGGATTTTTGCTCGATTGCCTTCAATCCAGCGGGATACCGCAAATGTTATATTTTTTTGGAAGGTAATAATTTTTTTGTTATAATATAATAAAATATTTATTAAAAATCATTAAAGTCAACGATATCTTACTGCAACTGATAAATTATTTTGCTGTTTGACTAATTTCTTAACTTATGTTTATGTTTGTGAAGCTTAAGGGACTTAACTGCGGGGTTATCAGTCCCTAAACTTACAAACTACTTATGAACTACCTTATACTAAAAACGACACAAACATCCATGCCCGAGGGGGGATTCAAACCCCCGATCGTAGCGGCCGTGCAGACTGTGATGGCGCGCCGCAGACAGCTTGGCCACCGCGGCCGGCTATTTCTTAACAAGAAGTTCAAGGACAATAGCAAATGTCAATATTTGTATTTTGTGGCCTTTATATTCTAGTCAACTAAAAATATTGCTTCTAATCTTTATCAAAGGTAATTGTAATCAGTCTTATTTATTAAGGGATTTATAGTATCACATGAATTTAGTTTAAGTTAACTAATTGTCTTAATTTTCTCACTAAAACAGTAAAAAAGGTTAAATTTTATAAATATAAAATAAGAAGTCACTTCTCGTTTTGGAAATAGAATCTTAAAAAACAAATAATATCCATAGTTTTATCTTCTACTCTACTTCTTATAGAACTGCGTATGTAGACAGCGGCGCAAAAGGCTCTTTTTGCCTCCACTCTTGTTGGTTTGATGATTAATAAATAGTCATGCAACAAAGTCAAATACTTCCCAGTTATTTTATCAGTTTCAAATGCAAAAATTTATCTTTTTTAATATTTTTTCTGGTCTGTTTAGTGTAATCTTCATTTTCCTCTTTCAGCCGCATTTCTAATTCTTCTTGTAAAGTTAAAGTATTTTCCAGAGACTGTTGCCTATTATACAGCATACACGCACCCTCACTTTATCCGCTCCCCGCTCCCACCTCTGAACTACCATCATTCAGTTTACACTGCGTGTGCGTGCAATTCAAAATAAGACAAATGACTGAACGTCACGTTTTTCACATCCCCCAAGGTGAATACTGGGCTGGTCCCCAAGTCCCGCCTCAGTTACACGATTCGCAACCATTTCATAACACTTTACACTTTCACACTTATAACACTATACACAGACATTTGGGGTAGACATTTCCTCCCGGGGGGCAGGGGGTGTCGGCAGGAAGGGCATCCGGCCACCCCGTCACTACTAACATGCCAAATCTGCAATAACAAAGCCGACCCTTCTTGTGCGGAAAAGGACTGAAGAGAAAGAAAGAAAGAAAGAATGAATGAATGAACGACAACGTCACGTCAACTCACATCGCGGAACGCGTTGCGAATATAAGTCGACGCGCTGCAAAGTAAATTTAAGGCAGAAAAATTTGAAAGTATTTGCACGATTTTATGCTTACGGATCCGCTTGCGAATCCGCAGGCTGTTGCGGGATCCCGCAGTTCCTAAAATTATGCTGGATACGGCTGGATTGTGGGATATCACTTTGCTGGATTGCAATCCCTACCCGCGAGCCATTAGTGGACCGCGACCTCCAGTGCACTATGCAGTAGGTTTTGGTAAAAGTCACGATCAGCGGCATGGACTAAGTATTTATGTGACGTGAAGCGACAGTGTTGGCAACAGTCGCTGTGGATACTGGGATGAATGGCGGCACACAATGTTTACAATATGTGAAAATGAATGTGTTAACATCACGTTTGAATAATTTTATTTTCGAAATGAATCACAGGGTTCGAATGTAGAAGATCGCACACTACAAAACTACGTTTCTTGACATGCACTGTCTTTCTGTTCAGATGTAACACTTTGTTGTTATGTAAATCAAAATACGTGTGTGCCTGTCTCTCAAATGATACGAATTAAAATATTTCTTTTTCAATGTTTTGTAAAACGCTGCCTAACCACTTCCTTTAATATCATGACATGTTCGTAAAGATCATAATATTCGCTGACAACGATTGAAGCTGTACTCTTCGGTTCCTGCCTAACCACATCCTTTAAAATCATGACACATTCGTAAAAATCATAAAATTCGCTCACAACAATTTAAGCAGTACTCTTAGGTTCCTGCCCAAGTACAACCCTTAAAATCATGGCATATTTGTAAAAAATAATAATATCCGTCGATGTACCCTTGTACAGTCAGTAACTGAATTATCGTACACGCCACAGGCTTCTGGAAATGTACTCGTTGCCCACGTAACACTGCTAACGGAGGCACCGCGACGCTACCCATGCCGCTGATCGAGACTTTAGCCGTAGGTTTTGGTACGTCTGTCCCGTTTGAGCTACGGGTGGAAGGAAGGGATGAATTGACTGGTTTGTGGCGCCTGTTGATGGCGGAGGAGGTGGAGCCTGGTACACTGCTGATTTGGCCACTGTTTCATGGTTTCGAAACCATGTTTCGATACGTACAACTATTTCACGGTTTCGAAACCGCCATGTATCAAGGTTTCGAAACTGCCGGGTTTCATTCTGCTCGGTTTCGGATCACATTCGCGATCCATACCGAAACTGTTTCGTCCTGTCGGTTTCAATGTTTCAAACCAGCGGTGTTTCAGACTAATAATGCAGTAAGGCGGAACCGACGAATTGTATCGAAACCGTGGTGTTTCATTTTGCTGTAACTCTGCACAGATACACATTTAACTTACTAGTAAATTTAAACGTTTGTTAAACTTAAGGGATTTAACTGCGGGATCATCAGTCCCAAAACGTACAAATTACTTATGAACTACCTTATACTAAAGACAACACAAACATCCTTGCCCGAGGGGGGATTCCAAACCCCGTCCGTAGCGGCCGTGAAGACTATGACTGACGCGCCGCAGACCGTTCGGCCACTGCGGCCGGCTAACGTACTAGTACATGAACAGTTTAAAGAGAGTCAAAAACAAATGGACAGACGTGAGTCTGTAACTTAAGATTACTGAATTGAAATTCGTTTCTAAAGTGACCGTAGTATTTGGAAATGTCATAATGTCTGCTTTATAAACGTAAATAAACAATAAAACAGTGCTCACTATTTGCATTGAAATATCCAGTAAAATTCTAGGTTATCTATCCATGTACGGTAATAATATTAAAAACACATAACAACATGCCGCGGTGGAGTAGCCGAGCGGTCTAAGGCGCCTCGCTGCGGAGCGCGCGGTTGCTCGTCGTCGGTGGTTCGAGCCCTCCCTAGGGCATGGGTGTGTGTGTTGTCCTTAGGTTAGTTTACCTAAGTTTAAGTAGTTTGTAAGCTACGGACTGATGACCACGCATATAAGGTCTAAAATGACAGACTTTATACTAACAAGGAGAGATCTCGTTTTGAAGAGTTAGAACTTTTCACCATACCGTTAGTTTCTTGCGACCAATGTTGGCCGGGCACTCATGTAGAACAAAAAATATTTTTAAAACATATAAATGCATGAAAATCTAACATAATGTGCAGTATTTGACGAATTTCGTATTTATACTTCCATATCACGAAAGTTTAGACGGTAAATAAAACCGCGCATTAAAGATATCTCCAAAACTCTATTTTTAAGATAAGCTTTATTTTGCTAAAGTACCTAGCAGTGCAATATCGATGTATAAAAACTCAGTAAATGTTATGTGATAATATGTCTTTTCAACATCACATGTAGGTTTGCACACACAACACCTATCAATATTAGGCACTAGAACAGAGGAAAGCCAAATGTATTAATTATATTTAGTTTGATAAAAACAAATATATTAGACATAAAAACGTCAGTCCTCAGCAAATGGGAAAGCAGGAACGTCACTTATTGCGAAAGCAGTGCATTTGGTGCAGGGTTTAAATTTTACTTATCGTCCACGAGGTCTCGCATGATAATTTTGGCAATAATGTGACGTTGGCATTATCGAATCGCGTTACAATGCAAATGTTTTGTCATCAAATATTCGTCGTACGAGGACAATTATTTCACTGAGCAGACAAGGGTACATAAAAGAGCCTGTCAACCACAGAGCAGGAAGAATATAAACTTGACAAAGATTTTCTAGCGTGTTCTTGATGTTGCAAAATAACCACGTGAGGCTGCCGGGGTGGTAGCTAACATATTGCCTGTATAAGAAATATATAACTTCCAGGGCATCTGAATAAACGTTTATTTTTTCCTCCTATAGTTGCTGGCCTCGAACTGAGTGGTTCTACAGAAATACTTATACACATATGGTTGCCATACGCCACAGATGTCACTGACAGTCCGCGATTTTAGGGTAAACGAAAACGTCCGGGCCGAAAAGATAAATCTCCGCGATATTTGCTGGTTTTGAAATCAACGTCCGGTAATTTACAAAATTGATATCAAAGAAGTATCAATATGTTGTCTCTTTGCCTTCACATTATATAAAATCCAACGAGAACAGAACAGCTGTCGAGGTCTCAAAACAGTGGGCAGTCAGTCATCTCTGATTGCATACAGTACTTCCTCTCTGATTTGCGAGTTGTCGATACAGTTGACCGTCAGTCATCTCTGGCAATGAAGAGCATTATCCTCTTTGATTAGCTTGTTGAATGTTGGGTATTGTCGGTTGTGCTTGCGATTTAGTTTTGTTATATTAAATAGTTGTTATTATTTACCTGGTGGTTTAATAATGTCGGCTAGACGAAAGGTTAAGTTCAGGGAGAAATATACTAAACAGTTCGCAAAGTATCAAGGGAGAAAGAACTGAATACGAAGCTGTCTGCAAAATTTGCGGGTGAGTAACATTACGTCTATACACAGACCCATTGAAATCGTTTTTAAATTGTTAATTGTGCAGGTGCTACATGGTCGGTTCCTAGAAAAATTATTTTATTATACGTCTTTCCTCTTCACAGTTCCTACATTTCAATCAGTAATGGAGGTGGACGTGATGTTCACGACCATGTGCAATCGAAAAAGCATAAGACGGCAGTGGGTTCATCATCTTCCAAACAGCTCACCAGCTTTTTTCAAAACACAGATAGATGGTAATAAAGTAGCTGCAGCAGAAGCTACATTTGCATTTCACTGTGTGAAGCACCATCATTCATACAGATCCAGTTCTCACACTTCAAAACATATATTTCCGGTTTTTAGTGACTCGAAAGATGCAAAAAACTCTTCCGGCGTCAAAACTAAAACAGAAGCCATAAACTGATTGAGAACCAGATCAAGTTCCTTTCATCTGTATAAGGTTCTGAAAAATACGATTGGTATAAGAAAAGCTTAAATGATGACAATGGAACTTCGCTTACTGAATAATTGAATGCATATTCCCATTTTTGCTAATAAATGCTTTCTTAATAAAGCAGTCCTTCCTAAACTCTGGATCATTAATTAAATGCACATTTCCCTTAGCTTAGGGCATGAGGACTCCCTATACCTCATTTTTTAAACTTCCTTCTATCGATTACACTGACCGTAAGTTTTGTCCTGGTTATGGATTTCGAGATTATGGCAACCAGTGGCGGACTAAGGCTGTCGGAGAGGCCCGGGGCGGCGGCAAAACGAGGCGCCTCTTCCCCCCTCCACTTGGAAGTTCATGTATTAGGACTACTATAAAAAAAAAAAAAAAAAAGTAGCCTTTGAGATTTGGAGGCCCCACCAGGACGAGAGGCACGGGACAGACTGAAAAAATAGCTTTCGTTCTGGGGCCTCCAAATCTCGAGAGGCCAAGGGTGATATATATATATATATATATAAGCTTTTGAGGTATTTGGAGGCCCCCGAAGACGAGAGGCCCAGGGCGGTCCGCCCCCTCCGCCCCCCCCCCCCCCCCCGTTAGTCCGCTACTGATGGAAACCCTATATACACAACTCATTGACGATGTTACAATAAACAGGCCCGTATTATTACAAAATACACATTGTTTCATAGTTTCGAAACACTCATACTGTACGGTTTCATTTGTTCCGAAACCGTGAGATGTTTCATTTTTCCGGGAGGAGAGCGAGTTGGCTGCGCTGGTTCCAGAAGGCGCGACAGGTGCGCGCCTACAGCCAGGTGGCATCTCTGAGGACAGGTGTGGGCGTGACCTCGCGCGACCCCGGCCTGGTGGCGGTGGGGGTGGGGGAGCCACAGGAATGGGCGTGGGCGGGCTGTGTGCCGTCCGCGGCTTCTTGTCATGCCGTTACCAGCTGCCAGCGCCCTAACACTTTGAAGACGCGCTCAGCGTATCGAATCCGCCATTTCAGAAGTGCGGTCGACATGGCGGGAGTTTTACCTGGATATAGGCGGGTGATGTTGAGATCCAGATAATCCAGAATGCAAGGTATCAACCGATATAGCAGAACGCACCGTGCGCCACAACCGGTGCGTTGTCGACGAGGGACATGTCGCGAATGACGAAATAGAGAACGTGCGCGCCGCGCGAGAATGGCCGCGTTGTCTAAGACATCATGCTACGGACTAGGTCGCTCACGGCGGAGTTTCGAGTCCTCCCTTGTGCATGGGTGTGTGTTGTCCTTAGTGTAAGTTAGTTTAAAAAGTTTGTAATTCTATGGACTGATGACAATAGCTGTTTGAATATTTTTTCAGGAGTATGCGATGAGCGACCAAGAATTAAACGTTTCGCTGAATCGTACTTGGGGGTGGGGGTGGGAGGGACTCTATGATGTCAATAACGAGGTAACGTTCTTCGTGTAGATTGACGATGAGGCAGACAAACTTCGGTGTGTTGCTGATGATTCCATTGAACACCAAAAAAGACTCGGCCGAGCGGATTGAGGCGCCATGCTACGATACGCGAGGCCACTCCCTGTCGGGGGTTCGAATCCCCCCCGGGCATGAATGTTTGTATAAGGTAGTTCATAAGTAGTTTGTAAGTTTTGGGACTGATGACCCCGCAGTTAAGTCCCTTAAGCTTATCAAACATTTGAACATTTTAGTGTTTCCCAGATAAAAAAACTGTTATTTTTTTCTCGCGAAAATCTATTCACATTGAGGAAAAAGCTTTACGAAGACTTTGAATCATTTGCCGACAGAATCCGTGCTGTCTCTTGTCGAACGTACGAGCAAACAGAATGCCAGGAACACAAGAATATCTTACTACGCGAAGTCGAGACTCTTGCAGTAGATGAATTTGTAAACGGGATTGATACTAGTATGGGAAACGAAATAAAGTACGCGTTACCAGATAGGTTACAAAAATCGGTACGGTTTGTTCTATTAATGGAGAAAGCAAACCAGTTTGTAACTGCTCGAGCCGTGGAAATAATGCGCGTCACGATTTTGTGACAGGTGTTCAATGTAGTCGATGTAACCGATCCGGACTCCGTGCACATGATTGCCGGCGCCCTGTTGTGCTCATAGTCGAGAAGTAGGTCATATGTAACTGGCGTGCCCTAGGCTATGGGACCAGCGAGATAGGAATTTGCTTAGTGGTAAAGAGGGTTACCTCCGAGTAAATAACAGAAGCAGAAATTCGGGAATTCGGGGATTCGAACCCCCGACCGCAGCGGCCGTGCAGGCCGTGACTGGCGCGTCGCAGACCGCTCGGCCACTGCGGCCGGCACCATACCGATGTTTGTAAACAAAAATGTTCAAATATTTGTAAACCTATTGGACCAAACTGCTGTGGTCATCAGCCCCTAGACTTACAAACTGCTTAAACTAACTTACACTAAGGACAGTACACATTCCCATGCCCGAAGTAGGACTCGAAACTCCGGGGGGAACGGTCGCCCAGTCAGTAGCATGATGCCTCAGACCACGCGGCCATTCCGCGCGGCTGTCCGTAGACATCCGACTGTGCTTTAGCAAACTCTTGTCTCATAAATTCCCATATCCCCTCCAAAAAAGTAGTTAAAACATCGGCAAAGAAAGTTGGTCTGGTCATTTCCAGGCATACAAGATAGTGTGTGTGTCTGGGTCAGAAGTATTATCTAAAAATATTTTTATGGGGGAATGAACACTAGGACGCAAAAGGCAATTAAAGTCGCCCTCTAACACAAGAAACAACAAAATCTTGCGCGAAATGTAAATAAACTCTTCTTTATAAAACCACAACGTGTCACTGTAAGGTGGCACTCAGAACAACTAATATGAAGTCAAAAAGGCGATAGATAATCCCTCGGCCCAGGTCAAGAAATTCAACGCCGATGATGTGAAATCGTTCACGAAAGAAAACAGCGGTACCTGTCGAATTTTCAAAAGTTATATTAAAAATGTTTGAAAACCAGGACGAGAAACCAGAAAATAGCACTTCCTACAGAAATACAACATTTGCACTCGAATCGTAGATAAACTGACACAAAGAGGCTACAAAAATAACTTTAGAAAGCTGTTGGGTTGCAGAAATGATGAAGATCCAGATGATTGTGAAATCTTTGTTCCTTGTATTTATGCCCATCATCAGAGTATCTAGATTAATAAAAAATTCAAACAAATTACAAGTGTTGAACATGGTTTCCTTAAAAAATGTAAAACTGAATTACATTCTAGTAAATAAACTTGGTTAAATGAAATTAAATTGCACTTGTATGGTTTGTTCACCTGGATACTTTTGAATTTCCTGTGACATACAGATTTTGTATTCTTTCGTAACTATATTAACTTGTATATACTGTACTATCTTTTATACAGTTTTCCTTTATAATATTTCTTGGACTACTGGTGACCGGAACAATCAGTGCTGCCCTCTGGCGCAGTTGTTTTCCTGTTTACCTTGGACGCATACGTGGACAGCCTGTCAAGTTAAACGCTCTACTCTGTACTTTACGTAAACTCTTATACATGGGCTATATCGTCATGTTTTTGAATTTTATTTATGACCAGCGGTACTTATTTTAGAAGATTGGTTGTTTCTATTTCACTTTTACATTTTTTAAGAAAACATGTCCCACACTTGTAATTTGTTTGAATTTTGTATTTTATCTAGATACTCTGATGATGGGCATCGGCCGAAACACGTAAGAGGAATAAATATTTCACAACCATCTGGATCTTCATCACTTCTGCAGCCCAACACCTTTTTTAAAGTCATTTTAGTAGTAATTGCTACAATGGTTGCATACTTCCACCAGGACTTCAAGTCCGGTTTACACTGTAAAGAGGCTAAACGAAGCTGTGATTCAATGCAATTCCCATTATTAATGCTTGCGACATGAAAGGAAAGAAAGGAAGGATACTCACTGGCTAGTTCACCGCCCCGGCGACCCCAATCGATGGAAGACTACGGACGAGTCCGAGTGAGGTAGGCTTGTACCCTTCTCTGCAGAAACGTTACGCTTCGATTTTTTCGTGCAACAGCGAGATCCGGTTGGGCGCTGTCTGAGAGGCAGCGAGTGTCAGCAACCGGTGTAGTGGGAGGATCAAATTCAACATCTGATACCACCCCTGCCGGCTCAGAGTCGGAAACCTGCGTCGTAGGAGGAGGTCCGGCGTGGCAGTCTGGCCCTCAGCTACAGGGTCACAAACTAACATCACTAGGAGGCCAAGCGGAACCCGCAAAGAGCTCTGAGCAGCTCTGTAGCCCAAATCAGGAATACAGATACAGTAGCGAGCAAAAGGGACAATGGACGATTGACATTACAATAGTATTGTGCGACAATTTGAGAATTTGGATAGTTAATCCAACAGCTTGTGAAAAGCGGGAAATCCGGGTTCGAGTCCCGATCTAGCTCAAAGTTCAACTACTGCCGCTGAATGTATTTCAACGCTCTGGAACTGTCATTAAGTTATAAATTTCTGTTTCATTCTTATAGTGTCATTATAAGCGTTTGAACTCTTCAACAACGCAATGTATTAAAATCATATTATCGAAAGTTCGATTTTCAGTGTCTACAAGATTAAAAGTCTGCCCTTATTGTACTTGTGGGTAGGCATTGTTTTCGAATCTTATAGTGAGCAGTTATATCTCTACAGTATATTAGAAATACATGAATGAATCGTGATGAAATTGAGATTTTTGATAGATAAAATCATTTCTGTGCACAACGCAGTAACTCAATTCCGAGTCGTATCAATGCCGTTATTACTGCCAGAGGTGGTTGTTCTGGGTACTGATTTCTATGCACCCAGATCACATGAAAATGTAATCACATGTCAGTTCTAGTATAATATATTTCTCCAATAAATACCCGTTTATCATCTGCATTTCTTGTTGGTGTAGCAATTTTAATGGCCAGTAGTGTAATACCGTTCGTGATTCGTCCTCGCTCTTCTTACAAGATAAGTATGGATACCTAAAGCTTATTCCAATTTATATTACAATATATATATCAAACACAGTCAACAATTTTCTACGGAAATGTCACGAAATACGAATATTTTCCGTAGATACGTGCTATCACAGTTTCAATTTACGTCACTGACAGTTGCAGCAATAATATTTACACCAGAATTCGTCAAAAAAATTGAGCTATTTCCGACGAAAGCGTCACGATCCTGCTACAAAATAAGTATGTTAATGCAGATTTACAGTTCCACTCGCCAAAATTATTTGTACGTAATTATACGTTCGTAAACATTCATATTTTGTCATCTCGCACGTCAATGCCTGCATAATCGATTTACAGTTGCACGTTCGATACATATCGTTTCATGCGAGGTTCTAAGATTGCAAGCATTCTTGGAAATTACCCAATGCTAAGCTCCCATAACCTGCATGTACTGGAAAGCATTCAAATAATTGCCACTCACACTACCCGGACCTCAACAAACTTCACCTCTCGCCTGATAAACTCAGCAAACCGGAGCACTTTGCGTCTTATTCTCTGATACGTTTTCCATCCCCGAAGACCCTCACTTTGATTACTCCCCATTCTCTATCATATAGGAACGGACAAATACGACGTCCCCACGCCGACATTCCGTTTCCAGTACTTGAACAGAATTAAATACGCCAATCACAACACAGGACATAAGAGAAGCTGATGTGGTGTTCAGCCCAAAGGATGGTCTGATGCAGTTCTCCATGCCACCGTGACCTGCGCAAACCCCTTCATCTCTGAATAAGAGAAGCAACTTACATCCTTTTGAACCTGCTTACTATATTAGTCTATCGCTCTCTTTCTGTGATTTTTACCCTTCATACTTCCTTCCAATGCTAAATTGACGTACGTTGATGACTCAGAATGTGTCCCACCAATAGATCGCTTCTTTCAGTCAAGATATGACAGACAGTTCTTTGTATTCTTTTTAGTTAAAGGAACGACCCATCTAATCTTGAACAATCGTCTGTAAGTTTGAAGCAAGCAAAACAGAGTACAAGACACTACAAATGTGACTGATAGAAAGTGCAAACTGACTAAGCAAGAGAGGCTAGACGACAAATGCAAAGCTGTTGAAGAATGTATGTATAACTAGAGGAAAGATTGATAACGCCTACAGGAAAATAAAAGAGACATTTGGAGAGAAGAAAAGCATTTGTATGAATGTCAAAATCTCAGATGAAAAACCAGTTTTGAGCAAAGAAGGGAAAGCTTAAAGGTGGAAAGAGTATATAGAGGATCTCTACAAAGGAAATGAACTTCGAGACAATGTTGTAGAAAGGGTAGAGGAAGCAGATGAAGATGAGATAGGAGACACTACACTGAGAGCATAATTTGACACATCACTGAAATACCTAATTCGAAGCAAGACCCCTGGAGTAGATGACATTCCCTCAGAGCTACTGAAATCCCTGGGTGTGCCGTCCATGACAAAATTATTCCAACTGGTGCGAAAGATGTATGAGCCAGATGAGACACCCTTAGACTTCAAGAAAGATGTAGTAAGACACGCGAGGCAATACTTATCTAACGACTTATCTTAGATGATAGGTTAAAGAAAGGCAAACCTGTGATTCTAGATTTTGTGGGTTTGGAAAAGGCTTTTGACATTATTGACTGGAATAAACTCTTTCACATTCAGAAGCAATCGGGATAATATATAGGGAACATAATGTTATTTACATTTTGTACAGAAACCAGACAGCAGTTACGAGTCAAAGGGCATAAAAAGGTAAGCGTTGGTTGGGAAGTAAGTAAGACAAGGTTGTAGCTTTCCCCAATGTTATTCAAACTATACAATGGGCAAGCTGTGACGGAAAATGAGGAGAAATGTGGATATGGAATTAAACTTCAGGGTGATGAAATAAAATATTTGCGGTTTTCCGATGACATTGTAATTCTGTCAGAGACAGTCAGACACATAAAGGTCCTTCAAGACCAGTTTAACGGAATGGACAGTGTCTAGAAAGGAGCGTGCAAGGTTAACATTAACGAGAGTAAAACAAGAGTAATGGAATGTAGCATAAGAAAATCGGGCGATTGGTATTTTAGGTAATGTGACAAAGTTTTGTTACTTCGGAAGTAAAATAACGCACGATGCTCGCAGTACAGATGTTATAAAAAACAGAATGTTAATGAAAAGAAAAGCGTTTCTGAAGAAGAGAAATTTGTTAACACAGAATATCAATGTAACTGGAAGTCTTTTCTGAAGGCATTTTTGTGAAGTGTTGACTTGTACATGGACTATAAATAGTGCAGTCAAGAAGAGGATAGAAGCTTCCGAAATGCTGTGCTATAGGCGAATGTTGACGATTAGTTGAGTAGAACGCGTAAGTAATGAAGAGGTCCTGAACCTTGACGAAAAGGAGGTTCATTTTTAGGATGCATTCTTAGACATCAAGGAATCGTGAATTTAGCATTGGAGGGAGGTGTGTGGGGTAAAAATGTTACAGGGATCACGAGGAATGAATACAGTAAGCAGGTTCAAATTTGTGTGGGTTTCCGTTCCCATGAGTAGATGAAAAGGCTTGCTCAGGATAGGGTAGGGTAGGGTAGAAAGCAGCATCAAATCAGTCTCCGGACTGAAGACAAAACAACAACGACAACTGCTGTCTGGTTTTGGTACAAGGTAAATGTAACTTTTTGTTCCTTATATTTAACCTCTACTACCTTCAGAATATGAAAAAGAGTATTCCAGTCAACATTGTCAAAAAACCTAAACGTAGTTTTTCCATTCCTTAACCTAATTTCTAAGATAAGTCGTAATGTATTGCCTCACGTGGTTGTACATATCTTCTAAGTCCAAACTGAACTTCCCCGATCTTGGATTCTACCAGTTTTCCATTAGTCTGTAAATAATTCATGTTAGTATTTTGCAAGCAAGACTTATTAAACTGTTAGTTCTGCAATTTTCAGACTTATCTGCAAACGATGTACTTCGTAGAAAATTCAACATGTCCCCTGGTGCCGACCGCATAGCCTATCGTCACCTCCAAGATGTCCCCTTTGGTTTCTACTCGCTCTTACAGCTTTCTGAACTACTATCCTATCCACAGGTTACTCTCTGGAACTTTGAATGAAAATCTTCAAAGTCGTAAATTTCTCCCAGCTGACACTTTCTCCTACCGCCACATATGCATCACCTCAGTGTTTATCAAGGTCGAACCCATCAGTTCCCGCGGTTTCCATCATCTGAATCAATACAAAATCCTTCCCATTAACCAGTGAGGCTTCCGTCCCCCTCCTCAGCTGGCTATCTTTTGCAACTTCCTCACCTCTTATCTCACCAGCTCTACACCGTAGATCTATCTTCGTTCCCCTAGATAATGAGAAGACCTACGACTGTTTATGATATTCTGGCCTTCCTCGCAAACCCCAGATTTACACTTTTCCAATGATTACTTTCACCGTATAACATCTTTCATATCTCTCATCTTTTGTCACTATTAATAACACCGATTCTCGTTCCTTTCACCCCACCTGAAGACATGCTCTAGGAATCCGTCCTCACTTCCCCTTCATCTCCTCTACACGGTGAATATGCCCAAACCACCACCACCAGCCCAGCTCCTTTATTTTGGTGGATGCCATCGCCTTCCGTCCTGTCTATTCTGCATTTCAGAAATCACAATACTCCTTCCAGCTCCACCTCAAGCTGTTTATCTCATGGGGTAAGCTGAGACTCCTCAAGATTAAAACTTCCAAAACCTAGGATATAATTACAGTACGAATCACCCGAATCTTACGTTCCATGACTTGTACGATCTCCCTCGTGCCCTCCTCAGTAACAATTATTATTTTACATATAAATACATTACAGTTGACCTCTCTTTTTGCGAAATCTGTTACAACGACAACTCGGCTATCACGTCATGTTTTCTGTGGTACGGCCGTAATTCTTGTAAGGGACATACTAGTCATCCAAGCATATGCTTGTTCCTCGTATATAACATCATTTTTAGCCGCGGTTAGCAATGATATTTTCAAAAAATCGATGCACTGCATCTGTTGTTGCCTTATGGCAACCTAGTATATTCTTCTCTCTCCCTCCTTCCGTCAACAATAGATGCAGTATAGACTCCTCACCTCTTGTTACCTTAGATGTGATTTCAGTTTCCATAGCAATGTGTTACAAAGGGCGTGGCCAGTAAACGAAAAGTTTTAACGGTTGAAGAAAAAGTGAAAGTGGATCTTGCAGTAGAGAATGGAGATAAAAAGGTGGACGTGTGTCGTCAATTTGGCCTCGTAAATTCAACAGTGCAAACGATTTGAGAAAAGAAGGATAAAATTTGTTACTGTGTTTGAACGAAATGGGTCTAAAAGGAAGCGGTTACGAAATGCTGAATGGAGCAACGTGGGTAAAGCTCTGCTTAAGTGGTTTAAACAACAGAGAAGCATCGTTGTACCCATTAGTGAACCTCTACGTATGGTGAAAGCAGAAGAATTTGACAAGAGATTAAAAGATGAGGAATTTGTGTGCAGCAGTGATTGTACTGACAGATTCAAACAACGTCACGGCATTACTTTTGCCGAATTCAGCGGTGAAGCTAACAGTGTGAACGCTGAAACAATTCAACAATGGCTCTCTACTGTGTGGCCTACAATTTGTGAAGGAAATGCAAACTTTGACATCTTTAATGCAAAAGAGACTGGCGTTTTCTTTAAATTAATACCCGACAAAACTCTGAAATTCAAGGGCGAAAAATGTGTTAGTGGAAAATTATCTAAAGACCGAATAACAGTTTTATTTTGCTCTAACGTGAATGGATCTGAGAGGAAGAACATATTTGTGATAGCTAAATCAAAAAAAATTTCGGGTTACAAGAATGTATAAAATCTGCCAGTCGACTACAGTGATACTAAAAAGTTCTCAGTGACCTCCGAACTCTTAGTCGGTGAAATAAAGCGTTGGGATTGAGAGTTTAGAAACCAGAATAGGAAGATACTGTTTCGTGTTGACAAAAGTCCAGAACGTCCTACACTCTCTGGCCTGGAGAATATTCGGATTATTCTTCTTCTCGCAATTACGACAAGCTTATTGCAGCCCATGGAACAAGGAGTAATTAGAAGTCTGAAATACCATTACCGTAAGCTCATAATACTGAAAATGATACAATGCATTGACAAAAAGCAGTATTTTTCTATTACACTGACGAATGCAATCAGATGCATTACCAAAGCTTGGAGACGTGTCACAGCACAAATCATCAAGAACTGCTTCCGTCATGCGGGAATCACAAGTGGATGAATAAATACCACCGAAACTGAAGACACGTTCGATGACACTGATGATCTACTACTATTTGCATTGCTGCCACAAATCAACTGAGATAATCAGTGCGATTATGAAATATATTCAACAATAGCGCAAACTGGGGCCGAAATTACAAATGAAATGAAGAATCAGGGCCACAGTGACCACGACGTGAGTGAGAGAGATGAAGAAGTGGAGGAGGAAGATGAAGTAAAATACGTATCACTACTGTGACGCTTTAGAAGCCATTAGAAATGTGAACATATTCTATTAAGCTAGGGGAGGCAGCAGAGAAATTGCAAATGAAATAGTAAACATAGAACCTAATTTCGAAAGTGTGTATTGGGCAAATAGGCAACAGAGTAAAATTACTCATTGCATCATAATTAGGTAAAGAAGTTTCAGGAGTACTCGACATACTGTACTGTATATTTTATTCATGTAAGCTTGAGACTGAACACCGTATGTGCAATAAAACAAGGCCAAATATTTTTTTCCTTGCTATCAAAATAAACGGAAAATAGAAATCTCCGTTACAACTAAACTTGACATAAATTTCAAAGTCTAATGAATGTCATTATAGGCAAGTTCACTGTAGTTACTTTCATCTTCAAATTTAAAAATGTTGTAAATACCTCAGCTTATGTTCGTGTGTTTCATCTCAAGTAGTTCATATTTGCAAATTTGGAGAAAAACTGGTTAAATGTACCGCCCCCACTCGTGGCCATATGAGGGGAGAAGAATAAAATGACAATAAAGGAACAAAAAGATTCCAAAATTTGTTGCTTTTTACTGACACTTGCTCTTTGAGCAGAAAAATGCTAGATCTCTATCTCCACCAGGACGAGCCTAAATTTACCTTTCTCTGACCTATGCAGTACTCTGGGCACGCGACATCAAAGACTGGAGAGTGTGTCTGCTCTCAACTCGATGGGAAGTTAAGTTGGATCTCTCAGTTATATCACGCCTATCCAAGGATAAATGCTGAGTAAACATGACATTATATCTTCTGCCTGCTTTTTCCCACGTAATATGCATTAAAGTCAGAACATGCAATCCTGTACACGCCAGACTCTCAGTGAAAACTTCTTTCCTCAACACTATAGCCAACAAAGGTAAGAGGTTGTTTGTAGTTGAAAAATAAGTTATGTTTTTGCTTAAAAAAACGGATGCTATTTTTGTACTGAAGGTCACATAGTTTGGCAAGCAAACGTATTTGTTGTTGGTGTCTTCTAATTCCAGAAAATGTCTTCTTCACCTACAGACAGTGAGCAGATCTTTAACTTCTTCCAAGATTGGTTAATTTGACAAGCAATATTTTCAGTGAGCAGAAGAAAGTAAATATGGTAAAAGATATAGTGTGATCACAAAAAAATTAAAATACAGCTACAAGAAACTCTCTTGTAAAATATGAAATATGCAATTGACACACAAAAACTTTCAGAAATTGATCAAAGTAAAATCGACTGATTCAGTGAATTAAATCATCACGTTTGAATACAACAGGCGCACTTCAACTATTGGAAAACAGATTGTAAACAACATTACAGTGAAATTAATAATGGTTATGCTATCGTTGTGAAGTCGGCAAAAGGATGGGAGAGAAAGAAGCTTTGCCATTTCAGAAAGCAGTTTTCAATCAAAAATATTTGAGACTTGACAAATAGCATTTGTAACATACCAGTTTCCGAAAACACGAAATTTGTATTTGTGGTTATAGTGAACCCTTATACTAACATGCCAGTTGATTGCATTATTGAAATTATTACGAAAATTTGGGTGACCAAAAGAAGCTATCTAAGTATGAAACTAACAAATTCTTTGGATTTTCGGTCGTTGGTTTCAAACAATTATTTCAAATTCAATTAAGTAATCTAGCTTTAAAATGAAATGGGGACAGAAAGTTGCTCTTCTAGTTGATTATTATGATGCATAAACTATCTTGAAAACGAGTTTTTCAACGAAAATGCGGCCCTAGCAATATAGATAGAGTACAGCTTTTGCTCTTTGTGGTCTGCAGCATAATAAAGGTCATATCATGACATTTTACTAAAGAAATTCCAACTTTCTGCTAAGTTTAGATATTTTTATTAAGTCACAACAGACAGTTTCGGTGCATTAATGCCATTTTCAAGTGAACACTAGAAGACAGTCTGATTCGATGATATATGCACGTCATTCCATCTAGACGTCACTTGAAAATGGCATTAATGCGCCGAAACTGTCTGTTGTGACTTAATAAAAATATCTAAACTTAGCAGAAAATTGGAATTTCTTTATAAAATAGAGTACAGCGTTTAGTAGTTTGACGATAAGCTCTGTTGTTTAATTGCATTGATAACGTAATCCAGTTAACAAATAGCATTAAAAATCCAGGTCACTTCTCAAATGAAAACCAAAAGAAAGAAGGTTGATCAAAGATTAGCGTCCCGTTGACAACATAGTCATTAAAGACAGAATACAAGCTCGAACGTTTTTGATAATGATGGAGAAGGAAATTGGCAGGGCCCTGATAGGAGAGTTGAAAGCAGTTCTTATCTTCTTAGACTTAAATGTAAGGAATCGTAATAAAAAACATGGATTTGGAATCATCAGAAAAAAGACACGTTATTATTGATTACAATTCAAGTCAACACAAGAATGCTAGTTTCTGTGTTATTTTTTTTTTTTTTAACTATCTTTATAAGCACCGATTCTAGGCTGAACAAGGAAAAGAACTAAGTACAATTCAATACATCACCAGGGTGAACAATTACTTCCATTACTACATACGTAAAGTTTATATAAAGATTACAAATTACGAAATTTTTACTGCAGTAGACATGATCGATTTCCGAGAGTCAGCAACTGCACAAATTTTTCATATATTTTGTTATCATATTATCAGTCAAAATTTGCGAATAGATTTTTACATTTACATGTTTGAATCCTTCTAGACCATCTTCAGAATCTAGTAGTTGCGTCTGCAACGCGTCTCGTCTACGTTGTGACAAGTACTGCTGGCAATTCTTTATAAAAGCAATCCGTATGAATTGGTTAATTATTATGTATATTAAGTATTTTAGCAGATCACTCCACCACTAAATATGAAAGACTACAATGTATTTTAGCATATCTCGACGTATTTTGAAATTGGTATTCAGTTATATTTACCTATTTTTTGCTTAAATTTGTTTGCAACATCAGTATTTCAAAACAAACTGAGTTACATATGGTTTTGTAACGTAGCGGACGTTAATTGTCCTGCGTGAGATAAGCTGTGACAGCAGTACTATCCTGTAAATTACAGTCTCAGTTTTCTTGTATCCCTACGACAGTAAAGTCAAGGGGTAACATGCTATAATAAGAATTTTTAGGGTTTATATAACGCACTAAAATATTATGTAAATTGTGATGTATGCTTCTAATTTTAAATAAATACTGATTCAGTATGTTTCTTCTACTTTAGCACTGAAAACAGCTATTTGTAAGTGAACTCTAGATATGTAACAATAAGAAAACAATGGACTTTTGCTGTATCGCTATCCTTCCTTGCAGATTGGTCTGTCATTCCTCCGCAGTTCGGACAGGTGAAGACGAAGGTTACACACGCCCCATACATATATCCACTAATAGGTGACCGAATACTTTTGATCAGGTAATGTATGTGGGAGGAAAAAAATGTTGCTTAACTCTTTCTGCAACGTCTGTTTTGACGTAAAATTTCTGCTTGGTGGGCAGCAGCTTCCTTCAGGTGTCTACCTAAGGGATTGGATAAGCATCAGTGCGACGTTCTAGCGCTTACTAAACGGACCCGTCACGATTCTTACAATGAATCTCAGTCTGACTTCCACTGTTCCTACAAATAATTTCACGTGATGTTATCTCCCTGGCTTTTTCAGCGATATTGACAGTTAAAAGTAATTGAATCTCTATGCGAGTTTTTATTTTATTTCCGCTATATTTCAAGACTTCCTGTATTGCACTCCTCTTGTGGACGCTGGTTTGGTTCGAATCAATATGTGAATGGGACACGCTGTGTGCCTCCCTAGCAATTGTTTTGCCGACAGTGTCATGGGCAAAACACACTTACAGAGATGTCAAGCGAACCTAAAGATATGCTAACCTGTAAAAATCTGTTATACGTAAATAACTTGTTCTAAGATCATGCCCTTCACCAAAAACCGAGCGAGGTGGCGAAGTGGTGATACATTGGACTCACGGCGATTCAAGCTTTCCTCCAACCATTCTGATGTAGGTAATCCGTGGTTTTATAAATCACTCCAGCAAAATGCCTGGAGCTTCCTTTCAAAGGGCACAGCCGATTTTCTTTCCCATTCCTGACAAGAACTATCCGAGCATGCGCTCCGTCTCTAATGACAACGATGTCGACGGGACGTTAAACATTAATCTTCCTTCCGTTTTTCCTTCACCACAAACCTTCCTAATAGTCGTTTACATAATATTATATTATGAGAGAGAGAGTATTGTTACGGTTTTCCTCATTATTTAAGTGAACTGGCAAGGAAACCAGGTTTTACTTAAAGCACCTATCCTTGTTAATTAACATAAACTATTACCCTAATGTCGGTTACAGCCAGGCAATGTACAGTTTCCAAGTTTTGTATGAATCGTTTCGCCTCTATATCGCCTGAGGAGGTTGGTCTATAAGAGAACATCTTTTTGACCTGCAATTGCAACCTAACTGTGTTTCATGTCCCACTGAAGCACCATAGTGCTTTGCCCTGTCTGATTTCTAGCATGGCTTAATGAAAAAAGAAGATCTTTTTTATGTTGTCTAAGTAGTGTTTGTGTGTGTGACTATTATGTCCGACATGTTTGTGTTACTCCCTAAAAATCTGTCTGGTTAAAGTGTGTATGGGTCTCTTGTTTGGAGCATTGGGGTATAATGTGTTCAAGTTGATGAATGAGGTGCTGAGTCGGAGATGAAGCCTTTTCGTAGAGGGCTTTAAACTTTCTTTTGACGAGTGTGGGGACTGATGGTTCTCTTAGTTGGTCTTTTATCTGTGTATTTGGCGTAAAACGGTCTGCGCCGGTAATGGTACGTAGTATTTCGTTCTGCGAGGTCTGGAGCTTGTGCAGATGTGAATCCGCAGCCTTGGACCAGACCTCAGAACCATAGAGAATTAACGGGACGGTGATTTTTACTTCTAGACCTTGTCCTTTGAGGAGAGGGTACAGTTGTAAGTATGTTGTGTTACCTTTGCTTCTAGCCCTGGCCACTTGTTTTGCGAAGGTTAACCACTTGTCTGGGACTAGTACTAGACAAGAGGTAACCTTTTATCTGATTATTTCCCATTCGGAATGTATAGTGCCCTTGAGTATACGTGATGTAGTCGTTTGTGACAATATGAAGGTCGCCACCTTTAGCGTCTACCATTTGAGATATACCGAGTGTTCCAAAGACTTCGTGACAAAAACGTTTGTTAGACAGAACACACGCTGATGCTGGCCGTGCCGGCCGCAGAGGCCGAGCGGTCTGCGGCGCGCCAGTCACAGTCTGCACGGCCGCTACGGTCGGGGGTTCTAATCTCCCCTCTGGCATGGATGTTGTGTATAAGGTAGTTCGTAAGTAGTTTGTAAGTTTAGGGACTGATGACCCGCAGTTAAGTCCCTTAAGCTTAACAAACATTTGATTTGATGCTGGCCGTCGTCGCCAATTGGCTTTTAAGACTGGTACGCCCCGAGACACGAGGGCGTAGGCAGGCGATATGCAGCGCTCGCATGCAGTGTGTGTTGCCTATCAGCCAGCCTTCTGCTCTGCGCGAAAGGTGGCAGAGTGAGCAAAATTCAGTTTCCTGAGTTTGATTTTAATCTTTCTTTATTCGCTTATAGACACACAACTTCGTAGTTTTCTTGTCGAACATCACTCTATCAATACATTACGTTAGGTAGTATGCTGCACACATGGTTAGTAGACCCTAATAGTTCGGTGAAATCTCATTGTCCCCGGGAAATGGATCAGTAAACATTTCATCACGAATAAATAAATAAATAAATAAAAAATAAATAAATAAATAAAAAAAATGCTCCCCAACCCTAGAAGTTTGAAACAAACACTTTGAAACATTCTGTATATTACAGTGAACGAAAGTTATATTTCGCTACTATTTACGTCTACCTTCAACAATATTTATGTTTCCGGTACTGAGTGGACACTAACTTCGTCAATAAATAATACTCTGGGAACTTTCCTCTCCATTGTACTATACTTTTATTTATTTACATTTATTATGTAGGTGCAAGTCTTCATTGTCATGGAACGAGTCAGTACATCAAATTGTAACAAAGGAGTGATAATAGATACGTGAAATGTATGGCAATCCTATGCACACGACAGGTCTAAGTCTAAGTAAAAACAATCAAAACGTAACACAGAAATTTGCATAAAAGATCCAGAAATTCCTCGACCGAATAGAAACAGTGAGCGATGAGAAATTTTTTTCAGTTTAGCTTTGAATGTGCGTGTATTACTACTAAGCTTTCTCAGTCCCCGCGGCAGCTTATTGAAAGTGGATGCCTCATAATAGTGCACATCTTTCTGCACGAGGTTCAAGGGTTCAAGAATGTGTAATCCAAATGCACTTTCTTTCCTGTCTAGTATTAACTGAATAAAAGCTGCTAACTCTTGGGAATAACCAAATATTATTAACAACAAACGACATTAAAATATGTAATGAGAGGCCAAGGTCAGAAATGCCAGGCTACTAAACAGGGGTCGACAAGAAATACGCGAGCTTATTCCACATATTTCTCGAACCGCCCGTTTCTGCAGAATAAATAACCTTTTTTAATCAGAGGAGTTACACAAAAAAGATACGTCATAAGCGAATGAAAATAAGCAAAATAGATACTTTCCGTGTTGAATCATCACTTTTTTTCAGAAACTGTTGGAATGGTAAACAACGCAGTATTTAGGTTTCGAACAAGATCTTGAACATGGGCTTTCCACGACAGCTAAATAGAAATTTAATCTGTTCACTCTCACTTATCATGTGTCCATTCTGTGTAGATTAAATTTTAGTTTTCGTTAAATTGTGTGTAAGAAACTGTGAAAACTAATTCTTACTGTGATTTAGTATCAATTTATTTTCTACGAACCGTGAACTTTTTTTTTTAAGTGCATTATTTGATACTGCAGCAATATTGCCAACAAACTTGTTCACTAAAAAGCTAGTGTCATCAACTAACAGAAATATCTTAGAATTACCTGTTATACTAAAAGGCATTTCATTGATATGAAGGAGAAACAACAAAGGCCACAGAACAGAACCATGCCTTCACTTAACTATGTCCTATTGTGAGTACATATCACAGCCATTTTTAACACTGCAGAGTGTCACCTTCTACTGTCCATTATTAAAGTAAGAAAAGAATCAATTGTGAGCTACTCCCATTACTTCATAACGTTCCAATTTCTGCAACAATAAGTTGTGATCAACACAATCGAAAGCTTCGGTCAAATCAAGTAATAAACCTAATATTCTCAGTTTTTTATTTAATCCATGAAATGCCTCACAGAGAAAAAAGACTATAGCATTTTAGGATGTTAAACCAATTCTGAAACCGAACTGTACATTTGACAGCAAATTATAGGACCTGTAAAGATCAATTAACCTTGAACATAGAGCCTTTCAATAACTTTGTCATAAACTAAGAGCATAGAAATAGGTCTGAAGTTGTCTACATTATCTCTTTTTCACTTTTTATAGAGCGGTTGCACTACTGAGTAATTCAATCTGTCAGGAAATTGACCATTACGAAAGGAAAAATTACAAATATGGGTAAGTAATATGCTAACACGGCGGAACAATACTTAAGTATTCCGCTAGATACACCATCCTATCAAAAGAATCCTTAGTCTTTAGTGATTTGATTATTGACTCAGTCTCCCCCTTGTCAGCATAACAGAGTTATCTTTTAGATATCAGTCTCAGAATGCTATTTTCTAAGAGAGTTATATGATTTTCTGTAGGAACAAAAGTTCTGTTTAATTCACCTGCTATACACAGAAGGTGATTATTAAATAGTGTACATATATCTGACTTCTCAATAACAGGAAAATCCCCATTATGCACACTGACTTTATATCCTCAACTCTGTGCTGCTGACCAGATACTTCCTTCACGACTGACCTTATGGGTGTAATTTTATCCCAAGTGTTAGCTATTCTTTCTGCATACCACATACTTTCTGTCTTCTTAACGACATTTTTCAGAACGTTACAATATGTTGTAAAGAGCGACTGTAACTTGATTCTGACTGCTTCTAACTTTTTGATATAATTCCCGATTTGATATACACGATATTCTTATTCCTCCTGTCGGCCACCCAGGCTACATATTACTGGTAGTGCCTTGTTTGAGTGTTCTAAAGGAAATCAGCTTTCGAAGGCCACGAGAAAAGTTTAAGGAAAGCATTATATTTATCGTCTACATTATCAGCACTATAAACACCTTGTCAATCTTGTACCTTCATTATGTTTGCAAAGGTCTGTTCATCGTGGTCTGAAAGGCCATTCACTACTCTGCTAACAGAATGGCCCACTGATAATAAGGAATGGACAAAAATTTCTATGGCTATACCGTGCCTCAGTTGCACAGTGGCAGAGTGCCAGACTACAATTCCAAAGGTCGTGGGTTCGATCCACGCCATGTCCTAGGATTTTTATCTGTCACTTTCCACTTCTTTCACCTCTGGCAGTATTGGTCATGTGAAAAATACCTAGTAGCACCGTGGTTCGGAACCCACGTTAAACTGTAGGTCCCCCTATAACTGGCTGGGTAAGTCAGTTCGAAGGTCGGAGGAAGACAACGGCATACCACCTCCAAACAGGACCATGCTTAGTAAAGCACTGTCGTGTTCAAACCAATTTTCGGATTGTTGACTGCTTTACCTTTTACCTGCACATTCGTCGGAGAGAGTAGTTTGCAACAGGTAATAAGAATTAAAGAGATCTAAACGCATAATTTTTGTTACACAATCACTTACAAAATTAATGCTGAAATCAGCACATACAACAAATTTTTTGTACTTCCTATAAAGTGAACAAAGAAGACTCTCTAACTTAAGAAAAATATTTTAAAATGAGAGTGAGGGGTCCTATAAATAACAAAAATTAGAAATTCAATTTCACTACATTTAATCACACCTACACAACAATCAAATGTGCAGTGTTTAGATACATCAATGGACTCAACTGTAATGCCGTTTTTCACGTTCATGGCCTCCCCCACACTGCTAAGAACTCCTGGAAAAACAGGCAGCTAACTTGTATCCTGGTAAAGGAAGTCTCTGAATTGCGACATGATTTAAGATGTGCTCTAAAATAGCAATAACATCAAAGACAACATCTAGAAGCAGTTCACAAACTTTATCTCTAATACCTTGTATATTTTGGTGAAATATGATAATTCCTCTATTATTTGGATACGTTACATTTGTCAAACGTGGTTCCTTTGTTAGAGGAACTTACTTCAAGAAGAAATACGGATCAGCTAACTTCAGTCTTAAAAAGGTGCAGCTGTAACATCCACTGCTAAGGAAATTTTCCCATATGTGATTCCCCTGCCCAAACTATGCTATCAACTGTAAGCTTTGCCAACCTTCCATTCCTGTTCCTATTGAGGTGTAGGCAGTGCCTAGTAAAACCCGACCTACATCATATTCCCTATCTCTATCTTGACTATTCCCAGCTACACCCACTATCACTACCTGATCAGCTTTCTAAAAATTTCTGTATACCTCCTTTATTTTAACAGGCATCTGATCCAACCGTGCACTAGGCTTCACAAGACTGTTGTCCTGGTACTCACTCCCCAACATTTCTTGCAAATGCTGTCCACTTCTGCCATGCGAGCTACCTAAGAGCAGAACTTTCTCCTTCATTTTGGAATTTTCTACCTTTTTTAGGTTTCCTAACAGCTGAGGTCTGCTGCATGTTACGTATACCTAAAAACCTAAAACTACAGGAGGCTCCTCTCTACTTAATTCTGACAGTTGGTCAGATCTATTGTCCACACGCAATCTGAAACTATCTGTGAACCTCCTGTTCCTAACGCCATTTTTGCCAACTTCCAGTTCCCATCTAATTAATGTTAAAATTTTACACGTACTGAATAACAAACGAAACATAAGTGCTTTATAATTTATGATTCTGCACCAGTACAATTTTATGAATTAACTACAGGTATCCAAATTTCAGTCTTTACTAATAAATTGACTAATACGCTTAACAGTACTAATCTACAGCAAATAAAACTACAACAAAGACTTCAAACTGCTTGTTGTCTAAAACAAATAAAATCAAGCGTCCCCTGATACACCAACAAAACTGTACACGTTGGTTAGTTGGTTGGTTGGTTGATGGGTGGATGGGACCAAACAGCTAGGTCATCAGTCCCGAAGATTGTACAAGTTAAAGCACGAAAAGTTAACAGACACAGTAATCGAAAGTTATATCCTACCGCTATTACACCAAGAAAAACCAGTTAAAATAACTAACTTTAATTACTAACTACCGTGAACTAACACCTCTTCAAAAGTACTAAATTTAATAATTAAGTACAATGCACAAGGAGCTTACTAGAACTTAGCTTTCATTGGACGTTACAGTTGGAACTGGTCGCCGCGAAATGTTTAACTACGGGCATAGCTATACGCAGTCACAGACGGCGGTACATAAGATGTGAAGTGGCGGTGAATAGTCAGAGCTCCTGTCATTGATGTTATAAGGTTTCTCACGTGATTATGGCCGCATCACAGGTATTAATGGGACTTTGAGTGCAGAGTTGTAAATGGAGCTAGATCGTGAGACATTCCATTTCGGAAATCGCCTAGAAATTCAGTAGTCCGAGATCCAGAGTGTCAACAGTGTGCTGAGAACAGCAGCACGAACGACGTATTGGCCGATGGCGTGTACTTGATGACGGAGCTTAGAGCTTTCAGTCCCACAGACAAGCAACACCGTGTAAAACAACGAACGTCCAAGGTTTGGGCTACGACAGCAGACGACCGACTCGACTGCTTCTGCTAGGAGCACAACATTACCTGAGCTTTCCTAAACGACTCCTGACCATATTGGTTGGAAACTAGACTACCGGAAAACCGTGCAAGAATACTGAGAATAGCAAATTTGAGAAACTTCAGCCACCACAGAAAACGCAGTGACGGACGGCCTGCTCTTAACGATCCAAAGCAGTGGCGTTTGCGTACAACTGTCAGCGCTCAAGCACAAGCAACACTGCGTGAAACAATCGCACTTGGTACAGACGTGTCTCAAAATCAGTTTATATGAGCTGATGGTAGACTTGGAGTTTGCACCCGATTGTATCCCGTCTCTTGCTGCCTCTGCCACCCTGTTATCCCTTCCTCCCTCCCTTCACCTCCACACTCTCCACATCCTCTCCGAGGATAATATCAATCACCTCCCCGTCCTGGATGACACCCTCCGTCCCGACATTTGCCATCCTACCAACCTTAATCCTTGCCTGTATTTGCACGTCCTTTCTCCCTCCCCCCTCCCGTCCTCTTCCCCCCACCTCTTGGCTTTCCCCTCCCCCCTTTCCCGGGAGTCCTTGCGTCATCCCCTCACCTTCGGCCCCGCCCCCTCTGTGCCTCCCCACCCATCTTTAACTCCTGCGGGGAACCTGTGCCATCAGATTTTAATCAGTGCTGCGTCAGTGTTCGTGTCAGTGCCAGTGTTTTGTGTTCAGTGGTCCAGTTTCAAAAATCAAATGTTCAAATGTTTGTAAAGCTTATGGGACTTAACTACGGGGTCATCAGTCCCTAAACTTACAAACTACTTATGAACTACTTACGAACTAGGACGGCACAAATATCCATGCCCGAGGGGGGTTCGAACCCCCGACCGTAGTGGCCGTGCATCCAGTTTCAAGACATCAGCAACCGCCAAGCAGGCTGAATATTTGATTTGCCTTGTGATTTTAAGTGTGTGCTCTCGTTATCGTCGTACGTCCTCAAATGAATTTATTGTAATCTCCATGACTTTTTAATGCTGCATATACCGGTTGATCAAAAAGTCAGTATAAATTTGAAAACTTAATAAATCACGGAATAATGTAGATAGGTAAAAATTGACACACATGCTTGGAATGACATGGGGTTTCATTAGGGGAAAAAAGTTCAAAAAATGTCCGACAGTTGGCGCTTCATCTGATCAGAAAAGCAATAATTAGCATAACAAATTAAGACAAAGCAAAGATGATGTTCTTTACAAGAAATTCTCAATATGTCCACCATCATTCCTCAACAACAGCTGTAGTCGAGGAATAATGTTGTGAACAGCACTGTAAGCATGTCCGGAGTTATGGTGAGGCATTGGCGTCGGATGTTGTCTTTCAGCATCCATAGAGATGTCGGTCGATCACGATACACTTGCGACTTCATGTAACCCCAAAGCCAATAATCGCACGGAATGAGGTCTGGGGACCTGAAAGGCCAAGCATGACGAAAGTGGCGGTTGAGCACACGATCATCACCAAACGACGCGCGCAAGAGATCTTTCACGCGTCTAGCGATATATAATTCCATTCCCCATATCATTCCAAGCATGTGTGTCAATTTTTACCTCTCTATCTACATTATTCCGTGATTTATAAAGTTTTCAAATTTATACTGACTTTTTGATCACCCGGTATATGTATCTTTTAACCACCGCGGCCATTTTAAATTCTGAATGTGTGTTTTTACTGCTCTATATGTCATTTTCTTTTCTCCGATTTATCTCCTTTAATTGTCTAAATTCTGCGTTATTTACTCTCTGTATATGTTTTAACTCTTCTTGTCAGCTTCTACTGTACTATTGGCAGAAGAGCAGCACTGAAGCTGCTGCCAGCCTGTCACCTTCCGGTGGCTTTAAAATACAACAAAGAAAAAAAAAAGTCGAGTGTGGCGCTGACCCTACGAAGTCCCGGACCCAAGTTGTCAACGAAGAACTGTGGCTCCACAGTGACGTGGGCAGTGTTCACGTGGAATGGCCTGGCTCCTCTGGTCCAGCTCACCATTGGATATCGTTTGCCAACATGGATACCATTTGCAGCCGTTCGTGGACATCATTTTTGCAAACCACGAATGAATTTTTATGAATGACATTACACCATGTTATCGGGCCACAATTGTTGGTATTCTGGACAATTCCAGCGAATGATATGGCCTCCAAGATCAGCCCATACGAATACCATAGAAGATTTATGAGACATAATCGAGAGGTCAGTTCGTGAACAAAGTCCTACTATAGCAAGACTTTCGCGATTTTGGACGTCTATAGAGGCAGCGTGGTTCAATATTCCTGTAGGTGGAGTCCATGGCACGTCGAGCAGCTACTACTGGACATCCGACCCAACGTTAGGTAGTAGCATGAAATATGTCATCACGATTTATAGCAGCGTGTTATCTCCCTACAATGGCTGGTGCAGTACGTACCTTGTGCTCCCTATGCGCCGCCACGCTGCGGGTCACAGCGAGCGCCGCCGCCGCCCACAGCACGAGTAGTGTCGCCATCGGCGCCTGCAACCAAGCACAACACTTACACTTAGGCACACGTGCAAAGCCAAGCACTGCACATTATTTATATCTAAAGTAGCCGACTTTAACTATGCTTCATTAAGCGTTAGAGTAAACCTGATGTAAACAGACAGAACAGAAATTCCATATTCACAGAATATATGACGTCAACTGCGAATGGGCAAAAGTCAAAATGTATACCCAGCGGGACCCGAACCCAGGTCTCCTGGGGAAACAGTGATCACCGCACCTGCAAGGTCTACCTAAGCACGCCCCCCGTCAGATACAAATTCCTAGCCTTACCTTGCCCACAGTACACAAACTCGTAGTTTTGAAACTAATTCCCGTAAGAGTAAGGGCCCAAACTTGCCCACCCCTCCCCACTAACGAAAGGATCATTGCCCGTCACCGGCATATTATATATACGTTTGGGGCCTGCAGGTGCGGTGTAGTGGTCGGCGCAACTGCCTAGAAAGCAAGAGACCCGGGTTCGGGTCCCGGCTGGATACACACTTTTCCCCATTCTCAGTTGATGTCATATATTCTGTGAATATGAAAGAATAACAGCTGCAGGATCAGAAATGACGTCTGTTCTTTCGGAACAGACGCCACATATATATATGAACAGAAATTTTGTGACTGGTGAATGGTTGCACCAAAGGTTCCCGCGTGTTCCTACACCATTAAAAATAGACCTAATTCTGCACAAAATATTATGTTGTTATGCTACTGCGAATAACACTTCAAGCTCTTTTAATGAACTGACAATGATAGAGGTTGGATGCTTACGCCATGGCTCCTCTTCCAGCCCCTCCCCTTGTACCCACCCATTCACCTGTCTGTCTCTGTCATTATCTACCCCCGCGCTCTGCCAAACACCTGTTCCTTCTCTCTGTTTATCTCATCCCTCCCATGTACAAGGGAAATTACATATACGAGGGTTGGAACTTACGTAGTGGTGACACTGCTATGGAGACAGTATTCAATGGAATCTACTATTGTCGCTGACAGCACACGTCGTTGGCATACCTACCTTACCTCCGAGCAAATGGACTCCCACGTCACCAGCGTGCGCACAAGCGAGGAAAACACAGTCATTTGTGAGAGAGCCATCTAACGTAACGGTGTCACTATGTTTTCGAAACAGGATTAACGGAGTTGTGTCAAGAGGTCTTCAACAAGCGGGAACACTTTCTGCGCAACCCACCCATCATTTTGCACGACAATGCGCGGGCGCATACAGCGCAAACTGCTGCTGCTCTGTTCGGTTGATGGGACTGGGAAGTACTGTACCATCAACCATACTCCAAAGAATTAAGTCCTTGTGACTTCGATTTGATTCCGAAGATGAAGGAAACAATTGGAGGAATTCGCTTCAGAACTGTTCCAGAAATTCGACAGGCAGTAGACCGCTCCATTCGCACCATCAACAGAACGGGCTCTGCTAACGATATACTACGTCTTTCACTTCGCTGGCAACGGGTTCTACACAACGCTGGCGGCTACTTTGAAGGACAGTAACAGGTGAAAACATGTAACGCTTTTGTATCGGATGTGAAAAAATAGTTGCCACTATTTAAGTTCCAACCCTAGTATCTGCCAATTTCGCAGTTATCAGTCAAACTCCTCCGAACAGACTATCCATTCCGTTCAGTTACCCGTCAGATCGTTTGCTGTCTCTGATAGAATTACAATGTAGTCGGAAAACCGCAAATTTTTTACTTCTTCTCCCTGAACTTCCATTCCTATTCCCAATTTATCCTTCCCTTTCTTTGTTAATCTCTTCCCTCACTGTACATGAAAAATTACACCTGTCTGCCAAATTTAATGGTGATCGAAGTCTCTACCATGCACAGTACGAAATATTATATACAGAATCATGTTTCTCTTGTTTTGATGGTGAAGTGTGCAACATTTAAGCACGATCGGAATAAAACTGTAGAATGGTATCGGAGTCTAGTGTAAAGTATCCTCCACAATGCACCACACAAAATCTTTTGCAGACAGTGCTTTTTCTCTTGTTTCAACGGTAAAGTGTGCAAAATGTTATTGCAGTCAGATGAACGCTATGGCTGCGCATAAAGTGCGTATCTAATCCAATGCTACCAGAATTACCAATCACAATTATTTCGATTTCTCAGCGCCACCGGATCCAGTTTTGAATGCAAACCATCCAGGAATCCACTAAAACAAACACGCAAAATTTCATCAAAACAGTCCAGCGGTGTAGGAGTGTAGTGACTTACAGGCTTCTTTCCAAACGTTTGCGTCTCGTAGTTTCAGTACAGGCTTTACTAAGGTTACATTTTATTCGGTACGTTTTACTGAAAACTACACACAGCACAATTAGATCTAAAATGAAATACACGAGAAATTTATAAAGCACGGTTATCTCGTAGACAAATTGGAAAATATGTGTATCGTGAAATAAATAGTGCCATCAAGGAAAGGTGTGAAATCGTAAGAAGGCCCCTTCTATTGCATGTTTTTCCAACTTAATAAGGTAAAGTTAATATAATTACGAAGGCTTCCGCGGCCAGAGTTAAGTTTGGAGTTCTGGCTCTGGATGGCTCAATCGGGTCCGGCAGATCACCACATTTTCTCTCTGTTCTGTCTACTTGCCTCATCCTCGTCATCCTACATTTTGTCTTGAAAGTCTGGGACATTGATTTGTTGTGATTCCTTTGATAATAACACACTCATAGTCAGTGAGTAATTTTCTTTGAACCTTAACCCGCATTTGTGAGGTGTCTAGTCCTTAAAAGTTTCCTTTAATCTCAGGTCTTTGATCTGTTATTTCGGGTCAGAGGCCCAGAAGGAATGGCATGGGCACTTTTACTTTGTTTTTACATTCTCTTTGTGTTTTGAAGTAAAGCTTTTTTTTTTTTACGTTTGTTAGAACTGTTCAGCCAATGAAGGATGGATTGTACTGTGCCTATCTGTCTCTAATGAGAGAATGCTTTGTTTTTATGTCGTTATTGCTTTTTCAATGAGAAGGCGGACAAATGAAACTTTCAAAGATAAGGCACAGCAGGGATTGCCTTTGAGTTTCCTTCTTTCCATCCCTCTTTCTATGCCATGAGAACAGGTGTAATGGTTTCGCCCGACAGTAGATATTTGGCTTCTCATTACTTTCTCTTCCTCTTTTTTACTTCAATTCTCCAGACCTTCTGTTGCTGGCCGAGGCATTATCGTCAAAATAGACGGTCTCTATGAGGGACATTTTTTCCCCCAATCTGGTTGGGACACCACTGTGGTGACCGGTTCCTATTTGGTCAATAATTCAGGACTCCCCGAATATTCTCATTGTTCCCATAATACCTTCTATTCTTACTAAATTAATTTTGGGTGCTGTTTGAACTGCTTTGTTTTATGTTTCTGAAAAGGGATTTTGGTTTCTAGGAGGTGCACTCTGAACTAGTTTGTTTTATGTTTCGGAAAAGGATTTTGATTTCTAGAAGTTTCTGTTTTGTTTCTTTCGTCAAGAAAAGAATAAAAAAAGGGTCAAGTTTGCTTAATTTCACAAGAATAGGATTAAAACAGTATAAAACAGTAGATTAGTGTTGAAGTCTGTTGTGAAGTACCCTCCGTGATGCACCCTGCGCAATACCGTATTTACTCGGCTAGACTACACAATTTTTTCTAATTTTTTTACTTCTGATACCGTCGAGGGTACTATAGGCACAAACTACGTAAGTTAAATAGCGCATTCGATTGGTTCAGAATGGGCTAAATTTGTTAATCGTTTAATCACGCTTTATATGAAATGCCTATTTATTAAAAGTTTCTTCTATAATAAATATACAACTAATATGTCATTCAATGTGTCACAATTTCAATAGCAAAATGCCATTATTCCTTGCAAATTTGACAGCTCTTAATTTAAACGATGTCGTAAAGCTAATTCTCAGAACGCCGTTACTCATTTTCGTATGTTGTTGACAGTATAAATCTGAATTAAACACTGTGGGAAAATGCAAACCTAGCGATATCGATTGGAACGTTGCCGGGAGGGGGGGGGGGGGGGGGTGTAGGGGTAGTCAGCTATTGTTACTGTTAGTTCGTAAAAATACCGATGTTGCAAGAGACAGTGGCAGGCTATGTTACCGAAATTCGCGTAAATTAGTGCTGCTGAATTTCACGTAACTGACAAATTCACGTGATTTCGAGTCTCTTTAATTTCATATTTTGACCTAAAAAATTAAGGAGGGGTATTATAGGCGTTGGGGTACTATAGCCGAGTAAATACGGTACTATGTAGACACCGCTGTTTTATTTGTTTTCAAGCTATAATGCGCAAAATGTTATCACCATTGGATAAATGGTAGAGCAGCACATAACATACGAATCTAATCCATAGTGGCGACGTCTCCTTACAAAATTATCATTTCGATTTTTAGGTGTATCTTTGGGTCTTTGGGTTTTCCATATTTTCCCCCATCTAAACCATACCTGTATCAAGGAGAAATAAAACTAAAGATAAAATCGGCGAAGCCATTTATGTGTTTTAGTGAGACTAACTCACAGAAATTTTTATGACCATAGATATCTGTAGTAAAATTAGAATAAAGTGAAATACACGTAAAATTTAAAAATCACAGTTAGGCCTTATGTAAATTAGGAAAAAAAAATTGTAATGCGAAATAAATTGTACCATCAAGGAAACGTCCTAAATCGAATACAATAATAATTTCGTGTGGCTCAGTGACCTGGTCCAAGACTTCGATTGTACGCCACGTCGGTGCCTAGCATGTCCCTGACCTTCCTCAGTTATCCAATCAGGAAAAGGAGACCTACAGATTAAAGTGGAATCAGAAACGTGTGACGTTTCTGGTAACTGCTCACATCTTTAAGGCGTGTAGTCTGGGTTAAAACTCAAAGCGAAAACAATCCACGATCACAACGAGTTTCGAATCCGCGACCTTTTGCTCTCCAACAGATCAATTTGCCGCTAGCCCAGACTTCAAGTTGAACAGCCTCATTTATTGCATACGTACTCAACCTACAGTTAGGTACATTTAATTTGCTATAAAATATTATTTATGTCGTTAGTCATGATAAAAACTATCCTGTCTTTTAAGTTGGAAATCACACACATTGTACAATATTTCATAAAGATCAGTTAAGTAGTTTCGGAGTTCATCGCGGACAAACAATGAGACAGCGGATATATATATCTATACCTTATATCATCATCATCATTATCATTAGTACCTGCAATCATTCTTGCTACTTTCATATCTGTAACCTCTACCTTATGAATAAGGTAACATGTATCCACCCAACATTCACTCCCATACAACAAAGTTGGTCGAAAGATAGAGCGGTGCACTGCTAACTTAGTCTTGGTACTGACTTCCTTCTTGTAGAAGAGAGTAGATCTTAGCTGAGCACTCACTGCATTAGCTTTGCTGCACCTCGATTCCAGTTCTTTCACTATGTTGCCATCCTGTGAGAAAATACATCCCAGGTACTTGAAACTTTCTACCTGTTCTAACTTTGTTCCTCCTATTTGGCACTCAATATGTTTAAATCTCTTTCCCACAGACATTACTTTCGTTTTGTGGATGCTGATCTTCATATCATAATCCTTGCACCTCTGATCGAGTTCTGAAATATTAGTTTGCAACCTTTCAATCGAATCTGCCATTACAACTAAGTCATCCGCATATGCGAGACTGCTTATTTTGTTTTGACCTATTTTAATCCCGCCCTGTCAGTCAACAGTTTTCAACATATGATCTATGAATAGTATGAACAACAGTGGTGACAGGTTTCAGCCTTTTCTTACCCCTGGAACTACCCTGAACCATGAGCTTAATTTGCCATCACTCCAACTGCTGCCTGACAGTCTACGTAAAGCCCTTTCATTGCCTGCAGAAACTGCCACAAGAATTCCAAAATCTGATTGGTAATCCACACACTTTCAAGCCTAAACTGAAGCGTTCATCTACATCTACATCTACATCGATACTCTGCAAATCACATTTAAGTGCCTGGCAGAGGGTTCATTAACCACCTTCATAACTTTTCTCTACCGTTCCATTCTCTAATAGCGCGCGGGAAGAAAGAACACCTAAATCGTTCCGTTTTCGATCTGATTTCTCTTATTTTATTGGGATGGTCATGTCTCCCTAAGTAGGTGGGTGTTAGCAAAATATTTTCACATTCAGAACTAAAAGTCGGTGATTGAAACTTCGCAAACAGATCACGCCGCAATGAATAACGTCTTTCTTTTAATGATTTTCACCCCAATTCGTGCAACATTTCCGTGACGCTTTCCCCCCCGTAACGTGATAAAACAAAACGAGCTGCCCTTCTCTGAACCTTCTCAATATCTTCCGTCAGTCCCACCTGGTGAGGGTCCCACAAGGGGCAACAGTACTCCAAGAGAGGACGCACAAGTGTGATGTAGGCAGTCTCTTTGGTGGAGCTGGTGCATCGTCTAAGCGTTCTGCCAATGAAACGTAACCTTTGGTTCGCCTTCCCCACAATATTTTCTATGTGTTCTCTCCAGTCAAAGTTGTTCGTAATTGTAACTCCTAGGTATTTGGTAGAATTTACGACCTTAAGGTTTGACTGATTTATCGCTTAATTGAAGTTCAGCGGATTTCTTTTAGTGGTCATGTGTATTACTTCACACTTTTCTTTATTTAGTGTCAATTGCCAATTTTCGCACCAAGTAGAAATTTTGTCTAAATCGCTTTGCAGTTGCTTTTGATCCTCTGTTGACTTCACTAACCGATAAACGACAGCATCACCCGCGAACAATCTAAGGGAGCTATTCAGATTGTCTCCTAAATAGTTTATAAACACAAGGAAGAGTAGGGGACCTGTGAAACGCCCTGTGAAACGCCAAATATCACTTCTGTTTTACTCGATGACTTACCGTCAATTACTACGAACTGTGTCCTTTCTGATAGGAAATCGTGAATCCAATAGCACAATTGGGGAGATATTCCATAAGCACGCAATTTCATTAGAAGCCGCTTGTGGGGTACAGTGTCAAAAGCCTTGCGGAAATCCAGAAATATGGAATCGATTTGAGATCCCTTGTCGATGGCACTTAACACTTCATGTGAATAAAGGGCAAGCTGTGTTTCGCAAGAGCGATACTTTCTGAATCCGTGCTGACTATTGGTTAATAGGTCGTTCTCTTCGAGGTAGTACATAATATTCGAACAAAGTATATGTTCCAAAATCCTACTGCAAATCGACGTCAATGAGATAGGCCTGTAATTTTGGGGATCACTCCTATTGCCTTTCTTGAATATTGGAGTAATTTGGGCAACTTTCCAGTCATTGGGTACGGATCTTTCGCTGAGTGATCGGTTGTAAGCGTTTCCTCATGGCTCACTCTTCCTATTTTGTCGAGCAATTCCTGGAAAAATTAATTAAGCTAATATATGTGTTCGTGCTGACTCGTTCGACGAAGATGGGGACTCTCCTTCCTCAATAGAGTCCTGCGGAATGTGATAAATATATTACAAATGGCGGCTCCATTCGTCCAGATTTGGGTTTTCCGTGATTTTCCTAAATCGTCCCATACAAATGCTATTTTTGTTCCTTTGAAAGAGCACGGCCGATATTCTTCCCCATCTTTAACACAAAACAATCCGTGCTTGAGCTGCATCTCTAACGACCACGTTGTCGACGAGACGTTAAGCTTTAATTTTCCTTCCTTCCTTCAAAAGCAAATGGCAGGCTACGATCCATTGGTACCAAGTTGGAAAACTGCACTTCGCTGCCCAAAATATTTTTTTAAATGAATTGTATTATGTTCGACTTACGGGCAGCACTGTACGCATAAAGAGAAGGTTAAAGCGATGATGATTGGCGTTTTAGGGCGCTCAACAGCGAGGTCATCAGCGCCCGTATGCTAACGTAAACAGATGAGAAGAAAAAAATGGTTAAAGCGAATTGTGACAGATTTGTGCTACGCCCAGACACTGCCATAGAACTGACGCGGAAACGGAATTAAGTCGGCAAATTTGGTTAGTCATCATGTAGCTAAAATATAAGCCTAGATACTTTTCACTTTTTAACTCTATCCCTCCGGAGTTATCATTAAGATATTAAGTTGTGTCATTAATTATAGACAACACAGAGTTGTGTCCGGAGCAATTCTTTTCACTTTTAATCCATGGATCGTAAACTAACAGCATGTGGTATACTTTGCGTTCGCCTAACGGTGGTGTATTGACTGTAGCCAAGTAAAAAGAATAACAACTAATGTTTTGGACGGCATAACTGGAAAACATTATTTACAATTTGTTTTGATATGATACAAACATTCTTCCGCCTCTCCCCTGGCTTGCGTCCCTAAACGACATAAAATACTGTACCATAGGTACAGCTACAATGTAGGGAGACAGTACTACCCTGTGGGCCCTGATGAGATCAGTAGTTGCAGGGGAAACGTACGGATGATTCACTAATCTGGTCTTGCAGTCTTAAGCCTTGCTGAGCTGATACTGCACGCTGCTGAAAATAAAGGGAAATTGACATCCTCTGGGCTAAAAATACTCTGCCTGACAAAACAAGTTACGTGCCTAGAAGGAGTGGCTGGAAGTGAATGTAACTGCATTTGATGAAAGACCATATGACTTCACTAAACTGATTACATTTGAGATGAGAGAGACTAGGCATTTGGCATTTAGAGGTGGAACGTTGCGCCAGGCCATTAATGTGTCGTATCCCAGCAATGCATGCACTTCTGCAGTACGGAATGGTCTAAGACAGGCCTTAGAGCATCCTATGAGGCTATTTTGTCCCCAGTTGCTGCAGCTGTCCATCCATATCCTGCATGTTGACACTGGGACAGAGGCCCCTTCAAATGTCACACGGGGTCTTGCTGGCCACGGGAGAAAATCAACGTATCGTAGGCAGTTCATAGATACACGTGTCGTAAGACGGTGCTGGAACATTGACGCAGACTGCTGTGGCATCAGGGCTGTGTGGACGCAGAATGTCTGAGACGTATCGCCGTGCTGTCAGTGTCTGACAAAGCACGTCTAGAGGTGACCTGAACACGTATCGTACGGCTTCCCACATCATGATACCGGGGGTTACGTCGTTGTGTCCCTCCACGATATTAATAGGATGTGCCCTCTGCCCTTGATACCGCTAAACGCCAGCACGATGGTTATCGGAGGTTATGGAATGAAAATATGCCGCGGAATTCGTCCTCTGTACTTGCCTTAGGGGCCCGGCACTACTCTAAACGCTGGCGTTGGTGTTCTTGTGTCTTTGGTAGATGATGCATGGGGCAGTAGGACTCCAATCCGACAGATACGACTCGTCGTGACAGTGTTCGGAATGTTCGGGAACTAACAGGATGTTTTAGGGTCTCAAAAAAAAAAAAAAATGTTTTGTAGAGCTTATGGGACTTAGCTACGGGGTCATCAGTCCCTAAACTTACAAACTACTTACGAATCAGCTTATACTAAAGACGGCACAAACATCCATGCCCGAGGGGGGATTCGAACCCCCGACCGCAGCGGCCGTGCAGACCATGACTGGCACGCCGCAGACCGCTCGGCCACTGCGACCGGCTTGTAGGGTCTCCCGTACATGTTCGTGGATGGCGGTTGCCGGCAGTTGATTGGTGCCAATATTTCTACAATAGGACGGTGACATCCTGAATGCATTTTGTTGGGGGTTCTACACATTACAGAGCCGTGTAAATGTAATAATTTACTCACGCACCAATGGGATGCATGTATACAGAAACAAGATAATATGGGACCATTCCTTCTGGTGACTTTTTTAATCAGACAGTCTATTCCAAAGGTAAAATAGTTCCCAATTCGGTTCTCTCAGAGGCGATTACTCAGGAGGATTTTGTTATCAGGAAAACAGAATGAACATTTTACGAGTCTTGTCGACTATAGTAATTAAAAAGGGGAAATTTACAGGTTGAAGTTAGTTATATTTGTTATTAACCAATTGCGGTGACAAGAAGAACAGCAGTTCTGATCAGTTCAGTGCAGAGTTATTAGTACAAGATCATATAAGGGTAATGCAGGGCAACCCTAATACAGAATAAGAGAATATGAATGAAAGTGAGTTACTATGAATACCATAATAAGCGTGTTATGGTAGTCAATAAAGACAGATTGAACATTCATGCAATAGCCGGCCGCGGTGGCCGAGGAGACTGAGGCGCTTCAGTCACGGTCTGCACGGCCACTACGGTCGGGGGTTCGAATCTCCCCTCGGACATGGATATTTGTGCCGTCCTTAGTCTTAGCTAGTTCATAAGTAGTTTGTAAGCTTAGGGACTGATGACCCCATAGTTAAGTCCCATAAGTTGTACAAACGTTTGAACATTTTCATGCAATACTACAAGTGTACAGGTCAGATAGATCCACAGGGAAGGAAGAAGGAAGATTGAAGTTTAACTTCCCGTCGACAGCATGGCCATTAGAGACGGAGCTCACGCTCGGATAGTTTTGGGTAAGGATGTGGAAGGCAATCGGCCGTGCCCTTTGAAAGGAACCATCCCAGCATTTGCCTGGAGTGATTTAGGGAAATCACGGAAAACCTAAATCGGGATGGTCGGAGGTGGATTTGAACCACCATCCTTCCGAATGCGAGTCCAGTGTGTTACCACTGCGCCACCTCGCTCGGTAGAGCCACAGGCATTGAAAAAATGTAATGAGATAAAGGACAGTTAAGGGAAAAGAAAATTTAATTGTGGCGAATGACTGGAATTCCGTCGTAGAAAATGGGGGACGAAGAATACACAGATGATGAACGTGGACTGTGATAAAGGAATGAAAGAGGAAGCCATCTGGTAGAATTTATAATGAAGTATAATTTTATCATCGCTAACTCTCAGCTGGAGAGCCATGAAACAAGACTGTAGACGTGTAAAAGACCTGGGGACACTGAACGGTTTCATATCGATTGTATAATGGTAAGACATAGATTTTGAAATCAGATTTTAAACTGTAAGATATTTCCAGCAGTAAATGTGGAAATGACGATAATTCATTGGTTATGAACCGCAGATTAAAACAAAAAAATAAAAATAGGAGGAAAATGAAGGAGATTATATCTGAATAAACTGAAGGAACTAAGGATTGTTGTGCCTTAATGAGGGAAAATTAGGCGATGCTGGAGTATAACTGGAGAAACAAATACAATAGAATAAGAATGGATAAAATGGGAGATTAAACAGTAAAGGCAGCAATCGAATAGGTAAAAAGACAAGACGTAGTAGCTATCCCAGAATAAAACATGAGGTGTTGCATTTAATTCATGAAAGGACGAATTATAAAAATGCAGCAAAATCTATAAAATATGAATTTGACTGAAAGGGTAAAATGGCAAAAGGAGGGAGGAGGGATGGCTAGAGAAAGAATGAAAGGCTGTTCACGATTGCATAACGAGGTAAAGTTAGATGCCGCTTGTAGGAGAAATAAAGACAGGCTACAGAGAAAAAGGAATCAGCTGTATGAATATAAAGTGCTTAGATGGCGATGCAGTACTAAGAAGAGAAAATCGAGAATGTATCGAGGGCCTCTATAAGGCGTACAGGCTTGAGTATAATGTTATAGGAAGAAGTTAGAAATCACGTGAAGATGAAATGTCAGATACGTTACTGCGAGAAGAATTTGGCAGAATATTGAAACTTCTAAAAAAAAAAAAAAGTCTGTAAATCTATCGGATCAAACTGCATGGTCATCAGTCCGTAGCTAACAAACTACTTAAACATAGGTAAACTAACCTACGGACAAACACACACAGCCATGCCCCAGGGAGGACTCGAACCTCCACGGCGAGCAACCGCGCGCTCCGCACCGAGAGGCTTTAGACCGGCTGAAACTGCTAGGTGGGACCGATGTCTATGGAATAGATGACATTCTTTCAGAGCTACTAATATCCTTGAGGGAGCCAGCCGCGACAAAATTATTCCATCTATGTGCGACATACATGAGACAAGCGAAATACCCTGACTTCATGAAGGATGTAATAAAACGAATTCCAAAGAAGATATAAGTGAATGATAATGAACAATGAGTGTAATGCGTTATGGTTTCAAAATATTGTCACGAATTATTTACTGAAGCGTGGGAAAACGCTTAGGCTATCGAAGCTAGTCAAATAAATGAAATACGACAAAACGTGGCTTTTGGGCATATAGTTCTACAATAACTATCTAGTTTTACGTGTCTCTTAACTGAATCATAAAAATATCAACTGTTCCACCGTGTCTACATGAACAATTCAAATGTTCAAATATTTTCACCTAACTACAGTGGTCATCGGTTCCTAAAGTGACAAACTACGCCGGCCGCGGTGGCCGAGGGGACTGCGGCGCGCCAGTTCGTAAGTAGTTTGTAAGTTTAGGGACTGATGACTCCGTAGTTAAGTCCCATAAGCTCTACAAACATTTGAACATTTTTTTGACAAACTACCTAAACTAACTTATCCTAAGAACAAAACACACACACACACACACACACACACACACACAAACCTATGCCTGATGGAGGACTCGAACCTTCGACGGCACCGCAGCAAGACGACTTAGCGCGCACGGATATTCCGCCGTGGCATATATGAACAATTTTTAACAAGTATAAATACAAGCAAATTTATTGTCAACTAGTTCCATGTGCCTTCAGTCAACACGAATACCACATTTTCAAAGCGCATTTTTCAGTTTGAATGTCTAATGCCTGCTCCAATATACATTGCGAAACTGTCTACCTGTAAAATATTCGTTATAGACATTTCCCTTGTCTACAGAGACAAAAAATCCTATTCACGATTTCCCATGTTGCACTATGTGACGAGAAGTAGTCTAGAAAGTTTAAGAGCTCTTACTCGAAAAATCTCCTCGTTGGAAAATGTAACGGAAATCGAAAACTCGCAAACAAAATTTTTGTAACTGCTGATACGCATTCGCTTTTGGTCGCTCATTAAGGCATCATCTTGTAAGTGACGTCCTCGCAAACTGGGGCTAATTGAGGGGCAAATGGGCCTAACGAGCGTTAATGATGGCTTTCAGAGGCTCGCTCCGGATTGTTTGCACGCCGCGGAGTAAACAAAGGCGGCGCGGCGCGTTCCTACTTTGCAGAAGTCGCCGCGATAAGCAGCGCCACTGTCAACATGTTTTGCAATCCGGGGTCACATGTCCACGCCTCTCGTGCCTCCTATCTTCTCGCGTTAACATTCCGTGCCTCACAAGTCTATCAAGGAGCCAGTCTCAACTTGGGGACACGGATTTTTAAAGTCATTTACGATTAAAAAAAGCCTTCTTTATAAGTAAACTAGCTTAAACCCGCGGCTCCGCTCGCGTGTTGGTTGATTATGATAGATAAGTTTTCAGTAGTGTGCTGTGAGACTGGTTTTGAAGAAAGAAATGGAATACAATACCTTCTTTAGAAACAAACATTTTTAATCAACATTAAAATAAAAAAAAAATTATTCGTATGCTTATGCTTACAGAGAAAGAGCTGAAGACATTGTAGCACGCATAGACCAAAGATATGGTCTGTGGCATCACGTTTCGCTGTATGTAACCTCCTTGCTATAGAGTCGCAAACGTCATTGCTGGCCTTCAGTCCGATTTTTTAAAATAATTTGACGACTTTTAACCAGCGTATCTTCCACCCCCTTATAGCTATCGGCATGGAACTGCTATGATGTACAACGGGAGACTTCAGACATCAATTACACACAGACCATTCGTTTGCGTTCTGTAGTTTTCGCTGCAGAGCGAAATATTAACACACACACACACGTAGAATTTATACCGATAACTTTCGATCCGAATATACTCCACCCTTTTATCATTATCAACCCTCAAGCAACAATGCAACCAATAAAACCATTTTCAAAGAGTAAATATAATTTTCAAAAAATCATTATTGTTCCGCATTTCGCGTTAATGTTCTTCAAATTACTAAATATCTATTAGATCGCTATAAAACCGTGCCTAAAACCTTCCTCAGGTATAAATTAGTAACTGTACAAATATTTAAGTCTCTGCGTCTTGTCGTTTGGACGTGATAAGCGTACACCGAACAGACATTCACATTACTATGATCGCCATAAAACCGTGCCTAAAGCCTTCCCCGGGTAGACATTAGAAACTGTATAAATTTTCAGCTCTTTATGTTATGTCGTTCAGACGTGATAAACGTACACCGAACAGACAATCACATTTAGAGATATAGATTTATTTTTCACCGACAACGTAGCATTTTCTAGAAACATTTATATGAATACATATACCGGTAATGCTGCATGAGCTATCCCCAAGGTTGCGTGCTCCAACCCACCCGATTAATGAATGAGCGGACCGTATTCGATTACAGGTCGCAACGATATTCATAGCTCTCTTTGTTATGATCTGATGAAATATTGTTCATTTTCCACGATTTTGTGGGTTAAATTGTGGCTTGGGACGCAAAGAATCCTCATGATGGAAATTGAAGTAACTGCTGTATTTTTAATAATGATTACACAAGGAGACCAGTAAAACAAAATTGGAAAGGCGCTTTGGTAAACAGGTGCACAAAACAAAAATTATGTGTGTACCTAGCCGTTATGACTTGTAAATAAAAATTGATGTTTCTATATCTATACCTATTGTGTAATCATCATTTAAAATGTATGTTTGTAAATCTGTGGGACTTAACTGCTGCGATTATTAGTTCCTAACCTTACAAACTACTTAAACTAACTTATGCTAAGGACAACACACGCCCGAAGAAGCACTCGAACCTTCGACGGCGTGCAAGGCGCCTTAGAGCGCTCGGACACTCCACCGCGGCTAATCTTTACTGTCGTGCATTAAAATCTCCTACTATCATAATAAGCGAACATCGAAAACTGAAGTATTACCAACTTCGGTCCCTTGTACAGATCAGACGCTGTGGTAAAAACTTCACATGAAAGTGAAAACGTTTTGTGGAATTGCTCTCTAGGGACGTTCATGTAACACACGTATACCGGTCAACTCAACACCACGTAGACTAGAAGACAAGGCCTCACAACTGGCCCGTGGCCTACGAGGAAGACAAACCCCAGCGCAGTCGTCATGCGACGTAAGCAAGGTAGTTCCGAGCCGGCGCGATCGCTAGCCGATTGGCCGGCCGCTGGGGCACAGCCCACTGCGTCATAGCGGACAGCTACTGAGATAGCGATCGCGCCGGCTCGGAACTACCTTGCTTACGTCGCATGACGACTGCGCTGGGGCCTGTCTTTCTCGTAGGCCTCGCAACTGGCCGTGCCTACGTCATACCGAGTGGCCACGGCCGCCAGCTGACTGGCTGGCCGCTGGGACACGCCCACCACCTCGTAGCGGCCGGCCAGTCAGCTCGCGTTCGCAGCCTCTCCGTGTGACGTAGGCACGGCCAGTTGTGAGGCCTTGTCTTCTATGCGGTGTTTGTCGACTGCAATGCTAGGTCGATGAAGTTGTCTGCAATGGAAATCGTAACATCGTAGCAACGAAGCCTGTACGTAATGTTGTTCATTAGTGTCATTATTTCGTTTACTTCTCTGTACGAATACCTTTGTGGTCATTTTACGTCATTACCACAAAATTTGAAGTTAGTTCGTAATTTTAAATCTCTTGGTTTTCAATAGCTACCATGAGGGTAAGAGGAAATGGATAGAGAAATGGGGAAGGAGGTGATGAAAGGCAGAAGGGAAGAGTGAGAGGGGGATAGATTCAAAAATCAAATGTTTGTACAGCTTATGGGACTTAACTACGGTGTCATCAGTCCCTAAACTTACAAACTACTTATGAACTACTTACGAACTAGGACGGCACAAGTATCCATGCCAACGGGGGGATTCGAACCCCTGACCGTAGTGGCCGTGCAGACCGTGACAGAAGCGCCTCAGTCCCCTCGGCCACCGCGGCCGGCAGGGGGGGGTAGAAGGGGGATGGATAGAGGGGGAGAGAGACTGTATACAGAGGGGAGGAGGAGTGGGGTGGGGAGTACATGGACAAAATGGAAAACAGGATTACTTTTCTCAACGGCAATTATATGCCTTATGCCAGAGTCTGTAAACCGTCTGCTCTTTATGCTTATGTCCTATCACAGAGGCTAGAGCTGCAATTTTGTGGAGTCCATCCATGTCCTGGCCCATATCAGCAATATATTACTTGGAGGTTGCTGTCTTAATTAATACTTTACGACAAGACAGATTTCTAGATTATCCACTAAATGTCTATTTGCATTTTATACTTGGTGAGGCCGCTTTTAGCGAGAATGTGTTTTTGGACCAATTGATGTACAGGGTATAATGTCCTCTTGATGGCAGTCAGTACCGAAACCGATCGAGTATAAACAGCAAAACTGTACAGCTGTTGGCACAAGAATTAAATACTTGACGGCTGTGGATAACCACTTAAGGTTTGTGTTGGCTTTGTTACACGCTGTCGCCGCCTTCATATGGAGTAAAGCCCGCACATTCAGGCGGATGGTACTTATTGTAGAAGCACATGAAACATAATTTGTGTTCACACACGATGCGCATTTTATAAATACAGTATCCTTGCACTGAAACGTGTTTTTACGACCATCATACGAAAGTATGCTTCGTTGACATTTACAAATGCAGGCCCCGGTTCCGTCAAATTGGCTGAAAACTAAGAACCTTCCAACATATTCTGAAATATTGCTGTGCTTTATTGATTCTCAATCAAGGAATGTATCCGATAAAATCCTTGCACCACTATTTTCCACCGTTCTTTTATTAGAAAACGGACGTTTTACAAGCAGTTCATCAAAAGTTTTATCCGTTGGTAGAAATACGCGACACAGACTTACATGAATCGAATGTAAACTTAATTTGGAGGTAAAATCAGTCAGAAAATCGCACAAGAATGAATGATACGGCGTTAAAGAGTAACAGAAAGAAAGAAATATAAAAGACGTACGCGGGAGGTAATGATCTGAGTCACGCAAGCCAATAGCTTATATCAATGGGTATATTAATCAAGTCGCCGCAGCGTTGGTGATTAAAAGTTTCTTTTTTCCCCTTTATAAAAAAAATATTTTTTATGAGGGGTGGTTTGTCAACTTAAAAGGAATTTGAAATTCATGTCCCCAAGATGTGCTTCATTTGTAAAAGAGCCGCGGCGGAGCAGCCGAGCGAATTGAGGCGCTATGCTACGATGCGCGAGGCCGTTCCCCGTCGGGGGTTCGAATCCCCCCTCGGGCATGAATGTTTGAGCTGTCTTTAGAATAAGATGGTTCGTAAATAGTTTGTAAGTTTAGGGACTTATGACCCCGCAGTTAAGTCCCATAAGATTCACAAACATTTGTAAAAGAGATCTCGTATCGATCGCTTGTGCAACCCCTTCTTGAGTACTGCTCAAGTGTTTGGGGTCACCACCAGGAGTGTTTAAAGGAAAACATTAAACTAATTCAAAGGCGGGATGTTAGGCGTGTTACTGGCAGGTTCGATCAATGCGAGAGTGTTTCAGAGATCCTTCGGGAACTCAAACGGGAATCGCTGAAGGAAAGGCGACGTCCTATTCGAGAAACACTATTTCGTAAATTTAGAGGGCCACAACTTGAACCTGATTTTCAGAACGATTCTACTGCCGCCAACTCACATTACGTGTAAAGACAATGAGGCTAAAAAAAAGGGGAGGGGGGGGGCTCGGAGAGTGTTACAAGCAATCGTTTATACCTCGTTTTACTGTCCTTCTAAATAGTCGTCAGGCGCTACAACATACTTTTGACAAAGTTACTACAGCTTCTGTAAACTATCAGGAAAGACCTCCCGTAGAATCTATCGCAGAACTGCTGTCACACGATCTTTGATAGATTAGATTAGATTAGTACTTGTTCCATAGACCATGAATACGAATCTTCGTAATGATGGGGAACGTGTCAGGTTATTGAAAGGTGTCTTTACAAATTATTACTTTGTACTAAATTTTACATGAGACAATATTTAGCCGGCCGCGGTGGCCGAGGGGACTGAGGCGCTTCAGTCACGGTCTGCACGGCCACTACGGTCGGGGGTTCGAATCCCCCCTCGGGCATGGATATTTGTGCTGTCCTAGTTCGTAAGTAGTTTGTAAGTTTAGGGACTGATGACCCCGTAGCTAAGTCCCATAAGCTTTACAAACATTTGAACATTTAGACAATATTTTTTTAAATTTTTTTATTATTTTTTTTCAGATTTACTAATTAATATCTAAAAATTCATCTATAGTGTAGAAGGAGTTGCCATTCAGAAATTCTTTTAATTTATTTTGAAATGCTAGTTGGCTATCTGTCAGGCTTTTGATGCTGTTTGGTAGATGATCAAAGACTTTTGTGGCAGCATAATTCGCCCATTTCTGTGCCAAAGCTAGATTTAACCTTGAATAGTGAAGATCATTCTTTCTCCTAGTGTTGTAGCTATGTACACTGCTATTGCTTTTGAATTCGATGGGATTGGTAATAACAAATTTCATAAGGAAATATATATACTGTGAAGCTTCTGTGAAGATCCCTAGCTCTTTAAATAAGTGTCTGCAGGATGATCTTGGATTGGCTCAAGCAGTTATTCTGATTACACGCTTTTGTGCAATGGATACCTTTTTACTCAATAATGAATTACCCCAGAAAATGATGCCATACGAAAGCAGAGAATGAAAATAGGCATAGTAAGCTAATTTACTGAGATGTATATCACCAAAATTTGCAATTACCCCAATAGCATAAGTAGCTGCACTCAAACGTTTCAGCTGATCTTCAGTGTGTTTTTCCAGTTCAATCCCTCATCAATGCATACACCTAAAAATTTTGAATGTTCTACCTTTGCTACAGATTTCTGATCAAAGTCTATATTTAGTAATAGTGACACTCCATTTACTATACGGAACTGTATGTACTGTGTTTTATCAAAATTTAATGATAGTCCATTTGCTGAGAACCACTTAATGATTTTCTGAAAGACGTCTTATACAATTTCTTCAGTTAGTTCTTGTCTGTCAGGTGTGATAATTATACTTGTATCATTGGCAAAAAGAACCAGCTCTGCATCTTCATGGATACAGAATGGCAAGTCATTAACATATATTAAGAACAGCAAAGGGCCCAAGACCGAACCTTGTCGCACCCCATTTTTGATTGTTCCCCAGTTTGAGGAATCACCTTTTTTTTTTTTTTTTTAATATTACGTGAATTACTTATGTCAACTTTCTGCACTCTTAGCATTCACTTCCACATGAAGTGGCCGCATTCAAGCGGGGAAACAGGAAGAAACCCGCAGGAGCCACATCAGGGGAATATGAAGGGCTATCAAGAAATTTTACCATCATCTGCACCAGGAATTGGCGACGCACGCGTCCAGGGGCATTGTCGTAGAGAAGCTTTCATTTTCCAGTCTTGTGCAGCTCTTTCAGAACCTACGAGATACGCTGTAACAATCGTCTCAGAACGGACTGGTAAAATACAGCATTAATGGTTTGACCTGCAGGAACAAATTTCTCATGGATGATGCGGCTTTATTTTTATTTATTTATTTCCTCGCTGACTGCGCGACACAAAGCTGTACGCCTCGCCTGGTTCCGTCTACACCGACATTGGACTGGCAATGACTGGCAACGTGTAGCCTGTTCTGACGAGTCTAATTTCCAATCCATTCAAAAAAATGTTCAAATGTTTGTATAGCTTATGGGACTTAACTACGGGGTCATCAGTCCCTAAACTTACAAACTACTTATGAACTAGCTAAGACTAAGGACGGCACAAATATCCATGCCCGAGGGGTGATTCGAACCCCCGACCGTAGTGGCCATGCAGACCGTCACTCGAGCGCCTTAGTCCCCTCGGCCTACGCGGCCGGCTCCAATCCATTCACCATTGTGTATTCCAGGACAATGCGACGCCCCCACACGTCCAGAATTGCTACAGAGTGGTTCCGCGAACACTCTTTTGAGTTTAAACATCTCCGCCGGGCACCAAAATCCCCAGACTTGTACGTTGTTGGCCATATCTGTGCTGCCTTGCCACGCGCTGTTCAGAAGCTATCTCCACATCCTGGTACTCTAATGAATTTTTGACAGCGCTGTTGGACGCATGGTGTCAATTCCTTCCAGTACCCCTTCAGACATTAGTCAAGTTGTTGAGATGCGGCAGTTTCGCGTGCTCACGGGGGCCCTACACGATGTTAGACAGGTGTACCAATTTCTTTGGTTCTTCAATTCCCTCAACATTGCTTGATATAAATCGAGCAATTCTCCTCGAGCTTCGCTATTTGAAACACTTTCCATTTGGCAGTGATCAAATGCTGCACAATAACTTCTCATACTGGCCTTTAATCAGTTTTCAATCAAGAAGTACTTAAACAAACCAAAGAGATATACATCAGCTTGGCTACAATCAACAGTATTGTCAGTGTAAAACTACGTCCAATTGTCGGGTTCAAGAAAGTTTTGTGTTAATTGTTGGATATGAAATTGGGCATCAACAAATAGAACTGTCGGGTGTAGACCTTTTAGTACTGACTCTTCTGTTTAGTGAATACATGCAATTTGGTGAGATTCGTTGCTCAGCTACGCTACTGAAGGTTGTGCTCGGGAGAGATAAGGCAGCGCACGGTCTTGCAACGTAAATAATTGTTACTGTCATTACATTACAGTTTCGATACCATTACGTTTCGTCTAATTTGTGTAGTTAATATGTGAAGCGACGTTTCCTGTCTTGTACAGATTAATGGCGTTCATCCATTTTTCATGGGTATTATTTTTACACTCTGTCGATTTCGAAGATGGTTTGTGTTAATCAATAGCGATAGACAAATTTGTAATGTGTAGTTCAAGTTCAAGAAATATACTCCAGATCTACATGTGCCAACTTGAGAAATAATATAAAGCCGCCAAGCAACTGCCTTAGGAATTGGTCTACATGGAGGCAAAGCCTGAACTTCCTGTGAGTTTGTAAATGGCTTCCAGAATAAAAATACTCTAGGTGCCAGCTCACCCCCAGCACTCCTGTCCATTCACTCGGCTACTGGTTCTCAGGAAACGTCTTGAATGTGAAATGACGTAAGCTCCCACGATTATAGCGAGCCGACAGTAAGAATGGAATGCATTTACACAGCGAAAATGCTGACCCAGCACATTTTGTTAAGTGCATGACGTGCTACGTTCGTCCCACGCGCCGAGAGCGACACGTGACTCAGTACAAATGCTTGCATTTCTTGCAGCGGCAGCATGCATACTGAGTAGTCGGGAAACATGAAAACGATTTACAGTTGAGTTGTTTTACATGCCGTGCCCCATCCAATATTTCGACTGACGTGTGCAAGTAGTACCTGTACTGCAGCCAAAGAAATACTGCTCGTTACTGCTCTCAGTGGCCGTTGACCGTGTTCTTTGTCACGAAAATATATAGCTCTAAACCTTGTGCAGGTATAACTCATCATATTCGCATCCCCTTCCTTTCTGCTCTAGTCAAATGCCTTAATCATTTGATCATATCGTTCGTCCCCAATAACAAGTTTGAGTTGTGATTAAAACTTAAAGCTAATATTTTTAGGACACATGGCCGTTTCATTCTACATATCGTATTCCACTAATGCCTATTAAACATAATAATAAGTTTGTTGACAGCTATATAAAATGTACACTGTGAATTATTGTTAGATGTATCATTTATCAATTTTGGAACTAAGTCCAAAATCCTTAAACATTCCTTAACGATAAACGGTAGTATGAGGTGCCTACTACTAAAGATGTCCAAGTCGACTTTCGATGTTTTCATACGAGCGGAAGAAAAGTTAAAAGCATATTAGCAAAAGATATACACCTGTAAGATTTTTTGTCTGCTCTTTTTTAAGTGAAAAAATGACTTACAGTAACGAAAACGAGGCAAAAGTCAACACTTAAGTCGTGAAAATTGACTAAAAGCTAGATTTGTCCGTTTTCCACACTATAAAAATGTATAACTAGGTATTTCTTATATTTGTTTTTAATATATTTTTTTCCAAAAGATAGTTAACAATCTCAACTTTATCTCACTTTTGTTTTAAGAAGTACCCTATTGGACGCGATGGATTGGCCGATCGTTCTAAGGCGCCTTGCTCAGGTCGGAGGTTCGAGTCCTCCCTAGGGCATGGGTGTGTGTGTGTGTGTGCTCCTCACGTTAGTTTAAGTAGTTTGTAAGTCTAGGGACTGATGACCATAGGAGTTTGGTCCAATATATTTAAAACATTTATATATATTTGACGATCTTACAGCGATCAACCAATGAAATAAATCGCAATTTGCGATCAGTCGTGGCTTCGCTGTACTAGGTTTAGATGGAATACCAAAGTTCGGCGAATGAAAATGTGTGCCCGGCCGGGATTCGAACCCGGGATCTGCTGCTTACTAGGCAGACGCGTTGATCACTCCGCCACCGAGGACACAGTGACCAACCCGACTGCAGAGGACTCTTCCCTGCACGTCTTCCGCCACACCCAAATCTCCATTCGCCACGCTGTCTCTTTCCTATCAAATGTTCTAATGTTTGTACAACTTATGGGACTTAACTTCATCAGTCCCTAAGCTTACAAACTACTTATGAACTAGCTAAGACTAAATGCGGCACAAATATCCATGCCCGAGGGGGGATTCGAACCCCCGACCGTAGTGGCCGTGCTGACCGTGACAGTCTATTTGTTCTGTAATGCTCGCAGCCACAATACTGTATTACCGCATCAGGGAGAACAAACCATGAGGTATCGAGACACAATTAATTGTCGTCAGGAGCCCAGCCTCGGCTTGTATACAATTATATATTTTTGACGATGTTACAGTGTTCAATCAATGAAATAAATCGCAATTTGCGATCAGTTGTGGCTGCACTGTACTAGGTTTAGATGGAATACCAAAGTGCGGGGAATGAAAATTTGTTTCACTAACACCTGTTGTCAGACATATCTGGAATACGTTTTCCATGGCACATTCCATTCCGAAAAACGTTGGGAAATTCAATCTTCTGAGATTCACAGTATCAGCAGCGTGCCTAAAATACCAAATTTCAGGAATTACCCATCACAAACAACGCAGTGGCCAAAGGCAAGCACATATTGAGCGATAGCAGCGGCTCTTGCGTAGACTTGTTACCACTTACGGACCAAAAAAAAAAAAAAAATAAATAAATAAAAAATAAAAAATAAAAAGAAATAAATAAATAAAATAAAATAAAATGTTTTTTAAGCTTACGGGACTTAAATGCGGGGTCACCATTCTCTAAACTTACAAACTACTTATAAACTAACTTATACTAAAGACAAAACAAACATCCACGCTAGAGGGAAGATTCGAACCCCCGACGGGGAACAGCCTTGCGCATCGGAGCGTAGCGCTTCAATGCGCTCGGCCACGCCGCCGCGGCCCCATGTACTTCCATCTCCCTCCGCTGCCACCTACCCAGTCTCTCCTGCAGGTCCTCTGCCATCGCATCTGTGTTTATGTGCATCGCCAATTAGTGTTGTTTATGTGTTAAGTGCCTCGAATGGTGTTCAGTGTTAGTTCAGTGTTCTTTTATCAATTTTGCAAACACCCACCACGCAGACGACGTCTCTATCTTTTAACTGTCCATTTGAGTCAGTGTATCAGCACCCAGTCCTATTACACTACTGGCCATTAAAATTGCTACACCATGGAGAAATGCAGATGGTAAACGAGTATTCATTGGACAAATACATTATACTAGAACTGACATGTGAATACATTTTCACGCAATTTGGGTGCATAGATCCTGAGAAATCAGTACCCAGAGCAACCACCTCTGGCCGTAATAACGGCCTTGATACGCCTGAGCATTGAGTCAAACAGAGCTTCGATGGCGTGTACAGGTACAGATGCCCATGCAGCTTCAACATCATAACACAGTTCATCAAGAGTAGTGACTGGCGTATTGTGACGAGCCAGTTGCTCGGCCACCATTGACCAGACGTTTTCAATAGGTGAGATATCTGGAGACTGTGCTGGCCAGGGTAGCATTCGAACATTTTCCGTATCCAGAATGGCCCGTACATGACCTGCAACATGCGGTCATGCTGTGATGTAGGGTTTCGCAGGGCTCGAATGAAGGGTAGAGCCACGGGTCGTAACACATCTGAAATGTAACGGCCACTGTTTAAAGTGCCGTCGATACTAACAAGAGGTGACCGAGACGTGTAACCCATACCATCATGCCGGGTGATACGCCACTATGGCGATGACGAATACACGCTTCCTTGTGCGTTCACCGCTATGTCGCCAAACACGGATGCGACCATCACAATGCTGTAAACAGAACCTGGATCATCCGAAAAAAATGACGTTTTGCCATTCGTGCACCCGGTTCGTCTTGCGTAAACCATCGCAGACGCTCCTGTCTGTGATGCAGCGTCAAGGGTAACCGCAGCCGTGGTCTCCGAGTTGATAGTCAATGCTGCTGCATACGTCGTCGAGCTGTTCGTGCAGATGGTTGGATCGTGACCAACGCGAGCAGCAATGTCGCGATACGATAAACCGTAATCGCGATAGGCTACAATCCGACCTTTATCAAAGTCGGAAACGTGATGGTACGCATTTCTCCTCCTTACACGAGATATCACAACAACGTTTCAGGGACCGATGACCTAGATGTTTAGTCTCCTCAAAACAACAACGTTTCACCAGGCAACGCCGGTCAACTGCTGTTTGTGTATGAGAAATCGGTTGGAAACTTTCCTCATGTCAGCACGTCGTAGGTGTCGCTACCGGCGTCAACCTTATGTGAATGCTCTGAAAAGTTAATCATTTGCATATCACAGCATCTTCTTCCTGTCGGTTAAATTTCGCGTCTGTAGAACGACATCTTCGTGGTGTAGCAATTTTAATGTCCTGGAGTGTATGTATCATGTCCTGTTGCATCACTTGTCCTCTGAGTTTTATGTGAAGTTCACCAGTGTCATTCTTCTTTGTTTAATGTTGTGTAAATACTTGAATATGTATCTCCATTCTTTCTTTTTTATACGTATACTGCCACAAGGCTGAAGAGCGGCATGAAGATCCGCCAGTCCGCCTGCACTTTGTGCAGGATTTTAAAGCACAATAAAGAAAAAAAGAAAGAAGTCGCTGGGCCGAACGCTCGGCTCTAGGCAGGTGCACTCACAGCAGGTGCCCACTCGCCATTGACTCGATAGCCAACCCATCTGAAGCTAACTGCCTCAGACCAGTGTATAGACACACTTGTATGGTATAAAGCCGTCCTTTGTCATTGATCTAAGAGTGGCCCATTAGCAAATGCGGGGTCGCTCATAGAACATAAAACACACTTTTTCTCAGACAACTTACACGCTACCAAATTGTCCATTTAATGTTATTTTACAAACTCATGCAGCCACGAAACAAGTTTCTGTTCAATCATCGTTATAAATATTTTATGAACCTCTCATTCCTATTTAATAAAAAAACCACATACACAACTGCTCTAAAATAAATAAGTGTTTTACATCTGAGTACAGTAACATCGCAAGTAATATTTTTTTTCCATCACCATTTCAACATGGATGGCGGGGCCCAGCTGGTAGTCTGGCATCCTCCGTTGTCCCCCGTTGTCGAGCTCCCTACAAGACAACGGTCCGGCGCTTTGGGGGGTAGGGATGCTGTGGCGTAAGGTCAGTGCCACACGCCAGACGCACAAGAACGATCGTGGAGAAGGCAGCGGATGACCGGCAGCCAATCGCACGTCGGCGCCGCGTATTCTGGAGGGAGAACCCTAGAAGCGCGCCCTCTACAAGCGGCTATATCTAGGCCGACGTGCGTCTGGAAGAGCCCATCTGAACTCGGCTCCGAAATAAGCAGTCACTAGGTCTCAGTGCAGCAAGCATCGTGCAAGACGCCGCCGTGAGAAGAGACATACTTTATAGAAATTGAGTATATTGCAATCTTCAGTAAATAAAACTTGTATTACTAATCTGAATAGCTGTTTTAGATGTCAATACATCTCAAGCGCCTTTCTTGAAAGACAGGCCGGGAAGGACAAAACAACAGGCTGACCAGGACGACTAAATATATCTCAATCTGCACACTTTAAACTATTCGATGCACAACCACACCCAACAACGGATTTTTTACATATCCCACATGTTAATGTATAAATGTTTGTAAACATATTGGACCGAACCCTATGGTTATCAGTCCCTAGACTTACAAACTATTTCAACTAACCTAAGGACAACACACCCACCCATGGTCCAGGGAGGACTCGAACCTCCAATGGCGAGTATTTGCGCGATGCACAGCAAGGCGCCTTAGAGCGCTCGGCCATTCCACCTCGGCTACTTGTTAATGTCGTCAGTTAGTAATAAAAACACACCCCTAATACGTCATGATACTTTTTTAGTAACAGATAGTGCATAAAATAGAACTATTTTACGTTGATATTATGTCTCCAAAAAGGTATCCACAACTTCGACAGAGTAAAAAGTGCAAAGTAGCATAGAAGACACGTTATTTGAATCAGCTGGCATAAGAACATAAATGCTGAATCCCTACTCGCAATATTTAAACTATTTGAAGCACAACCAACCTAACTCAAGCAATACTGGATTGCTTAAAAGATCTTCAACCTGTTACTGTTGGCAGTTAGCAATAAAACACACCAGAGGAACAAAACAAAGTTGCATAGAGTTACGTCGGTTCACTCATATGTCATAAGAACATAACATTGACTGATGCACAATCGCTCCCAAAACACGCAGCAACTGGATTGTGTATATCTCCCACCTGTTTCCATCGGCGGTTAGTAATAAAGCACACCTCTAATACGACAGGATACATTTACTACAACAGATCGCGAGTAAATGAGATCTATTTCACATCGTAGTAAGTGTTCAGGTGTGCTAAGACTTTTCACCCCCCATGGACATGCGAATCTCTCTACCAAAGTTCGCGCGATCAAATAAGTAAACTACAACGATCGAAGTGTCACAACGCAGCCGTCGAAAATTTCTCATCAGGCACCAACAAGCCAATCATGTATTGTATTAACTATACAGGGTGTATCAAAAAGGATGGCGCAAACTTACACGGTTGAAAGTACACGACAATAGAAGCAAAAATGTCCCAGTAAACATGGGTCAGCAAACGAGCCGTTTTTGAGATAATTACGATGTATGGTTCCTAGCCAATTACTAGAGTCATTGTAAACATCGCCCTAGTTACTACAGATTAATTTGAAATTTAGACTTCACATTTCACGTATGGGTCATCTGTTAAAGGAGGTATTCGAAGTGTCTCCCTTCCATCTGAATGCAATACTGTGGTCGCCTCTGCAATGAATTTCGAATACTTTTTTTAAAAAAAGTTCAAATGTTTGTTAAGCTTATGGGACTTAACTTCGGGGTCATCAGTCAAAAAATCTTCAAATATTTGTATAGCTTGTGGGACTTAACTGCGGGGTCATCAGTCCCTAAATTTACAAACTACTTATGAATTAGCTAACACTAAGGACGGCACAAAAATCCATGCCCGAGGGGGTATTCGAACCCCCGACCGTAATGGCCGTGCAGACCGTGACTGGCGCGCCGCAGTCCCCTCGGCCACCGCGGCCGGCGTCATCAGTCCCTAAACTTACAAACTGCTTATAAACTACCTTATACTAAAGACAACACAAACACCCATGACCAAGGGAGGATTCGAACCCCCGACGGGGAACGGCCTCGAGCATCGGAGCATAGCGCCTCAATGCGCTCGGTCACTCCACCGCGGCTTTAGAGAACCCGTGGATGATTTCGAAATTCTTGACAAGCGTGTACAGCTATTCGCTTCAAAAAATGTTCAAATGTTTGTAGAACTTATGGGACTCAACTACGGGGTCATCAGTCCCTAAACTTACAAACTACTTATCAACTAGCTAATACTAAGGACGGCACAAATATCCATGCCCGAGGGGGATTCGAACCCCCGACCGTAGTGGCCCTGCAGACCGTGACTGGAGCGCCTCAGTCCGCTCGGCCACCGCGGCCGGCTGCTATTCACTTCAGTTCATTAGCCGTGTTAACGGTTGTGCTGTACACTTCGCTTTTGAGGTGTCCCCAGACACAAAGTTCCAAAGAATTTAATCCATCTACATCCATACTCCGCAAGCACCTGACAGTGCGTGGCGGAGGTTACCTTGAGTACCAATCAGGTGATCTTGGAGGCCAAGGTACCGGCCCGCCTCGACCTATCCATTACATGCCGTCTCACAGCAACAACGAAATGTGCCGGAGCTCTGTTATGCATGTTCCACGTACTCTGACGTTGCTGAAGGGGAACATTCCCAAGAAATCCCGGAGGATAGTAAAGTCTAATTTCAAATTAAAGTGTACTAGCTAGGACGATGTTTACAATGACGCCATTGTCGGCTTGGAACCATACATTCATAATCATCTCACTTAGCACAGTAACGTAAATGCACTTAAAATTGCGTTATAATAGTAAAAAATGTTCAAATGTTTGTATAGTTTATGGGACTTAACTACGGGGTCATCAGTCCCTAATCTTACAAACTACTTATGAACTACTTACGAACTAGGACGGCACAAATATCCATGCCCGAAGGGGGATTCGAACCCCCGACCGTAGTGGCCGTGCAGACCGTGACTGGAGCGCCTCAGTCTCCTCGGCCACCGCGGCCGGCTTATAATAGTAAAGGCCCGAAAAACCAAGCTTAAAACACAGTATGTAAACAAATGTGCAAAGTTTCTAGAGCAAGCAAATTAAAATTTATGCTGCGTTTCACGGATAATAGGCGAAACAAACTAGAAATACGCTGTACTTAACTTGTCAGAAGGAAAAAAATACAATTAAACGATATTATATAAATTTAATGTGACAAAACGTTCAAATGTTTGTAATACTTTTGGACCAAACTGCTATCGTCATCAATCCCTACAGTTACAAACAACTTAAACAAAGGACAACGCACACACACACGCGCGCGCGCTCCTAAGGGAGAACGCGAACCTCTTGTGGGAACGGCCACCCAGTCCGTAACATGACGCCTTAGACCACGCAGCCATTCCGCGCGGCCAAACGTAAACAAAATTACGACTGTGACACTACTCTTCATCTTTTCGCGTTTACTGGAAAAATAGCCAAAGAAAAATGTAACCTTATATGGTGAGTCTAAAGGATAAACTAATGAATGCCGCGGTGTAGTAGCCGAGTGGACTAAAGCGTCTCGCTGCGGAGCGCGCGGTTGCTCGCCGTGGAGGTTCGAGTCCTCCCTGGGGCATGGGTGTGTGTGTTTGTCCGTAGGTTAGTTTACCTAGGTTTAAGTAGTTTTGTAAGCTACGGACTGATGACCACGCAGTTTGGTCCGATAGATTGACAAACATTTGAACATAAACTAATAAATGAATTAAATTACTAATCGGTGTAAAACTAAGTTTTATTACAATCTTAGTTACTTATCTTTATGAGAACACAAAATTGGCGCTTCTCACCTTGCACAGGTCTGCCTACTGCAGCACCCAACAAAGAGTTCTGTGAAACGAGAAGTGCAAAACCCATTGAAAATGTCTTTCAAGTTAAACCGGACTAGGTGGCTCATTGCCTGAGACACTCACCAAATACAAGAGAAAAGTGAGGGTAGACCAAACTTCTGTCAAGGAATTTCGATTTTCCATGATTTCCCTACAGTAATCACTCTGAGCGAAAAGAAGGTAATTCCTTCTCAAAGTCTCCTTCCGATTTCTTTACCTAACCTGTCTACCTGATTAGATGATATAAATGTGAATAAAATGTTATCTTACTCTTCGCATAACCAAAACCAATTCGATATGGAGCAGATTCGTGTCCTGTGATGAAATAATCGCTTCTATTACGTTCTGCGCAAAATAGTGTGCTCCTGCAACTAACCTTTCAATCTATTACTGGTCTTTTCTATCTGATTGCAATTCGTTCATTATCGACTCTTCGAGTCACAACACAATGGTAGAAGTTTAAAAAATTGTTTGTCTGTGTACTGACACGTTGATTACTTGTTCACTACTATATAATTAGGGAATATGTAACAATACGACTACGGGCAAAATGTTCGAAGATGGAGGTAATCTTTACATCATTCTATGGGAAAGAATTTGTCTTCGCGTTAAGGAAATGACGCTTCATCTCAGCACTAATGTTACTTAATTTCTGTTTCTTTTAGTAGCTCAGTATTATTTCAAATATAGCGGGTGACCCTAACGTCTTACAACAAAAACATAGAAAACCTACTGGGTGTTTCTTCGTTGTAAGTTGAAATAAAATAACATTTTTACGCAGAAGCTATGACACTTCATATTATCTTGCCGAGTCTGAGACGACACTGAATGTCGTCATGGCAATAACAATTTCCTACAGGCTTTTAACGGTGGAAAGTTTATTTGACATGCAAGCTGTTATTTCACGATGCAGGCTATTACCTAACTAGTTGTGTTATATATTTTTCTTTATACTACTCTTCTGAGATGTAATTACTAAATGTTCTTTGAAATTTTAAACGAGAAGGACTTGTCGGGCATTAACACAGCGTCGTAAGAGACAGGAAGGACAGACACGAGATTTTACGCCGAGAAGGAGACATTTTGTAGTCTCTCTTCCGAGCCTCGGGAGGATACAGCAGTGTAGCTTTTTAAGCTGGGTCAGCAGTAATTCGGAGAAAAGAAAGTTGTTCAGACAACGCAGCGTGCTGGGATAAGCAGAGGAGCCTGCTTTCTCTCCCCCCCCCCCCCCCCCACACACACACATACACGTGCGGACGCGCGCACCTACTTGAAGCGACTGTTTGACTCTCGTCGCTGCATAATCGTTAACTTTATAGCTACTCAATAGGTTTCGTACATAGTTTCCGGACATAGTTTACACTGACGGTAAGTATGACTGAAATGTAACTTGCGTTTTCTCGTACCCAGAACCGAATCTACTGGGTGAATCTTTTTGATGGTAATGGTATTCCTTAATGTGGAATTTTTATTAAAGCTCTTCAGTAATTGTATTCTATTGAGAACGATATTTCTGGATACTTGATTCTAAGAGGTGGATCTATGGTGCCTCAAACCGACATTTCTGGAATTGGCCAGTAATATAGAGGGTGTTCGGAAATTCCCGTTACATACTTACGCAGGGGAGCGAGTACATAATACTTTCAACCATAGTAGTTTGGTCCCTTTATATCCCCTACCAACCAACCAACATAACACTTTGATATTGAACTCATATCTGGAAATTTATCAAATGTTTGTAATTCTATCGGACCAAACTGCGTGGTTATCAGTCTGTAGCTTACAAACTACTTAAACCTAGGTAAACTAACATACGGACAAACACACACACCCCATGTCCCAGGGAGGACTCAAACCTCCACGGCGAGCAACCGCGCGCTCCGCAGGGAGGTGCTTTAGACCGCGCGGCTACTTCACCGCGGCCATATGTTATCCAGTGAAGCTATCTGTATTTCTTTATCTTTCACACTGTGAAACATATCTGTACTACGGCAAGCTCTTTGCTTTCCATATTTTGGAAGAAGGTAATACGGATCAAAGCAACAACAAAATGTCTAATAAACATAGGCTCTAAAGGGTGCGCCTTAAGAGATATGGGCAAGTTTTCATGTATCTTGTACTGGTCACTTATTTACAGCTTTTCAGGTATACACCGAGGTTCAAACCCACCGCCATCCACATTTTGGTTTTCCATGATATTCTTTTCAAATGGCACGACCGATATCCTACCCTGTGCTTGACCAAAGCCAATCTGAGGATTGGGTGGCCGCTTCTACCGACAATTCTACTCCTCCCTTGGACTTGGGTGCTGTCCTTAGCTTGGTCCCTTAGGGAAAAAAATCCAACCTAACCCGAGCTTGGACTCTGTGTCTAACGATCACGTTATCGACGGGACGTTAAACCCTAACCTACCTTCCTTCTTCAGGTGCGCATTTTAGAGTGCATTCTTACTAGACATTATTTTCTTTCTTTGGTACATACTACCTCCACCCGAAATATGAAGATCAAAGGTTTAACAGTAGAAGACATTTGTTTCCAGTGTCAGAAACGTAAAAAGTGTTCATTGCGTCACCGGTTGACATTTCCGGGCTTAGGTCTCTTATCAAAATATTATGCTCTCATTCACTTTTACAGTTCCTCGCCGTTTTTCGCTGAACTGAAATATCCGAACATTATGTACGTTCTCTGTAAGAGGATGAGCTGTAACTGATGACGAGTAACTGACTTCTCCCATATGTGTATACATTATTATTGCGTCAGTAATAGACTACGTCAAGCGCTTTTGTAGACTTCTTAACTGCTTATCAGGCCTCAAGGCCTGTGATTATATTGTAGCCGAGGTTGACAAATGCGTAAGGCATTAACGGAAGTTCTCGACTTAATAGGAACAGTACAGTACATGGGAGACAATATTTGTATGTTTGTTTAGCTTAAGGGACTTAACTGCGGGGTCATCACTCCCTAAACTTGCAAACTACTTATGAACTAGCTGATACTAAAGACGACACAAACATCCATACCCGAGGGGGAATTCGAACCCTCGACCGTATCGGCCTGCGAGACAATCTCAAACATGCCCAATAGTATAAAATTCAAAAGTACATGGACCAAATTTAGTCAACCATAGTCAACCACAGGCGAAACTTCACTAATACTGTATGCCTCGCGCATCACATAGTGCACCTCGTTTTTTTTTTTTTTTTTTTTTTTTTTTTTTTTTTTTTTTTTTTGTGGCACTGAACTGTCTCTTTGAACTTCAGTTTCTTTTGTGATATTGAATGCTACTATTCCTTGTGTTGCTGATCCGATTCTGGTGCAACATTGCAACATGAGTCACCAACGTTTTGTTTCCATTGGTAATTCTGGTTAATAATAATTCATCGCTATCATTAGTACTTAAGGAAATCAGGAATACTGACTACTCTGTTTTGTACACACCAGTCAACGTATTCGATAACCAGCATATCACTTCAGAATCTTGTTGCGCGACAGAGTATTAAAAAGTAAGAATTATTGTCACTGGCATCGCCTCGAGCAGTGACAGGTAGAGATGGCGACATATCTGTTCTGACGTACAAAAACTATCACCACGGCAAGTCAGTGATATACTTTGCTATTATCATATCCAAGACTCGAGAGTATGTTAAACATTCATTGAAATGTCAACGCAGAGAGAGGAGGTGTGTCGTGTATTACAAGTGTAAACTGCTGCGTTTACATAGAAAGATCCTTTATTATGTAACAAGGCAATAGCAGGACAAACGCTGGAAGCAGTTAGTTGCATAAAATATCTGGGAGCAGACATAAGGGGCGATTTGAAATGGAACGACCATATAAAATCGATCGTGAGTAAGGCAGATGCCAAACTGAGATTCACTGGAAGATACTCAGAAAGTGTAGTCCATCAACAAAGGAAGTATGTCACAAAACACTCATTGGGCCAACACACAAATATTGATGACTAATGAGGGAGAGGATTCAACGGAGAGCACCACGATTCGTTACAGTCTCGTTTAGTAAGCGTAAAAGCCTCACACAGATGATCAGGAATCTCCAGTGGGAGACGCTGCAAGAGAGACGTTCTGTCAAAGTTTAGGGAGCACATATTTTCTGAAGACACAACTAATACATTGCTTCCTCCTATGTATAACGACTACAAAGATAAAATTAGAGAGATTGGGGCCCATATGCAGGCTTACCGCCAATATTTTTTCCCGCGAGCCATACGCGACTGGAGTAGGAGAAGGAAGTAACGATGGTACAAAAAGAACCCACCGCCACACACCGCGAGGTGGCCAGAGGAGTACTGATGTAGATGTAGATATTGGCTGTCGGAACCGAAGGTGCACTCGTTTATCTTTGCTCACCGCACTACAAAAAGCTTTACGCTTTACCTGGGCTCGTCACCACCGACATAGGACTATTGATGACTGCAAACCTGTTGCTTGGTTTAAACGGGTCTCGTTTCCAATTGTATCTACTGCAGAGCTTTCCAAACTGGGTGTCGCGGGCGACACTCTGGGGTGTCGCGTAGTAGTATCAAGGGTGTCGCGAGACTAACAAATTTAGACTCTAAAGAAAAAAAATCCATGGAGGATTTTCATCTGCGGCGACCTCACCTCCGTAGATGGTCGCCTCGCTTAGTTTTCCTGGGCGCGGCGGCTAGGGGAGCGGCTGGTACCTCTGTACGGCGACGGTGAACGGCAGCCGCGCGTCGGGGAGCGACCTCGTCCAGGGTACGGCGATGGGCTTCTTCCCATAGGTCGACTGAACTCATCAGCAGGTGACTGCCTGGGATAGAACTGCTCTGATGGCTGACGTCTAGCGGCAAAATAATAGCCGAATATTCGCCTTCTCTCTCTGCAGTAACGTACGACATGTCCAGGGCGCCCACAGTGGAAACACAGTGGTGTGTTGTCTTCTGTCCTCCCCATTCTTCACGTCGGGAGCGATTGGCGGGGAGACAGGAGCTAATGTCTGAAATACCTCTTCCTCAGCGACGTCGGCTCCCTCGTGACTTACAGTGCTTACAACCATGGCCACAATCTGATGCTTGCTCGGTCTAATAGTCCCGGCTGCCATGCACTGTTGTAATTCTTCTCTCACGATTTGACGTATGAGAGAAGCGAAGTCACGCTGGTCTTCCACAACGGCCATAGAGATTACATTGGGGAGTCTGTCATACTTCTTGCGTCCAATCCTCCTTTGTTGCATCTCTTCAATACGCTGGCACCACTTGATGAACTCTTCTGTCGTAGCGACGTCTTTTATCAGAAGAGCTTGGTATATGTCTTCTGTAATATCCTTCATCAGGTGCGTGATTTTGTCGGCCTCGGTCATGTTCGGATTGACTATGTTACACAGGGCCAAGACATTCTGTATGTACGACTGTGCCGGCTCACCATGTCATTGGGCCCGGTTCTTCAGTTGTTCTTCCGTCGAGCGGATTTGTCGCTGGCGGTCACCAAACGTTTTCTTGAGTTCCGTCTGGAACGTTTCCCAGTCATTCAGCTTGTCATCGATATTTTCAAACCATAGCTGGGCTGTTCCGTCCAGGTAGAAATAAACGTTGGCCAAGCACATCGTATGATCCCACCTGTTGTACTTGGCGACTCGGGCGAACCCTTTAAGCCGTTTGTTGGGATCCTGTCCAGCATCTCCAGAGAACACCGACGGAAGTCTGATTTGCAGCTGGCTTACCGCTGGTTTCGTTTACATGGTTCTTCTGATGATACGGACTTTCGGAAGGATGTACTCGGTATATCCCTTGTATTCTGGCTCTAGTCCGTGTAAGCGACGGCTTTTACGTTGCCTAATCGGAGCCACGGTGATGCAGCTGTTGCACAGGGTACCCGGCGCCTCCAGCAAACAATGTCGCTTGGAAATGGAAGCAGGCTTGACTTCAAAGGCAACTGAACACAGCACTTATACTGAAAGCACGTTTATTACGAACTTAACATACACGCAGCACTAACTGCCTCTCGTGCAGAGTGCTCTGCTATTTATAAACAGACAGAATGCACCATAAATTATAAGAACAGTTAACATAAGAAACAAGTAGAATTTACAAGTTAACATAAAAAAGATGTAGAACAGTCTGGAATTGTGAATTACAAAGAAATAAATTTTGCCGATGGGCGGGATTGAACCGGCCACCTTCAGCACCGCAGTCGGTAATGCTTTCCCTGCGCCGCGCCGGCAGTCGGTGTCCTTGGTGTCTCGCGGCAATATCATTAGAAAATTACGAGTAATAGCAAAAATTAGATCTGAACATTTACGCAATGATTTTGCTATGTAACTGATGCCTTTAAACCATTGAAATAACACTTCAATGCTCCTCTACATCTTGCAAGACAACGACTGGTTTAACATTCTATGATCTTCGTAGACATGGTTTTCCTGAGTCTTTACTTTGAAAGTCGTCTACGTTACTCATGTTGGTAAACTTCCTTCTCGGTCAAATTCAAATGTTCAAATGTTTGTAAGGCTTATGGGACTTAACTACGGCGCCATCAGTCCCTAAGCTTACAAACTACTTATGAACTACTTACGAACTAGGACGGCACAAATATCCCGAGGGGGGATTCGAACCCCCGACCGTAGTGGCTGTGCAGACCGTGACTGAAGCGCCTCAGTCCCCTCGGCCACCGCGGCCGGCTCCTTCTCGGTCAATGGACACGTTATTTACTACTAAGCTGCATTTGAAAAACTTATCAGGTTATTCAGCAGTGGTCTCTGTGGTTTTCGTCAATATATACCATTTAATACTCGTATCACCAAATGATTATTCAACAGCCTTCCTTGTTCTTGAATAATGGTAATTGCATATTTCCACTCATCTCAAAGCTGTCGTGTCAAACAGTTTCATAAGACAGCTTTAATGGGGATGCGTCATCATAAGGTAAAACAAAAGCCATGACAGCTGCACTCCCTGGTAAGCTAGCAGGGGATAGTGGTAACGTTTTTCCATTGTTTCCAGAACACTCATACAGTGTGAAATTGGAAAAAAGTGCCTCCACTGATTTGTATCCCAAATCCGTTAACTTGACTGACAGTGAATAAAACGCTGACACTTGACAGCTTTCATAATAACTGAAAAATTAGAGTCTTACTAGGACAATTTATGACAATATTGCAAAAATCTGGTATTATAACCCAGCGACGCATCTCTATTTCAGTAAAACGATTCGTTTCGGTGACGAAAACACTCTTTTACGAAGACTGAAATGATATATTTTTAATAAATATTGAAGAATGAAACTTTCACTCTGCAGCGGAGTGTGCGCTGATATGAAACTTCATGGCAGATTAAAATTGTGTGCCGGAACCGGGACTCAAAACAGCGACCTTTGCCTTTCGCGGGCAGGCGCACTACCGACTGTGCTATCCCGACACGACTCACGATGCCGCCCCACAACTTTACTTCCGCCAGTACCTCGCCTCCTACTTTCCAAACTTCAAAGAAGCTCTCCTGCGAACCATGCAAGACTAGCACTCCTGGAAGAAAGGATATGGTGGAGACATGGCTTAACCACAGCCTAAGGGATGTTTCCCATGTTCGAGTCCCTGTTCCGGCACACAATTGTAATCTGCCAGGAAGTTTCATATCAGCGCACTCTCCGCTGCAGAGTGAAAGTTTCCTTCTGGAAACATTACCCGGAAGATTAGAAGCTTTTGAAATACAGACTAATGATACAGATTGGATGAGCATACCAGACCACTATTGATGATACAGATTGGATGAGCATACCAGACCACTATTGATGGTGCACTGAATAGTATCGGAGAGAAAAGAAATGTATGGTAGAATTTGACTAACAATTTTGACTAAAAACAATTGGTATAATAGTGGGACACGACTAAAAATGCCTGAATGAATTACATAAATGAGAAAAGTGTAGCAGTTAAAAAGTGTCGATGGAGTCAAATCAAGCAAAAAAAAAAACCACGTGGGTGTTTATTAAAAAATAAAATGTTTGTAAATCTATGGACTTAACTGCTGTGGTTGTCAGTCGTAGGCTCACAAACTAGTTAAACTAACCTAAGGCTGAAAATTTATTTGTGGGAATGTGACTGTCTTTTTCATGTTTGTCAACGGCTCAGCGAACTTCTTTACGGTGAGCTATTATCAATCGTCCACACTCCAATAGGATTATACATTGTTAAAAAGAATATACAGGGTGAGTCACTATCTATTGCCACCCAGAATAAAAAACTAAATGTTCAAATGTTTGTAAATCTGTGGGACTTAACTGCCTTGGTTATGAGTCCCTAGGCTTACAAACCAATTAAAATAAGTTAAACGAACGTAAGGACTACCCCCACGCCCCAGGGAGGACTCGAACCTCCGTCGGCGTGCAAACGCACGTGCCACAGCGAGGCCCCTTGGACCGACCGCTCGGCTACATCACCACGGCCACCAGGAATAACACCGAAAATATGATAGGAGCTGAAAAGTTTGTGGAACACAAGTTGCATGGGACAATGGGGGCCAGACGTTGGTTTTTTGTGCTAGGTGGGGTCGCTTCAGAGATATGAAGGTGAACTTTGTTTCTTTAAATGGGATGCTATAGTTTGGTTCTTATTTTCTGACAGCGGCTATCGAGACGAATCCAATGATGTGTAACAGTAACGTCTTTGAAAGTCAACGAATGTCAAAAATGTGCCATGAACGCCCATTTACATAAGTTGTTCAAAGTGATCACCATTGGTATCAATGCAGCGTTGCAATCATTTTTCCATGGATTGAGTGGTATTCCGCATCACTTCGGCACTTCCAGTAAACACCATTCGACGTCTGCTCTGAGTATTCAGAGATATAATAACACACATCATTGTATCATAGCACAATTATGTCGTCATCATCACGTCTGTTCTGATAATTCACAGATAACGTAACACTTATATCTCAGGATTTCAGCTGAGTTGGTTAAGAAGCTGACAAGGCATTGAGATTCGGTATTGGTCGACCAAGATGTCTAACTTCTTTGTGCTGCATTTCTAGAAGAGCAATTAGTACGCCTTTGGGGGGAAACACATACACTCCTTTCTCTCACATAACTACCTCACTAATACTGGAGAGATATGTGATCTGCTGGCATTACTCATTGTTCATAATATTGCGTCCACAGTACTGTATGGAAGCGTTGGTTCTACAGCAGCACCATTGTCTAGAAACTTTTTCCTGCTTACCACACTGCAGACTTCGAGGTATTTCTTAATGGTTGAACGTACTATATCTTCGTGCATTCAGCTATATTTATTCCCTATACAATTACTTTTTGGTGTTCAGTATGGGTGTGCATCAACACAAATCTAATCTATCAGTTGTACATTAACTAATTTGAGAATGTAACTATGGTTCTTCACCTTCATGCAGCAGTCATAAGAAGGCGACGTTATATCCTTCGATGAGAGGGCATTCACTATTACGCAGAGACCTAGAGGAGGGTCCATTTACTCTGGTAATGGCGGTGAAACTGAGACCTCTTTGCAGTGGAGGTTTGAAGGATTGGCATGAAATGGGATGATTCCTGTGATAGTTATAGCAAACGATGTGGTTAATTTTATACTTACTACAAATGTTCCCAAAATGGTACCGTCATCTGCACAATACGTGGCTGGAAGACCTCACCTGTGGAAACAAAAATGCCTGCATTCAATCATTGGATCAAGGGTTTGTGTTGTACTGCTGGAAGCAAAAAGAAGAATAGCATAGGTATATCAGAATACATAATAGTAAAATGATAAGAATAATGGTTCATAGGAATGTACAAAGTGATTATAATTAAAATTTCAAAAAGCTATAAAAATTACACCACTGGTCAGAATGACGTCAAATTGCAACGGAATATTATCGGAGAAAGGGGAAAACGTGATGTATCGGCGTTCTTTGGCGCCATTCTCGTCGCACGATCGAGACAGCCGCCGAGCGATCTATCGACATCGACATCGACAGCTTCCAGCAGCGCCGACCACTTATTCTCGCGGCCCCGGCATATACGGCGCATACTAGCGCAAGCGTGACCAGTGTGTTATGAACTGTAGAGCTGCGTCTGGGAGTTGCACGCAAGTTGCCGTTGAAGGCGTTAACTCATTGGGGACAAAAGTACTGTGGACAGCGTATGTTAGATCAGACAGCAATCTTCAACAAAACACTCCTTTTCTTTATAAGTTAGCGTCTCTCTGTAGCTTCATACATTAAGGAACAATAGTGCTATTTGTCTTGGTTGTGCGATATAGTAAAACCTAAGCTGTAATCTAATTTTTATAAAAATATAACAGAACTTATTTACAGACAAAACACAATGTATGGATGAAGAAAAATAAATAGTGTGAAAATTGACCAATACATGATATGTATGTGGCAGTATATGTAAATGAAAACACCAGTCATGTGCACGACCCACTGAAGTTGGTATAAACACGCCTGGTACACGGGTTTTTCTCATTTCGCGTCCGAGACATTCGCCATGACTGTCTCAATGCAGGATCGCGCTGTGCTTGTAAAGCTGTTTTACAAGAATGATGACTGTGCACAAGTCGCTCTGCAGATGATCAGGACACTGAAGAGTTTGAAAAAAAAAAAGGCGTTGGTCCGATGACTGCCGTGGGTCTGCAGAAAATGATTCGGAAATTCGAAAAGATGGGTTCCTAGGTGTGCAACTTGGTAGAGGGAGGAAACGAATTGATTCGTCATCAGTGGAAGGAATGGTCACAGCAATGCAGGAGGAGACGAATTGTGGTGCGCAAACATGTAGTGTACGGAAAATTTCCCGAACACTGGATAAACCTGTGAGCACAGTGCGTAAAATCCTACGAAATATCCTTCTTTGCTATCCATTCAAAATTACCTGTGTGCATGAGTTGCTTCCTGTTGACCCGCCAGCAAGAGAGACTTTTGCTACAGAATTTCTCGCTCGAATGGAAGTGGATGATGAATTGCCGTGGAAGATTCTGTGGACAGACAAAGCCCACTTCCATCTGACATGTCAATACACAGAATTGTTGAATATGGGCAAGAGAGAGACAGGTGCTTCCGGCCCTGTTACCTGTACCGTCACTGATAATTACTATGAGTGGCTTTTTCCAAACCACGTTACTGCAACTGTCCAACAGCGTGGATGGGATCATTTTCATGAAAGATGGCGCACCTCCACACATGGCAAATCTAGTTATGCAGCTGCTGAAGCGCTATTTCGATATGCTAGGATTATCAGCCCAATCACCTGATCTTAAACCGTGTGACATCAGGATGTGGGGATATCTGAAAGATGATGTGCTCAGATCACGTAATAACATCATGCAGAAGAGCTACAGCTCTGCGATGCTCCTTCTTAGGAGTCTATTCTTTTGCCGAGTCTGTACTCCAGTGTGGCTTAATAGCTCACATGCCAGAAAAATTGACGTAGAGCTAAATGCAACAATGAGGACAATAACAGGCTGCATCAAATCTACTCTTGTTCACTGGTTACCAAGTCTAAGTCACATTTAGCCTCCAAACCTTCGAAGACAGAACGCCCTTCTCAAGGAATACGAAAAATTACTGAAAATGCCGGAACTTCCACTCCACTATGATGTGCCTGCTTTCCGAAAGAGCCGTCTAAAATCTAGGCAACCATCCATCTTATTGGTAGAATCACTGCAGGCAACTTGATTTAACATTAAAAGAAAGTGGACAGAAACCTGGAACAATGTTACCTGTGAGAAATATCAGACTCTCCAAACACCTGATACAAGACCAGCTGGAATTGAATTACCACGTCGTGCCTGGAAAACATTAATAGGATCCGCACAGGCCATGGCGTCTATGCTGAAAACCTCCACCGTTGGGGAAAGGCTTCATCTTCCCAGTGTGACTGTGGAAACGAGCACCAGACAATCAACCACATTGTTACAAGCTGCTGCAGAAGAGCTTAAGAAGATTTCTTTGAAATGACAGAGGCAGCCCTTGAATGGATAGAAATCCTAGATATTAATTTGTAGATTTAGTTGTTTACCTCTTTTATGGTTTGTAAAATTATGCAGTTAATGTACTTTTTGTTGTTGTTGTAAATTTTGTAAAATGAAACAAACTCAAGATTGCTAGTTGCAGTTCATCTGTATTGCCATACGCTAAATAAATAAATAAACCAAAACTAAAAAACTGATTCAAATCGGTCAAGTCATATCCGAGTTTTAGTGAGACTAATGCGCAGCAACTGATTTCTATACAGTATATAGAGATAGTATGGATAATGAAACAGAAAACTAATTGTGAATTGAGTGCCATATTTTTTTTACAGAATTTAATATTACTCTAATTTATTAACCCACATTTTCTGTCAGTCGCGTGAACAAAAACCATATAAAGAAAAACAATTATAAACATGTAACGAAAACTTTACTATATTAGCCTTTTTGTTCGTAAACTCTCTGTTGAAAATTACCACATTCTAAGTTTCCTGCAACTTCATTTTCAATGGACAGTGAGGCCAAATTGTTCAAGCTAATTTTTATCAATTTCAGTTTGTAAAAAGATGCGTTCAGCACTTTCAGCAGTCATTGGTATTGTTAATAGAATATATAACGTTATCCAGATGTTGGAGATTAATGATATTGTTAGTCTTCCTCTCAACACTTTGTTTTATACAAGCAGGATTATGTTAAAAATGCAGTGTTTAGTTTCTGATTCAGCATATCGCAGGATTGCTGCTGACCCTAAAAGAAGTTATGAGAGGAAGACTAATAATGTCCTTAAGAAAAACTCCTGGTCACAGGAGACTATCAAGAGTCTTAATTCTTATTGTGCTGTACCTCCTACGTTATATGGCCTTCCTTAATTTCATAAGGAAGGATGTCCTCTTAGACTATTGGTGCTCCGACATATCGTGTAGCAAAACATCTTACTGGTTTGTTGAGCCCGCTTGTGGGACATTGTGCGCATCATATTAAGAAATCTGCAGATTTCCTACCTCGATTTAAGGGAGTGCATTTGAATGACTCTGATACTTAAGTCAGTTCTGAAGTGGTTTCTCTCTCGACACGCGTTCCTCTCAAAAAAAAAAAAAAAAAATGTTCAAATGTTTGTTAAGCTTATGGGACTTAACTACGGGGTCATCAGTCCCTAAACTTACAAACTACTTATGAACTACTTACATACTAGGACGGCACAAATATCCATGCCCGAGGGGGGATTCGAACCCCCGACCGTAGTGGCGCGTTCCTCTCTCTGATTAGTTGCAGTTAATTGAGATAAGGTTGGATACTGAATTAACTAATTTATTTCGACGTCTTGACTTAAATCTAATTCTTATTTAATGACTAGTACTATGAATAGACAGATAGAGTTGCGATGGGACGCCCCTTGTCATCTATCACTGCTAATTTATTTATGGAGTACTTTGAAAAACGTGAATTGGAGTCAGCGGCGTTGAAACCTGCTTGTTTTGTCAAATATGTAGACGATATATTTGTTATTTGTCCTCATGGTAGTGAGAACTTGAATAATTTTTTGAAACACCTAAATTCAATCCACCCTAACATCCGTCTCACCATGGAGGTAGAAAAGAATGGTTGAATTCCCTTCCTTGATGTGTTGATTAGGAGGAAGGTAGATGGTTTGTTGGGACTTGCTGTTTATAGTAAACCAACTCACACCCAGCCCAGTGTGAAGGGGTTCTACGTACCTTAGTGCACAGAGCGTACGTCGTCACAGACTCAGAAAGTTTGTTTATTGAGTTGTCTCATCTGGAGGTCACTTTTCGCCTGTATGGTTATATTGAAGGGCAGATTAAAAGAGCTTTGCGCTATCAACCAAATATGCAGCGGGCTAGTGGTGACAGCACCCAAGGTAATAGCCTTTCTACAATACATTGGCAAAATTTCTAACAAGTTTGGTCGTATTTTCCGTAAACATGACGTGAAATGTCTATTTCGATCACCTTCTAAAATGAAGGCAATGTTAGAGTCCGTTAAGTATAATTTGGGTTTACGCAATGCCGGAATCTACCGTATGCCATGGAGCTGTGGCATGTCATACATCGGTCATACAGTTAGAACTGTTGAGGACCAATGTATTGAGCATAAACGTCACATATTTGCAACAACCTAACAAGTGTGCTGTTGCCGAACACTACTTGGACACAGGTCACCCGATGGAATACAACAAAACGGAAATTTGTGCTTGTAATTCCAGCTTTTGGGATTTTGTTATCAAGGAAACGATTTAAATAATGCCTGTTGAATAGGGATTGAGGCTGTTGCATAGATTCTGCGTGGAATCCTGCCCTTTCACTTGTCCAAAAACAGAGGGACAAAATTAATGCCACCTTACCCGCTGAAAACATGTTTATTATGGATATTGCTGTTGGTTTTCATCTTTGGGCATGTGATGGCAGTGGCGAGATGTCTTAGCGCATTTATAACCCTGTGTCTTGTACTTTTAACAACCAGTTGTGTAGCCATCTTCCCAAATTATGACCTGTGTTACCCTACATTGACTTATAAGTACACCCAAACATTGGTACCCTGGCTACAATATGAGTGGGATTAATATTAACGACATCACAGGGGAGATACATGTCAAGCCAATTCTTCAAACCACCGCTGCAAAGAAAACATGGTTTCAACACAATTAGTGGTGTAAACGTACCCTACTTTACTTAGTCTATCAGGCGCTCTCTTAATAGTGAATGGCCAACAATCAATGCATACTAACCTGACCTGCTATGCAAAAGGATCCTATGACTGCTGCATGATGCTGAGAAACCATAGAGAGCTTTGCAAATCCATAATGTATAACTGATAGTGTAGTTTAGCGATGTATGCACACCACTACTCAATACCAATAACGGGCTATGCAGGGAGCAAATTTAGCCATGTGCATGAATATATACTGTGTTCAGTCAGTTGGTCGCTTATTGAAGGATACTAATCTAGTCTCCTATATGCTATACTTATATTCATGAAGCTTACACGATAGATACCTGCAAATGGATCATGTGATAAATGATAAATGTAATATGTTGTGGGTTTTATCTTTGATGGTAATGACGTAAGTTTGTAATATGATAAACTGATTTCCCTTGGTTTTTTATGGACTTCGAGGAATTCTGCTGCGACTACAAAGTGTGTGTTTTATGTAGTTGTGTTATTATTTTTTAAGTCGATTAGCACATATTTCGTACTGTAATTTTAAGTGTTATTGGGCACGGAACTAGCATTTGGGTATTTACTTTAAGGATATTAGCCGTTGGTTGACTATTACATTATGACGTACCATAGTTACACATAGTAGACAATGTTACCTAATGCCTACTTAAAAAATTGTGCTACAATAGATAGTAAATAAAGGGTTCAGGGTGGTTTTAAACTGAGAATTGTACATTAAAAAGACAAATTGTCGATTTGCTTTAGTTGTGATATTAATATTGGTCAATATTTGCCTACACATTGCTAGGCCTAACTCAATCAGCGCAGTGTAAAATACTTAATTTACTACTTCATTTGTGCCTAGATAGCGTGTATTTCATCAAAATGTTTCTTATTCACAACTGATTTCAGCAATTTTGTCTGTTGGTACCGCTGTTAGGTCTAGAAGTAGCAAGGGGACACTGCAGATACAGGTTTTAGGTATTACATTTTTAATAACATTTTGATATTCGATATACACAATAGCGTGTATTTTACTACTGTGTGGCGTAGGTTATCATAACTGTTTACTATGATTTAAAATGTTAATAGCTCTGCTAAACCTGGAGGTAGCTAGGAGGTACAAATACCATGATTGTTTGTGCGTATATCATCCTGTAAAAGGCTACGTCATATCGCTATGAAAACGATAGATTTACCCTATTTTTACACAAATTTCGTCTGTTATTGCGTCTGATATGCCTGGAAATAGCTAACTGGTGCAATATCACAATTTGATAGGGTTCCATTTTTAACATAAAACCATATTATTTGGCATAAATCTCTTTTTCTGCATACATTTTGTAATACTATCAAATTTGGGTTGAAGGAACTTCTTAATTTTGCTTACTACTGTGTATTAAACCAAGCAGGAAAAAATATGGAAGTATAAAGGTGTGTACAAAGATGGAACTTTGGTAGCGATATTTGTAACTTGGGTTTATACATAACCGATAAAAAAATCAGTGACCTTGTTGGAAATGCTATAATGAGATTTAACTAGCCTCACAAATTTCGGAAATAATTGAGTAAACCTTGCAGTATACATAGAGAACACAATTCGATTATTTTTTATATTATCAGTGTCACCAGTTGGTTTCAGACTGTTTAACTTAATATGTTTGCGTACTAAGCCACTACTGACATCCATGGAAGGCATGATTAATCGGCACACCATTTTCATGACAAGGATTGATTTTCTGCCTAATGTGCTGCATTTAAGCTTTTATTCAGCAAGGACATGACATCGGAGAACTACCTTTGTAGAGTTTATAGGCATTACGATGTTTCTGAATAATCTGTGCCATTTATTTCATACCATACTACTGCTGCCCTCTCTTGGAGACAAACTCAGGATTTCTGATTTTTAATGGCAAGCATTTAATTTTAGCCCATTTTGTAAAAGTACAGCTGTTATTTAGCTTGTAAATAGCGTCAAGGAACTTACGTTATGGAGGTTATTGGTATTAATGTTTCAGTAAGATTACAGATTTTGATTTAAACGTTTTACCACAGTGGACTTTGGTACTGAGATCAGAAGTGAGTAACTGGGAGGTTAGACTATAAAGACTAATTTAAGGTAAATTACTTGTCAGCAGATGCATATTACTATTTCATTATTTATATTTTATAAGCAAATGTTCGTTTTTAATTATATACTCTCTCAAGTATACTCATTGCAGCATTCCATAGGACCTCTTGCATAACTAGCTATGAAATTTAGTAATTTGCCCAGCCTCACAGGCTGTTACTTGGAGAACTGAGTGCCCATATACCCATATAACTATAAATGAATTTATGATGGTCAGTAATGCAAACATAGATGCTATTAACCTCTAAAGCTCTCAGTGGAGTTCCTCAAACCAGTATGGCAGGGCAAAGAGAATTGTGTAATATAATGACCAAATTTCTTAGATATTGGTTTTATCTGGGTTCTGCGAATTTAGAAGTGCAAAATATGCACATTTGGCACAAAGGGAGGATGTGGCATGATTATAAATACAGAATGTGGGTGGTATGAGACCTATGACCTTGTGGAGTGCTCTGATTGGATTGTGTAATATGATATGCTGAGTTAGGGGAAGGAGTGCTTTAATATGACTTAGTGTAATTGTTGGATCTGATACCCAGAAGGGTGGGGGAAGTACCTGTGCCCTCTCCTTAACATGAGGAGACCGGTGACATTGATGAATCAGCATTCTTGGAATGAGCTATCTGTAACATCATACTCAGAGGGGTGGAGACCCTCCCCTCTCCTCCCCTTACCACATGGGAACTTGCGACCTTGATGAATCAGAATTCCAGGTATGACCTCTCCAGGGGTCAATGACCGAACTGATACAATCAGTTAGGGTTCAAGGTCCCTTACAATCGATACTCCTCTCCTCACCACAGTATTGCTTTTTTGGTTGCATTGGCTAAGGAAACCAAAGCGTCATATTTCCCATAATTGATAAACTGCTTTGATGCTTCACTTCGAGCTCGGGAGTATGTTTCAGTTACATTTTTCAGAGTGTACATCTGCAATTGGCCGGACAAGATTTTCCAGCTACTTACTAATCCAGCAAATAAATTAACATCATGAACAGAGTTACGGATTTTACTGATTATTTGGTCATTTCACATAATACTAAATTATAACAATGGCATACAGCTGATACAAATAATCTGTTGGCGTTAACTAATTAAATCCGTTCTGGACGCCTTTGTTTTTCCCTCTTCATGTTGGCGACATTATCATAGGTCTTTCCTCTGGAGTCATGAATGTTAAAGCCAATATCATTCTATGTTTTTCAAAAGCTTTCTGTGAGATCTGCACAGACTGTATCACCTGTTTGAAAAAATGAGGAAAATTGGTCTTTTACACTCACGCCATTCTATGTAATGTTTGCACATCTCAGAGTTGTGAAAACATACTCTTTATGGTTTATATCGGGAGTACAATCAGCTATGATAACATAATACACTGACTCCTTAATGGGGGATACGGTTGTAGACTTGATGTTTGAGGCCATGAGTTCTGCTAATTCATTTTGTATATTTTTGCTGCAATAATAGTCAGTCAAATGATCATTCATTGCCAGTCTGACATGCTCTTCCAAGATGGAATCAAAATAAGCCGATAATTGCACAAGACGTAAGTATTTTCCATTATTTGGAGTAAATAATTTATCTGATAACCTTCTGAATGTCGTATTATTTTCAGCCAAACACAAAGTTACGTACATCAATCTCTGAAGCACATTGCTCCATCGTAAACTTCCTTTATGAATTAGCTTTTCTTATCTTCATTGTCAATAGTTACTCCAGCTTTAAATCTGATTTCATCTACAGTCCATTGCGAAAATGCTTTTTTATGCTTACGACTATTTTCATGCACTTTCAAATCTTCTCTTAAATATTTCTAGTTTCTGAAATACTCAGTGACAGTCAAATTATCAGTTGATTTTACGTCAAACATTCGACAACAAATGCAAATGACACTGTCGTCTGATACTGAATAAAGTAGCCACCATTGTCTGATAGTTTTCTTGTGTAAAGAGGTGAAGGAAAAGACGCCTATTTTTATCTTTTGGAAACTTATTCAGACATACTTGTGAGGGTCCACATATTATAATGTCATTGTAGGCTATCTCTCGCATTAAGTACTTTGGCTACGTACCTATATCAGTAACATTGTATTCTTTTATTCCAGGAACGCTGATACTTTCATCAACCACAGAAGTCAGATGTTGAGTTTGTTTCGGAGAAATATCAGATGGTTCATGCAAGGATTTACTGAGCTGGTCAATTCGACCCCCTTGAATAGATGATTGTGTCTAATTGTTTACACTGTGAAGAAGTATTTGCTGATACTCTTACTTCTGCTTCAATATTGGAACTACTTGCCTCGTAATTCCGTTTATATTATGTATAAATATTGTTGTGCTTTTTAGTTTCATCAAGAACGTTTTCTTTTTCAAATTTTCTTTTCCGATTTTCCAAACCAGAAACCTTTTTTTTTTTTTTTAATGATTTTCCTTTCCTTAACATGATTTAATAATCTGCCAAATTATTGCTTAGACACTGTTCCATTTCGTGAGCACTATGTTTGATCTTATTAAATAAAGAATATATATCAGTAGACATAAATGGAAAAAACATGAACTAAAACTGTCTTTTGGACTAACCATAAAAATAACACGTCAAATCACGACACTCGTTCAGTCACTATTATTCTGCCATGAAAACATTTGACACAATAAACGCATATATTTCGCCAATGTTACTATTAAGTTATAATGTAAAATGTATAAACTTATTTTCATATAGATTGTTTTAATCATGATTGTTTTAATCATATGCATGCTAGTGAAGTGTTACTCTTTGAGTATAAGTGCGTAGACATCTCTTTGTAAATGTAAGTTCTTTAAGATTTTTTGAATATACATGAAAAAATTATCACGGTATTTTCAAAGCTTATTTTAATCACATATGATGTATAATGTAAATTTTAGATAGACTTTTATATGTCATTAATATTGTACAGAATCTGGCTTATGAGTTTTGTAACTGTCAATTAAATATAAAAGCCTGTGGGACACTGTACAGAATGGACAGTACGTATGTGGAAGGAAAAGTTAGGGCTGACGGAGGATAAAGAGGAAGTTCAGAGAAATGCAGCAGTTTTCTATTATGGGGCTACAGGGAAGAGACTGTCATAGAAATGATGCACGAGTTGTGGTGATAATCATTTAAAGAAAGGCGTTATTCGTTGCAGCGAGCATTATGTGTGAAATGTCTTTCATCAACTTTCTGCTCTGAATGCAAACATATTTTGTTAGCACCCACCTACATAGGAATACATGACCATGATAATAAAATAAATCAGATAGAAAACGGAAAGATTCAGGTGTTCCTTTTTCCAGCAAGCTATTATAGAATGGAACGGTAGAGGAATATCATAAAAGCGGTTCGCTGGACCATCTGACATGCGCTTAAATGTGATCAACGGAGTATTTATGTACATGTAGAGGAAAGTGCGCCAACAGCGTACATGTGCACTATCGAGCAAGTTAAAAAAAGGGAAGTTGGCACTGAGCTATCGATGGGTAAACAGTGCAGAGGGGATGCAGTGCAGTTATGGTTAAATTTTTAGGCTAATACTGAAAGAAGGTCATCAAATGGCCTCGGATGATGAGCATTGCATGTGGGCCGCGGCGAATTAGCCGTGCGCACTGAGGCGCCGTGCTGTGGTGCGCGCGGCCGTTCGCCATCGGGGGTTCCAGTCCCCTGTCGGGCATGGGTGTTCGTGTTGTCCTTAGGTTAGTTTACATTAGTTTGTAAGCTACGGACGAATAACCACGCAGTTGAGCCCTATAGGTTGAAATGTTCAAATGTTTGTAGAGTCTATGGGACTTAACTACGGGGTCATCAGTCCCTAAACTTACAAACTACTTATGAACTACTAACAACTAAGGACGGCACAAATATCCGTGCCCGAGGGGGATTCGAACCCCCGACCGTAGTGGCCGTGCGGACCGTGACTGGATCGCCTCAATCCCCTCGGCCACCGCGGGCGGCGCCCTATAGGTCCCAGGTTCGAGTCCCGGTTCCGGCACACAATTTTAATCTGCCAGGAAGTTTCATATCAGCGCACACTCCGCTGCAGAGTAAAGTTTCATTCTGGAAACATCCCTTAGGCTGTGGCTAAGCCATTACTCTACCATATCCTTTCTTCCAGGAGTGCTAGTCTTGCGTGTTTTCAGGAGAGCTTCTGTGAAGTTGGGAAAGTAGGAGGCGAGGTACTGGCGGAAGTAAAGTTGTGAGGCGGCATCGTGAGCCGTGTCGGGATAGCACAGTTGGTAGTGCGCTTTCCCGCGAAAGGCTAGGTCCCAGGTTCGAGTCCCGGTTCCGGCACACAATTTTAATCTGCCAGGAAGTTTCATATCAGCGCACACTCCGCTGCAGAGTGAAGTTTCATTCTGGAAACATCCCTTAGGCTGTGGCTAAGCCATGTCTCCACCATATCCTTTCTTCCAGGAGTGCTAGTCTTGCGTGTTTGCAGGAGAGCTTCTGTGAAGTTTGGAATGTAGGAGGCGAGGTACTGGCGGAAGTAAAGTTGTGAGGCGGCGTCGTGAGTTGTGTCGGGATAGCACAAATTAGCGAAAGGCAAAGGTCCCAGGTTCGAGTCCCGGTTCCGGCACACAATTTTAATCTGCCAGGAAGTTTCATGTATTCGACTATTTCATCCCAATTTCATTACTTTACTAAACAGCTACATTCGTCCCGGGCACGACGTTAAACTGCCCCCCAACCCAAGGTGTGGTGCGACCCGTGCTGAGGGGTGTGTGGCACATGGGTGGATGTGTCTCGAACGGAGCCTCAGGGATACTGGGCGACCTCCCTGAGTAAGTTGCCTTGCACCGCGCGGGGTTATCGTGGTGTGGACCATATAAATCCCCAAATCTCGTGGGTCTAAGATGAACACGGAGAAAAAAATTATTTTAAAAGAATCCGAGGGGCAATCTGAGACCTCAGATACTCAGACATCGGGATCAGGACCGATGGAGTGCACTCCTACTTCTCAGTCAGGGTCTAGACCTGAACAAGAACTGGGAACTGTATCAGAGATGTTGGACCAGATTAGGATTAAGGCCTTGTCTGGGGCTCAGAGCAGGAAACTTCTCAAGGAACAGAAACAAAAGGAAGGAAAAGAATGGCTTCCTAAACATAAGTGGAGGGAATCAAAAGGGCTTGAGCCCAAGACCCCCAAAAAGAAACTGCCTCAGGTCGAAGGGGATACACAGACCCCCTCGACGTCAAAGACAGGTGACAAGAGGGTTAGGTAGGAATCTAAGACTCCCTCCTCTCTGGGCAAGCTTGATCCTAAAAGGCTGAGGCAGGAAATAGGGAAACAGACCTATAGTACTGCAGTCTCGGTCTTTACAGTAGCGGTTGTCCAAGAAGGATACCCACTGGTAAGCATCGCCTCGCAGCAGGAGGAGCTCGTGCAGATGGCCCTCTTTGAAGAGATTGGGGGGGACGCTGGTCCAGGACCCAAGTTCAGGAGGGTCTATCTAGATCGCGGTGCCATCATTTTTGTCTGTGAGGGGGAACACTCAGCAGAATGGCTTAAGTACAAGTTGCCCATGATATCCCCATGGGAGGATGCGAAGCTGCTAGTCAAGACAGCAGCCGAACTCCTGAAGACCGCAAAGGTATCAATATGGGTACCAAAGATCCTTAACGATGTCTCTCCAAAGACTCTGTTCGAGAAAATAAGGGTCCAGAACCCAAAAGTCTTGACAGAGGATTGGAGGGTAATTAACCAAAAGGTCGTTCCAGAAGGATGAACCCTGGTGGTGGAGGTCAGAGAGAAGTCCCTGAAGGCAATGCGAGAGAAAGGCCTCAAACTGTTTTTAGGGTTCTCGCAGGTCGCCGTCAGTGTAATCAAAGACCTTAAAGGCAATAATGGCAGCAAGATGGGGACTGGAAGTGCTGCAGATAAACCTGCAGCACAGTAAAGGGCCACTGCTGCCCTGAGCCGTCGCCTGGGGAGACAGGATGTGGACGTGGCCCTGATACAAGAACCCTATTTATACAAAGGGGGAGACAGGAGGTGGACGTGGCCCTGATACAAGAACCCTATTTATACAAAGGGGGTGTATTGGGCCTCGGTGGTACTGGAGGTAAGCTGATTTATGCCAGAAATCTAAAAAACTCCAGAACATGCATTTATGTTAGAAATGGAATACCTTTCATACCAATGATGGATTTTTGTTCCAGGGACCTGGTGACCATCAGGATGGAGCAACGTGAGGAAAGTATCACGAGGGAAATTGTTTAGGCCTCAGCATACCTTCCTTACGAAGACAGCTCTCCTCCTTTGGAAATGAGGAGACTGACGGAAGCCTGCCATCGGCAAGGTGACGAACTTGTGGTGGGATGTGATGCCAATGCCCACAATCTATCGTGCGGCAGCAAGGACACCAACAGTAGAGGTGAGCACCTTCTTGAATTTCTCCTATCTAACAACTTGGAGATCCTGAATAGGGGTGATGAACCTACATTCAGGAATAGTAGAAGGGAAGAAGTAATTGACATAACTTTTGGTTCCATGATGATGGGAAGTTACGTGAAACAGTGGCATGTGGTCTTGGAGCCATCCTCATCAGATCACATGTATATTACATTCAAGGTTGAAATGGGAACCAGACAGACCATGGCCTATAGGAACCCCAGGAAAACGGACTGGAAGACATATAGGAGAGACCTTGACTTCAGCCTATCGGAAATTAAAACTTCGATAAGGAACCCAACAGAGTTTGAGGAAGTAGCAGAGGCCGTAACCTCTGCTATAGTGACCTCATACCAGGACAACTGCTCAATCACCAAGAAGAGCACAAACAGGAGTGTGCCTTGGTGGAATAATAACCTGGAAATGCAAAGGAAACAGGTACGAAGACTGTTTAACCTTGCGAGGCGCAAAGGACGATGGGCAAATTATCATGAGGCCCTTGTCAATTACAACCTTGCCATCAGACGGGCAAAGGAGGCATCCTGGAAGGTATTCTGTGAGGAAGTGGAGGGCACGGCTGCTCAAGCGAGACTTCATAAAATCCTCACTAGGGAACCAACTAATCCAGGAGGAACATTGAGGAAGGAGGATGGGGAGTATACAAAGACAGCACATGAAACGCTGGAACTGCTCCTCAAGACTCACTTTCCTCAATATACTCTGGGGGATAACTCAGACCAGAATGCAATTCCTGAGAGACAACGGTTCTCAGGTATTCGCAAAGGGGACTGGGATTTGGCCAAGGAGTGTGTCGATTTCAGTAAGGTCCGATGGGTGGTGGGAACATTTCAACCGTTTAAGTCACTGGCCCCGATGGAATCTTTCCAGCTCTCCTGCAACAAGTGGGAGAAAATCTTATTAGATTCCTATGCAGGTTATTCAGGGTTAGCCTAGCAGCAGGAATCATTCCCAATGCCTGGAGGGCAGTGAAGGTTGTCTTCATTCCTAAACCAGGGAGAATTGATCATACCAAGGCCAAGGATATGAGACCAATCAGCCTGTCCTCCTTCATTCTTAAGACAATGGAAAAGCTGGTTAATGTGCATGTTGGAGAAAGGAGGTTAAGTAGGGCTCCTCTACATTCAAACCAACATGCATATTAGCCAGGTAAATCATGCGAGACAGCTCTCCACCAACTCGTTGTGAAGGTGGAGGAAGCACTACACTTTCAGGAAATAGCCCTCTGTATCTTTCTGGACATCGAGAGGGCTTTTAGCAACACGACCTTCGATTCCATGGTTAGGGCAGCAGAGGTGCATGACCTAGGGACCATAATATGTAGGTAGACTAGGGCCATGCTCAGTGGAAGAAAGGTAGAAGCTACAATAATGAATGAAAAATGGTAATCAACACCACTAGGGGTTGCCCAAAAGGAGGAGTTCTTTCCCCTTTATTGTGTAATCTAGTGGTGAATGATCTCATTGGAGAATTAAACTCTAGGCAGTACTTTTGCCAAGGATACGCAGATGATCTTGTCATAGTAATACTTGGCAAATTTGCTGAAACAGTAAAGAATATGGCACAAGGTGCATTGGACATTGTGCAAGACTGGTGCAGAAAACAGGATCTGGGGGTTAGTTCTAAGAAGACTGTTGTTGTACCATTCACAAAGTAGCATATACAACATTCAAGTTGGAATCTAAAGCTTTTCAATGAAGCGCTACCCGTGAAGGGGACAGTGAAATATCTAGGGGTTACCCTCGATGAGAAACTGACATGGACCCCTCACATCAGGAATATTTGCTCCAAGACAAAAGGTACTCTTGTGAGTACCAGGAGAGTTTGTGGCAAAAATTGGGGCCTGAGCCCCAGGGGTATGCACTGGATATACACCACAGTGATTAGACCCAGGATCACCTATGGGGCGATCGTGTGGTGGAAGAAGGTCCAACAGCAGGTTGCTGCTAAGGAGCTTGGTAAGGTGCAGAGATTAGCCTGCTTAGCCATAACAGGCGAAATTAGCAGCACACCAACTGCTGGGATGGAAACCATGCTGGATATGCCCCCATTAGACCTTTGGGTCAAGATGGAAGCAGCGGCTGGTGCATACAGACTCAAATCTGGCAACAACTGGAACTCTTTGGCATATCCAGAATCACACACTAAAATAGTGAGTGAGGTAAATATAGTAAAGGTTGGGAAATGCGAGCCGACTATATTATAACCCCATACTGCTTCAACAAGCTTTTCAATATAACAATTGGAAATAGGGAGCAGTGGGAGAAAATAGTTCGACACCGTACGGGGGATATTGTCTGGTTGACTGACGGGTCAAAATCAGACCAAGGTGTTGGGTCTGGGGTATATGGGGTGCATCCAAGACTGGAGGGCGTCATCTCTCTAGGAAAACTGGCCTCAGTATTCCAGGCCGAAATCACTGCCATCAGGGCGTGTGTGGAGGAGAATTTGCGTAGGTGCTACAAAGATCGTAGCATCTATATCTATTCAGACAGCCAGGCAGCCCTGAGATCACTGGCAGCTCCTGCAACAAGGTCTAAAATTGTTGCAGAATGTCACAGGGTTCTGGTGGAGCTAGAGGAAAGCAATAGAGTAAACCTATTGTGGGTCCCTGGCCACTCGGGGATCAGTGGCAACGAACATGCCGACAGATTAGCCAGGATGGGGGCAGAGACTCCATTTATTAGACCGGAACCTGTCCTGACAATCACCAAGGCAATGATCAAATTGAAGCTACGTAACTGCCTCAGAAGACAGCACGTAAAATATTGGACTAAAGTCCATCAACAAAAACATGGCAAGGTAATGATGCCAAAGCCATGTTTTAAAAGAAGCTCTGCAATCCTGGGTCTGGACAGGAGAGATATTAGACTCATGGTTGGATTGCTGACAGGCCATGGGAATTTAAAAAAACACCTACGTACAATGGGAATAACAGAAGAGGACCCTAAATGTAGGATCTGTGATGACGGTGATCAAACTGCATCACTTCTAATCTTCGAATGCATTGCATTGGAGAATAAAAGGCACAGAATATTAGGGACAACCAGACCCGAAGAAATTGTGTCTAATAAAGAACTGGTAAAGGGACTCCTTGCACTGTTCAAGGGCATTGGTTGGCTTTACTAGATATACAGGGAGCGATACCGCACAATAAACTTAGTTTCGGTGCGGGCAGTGGCGGGTTGGTCCAAGACTGTTTTGGCTTCCCTGGCAAAATCAATCAATCAAACAGCTACATTCTTAATTAAGGAAGAAGTAATCAAAAAGAATATTTTTGTTCTCAAAATAAGTTCTTTGTTACAAGGAAATTTATTTATAATACATTATTTCAATTTGCAAGATTCCCTATTCTGCTTAAATTCAGAATTCTTAAGGTCTAAACTTCCAAACTCCACTGTTTTCAAGCATATCACTATGTACTTTGATATTAAAATATACCAGATAGTTTGCATACGGTATGAACTTTCAGCTGTTCCTTTATTTCGTAAAGTCGTGTAACCTCAAAGAGCTTGTATGTTTCCGTAATATTTACAATGAATGTATTAAGCTTCCCAAAAAAAAAAAAAAAAAAAAAAAAAAAAAACCAGATTGCCGGCCGCGGTGGCCGAGCGGTCTGCGGAGCGCCATCACGGTCTGCACGGCCATTGCGGTCGGGGGTTCGAATCCCCCCTCGGGCATGGATATTTGTGCCGTCCTTAGTATTAGCTAGTTCATAAGTAGTTTGTAAGTTTAGGCACTGATGACCCCGTAGTTAAGTCCCATAAGCACTACAAGCATTTGAACATTTTGAAAAAAACATACTTCTTTTGTCAGCTGCCACTTTGTAAGGTGTCAACTTCATTAAGACCTGTATTGCTTCTTATGCATTTATCGTCTCAACTTTTCATTAACGGGCTTATATGTGGCATTTTCATATTTTAATCACCCCTTATTTCTGCAAAAGTATGCAATTCCAGAACCACCTTCTTAAGAAGTGAGGGAAAAATAACCACCAGTTAATTCTCTTAGCATAATTTCCTCTAGATTACTTTTGTATTTCTCCATTACCATTTTTCGCATTTAACGTGACAGCCTACTGGCCTTATATATATATATATATATATATATATATATATATATATATATATATGGCATAAGCACCATCTCACTTACAGAAACACTTTTGCTTGCATATACCTGGCACTATCTTATGACACTGAGAAAACTGCTTTCAATGCACACTTCTCGTCATACTTTTCAGATATTACAGCTCTTACAACTTACGTTCTCTCTGTATCGTTATGCTCTTTTCTGGAAGTTTCTGTATAATTTTAAAATTCCTTTTACTTAACACCCTGAATAACAAGACAATAACCTGAAGACATAGAACACTTAACAACTATGGATAGGAAAGAAGAAGAGATGAAACTTGCAACAAGAAGTAAAGTTCCACTCAGCTGGGCCTGCACAGTACGCCACACTGTGGCTCTGCCAAAGACAAGCAGATTCCCTAACCACTTAATTACTGCTCTTTATGAATTTCCTCAAATGTACAATATTACGGAGCCCTAATTCTTTCTTGCTTTTAGGATATTCTGGCCGATAAGCATTAGCATGCGGTTAAATTATTATTATAAAAGGTCCTTGATACACGTGAATGAATTTCTTAGTTTCTCCAAAAATTTTCCTTTATCTCTCCTTAGTTTTTCCTAGCACCAACTGCCCGATTTTAAAACTAGTGGGAGCAACCTTTGCATCATGCCGTCTTTTCCAGTCTACTGCTCTTTTACTTACTTTTGCTCTAACCTGCCTTTTCTTTACATATAGTTAGATACTAGATACAACTGGAAAAATCAACCATTCTGAAAATAACATTATGGGGAACATTAATTTGCAAGGGGCGCAACCTGTTGCAACATGCCTTAGGTCGATTATGGTTTGTTCGAAGTTTTTTATATGATCACGTGAGGCAGACTGATTCCTAGCAAAAAAAGGCCTGCATAACCTACACAATAGCCATATAATACGCTCGCTCTTGTTTCTTTGGGGTTGATATGTAGAGAGCCATATGCCGATTATTCCAGCTTTCTCTAAACAGCTTTTAATTTCTCAGATACAAATTGAGGACCGTTATCCGACAAAAGACATCTTAGTGTCTTGTAAAGCAGTGTCTTAGATGTTCCATGAGGGGCTGATCGATGATAGATACGTTATTGCATTGTAAATGTATGCATTTTGTTAACTTATTAGGATTTTTTTAAGCGAAGGTATCCTGTGCACTCAGTAGACGCTTTCATTTGCGGTTAGAAGTAATCGTATTCTCTCTTGCAGATATGATAAGTAGATTTATTTATTCAAATAGGTCTTAGTTATTGAAAATGATGCCTGTGGTGTCAGCAGAAGCTGTCATGCGGGAGGGAGCGATTTCCCAAGAAAAACAGAGGAAGAAGGCAGGTGCATCTGCTGATAATGGCGGAAATCTGGGGGTATTGCCTTATACCTAGAGGCTGACCTGTGTAAAATCTCCCACGTCCTCAAGTTTCCCTGAAACATACAAACCATCTTCTGATACCTCTTCCTACCGTCCCATTTGTCTTACCATGGTGTTCAGATAGGTCCTCAGATCCATCCTTTGCCACATCAGCATCTCACCCATCCCTAGTTCCTCCCTGATACCCAGTGTGGTTTTCGACTTTTTTTTCTTCTCAGATGACGATCAACTCTCCACCTCACCCACCTCCTATGCTCCCAGCCTATCTCCCATTATGGAGCCATTTATGTTTCCCTTGAATGAGACTTTGACTGTGTATGGCATTCCAGTCTCCTCTTTAGACTCCAACTCTATGCCCTTCTTGTCAACCACGTCCGTGTCACTGCCTCATTTCTCTCCCACGGCACCTCCATCACCATACATAATAGCAACTGCTGCACCTTCCACCTCTCTGTCGGTGTGCCCTAAGGATCCTTCTCCTGTTCCTTCCTATACCTCCGTTATAACTACAATACGCCCAAGCCTCCCAACTGGTCCACCTATTCGAATATGTCGATAACACCGTCTTCCTTGCTCTCGCTCCTCCTTTCCGCGGTCCTAGCAACTTTTCTAGATCAACCTTACTCAGTTCACAACTTCGTGCAATCTCACCAAAAACCAGGTGATCATCATAGGGCGAACCATCCCATTCTTCTGGCTCAACGATTTTTACCTGACCATCCATGACCATCGCATTTGCCTAACGTCTCTGTTGAATAACTGGTTCTATACCCTTGACTGCAACCTTTTATGGAACTCATGATTACAATATTTCCAAGAAATACAACGCAGTTGCCTCTGTCACCTCAAGTTCCTCTCTTGCCAAAACTGAGGACTTCACCCGTCCACTATCCTCTGCACCAGGGCCGGCCAGAAATTCTGCACATGTGCGGTGCTGCTGCACCATAACACAGCCATCTTCACTCACTTAGTGCATGTTTCTACCCACAGGGTTGTCTATGGTAAACGAGACTGAGTGTGTTGCATTCGTGGTTGTACCACATAAACCAGGAAGTGGACCCATTGCCGTTCATTATGTACACCTGTCTAACAACAGATGTCATTATTGGTCTCTTCCTCATATATGGTCTGGTTCACCTCCTTCTCCGCCGGCCGCGGTGGCCGAGGGGACTGAGGCGCTCCAGTCACGGTCTGCACGGCCACTACGGTCGGGGGTTCGAATCCCCCCTCGGGCATGGATATTTGTGCCGTCCTTAGTTGTAAGTAGCTCATAAGTAGTTTGTAAGTTTACAAACATTTGAACATTTTGAACCTCCTTCTCATCAACTAAGACATGCTGCCATGCTCCAGCATTGAATGTCCCCACTCTCCCACTCGCCACCTCTAAACTCTTCAAATCCTTTGCAGGGCAACTTCCATCACCTTCCCCTCCCAGATGATGTCTTCACCCTTCTTCCACCCTCCCCTCCTTCCACAACCATTTATCCCTCTCCTTGGGCAACATTGTTCAAAGTCTCTTGGTTGAAGAATGGTGCCAGTAAGGCACTGCCGACTTGTCTATGTTAACCATAGGAATGAAAATACATAATGGAAACAAATATCACAAACGAATTCCGAAAACGAAAGATCTTTGTAAATAGTTAGTCCAAACATAGTTTCCAATATGTAATATCTGAGATAATAGTTTAAACAATAGGACTTGAATGTTTATAAACTACAATCACATCCAGCAAGGGGCTACTGCTGCTGACGTTTTCACTTTGCTGCATCTAGGCATAGAGTGACACACTTTCCCACCAAATTCACAGTGGGCAAATCGAAGGTGGTTTGTAAGGAGGGATGGCGCATCTAGTTTTGTGACAAATGGAATGACAGCTAATACCAAGAGAAGAAAAATCAGAATATGAAAATTTATGGCACGTGTCATCTTGATTTATGTAGTAAAATTAAAAATTCCCAGTGGACGCCACCATTAACCACAACCAGAAGCGACACCATCTTGTGTGACGTCATTGAGGTGCCCATCTTGATAGTGGTCCCTGAGATAACTCATTGACACCATTCTGATAACGTCATATGTAATAAGGGTGATAGTAACACGGCTCAAGTATTCTTGTAAATAGGTTTGAAATACTGAAATTATAGGTGATGAGCATTGATTTTACGATAAAATTGTGATATTCGATGTAAATATTATATTATTTTTACGAAATAAGCATTCTGTAGGGTTCAAGGTTAATCAACATTCCTAGAGTGATATCGAGGGGTCCGTGACTAGGTTCAAGGACCATTTGAATGCCCACTGCCTCACTACTAGTGGTTACTTTGTAAGTTTATTTTTGTGAAGATGATTTTGATGTAAATAAACAGTCCATGTTATAATTATTGCTGTATCAGTTCACTATTATCATGTTTTGTAGCTGCCAAAGTGTAAATATTTAATATGTTCAGATTAGTGAAATGATTTTTACATTTGCAAAAAATATATTAACGATATAACACGCCAATGATTTGTATTTAAACTGAATTTATAACGTATTTAGTGAAAGTACAAATTACAAGCTGAGTGTCGCTTTTAATATATACTTTCGTGATGCAGTATTTAAATATATTGATCGATAAATCAACTATTCGTGTTGAGAGCCTCTGGAAAAAGCAACAATTTTAATAAAATTTGAAATTATTACTAATGAGTTACCAATTCGATTGTATTTCACAGTAGTACATTCTTGCACAACAACTGAAAGAGAGAAAGCGTTTGGAGAGGGTTGGATTTGAATACAGACTCTGATAATTACTGCCTGAACAGTTACTCTCACATATAGTACATATAGTACTTCGATCGCTATTTTTCTTCGAAAATATTTAATGTTGGTACCTAGGCCAAAATATTTGTCTTCTTATCTCCTTTCTTTCGTCTTCCAGTCACGATTCAACCTGACAAGTTTCTATCCAACCAATCACCGTGAGACTGCTGACCCCAATAAAATCAACTAGAAATTAAAAATCCTAAAAACTCATTGGGATATACAAATATGAAAGTAAGTCTGCAAGAAAATACAAATTAATCCAAATACGTTTGCAAAAAACAAATGGAATGTACGTATTAAAGAAGTTCTTATGACGAAAGTAACAAACCTAAATAACACGTAACTGCATGTTATTACATTATTACAGGTTTGTATTTACGTTTGCGACACTTTGCCATTTAAATGTAACTGTGTGTCATACGTTCGTATACTTTAAAAGTCATAACTTTTATAGACGACTTATATATAGGTAGTGCTGACGGCAGCTGTAGCTGTGACAGTACTTTTTATTTTTTTTTAATTTTTTTTTTTTAAGGATCGGTTTTGTCAATATTTATAATTTCTTCTGAATGACGATGAACTCTCATTGGAGCAACATCAAAAAGTCTTTCATCTACCATTATATTTTTAAAGGAAGGTCCTGAGTCTTAACTCTTTAGAATGGAGAAATATATTTTTAAGAGGATATTGGGCCGGCCGCGGTGGCCGATCGGTCTGCGGCGTGCCAGTGACAGTCTGCACGGCCGCTGCGGTCGGGGGTTCGAATCCCTCCTCGGGCATGGATGTTTGTGCCATCTTTAGTATAAGCTAGTTCACAAATAGTTTGTAAGTTTAGGGACTGATGACCCCGTATTTAAGTCCCATAAGCTCTACAAACATTTGATTTGAGGGTATTGGGAGTTTATACACACACTATATAAATAATGTTAGTCAAAAGGAAATACTATTCATCACACTTTTCAATAGTTACATTGCAGGGGCAAATTTTTGTTCCAGAGGTTCCCAGTGTTTATACTATATTTCACATTCATGCAGAACTGCTGTGGTTAAATTTTCGCCAAAAAATGATGATACCTTTTTAATCCTTCTTTTTGTACTGGATTCATTACTAGTTTTCTCAGGAAGAATAATCCGAATCCATGCGATCGCTTTTTCACGAGGTTCAAAATTAGCGATGTGTTCTGGAATTATATGTTCAATTAAAAGGGAAAATATGTTTCCACAGTCATATATATGTCAGCATTTTCTCCTGTCACGTTACTGCCATCTGGTAGTTCATCTAAACGATGTCACTAATCTGGTTTACCTGCTCTTAAAATATTGAAAACTGATTTTAATTCCAAATATTTTGGTTTCCCTTGTTTTTTTAATTGTTAAATGAGCCCACATTGACCTTCTACATTACTTCGGTTAGGTTCGCTGTTTTGGGTAATTTTTTTAGTATACTCAAGGACACCATAAATTGGCTATTTCAATGGCGGTCTTTATTTGGCATTGTTGGGAAGGGATCTCCCTGTTAGCAGCATCTTGAAGTGCCCCAATTTTTGCACGCACTACAAGACTCAATTTCGCAAATATTTCTACAACCAAATATTTCAAACTATTTGCTCCCATTGTTCATCACAAAGTCAGAATAGTGTTGAATAGAAATTAGTGGTTTTACAAAAAAATTAAATAAAAAAATAAAAATTAAAAAATATATGTAATGTAATGTTATCTCTTACTGAACTGACACGTTTCATATCGTTACGAATTCTCGTATTCGTGATCTATGGAACAAGTATTAATCTAATCTGAGTCAATTTGATCCAAACATTAATTTTCTTCAAAAGGTAGCCCCTAAGTAGTTCGGAACCCACGTTAAACTGTAGGTCCCCCTATAACTGGCTGGGTAAGTCAGTTCGAAGGTCGGAGGAAGGCAACGGCATACCACCTCCAAACAGGACCATGCCTTGTAAAGCACTGTGGTGTTCAAACCAATCTTCGGATTGTTGACTGCTTTACCTTTTTTTTAAAGTAGAGATTATCAAAATAGGTTACTATATTTTATATTTTTTGATACAGTTACGTTTCATAGTTATCTGAATCGAATGTTCTGGAATGAAATTAATAACTTGAACCATATAGTGTATGAATTGGTCTCTGAGGGACTGCTCTATTGTTCTCACGATTCATAACTAGGCGTTCATCACTTCAGCCCCAATCAATTTATTGGTATAAAAATTATAAGATGTCCATTACAATCGTTGTTGTCATTCTTTGAGATAAAACATGTTCTCCGTATAAAGGTACAACCCAATCGTCCCTGATAATTGATTTTTCAGATAATAAATCTACACATTGTTAAGACTAGTTGCTCTCTAAGTGTTAATGTCTGGTTTCGTCAGATAATACGTTCCTCTTTCACCCTTTTAAGTACTTGTGCTTCAATGGTATTACCACATAGTTTAACAATATTGTTGCAGAAGTATAAGCCTACATTTCTCTACAACGAGTGTTTCTTGTATTTAAGTTCAAGTGGAGTTACTAAATAAATACAGTTTCCCGAAATTACTACACCAGTGATAACAAAGTAAAGATTCTAGGGTACGAAAAAAAGAAAAGCTGGTGGCATGAGTTAAATAAAAGAAGATACCCTAGAGGTTGAGAAGCGAATGAGATCATATAATAAAAGGTAAGCAATCTGCTCCAGAGCCGCGTGGGAGCAGCCAAGAGCTCTAAGGAGCCACGGTGCGCCGCTGCTCGCCGTCGGAGATTCGAGTCATCCCTCGGGCATAGGTGTATATTTTGTACTTAGCATAATTTAGTTTACGTAGTTTGTAAGTATATGGACTGATGACTACTTCAGTTTGCATCCAAAGGTTTACAAACATTTGATCATTTCTGGTACACATTGCAAGCAAATTAGGTTCCTTTCAGAGATGGCAATATAACAGTTCCGTAATACAACTATCGTACCATTAAACACTAGTGTCTAAAGACTGTCAAAGTTTACACCATCAGTCAAGAAAGGAAACACTGAGATAGGTCTGTAAATCAATGGATTACAGTAGGATTATGCAGCATATAACTTCTTGCGTATTACGATCACCTTTAAGAAAACGATCTGTTCCGGCACAAACAATACGAGTTGAGAAAATATTGTTCTTATGCAACATAACTACCTCTTTATTTTCATGGAGTAATGAGACATGTAATCTCATATTGATTCCATATTTCAAAATTTCCATAAGGCTTTTGACACCGTTCGTAAAAAGAAATTTCTAATCAAATTGCGTGCTACGAATCATCATCTCATTCGTGTAACTGGATTCATGATTTCCTGTAAAGATCACAGTTTGCAGTAATAGACTGAAAATCATAGAGTTATGTCTTTATATCTAGTGTTCCTCAAAAATGTTCAAATGTTTGTATAGGTTATGGGACTTAACTACGGGGTCATCAGTCCCTAACCTTACAAACTACTTATGAACGAGCTAACACTAAGGACGGCACAAATATCCATGCCCGAGAGAGGATTCGAACCCCCAACCGTAGTGGCCGTGCAGACCGTGACTGGAGCGCCTCAGTCCCCTCCGCCACCGCGGCCGGCTAGTGTTCCTCAAGGAAGTATCATAAGTCCTCTGCTTTCCGTAACGTATAGAAATGATCAAGGAAATAATCTGAGCAACCTCTTAGGATGTTTGCACATCATGATCACGATTTTTACAGTCTAGTAAAATCATCAGAAAATCAGTACCATTTACAAAATGTTCTAGACAAGGGATCTGCAGGGTAGAAAAAGCAGTAACTGCCGATGCATTAACCCAAAATATCTTACATTTTCGTTTCATAGTTGTTTCAAATGTGACAGTTCAACAGTTAAACAGTAACACACTCAGCTACAGGGCACAGCTATTCTTTGTTGAATCATACCTTGTTATAAATTATTGCTATGCAAACCAAGCACGTTCAATGACCACAATTTTGTGCTACAACATTTAAGAAGGCGGGTACTGACAAATATTCTAGTTTTGTTTTAACCCTTAAATGCGTGGTGTTGTATAGCTGCAACATTGATTGTAATATTGTTATAGCCGCGTCTAGTGGGAATTTTGTGAATTAACACTTGTTTGACAGATGCAGTAGAGTTTGTAGAAAGTGTCTGTGGTGTTTTTTGTTTCGAGGTTGGCTGCAGTGTCAACTTTTGTTAACATCTTTGCTTGTGTTTGGAGAAAACGGCAGATATTTCAGATTTTGATGTTTTGTTTTCCATATAAAGAGCCAGTTTTGGGAGGAGGAAAAAATCACAGCAATTAAGACGGATATGGAGAACCATAATAAACACAAAAAATTGATTATACAATCCAACTTTGAAAATTATATAACAAGTTTCTGTATGATGCGTAGGTTCATTTTTGGAAAACAAGCAACATAGGAATGTTTTTACTATTTTTCCCTTTGTTTGTACAACTTATAAAACACGAAAATGATTTGTTTTTGAAATTTAAAAAATCATGCATTTAAGGGTTAATTTAGTTTTTTTAAATGTAAGCTAAGGGGAGGGGGGTGCCCGGATCCCTTGGACACCTTCATTATATACGTCGATGCTCTCCGTTATGAACAGGCGTCGCAAAGCTATACGAACTACACGCAACCATATGAATCGCAAAATAAAGCGTCAGGACTTAAAATTCTTATTGAACGAGGTGGTTCATTGGTCAGCAACACTGGACGAAAATTCAAACTGCAGTCGGGTCATCCTCTTTTATGTTCTCCGTGATGGCCACGAATCTCCCCAATTAAATGGCAGTATGGTTCCTTTGAAATGATGTCGACTTCCAACGCAATTCTTCCATAATTCGAGCCTGTGCTCCGTCTCTAATGACCTTGTTGTCAATGGGACGTTAATCTCCAATCTACCTTCCATTCCTATAAGGATTCTTGGACTGCCGTTAAACGGCTCACAAGAGAACTGTACGTGCATACCCTCAACGATTTGATTCATACTAATAGAGTGAGTAGAGTATGGGTTGGACTACAACGTACGTAAATAGGAAGCGGCAACTCACAAACGTTTTCGAGAAAATCGAGTTCTAATGTTTTAGGCATGTCTATATACAAAGTGTTCCAGCAGCACAGGTAGAGTATCCCGTATGAAATCATGGCCGGCCGCGGTGGCCGAGGAGACTGAGGCGCTTCAGTCACGGTCTACACGGCCACTACGGTCGGGGGTTCGAATCCCCCCTCGGGCATGGATATTTGTGCCGCCTTTACTATAAGGTAGTTCATAAGTAGTTTGTAAGTTTAGGGACTGATGACCCCGTAGTTAAGTCACATAAGCTTAACAAACATTTGAACATTTTGAACATGAAATCATGATAACGTGCTAAAGTGAGCGTAGGTGGAAGAACATGAGACCCGCGCCACGGCTATTGCCCCGTGCTAATCCATACATCAAATGGGCATCTGCCAACTCCGCATTTGTAAACATTGCACTGACTGCAACACCACGTTCGTGATGAACACTAACCAGTTGATGCTACGTACTGATGTGCTTGATGCTAGTACTGTAGAGCAATGAGTCGCATGTCAACACAAGCACAGAAGTCAACATTACCTTCCTTCAATTGGGGCAACTGGCGGTGAATCAAGGAGGTACAGTACATACTAACGAAGCAGTTGGGCATTTTGACAATTGTCTGCACGAATTATTTCAATTTACAATTAAAGAGAAATACTAAAATGAGCTCTAACATGGAAATTAAGCGTTTCCGGACACATGTTCACATAACATATTTTCTTTCTTTGTGTGTGAGTAATGTTTCCTGAGAGTTTGGCTGGAGCTTTTTGTGACACCCTGTATAGGCGTGCCCAAATGTTTTCAACACAATCATCTCTAAAACGGTTGATAGTTGCGTCTTTCTCTTTGAATATGTTAAAGTTTTAACAGTGCTCTAGATACCCTGTAAATATTGAACAAATTGGTAAGGGCAAATAGGTACGGTTCGCTTGTCTGATGTCTGTATAACTTTTCACCTAGTATCGCCATCCTGGGGGCTTGCGGTTTTTTCGTGAGTACGTGCGTGGCGAGCACGGGGCCCCGAGCTAATGCAGTCTTCCTTCCTTCTTTACTTCCCGGACTGCATTTCCTTTCCCCTCCCCTCCTTTCTTATCCTCACTCCTTGCCCTTCCCACCGGGGGACTGATAACTTCGGTAGTTAAGTCCCCCTATCCCAACCAAACAACCTAGTATCGCCTTCGTTATTCATCATATTCGTCACATTTACAATCTTAGACATCTCACACAACTTCGGTCATCAGTCTGATGCTGGTCGCCACAACCTCGTCAACTCAGAGCACCCGCTCCCAACGTCCTCTATTTGTTGGATACTTTCCAATTTGTGTCTTCCCATACAAACCCTTAAAGGCCAAGCCAGTGCCGAAAGTGGCAGCGGGCAGGAGGGGCGGAGCATGCATCTGCAATGTAAATGAGTGACTAATTGCGGCGGTCGCGTGACATTTGGCGGCGGCGGCGGCGGCGGCCTGTCCCACAAGGCCGGCCACTTCCCGGGAAGGCCGGGCCCACATTCTCTGACGCCCACCGCCGCGCAGAGCCCAGTCTACTCCTACTTACCGCAACTCCACTCTTGTCACACTCTAATATTACTGAAGCATTCGGAAACCAATTACTGCCGGCCGCGGTGGCCGAGGGGACTGAGGCGCTTCAGTCACGGTCTGCACGGCCACTGCGGTCGGGGGTTCGAATCCCCCCTCGGGCATGGATATTTGTGCCGTCCTAGTTCGTAAGTAGTTCATAAGTAGTTTGTAAGTTTAGGGACTGATGACCCCGTAGTTAAGTCCCATAAGCTGTACAAACATTTGAACATTTTTTTAAACCAATTACAGGTCGTTTATATGACCAGAGGCTAATCCAGCGCCGCGGTGGAGTAGCCGAGCGGTCTAAGGCGCCTCGCTGCGGAGCGCGCGGTTGCTCGCCGTCGGAGGTTCGAGTCCTCCCTGGGGCATGGGTGTGTGTATGTGTGTTTGTTGTTAAAATGTTTGTAGAGTCTATGGGACTTAACTACGGGGTCATCAGTCCCTAAACTTACAAACTACTTATGAACTACTTACAACTAAGGACGGCACAAATATCCATGCCCGAGGGGGGATTCGAACCCCCGACCGTAGTGGCCGTGTGGATCGTGACTGGAGCGCCTCAATCCCCTCGGCCACCGCGGCCGGCTATGTGTGTTTGTCCTTAGGTTAGTTTACCCTAGTTTAAGTAGTTTTGTAAGCTACGGACTGATGACCACGCAGTTTGGTCCGATAGATTTCATCATCATCATAAGTCGTTGTGCCCATTGCTGAGCGTCGTGACCCCATGAACCAAGCGTCTCCATCCCGGACGGTTGTCAGCTTCCCTCAGTGCCTGCTGCAGAGGTAGACCGGAAATCTTCTTGATTTGGTCTATCCATCTGCTCGCTGCTCTTCCTCTTGGTCTTGTGCCCTCGATCTTTCCTTGTAAGATTATTTTTTCTAGGTTTTCTCCGTCTCTTCTCACAATATGGCCAAAGTCAATTGAGGATCAAAAGCAACTGCAAAGCGATTTAGACAAAATTTCTGCACGGTGCGAAAATTGGCAATTGACACTAAATAAAGAAAAGTGTGAAGTAATACACTTGACCACTAAAAGAAATCCGCTGAACTTTAATTACGCGATAGATCAGTCAAACCTTAAGGTCGTAGATTCTACCAAATACCTAGGAGTTACAATTACGAACAACTTTGACTGGAGAGAACACACAGAAAATATTGTGGGAAAGGCGAACCAAAGGTTACGTTTCATCGGCAGAACGCTTCGAAGACGCACCATCTCCACCAAAGAGACTGCCTACATTACACTTGTGCGTCCTCTCCTGGGGTACTGTTGCCACTTGTGGGACCCTCACCAGGTGGGCCTGACGGAAGACATTGAGAAGGTTCAGAGAAGGGCAGCTCGTTTTGTTTTATCACGTTACGGGGGGGAAAGCGTCACGGAAATGTTGCAAGAATTGGGGTGGAAATCATTAAAAGAAAGACGTTATTCATTGCGGCGTGATCTGTTTACGAAGTTTCAATCACCGACTTTTAGTTCTGAATGTGAAAATATTTTGCTAGCACCCACCTACTTAGGGAGACATGACCATCCCAATAAAATAAGAGAAATCAGATCGAAAACGGAACGATTTAGGTGTTCTTTCTTCCCGCGCGCTATTAGAGAATGGAACGGTAGAGAAAAGTTATGAAAGTTAGTAATGAACCCTCTGCCAGGCACTTGAATGTGATTTGCAGAGTATCTATGTAGATGTAGATGTAGAACTGAGAATTTTTTCGTCGATTCGAGAAGAAAGGCGTCTGGAGATATTCAGTTGTTCAATAATGGACACATTTGTTCTTCTTTCGGTCCATTTTATGCGTAGCATCCTACGTCAGCACCAAAGCTCAAACGCATCAATGCGTTGTTTGTCTCTGGCCTTGAGTGTCCATGATTCACAGCCATAAAAGAAGACAGAAAACACGAGTGTTTCAACTAGACGAATCTTTGTGCTATTTGTTATTGCTCTGCTCTGCCAGATCTTCGTGAGCTTCTTCATAGCCACTCGTCCTAGCGTGATCCGTCTTCTTATCTCCTCTTCACAACTACCTGTGCTGCAGATGGTTGACCCAAGATAGGTGAAGGACTGCACGACTTCCAGTTCCTTTAATTGACCTGAGAGCTGGATCTGTTGTTCTCGATGAATTAACATGAGTTTGGACTTACTTAGGTTGATGTCTAGTCCATATGCTAGACTAATGTCTTTTATTCTAGTTAGTACCTCAGCAAGTTCATCTTCGCTGTTGGCTAAAAGTACAGTGTCATCAGCAAAACGGGGGTTGTTGACAGTTCGTCCGCCAATTGAGATTCCTTTGGTCCAACCATCAAGAGCTTTCCTAATGACGTGTTCTGCATAGATGTTGTATAGTTGTGGGGATAGAACACAACCCTGTCTCACACCTTTTGAAACTCTGAAGAAATCAGACGTGCCAGCACTTGTCTTTACAACTGCGGAGTGATGATTGTACAGATTTTGATCAATGCTGTCAAGTGGGGAGGGACACCGATTTCTGCAAGTACTTGCCACAACTTTTCCCACTCAACACAGTCAAAGGCTTTCCTATAGTCAAGGAAGCAGATTTACAAACACAATAATACTGTGATATTGAACCCATATCTTTCACACTGTCAAACATATCTGTAGTACGGCAAGCTCTTTGCTTTCCATATTTTGGAAGGAGGTAATACGGATCAAAGTAACAACAAAATGTCTAATAAACGTGGGCTCTAAAGTGTACGCCTTAAGAGATATGAGCAAGTTTTCATGTATATTGTACTGATCACTTATTTATATCCTTTCAGGTATACACCGAGCGGGGTGTCATAGTGTTAACAACAGAATTAGTTATGTATTTTTGACGACATTACAGCGTTCAAATTAATGGAATTAATCGCAAATTTCGAGCAGTTATGGCTTCACTGTACTAGGTTTAGATGAAATACCAAAGTGCGGCGAATGAAAATTTGTGACCGGCCGGGATTCGAGATTTACAAACTTTTTTTTTTTTTTTTTTTTTTTTTTTTTTTTTTTTTTTTTTTTTTTTTTTTTTGCGATTACAGCCGAAGGTCTATGGGGCTGCAGCCTCCCCGATACCTGCGCCTGTTTCCTCTTAACCTCGAGAGTCACAAAACACAGAGGGACTGAGCATTTAGACATACCGAGCTTGAAAATAGTATTTCGTATTATATCAGATTCAGAAAACACCTTCGTGTAACGTACAAAATTAGGAGACGATACAATGACACAAATTTTCTTTGACCTCCATGAATTCTCGATTCGCCCTGCGGCCTTCGCCTTTATGTCAACATGAATTCTTCTAGGGAAAAATTGAATGCTGTGGCAATATGTGGAGGAATGTCAGTTCTATCTTCCTCAGCTGTCGAACCAGTCGGACCCGGTGGTCTTGGGGTAAATTGCTCGATTGGAAACCGAAGGGAAGCGGGTTTGAAACCCGGTCGGACCTTGGATTTTTTCAGTCTGCACTTTAACCCATCCTTCACCTCTCAACGATGTGAGGAGTCGCCAGAAACGACACGTGGTTCGAATTCCACGTTAAGCTGTAGGTCCCCTTTCCCCGGTTGGATAAGTGGGGTAGGCTAGGGACACGCAAGTCACCGAAGTGGTGTCCAATTGAAAGACTTGCACCAGGCCAATGAGCCACAGGAAAATATCATTATAGCTGTCGAACCATAGAATGTAGAGATGTTGGGGTCTGGAGGGAATTCTAACTCATCCCAAAGATATCCAGTTGGGTTCAGATCAGGTCTCTGAGCAGACCAGTACATTGCAAGGGTGTTATTGTCCGCATACTAGCTCTCAAAAATGTTCAAATGTTTGTATATCTAAGGCACTTAACTGCTGCGGTTATCAGTCCCTAGGCTTACAAACTACTTAAACTATCTTATCCCCCTAGGGGGCTCCCCGTTCTTTGGTGAGTTCGTAACCTTAGCAGTTTGGTCCCCCTATCCCAAGCAATCAACCAACTAACTTATGTTAAAGACAACACACACACACACACCCACGCCCGAGGGAGGACTCGAACCTTCGACGACTAGTTACCGCGTACTGCGCAGAAAGGCGCCTTGGAGCGCTCGGCCACTCCACCGCGGCTAAATTGGCTTTCAATGGGATGTTCAAATTGTTCAAATGTTTGTAAATCTATGGGACTTAACTACTGTGGTTATCAGATCATAGGTTTAAGAACTTCTTAAACTAACCTAAGGACAACACACACACACACACACACACACACACACACACACACACACACACATATATATATATATATATATATATATATATATATATATATATTCCCGAAGAAGGTCTCGAACTTCCTACGGGGAGCAACCGTGCACTCCGCAGCATCAGTGGTCTGTATGGCAGTAAACAGGGTGCCTCAAACCTTTTGGGTCCAATTGAAACATGTGATAGTAGGTCCACATCCGGTTCTAACAGAACGAAATGGAGACCTACCAACCAAATGATAAATAGTGAAGAAGAACGCATCATCAGCCACAGAAAACACCACACGTAAAAAGAGCTCTATGAACATCAGCTTGCCCAGTCCTATGTTTAAATCTTGAGTTCATGGCTTCGTGGGATTTCTGACACACTCAAAGCCTTTCATTAACAAATACCAAATGAGATCGGAAATCATATGTCCAACCAAGGTGGCCACGAGCCCAGGAGAGGTCCTGCAGGCGAATGCACTCGAGTCGTCAGCTGCCACTGCCTATTGACGACAAATTTCGTCGGACTGTCCTAATGACTACTTGTGTCGTGCTTTCCACATTGATGCCTGCGGTTATTTTACACGGCGTTGGTTGTCTGCGCAAATGCCACTGCTCTCGGTCGTTAAACACAGGCCATCGGCCACTGCGTTGAGAGGTAATTCTTGAAATTTGTATTTCTCAGCACCCTGTTGTCACTGTGCATCTCAGTAAATTGAGCCGGCCGCGGTGGCCGAGGGGACTAAAGCGCTCCAGTCACGGTCCGCACGGCCACTACGGTCGGGGGTTCGAATCCCCCCTCGGGCATGGATATTTGTGCCGTCCTAGTTCGTAAGTAGTTCATAAGTAGTTTGTAAGTTTAGGGACTGATAGCCCCGTAGTTAAGTCCCATAGACTTTACAAACATTTGAACATTCAGTAAATTGATTTCCGAAATGGAATGTCCTATGAGTCTAGCTCCAACTACCATTCCATATTACGAGTCTGTCAACTGCCGGCACGTTTCCACAATAACGTCGGATTTATTTATTTGTTACCGGATTATAAATGACAGGTCTACCAAAGTGCTGCCTTATTATGCCTTGTGTACGAGACACTATCACCAATTTGTGCATTTCGTTAATCCATGATTTTTGTCACCTCTGCGTAAAATAATACCGTGCTTCAAGACTTTGTAACTAAAAGTCTCAGAAGCCGACCTCGTCTAGAGTATTGGACGGGTCGCAGGTGGCTGATACCGAACATTCCATCAGGTATGGTGAACAGCTGCGAGTACAGAATAAGCAGTCCCGGACCAAGGCGAAACAAAATCAAATCCACTTTGTTTCTGCCCTGTAGCAAGTGGAAATGTGGTCAGCGTGCGTTCACAGTGGTGCGGGTGAAATTTATGTTCTGGAACTAAACTTTCCACTCTGAGTTCACTCAGTGAGTCTACTCAACTCCACCTGATTCCGGACACAGTTTTAATGTAACCTTTTGTCCTTCACAATATTACCCAAGGTGGTCAATCCACCACCAGTGTTACTGGTACAACTGGTATTTCGGATTCTGGGGGACCAGGTTAAAACGCAGTGTGATTCTACAGAGCAAGTCGGAGTCGTCTGATCAACTTACAACCATAACAAATATTTCGTTTTACAATAATTAACATAAAAACACTGTTGAAGGAAGAAAACTTCATAAATTGGTAGCTACATTAAAAGAATGTAAGATTCAGATTTTCACACTTTAAGAAACACGAATGACCGACAATAATACCATGGAATTTGGCAGTTGTCTTATTAAAACTGACAAAAGATACGTAATAATACACCACATCCGAGAGTTGCTCTTGCAGTCTCCAAAAATGTTTTAAATTCAATACGGGAAAAACCTATTAATAACAGACTAATGACAATTTCTCTTAAATGCGCAAATAAAGCATACACTTTAATTAATGTCCATATACCAGTCAATGAGGCAACTGTAATAAAACACAGAGCGAGATGGCGCAGTGGTAACACACTGGACTCGCATTCGGAAGGAAGGTGATTCAAATACACCTCCGGCCATCCAGATTTAGGTTCTCCGTGATTTCCCTAAATCACTCCAGGCAAATGCCAGGATAGTTCGTTTCAAAGGGCACGGCCAATTACCTTCCCCATCCTTAACCAAACATTCCGAGCGTGAGCTCCGCCTCTAGTGACCACGCTGTCGATGGGGCGTTAAACACTAATCTTTCTCCCTTCTTCTAATAAAACCTAAAAAAGTTAATAAAGCTTGGGAAATGTTGGAACGCATCTCAAAATAAACCTCAAATCACGTTAAAATTCTAATGGGTAATTTTAACGCTCAATTAGGTAATGAGAAAGAATGTAAGATAACAGTGGGTGGCTTTCCTGCGCATAAATGGATAAACCAAAATGACCAAAGCCTTGTTGAAACGTGCAAACATGTTAACCTCACAATCATGTCAGTACATTTTAAAGAGAACCCTTCTAAACAAAAAACTTGGCGGGCACCCAATACATTTATTGGTGAATTTCAAATAGCCATGTAGCACTTTTATACCCTAACTGCAAATAAATTTTAAATGTCCATCTTAAGAAAGGGGCTAATATTCATTCTGACCATTATTTAACAAAATTAAAGTAAAACTTCAACCTCAAAAACTCTCCAAAACGAAACATATTTTATTTCAAATTTGACAATGATAAAATACAAGCGAACTTTTCGAATACCAATCCAACAATTGGCAAAGCGTAAAGAAAAGTTCTTCAAAACAGCATCAAATAAAATTCCGCAACCAGAGAAACAAAACCACGCTTGGTAGAATGCGGATTGTGAAACAGCAGTTGAGTCTAGGCATGAGATATTCAAAAACTGGAATAGTAAACTAAAAATTCGTACATTTTCTTAATTGTAAGAAAATAAATATCTAAATTAATCCGACAAACTGAAAGAAACTACTAAAATGCTCAACTCTTTTAAATCGAAAAAGACTTCCAAAAGATCAATACAAGAGACTTTTATAAAACACTGAAAAAAAAACAACAAAAAACAACTAACCGGTTGCCAATCTCAAAGTCTTTGCTTCAAAAATGAAAATGGCAGTTTGGCTCTTAACAATCAGGAAAACTGTTAAGAACTAATTATTTTCAATGACTATTAAATTTTCCAGGACTAGCGAATGAACTCCAACCATAGAAAACTAATACACCAACCCTAATAACCCAAAATAAACTAATTCAGATGTTTAAAACAATGAATCATTCGGAGAAGACGGTATAATTCCAGAACTTCTAAAATCAGCTGGCCCTAATACTACAAAAGAGATCACTTAACTAATAGGACATATCTGGCTACCCGAGGATTGGAAAACTGCCTTAATTCATCCATTACATAAAAAGGAGATAGAATCGATATTGATAATTAGCGAGGAATATCTCTTGTCCCGGTCACATTCAAACTCTCTCGCAGTGTTCACTTGAGCGAGCTCAAGGACAGTTGGAACATAAAATTGGTGAATACCAAGTAGGCTTTAGACCAAAAAGATCCTGCCCAGAACAAAATCTTAATTTAAATCCAATCCTTCGGCACCAAAGGATTTCTAGTAACAATATGGAATGTACATTTGTGGATTTTAGAAAGGCATATGACTCTGATGACTCTGTTGATCTTGAACCTCTTTCCCAAATTTTAAGGGAACTAGGACTAGATAATAAAACTCTTAACACCGATTAAGGAAAAGTTAAACGATAACATCTCTACGAGTAAATTCATGGGAGAAGTTTCTGAACCATTTGGTTTAAGTACTGGAGTTAGAAAGGGAGATGAACTACCCCATTAGTATGTAATTGTGTTTTGGAAAAGGTAATTACAGAAAAGCGAGAGTAAAAGTGGAGTTAGAATACAGATCGATCAATCAAGTTAGAAGTAATATTAGAGTACATTGACACGTCTTTGCACAATATCTGGCAGTTTTAACTAGGGATGTTACCACAGCAAAAAAAATTAAATTCTTAAAGAAGTTGCGGAAAAAGCAGGATTTAAAATATCACTTAAAACCGGAATATATGACATGCAAGAAACAAACACAATAGTTTTTGAACACGAAACATGGAAAAATAAAAATGATTTCTCAGTTTAAATTCCTGGTGGAAATCATACAAGAAAACGGTCTGAAAAGCTGCAAAGTTCGCTGTCAAAAAATGGCAACTGCATTCACAAAAAATGTTCAGATATTTGTAAATCTATCGGACCAAACTGCGTGGTCATCAGTCCGTAGCTTACAAACTATTTAAACTAAGGTAAACTAACCTAAGGACAACACACACACCCATGCCCCAGGGAGACTCGAACCTCCACAGCGAGCTGCCGCGCGCTCCGCAGCGAGGCGCTTTAAACCGCTCGACTACTCCACCGCGGCACTGCATTCATATTAACATAAAATATCTAGTATATAAAAATTAATGTTTGTCTTTTTGCTCGTATTTTATACATGGCCATACCGTATATCCGATTGGGATAAAACTTTGTCAACTCATTGCTTGCATTCGCGCGAAGGTTATAGGCATATATTAAATTAACTTCGTATAGTGCATGACGGAGGGTGCTTTAAAAATAGTTTGTTATGCCTTCACGCTGAAACGGCTGGACGGATATGAATGCAGTTTGGAAGAGAGGTAGCTTATACCACCATTAATACATGGGCTACCTTTAGTAAGCCACGTGGCGGAGGGAACCTTACAATAGGTTAATACATTTATTTCTCTTCACGCTACAATAGCTGGACGGATTTGGATGAAGTTTGGAATGCAGATAGCTTATACCCAGAATTAACACATGAACTATCTTTAGGAAGCCAACGTACGGTGCATGGCGAAGAGTACCTTACAGTAGGTTAACAAGTTTGTTACTCTTCACACTGAAACGGCTAGACAGAATTGAATGACATGTGGCATGAAGATGGCTTATACCCCGAATTAATACGTGGGCTACTTTTCGTAAGCCTCCGTAGGTGCATGGTGAAGGGGACGTTACAACAGATATCCAAATTGACTGGTCACCATGAAAGTCGGCACATAAATGTATGTTTTCATGAAGGAGATTTTTGTAATCTGCGAGCCAGTAAATTTAGTATGGTGGAGAGCACCGTTTAACTTGGCCATCGTTTGACCAGCCACGATGAAGCTAGGCGCATATATGTATGTTTTCATATCCAGAGGGGAGAGATGAGTAGATGGAGGAGGAGACGGACAGAAAGGGGAGGGAGAGAGGGCAGAGGAGGAGAATGAGAGAGGGGAGATGATGACAGACAGGTGAAAGGAGATGAACAGATTTTTTTTTTTTTTTTTCACATTTCATTCCCTCGTCTGAAGGGAGAGGGCGGGCCGCTGGAGAGCATCTGCTCTATTGGGCCTTAGCTTATGTTATGCTGTGAAGGCACAATTTATTATTTTATTTTAAAGGGATGGGAATGGAGGGGGGGTGATTTATTCCAATTGGGAACATTCCGTGGGCATGGGTACACCTCCAGTATTCACCTTACAGCCAACAGGAAACCACGGAAACCTGGGCCACCCGGCCGCGGTGGCCGAGGGGACTGAGGCGCTCCAGTCACGGTCTGCACGGCCACTACCGTCGGGGGTTCGAATCCCCCCTCGGGCATGGATATTTGTGCCGTCCTTAGTATAAGGTAGATCATAAGTAGTTTGTAAGTTTAGGGACTGATGACCCTGTAGTTAACAAACATTTCAATATTTGACGATATAGCCCATGTAGCTACGCAAACATTTGAACATTTTTGAAACCTGGGCCAGACCTGCTAGTGTAGTCACCTACTATGGTCAATTGACCCTGATTTATATTTCTTTCTGGTGGCTTAGTTTTTGGTGGCTGCTTACACTAGCTGGCCTAATTTGTCAGCCAGTGCACGTAGAATATCTTGGCAGATCCGTTCTAGCTCTTTGCTAGGTTGCGGGACTGCTTCTTCACTCCGAGTTACTTCGGTTTCTTTTTAAGCGGGACGGCTGCAGCTGTAGTTTGACAACGCCTGCGGTCCCTTGTGGCCGTTATTGCACGACTGGTCGCGGGCGGCGAGTTGCTCGCCCTCCCTTCTCTCACTAAGGGTTGACGCTTTCCCACCCCCGTTGCCAACCGATGTTAGCTTACGCTGAGTGCCAGTATCTCCTTTCTGGTTGCTCCCTTGGGGCTAGTTTCTTGTTTGCGGAAGGGCCTTTTCCGGTTGGTTCTCTTCCTTCTCTTCTTAGCTGGTGAGCGATGTGTCTCCGTGGAGGAAATACAGCCTCTCCAGCTGGCGACGTGCCTTCCGCCGCAGTTGTAGCAGTGTGGTGGTTCCTTGACTCCCAGTGTGCAGTTGTGTGAGGCGTGATCGCCCGCACACAGGGTTCTTCTTGCAGTACCTGGCCACATGCCCATACTGTTGGCAGTTGTAGCACTGCGGCAGGGTGTCGAATTCTTTTGGCATAGGTTCTATGGAGACCTGCACCCCCAGAATTTCTTTCATAGTCAGGAAGTCGTAATTCTTCTTATGCCAGCGTGGCCCGACGAACTGCCACACAGGAGGTCTATTCTTGTTGGTTTTCTCGCGTAGAGTTAGGTCACCGTAGTAACCAAGCACGGTAAGCTCGCTAATGAGGTCATCCATGTGCACCATCCATGGCAATCCCCTAATAATAGCCTTAATCGTTCCCCTTCAAGTAGGCTCTGACCAAGGCTCTGCGTCAATGACGAAAGCGGCCAATGATTGTTTGGCCGCCATCCAGTCGTCCTCTGTTTTGAAGGAGATCGTCAGCGCTTTCCCGCAGGGGTTGGAAAACGCTTTGAACGCGAATTTCGTGTTCGCGATGATCTCCTTTCTCATTTCTGGCCAGTGGGTTTTTCCATTGTCCTGAACAATCAGATCAAACGTACGTTGCCCTCCTTCTCGTGTGTCCGTGAGAACTGCACGACTTTTTGTGGTGCGCATCCAGGAAGATTTCTGTTTCTGCATCAGCTGGAAGCGGCGCAGTCACTTCTTTGTCACTGCACGTTGGTGCTGTGACCTCTTCTCGTTGCATTCCAGCCCTTTCGGCTGGTGCAGTTTCCTGCTTGTCGCTGCGTTTTGCCGCGGCGGTCTCTTCTCGCTGCTTGCCAGATTTCTTCTTCTGAGATTCTCGAGGAGCCATCTCAGAAGTTATGAAGTCTGGAAGTACACGACAATTTACTCGACGTCTTTAAAGACACCTCGCGCTGCTTCCTCTCTTCCGCCGACCGTCGAGCTCCTCACTCGACGCTCTCATCCAACTGAGTGGAAGGAGGAAATGGACAGGAGGAGACGGGGAGGAGCAGTTGAACAGAGAGAAGGGAAAGGACGAGATGGACTAATGGAAGACTGGAAACCTCGTATTTGTTCTTTTGTTCGTATTTCATTTCTGTCATTCGTAATTAAACAAGCTAACACTTTAAAATTCCAGAAGTTAATTGCACAAATATTTCTTCTGTGGCAGCAACTTGCCGGGTATCAGCTAGTTTATAATAAAAATCACTTTCCAATCTCAGTAACCTTAGGCATTATTGCACTGTAATCAAACCTGGATGTCTTCATGGAGCAGGAACTTTAATTATGGACAGAAAGAGATATAATCGAAAACAGAAAGATTATTAGGAAAACATTAAGCCCCAAATTCACTGACAGAGAAGCTTACATATAGGCTGAGAGGTAATAAGGAAATAGAAGAAAACACAGATATACATTGTGACATGAAAATGAAGACTTAAATTTTGGGGGCACATTAAAAGAACGGCACCCACTAGGATGACGAAACAAACAGTAAAATTGTACGAAAACAGAAGTGAGGGAAAACACAGCCCATTACATGAATCGCTGCCATTTGAAAGGACAATGTAGACGGCATAACTCAGGCAGACGATACAGACAGACAAACGTTTAGACAAGAGATATTTGATAGGAAAGTTAGGCTGGTTGCACACACACCGATTTTGGACGGCCGGTAAAATATTGGCCGGTATTTTATCGGCGCAGCACTGCTTGCACACACGCCGGCTGTCGTGGTCGAGTGAATTTGATTCAAAACAGAAATCAATGAATCTCAAACGATTTTTCACAATATTATATGACACATATTGCTGACATGATACAAAAAACTAATAAAGTACTGTATCACACATTTCTTCTTTGCTCTCCATTTCCACAAATATGTCGTTCAGTTGGCGGGAAATTTGTCTCCTTGCAACTCTAGACGCGTTTCTATCTTTAAACGTGCCCAAAGTTTTGTTTACCAAAGTGGTCGTGCTTAAAGTAACGCAATAAGTGTATCATCATTTAAAAAATGTTCAGATGTTTGTAGAGCTTATGGGACTTAACTACGGGGTCATCAGTCCCTAAACTTACAAACTACTTATGAACTAGATAATACTAAGGACGACACAAATATCCATGCCCGAGGGGGGTTCGAACCCCCGTCCATAGTGGCCGTGCAGACTGTGACTGACGCGTCACAGAACGCTCGGCCACCGCGGCCGGCATCATCATTTATCTCTTAATCCATTGCAAACGTATACTTATACAATTGTATGTATGCTTCAAACAGGAAAATTACCATTTCTGGGCGATATAGAAAGAAGTTCGCCGGCCGCGGTGGCCCAGGGGACTGAGGCGTTCCAGTCACGGTCTGCACGGCCACTACGGCCGGGGGTTCGAATTGTAGTTTGTAAGTTTAGGGACTGATGACCCCCTATACAAACATTTGATCATTTTGAAAGAAGTTCGATCCCTTACAGGAATACAGATGAAGCTGCAAGAATGTGGAATAACGGACGTTCGTAGTACGTGGTAGCCGCGGTAGAGTAGCCGAGCGGGCTTAGGCACCTCGCTGCGGAGCGCGCGGTTGCTCGCCGTCGGAGGTTCGAGTCCTTCCTGGGGCATGGGTGTGTGTGTTTGTCCTTCGGTTAGTTTACCTTAGTGTAAGTAGTTTGTAAGCTACGGACTGATGACCACGCAGTTTGGTCCGATAGATTTACAAACATCTGAACATTTAGTACGTGGCATATTGATGATTTCGGTAGCCAGGCAAACACGTCTGATAGCCGATCCCTCAGAGCAATAGTCGTCCTCTATAATAAAGCAGAGTGAATATTACAAGAACATCATAGAACAAAGACGCAATCTACCAGAGGAACATATCTTCGCCATTGAATTTAATTCAGTGCCCTGAAAAATGCGAGAAACCGAAAAATTTATTATTTATTGTATACAGAACTCACTGCCGAATCAATATTTTATATTTTAACTATCTTAAACTCGCAGCTCCGCTCGCGTGTTGGTTGATTATGATAGATAAGCTATCTTTCAGTAGTGTGCTATGAGACTGGTTTTGAAGGATGAAATGAAATACAATACCTTTTTTAAAAACAAACTGAAAACAATTCCTATCAGATTGCAGAAGTCTATGCACTTACAGTTTACCAGGAAAGTAAGTAGTGTAGATCAAATCACGCGTAAAAATGCACTCGTTTCGAAGAATCCAATCACGAAATTCAACAATAATGATTGTAATAATATCACAGATCGATCACTTGATGTAATGTGCGAAACGTCAAACCGATTTTTTTAAAGAGATGTATTAAAAGAAATTTCGTTTTTACTCTTTATTTATTTATTCTTATATTTCCTTATTCGTATACTTATCCTTACAGAGAAAGAGCGGAAGACACTGTAGCACGCATAGACCAAAGATATGGACTGTGGCATTACGTTTCGCTGTATGTAACCTCCTTGCTATAGAGTCGGAAACGTCATCACTGGCCTTCAGTCCGAATTTTTTTATAATTTGACGACTTTAAACCGCCATATCTTCCACCCCCTTATAGCTATCGGCATGGAACTGCTATGGTTTACAACGGGAGACTTCGGACAACAATTATACACAGACCATTCGTTTGCGTTCTGTAGTTTTTGCTGGAGAGCGAAATATTAACACACACACACACAGACACAGAATTTTATATACACCGATAACTTTCCATCCCAATATACTCCACCCTTTTATCATTATCAACCCTCAAGCAACAATGCAACCAATAAAACCATTTTCAAAGAGTAAATATAATTTTTAAAGAGTAATTATTGTTCCGCATTTCGCTTTATATTCTTCAAATTAGTAAATATCTTATCAGATCGCTATAAAACCGTGTTTAAAACATTCCTCAGGTATAAATTAGTAACTGCACAAATATTTAAGTCTCTGCGTCTTGTCGATCGGACGTGATAAGCTTACACCGAGCAGACATTCACATTAATATATATAGATAAATATCTATCCGAACGCCATAAAACCGAGCCTAAAGCCTTTCCGGGTAGGCATTAGTAACTGTACAAATTTTTAGCTCTTTATGTCTTGTGGTTCAGACGTGATAAACGTACACCGAACTGACATTCAGATTAATATATATAGATTATATTTGCGCAAAGTCGCTGTATGGCGAGAAGGCACAGTGCGAACAGTGCAGGGAGGACGGCCGGTAAAAATCGGAGCGTGTGCAAGCTGCCATTTGCCCGGCGCTTGCAGTGACAGTCGCCGGCAGCTGACCGGCTTTTTGCCGGTGCCGGGCAGTGTGCAAAGCTGCAATGCCCCGCAATAGGCCACCGCTGGAATGTGGACTGCCGATATTTTACCGGCCGCCCAAAATCGGTGTGTGTGCAACCAGCCTTCGTCAGAGGGGAATTTATTTATTTATTTACCCTTGTTGCGGACCAGCTGCCTTTGGGTATATAGCTGGTCGTGATTACAAAAACTACGTGATATATTTATGCGACTGTGATACATTATTTTCTTTATACATTTACAGCAATTAGATAAAAAATACAAAGAAAAACGTAAATACTTATCATAAGGAAAATGGAAAGGCGACTTAAAAACATCAACTAGTTTAAGAAGAGAATAATAGAAGATAGGAAAGATTGGTTTAAGTGATAGTCTGAAGAATAAGAGTGGAAAGTCCAGGGTGGGAGGCCTCGGAATTTACTTCGAGCCCTGCCATCCTGGAGTTTTCTCATTTGGAGACTCCTATGATGAGCTATATCTGCAATTTACATTTCGCATGTGTTTATATCGTCCTCTGTGTCGGGGCTGTCACTGTGGTGTAATTTGCGCTGTTTGCGCTTTCAGTGTCAGATTCATCATAAATGTTTTGCCTTCTGTTTTGGGCGTTTCGTGTTGCATTACGTCTTACGTTCGTGTGTACTCGTCTTTTTTTCGCAGTGAAACTTCGTCCGTCAGCCTGTTCATTATGTCCCATCCGTTCTTATCTCGTATTAGTTCGTTTAGGTCTTTAGTAGTGTCAAACATAGTGTGAGTGTGTGTTTTGTAGAGCTGACAGTGTATGACAGAGTGTTCTAGGGTCCCAATTTCTCCAAACGTACAGCATGGATTGTCACTGACAAGGGGTGACCGCCAATTGTGAAATTCAGATTCGATTCATACTGCGCGTAATGAAAGCTCATGGCCAGAGGTGTAATTTGGCAAAGCACCAAGACGCACTTCTCAGCCGTTGTCGAGAAAATCGAGTTAAAAAAATCAGTTGCCGTGAAATACTCTACGATCTCTACGATTAGTACTACTGTGCAGAGGCGTGGCGTTGCGGTAAGCGCTCGGGTTCGTAATCCGAAGGTCGCCGGATCGAATCTCGTGGCATGCGAGTTTTTTATCATTTGTTTTTGTAATTCAAATATATAAGAACCAGAGTGATAGTTATCACAGAAATATGGGAAGGCAGAAAACAGCACGACATCGAGCATATCTGATAAACGATGCGTTTTTACAAGAACAATTGTTTTTAAATTATCTGTTGGGAAACACACCTGCTTGACATTCTGAAAAATTGTTCTATCATTCGTGAGGTTTGACTTACACTCTACGTAGTCGTTTATACTTCTTCCGTTAACTATAAGTGATAACATTACGAAGACAATTAATAACATTTGTGAAATACAACTGTTTGCGAAAACATAATGATGTTCGAAGTCGCCACTTGCATATAATAAGTTGTTTGTCGTGGAAAAACTGGCGACTTGGAACATCAAATGTTATTAAACAAATGCTATTAATGGTCTTTGTGTGTGTGTATACATTTGAATTACAAAAAACAAATAATAAAAAAGAAGTTGCATGCAGCGGGTTTCGACCCGAGGACCTTCAGATTACAAAGCCGAGTGCTTACCGCTACGCCACGCCTCTTTTTTTTTTTTTTTTTTTTTTTTTTTTAGATGTAATACCAATGTGCGGCAAATGAAAATTAATGCCCGGCCGGGATTCGAACCCGGGATCTCCTGCTTACTAGGCAGACGCGTTGACCGTTTCGCTACCTTTTTTTTAATTTATTCTTTTTTTATTTTCTCGCGAGCACTTCTTACTGCGGGCTAACATCCTCAGAGTTCGTCTTCTCGTTTCGTATTTTGCTCCCGCAGTTAATTCCCCAATCTATTTTGATTGTTGTAGTTCTCAATTTCAATAAGCATTTTTATTTATGTGTGGGCAAGAAGTGCACTATGTAATGCGTGTATGAAATAAAATAGATAAAGTAAATAGATAAAAAAAATGGCTCTCCTATGGCTTTTTGTACTTGTCGTACTGCACTATGTGCAAAACAATTTTTCTCTCCAAATCATAATAAAGTAAATGATAGGTGCTTGGATTGTAACTAAGGAAATTTCGATTTCTAACTTATTTTTCAACATTGTTATCCTTTGGTACAACCTTCTATAACTATTCCGTTTATACGTGATGAAATGAATTTTTGACTTTCCAAACTGTCTTACTTGTGCGTCCTTCTACTCTCCTTCGTTACAGTGCATTGCTGTTTCAGGGTTCTGCTGAGGTCTTCACGGCTACCGTAGCGGCCACGGGGCCCACGAAGTCCCCACCGTACGTCACTCTCAGTAGCTGTCCCCTACTTTGGCAAGCTTCTGCACTTCGCCCAGACGCCATTATCCAATTCCCTGCCTCTGGAACAGCATCTTTAATCTCTCTCCAAAGTGTTTTTGGTGACTCTTTCCATGTTCTGTGAAGTATGCGCAGTGGCTCTGTACAACATTACTCATCGTAGAGAGTATTTCACCGCAACGGCTTTTTTTAATTGTCGATTTTCTCGACAACGGCTAAGAAGTGCATGTTGGTGATTTGCCAAATTACACCTCTGGCCATGAGCTTTCATTATGCGCAGTATGAATCAAATCTGAATTTCACAATTGGCGGCCACCCCTTGTGAGACCCACACGTGTGAGGTGTGTGGGGTAGGGGCCGTGTCCCGTTAGTAAGTGGATCATACCCCGGCTGGGATTGATATGACCCATTCCGAAGACGTTCCCTTATATTCGGGAAAAAGTCATAGACACGTCGCCGGCCGCGGTGGCCGAGGAGACTGAGGCGCTTCAGTCACGGTCTGCACGGCCACTACGGTCGGGGGTTCTATTCCCCCCTCGGGCATGGATATTTGTGCCGTCCTTAGTTGTAGGTAGTTCATAAGTAGTTTGTAAGTTTAGGGACTGATGACCCCGTAGTTAAGTCCCTTAAGCTTAACAAACGTTTGAACATAGACACGTCGTCCTTTCTCGCAGTTATCCCATTCCCTTTGGCAGTGTCCATTCTCCATTTAATTAGTTGGCTCCGTTCTGTTATCTCTTTTCCAACAAGTTCGTGGACCTTGTCGTATTTCCCCGCCTTCAGCCAGTACATAGCAGCTCTTAGTCGTATGGTAAGTTCTATTGGTGGTATCCCCAGTACCACACGTAGTTCTTCGTCCGAGGTAGTGTTAAAATCAGGAAACGAACTGAAATACCGTGGACTGATGAATGAAAGAGACTTCATTATGAAAGGATGAAATGAATTTGTGCACAAAGTAAGGCTAACCATCGACAGCGACACTGACAACTGTCCTTTGCGTGGGTCTCATACCTGAAAAATAAAACGGTGGATGTGTTTGTATCGCATGGTGCCGCATTTTCCCACTGACGATGTGTCCTGTAACTTAGAACGTAGTGATTAGAGACCAGAGCGAGAACTTGCAATTACGGCCGGTGAGGACACGAGTAAGTGGAGTGTCTGCCGCTGCCGCTGGCGCTCGCGCAACCAGTCAGACCGGCTGTTATGAACGTCGCCACGAGCCAAGTTCACCAGCCGCGCGCGCAGCGCAACTACGCCGTTCCACAAAAACCCTATTTCTCGCCGTCATTGATTCGTATCGGGTGTCCGATCTTTGCGCGCACGTCTGCCAGACAGAAAGTGGAGGTAATGGCATTCGTTAATGTATATTAACAAGAAGGAAAATTTTAGTGCCACGGCGGATTAAAAGTGTTTGTTAAGCTTATGGGACTTAACTACGGGTCACCAAAATGTTCAAACGTGTGTAGAGCTACGGGGTCATCAGTACCTAAACTTGCAAACTACTTATGAACTAGCTTACACTAAAGACGGCACAAACATCCATGCCCGAGAGTGGATTCGAACCCCCGACGGGGGTCAATGCGCTCGACCACTCCACCGCGGCGCGGCGGATTAACTGTGCGCACTGAGGCGCCACACTGCAGTGCACGCGTCCGTTCGCCATCGGGGGTTCGAGTCCTCCCTCTGGCATGGGTTTAGGTGTTGTCCTTAGATTAGTTTACCTTATTGTTAGTTAAAGTAGTCTGTAAGATAGTTGAGTCCCACAGATTTACAGGGTGTCCAGAAAAGGACTCCCTGATTTCAAAATTAAATATCTCGAAAATAAAGATCGATTGAGGAATGCAGTAAAAGGTATGTTTATTGTGAAAGCTGTAAGAAGTTTATACAGCAGTTTGAAATAATAGTTACAAAAGCTGCAAACAGATGGCGCTGTAATCGCCATAGATAAATAGTGATCCGAAGCCCAGAGCGATCAGTTCCACTACTGAAACGTGAAAGGAGGTTAGCTACCGAAGGAATAGATTAAAACCATGTACTCCATTGAACAACGTGTTTTTCTGGTGCTAGAGTACCACAGGTTAGAAGAGAGTCCTACGGCAACAAGGCGAAGTTTTCAATCAGGATTTAATGTTCCAAAAGGACCCGATGCGAAAACCATTCGTACGCTCTTCGCAAAATTTCAAGGAACAGGCAGCGTAACCGATGATCTAGTGGGGCATGTTGGCCGCAAGCAAACCGCAGTTACACCTGAAAATATCGCCACAGTTTCTGGAATTATTCAGCGAAATCCAATGTCATGCGTCCGCAGAATTGCATCTGAGACTGGTTTGAAGCGTTCCAGCACGCAGAAAATACTAAGAAAGAGCCTACACATGTTTCCATTCAAAATTCAAACGCACCAGGCCATACCCGTACGAGCTGTGCAACAAATGCTTGCCTTTGCTAATCAGATGCTCACAATGATTGATAGTGAAGGATTTGATGTTGACTGCATCTGATTTACAGATGAAGCACACTTCCACCTGAATGGATACGTGAATAAGTAGAACTGGCGATTTTGGGGTTCCGAAAAGCCATATTGATGTGAATCGAAACTCCTGTATTCTCCTAAAGTTACTGTATGGGCTGCAGTATGCAGAAAAGGCATTATTGGCCCTTTTTCATTCGAGAAACGGTCACTGGTGCACGTTACGTTGCAATTTTGGAACAATTTGTCGCCACACAGCGAGCGTTAGAGGATCGACCATGTACTGAATGGTTTATGCAAGATGGAGCCCGACCACATCGGACCGAAAAAGTGTTTCGGTTTCTTGAGGAATACTTCGGGAATCGAATCATTGCTTTGGAATATCCCAAATTTACTGGTGCAGGCATGGATTGGCCTCCAATTCGCCGGATGTGACTCCTTGTGACTTTTTTTTGTGAAAGACATGGTCTACCCGAAACATTCCGCCACGCTGGACGAGCTCGAATCGTCGATCTATGTGGCACGTGAATCCTTTTCGGTTGAGACACTACGAAATGTGATGTCGAATTTCATTCTTCGCTTGCGCCACCTCTGTAGTGCCAATGGTGAACATTTTGAAAACATTGTGATGTGATTGTTTGCAAAGAGTGTTTTCATACGATTATTTCACTTATGTATGCTGATATGAGCTGTGCAGCGTACAGCGCCATCTGTTAGCAGCTTTTGTAACTATTATTTCAAACTGCTGTATAAACTTCTTACAGCTTTCACAATAAACATACCGTTTACTGCATTCATCTATCGATCTTTGTTTTCGAGATATTTAATTTTGAAATCAGGGAGCCCTTTTCTGGACACCCTGTACAAACATTTGAACATTTTGAATTTTTGTTTTGTTTTGCGACCCATCGTACGAGATGAAGCACGAAGTTAGGGTATGGAAAGATTATTAGATGTATGGTTTTCGAAGAAATCCTTCTACTATTGAACTTGCGTGATTTTAGGAAAAGCACGAGACTCCTCGGTGAAAGTAGTCTTATCAGAAACTTAATTCCGCTACCTCGCCTCATGAGTTTTAAGAGACTTAACCACTGAGGCACCTTGTACAATGTGATCCTCGGACAAATTAGTTCCAGGAACTTCTCACTTTTTGTTTCTCTTTTTTTATTTTTTATTTTTTTATTAATCTTTACTAATTACGCAAAGAAAAAACAACATTAGCGTGTCTTTTGTTAATGAAATAGTTCTGCAATGCAGCTCCGTAAACAGTGGGACTTGATGAATATCCAGCTCCACACATACATACATATTCCGCAAGCCACCATACGGTGCGTGGGGAACGTTACTTGTCACCCCTACACATCGTTTCCTACTTCACTCGAAAATAGGTCGAAGTAAAAAGACTTATTATCTGTCCCCCCCTCCTCCCACGAGCCCCTTGTGGCACTGACGTGAAACGAATGTTGGCTGCAGTAGAACGAGTATGATGTCAGCTCGCGCAGTGTACTGGTCACATGTATTTTAAACTTACGTTCGTCGCGCATGGTAGTAACAAACCTCAGTCGACAAAGTCTCCTCCGTGGGTTTTCTGATATACTCTTGACGACGACTGGATGGTCATTTGCATTTGTGAAACGGTTAATGGCTGTAAATGAATAGTCCGAAGATGGCAATTTAATTTCACGAAAACTGTTGTTAGTACATACTGTATAATATTTTCCCTTCACAGTACAGCGCTGCGACTGTTAAATTTTTTTTATTGAGAATCTGTTAGCGTGCAGGCACTTTACCTCTGGAGGAGACAGCTAGGGAAGGAAGCGTTGTTGTTGCCGACTTCAGACTGGACACGAGTCGCGGCTGAGCCCGACGCGAAAAGACGCGCATGCGCAGTTGCGCACCGACGCGTGCCTCGGTTGACTAGCGCCTGGATTTAAATGGTGGGGACTAGCTGTACATTATGTTAATACAATGCATAATTAGTAGAATTCATACCTAGCAGTTTCCATCTAAAGGTCTAACAGGCCTAAAATTCTATGCCTAAAGAATAACAGATGCTCGATAAAGCCCTTGAAAATTTAAAATACATAATCTCTGTAGATATAATTGGCCAGTAGGTTACCGTAGCGTAATTCTGCTTGGCAGTTAAGGATATTTTCGGGGGCACTTTTAAAGCTCTGAAAATTGCAAGTTCCTTCAAAATCTATATCTATAAATGTGAATGTCTGTTCGGTGTACGTTTATCACGTCTGAACCACAAGACATAAAGAGCTAAAAATCTGTACAGTTACTGTCTACCCGGGGAATGTTTTAGGTACGGTTTTATGGCGATCGGATATATATATATATGTGAATGTCTGTTCGGTGTACGCTTCTCACGTTCGAACGACAAGATGCAGCGACTTAAATATTTGTACAGTTACTAATTTATACCTGAGGAAGGTTTTAGGCACGATTTTATAACGATCCCATAGATATTTAGTAATTTGAAGAATATAACGCGAAATTCGGAACAATAATTATTCTTTGAAAATTATATTTACTGTTTGAAAATAGTTGCATTGTTACTTGAGTGTTGATAATGATAAAAGGGTGGAGTATATTGGGATGGAAAGTTATCGGTGTATATAAAATTCTACGTGTGTGTGTGTGTGTGTGTGTGTGTGTGTGTGTGTGTGTATTAATATTTCGCTCTGCAGCGAAAACTACAGAACGCAGACGAGTGGTCTGTGTGTAATTGTTGTCCGAAATCTCCCGTTGTACACCATAGAAGTTCTATGCCGATAGCTATAAGGGGGTAGAAGATATGGTGGTTGAAAGTCGTCAAATTATAAAAGAATTCGGACTGAAGGCCAGCGATGACGTTTGCCACTCTATAGCAAGGAGGTTACATACAGCGAAACGTGATGTCACAGACCATATCTTTGGTCTATGCGTGGTACAATGTCTTCAGCTCTTTCTCTGTAAGGGTAAGCATAAGAATAAGGAAATATAAGAATAAACAAATAAAGCAGTAGAAAAGAAATTTCTTTTAATACATCTCTTTTTAAAAACCGATTTGAGGTTTCGCGCATTAAATCAAGTGATCGAAATGTGATATTATTAGAATCATTATTGTTGAATTTCCTGATTGGATTCTTCGAAAGAGTGCATTTTTACGTGTGATTTAATCTACACTACTTACTTTCCTGATAAACGGGAAGTATATAGACTTCTGCAATCTGATAGGAATATTTTTCAGTTCCTTCAAAACCAGTTTCATAGCACACTACTGAAAGATAGCTTATCTATCATAATCAACCTACACGCGAGCGGAGCCGCGGGTTTAAGCTAGTATTTAATATATTCCTTTTTCCTCCCGGAGTAGAACTTTCAAATTTGTGGCTACATCTGTAATTAAATGACCTGTTTCTTTTAGGTACGCATGCAAAGCTAACTTGGTACTAGAAGCACTAGTGTGTTACCTAAATCTTACCTTAAAACTTCTCCCTGTCTGGCCTATATATCTTGCAGGGCAGTTATTACAAGAAATACTATATATACGTGGGGATTTGTAAGGCTCCTTTTTTGACTTCTCCCTGTGTCTGAATTTTTGACCAATGTTTTTAGGGACGAAGTAGGCTGGAGTTATATCTTGTGCAGAGAGGTGTTTGCCCACTTTCCATGAAACGTTACCGTAATAAGGCAGTCTATGATATTTAGAACCCTGAGGAGCATTGTCACGTATAGGAATCAAGGAAGTATTTTCGCCTTTAGATATCTGTGCAGCATTTGAAGTAGTCTTCTTTCTCTTTTGTATGCTATTATTAATATTATGAACAACGCTCTCCTCACAGCCGTTAGAAATGGCAATGTACTCTATTATACGCAACTCACGCTTCAAGGCTGGGCTGGACAGTGGGACACTGTAATAAAAAACCAAACGCTGCCATTTTATGCTGCCACGGATGGTTTGAAAATCTATGAATAACCATATCGGATGTTGTTGGTTTCCGATAAATGTCGGAATGATTTATAATCTTCTCCTTTTACCCCCTGACGCGGCTTTTATGTTGCGTACCTGTCTCATTGTAATGAATTATATCAGGTGTGGGCCATTGGCTAATGAAAATTTACTGTTTTAGGTATGGGATGGATTTTATTCAGTTTTCAGTTAATAGTTGACGGAGTCCCACTTTTTGGACAAAAGGGATTTTATAGATGGTTTTAAATGCAAAATTGGTTACACCTGGAGATAAATGATGGTGATCAGCTAGTTCCAACTCCGTGTAATATATGGTTATGACTTGAATGTAAGTAGACAACGACCCATATAATGCAATTGGTTGATAAGGCTAAGTTCTGATTTCCGTATTTTATTTATCTTATACAGGGTGTTACAAAAAGGTACGGCCAAACTTTCAGGAAACATTCCTCACACAGAAAGAAAGAAAATAGGTTACGTGGACATGCGTCCGGAAACGCTTAATTTCCATGTTAGAGCTCATTTTATTACTTCTCTTCAAATCACATTAATCATGGAACGTAAACACACAGCAACAGAACGTACCAGCGTGACACTTTGTTACAGGAAATGTTCAAAATTTCCTCCGTTAGCGAGGATACATGCATCCACCCTCCGTAGCATGGAATCTCTGATGCGGTGATGCAGCCCTGGAGAAAGGCGTATTGTATCACAGCCGTCCACAATACGAGCACGAAGAGTCTCTACATTTGATACCGGGGTTGGGTAGACAAGAGCTTCCAAATGCCCCCATAAATGAAAGTCAAGAGGGTTGAGGTCAGGGGAGCGTGGAGGCCATGGAATTGGTCCGCCTCTACCAATCCATCGGTCACCGAATTCGTTGTTGAGAAGTGTACGAACACGTCGACTGAAATGTGCAGGAGCTCCATCATGCATGAACCACATGTTGTGTCGTACTTGTAAAGGCACATGTTCCAGCAGCACAGGTAGAGTATCTCTATGAAATCAGGATAACGTGCTCCAGTGAGCATAGGTGGAAGAACATGAGGCCCAATCAAGACATCACCAACAATTCCTGCCCAGACGTTCACAGAAAATCTGTGTTGATGACGTGATTGCACAATTGCGTGCGGATTCTCGTCAGCCCACATATGTTGATTGTGAAAATTTACAATTTGATCACGTTTGAATGAAGCCTCATCCGTAAATACTAAAATGAGCTCTAACATGGAAATTAAGCGTTTGCGGACACATTTCCACATATCATATTTTCTTTTTTTGTATGTGAGGAATGTTTCCTGAAATTTTGGCCGTACATTTTTGTAACACCCTGTATACAGGAAATAAGCACCTGAGGATGTACATTCATTTTGCAAAACCAGTCGTGTGTTCTCAATAAAGAATTTTTAACAGTCGCAGCGGTGTATTGTGAATAAAATGAATAATTTCGACTGTGATTGCGCGATGAATAAAGTATTGTGTTCTGTATATTTTAATGCGATCACTGTCATATAAATGTTTTCGAACAGAAATATTGCAACAGTACAAAGCGCTATATCTGAGAAGATGAAAAGTAGGCCTAATCAGCCTGCAACGTATGAAAAATACTGGCATCGACGCGAGAGAATGATTAAGCGTGCGGCCAAGTGTTTGTTATGTAGACAAGCTGCGGGCTGGATCACGAGGAAGACATTACGGAAGCGCAGAAGGCGGCGACGCAGACAAATGAGGGAGTTACGCCAGCGGGCACGTCGCGGCTCCTCTGCTCAGCATGCGCGCCACTGCCGCTAAAACACCCGTCGCCGTCGTAACACTCACTCGATTATTAGCAGTCAATTCCAGCAACAAACCACTTCACATTACTTCACCGTCTTAGTTAACGTATTAGTTGTTTTTAACAGCACACTGTTGTAGGAAATGAATAGCGAGTGAATTCTATGTTTATTCTTATTACGTAGAGCAGAGCTTTCCAAACTGGGTGTCGCGACACCCTGGGGTGTCGCGTAGTAGTATCAAGTAAAGCTCTAGATATACCGAGCTGAACAATCCGCCATTTTGAATCCCAATACGACGACAGTGTGGTATGCTTTGTGTGGTGTAGCGAAGGGAATCGGCTAATATTTTTTGATTTTACTGTTTCACAGTCTGAAATGGTTGGTTGTGCTGCTCAAAACTGCTCTAATAATAGCAGAACATGGTCCCTATAAGTATTATCGGTTTCCTTCAGCCGGCCGCGGTGGCCGAGGGGATTGAGGCGCTTCAGTCACGGTCTGCACGGCTACTACGGTCGGGGGCTCGAATTCCCCTTCGGGCATGGATATTTGTGCCGTCCTAGTGCGTCAGTAGTTCATAAGTGGTTTGTAAGTTTAGGGACTGATGACCCCGAAGTTAAGTCCCATAAGCTTAACAAACATTTGAACATTTTGGTTTCCTTCAAACATAGATCAGCGTAAAAGGTGTCTCGTAAATTTCAGGCTCCAAAATCGAGCAACGATCTGTGTGACGTTAAGAACAAAACATATATATATATATATATATATATATATATATATATATATATATATATATATATATATAGTTATGCTCACAGGGACGCAATGATGAAAATATAGGCCTACGGTTTAACTTTGCTACAGATTGTTAACACGACATACGGTGTGTTAAAAGTAAGCTAATCTTTCTTGATTTTATTTAGACCAACTAAGAAGTTATTCTAACGGCTGTTAATTGTATTGCATGAGTGCAGTTGGCTTACCAAGCTAGTGGTTTTTAAATTATATTCTTTCACATTAGTTCAGAGTTTAATTTGAATGTGAATCTCAACACGGAAGTATGTATGCCGAAGCCAAGCTGTGAACAGGATGTCTGGAAAATAATAATAATAATAATAATAATAATAAATCGAACTTCGCAAAGAATGCGAACAGGATATAAGTCGTACATGAAAGGCATCAAATTCAAAACTTATCATGCAACATTTGCTTTATTTAAAAGTGCTACCAGAGACATTTTATTTAGTCGTTACATAACGAAACCAGACGTTCAAAGTTATTAAACACATTTTGACGTAAATCTTCTCTGAAATATGGCTTGTGTAAAGTATTAGAGACATCAGAGGGGGAATACGGGAAGAACAGTGTAGCAATTTGACATTATTCCGTAACTGTTTTCGAATGCAACTCTTAGTTACCGAAAACGTACGTGGACGTACCATTTATAAACCAGAAAATTTGTAATGTATTTTAACTGTAAGTGGTAATTATTTAGAACGGAAGCATATGCCTCAATTTGGAATGTAAGTAAATGGATCATCTCTCTATATATCCACCTTATAACTAACTTTAATTTGCTTTCCTCTTAGAGTCTAATGTAAGCAAATAAATTTACTACGATGTAATATTTTCTGCATTAGGAAAGTATTTAATGGCGTTAAGAGCTTGTTAAAAAACATAAGTGTTCCGTAGTCTTTAAATGCGCGTCTTCAACGTGGGATTCAAAATGGCGGACTGTTCTGCTTGTACTATACCGTGCTCTAGTATCAAGGGTGTCGCTCTTTCCATGCGCAGTTTGCTGGAAATGGCAGCTGCTTGAACGAAATTTCACTGTAGTCTGCTTTCCTTATCAAAAAGCTGAACCTCGCCGTTTTTTAATGGATTTATCAAAGCCACGTCACCCTCGGCAGCGTTTCTTACAATTAAATGTCAATCAATGACACAGTGGCTGTAAAAGCTGTCACAGATTGTAAAAGCGGTCACAATTGTCCACTGACTAAAGCTATTCAGTAGCGATGTTTAGTATGGAGTATGGCCGGGTGATTACACCACCACCTAGAGAGAAGGCCGAGGCGCTGTCGTGTGACGTCACGCAGAGTAGGTTGCGCGCGCATAGCTGACTGGGTAGCCGCTGGGGCACGGCCCATTATGCCGAAGCAGCGAGCCAGTCAGCTATGCGCGCGCAACCTACTCTGCCTGACGTCACACGAGAGCGCAGCGGCCTTCCCTCTAGGTGGTGTTGGTGATTAACGGAGAGTAGTATTTTAAATGCAGTGATCGTTGGTTCGAACCCTGGTATGCGTTAATATTTTTTTCTCTCGGTTTCCTGTATGTAACAGATTCTGGGACCAGAAATGACATTCATAATCTTAAGTGTGGCAAATATTTATCCATTTTTTCCGAATATGTCGGGACTTCCGAGGTCGTGGTGAAGCAAGAACTTAACAACAGAACTTAAATAATAATTCATCACTTGTCATAAATACAACCTCTTTATTTCTGAAAATAGTGTGATAATATTGAACTGAAAGGGAACAGCCACTGTGATGTCTAAATCAGAAATCCGAGCAGCTAATTTCCAGATGCTGTTTTCAATCGATCCAGCAAAACCGTATCTGGCCCTGACATGTAAACACGACAGCGAAAAACGGTTTCCGAAATTCAGTTTTTGTGTTTCGGAAGTTAGGTCGTATGTAGAAGAAGCAAGTGTTGCTGTGTGAGTTAGGCATTTTTGTCTGCGGTGTTGCCGGCCGCGGTGGTCGAGGAGACAGGCGCTCCAGTCACGGTCTGCACGGCCACTACGGTCGGGGGTTCGAATCCCCCCTCGGGCATGGATATTTGTGCCGTCCTAGTTCATAAGTAGTTTGTAAGTTTAGGGACTGATGACCCCTTAGTTAAGTCCCATAAACTATACAAACATTTGAACATTGTCTGCGGTGTTACTCTGTTGTACATCTCCGTAGTTCCTATTGTTTCCTTTTCTTGCGATGAGTGTACGTAATTAATTGCTGCAGTCAGTATCAACATTAAACATGACAATGTGTACGAGAATTTCAGTTTCGTTTACAAACTACATTTAGCGATGCTTTATTTCCGCCCCCCCCCCCTGCCCCCGCTAGAACTATCTAAATTCTACCATATGTATTTATATTAGTGAAAGGCTGTGGCTCAAAACTGTAAGCTATAAGAGGGTGTCGCCAAGAGGGAAAGTTTGGAAGCACTGACGTACAGGAATGAAAATAAAACGAAAAAAGTATTAATCTGGGTAAATACCTTTTATACGTTATTTGTAGACATAAGGCAGGATGACGCAATATTCTTCAATTATTTCAGAATCTCGTTCACTTCCTTTGACAGACTACATTTACGCTTGAAAGATACCACTAAACGGAAAAATACTAAAATGAGGAATTGTATTAAGACTGTAGAAATGTTGGCAAGGACAGCGAGTTACTTTTGAGTTAGTCATTTTCAAATTAGTTTTAAAGGTATTTATTGATAAATTCTGTGAAAACACACAAAATACCTTTATTACCAGAACTCTATATAAATAGATACACAATAAACAATATACTATTATAAATTGATGTCCATTACAGTGGATGAATTTTAGGAACTTATTGGAGAGCTTCTTTCACATTCTTTGTCAGCATTCCCAGCTAAACATTTTTAGCGTTCAGCTGCAGTGCTTTTCTACAGTCTGCGCTTCGTTTATTGGAAATGTGGAATAGACAGTTCAGTTAGGTTAGATACTTTGGGAATCGACGGCAGGTAGTAAAACTGGCGATACAGCTTGTAAGGTATACGAATGCAGAGCTTTGAATGTTGCGTTCCTTTCCCTTGGCTGGGATACTGCAGCACATTTTGAGTTGAAACTGAGGGAATCGTTGGTGGGGCATAATGTGGAAGATGTGGAGGTTGTGTATAGTATAAAGTGATAGGAGATGTAAAACGTTGTTGAGGAGGCAATAGTTGATAGAGATGGTATGGCGTTGACTTTTGCTGCAACTGGGAAGTTGATTGTGTAGTGTAACCTTGATAGTGAAAAGGTGCAAACTTTTCATTCTCAACATTGTAAATGACTCTAAGATCTCACATTCGAAACGGATGCCATTCATTACTGTCATAGTTTTCAGTTTTAGGCAGCAGAAGTACATTTGGGAATTTGGTTTCTAAGATTTTCTTTTTTGCAATGCCTTTAAAATCCTCAAATATACTTCATCTATTTTCTTGTACTTGTTTTGAGGGAGAGTTGTAGAAAGAAGGTTCTCTTTTGTTTCAGCTGTCACGCTTACTTCTGTATTTTGAGGAGGTTGTTGCAAAGAGGCATCAGTTTCATCCTTGTTCTCTTCTCCTATGTTGAAGCTTAAATATGTTAAATTGAAATACGTTCTTTCTTTTTTTAGTTGGTTGTGAGGCACTAGTTTTACCTTTTTCCTCCTTTACATCCTTGGCGAGACCATCACGCAGATGTTTCCACCGTTTTGCGACTTCCTTACCTTAAAAAGAAAAAAAAGTACTGTGCACATTACATACGAAATAACAATAGTAATTTCATGTTACAAAGAAAAAAATAATAATTTGTTACTTTAGATTTTAATATTTTTCTTTGACTTTCAGATATCTAGCTAGTGGATGTACTTTTACCGAATTTCATTATTCTTTCAGAATTGGGATTTGAACAGCATAGGTAATAGATATGTTTGTCAAACGCTGTGGAACGTTATGCAAAGTGAGTTCGTATCTCCCCTCACAAGAGAAATGCGGCAGCCACTAGCAAATGAATTTGAGCATGCAGCAAAAGTTCCTTATTGCATTGGGACAATAGTTGGAGAAAAGTCCGCTTTATGAGTCCCGTAGAAAGTGGATCTGCGCATTTTAATTGCAAATACCACAACTCAGTTGTGTTAATGGGAATTGCAGATACGAAGTACCGTTTTGTTTATGTACACAGTGGTAGCTATGGAAATGTTTGTGACTCGAACTTACTACCTGTAACTTCGAGGGCAAGTGTTCTAACAATTAAGCTTCAAGACAACGTCCCACGACATATCATAAGGGTGTTACATCATCAGATGCTACCAGTAATCAACAGGCCCAATGTCGGTGTTGACGGGCCGAGGCGAGGCAAAAACTTTGTGCCGTGCAGTCATCAAGGGCAACGAAAGACCATATCGAAGATATTTCGTTGCATGGTTCAAAATGTTCAAATGTTTGTATAGCTGATGGGACTTAACTACGGGGTCATCAGTCCCTAAACTTACAAACTACCTTATACTAAGGACGGCACAAATATCCATGCCCGAGGGGGGATTCGAACCTCCGACCGTAGTGGCCGTGCTGAACGTGACTGGCGCGCCGCAAACAGCTCGGACACCGCGGCCGGCTTGCATGGTTCACACGCTGCCATTTGTTGATGGCCCAGCATTGAAATGTGCAGCAATTTGCGGAAGGGTTCTATTCCTCTCACACTGGACAATTCTCTTCAGTCGCCCTTGGTCACGTTCTTGCACGAGCGCCGGCCGCGGTGACCGAGGAGACTGAGGCGCTCCAGTCACGGTCTGCACGGCCACTACGGCCGGGGGTTCGAATCCCCCCTCGGGCATGGATATTTGTGCCGTCCTAGTTCGTAAGTAGTTTGTAAGTTTAGGGACTGATGACCCCGTAGTTAAGTCCCATAGACTATACAAACATTTAAACAAAACATCTTGCACGAGCGATGTTAGACATTTGCTGTTTTACCGGATTCCCGATATTCACTCTGTGCCGCAGCGGATTAGCCGCGCGTACTGGATCGCCGTGTTGCGGTGCGCGCGGCCGTCCGGCGTCGGCGGTTCGTGTTGTCCTTAGTTTAGTTTACCTTAGGTTAAGTAGTTTGTAAGCTAGGGACTAATAACCAAGCTGTTGAGTCCCATAGATTTACAAAAATTTGAACATTCACGGTGCACTCGTGAAATGGTCGTATGGGAAAAGCCCCAGCTCATCGCTTCCTCGGAGAAGTTGTGTTCCATCATTCGTGCGCCGACTATATTACCCGCATTAAAACTAATTTAGGTCGTGATAACCTGCCACTGTAACACCAGTAACCCATCTAACGCCTGTGACAGACACCTGTTGTCTTATATAGGCGCTGCCGACCGCAGCGCCGTCCTCTCACAAGGGGAACACCAAGTATGGTACAAACGAATTTTGATAGGTCGTAGGTATGTTGTGCGGGAACTCCTCCGGACCACCAAGCTAAAGGGATTTGTTCCAATGCGCCTTGGTTTCCATGAAAATGGAGATCAAAATGTTTAAATGTTTGTAGAGTCATCAGTCCCTAAACTTACAACCTACTTATGAACTACTTACGAACTAGGACGGCACAAATATCCATGCCCAAGGGGGGATTCGAACCCCCGACCGTAGTGGCCGTGCGGACCGTGACTGGACCTCCTAAGTCTCCTCGGGCACCGCGGTCGGCAAAAAATGGAGATCAAAGTCCAGGGCGTAGCGTCTATACCTGCACCTAGTGACCGTAGGTACATGAGTCAGCGTGGTGTAAGGCGCTCGACTGTCGCACAGACGACCCGAGCTCAAATATTGATGGAATACTTTTAGATTCATTTATTATTTTTTTACACTTGTCCAACGATTGATTGCGAACAATTATATCCTTTTTCCCACTTTATCAATTCTTATTGCAAAGATAAAGTTAGATCAGGTAATTACAGTTACATAATACGCTGGGACGCGTCAAGTGAGCACACACTGCTTTGGACGGTATAACAACAGTGGGGCCGGAGACTGTAAACTCCGCGCCGGAGCAGCCGAGCGCATTGAGGCGTTATACTGCGATGCGCGAGTCCGAAAAAAAAAGTCTGTAAATCTATCGGACCAAACTGCGTGGTTATCAGTCCGTAGCTTAAAAACTACTTAAACCTAGGTAAACTAACCTAAGGACAAACACAGACAACCATGCCCCAGGGAGGACTCGAACCTCCACGACGAGCAACCGCGCGCTCCGCAGCGAGGAGCTTTAGACCGCTCGGCTACTCCACCGCGGCTGCGCGAGTCCGTTCCTCGTCTGGGGATCGAATCCCTCCTCGGGCATGGTTCTTTGTGCTGTCTTTAGTATAAGATAGTTAATAAGTAGTTTGCAAGTTTAGGGACTGATGACCCCGCATTGAAGTCCCATAAGCTTCACAAACATTTGAACATTTGGCTGTAAACGCAGCTAGCAAGTGCTGCGCAGTCATAGGTGATAACTAGAGACGGGTTACTGGTTTAGAAATATCTCTCAATCGCCGTAAAATTATGCTTAGAAATAACGGATTAAATAAAATAGTCGTCGCGCAATACATAACATATTGAACAATTAATATAAGTTATTATCATGACCAATTACTCAAGACGGACACGTGAAATAAATTCAAGTAGAAGTTCATCAGAATGTAATATGGAATGACTTTTGCTTGAAAATGTTTCCGACATTTTGACTCTGAAAGTTGGTACACTCGTATGAATATATAATTCTCCACATGGCTCTACCGTAATATTCTTCTGCTGTATGTCACTTAATGGAGGTTCGAAGAATGGTTTGAGGTTGATATTTGAATTATGGATGGAAATATCTCAAGAAAAATAATAATTTATAAAACAATAGAAAAAAATTATGCTGCGCAACTAAGAAAAATGCATAATTAAGTATAAAAGTAAAAAAAGATAAAATAAAAGAGGAAGCGCTGCATTAAATGCTAAGAATATTGTAACAATAATATAACAGGATGGAGGAGGGTCCTCTTTAAAATGAAACTTGAAAGTTTAAGAGAAATAATATTTTTCTTTCGTAACATTAGCATTAAAAAAATCATTTCATCAAAAATTTTATTACATGAAAAAATGTATTTCCTAGGGTCATCGCGAACTCTTTAATATATAAAAAATAGCGAGAGCTCATCATCAGACTTTCTGTATGAACTATACTTAGTAATTATGTCAAAAAGAGAGAAAACACTTTTATTGGTATGGTGTCTGTTCTTTCGAAAATGTCCGAAAGAGTAGACACCAAAAAAATGTTCAAATGTTTGTAGAGTCTATGGGACATAACTACGGGGTCATCAGTCCCTAAACTTACAAACTACTTATGAACTACTTACAACTAAGGACGGCAAAAATATCAATGCCCGAGGGTGGATTCGAACCCCGACCGTAGTGGCCGTGCAGACCGTGACTGGTGCGCCTCAGTAGACACCATACCAATAATTGTATATATGCCCCAACAGGCAATTGACAATTTCTGTTGAGATGCACAAATACGCTGGATCATTTGCGGGGATCCAGTATAAGCTGCGGGCAAGACGACCTAATGGGCAGAGGGCACTACCATCGTAGTGTGCTGGAAGTTGTGAATTTGGGGTGGAGCGGAGGCGTGCCTCGATAGCCTAGTTGGTTCAGGCGATCTCTAGTCCGAAGCGGAAATTTTTTTTTTTTTATTATAATTTTTTTATGGGACTTAACTGCGGGGTCATCATTCCCTAAACTTACAAACTACTTATGAACTAGGACGGCACAAATATCCATGCCCGAGGGGGGATTCGAACCCCCGACCGTAGTGGCCGTGCAGACCGTGACTGGAGCGCCTCAGTCCCCTCGGCCACCGCGGCCGGCGAAGCGGGAAATCCTGGTTCGAATTTCGATACAACAAAATTTTTCAACTTTGCCGTTAAATTTATTTCAGTGCCCTGAAACATCTACATCTACATCTACATACATACTCCGCAATTCACCGTAAGGTGCGTGGCGGAGGGTACACTGTACCACTACTAGGCATTTCCTTTCCTATTCCACTCCCAAATTGAACGAGGAAAAAAAGAATGCCTATATGCCTCCGTACGAGCCCTAATTTCTCTTATCTTGTCTTTGTGATCTTTACGCGAAATGTAAGTAGGCGGCAGCAAGATCGTACTACACTCAGCTTCAAATTCCGGCCCTCTAAATTTACTTAACAGAAATTCACGAAAAGAACGTCGTCTTTCTTCCAGCGATCCCCAATTGAGTTGCCGGAGCATTTCCGTGACACTCGCGCATTGGTCGAACCTACCGGTAACAAATCTAGCTGCTCGCCTCTGAACCGCCTCTATGTCTTCCTTCAAACCGATCTGCTGCGGGTCCCAAATACTTGAGCAATACTCAAGACGTGGTCGTACAAGCGTTTTATACGCGGTCTCCTTTACAGGTGAAGTACATCTTCCCAAAATTCTCCCAATAAACCGAAGTCGGCTGCCTGCCTTACTCACAACTGTCCTTACATGCTCGTTCCATTTCATATCGCTCTGCAATGTTACGCCTAGATATTTGAACGACGCGACCGCATCAAGAAGCTCACTACTGATGCTGTATTCGAACATTATAGGATTGTTTTTTCTACTCATGCGCATCACCTTACATTTTTCTACATTGAGAGCTAGCTGCCATTCTTCGCACCAACTAGAAATTTTGTCTAAGTCAACCTGTATGCTATTACAGTCAGTTACAGACGACACCCTCCCATACACCACAGCATCATCAGCAAACAGCCGCAAATTACAACTTACTCTGTCCATCAGATCATTTATGTAGATAGAAAATAATAGCGGTCCTATCACACTCCCCTGGGGCACGGTCGAAATGTTTCAATATTCCGAATTTAAAAAAATTAATTAATTAATTAATAAAAACTTTATAGAAGCATGAAACCAAATTTATCGCTAAATGGAATATAAATCATGCACATAAAAATATCTTCCCTTCTGCACTGCTAAACAAATAATTTAAAATGTGGAAAAGAGCGAGGGGGAGAGGTGGTAAAGAGTACGTGCAGAGTAAGAAATCGACAAATTACCCGGAATAAAAAGATACCTAACTTTTCGCAACGTTAAATAACTGGCAAAGAATAGATCGCGTGGCAACACTTGCCCCATCCCTAGTAAAGCTCGTGGTGGCAGTTGTACGGGCATCTCCACTTAGCGACACATTTGTCAAGGTCACGCACCCTCTAGGCGGCAGAGGACGGCGCCATATGGTGAGTATTCACCATAGAACACTCGATAGCCAAGTACACAATGCGCTCTTAAGAGCAGATAGCTATAATATTTTTTAAAACGGCGGCGTAGCGTACGAGGATCCCAGTAAGGGGTCATGCCACCGGATGGCACATATATGGGGGTGGCAGGGAGCGGCCGAGCTGCGTAAAAAGGCCTGTTGCGGAAGGCGAGGATCTGCTGCACGCAGCGGCTTCTGTTGATGTAGCGCCTGTCACAGTGCGCCAGCCGTCAAAACCCAAAAATTGTTCAAATGTTTGTAAATCTACAGAATTCTTCTCTGTGTTTTTAACCTCGTTTCTCCGCAGTTGGAGTGATACAATTTGTATAGGTTAGGTGACCGTCTTATGCAACTGTAAATTAGTCTACTTTAGACCAGACGCGTTTCGCTTTATTCTGAAGTATCTTCAGTGGTCAAATGTTTTGTTTTACATTATTTGTTTGATTTTTAATAAATTCGATCGATAACAGTTCTCGTGGAATAGGAGTATTTTGATTCAGAATAAAATGCACTACTAATATTACCATGCTTCCTGCAGGGCTGTCCATATGTCCGGAACAGTAAGAGGGGGTGGAGATCTCTTCCGAACAGCACGTTGCAAGGCATCCCAGATGTGCTCAATAATGAAACTTACTATCTGGTTAAATCTGTGTGCCGGAGCCGGGATTCGAACCTCGGCCTTTTGCCTTTCGTGGGCAAAGACAAAGGTCCCAGGTTCGAATCTCTGTTCTGCCACTTCCAGGAAGTTTTATATCAGCGCATACTACCCTTCAGAGTGAAAATATCATTCTGGCACGCTCAAATAATGTTGGTATCTGGAGAGTCTGTTGGCCATCAGAGTTATTTAAACACAGAAGAGCAACTCTGTAGCAATTCTAGACATGTATGGTGACGCATTTTCCTATTGGAATTGCCTAAGTACGTTGGAATACGCAATGGACATGGATGGATGCAGGTGACCAGCCAGGATGCGTACGTTCTGCCACCCGTCACAATCATATCTAGACGTATCCATCTCACTCCATCTGCACACTATTACAGAAGCAACACCATTTTGAACAGTCTCCTGCTGACTTACAGGGTCTATGAGTTTTTCTCCATACCCTACACCTCCATCCGCTCGATAAATTGCAAACGAGACTCGTCAGACCAGGCAACATGTTTCAAGACGTAAACAGTGTGAAGCTTTGTGTCGTGCAGTCAGCAAGTATACACGCGTAGGCATTAGGTTCCGAAAGCCCGTATCAATGATGTTTCATTTAATGGTTCGCACGGTGACACTTTATTTATTTATTATTTGACGTGTCCCATTACATAGTAATATTACATGTTTGATCGTTAGATTCAGGCCGTCACATCAGGTACTTAAGTTGACAGGGTTTACAAAGAAAGAAACGATTTTATACACCAGGAAATCTCATTGAATTACAAAAGTTGTAAAAGTCTGTAGTGAATTTATGTACCAAATCATATTTACTGACGGACCATCCTCCTCCTTTGGCAGCTATTTCTTTTTCCTGAGATGGTCCCTCTCTTTCAATAAATTGCAGCAGTCAAAAGGCACGTGATCAATAGTTTGGACAGCTCTGTTACATATGCACGTCCCGTCTTTAATTATTTTGAACCGTTGATAATAGGCTTTCAGTTTCCCATGACCTGTTAACATAGCTATAAAATTCGGAGATATAGGGAGTTTAATCATTAAACGTTTGTCGGATCGTAGGAAAATACGGTTTAGTGCTTCTCTCGTTTTTTGTTCTTTGCCACTCAATGTCCCATTTGTTCCTAAACTCTTCTCGAAGTTTCTTCTTTACGGCACTTGTACGTATATTGTTGTAGCGTATTGATTGTTGTGATCGAGCTGCTCTTTTAGAAAGGTTGTCAGCTAGTTCATTTCCCCATATCCCTGGATGTGCCTTAACCCATTCGAAATCCACAAGCCAGTTGTGTGTCTGCAACCTTCTTATTTTACATCTTACTTCTTCAATCAAGAAGTTGTGGTTCTTCGGATTTCGCAAAGAGTCCAAACTAATCCTGCTGTCAGTGTGAATTACTGCAGTTGTGTCAGTATTCGAGAGATTCTTTATGAACTCAAAGAGCATTGAGAATGGCAAATTGTTCCGCTTGATCGTTTGAGCATTCATTAGACAGTTTTAGCTGTATCTGGTAAATAAGCTTCTTAGTAACAAATATTGCTATCCCCGAACCCACTCCGTCGTCTGACTTGCTTCCATCTGTGTATACTTCAACAGGGTAGCTTTTGCTTGCGTCCTTCATGGTGACACTTTTTAATGGCCCAGCACTGAAGGTTTACATTTCTGTCACTTAAGAAAGATTCTCTTCAATCATCGTAGGTCTCTTTCTTGCGGTCTTTTTCCGGCTGCAGCGATGTCATAGATTTGATGTTTTGCCGGATTCCCGACACTCACGGTTAACTCGTGAAGTGGTCGTACTGTGTCCCTTCTCTCGTCCGCCGATTATAACACCCCGTTAAATGGTGATAACCTGCGAATGTAGTACTAGTAGCCTGCGCCAGACACCTGTTATCTTGTACAGGCTTTATCGACCACATCGCCGTCCTCTGAGTGTTTACATATCTCTGTGCATGCCTATACCAGTTTCTTTGGCACTTCAGTGTAGTAACGAGACATAATTTGATGTCACAGACGTTCGAAATAATAATCGCAATTGCTTGCTAAATCGAGCTTGTGTGATAGTGTCAAGGAGAGCGACCTATTTCAGGCAATATTGTTGGTGTGTATGTGTGCTCGTTCTCCTCGTCGGTATGCTTTAGGTGACACACTCTTATTTAGTTACACAAAAATAATGATAACTATATTATTATCGACGAAGGAACCATTGATCAGACTTTTATCGACGGTTCTATAAATAATGGTTCGCTTTAACATGCTTGGACAAGAATGTTTCGCCAAAACTATTATGCCCTTTTGCCCTAGCTACAGACAAGTCCTTTCCCTCAATAAATAACTTTCTTCAACTATTATCTCTACAAACTAACACATGGATACTTGCTAAAGTTAATGCCATGCGTAAGTTCATTAATAAAATCTGTCCTGCCAGATATTCCATCACCTTTTTCCTATAACCCAATGGATGCCTGCATGACGTCGCATGGGTTCCCTATTAGGTCGTCGCTATTTCTTGTCTGCAGGCCGTTCATTTTGGATTAAATGTTTCAGTCAACAAGTGCTGTGATAACATACTGACTGACTTTGGCCGCAGTATAAGCAGTTCCATTGTTTCCTTGCCTTCTTCTGCTACTAGTACTTCCTCCTTGTTCTCGTTCCTTGGCATGGGCAATCGTTACCATTATTTTCGTCCTGCTGTGCGAAATGTTTGTATGTCAAGGTAAGCTCTTGTGGGTAGTGAAGTTCTCCTGAACCCAACGAGGCATGATTTAACTGCATCAGTCCCTAGCGTACAAAATGAGGCGTGTCTGTCCATACGGATCTCGTAAAATGGGCACTGAAGTCACGAAGACAAAGAATTATTATTCACTTAAACATAAAAGTACTCCACCAAATTAAATCAGAATGTCAAAATTTAGTCTTATGAAAGGCCTTTAGTTTCATAAATTCTGTGTTATAAATTATTTATTTCTCACAAAGGAAGTACTTGGGCTCGAACAAACACCAAAATCGTATGAGAGATAATGTAAAGATTCCTTATTGCACTAGTGATACTCCCGCACCTGCAAAACTCTGCAGTCGTCCGTTATAGGCCTCTGCGCGTGCCATGCCGCATTGCACTTTGACCTGTCGGTTCGCCAGTAGGGACGGTGCAGTGTGCCTCCGAAGTTGCGTTTTGTGACATTTGTGTGGTGAAGCGTCAGATGGGGCGGCGATTGGTAATCAATCCTGCAATTGTTTTGCGATTGGTTGAGATGAAATTACGAAGAACCCTTCTTCGTAAAGATGGTATTAGTGTAGAAGATGAATCATTCGCATGCTTTCTCGTATCTATTATGGTACAGAAATATGAGCATAAGTTAGATACTATTGTAACACTAACATAATGATGATAATAGGGATGATAATGGCGAACAACTCATTGCAAGCGGTAGTGCTACGGTAAGTGCGGGAAAAGGCGATGGAAGCAGTGGCAATGAATACCAACAGTCTTCCGAGAAGAAGGTTAAAGTTGCAACTATCATCACGGATTTTGACAACAATACGCTAAAGAACATGTAAGATGATTATTACATAAGTTATAGTTAAGATTTCTGCATTGCGTATGGCGTCTACAATAACATCTACAGTGCTATCTACAGCATGATTGCAAAGTTTTGCATAAAAACGACACTACCAGCACATTGAGGTGTACGTAGAGATCCTGTAACCAAACGTTCATACAGATATGTTTGTTCGAGCCCATGTACTTTCCTTGTCAGTGTATAATTTTTTCTTTAAAACTGAAATATTGTTACGAACAACTCAGACAAATAAGTCATATAAATAATATTCGAAAAATAATTGTTTAGCATAATGGTAAGTATAGGTGAGACCCATAAAAATTATGCAGGGAAAATAAATTGCAACGTCCCTATTTTCTTTTGATAAGCACTAACACAATATTGGTACGCAGTGTGAAAGATCTTCTTTTTCGTAATTACGAAAATATGGAGGAAGGGGGGGGGGGGATCCAGGGTTTGCAGCGGTGCTAGAAATTTACGCCACTGGTAAATACCGGCCATGCGAACGTCCGAACTGCAACTGAAAGTATATTGTGTGTGTCTTTGTTTTCGGAAACCATTGAGAGCAGTTTATGAGTGCGTTGCCGGCCGCGGTGGCTGAGGGGACTGCGGCGCGCAAGTCACGGTCTGCACGGCCACTACGGTCGGGGATTCGAATCCCCCCTCGGGCATGGATACTTGTGCCGTCCTTAGTATTAGGTAGTTCATAAGTAGTTTGTAAGGTTAGGGACTGATGACCCCGTAGTTAAGTCCCATAAGCTGTACAAACATTTGAACATATAAGCGCGTTGTCGAGCAGGAGAAAACGCAGTGGGTTTGTTTAGGAGGCTGCTCGCCTTGTGGGCGCAAGGCCGGCGCGGGCAGCGACACCTGCCGCAATCCCACAAAACGAAAAACCCGCAGCAAATGCAAGAAACGCCGAGGTCGCCGTATTTCATCCCGTCCTGCCTCACTCATTAATAACTCATTTATTTATCTTATTTTTGCTGGCGGCGATCCCAATCCACTTCACCGAGGCTGACATTATGCAAAATATTCGTATAAAACGATCGCATCTGAGAAAATGAACCTGCAGATCACGTTTATGAGCACAGTTAAAGTTGGGGTGGCTTTTTTCGTTGTAATTAAGAACTTATACAGCTTCAGTTGTTGTAATGAAAAGCCCAATGTAGATTACGACAGGACTCAGGCTGAAATGGTGTGGTAAGCATTTCACACATTATAACTTTCTATTCCCTTACGAATGATAGCCACCTCACAATCGCTGCTCAAGGTTTCGTCACACATTCCATTAGAAGGAAGGTAGAAGGAAGGAAACTCAGGGTTTAACGTCACGTCGATAGCGTGGTCATTACAGACGGAGTGATTTAGGAGAATAAGGGGAAAACCTAAATCCGGATGGCCGGAGGTGGATTTGAAGCAGCGTTCCTGCGAAGCGAGTCCAGAGTGTTACCACTGCTCTAGACACCTCTCTCTGTCATCCCATTGGAAACGAGGACATTCCGCAGTTGTATATCACCGTCTTTCTATCAGTAGCTCCGGACACACAAAAATTGACTGAAGTAATCGATTTAATTTATTGACTAGTTATCATGAAATTACCATAAACCGTTCTTCCTTTAATGAGTGTCTGAACAATTGTTGTTGTGGTCTTCAATTGGGTTGGGTTGGGTTGTTTGGTTGGGATAGGGGGACTAAACTACTGAGGTTATCAGTCCCCCGGTGGGGAAGAGAAGGAGTGAGGATAGGAAAGGAGGGGAGGGGGAAAGGAAATGCAGTCCGGGAAGTAAAGAAGGAAGGAAGACTGCATTAGCTCGGGGCCCCGTGCTCGCCACTCACGTACTCACGAAAGAAGCGTGGGCCCCCTGGGGAGGGGGTCTTCAAATTCATAGACTGGTTTAATGCAAACTCCACGCTGCCGTATCCTGTGCAAGGCTCCTCATCTCTGAATAAGAACGGTAATCTGTAACCTTTTGAACCTGCTTACTTTATTCGTCTCTCGGCCTCCTTATGCTATTTTTACCCCACACACTTCCCGCGATGCTAAACTGGCGATTCCTTGATGTCTCAGGATGCGTCCCACCAATCGATCCCTCCAAATCCCTCCAAATCTCTCCAAAACTGTTTAGTACCTCCTCATTAGTTACGCCATCTACCCATATAATCTTCAGAATTTGTCAGTAGCATCACATTTCAAACTGTTGTAGAATGCTACAATCCAGACAAATGCTTTCAGAAATAACTTCCAATCACTTAAATTATAATTCCATGCCAGCAAATTTCTTATCTTCAGAAATGATTTTCTCCCAATAACCATTCTACATTTTATATCGACTTTACTGTAATCATCAATAGTTATTTTGCTACCAAATAATCAAAACTCATCTACTACATTTATGGTCTCTGTACTTAATTCGTTCAGCATCGCTAGATTTTCTTAGACCACATTCTGATACCCTTTCCGCGGAGGATTAACCGTGCGCACTGGGGCGCCGTGCTGTGATGCGTGCAGTCGTTCACCGTCGGGGATTCGAGTCCCCCCCTCAGGCATGGGTGTTTGTGTTGTCCTTAGGTAAAAACTCTTAGAGTGCAGTTATCGGATCTCTTAATAAGTTTTGATGTGGTGTCTTTATTTACCACGGTGCCCTGCAGGAGTCTTTAGAGCTCATTAGAAACATGTTTGAGGAGGACATAGTGGCATTATTAGAGCACGTACTTTCTTCAACATACTTTTTATTTCAAGACCAATACTTTGAACAAGTGGAAGGTGTTTCCATGGGCTGCCCTCTGTCTCCTGTGGTGGCCAATTATTTTATGGAGGACTTTGAAGAAAAAAGCTCTGCAGTCAGCCAACCTTCTTGTTTTCTGCGATATGTGGATGACATTTGTGGTGTGGTCACACGGACTTGACACTACCTAATTTTCTTTAGCATTTAAATTCGCTTCATCCGAATATAAAATTCACACTGGAAGTGGAAAAAGACGGCAGGAAGGAAAGCCGATGAAACCTTGGGACACAGCATCTACCGCAAGCCAACGCATAAAGATCTATATCTGCAGGCCACAAGCTGTCACCATCCTGCACAATGTGGTAGTGTATTACGCACGCTGGTTCATAGAGCACGTGTGATATCTGATCCTGAAAGCCTGTCAAGTAAAGTGGAACATTTGGAGACAGTGTTTCGACAAAACGGATATTCGGAGAGACAGATACATAATGCATTCAGGCCCAAGAGAGTTGAGTCCGCGGAGCAGAATGAAGACACAAATACACCTTCCACCTTGACGATTTTGCCGTACTTTGGTATTTTGTTTGTATAGCTTATGGAACTTAACTACGGGGTCATCAGTCCCTAAACTTACAAACTACTTATGAACTAACTAATACTACGGACGGCACAAATACCCATGCCCGAAGGGGGATTAGAACCCCCGACCGTAGTGGCCGTGCAGACCGTGACTAACGCGCCTCAGTCCCCTTGGTCACCGCGGCCGGCCGTACTTTGCCATGTCGTTGAGAATTAGAAGAGTCCTTGGAAGATACGAAATTAAGTGTGTGTTTCGACCATCTCCAAAACTGAGGAACCCGTTAGGATCGGTCAAGGATGATCTTGGTCTGAGGAGACGTGAAGTATACAAGATCCCTTGTCGGTGTGGAGCGGCATATATATAGGCCAGACATGTCGCACAGTACAAGAACGGTGTGATGCACATCAACGTCATACACACCTGTTTCAACCAGAGAAGTCGGCAATTGCAGAACACTGTCTTAACACAGGACATCGCATGTTTTATGACAAGACATCCTTTTGGGACTGCGTCATTAAATATCCGTACATCTGATAATCTCATCAACCGGGATACGGGATTTCAATTGAGTGAGGCCTGGAACCCCGCCTTGGCTACTATCAAATCACGACGAGAAAGTCAAAACCTTTCGATAACGGAACCCGGCATAAATTGGTTTAGTTCTAGTGAGTAACGTCTGGCGGTACTGTTTGTAAACATAGCGTACAGCGCACGCGCTGAATAGCCGCTCTGTGTTTCCCTGCAGATGGCTCTTTAGATCGACGCCCTCTATAGGCAAATTATTGCGCATGCGTAATTTGCGCGTCTGCGCAGTCTTTGCGCGCGTGTTCAAATGTAAAGCTTATGGGACTTAACTATGGGGTTATCAGTCGCGCGCGTGTTCTATATACAGCGGCGCCCATATGCAGATACCGTCACTCGTACTTGGCCATCGGCAAAGTAGAACTACCTGAAGATGTCGGATAGTTGCTCCGAAGAAATATTGTGGGATTTACACAACGTTATCCAGCGACAAACCCGCGAAGGCTAATAAATCATCGTTGCTTACGGATTTAGTCTGCTGAAGTCCACGGATATGCGAGTGCCACTTCTTGTCTCCTCCCTCATCCTTGGTGGACTACTATCACGATAAACACAAGTAATTAACACAAAAATCATAAATTTCCTAATTGAATAATTAAGTTATTATACAAACTAACTATATACGTAGATAACTGACGGAAGTGCCCTTAAATTTCATTATTGGACGACTATGTGTGATTTGGGGTTCAAAAGTAATCTGACTTCGCACAAAAATCTTTGCAGGATTTTAGCGCTATGATTACTTTGACGGTTTTATTTGTATCTGTGCATAGAACGGAACAATATTTAAACGTTATGAGCTCTTTTGACGCAGAATTTAATTATTTACAAATTTAATACCTGACATGCTGCTTTTAGAGTAGCCATTTTAGAGTTAAAGGCACTGGAACATGAGCATAACTTACTTTTCCATGAAGTTGCTAAATATGCCGGTATTTTACCTTCAATTGTGACTAAACGGCTGAACCGATTTTAACTTGCATTCTAAGCAAACTTTTATGTTCTATAATTTCGGTACTTGCAAAAGTTTTTGTGGGATGTATTCTTTTCGTGTTGTACACGAAAAACTGGCGCCGGCCGCAGTGGCAGAACGGTCTGCGGCGCGCCAGTCACAGTCTGCACGGCCGTTACGGTCGGGGGTTCGAATCCCCCCTCGGGCATGGATGTTTGTGTCATCTTTAGTATAACGTAGTTCATAAGTAGTTTGTAAGTTTAGGGACTGATCACCACACAGTTAAGTCCCTTAAGCTTAACAAACATTTGAACAATTTTTTGAACGAAAAACTGAAAAAAGGAAAAATAAAATTAGTTGTTTTTCGGCTCTCAAACCTTATGCAGAAGCCAGAAACCGTCGCAATCTCTTATTTTGGATGCCTAATGTCGATTTTAAATATTTCCAGCTTGTGCTTATTTTTAGCCAACAAAAGTCTAATTTGCCAGGACGACCAATCAATATTGAGCTACAATTTTTGTCTCTCTTTCTTTTCCCACTACTGAGTTCCAGGTCCTCATCACAATCAAGTTTTCCTCTCCCCTAACTGTGTGATTAACTTACATCATCATACATTTTTTCAACCCCCCTTATAATCAAAATGTTCAAATGTTTGTAAGGCTTATGGGACTTAACTACGGGGTCATCAGTCCCTAAACTTACAAACTACTTATCAACTACTTACGAACTAGGACGGCACAAATATCCATGCCCGAGGGGGGATTCGAACCCCCGACCGTAGTCGCCATGCAGACCGTGACTGAAGCGCCTCAGTCTCCTCGGCCACCGCGGCCGGCCCCCTTATAATCGAAAGAGCTAATATGCATATACATTTGTACTACTCTAGTCGGTTTTGGCTTCGTGTCTACCTTGAGCACGATAATGCGTTTACTATGCTGTTTATAGTAACTCATGGACATTCCTATATCCTTATTCATTATTATACCTACACCTGCGTTGCCCCCGACAGATTTTCTTATAACCCTGTACTCATCTGAAATCTTGTCCATCCTGTCACCAAACTTCACTAATTTCAACCTATCCATCCCTCTTTTCAAATTTTATAACTTAGCTACCGGATTAAGGGATAGAACATTCCACGCTCCCGATAAGTAAAATGCCTGATTTGTTTCTTCTGATGACGACCTCCTCCTGAGTAGCCCGTCCGGAGATACAAATGGGGGATTATTTCATTTCAGGAATAGATACCTCAAGAGGCTGCCATCCTGATATATTCGTACCGTAGAGAAACATGTCCTCGAGGGAAGCAGCGACTGTAGTTTCCCCTAGCTTTCAACCGTTCGCAGTAACCGCGTGGTAAAGACTAGTTCAGTTAGTTGTCCAGACTGCTACCTCTGTAGCTACTGGAAAGGCTGCCGCCCCTCTGAAGAAACCGTAATTTTGTCTTGCTTCTCCACAGATAGCCCTCCACTATCGGTACGGCTATCTGTATCGTTGAGGCACGTAAGCCACCCCACCTTGGAAGTGTCTGTGGTTTATGGGGGTGGTATGATGAATTAGTGCTCCACTATTTTACTGGTCTCTGGTAAAAACGGGGAGTTTAAAAATGCGCACACATATTGCAACACGATGATTTAATGCTCAAAACTAGAAAAAAAGTTATAAACATTATCAGTCTTAAAACCAATACCACTAGAGATATGGACTGTTGTTCCTGTGACTGGTAATGTCTAATATTCGGTGGTGTAGACCATCTTACTATTGCAATTCAATAAAGGATAAATTATTAACACTAGTGGAGAACGTTGCCCTTTCAGAAAATGACATTTGTTTCTACAGAACAGAGCATTATTCCATTTTCTACGGATACGGCGACAGCACATTACCGCATCATGGACGGTGGTTGAAGAGATCCGATAACATGGCCTTCCCATTCACCAAATCTTAACCCGTTGGATTTCTGGATATAGGGTCATTTACTTTCATTGGTATATGCCAAACCCGTCGACAATATCTAGTCGTTACAGGAAAGAGTGATCAAAAGATGTGAAACACTCCAAGTGGATACAGATGCATTTGAAAGGATGCCTGATTCGCTGCGAAGAAAGGCTGAAAGACAATTTAGGATGCTTGTTAGCCACACACGGAACTGCCTATAGTGTCTTCTTCTATGCAATAAACAGTTTGAAATGAGGGGACACATTGAGCCGCTTCACAGCGAATATTGTTTACTGGCTCTATCGTTATAGGGACATTTTTCTAGCTTTGATCAATATTACTTCCTGTTGAAATATGTGGCGCTTCTTAACTCTCAGAAATTACCCGTAAATGTTCTAGTTACAGACGCCCCATAGTGTATGATAGTGTTCTAGGTATATGAAGCAGTATGGTATCTTAAGCTGAAAGACGACACGAATGTAATTTATCATGTAGGAGATGTTACTAATTAGGACAGGAATTTCAAAGGAGCTAAAATCTGCTTCTTGCGAATTCAAACACAATGGTGTACCCTTTCTAAGTGTTCTTCCATATCATACTCTAAATAAATATTAATTTCTCCACACATATTCATTATTTAGGAGGGGGAGGGGTGGGGAATAGGGTCCGGCTCCCTATCCCCACCCTTATATACGCCACTGCGCCCACGATTTTCATTACAGGTGGCATAGTCCACATGATTAGGATTGTAGTAGGACAGCATCATGTTTCGCAATTCTTGAATAATAAACTGTTAGTATGAACTCGTTCTTCAAGCAATTACGTTCATTGTATCACTTATTTCTCTTTCAGTTCAATGTGTGAGGTGTCACTGTTTGCAATCATTTATTTACCTTATGCATGGCTCTGTTCTTTTGAACTGCTGAATTCGTCTCGTAATCGACTTCTGCCATGGAACTTAATGATGATTAGGGTCAGTGTCAATATCTTGCCGAAGTAAATGCTACATTCTTACGACACTATTGCCACATTTGAAAACCTTTTGAAACGCGAATGCACGTTGTTCGTTTGACCAACGAGTCGTACTGAAAATGCTTTGAACTGTACTACGCACTGGTACCAATAGCTCTCTAGGAAGCCGCATTCAACAATGGCGCGAAATCTAACACATGCCACTGTTTTTCCTTCCCTCTGTTCAGTGGCATATACAGGGGGCAGGGGCTCTGCCTTCCCCCGAAATAATGAATATAAAGGAAAATAAGCACAATATCTGAATTACTTTAATGAATGATGCGTGAAGGATTCGCCGTGGTAGACATAGTTCTCTGTATTGGTCGGGGGAGTGATGTGAAGTTCAGGCCAGTTTTCTTTAAATAGCTCTATTATTTGTGTCAACTATAAAAAGCTTGATCTAAAAAAATAAAAGGGGCTTCAGCGCAAATTTATCTACTGAAAAATGGCAAGAATACTACTCCAAAGTATCATGGCGAATCTACTTGAAATTACTTATCTTTACGTTACGCTTGCCTCCTCCCCAAAAATATATTCTCTATTCGCCACTGTCTCTGTTCAATACTTCCTAGATAACCTAATAGTATTTCTTGAAATAAAATGCTTTAAATTTTTCTGAAATGTTTTTGCCCTTAGAAATATGTTCAAAGGTGCTAAACGTCTAGGTGTCTATAAAAGAAAGAACATCACCGCTTCGGTGCTTTTCGTAATATCCCAAAAATCAGCGTAGACCATGAAGCCGCACGTTTCCCATACAACTGCTAGTCGTAAATAGAGACGATTAGTCTGTATCACTACGAGTGATGCAGCTGCAACAAACGCACAGCTGCTTTGCAGTTTTTATCTTCCAGTGAGCTCAAAGATAATCCGGCGGCAGTCCTGTGTCTGTGTATTAGGAAATCGCGACGCTCAACGCCATATTGGTGAACGTATCTTTCCATATGTCAGTATTATGTGCTTGCAAAAATGTGACATTTATTCTTCATTAGAAGCTAACTCCTGTGCAATAGCCGCTACCTGTTCCGAAAATTTTAATAATATTTACAAACTAATTGAGACATGGAATAAACTGTTTTCTTGCAATAAAACAGTACGGAAAGGTGTGAGTAGTAGAAAACGAAGATATGAGATATATTTTTTATTCAGAACTAATGTTTCTAACACATTGCATTTAATGAATAAATTGCACCGCTATAAACTGGTAAATTAGACTTTAAGAAACGGATTCGCGGCGTCCGACATAAGCATGATTTTGTACATAGCGTACATATCCATCCAGAAGCTCGAAACATAAATCAGTAAAACAAGCGGCAAATATGGAACTGAACACGAGAATTAAAGTGTACAGCAGTGTAATTAATTCATTAAATGCAATATGGTAGAAACACTAGTTCTGAATGACAATATAACACACCTATTGAACTCCACTTCCCTTCCTGTGAGTTCTTTATAACAATAAGGTACACAATACTTCACCATTATATACTTACAAAAGTAATGAATGATTCATAACTCATTTTCTAAGAACGTAAAGCAAGAAACAACCACACGGGCTATTCGTACGGAGTTGCCAACCTAACAGTACGACACCGCCACGATTTTTCCAGGTTCAAAGCACTACGATTGTGTATTCCGTTTATGTAGAGATGAGTGTTCTCTTGTAGTATCTGCAGACACGTGGCTAGCTAGGACAGAAGTTGCATCAGCGTGGCATTGTTCCAGCTGGCGCAGATTGCAATCAGTAGCCGACACTCAGTACGAGAACATGAGATCCGCTCTGACTAAAGATCATCGTCATCATCATTAGAGACTGATTATGCCTTTCAGCGTTCAGTCTGGAGCATAGTACCTCTAATAAAATTCCTCCATGATCCCCTATTCAATGCTAACATTGATGCCTCGTCTGATGTTACGCCTTTTACTTCAAAATCATTCTGCACCGAATCTAAGTACTTTCTTCTTGGTCTACCTCGACTCCTCTTACCCTCCACTGACGAGCTCATGAGTCTCTTAGGTAGCCTTGCTTCTCCCATGCGTGTAATATGACCCCACCATCTCAGTCTGCTCGCTCTAACTGCTTCTTATATGGCGTTCATTCCCAGTTTTCTTTGATTCGCAAAATATATTTTCGTTATAATAACATAAATAATAATTGAAGAAAAGATGTAAATATAGGTACTTAATGGTACTTCGTAAATTCAACATGAAGTATTACATTTCGGCTATTTGCTATATACGTGGGTGTGACAGTGCCCTGGTGCGATTGTAATACAAATATGTTACGCTGCTCTTCTGCTTTATAACGATTTTGTAACCTTAAGACATATGAGAATACCTCAAATTATGTTTTTTGTTCTATACTAATGTCATATACTTATGTATTTGGACTTCCTTCATTCCTCCCCCCTCCCCTATTGTGCTTCCTTTTTCCCGTACTATCCCCGCCCTTTTGTGATAGGGAGGAAAAAAATTTCAAAGTACCATCACTCCAAGATGTCCGCAGGACAAGTTCTATAACTGATTATTTGTAATTTCTCTGTTATCTAATGTTCAACATCTACATACATACTTCGCAATTCACCGTAAGGTGCGTGGCGGAGGGTACACTGTACTACTACTAGGCATTTCCTTTCCTATTGTTTTTAATTTTCACTATATGAGTTTTGTATGTCATGTCTATAATTTACCACCAAGTGTACAAAATCTGTCAAATTACTGATAATTTTTAACCATTGTATATTGTTACGTAGTATACAATACGTTCATAGCCATTCTTCGCCGGCCGCGGTGGCCAAGGAGACTGAGGCGCTCCAGTCACGGTCTGCACGGCCACTACGGTCGGGGGTTCGAATCCCCCCTCGGCCATGGATGTTTGTGCCGTCCTTAGTGTTAGCTAGTTCGTAAGTAGTTTGTAAGTTTAGGGACTGATGATCCCGTAGTTTGTCCCATAAGCTACACAAACATTTGAACATTTGAGCCATCCTTCATACATATAACTAATATACATAATCTAATGCGCTATGGCGCCACTATACGCTTTCTAGTGCCCCGTGGTAGCAAGAAATGTCTTCTTCGTTAGTTTCTAAGGTAAATACGTTTGTAGTCAGCATATGTCTGTATAAGAAACAACTTTTTGAAAATATATGTATCTGCGTGTGTCTCTCGTCATAAAACAGGTATAACCTAATGTAAATCACCATATTTTTAATATTATGATATACGTAACCCACTACTATGTGTCATATGAAGAATGGTTTTTCTTTTTGTAGATGCAAATCTGATGATGGATATGTCCGAAACGCGTCATTGAAGTCGTACTATACTTTAAGTGTGACCTGTAATTAAAAAAAATGTTGAGACCTAGCCAGCTTATCGGCAGCACTACCAATTAAAGGAGCTTTTTTGGGAAAAATAGATTTTTGACCTTCATTAATAACTATTACAAGTTTGAAAAATTATGAGAAGCAAATCGATGATTGATATGAATTACTTCATTCGGAAACGAGGATTCAAAAAATGCTTCTAAAATGAAAAAAAAGTTCAAAAATTGGGCATGCACAAAAATTTGTAAGACTTCTTTGAAACATTTCAATAAAATGGGATAAAACATTACAGAACAGTAGACAGGTCTACAAAAACAAACTTGCATACATTTAAGTTTCTTCGATAAACATCAAATCTAAAATTCTAAATATGGTTCTCGGGCGAGACGTCGGATATTATTGTCAAAACTGCACAATATTTCGTCAGCACACCTGAAGATGTCAATTAGGTGTGCTGACGAAATATTGTGCTGACAATAATATCCGACGTCTCGCCCGAGAACCATATTTAGAATAAATCCGTCGGGAATGCCTCAAGCAACACAAATCTAAAATTATTTACGGAAATCGCAAATGTAAGTAGTTCCTTCATTGCCAGCACAATCTAAGTGTGGCTACATTTGGAACATGGCACGTAATCCACTGCTCTCCTCGACTGTCTTGAGAAAACATTTCGTCACCAAATCATAGCTTTTGAGTTGCGTCTTCTGTATCCCCATCGGACACAGTTCGTAGTAATCGATGGTAAGGCATCGACTAAAACAGAAGTGATAGCGGGCGTTCCACGGGGTAGTGTTATTGGTCCTCTGCTGTTCCTTATTTACATAAACGATTTAGGGGAAAATCTAAGTAGCTCTCTTAGGTTGTTTGCAGATGACGCCGTCATTTACCGTCTAGTAAAATCATCTGAAGATCAAAACCAACTACAGAACGATCTGAATAAGATATCACTATGGTGTAAAAATTGGCAATTGACCCTAAATAATGAGAAGTGTGAAATCGTCCACAAGAGTACGAAAAGAAATCCGTTAAACTTTGCTTACAAGATGAATCAATCAAACGTGAAGGCCGTAAACTCCACAAAATACCTAGGAATTATTATTACTTCAGACTTAAACTGGAAAGAACACGTAGATAATGTCGTGCGAAAGGAGAACCAGAGACTGCGTTTTATTGGCAGAACCCTTAAAACATGCAACAGAACTACAAAAGAAATTTTATACACTACGGTTGTCCGTCCATTTTGGAGTATTGCTGCCCAGTGTGGGATCCTTATAAGGTGGGTTTGACATCGAAAGAGTCAAAAGAAGGGCAGCTCGTTTCGTATTGCCACGATACAGGAGAAACAGCGTTACAGAAATGATACAGGATCTGGGATGGGAATCATTACAACAACGGCGCTTATCACTGCGGCGTGGGATACTTACGAAACTCCAATCGCCAACATTCTCCTTCGAATGCAAAAATATACTGTTGACTCCAAGTTACATAGGTAGAAATGATCTTCAGAATAAAATACGTGAAATCAGAGCTCGAACGGAGAGATTCAGGTGTTCTTTCTTCCCGCGCGCTATTCGAGAATGGAATGGGAGATAAATAGTACAATGGTGGTTCGATGAACCCTCTGCCAGGCACTTAAATGTGATTTGCAGAGTATCCCATGTATATGAAGATGTAGATCGCATTCAGTTCATTATCGCTGTTTGCAAGGCGAGGGTCGCAAGAGTGTGACAAGTCTGTTGATGAATCACATCGCCTCGTGAATCAATTTTCTTTCTCTAGAGGCCTTTGCCTCTCTTAACGAAGAGAAGGCTTCAGACGTGAAAGTATTATATGACTGCTGCTTTTCACAGTGTATATAAATGACCTCGTAGATAACATCGGAAGTTCGGTGAAACTTTTTGCAGATGATGCTGTAGTTTATCGAGAATTCGTAACATAGCAAAGGTGAAGCGAAATGCAGGAGTATCAACTGCGTATCGCCTCTTGGCACAGGGAAAGACAATTTCCTCAATAAAACAAAGGTAAACTGCTTCGTTAACATAGAAAGAAATATTCTCTATTATCTGTTGTTGACACGGCAGTGCCCCCACCAAGTCCAGCGTGCACAGCCATACCATCCTTCTTTTCTGGATTCCGTTAATGGCACTTTCACCCCCCCCCCCGTCCTCGTTTATGGATAAATATAGAAACCTGAATTTTCGGTGGCCAAGAGAACGTATTATAACTGCTATATTACCAAATTACACTGCTTTACACCTTGTAGTTATCGAAATAAGGGCAGTCAAAAATAGCTACTTCTGTCACGCACTGTCTGACCGATTATCAAAATTTTAAGGTACTTCTAGCAGACATACGAACGTCAAAAAAGGCATACCTGATGTGATAAAGAATGTTTCCTTTAAAACTTTGATTTTTTGCTAGACTGCCCATTTATACGATGTAAGCAGTCGTCAGAAATGATATGTGGCACTTGATTACAGAATGAAGAATCAACTAAATATTTGGCAGTTTATTTTCGAATACGTGGCGATTTCCGAGTGTGTGGTTATTTTACACCATATACAACAGTTAATAATAAAATACTGACCTGCAAGCAAACTATTGTAGTACGTTACGTGATAGGTAAAGTCCGTGAGAAACCAGCAGCAATAACATCAACCTATATCCCTGATCACGCAATCTGGGCCTACATTCTGGTTGTTAAATAGGCTACTTCATTGTTTTCTACGAATATGTTGTGAGGCGTGAATCAAAAAACAGTACAGTATAAATTGCTGCTACTGAAACTAGTAGTAATAATAACTACATCTTGTCATAAGTACTTTCTTATTTTGTTGTTTTAACGGTGTTGTCGTGCGCCGAGTACTGTAGCAAAAGTAATGTTAAGACGAAATACAGAAGTCAGTTTTGGGTTAGTCAACGGTTCTATCGGTATCAAGCAAGATAAAAGTTGACGTATTGCGTTTAACAGTGACTATCTTGACGCCCTACGTCCAGTCGAAGCTAAATTTGAAATTATTAATAAAGGTTATGTTCATCGCGAACAGTGTCCAATATGTATAGTCTATAGTACATACCATACAAAAACAGGGCTTAAGTCGAAACAATGCATCTATGGACATTGATTCTTCATTGTCAAATCAAATGTTCAAATGTTCGTTAAGCTTATGGGACTTGCGGGGTCATCAGTCCCTAAACTTACAACCTACTTACAAACTAACTTATACTAAAGACAGCACAAACATCCATTCCCGAGGGAGGGTTCGAACCCTCGACGTAAAACGGCCTCGCGCACCGGAGCATAGCGCCTCAAAGCGCTCGGCCACACCGCCGCGGCTCTTCATTGTCCACATGCGGACAAGAGTTTATAGCGCTTTCCTGGGTCACATGTCTGGGCTGATTGCGTTTTATTAACACCGACTTGAGTAATATCATAGCTTAAGAGTCGGCAGTCGCAGAATCGATTTAGAAGAGCTTTGCGCCCAGAATTGTCAAAAATAGTTGCATCAAAGCCCATGAGGAAAATAAAAAGAAAGGGGATTAGGGAGTGTACTTGAAGAAAATTCGTATCTGACTTACAATAAAATGTGACCATACAAGAAAAGGAGGACTACCTACAAAAAGATATGTAATCCTAATGCGCACCTTGAATGAACTACAAATGGGACGTGATACTTACACTGTGACTATTACATTCACGAAAGAGGATCTAAATCAGAGCTTTCCAAACTGGGTGTCGCGAGAGTAACAAATTTAGACTCTAAAACTTATCATAAAATAACACAAAATATCCTTCTCTTCATACTACCCTGAAGACTCGCTTATAAGTGTCAGCAAATGTTCAAATGTTTGTATAGCTTATGGGACTTAACTACGGGGTCAGCAGTTCTTAAACTTACAAACTACTTATGAACTAACTAAGACTAAGGACGGCACAAATATCCATGCCCGAGGGGGAATTCAAACCCCCGACCGTACTGCCGTGCAGACCGTGTCTGTAGCGCCTCAGTCCCCTTGGCCACCGCGGCCGGCTATAAGCGTCAGCCGCAGCGAAAGTGTTAAAGGAATGATCGCTCACTCAATTATCCGGACCTCAGTTATAGGGATTCGCGATTATCCGGATTGTCAACCGCGAGTAAATATCTTTGTTGTCTGGTCCGAGCATTGTACAACGTTGCCCACTGGAACTGCCCACAGCATCCCACACCATCGGTGTTCCACGCGTTTCATAACTGTTTGAGTTAGACAGCGAGCATTTATTTTTTATTAGGATTAGACAGCGGATATTTCATCGTTAATTGAGTTAGGCCGTTACCAATCGCTAAGCCGCTAGGCCGTGTGCCACGTGTGATTAAAAATGTCCAAGCAGAATAGTATTTCCGTTCCGTTCTTTTGAATAAACGCCTAACATTAAGTGTTAATCCTAGAAAGGTAAAAATATGAGAACGTATCTAGAGTTAATAATACAAATCACGGTTTTATGCATACATTCATTTCTCGGGATTTGTGATTATCCAAATGTGCACTTAATAAAGTCTCAATTTATTCGTTTGATTTAACGTCCAGTAGTGGCACCAGACGTCTTTCTTGTGCTGTGGTATAATGTCGCGCTCTAGCGGCCAATGTCTTAACGAGCTTTTCGAGTGGCAATAATGGATTAATGTTCCATGTTTCGTTCATGACATGCCATTCGTTTACTTCACTGCATCCGAGTGGGTTTTTTTTTAATTTTTTTATCAAAGCCACGTCACCCTCGGTAGCATTCCTTACAATTAAATGTTAATCAATGACATAGTGGCTGTAAAAGCTGTCACAGATTGTAAAAACAGTCACAATTCTCCTCTGACTAAAGCTATTCAGTAGCGATGTTTAGTATGGAGTATGGCCGGGTGATTAACGGAGAGTAGTATTTTAAATGCTGTGATCGTTGGTTCGAACTCAGGTATGCGTTAATATTTTTTTCTCTCAGTTTCTGGGACCAGAAATGACGTTCATATTATTGTCACAAATATTTATCCATTTCTTACGAATATGTCGGAACTTCCGAGGTCGTGGTGAAGCAAGAACCTAACAATAGAACTTAAATAATAATTCATCACTTGTCATAAATACATCCCCTTTATTTCTGAAAATAGTATGAATGGGAACAGCCACTGTTCTGTCTAAATCAGAAATCCGAGCAGCTAATTTCCAGATGCCGTTTTCAATCTATCCAGCAAAACCGTATCTGGCCCTCACATGTACAAACGCCAGCGAAAAATGGTTTCCGGAATTTAGTTTTCGTGTTTCGCAAGTTGGGTCGCATGTAGAAGAAGCAAGTATTACTGTGTGAGTTAGGCATTGTTGTCTACGGTGTTACTCTGTTGTACATCTCCGTAGTCCCTGGTGTTTCCTTTTCTTGCGATGAGTGTACGTAATTGCTGCTGTCAGGAACAACATTAAACATGACAATGCCTACGAGGATTTAGGTTTCGTTTACGAACTACATTTAAACGATACTTCATTTGCCGGCCGCGTTGGCCGAGGGGACTGTGGCGCTCCAGTCACGGTCTGCACGGCCACTACGGTTGGGGGTTCGAATCCCCCCTCGGACATGGATGTTTGTGCCGTCCTTAGTATTAGCTAGTTAAATTCTACCATATGTATTTGTATCAGTGAAAGGGTGTCGCGCAAAACTGTAAGCTATAAAAGGGTGTCGCCATGAGGGAACGTTTGGAAAGCACTGATCTAAATATATTAACTGATTATGGTGATTCAAGGAAAGAGTCAAGGTACACGATAGAAAAAACCTTTAAAATGAGAGAAACGAGTCACCCACATAAATGAAGAGAGAGAAAGATAATAAAAGAGGCATGTGTGTGGAACATTCTTCCAAAGACTACCTTCAATGTAGATAATATCAGAATGTGTAATATTTCGGGGCGAGGACGACAAAATACAGGTGTTGTGCACTGAAAGATACAGTGTGTTTATAATTAAAGTGGCGGCGTTCCGGTTGCGTCAGTGTCGGCTGTATACATCGCAGGACGCTGATACTTGGTGGGTATGTTGAATAAATCGGTGCGCTCGCGAAGTATCATGAGAAAATTTCAGTTCCACTTTCTGCCACCAGGGAAAATATGCCGCTGTAAGCAGTCAGAATGTGATTTGAGTGCAGGAATAGGGAAGAAACGATTAAACACGTGATAACGGCACATTTATTAGCATATGTTGAAGTTAACATGGTCTCCCGACTCAGCAACATGCTGCATCCGTTACACGGCATGGTCGACAGCTGCCCGCAGCATATCCGGTGTAATATGGGCGATGTTTCGTCGAATGCATTCCCTAAAGAAATGGTTACATTTTCTCGATCAGTGATAAGGGAAAGTAGGCATGCTACATACCAAGGAGTAACGCTGAGCACAGCGACGGCAGGACTTTACGACGCAGATACATTACTCTGGAGATCTGTGCGTCAAGGCCAGTTGTGACGTGCCGGCAGTAATGCTACTGAGGCATACTCTGACAATCCGGTTCTCGCTCCTTCCCTCTTCCTCCTTTTACCTTCAGCTGAGAACTGTGCGTGCGAGTACGATCATAGTGACTTTCCAAGCCTCATTGTACTCTATTTTGTAGATAAAGGGCTGCAGATAAACGCGCTCAAGTAGATCAGGTTACCAAGTGAGATGGTTAGACAAGTTTCTGATAGTGATGGAGTTCAATTCCCGATTTCCCTGATTGCCCTACAACACTTGAATGCTGGGATCATTCCACTGAATATTTCTCTCCTCCAATATTGTAGTCTGAGATATGACAGCTCGTCGAAGGAAAGTTAAATCACAATCTTAATTCCTTACTAGTTATAACCGGTTAACTAAGGGAGTAAGTTCGTAATAAGCCTCCAACGTACAGATACACAAGGAAATCAAATGAAATAACTAAATGCGTCCCTCTGTTTCAAGGATGGTTGATAGAAGGTGAGTATTGTCCCTAATTCAGTTCCCAATAGGACTCAGGGGCGTCTAATGAGTCGACGTTTCACGATCTGTAACGAAGTATGTGAAATACATAGAATTATTGATATGGTGTCTGTTCTTTTCAGACATGTCCGGAAAGAACAGACACCATATCAAAAATTTTAATGCCGCGGTGGAGCGGCCGAGCACATTGAGGCGCTATGCTGCGATGCTAGTTCATAAGTAATTTGTAGATTTAGGAGCTGATGACCCCGTAGTTAAGACCCATAAGCTCTAAAAACATTTGAACATTTGAATAACTGTAAATATGCCCACAACAGGCAATGACAATTTCTATGCGGACGCATTCAAATTCTCGATCTCTTGCGGGAATCCAGTATAGGTTGCTAGCAAGAGGAATCAATGGGCAGGGGGCCAGAAGTTGAGAATTTTGGTTGGAACGAAAGCGTGCCTGGATAGCCTATTTGCGACCGCTGGCCCAAAGCGGGAAAACCGGCTTCGAATCCCGGTCCAGCACAAATTTCCAACTTTGTCGTTGAATTTATTTCACCACCCTGAAATGGACGAAATGTTTAATTATTTCGAATTCGTGAAATACACAGGGTTTGACATAGTTCCGATGAAATATCCCCTATAAAGGGAGCACAAGCTCCGACTGGACAACGATGGGGCAGATAATCGACCACGACTTTTTCTAATAAACTATCCGGGAATTCTACGTTTCTAAGTACAGTTGTTCGCAAAACGCGTAATTACCCTGAAGAGCCAAAGAACTGGTACTCCCGCCTAATACCACGTCAGGCCCACGTAAGCACGCAGAAGTACCGCACCACAGCGTGGCATGGTCTCGACTAATGTTTGTTGTATTACTGGAGGGAATTGACACTTTGCATACTGCGGGGCTGTCCATAACTCCTTAAGACTACGATGGGGGTGGAGATCTCTTCTGAACAACACGTTGCAAGGCAGATATTCTCAATAAGTTTCATTTTAGGGGAGGTATTTAAACTCAGCGGAGGTATTTAAACTCAGAACAGAATACCTGGAGCCACTCTATAACAATTCTGGACGTGTGGAGTGTCGCATTGTCCTGCTAGAATTGATAAAGTCCGTCAGAATGCACAATGGACATTAATGGATGCACGTTATCAGCCAGGATGCGAAAGTACGAGTTACCTATAAGAGTCGTATCTAGACGTATCAGGGGTCCCATATCTACATCTACATGGGATACTCTGCAAATCACATTTAAGTGCCTGGCAGAGGGTTCATCGAACCACCAATATACTGTTTATCTCCCATTCCATTCTCGAATAGCGCGCGGGAAGAAAGAACACCTGAATATCTCCATTCGACCTCTGATTTCTCGTATTTTATTCTGATGATCATTTATTCCTATGTAAATGGGAGTCAACAATATATTTTCGCATTCGGAGGAGAATGTTGGCGTTTGGAGTTTCGTAAGTAGCCTACGCCGCAGCGATAAGCGCCGTTGTTGTAATGATTCCCATCCCAGATCCTGTATCATTTCCGTAACACTGTCTCACTTGTATCGTGACAATACGAAACGAGCTGCCCTTCTTTTGACTCTTTCGATGTCCTCCGTCAAACCCACCTGATAAGGATCCCACACTGGGCAGCAATACTCCAAAAATGGACGAACAAGCGTAGTGTATGCAGTTTCTTTTGTAGTTCTGTTGCATGTTTTAAGGGTTCTGACAATAAAACGCAGTCTCTGGTTCGCCTTTCCCATGACATTATCTACGTGTTCTTTCCAATTTGAGTCTGAAGTAATAGTAATGCCTAGGTATTTAGTGGAGTTTACGGCCTTCACTTTTGATTGATTTATCTTGTAAAGTTTAACGGATTTCTTTTCGTACTCATGTGGACGACTTCACACTTCTCATTATTTAGAATCAATTGCCAATTTTTACACAATACTGATATCTTATTCAGATCGTTCTGAAGTTGGTTTTGATCTTCAGATGATTTTACTAGACGGTAAACGACGGCGTCATCTGCAAACAACCTAAGGGAGCTACTTAGATTTTCCCCTAAATCGTTTATGTAAATAAGGAACAGCAGAGGACCAATAATACTACCCCGTGGAACGCCCGATATCACCTCTGTTTTAGTCGATGCCTTACCATCGATTACTACGAACTGTATCCTCTCTGACAGGAAATCCCCTATCCAATCGCAAATTTGGGGCGATATACCATAACCACGCAATTTGATCAAAATGTTTGTTAAGCTTATGGGACTTAACTACGGGGTTATCAGTCCCTAAACTTACAAACTACTTATGAACTACTTACGAACTAGGACGGCACAAATATCCATGCCCGAGGGGGGATTCGAACCCCCGACTGTAGTGGCCGTGCTGACCGTGACTGGAGCGCCTCAGTCACCTCGGCCACCGCGGCCGGCTTTGATCAAAAGCCGTTTGTGAGGTACAGTGTCAAGCATTTTGGAAATCAAGAAACACATAATCGATTTGCGAACCATTGTCAATAGCACCCATAACTTCGTGTGAATAAAGAGCTAGTTGTGTTTCGCATGAAATATATTTTCTAAATCCGTGTTGACCTTGGGTCAATAGATCGTTCTGTTCGAGATAATTCATAATATTTGAATACAGGATATGTTCCAAAACCCTGCTGCAAATTGACGTCAATGAAACAGGCCTGTAGTTTAGTGGGTTACTCCTACTGCCTTTTTTGAATATAGGTGTGACCTGTTCAGCTTTCCAATCTTTTGGTACAGATCCTTCTATGAGAGAGCGGTTGTATATGGCTGTTAAGTAAGGAGCTATCGCTTTAGCATAATCAGATAGAAATCTAATGGGTATACAATCCGGACCAGAAAACGTGTTCTTGTTAAGTGATTTTAGTTGCTGCACTACTCCGATGATATCTACTTCTACGTTACTCATTACGGCCTCTGTTCGTATTTCGAAATCTGGAATATTGGTTTCGTCTTCTTTGGTGAACTAGTTTCTGAAACCTATGTTTAGTATCTCTGCTTTAGTAGCGCTGTCATCGGCAGGTTCGCCATTACTATCACGTAGTGAGGGTATTGTTTGTGGATTGCCCCTAGTATATTTAACATATGACCAAAATCTCTTTGGGTTTTCAGTCAAATGTCGAGAAAGAGTTCCGTTGTGGTAAGTATTGTAGGCATCTCGCATTGAAATCCTCGCTAAATTTTGAGCTTCTGTGTAGGATCGCCAATCACTCCAACTACACACGCCCCACATCATTACAGAGCCACCACCAGCTTTAACAGTCCCCTGCTGACATACAGGGACCATGGAGTCCTGAGGTTGTCTCCATACCTGTACAATTGGAAAAGAGATTGGCAGACCGGGAAACATGTTTCCAATAATCAGCAGTAAAAGGCCGGTATTGACAGACCCAGGTGGGGCATAAAGCTTTGTTTCGTGCAGTCAGCAAGGGTACACGAGTGGGCATCTGACCCATATCGGTAATGTTCGCACGTTGACATTTGTTGATGGACCAGCATTGATACCCGCAGCAATTTAAGGAAAGGTTGCAGTTCTGTCATACTGAATGATTCTCTTCAGTCTTTGTTGTTCCCGTTCTTGTAGGATCTTTTTTCGGTCGCAGCGATTTCGGAGATTTGATGTTTTACCGGATTCTCGATATTCACGGAGCACCCGTGAAATGGTTGTGCGCGAAAATTTCCACCTCATCGTAAGCTCGGATATACTGTGTCACATAACTCGTGGGCCTTCTGTAGAAACACATTCAAACTCACTTACATCGTAATAATCTGCCATTCTAGCAGCAGTAACCGAAGCAACGCCTCCGACAGACACAGGGTATCCCATTTAACCAGAAAAATCTAAATAAGTTCAAAACCCCTGCCCCACCGCTCCGTGAGGGGCAGGAGGGGGCAACTATGAAACCTTAAATAGGAGCCCTCGTTTTTTATTGCAGATTCGGATTCTTCTCTAAAAATATACCTACGATTTGCTCGACACACTATTCTCCACTTGTGGCAGATGGCACTGTAAGTGGGGCAATTTGTGAACATTTGTAAATTATCATACGCTTTGAAATCTTACACAGTAATGTGGACAACAGAACTTACTTTTTTCAGTAATGTAAGATAAAACCTGCAACGATCCTCAATTTAAAATCCTTCCACCTGTACGGTTGGTAAATTTATAGTTAGAGGTGATGAACTGTCTTAGAATCTCTAGAAAAATACACATCAAAGAAACATATTACAGATCTGTTGAAAGAAAAGTACAGGTTGAATCATCCATGACTGTCGTCCACTTGTTTACATTATCGACATTATGTTTACATGGAGGTGTAATATGGCAACACTGCTGCGTCCACATGGTGTACTACGGCTCATGTTTAAAGAAGGAAGGAAGCTTAGGGTTTAACGTCCCGTCGACAGCTTGATCATTAGAGATGGGGCTAACGCTCGGAGTTTTTGGGTAAGGATGGGGAAGGAAATCGACCGTGCTCTTGATCGGAGCCATCCCGGCATTTGCCTGGAGAGATTTAGGGAAATCACGGAAAACCTAAATCTGGATGGCCGGAGGTGGATTTGAACCACCATCCTCCCGAATTCGAGTTCAGTGGCTCATATTTAAAGGCAGCGTACTGTGGCAACACCGTCTTGAGACAAGGCCTCACAACAGTCCACGTAACGGAACACCAACAGGCCGCGATCACTAGCTGACTGGCTGACCGCTACGAGGCAGTGGGCTGTGCCCCAGCGGCCAGCCAGTCAGCTAGCGATCGCAGCCTACTCGTTGTAACGTGACACGGGCTGTTGCGAGGCCTTGTCTCTAAACAGTGCTAACTGTGATCGTACTTCACAAACTCGCAACGGAACCTGGAGGTGGGGGATTTAGTGGTATCGTTAGGTACGTTTCTTAAAACTCATTACACAGAAGTTTCCTTGTTATTGAAGCTAAAGTGTAATTAGACGGAAACCAAGTTTCTTGCGAATGCAATGCCACCTGTCATGACTTGAAAATGATGTGTGGAGCAACCCCTAGGTATTTTTTGGTAATGAATTCGAATCTGCAATAAAAATGTGGTTCATTATTTAAACTTTCAAAATTACCCCCTCCCCTCTCACAGGCGGGCGTGGTTGTTTGATTTCAGGTCAGGTAGATGTCCCCCCTATGAGATATTCAGTTTGTGTCTGGGGCATTTTTGTGTAAGATGCATAGTTTTCGAGTTATTTCGATCTTTCATGTTCAATGGGACACCTGGTTTAGGTTTTGCCGAATGCAGTGCCATACTCTCAGTGTTTGCATTCTCTGTGTTTGTATACGCATGTCTATACCAGTTTGTTAGGCTCTTCAAAAAAAATTCAAATGTTTGTAGACCTATCGGACCAAACTGCGTGGTCATCAGTCCGTAGCTTACAAACTACTTAAACCTACGTAAACTAACCTACGGACAAACACACACACCCATGCACCAGGGAGGACTCGAACCTCCACGGCGAGCAACCGCGCGCTCCGCAGCGAGACGCTTTAGACCGCTCGGCTACTCCACAGCGGCGTTAGGCTCTTCAGTGTACTTAATACAACTAACCAGTTTGAAGTCGGATTCTTTTCTGAGATAACCAGGACATAAGGCTGTGTTGGACATGTTTTACCACTTCACTCCTTCGCACAAACAGTTTTCGCTGGATGGACAGATGGAGTCCACATGGATTGACTACTACGAGCCTTATTGTTCGTAAGGAAAGAATCATCATCATAATTAGAGACTGAGCATAGTACCTCTAATAAAATTCCTCCATGATCCCCTATTCAATGCTAACATTGATGCCTCGTCTGATGTTATGCCTTTTACTTCAAAATCATTCTGCACTGAATCTAAGTACTTTCTTCTTGGTCTACCTGAACTCCTCTTACCCTCTGCTGCCGAGCTCATGATTCTCTTAGGTAACCTTGCTTCTCCCATGCGTGTAACATGACCCCACCATCTCAGTCTGTTCGCTCTAACTGCTTCATCTATGGTATTCTTTCCCAGCTTTTCTTTGATTTCCTCATTATGGACACCCTCCTGCCACTATTCCCATCTATTGGTACCTGCAATCATTCTTGCTACTTTCATATCTGTAACCTCTATCTTATGAATAAGGTAACCTATATCCACCCAACTTTCACTCCCATACCACAAAGTTGGTCGAAAGATAGAGCGGTGCACTGCTAACTTAGTCTTGGTACTTACTTTCTTTTTGCAGAAGAGAGTAGATCTTAACTGAGCACTCACTGCATTAGCTTTGCTGCACCTCGATTCCAGTTCTTTCGCTATGTTGCCATCCTGTGAGAAGATACATCCCAGGTACTTGAAAATGTCTACCTGTTCTAACTCAATCTGTTTGAATAAAAAATAAAAATAGAAAACCATCTTTTACCAATTAAAACGGTTTCAAGACCTGTCTTCTTCATTGATTATTCAAAAATTTCCACTCCAGTCATAAAAAAATTTTCTGTTTAGCTCTTTGACTGTGCGTAAACCTTTCGTTTTTACGTTTTGTATGACGAGGTGTTTCAAATCGAAAATTAATCACTATAGTGAATTAATTACCAATTATGTACTGAAATTCATGCGAGGAGTCACTTTCAAAAACCAGTCTTGAAGTCTCTCTCTCTCTCCCTCTCTCTCTCTCTCTCTCTCTCTCTCTCTCGCTTTCTCTCTCAGACACACACACACACACACACACACACACACACACACACACACACATCTTTTTTCAGGTCTTTATAATTTTTCAACTAGTTCAGATGTGTTTTTCACATGTAAGTTGTCTTTGTTTCGTGACACTAACAAAAAACTTCTCAAATACACGTACGAGTTGCTGTATGAAAATACCTGTAAATGGCACGGCAGAGTATGAAATTGCTACCATCAAGTTATTACCTTCTGATAATACATACAGTTATGCCATCACCCTATTTTTCTCGTAATCCTATGAGTTTACTGCATCACACGTCGAATATTTTCAGTTTCTTCTTGTGGTTTCCCCGCTCTCGGCGATTCACTTCTGTACAACATTGTGTAGTTTCAGAAACCTCTTGCCATTTTCTACAAATCTAACATCTTTCTGCCATCGAACATCGTACCATTCTGCGTAATCTGGCTTTCCGGGCAGAATAACTGTTTCATATCTACTTTGCACTCTCTTTTTCTCTTTTGATGTAGATCGTGTGACTCCCTATTTAATACTCTCTGCCGCCTTCTCCTTAATTTTTTTAAAAATTCTTTACCTGTATTCTCTGCTAACTATGTTATCCATTCTATGACTTGTTTTTCACGATTACTCATTACTCAGAAGGTAATGTGCACTAGCACGAGAGCACAAAATCTATTAGCCACTTGGACGCGATATTATGAATGGACCCATTTCAAAAATTGCCTTAAGGACTCAGCAAACCACGATGATCTGAAATCGCGCGGTTGGGACGAGGATTCGAACACTGCTTCTTCCGAAAACGAATCCATTAGGCTACTTCGGTCGATCTGCTTTTCACGCAGGCAGATTGAGGTGATGCAGTGACTGAAACAATGAACTGGAATTCGGAGAACGTAGCTTCAAATTCCCGTCAGATATCTGATTTAGGTTTTCCATCGGTTTCTCTAAATTAAATTAAGGAAAATATTGCGATGGATCTTTTGTGAAAGATGCGGTTGATTTCCTTTCTCATTTTCTCCAATTCTAGTTTGTGCTACGTATCTAATGACTTCGGAGTCAGTGGACGTAACGGATAGGATTAACTCGAGGGCGAGCTGGACCCAGGCGCAGATCTAGGATTTCTCTCAGGGGTGTGGGATGTCTGTATCCGTTGCCTATCTTCCAAAAAATTAATTCTAAACAACACTGTTTACGAATTTTTAGTTTGTTACCTATATATGTAATACTTTTACTTAAATTATGATCTGACAGACTGATTTAGAAAATAATATGAAATAAAAACTGTGAGATACAAAGAAAAAACATGTAATATGAAGTAAGTAGATACATAACATGGGTAAATGGGTAATAAACTCCAGTCTTCTCTTATGACCGCCTTTTGCATATCTAGTAATTAGCCGGCCGCGGTGGCCGAAGGGACTGAGGCGCTTCAGTCACGGTCTGCACGGCCACTACGGTCGAGGGTTCGAATCCCCCCTCGGGCATGGATGTTTGTGCCGTCCTTAGTTGTAGGTAGTTCATAAGTAGTTTGTAGGTTTAGGGACTGATGACCCCGTAGTTAAGTCCCTTAAGCTTAACAAACATTTTTGATCTAGTAATTAGTTTCTTGATGTCAACAAGGGTGTTCCGATGAATGTGCATAAGAGCAAGACCGAAAAAGAGTTTTCAGTCACGATTGCTCTTAAAAATGTCTTAATGCGCCGCAATGATGGAAATGAGCACTCAGCAGTTGCGTTTGTCCACTAGAAGCGTTTCAAGGACCAGTAAAAGCTCATTTATTATTGGAAATGTATCCTTGTCGCAGCTACCCAATATATCTAGAGCAATTATGAGAAGTTCTTTTTTCTGTTCTTTTTATTGAATCCATTTCTCTCGCCACAGCAACATTTCATCTTTTAGCAGAAGGGAACGAACACTTATCAATCTCAAGAAGCAATCCGAAGCGATCGAGAAGGGACTCTTATAATTTCGTCGTTTTCAGTAGGAGAGTTATTAACAGTATTCTCTGGGATGAAATCTGATCTCTGATAGATGTTAAGTTGGCAGCAGAGAATCTTTCTTGCAAATCTGTGACTATGCAGTCTAGCAAGGTTGCATAGATTGATACTGTGTATTATTCCTCAGCTGAAGTACTTTCATGATTGACACGATAAATTTGAATCCCACTGTGCGGAGGGATCAGAGGAATATTCAGATCTACACCTAGTCGATTGGCAGATTTTCTGCACTTTTCCAGGCGTTATCAAAAGTAGCAAATTCAAATCTATCGCACCAAACTGCGTGGTCATCAGTCCGTAGCTTACAAACTACTTAAACTAAGGTAAACTAACCTAAGGAGAACACACACACACACACACACACACACACACACCCATGCCCCAGGGAGGACTCGAACCTCCGACGGCAAGCAACCGCGCGCTCCGCAGAGAGGCGCCTTAGACCGCTCGGCTACTCCATCGCGGCTCAAAAGTAGCGTCCACATTTTCTCGACAACTGGCAAGAATCACATCTTTGTTATTGACTTGTAAAGCACTCTCTGCCGGCCGCGGTGGCCGAGGGGACTAAGGCGCTCCAGTCACGGTCCGCACGGCCACTACGGTCGGGGGTTCGAATCCCCCCTTGGGCATGGATATTTGTGCTGTCCTAGTTCGTAAGTAGTTCTTAAGTAGTTTGTAAGTTTAGGGACTGATAGCCCCGTAGTTAAGTCCCATAGACTTTACAAACATTTGAACATTTTTTGTAAAGCACTCTCATTAAGATCGAGCGCAGTCTTAGGCAGTAATTTACTCAAAAACTGCGTTACAGAAAGTGTATCAGCTACTCACAATACTGATACCATGAACTATGTCTTGCATAGCGTTGTTATCACTGATGCAGTTTTTTCAGCTGTACTCAGGTCACGCCACCCTGAAATATTTCCTAAGGTCTCCACAATCTTTTAGTTGCTGGTAGAACTTCCTGGTTATAAGGCCGTGGTCCATAAAACTTTCCAGTTTCACCTAACGTTTCGTCCAGAGCTGCGCTGGACATCCTCAGAGGTCTCAGCGCCCTCTCTAATAAAAAAGCTGAGCCAAAGAACACGTAGAACCAAAACGAACAATCACGAGCAACGTCCGCAAGGACAAGATCTACCCATAGGGCAAAAAATAAATAAATAAAAAAATAAAATAAAATAAAATAAAATCGGTTAAGTCGTCTGCCTAGTAAGCATGGAGGTCCGGGTTCGATTCCCGGCCGCATTACAAATTTTAATTCAATGACCGGGCGCGCTGAGCCACGGCGCCCGGCACCGTTAGACTACCACACCATTAACGATTAAGGTGCCTTGGAATAGTCTATGTACGATTTCCCTCCACATCACAAACTTTAATTCAGCTTCTGTGTTCCAAAGATAATTGCCACTACTGCCAAGGAGGGAAATCGTTCATAGACTATTCCAAGGCGCCTTTATCGTTAGTGGTGTGGTAGTCTAACGGTTAAGACGTCTAAGCATGGAGGTCCGGGTTCGATTCCCGGCCGCACCACAAATTTTAATTCAATGCTTCAGATTAACCAATAATGTCTTTGACATATTTGAGACGTAAATCCGTCTCTGGGATTGTTTATTTGTATTAGTTGTGAATGTATCTACGATGCCAGAAAAAAAGAGGCACATTTCATGAACCAACAATATTTTTGCGATTGCAGGATTTCTCGGCGTATTCCAGAGAGGAACTCTTCTCGGGTGATCAGCCGAGAAGAGTACATCATAACAATATCTTTAATATATTCAAAAACTACAAAAGTTTATGTTCACTACATCTGAATAATGTTTGTAATCCTATCGGACCAAACTGCGTGGTCATCAGTCCGTTGCTTACAAACTACTTAAACCTAGGTAAACTAACCTAAGGACAACACACACACACCCATGCCCGAGGGAGGACTCGAACCTCCAGCGGGAATGCCATGACGTCTTAAGACCCCGCGGCCATTCTGCGCGGCTAAGCAAAAAACTAGGACGGTTCATGTGGACAGCTCCGTGGGGCTATATGAGCACTTTATGTCTCCTCTTGGAAGAAGGAGTGCCTGCAAGGACAGCTGAAGTGCTTCGTTGCAACAGAGTTAGAATCTGAGTTGCAAAAAGCCACTTTGTCGGGACTTTAGCTTTGGCAAGGGATAACGAGTTCCACTTTAACAACTTTAACTTTTCCGATTCCTTTAAGGAACTGTACCAGTGTGTGAGATTCCACACAAAATTTACCATTGTTGATATGTTATTATGGAGTATTCTGAGTTGACGATTATTTCGTGGTGTTTGATCGAGAAATGGACGTGGTGTTTGAGCATCGTCGATGATTTCTTAGTTGGGGATTTTGCTACCATTCTCATAACGCAGTTAACGCATCTGTTTTGCTAACTTCGTAAGTTTTATTTACATATATTACTATTGTTTAAGTGTTGTTGTTTACATCAAAACATGTATTTGAATAAATATTGTTCAACTGGGTTATCTGTCGTTGCCTACATCAGTTGCGAAAGTTACAATAAAATATCTTTTATTAATTAATAATTTATCTTTATTTTATATTTTATAATTGTTTATCAAATGATAGCATTTGTATAGAGGGTTTGACTGTAGGATCACAGGTAGATGGTACTATTTGGAACTATTGTAGTTGGTAGGCGTGAAAATAGACATATACGGTTCGACCCTGAGATTACATCGAGCTATATTTCTTGAAAAGAGCCATATATTACCCAATACGTGTAAGTTGTATTCGACAAATACAGTTTAATTTGGTCAACACATGCAGATTACGTAAAGTCTCAATCTTTTCCTACCTAAACACGATGTTTTAGTGGAAGTTTGAGTTTGTTCTTCAGCTGGTGTAGGACACTCTGACCAATTTCCTTCCCGTTAAAAGTAATTCCGTAGGTGTGGGTGTTCCATCCAGTCAGCAGAAAGGAATTTTCTGGCTTCTCTACAGTATTCTTCATCGGATTCTTAGTCATTTCCGCATTTAAAATACGCTAGTTACCTCACCGGCGCAAAAATTACGAAATCCTCATGGATATTTCCGTTACATACGTACCGTAAGATAAGACTTAGTTTGGACAAGTAATCAAAATTTGTTGTCTGGTTACAAAGTATAGAGTAGTGTCGAAATGCCCGCCTTTTAGTCATAATTTGTGCAGAAATCTCTTTTCCGCAGCATGAAATGAGAGCTTCCATACATAGCATTGGAGGAGGCTTATTGTAATTGTTCCTCCCGTTTCTCATTCCCAGCAGATACTCGAAATCTCAAAAGTTGTCTGAAATTTCCTTCGTTCACAGCCACGGAGGATTTTGCGGAATATTCATCTCTGTGGCCACGGAAAGGTAAATTCTGTCGCCCGAGAAACATGATGGTTCCAACGATAGGATGAAGTCGTTCTGTGTTTTCTTCCACCTCTTTTAGGCGATGTTCATGTACAATGTTAATCAGCTCTAGGTTAGGTTTCTTGAAAGTGTGGAGGAATGCAGTTCCTCGTTAGATAGCTTGCTCGTGAGAAATATGATTGGCATGAGTCTCCAAATCCCCATTCTGCCTCGCAATGTCCTTAAAGTTCATTAGTTTTATCACAAGCTTTTGCAACGGCACTTTTTTCATCTCTTCCGAAACAACCAATACCGAAAACCGGACCGTATTTAGAAAATAAACCTTTTCTAGCATCTGAAAATACAAACCAACCATATTGCTGAGATATTTACTCCCAAAATAGCGCTGCATCTTTTTCCTGTGATCAGGTGTAAGGAAAATGGAAACTAGTAGTTACCTTTTGGCTGCTAGGGGATTGACAGGAGATGATATTTGGTTAAAAAAAAAATGTTTGTAGAGTCTATGGGACTTAACTACGGGGTCATCAGTCCCTAAACTTACAAACTACTTATGGACTACCTACAACTAACGACGGCACAAATATCCATGCCCGAGGGGGGATTCGAACCCCCGACCGTAGTGGCCGTGCAGACCGTGACTGGAGCGCCTCAATATCACAGGAGATATTGAACGTATCGCACACATTAGAGTCGGGAGGAACAAGAACCAGCCCTCATAGCGTAAACTAGTCTCGTGAGCTTGTGGCGAACTAGGAGCAGCAACAACCACCATCTCATTGTTTTGACGACATCTAGCAGAGGACCGATTGTTGAAGTACAAGCAGAAGCTGCTCGCTATTCGCAGGCTGGAGAAATGATTCAATGCCTCTGTTTTCTGAACTTCTCTTCTTTGATGAGACATTGGCCGCTGGTATGCCTGTGAGAAAAGGAAAGGATTGGTAATTAGGAAGGGCGGATCGTATTATGTTGGAGAAGAAATGTAAGGCGCATGGTGGTCGTTACTGGAGAGAAACTCCCCGCAACCAACATAACCGACCTTTTTGTTCAGATAATTCAATTTTAATTTAACGATCGCAACTATGTGAAACTAAAGTATAAGTCAGTTTTATGCATTTTAATGTAAACAGTCCAATTTAAGATAAACATAAGAATAAAGAAAAATAATCTGGTCCTTCAAGGGCACTTTTACCGCCGCTACTTAAAGTAGAAATACACAGAAAGACTTTGAAGTAAGACTGTTGAATAAAGTGAGAAATAGATATTTCCATAACTGTAAAAATGTTATTAAATATTTTGGACTACTGTAGACTTTATAGAAAATAACGTAATAAATTCTCTTCATCTAGACAGTAACCGTAGTTAAGAAAGATAATTAATTTCATCAAGCACTTCATCTTCTTGTTAAACATATGAGAAGCTCGTAGCATATTAATAGCAAAAATATTGTGTGGCTTCAGACCGTAATTCAGAGATTATGTATAATGTGGAACGAGCTGTTGAACAGCCCAGTTTCTTTGAAGTGGGTCACTCGATACAGCGGACCGTCCCTTCGTCTTTTGTCTGCGTAGGAAATACGTGACCGAAATCATGCTATAGCAGGGGAAGTATAGGATATATGTTAGATACTGAAAACGCAGAACATTACTACCGCAATACAACAATATCAGCTGAATCGTAATAGAAATTTGTACCCGTCACACTGCTTTTATACTATTTTCTTACGATTAGCCGATTTTTACGTTATAGCCATCATCATCCTGACACCTCCCACATCATTGTAAAATGTGTTTATGTTCTATGGAATAAGTATTAACCAAATCTAATCTAATCAGATATCCTGTAAGTTCGTACATAATGGGTAATTTAGTAGCTTCAGTTAGAATTAAAGAAGATGGTATTCACTCGTTTGGTACCTATTCACACTTTGATATAATGTTGTTGTTACTGCTGTCATTGTTACATGTTTTACTTTAGCCGCTTTAAGACGTTTGTCAATTTCGCTGGTTATATTTGGATTACCTATGTCTATGGCAGCTTCTATACTTTCTGCATTAGCGCATTTGACAGCCGATAAACAGTGCATGAGCGAAATCAAATTTTCAAATGTTTGTAAATCTTATCGGACCAAACTGCGTGGTCATCAGTCCGTAGCTTACAAACTACTTAAACCTAGGTAAACTAACCTAAGGACAACACACACACCCATGCCCCAGGGAGGACTCGAATCTCCACGGCGAGCAACCGCGCGCTCCGCAGCGAGACGCTTTAGACCGCTCGGCTATTCCACCGCGGCTGCATGAGCGATATTAGGTGTTTGTATTGGCACCTTTGGTGATAAGTGCTATATGGAGTTTCGGCAGCGTTTTGCTGTAGCTCTATTTGTATTGGTTTAACTGAAATGTTTGGTTTTTATTATGCGCTAGGACCTTTAGGAATACCAACTAAAATATGGCTTGACTATTTTTGAAAGGGCGGAATGGACCAAAAGGCCGAACCCTCGATCTAGATGATGATGATAATGATGACTTTTGACTAGCTGTCCGGTAAGTTCAGCATTCCGTTGCGGCCTGGAATCCACTGAAAGCAGGTCGTCTGAAGGTGGTTTTCCCGTAATATTTCCGAAGCAAGTAACTTCCCCCTCTCACCCAAATCGCCCCCTCCCCTTACAAAACAATAGGGCGCTCATGGAAATGGAATAGACTAGAACCCTGCTGGATCTTGTGGATCTTGAGCCCCAGACTAAATGACACCTAAATATATGTTGGATATTCCCAAGACTTCTGTAACCATTTAATTTTTCTCCATATACATAAAAGTGAAATGGCTTACCAAATCTCGAGCGTGCCATATATAGTAGGTTATTGTCCTGCATTAAAAATTCAGTTAGAATTGTTTTTAATCTGGATGATTATAATGTTCAAATAGAATTTTTAGATTATTGTTCTTATGAAACATTTGTTATTTTTCTGAAATTATAGCATGAATATCATTACATTTTAAGATCAGGTCACGTTATTCAAAACTCTCTGTTATTGGCTGATGTTCTAGTGATTTCACACTACACGAGAAAGAAGAAGCTCTACCGGTATGTAAGTTATAGTAGTGACAGCGAAAGTTACTCAATTTTTCCTTACTTTTTCTAAGTGCAGTTAAGTTTTTTTGTGATGCAAAGATTACAATTAATAAATATTACGAATTAATTCTACGACGGATTTTAAAATCTGTAATACCTCTGTGTATCAATATATTACTATCGAAGTTCAGTAATAACGTCATGCACGAATATACTAACCAGTGCAGAGTTCGCAGGAATTTTCTATTCTTGTCTGTTCGCGTAGAAGTTGCACCTATATTTTAGACTTTTCCGCTCTGTATCTTTCACTCTAATATACAGGTTGTACATAAAGTCCGGGAACACTTTCAATTATTTACAGCACACGAACCACCCATTGTACGGATATTATATATATGTCATTTTGAAGAGAAACCCTGAAAGTTTGCTAATTTTTCTATAATCGCAAACAAGAAAGTTCAGGTGCGTTTCCAGGCCCATGTTTATTGGACTTTTTTTCTTGTTTCGACGAGTTCTCCCACCACTTAATGTATTCGACGCCGTTTTTGGACACCCTATATAGCTCTGTTGCGATTACAATTAATAAATATTACGATTTAATTCTTCCTGTACGTTGGAGTTCAACACAAACAAGTGTGTTGCAGCTGTTCAAAGGATGTTTAGAACGAAGTACGGCAAGAATACACCGACGGCCGCGGTGGCCGAGGGGACTGAGGCGCTCCAGTCACGGTCTGCACAGCCACTAAGGTCGGGGGTTCGAATCCCCCTCGGGCATGGATATTAGTGCCGTCTTTAGTATTAGCTAGTTCACAAGTAGTTTGTAAGTTTAGGGACTGATGACGCCGTAGTTAAGTCCCATAAGCTCTACAAACATTTGAACATTTTTTAATAATACACCAACAAGGAAGACTATCTACCCCAGGCACAACAAACTCGTTACGACGGGTTGTTTGTGCCCGACAAAGGAAAGCGGCCGTCCCAGTGTGAGTGAAGTTAATGTGTAGCGCGTACGAGGGACATTCATAAGGAGTCCAAAGAACTCAGTGTGTCGTGCATCCCGTGAACGCGAAAGGATTCCAATGACAGACTGGGAAGTCCTGCGACAGAAGCTGTCTGCCGCGGCGGAGTAGCCAAGCGCACTGAGGCGCTGTGCTACGATGCGCGAGGCCGCTCTGCGCCGGGGGTTCGAATCCCCCCTCGGGCATGGATGTTTATGTCGTCTTTACTATGAGGTAGTTCATAAGTAGTTTTTAAGTTTAGGGACTGATGACCCCGCAGTTAAGTCCCTTAAACTTAACAAACATTTGAACAATTTTTTTTTTTTTTTTTCATACAGAAGCTGTCTATGAAACCATTCAAATTTGTTGTCTCTTGAATGTGTTTTCCAGTAGATCATTGTGCCATGAGCGTTGCCTGTCGACAGCCCCGCTCCATGGCCGGTATAGCACCTGAACTCACCATGTTTTCAACTAGCGCTATCGGCAGTATAGCAAACTACGCTGTGGCGGTATACAGGATGTCCCAGCTATCTTGTCCACCCAAAATATCTCTGCAACAATAACAGCTATTGGAAAACGACTTTCACCGGTATCAATGTACGGCTGGGACACCCTACATCTTTTCTTCAGCAATCCATAGCATGACAAATCACATAAACAATAGCGTTGATTGCATCGTAATATTCCAATTACATCCCGAGATATTGCGACGCGAAGTTGACGCTTGAAATACGCGAAACGCGCGGCTAGCGCTTGTCCTGAGCAGCATGGGGTTCTCGCCTGAGTCTCAGGACGTGCGCTAGCCGCGCGTTTCGCGTATTTAAAGCGTCAACTTCGCGTCGCAATATCTCGGGATGTAATTGGAATATTACGATGCAATCAACGCCATTGTGTATATGATTTGTCATGCTATGGATTACTGAAGAAAAAATATAGGGTGTCCATTTAAAAAAACATAAGTTTGTGTTAAAAACAGATTTGCTTTCGTTTTAGAATGTTTCCAAATATGTACATTCATGGGCCCCAGCCGTACATTGATACCGGTGAAAGTCGTTTTCCAATAGCTGTTATTGTTCCAGGGATATTTTGGGTGGACAAGAAGGTTGGGACACTGTGTATATGAAAACAGTTGAAAGTATTCTCGGACTTTATGTGCACCCTGTATTTACAGTTCTTTCCCACTTATTTAAACTCGCCTGATCACTGGCAGTAACATTCAAGCGATGCATCCTGCACGGCGTGAAGCAGAAGACTTGAACACTGAGAACTGATTACGCATCAAATTTATCTCGGCTACATATCAAATTCGTCCACTGGACATTTGTCACTTCTGCATTATTCGGTCATCTAACAGTGTCCTCTAGAACCACCCCAAATAAGCGCAAGAAAGAGGGGATTCATATCTTGCTCTTCCAAAGGAAATTCAATTTCGAGGAAATAAAACATACCCCGTTCTCCCAACCATTCATTCAGTTAATAACAATAATTTCGTGTGGCTCATTGGCCTGGTGCATGTCTTTCAATTGAACGCCACCTCGGCGACTTGCGTGTCCCTAGTCTACCCCAGTTATGCAACCGGGGAAAGGGGACATACTGCTTAACGTGGAATCCGAACCACGTGTCGTTTCTGGCGACTTCTCGCATCATTGAGAGGTGAAGGATGGGTTAAAGTGCAGTCAAAAAATCCGAGGTCCGACCGGGTTTTGAACATGTGACCCTTCGGTATCTAGTCGAGCGCTTTACCCCAAGACCACCGGAAGCGACCTTCATTCACTTGCCAAATTGCAACAAAATATGTGCAAGCCTGAGAACAATCTATCGCAGGATAACAGGACACATTCGGCGTCTTTCACTGTTTGTGAGTGAGTGATGAAGTGATGAAGTGATGAAGTGATGAATGATTCATGAAGTGATGAATGATTCGAAAAAATGAAGCAGCAGCCCATCCGATCCCGTATTTCACTGTGGTGACTGTAAATTGCAGCAAAGTATAATGGCAAATGATTAAGAAGTTTCTCAGGCTACATGAATAAATCTGCATATCATACCAATGCATTAAGCTTTTCTCAGTCGAGACAAAAAACTAGAAGATGGAGGATTTCTTCATTACGCCGTATTATGACCACCTTATGACAGATGCACTTAGAAGCTTCGGCTGGCGCATTGGTTTAAATGCCAGCTTCCATACATGCAGTGACAGAACGACAGTGGCCGACACTCGGTGGCACTGATGACTGTCCAGGCAGCGGACCCCGGTAGATGATTTCTTTGTAACAATAGTATTAGCGGCAGCATCTGAGCTGCTCATAGCAGTAGTTGCACCTTGTCTCAGAAGCTGCTTGCTGAGCCACGCCATGTAATGGCTTGGGCACTGTCGAGAAAAACTTCTCTTGGCGTTGATTGTAGGCAACTTGAAAATATTAAATTTAGGGAGTGGAATAAGCATTAGATATATTTGACTGAGTTGTTATGTCTTTGCCCTTGAGGTAACATCGCTTTCAGAATGTTATTCCAACAATCTTGTTAGTCGCAGAAGTTGTAGCCTTGAAACACCGCGCGTGAAGCGGTCTGCAAAACGACGTATGCATCACATCCTGACGACTCACTGATTCTCACCACTCTCACTGATGCGGTTTCCAAAACGCCTCACCTGATCACCGCTCCACATCACTTTTATGCATCGGATTCACTCGAAACTCGCATGGAGCGTATCGCAAGGCGACTTGGAGCTTCATTTCGTTCTCTGCACTCTGCACTCCTGTACTGACGTAACCAGGTACAAACCGTAATTAATGTACTGAACGAAAGAACGAAAATGGACTGACTGTGTATGGCACTGCTCTAGCTGAAGCCTCGCACCCGTGGCAGCGTGCGAAAGTCACACTGGCTCACGGCTTCCACTGCCTTCTAACATTTCGGTAGCTTTGTGATGACTTAAGATCACTCGTCCCACGAAGCGGTCGCCAATAATTCCCGCCGGCACACTGATGTTGAACCGGCGCTGAAGGTTCACTGCCACCGTACAGTGGGTATTCTCCGCAACCGATAGGTAGTTGTTGTACAGGTCCATCCTGTCGTTAAGATAGCCGCATCTACAAATAGAACGCATGATAGAATTTACAGCATAATGGTGGCCATTGCAAAGAATCGGCGACAACACCACTATCGCTCAGGCAGTTTCGTAGGTAATACGGTGAGCCGACAAAAGTCGTGGGACATCTCCTCATTACGTGTCGGAAGTCCTTCTGGTGGGCGAAGTGAGCACCTGCACGTGGCATGGACTCAAAACTCCGTCTTAAGTGCCAAATCAAATTTTCAAATGTTTGTACACCTATTGAACCAAACTGATTTGGTCACCAGTCCCTAGACTTACAAACTACTGCAACTAACCGAAGGACAACACACACACACACACACACACACACACACACACACACACACACACACATACGCCAGGGAGGACTCGGACTTCCGACGGCGAGCAACCGCACGCATCGGAGCAAGGCGTCTTACCCGCTCGGCCACTCCACCGCGGCTCTGAAGTGCCCTGCAGGAATATTGAGTCATGCTACTTCTATAGTAGTCCCTAATTGCGAAAGTGTTGCTGGTTCAGGATTTTGTGTACGAACTGACCTCTCCATTATGTCCCACGAATTTACAATGTATTTCATGTCGAACAATCAGGGTAGCCAAATCATTCGCTGGAACTGCACAGAATGTTTTTCAAACCAGTAGCAAAGAACTGTGCCCCGGTGACTTGGAGAATTTTCATCCATAAAAATTACATCGTTGTTTGGGAAAATGAAATTCATGAATGGCTACAAATGCTCTCCAAGAATACGAAGATAACCATTTCAATTCAATAATTAGTTCAGTTGGACTAGAGCACCCAGTAAATTCCAGGTAAAAACAGCCCACAATACCGACTTGAAAAGTGTCTGGTTGGCATCTTTCATCCATGGCACCATAGTCGAACCTTACCATCAGTTCTTACCAACAGAAATCAAGACTCATCTGACCAATCTGCGGTTTTTCAGTCGTCTACAGCCTGAACGATATGGTCATGACCCCAGGAAAAGCGCTGCAGGTGACGTGATGCTGTTAAGAAACGCATTCGAATCGGTATTCAGCTGCTATATCCCAATATTGCTGAAATGCGCCACAACGTCCCAACGGATACATTTGTCCGCTATTATGTGAGGCACTGTTGCTTGTGTGTTAGCAGTGACAACAGTATGCAAACGACATTGGTTTGGCCGCGGCGGAATGGCCAAGCTCATTTAGGCGCTATGCTGCGATGCGCATGGCTGCTCCCCGTCGGGGGTTCGAATGCCCCCTCGGGCATGGATGTTTGTGTCGTCTTTAGTATAAGGTAGTCCATAAGTAGTTTGTAAGTTTAGGGACTGATGACCCCGTAGTTAAGTCCCATAAGCTTAACAAACTTTTTATTTTTTTTTACACTGGCCTCGGCCGTTAAGTGTAGACCGTAGGCCACTTCATTTCTCATGGTGAGAGGTAATGCCTGAAATTTCGTATTCTCAAAAAATGTTCAAATGTTTGTGAAGGTTATGTGACTTAACTGTGGGATCATCAGTCCCTCAACTTACAAACTACTTATGAACTAACTTAACAAAAGACAACACAAACATCCATGCCCGAGGGAGGATTCGAACCTCCGACGCGAGAGTCCGCTCCAGACCACTCGGCTACTCCCGTGCGACATTTCGTATTCTCGGCACACGCTTGACACTGAAAATCTCTAAGTATTGAACTCTCTAACGATTGTCATTATGGACTATCCCATTCATCTATTTCCGTAATGAAATACACCATTGATCTAGTTTCACCTACGAGTACTATTCCGTATTGAAAATCTGTTGATTTTCGTCGAGCGGTCACAATCTTGGCGGAAATCTTTCGACATGAATCACAACGCATAAGTTACAGCTCTGTCAACGCAATGCCTTTTCATACCTTGTTCGGGTGATACTGTCTCTGTTTCCGTCCACGTTGCAATTCCATGAGTTTTGTCACTTCACAATTTGAAAGTGCTTCGGACAATGGCAGTTGTGGAAAATGTTCCACGCGGTTGTCTGGCGGTCCACCTGCCAGGTTGTGATACTGAGGGCACAGTGCAATATGATTTTATTTCCTTCTTCACGGACAGTACAGCCCTCATCCTCTCAACGCTAGTACCATTCAGTTTGTCGCGATTTAGCAAATCAGCCTCTGTATTGTACACCAGCGGCCCGCTCGGCTTGTCCGGTTTGGAAGTAATAAATTAAACATACAAAAAAATCTCATTTAGCAGCCCACCTACCAGTGAAAACCATATCAAAAACCCAAAAGCAGTTCCTTTGCATACAGACAAAAATACATGGTGGTGGGCTTAATATGGTGATATATAGAGGTGACGTAGGGGCAATATAGTAACCGTGGTTATTTTCTGCAGACTACAATTGAGCCGCGGCGGAATAGTCGTGGGCACTAAGGCGCCTTGCTACGGTGTTCGCGGCCGTTCCCAGGTCGGAGGTTCGAGTTCTCCCTCGGACATGGTGTGTGTGGTGTGTGTGTGTGTGTGTGTGTGTGTGTGTGTGTTGTTGTTGTTGTTGTTGTTGCTACGATAAGTTAGTTTAAGTAGTTTGTAAGTTTAGGGACCCATGACCACTGCAGTTACGTCCCATAACTTTATAACCATTTGAACTATATTTGAAAGGTTGTTGTTTACGTTGTAGTATTCAGTCCGCAGACTAGTTTGATGTAGCTCTCCACGCTACCGTGTCCTGTGCAAGCCTCTTCATCTCAGTATGCCGGCCGCGGTGGCCGAGGGGATTGAGGCGCTCCAGTCACGGTCCGCACGGCCACTACGGTCGGGGGTTCGAATCCCCCCTCGGGCATGGATATTTGTGCCGTCCTTAGTTGTAAGTAGTTCATAAGTAGTTTGTAAGTTTAGGGACTGATGACCCCGTAGTTAAGTCCCATAGACTCTACAAACATTTGAACATCTCAGTATAACAACGGCAACCTACATCCTTTTGAATCTGCTTACTGTATTCGTCCCACGGTCTCCCTCCATGATTTTTAACCCACACACTTCCTTTTAATGCTAAGTCGACGAAAGGATATCGCAGAAGGTTGCCCACCAAACTATTCCTACTCTTAGTTAGGATATGCCACAAACTCCATTTCTCCCCAGTTCTGTTGAGCACATCCTCATTACTTACGTGATCTACTCATCTAATTTTCAGCGTTCGTTTGTAGCACAACATTTCAAAAATCTTTTTGTGTGAATTCTTAATCGTTCATGTTTCACTCCCATACAATGCTACACTCCAGACAAATGCTTTCAGAAAGACTTTCCTAAAATTTAAATTAATATTGGGTGTCAACAAATTTCGCTTTTTCAGAAAAGCTTTTCTTCCCATAGACATTCTTCATTTTATATCTTCTTCACTTCGCCATCAGAAGTTATTATACTAACCAAATAACAAAACTCATCCACTACTTTTATTGTCTCATTACTTAACCTAATTCCTTCAGCATCGCCTGATTTTCTGACCCCCATTCCATTAACCTTATTTTTATTTTGTTAATCTTCATTTTATACCCTTCTTTCAAGACACTGTTCATTCCGTTAAATTGCTGTTGCAGGTCCTTTGCTGTTTCTTGTGTGTTTTGTGTTTCCTTACTTATCAGTTTGCATTCACAGAACCATGTATAGAGATGCAAGTACATCGAGGAATGCTAGAACTGCGTTTGTATAAGGAGGTAGTCGATGCCCTGACAGGTTATGCGCAGCTGGCACAAGAAGCGGAGGCAGCAGGAGGTAGCGGCCGTCGTTACCTAACTTGGCTCACTTACCTGACGACCACCCAGTGTCAGTTTCCAGCAGGCCTTCGAAAACCCGCCTCTCATGGTGTAGATCAGTTTCTCACTACCAGATTAAACCCACCAATTCTAACTTATTTACCATTGATCTGTTATGTCACTGAAACTGTGTGCCGTAGTGATGGAAAAAATCGCACTGACATGTTTTACGTCCCACTTTAGATCTGTAGTTTTATAAGTTTTTGCAAATATTTTTAACCAAAATAATAATGTAAACAATAAAAAATTAATTAATAAGAGTGTCTGAAACCCTTTTAGAAAAAATAAAAATTTTACTTAGTGGCGTCACAGTCCAACGCATTGCCCACTACACTACAGCCAACACTTATAAGTTGCGTTCTTTAATTTTATACCATTGATGGCCGTACGGGATGCGTACGGGAGGGTGTCGTAATTAATTGACTGTAGAAGGATAAAAGATGGTTTAGATAAAATTTCTAGCTGGTGTGATGAATGGTGGTTCTCTTTAAATGTATAAAAACGTACATTAGTACAGATGAGGAGAAAAACCAGTGCCGTAATATTCGAATAGTGCTTTGGTAGTGACCTGCTTGCCACAGTCGCGCCCGTAAAATATATCGGCGTAATGTTGTAGAGCGATGTGAAGTAGTACAAGCATACAGAAACGGGATAGCGAATGACCGACTTTGGTTTGTTGAGAGAATTTTCGGAAGATGTGGTTCATCTGTAAAGGAAACCTCAAGTAGAACACACTATTCTTGAACAGTGCTCTAGTGTTTGCGATTCTCACAAGATCATATTAAAGCAAGACGTCGAAGTAATTCAAAGGTGGCCTGTTGCAGGTAGATTTTATTAAACCGCGAGTTTTACGGAGACGATTCATGAACTTAAATGCGAATCCCGGCATCTGAAATTAACTTCAGTACTATTTATTGTTGCCAACCTACACTTCGCATTGCCTCGAAGATAAGACAAGAGAAATTGGAGCTCGCGAGGAGACATACACAGGGTGTTTGTTTCAACTTGAGACAAATAAATACCTGACAAACAACACACCGTCCAAATGAAAAGTTGAAGGTGTAAAGTTAATCCTCACAACCACAGCTCCTGAGTGGATGTATTTTCAAATGGAAACCTTCATTTTCACTGCATATTCGTATTCTGCGACAAAAAATACGTACGGTTTACTCAAACCATTGCTTATCTTTCGTGGCAGATGGCAATGTAATCGACAAACATCACGTGTGCCCCTTTTTGCAATTAATTATCGATTCATTTGATTCTACACCTCATTTACAAAGTAAATAAAAACCTTTCCGTTCTAAAGGTTGATATTTGCGTTCTAAATTAATTGCACAGTACAAATAATACGGCTAGATATTGATATTTCTGAAAAATAAGTTACATGTACGGTAATGTAGTTTTTCTTACGTCGTCAAACTTTTTTTCTTGTGTGGTTACCTGAAAGACAATGTATACAGAAGTACGAAGTACTCCACAGAACAGGATAAAACGTATCATAAATGTTTGAGTGTGTGCGTTTAGATTGGTAGTACTCAGATGCACTACACTTATTTATATTGGAATTATAATATATGTGTTTTTTTCTTAAAAAGGAGTTCGAGGTTCATAAAATAATAATAATAACGGTTGAACAGAATCATGTTTCGCTGCTGCCACGATTTTGTGAAATAATAACTGGGTAATTTTGTGGCGCAGACAAATGTGAAAATTAGAGAACTTTCTGTTTAGTAAGTCACGCCTGCAAAATACTAACACGAATTATTTACAGGCGAATGGAAAATCTGGTGGAATCCGACTTTGGGAAAGATCAGTTTGGATTCAGGAGAAATGTAGGAACACTGGAGGCAATACATTACGACTTATCTCAGGAGATAGGTTGAGGAAAGGCAAACCTATGTTTTTAGCAATTCTAGATCTGGAGAAAGCTTTTGACAATGTTGACTGGAATACACTCTTTCAAATTCTGAAGGTAGCAGGGGTAAAATGTAGGGAGCGAAGAGTTATATTCAAATTGCACAAAAACCAGACAGCAATTTAAGAGTCGAAGGGCATGAAAGGGACTCAGTGGTTGGGAGGGGAATAAGGCAGCGTTGTAGCATTTATCCAATGTTATTAAATTTGCACACTGAGCTAGCTGTGAAGGAATGGAGCGAGAAATTTGGAGAACGAATTAAAGTTCAGCGATTAGAAATAAAAAGTTTGCTGTTTGCCAATAACATAGTAATTCTGTCAGAGACAACAAAGGATCTGGAAGAGCAACTGAACGGAGTGGATAGTGTCTTGAAAGGAGGGTATAAGATGAGCATTAACAAGAGTAAAACAAGGGTAATGGAAAGTAAAGTCAGACAATGAGCCGCGGCGGAGTGGCCGAGCGTTCTGAGGCGCCTAGCTGCAGAGCGCGCCGCCGCTCGCCGTCGGAGGTTCGAGTCCTCCCTCGGACATGGGTGTATTTTTTTGTCCTTAGCATACGGGACTTAATAATTCTGATCATCAGTCCCTAGGCTTACAAACTACTTAAACAAGCGTATGCTAAGGACAACAAATACACCCATACCCGAGGGAGGACTCGAACCTCCGACGGCGATCAGCGGCGCGCTCCGCAGCTAGGTGCCTTGGAACACTCAGCCACTCCACCGCGGCGTCGAGCGAGACCGAAGGACGAATACAGTAAGCAGATTCAAAAGGATGTAAATTGCCGTTCTTATTCGGAGATGACGAGGTTTGCACAGGACAGGGTAGCGTTGAGAGCTGCATCAAACCAGTGTACGGTCTGAAGACCACGATAATAATTTTGTAGTGTCTGACATGTCACAGTACAACTGCTTACACAGTGCAGGTGAGGTGAAAACAGTTATGGAGAGTAATCGTAATAGTGGTGATACAGGGCTAGGATGGTTGCCGCCGAGTCATTGGCCAGCTGCAGGAAGGGTTGCCATACGTTACGGATTTCACGTACAGTCCGCGATTTTAGGGTAAATGAAAACGTCCGGGCCGAAAAGTTATATGTCCGCGATATTAGCTGGATTTGAAGTCAACTTTCGATAAATTAAAAAAGTGCTGTCAAAGAAGCATCAGTATGTTATCTCTTTGCCTTCACATTATATAAAATCCAAAGAGAACAGAACAGCTTTCGAGATATCTGCAAATTTTAGGACGGAGTGTTTATCGTAACGTTTAAAGTTAAAGAATTTATGTCTGACGTTACACAATATCAGCAGTCTACATTTCTACCACGATGTCGACGGGGCGTTAAACACTAATCTTCCTTCCTTCCTACATTTCTAGAGGAAGTCTCTAAAAAATGTTCAAATGTTTGTTAAGCTTATGGGACTTAACTACGAGGTCATCAGTCCCTAAACTTACAAACTACTTATCAAATACCTTATACTAAGGACGGCACAAATATCCATGCCCGAGGGGGGATTCTAACCCCCGTCCGTAGCGGCCGTGCAGTACAACATAAACAACAACAACAACAAAGCCAATTCTGACCCCAGAATAACTAAAATTGATATTTGCATACTTGGTTGGAATTTAAGAGACACATGTAGGGGTATTTTTCGAAATTCAACTATTAATGGGTGCTATAGGGGGTTAAAAAAAGCAGTCAACAATCCGAAGGTTGGTTTGAACACCACAGTGCTTTACTAAGCATGGTCCTGTTTGGAGGTGGTATGCCGTTTCCTTCCTCCGACCTTCGAACTGACTTCCCCAGCCAGCTATAGGGGGACCTACAATTTAACGTGGGTTCCGAACCAAGGTGCTACTCGGTATTTTTCACATGAGCAATACTGCCAGAGGTGAAAAAAGTGGAAAGTAACAGATAAAAATCCCAGGACCTGGCGGGGATCGAACCTGCGTCCTTTGGATTCCTAGTCTGGCACTCTACCAGTGTGCAAGCGATACGCACCGTAGGGTGTTACAAATAGTAAAATCGAATGTTCAAATGTTTGTAAATCTTAAGAGACTTAACTACGGGGTCATCAGTCCCTAAGGCTTACAAACTAATTAAACTAACTTAGACTAACTTATGCTAAGGACAACACAAACACTTATGTCCAAGGGGCGAATCGAACCCCCGACGGCAAATGCATTATCAGAATAAGATAGTCACATCAGATAGCAAAATAAAGGCAATTTGGGATATAGTGAAGGAGGGCATTGGAAGAACCAGAGATGAAGACGAGCACATAGCATTCAGAGTAGATGACACACGGGTTACAGATGCGTGCAGTGTTGCTGACATTTTCAATAAACATTTCATAACTATTACTGATAAGATGGGGTTATCAGGGTCAGTAATTACTGCAGTGGAATATCTCATCATGTCACTAGAAATAACTACAGTAATATGATTATGATACAACAAAAGCAGAAGTAATGTCCACCATAAAATCCATAAAATAAAATAAAAAATCCAGTGGCTATGATAACATATCAAAAAACTGATTAAAAAAGTGTGCCTCTGTGTTAAGTGATATTTGTAGTTACTTGCGTAAGCAGTCTTTTTTTCAATGAAATATTTCTTGAATGGAGGCAATACGCGGAGGTTAAGCCATTGTATAAGAAAGAAGATATAGAAATTCCATCAAACTTCCGTCCAATTTCACTTTTGCCTGCATTCTCCAAAATTTTAGAAAATATAATGTACAGTCGTCTTCTCTAACATCTGACCACTAACAAAATATTATCCATGCCACAATTCGGATTTCTAAAGGGTTCTGATATTGAGAAGGCTATCTACAGATACAGCGAGAATGTACTTAATTTATTAGACAATAAATTACAGGTCACTAGTTTTTTTTTCTTTTTTTAAGGGCCCTTGGTCCCTCGTTCTGGGGTCCCAAAATCTCGAAAGCCATTTCTTTTTAGACTGTCCCGTGCCTCTCGACCTGGGGGCATCAAAATCTCAAAAGTAACTTTTTTATAGTAATACATGTATTTGCAAGTGGACGGGTGCCTCATTTCGTTTTGCTGCTGCCCCGGGCCTCCACTATGTCAAAGATATTTAACTGTGTACATATACATCTACATAAATACTATGCAACTCACATTGAAGTGCATGGCAGAGGGTTCATCGAACCGCTATTACGATATTTATCTACGTTTTTATTCTCTAGTAGCGCGCGGAAAAAAGGAACACCCAAATCTTTCCATTTTCCATCTGTTTTTTTTTTTCTAATTTTATTGCGATGAGCATGTCTTCCTATGTAGGTGAGCGCTAACAAAATATGTTCGCATTGGGAAGAGAAAGTTGGTGAAAGAAATTTATCAAATAAATCTCGCCGCAACGAATAACCCTTTCTTTTAACGATTTCCATCCCAACTCGTGCATTGCCATGACACTCTCACCCCTATATCGTGATAATACAAATCGTCCAGCAATGGAAGAATCCGCCATCCCCTGGATTCGGGGGTTAAATGTGGCAAACACCGAATTAGACCATAGACGTAAGTTAGATGTAGGTTTTTCTTAAATAGTAGAATAAGACACACAGGGGAAAAAAATTTTGCGGGAGGGGGGGGGCTGTGGTGACAAAAGAAATTGGCCGCCCAGTGCCAGGGGCATGCTCACTGGGATTCGCTGGGTGAGCTGGCCACCACAAGCAGGTTTGTAATGCTGGCACTCATGTAACACCACAGCAGTAGCATAAGACACAACATCATACACATCACCCAGTCTAAACATCAACAACCAGCAAGATGTCCAGTGGTTTCTGCAGAAACATGTAATGTAATGTCACCATTTAGCCGTAAGAAATTTAAGTATTATACTATTGCCCATTTTAGTCTTAGGTAATGGGTTGTATTGTTTGATATTATAATAAATAAACCAACAATTTCTAATTAAAAAAATCGTTCGCCAGTCCCACTTCATGGGGATCTCACAATAGGCGACAATATTCCAAAATTGGACGTACAAGTATTGTGTAGCCTGATTCTTTAGTAGAACTGTTGCATCTCCTAAGTGTTCTGCCGATGAAACGTAGCCTTTGGTTCGCTTTCCATACAATATTTACTATGTGTTCTTTCCAATTTAAGCTGTTCGTAATTGTTATTCCTAGGTATTTAGAAGAATTTAAGGCCTGCAGATTTGACTGATTTATGGTGTAAAGTAAGTTTAGCGGATTTATTTTAGTGCTCATGTGCTTGACTTCACACTTTTCGTTATTCAGGGTCAACTGCCAATTTTCGCACCTAGCAGATATCGTATCTAAATCATTTTGATTTTCGGGTAACTTTACTAACGATAAACGATAGCATCATCCGCGAACAGTCTAAGAGAGCTGTTCACATTGTCTTCTAAATCGTTTGTAAAGACAATGAACGGTATGGGGCCTATAACAGTTCCCTGGTAACGCCATTGAATCACAATATCCTTTTGAGGAATTTAGAATAATTACCCGGTAGCCGGCCGCGGTGGCCGAGGGGACTGAGGCGCTTCAGTCACGGTCTGCAAGGCCACTACGGTCGGGGGTTCAAATCCCCCCTCGGGCATGGATATTTGTGCCGTCCTAGTTCGTAAGTAGTTCATAAGTAGTTTGTAAGTTTAGGGACTGATGACCCCGTAGTTAAGTCCCATAAGAAAAAAAAAAAAAAAAAAATTACCCGGTAACATGAAGTGTTCAAATGTTTGTATAGGTTATGGGACTTAACTACGGGGTCATCAGTCCCTAAACTTACAAACTACTTATGAACTACCTAACACTAAGGACGGCACAAATATCCATGCTCGAGGGGGGATTCGAACCCCCGACCGTAGTGGCCGTGCAGACCGTGACTGGAGCGCCTCAGTCCCCTCGGCCACCGCGGCCGGCCGATAACATGAAATGCTGCAGAAAACAAAAGGGTGTCAATAGGAAAGAGACGTGTTCTTCTACCTAATACATTTATTCTCCAATAAAATTTGTTATTAAACTATATCTTTTTTCAAAGCAATAGCTCATTTCATGGGATCAGTACTAGAAACTAGAATAAATTTCACAAACATGTCCACTATTCATCTATTCTCATTTTCAATAACATGCCGTCAGCCATAAAAATGTAACTCACAATAAAGTTCAGTTTGAAAAGAGCCTAAAGGAATGTTTGGTGGCTAACTCCTATTCTATTAATGAATTTCTTTGCAGAAATGATTGATGTATGTTATTCTATATAATACAAATGTGAATATTATATACAGTCTGACTTCAGTACTAATCTTGTGCAGTAACGTGGTCATTGTTAATAAGTGTTGTAAAAAACTGCCTAAGAATTATCGTATTCACTTAGTTATTCAACATTTAGAGTGTACTAATAAGAATGTACTAATAAATGTACTAATAATGTACTCACGTTCGAATATGCTCGGAATTTTCCGATACAACGGAGAACTGCATACAGTATCGAACTGTTCGAACACTCAGATAATAAATGACTGGTGCTGCGTATCTGCCAACGATACGCGGGGAATTTTAAAGTTAGCGGGCTATCGCTTTGCTCAGAACTAATTTCATAGGAAGTACAAGTACACGTAAAATAAAAGAAGGGCAACACTATAAAAAAAAACTTTATATTTTGTTTAAAACAGTGCATATGTATGTGTCTGGTGTCACTGCAATATATGATCCATTGATAAACTAGATATATGCTACTAAAACGGAACTACTGCACCTCCTTACTGACGGCTAACATTCAAAGGAAAAATGGAAATCCTTCATAAGTAGAAATTACATTTAATGTGATTATAAGAGATAGGTTGCAAATGACCATTCCATTCACTGTTCATATGTTACGGTGACATAAAAAAGTGCCGGCCGCGGTGGCCGAGGGGACTGACGCGCTCCAGTCACGGTCTGCACGGCCACTACGGTCGGGGGTTCGAATCCCCCCTCGGGCATGGATATTTGTGCCGTCCTTAGTCTTAGTTAGTTCATAAGTAGTTTGTAAGTTTAGGGACTGATAACCCCGTAGTTAAGTCCCATAGACTTTACAAACATTTGAACATTTTTTTTGAGCTGCTGTGTACGTAGTATCAACAGGCGTCGCTAGATCGCAACAGTAAAATTTTAAATCGCGATTGCTATCGTTTACTAATAGCCTACATTCGCAATTGTTTTTACTAATGACCTCCATCCCAGAAGCTACTATAGTCAAAATTTCTCACTTATCAAGTCCTATAGTACATTAATGACACCCTATCTTCGTTATAAATCGTTTACTGCACAGCACAGAAAAGATTTATGAATATCATCGTTGCAAATCGTAGAGACAGTACCTCCTGACATTGCTAGGTAGCCGCGATGGAGTAGCCGAGCGGTCTAAAGCATCTCGTTGCGGAGCGCGCGGTTCCTCGCCGTGGAGGTTCGAGTCCTCCCTGGGGCATGGGTGTGTGTGTTTGTCCTTAGGTTAGTTTACCTAGGGTTAGTAGTTTGTAAGCTACGGAATGATGACCACGCAGTTTGGTCCGTTAGATTTACAAACATTTGAACATTGCTAGATAGCGTCGTGATCGAATGTTCGAACATTTCCCGAGATTTCCCGAACTGTGACGGAAATTGTTCGGACAGTTCGAGTCATGTTCAAACCCAGCTCTACTAATAAGTTTTATGTCCTTTAAAATGGAAATATTCTTACGATTCCGCATCCACAACGTTCAAAAATGTTCAAATGTTTGTATAGCTTATGGGACTTAACTGCGGGGTCATCAATCCCTAAACTTCCAAACTACGTATGAACTAGCTTATACTAAAGACGGCACAAACATCCATGCCCGAAGGGGATTCGAACCCCCTAGCCGGCCGCGGTGGCCGAGGGGACTGAGGCGATCCAGTCACGGTCTGCACGGCCACTACGGTCGGGGGTTCGAATCCCCCCTCGGGCATGGATATTTGTGCCGTCCTTAGTCTTAGCTAGTTCATAAGTAGTTTGTAAGCTTAGGGACTGATGACCCCGCAGTTAGGTCCCATAAGTTCTATAAACATTTGAACATTTGAACATTCGAACCCCCAACCGTAGTGGCCGTGCAGACCGTGACTGACGCGCCGCAGTCCCCTCGGCCACCGCGGCCGGCTTCGAATCCTCACTTGGGCACACATGTGCTTGTCTTTAGGTTAAGTTATTTTAAGTTAGATGAATCTCGTTGCTGCATGATCCTGGCAGCAACACAGGAACATAAGACTTACAGTATCAAACAAAACATTAAAGAGAGTGGTATTCTGCATCACTTCGGCACTTATCAAAGTACATGCTCTAAAAATTCTGTTCAAATGTTTGTATAGATTATGGGACTTAACTACGGGGTCATCAGTCCCTAAACTTACAAACTACGTATGAACTAGCTTATTCTAAAGAAAGCACAAACATCCATGCCCGAGGGGGGATTCGAACCCCCGACCGCAGCGGACGTGCAGACCGTGACTGGCACGCCGCAAACCGCTCGGCCACCGCGGCCGGCCATCCAGAACGGCAACTACACTTGTGGATCTTATTTTGTTAAGTATTTATTGTGTAACTCGTTTACTGACATGTTCTACATCCAAGAGGATCTCCTCGCTTTGGATCAACTGGAACGGAAAGATGATCTGATCTAATGTTACGACGCTTGTTTAAGCGGTATCAGCCCAGTCTACTTCCCTGGCGGGCAGCAGAGTAGTGAGCAGAGAGCAGGGCAGCGGGTAACGGTGTGGCTCCATCCAGCGCAACGCAACTTCCGACACGAGTTCCGCGGCGCCGAACCGGTTCCAGCCGCGCCACGCCGCCTGCTGCACACGCCGTCTCCCCAATTACTGCGTCCGGGAGAGCACTCGTCATTGAGACGTCACGGCCGCCGCCGATCCGATGAATTTCAAATTGACCGACACTGACGCAAAAAGGCGAAAACCCCACTGTCGGCGGTACGAAAAAGAAGCCACAATTAATAAACAGTTCCGCCCGTGAATAATACATAAGCACAACCAGGCGTGTGTGTGTCTGGGTGGGTGTGTAGCGGCATGTTAACGTTTTTGTGTGTTGCGGGTATGGTGCGTTGTCTCCATAAATTATTGCACTTAATGAGCGATAACAATTATTAACACGAGTTCTTAATCCTTTCTGGAGTAGGCCGAAGTTCTACATTATCTCAGGACACAACTCCAGAGATCAAGCAGATTATACAGTGTGTCCAGAAAAGAAATCCCTGATTTCAAAATTAAATATCTCGAAAACAAAGATCGATAGAGGACTGCAGTAAACGGTATGTTTATTGTGAAAGCTGCAAGAAGTTTATACAGCAGTTTGAAATAATAGTTACAAAAGCTGCTAACAGATAACACTGTAATCGCCATACGTAATGCCTTGTATAAATAGTGATCCAAAGCCCAGAGCGATCAGTTCCACTATAGAAACGTGAAAGGAGGTTAGCGTACCGAAGGAATAGATTAAAACCATGTACTCCATTGAACAACGTGTTTTTCTGGTGCTAGGGTACCACAGGTTAGAAGAGATTCCTACGGCAACAAGGCGAAGTTTTCAAGCAGGATTTAATGTTCCAAAAGGACCCGATGCGAAAACCATTCGTACGCTCTTCGCAAAATTTCAAGGAACAGGCAGCGTAACCGATGATCTAGTGGGGCATGTTGGCCGCAAGCAAACCGCAGTTACACCTGAAAATATCGCCACAGTTTCTGGAATTATTCAGCGAAATCCAATGTCATCCGTCCGTAGAATTGCATCTGAGACTGGTTTGAAGTGTTCCAGCACGCAGAAAATACTGAGAAAGAGCCTACACATGATCCCATTCAAAATTCAAACGCACCAGCCATACTCGTACGAGCTGTGCAACAAAGGGTTGCCTTTGCTAATCAGATGCTCACAATGATTGATAGTGAAGGATTTGATGTTGGCTGCATCTGGTTTACAGATGAAGCATACTTCCACCTGAATGGATACGCGAATAAGCAGAACTGGCGATTTTGGGGTACCGAAAAGCCACATTGGTGTGAAGCGAAACCGCTGTATTCTCCTAAAGTTACTGTGTGGGCTGCAGTATGCAGCAGAGGCTTTATTGGCCCTTATTTCATTCGAGAAACGGTCACTGGTGCACATTACGTTGCAATTTTGGAACAATTTGTCGCCACACAGCGAGCGTTAGAGGATCGACCATGTACTGAATGGTTTATGCAAGATGGAGCCCGACCACATCGGACCGAACAAGTGTTTCGCTTTCTTGAGGAATACTTCGGGAATCGAGTCATTGCTTTGGAATATCCCAAATTTACTGGTGCAGGCATGGATTGGCCTCCATATTCGCCGGATTTGACTCCCTGTGACTTTTTTGTGGGGCACAGTGAAAGACATGGTCTACCCGAAGCATCCCGCCACGCTGGACGAGCTTGAATCGGCGATCTCTGTGGCATGTGAATCCATTTCGGTTGAGACACTACGAAATGTGATGGCGAATTTCATTTTTCGTTTGCGCCACCTCTGTAGTGCCAATGGTGAACATTTTGAAAACATTTCGACGTCAAAAAGACGTTCGACGCGGTGCCACACTGCAGACTGCTAACGAAGATACGAGCTTATGGAATAGGTTCACAGATTTGTGACTGGCTGGAAGACTTCCTAAGTAATAGAACGCAGTACGTTGTTCTCGACGGCGAGTGTTCATCAGAGACTAGTGTATCGTCAGGCGTGCCCCAGGGGAGTGTGATAGGACCGCTATTATTTTCTATCTATATAAATGATCTGATGGACAGAGTAAGTTGTAATATGCGGCTGTTTGCTGATGATTTTGTGGTGTATGGGAGGGTGTCGTCTGTAACTGACTGTAATAGCATACAGGGTGACTTAGACAAAATTTCTAGTTGGTGCGAAGATTGGCAGCTAGCTCTCAATGTGGAAAAATGTAAGGTGATGCGCATGAGTAGAAAAAACAATCCTATAATGTTCGAATACAGCATTAGTAGTGAGCTTCTTGATGCTGTCGCGTCGTTCAAATATCTAGGCGTAACATTGCAGAGCGATATGAAATGGAACGAGCATGTAAGGACAATTGTGAGTAGGGCGGACAGCCGACTTCGGTTTATTGGGAGAATTTTGGGAAGATGAACTTCACCTGTAAAGGAGACCGCGTATAAAACGCCTGTACGACCACGTCTTGAGTATTGCTCAAGTGTTTGGGACCCGCAGCAGATCAGTTTAAAGGAAGACATAGAGGCGGTTCAGAGACGAGCAGCTAGATTTGTTACCGGTAGCTTCGACCAATGCGCGAGTGTCACGGAAATGCTCCGGCAACTCAATTGGGGATCGCTGGAAGAAAGACGACGTTCTTTTCGTGAATTTCTGTTGAGTAAATTTAGAGGGCCGAAATTTGAAGCTGAGTGTAGTACGATCTTGCTGCCGCCTACTTATATTTCGCGTAAAGATCGCAAAGACAAGATAAGAGAAATTAGGGCTCGTACGGAGGCATATAAGCATTCTTTTTTTCCTCGTTCAATTTGGGAGTGGAATAGGAAAGGAAATGCCTAGTAGTGGTACAGTGTACCCTCCGCCACGCACCTTACGGTGAATTGCGGAGTATGTATGTAGATGTAGATGTAGATGTAGATGTGATTGTTTGCAAATAGTGTTTTCATACGATTATTTCACTTATGTATGCTGATATGAGCTGTACAGTGTACAGCGTCATCTGTTAGTTGCTTTTGTAACTATTATTTCAAACTGCTGTATAAACTTCGTACAGCTTTCACAATAAACATACCGTTTACTGCATTCCTCTATCGATCTTTGTTTTCGAGATATTTTATTTTGAAATCAGGGAGCCCTTCTCTGGACACCCTATAGACGCTGAAGCAGCTTCTGTCTGACAATATGAGATGTTGCGGATACGAAGGGCGAACGCAACAACAGGTCGTCTGCAGGAAAATGTGTTTGAATATATGTTCTATAAGGTAGAACTCCATGAGGGTACATTCAAAATATTTTCGTTGTGGGATGTCTCATTGTTCGTTGATTAATTTACAACAATAGACATATTACATAATAACTGACCAAGCATTTGTATGAGCGTCACTTCACTTTCAAAGAAAAGCGCATTTTTATTAATAATCTGTAATACAATTAATTAAGAATCTCTGTATTCTGCTAACAAACATACATACATACAATACATAGTCAAACGAGTTTGGACACGAGTTTCTTTAATGAGCTACATTCAGTCATCATAATGAGGTTCTCATTCTGTTTCCTTGTTGGGCGTGGCGTTAGCTGATTGGTGAATTTATTGCAAGAATAAAAAAAAAAGTTCAAATGTTTGTAAAGCTTATGGGACTTAACTACGGGGTCATCAGTCCCTACACTTACAAACTACTTATGAACTACCTACGAACTAGGACGGCACAAATATCCATGCCCGGGGGGGGGGGGATTCGAACCCCCGACCGTAGTGGCCTTGCAGATCGTGACTGAAGCGCCTCAGTCTCCTCGGCCACCGCGGCCGGCTTGCAAGAATCGTTGTGAAGTATGTGAACCGTGGTATTGGAACGTACGACAGTAGATCTCAATAAGTTTTGCATGAGGCACAGGCACAGGTGAAGAACAAAGCCGCGTTAGCGTAACCTTCGCCAGATCAAACTTGTATGGGTCATAACAACTGCCCTTTCCTTTCTCAAGTTTCATAGCAGATTTAACACCACCATCGTAACTTTTGTGGATGTAAACTCATGTTTGTATTCTTGGGTGTACTCAAAAATAGCACCAGCCTTGAATTTGGCGTGTTGGAGCTGCGTTTTTGTAGTATATTTCTGAAGAACTACATAGTCCAAAACAAAATTTAGTGTGACTAGTACTACCGTGAATGGCTTTTTCTAACGGCATTATGTGATGAAGTACTCATAATGATCCCTGGTTACCGGTCAATGGATGTGTGGAGTGTTGAGTTCGCCTTTCGTATTCGACCTCCTATGACAGTTTCCAGCAAGCATGTTATTGTTCTCTGTGCATTTTGAGAGCGAAAGAAGGGCGAACGCCATACCGAAAATATACCTGTAGATTCTCTGAGGCGTCTAGATTTGGATAGCGGAATATAAAAAAGGACTCGATATTGAGTTCGCCCTACGTATCCGCAACGCCTCATATAAATTGACACTTTCGTCACACTGAATGGAAACGTGTTAAGAAGAAAAGACTCTCAACTTACTTATCTAGGGTGCTAACGCTAATCAGAAATTAATTTAAATTAATACGCGTGACAAAAAAATATTGGCTATTTTTCGTATGTGAAATCTTTGAAGATTCACATAAATCAGTTACATATTTCGGTCCGGAGAGATTAAAGGTGCAACTCGTCATAGTTATCGACACTACACGGCAAAGGATCTGATCGACGATGGAAAAATGGTTTCGAATTGAATTTCTTGCAACGTATTATTATTCTTACTAACTGACAGTAATACCTTTTTACCGTATTTACACTGCCGACAAAAATTAGTACCTGGCGGATAGTAGATGTACTAATAACGATTTCGACGTCATCCGCCAACAGATTGCGTAGTGACACGGCTTCTAGCCCTTTCAGACCCAAGGTTGTGGGTGTGTGACATTAATATAGAGAGGGACGTTTAAGATACAAAATACATACAGTAGTTGATTACAAAAAATAAAAAAATATATATTTTCAAAAATTTTGTACCCACACAATTGTCTCTTTTGGGCTTTCACAACAAATTTTTGTGGTCTGCACCACCTTACAGTAACATGCCTTTGAAAGAAACGACATAATAACATCACAGGATCACATCAAATCAACTGGCTGTCTGATATGACAGCTTCACATGTCAAAACAAGGATGTCAACAAGTCTTTCTCGCCGCCATTGTAAGTTTGCCAAATTTGCCAACTGTTGGTGTCACCCAGCGTAGAAACATGAAACTAAAACACGTTGCGCACGTTACCGCAGTCCATCCACGATTGTGTGATGCAGGCTCGACCTTCCTAGTGTGTATGATAAAAGAAATAAAGCGAGCAAAACCAGAACCACACAATTGTGCGTGCAGGGCCTGAACGGGTTAGAGCTCCATACGTGTGTAGCCTTTATTAGGGAATGATTACAGCAATAAGGCTCTGCGTCATAGAAACGGACAAACCAAACCGGCGCCTTGCCACGAAGACAAGCTCGTGCTTCCTACAGCCAAATTAGCGAATTTGAAAGAGCTCAAATTATGGACTTCCTAGTGGCGCGATGATCCTTTCGGAGAATTGCCAAACGAGTTGGACGAGTTGCGTCAGTTGTGTAACGGTAAAAAAAAGGTAAAGCAGTCAACAATTCTAAGATTGGTTTGAACACCACAATGCTTTACTAGGCATGGTCCTGATTGAAGGTGGTATGCCGTTGCCTTCCTCCAACCTCCGAACTGACTTACCCAGCCAGTTTAACGTGGATTCCGTACCACCGTACTACTCGACATTTTACACATCAGCGCCGGCCGCGGTGGCTGAGGGGAATGAGGCGCTCCAGTCACGGTCTGCACGGCCACTACGGTCGGGGGTTCGAATCCCCCCTCGGGCATGGATATTTGTGACGTCCTAGTTCGTAAGTAGTTCATAAGTAGTTTGTAAGTTTAGGGACTGATGACCCCGTAGTTAAGTCCGTTAAGCTTAACAAACATTTGAACATTTTTTTACACATCAGCAACATTGCCAGAGGTGAAGGAAGTGGAAAATGACAACGATGCTGGTTGAAATGATGACGTGAACATTATCACACCAGCAGACGAGTTTCTGGACGTTCACACAGCACAGACGTTCGTATTATAATGGCAGCAAAGCAGATCGTACAGCTACCAAAGCGTAGAGAAGAGGGTTTGTGTATCGACACGAAATGTTACCAAACGGTTAGTAGCGGTGAAGCTACAGCCCATTGCCTTCCACTCAATTAACAGCATCGACCGATGTTGTCACGGGTTCACTTGTAAGTGGTGCGGACTGTATACCCATTAGATTTCTATCTGATTATGCTGAAGCGATAGCTCCTTACTTAACAGCTATATACAACCGCTCTCGCAAAGTAGGGTCTATACCAAAAGATTGGAAAGTTGAACAGGTCACACCTATATTCAAGAAAGGCAGTAGGAGTAACCCACTAAACTACAGGCCTATTTCATTGACGTCAATTTGCAGTAGGGTTTTGGAACATATCATGTATTCAAATATTATGAATTATCTCGAACAGAATGATCTATTGTCCCAAGGTCAACACGGATTTAGAAAATATCGTTCATGCGAAACACAACTATCTCTTTACTCACACGAAGTGATGAGTGCTATCGACAAGGGTTCGCAAATAGATTGCGTATTTCTTTATTTCCAGAAGGCATCGACTAAAACAGAGGTGATATCGGGCGTTCCATATGGTGGTGTTATTGGTCCTCTGCTGTTCCTTATTTACATAAACGATTTAGCGGAAAATCTAAGTAGCTCTCTTAGGTTGTTTGCAGATGACGCCGTCATTTACCGTTTAGTAAAATCATCTGAAAATCAAAACCAACTCCAGACTATCTGAATATCACTATGGTGTAAAAATTGGCAACTGACTCTAAATAATGAGAAGTGTGAAGTCGTCCACATGAATACGAAAATAAATCCGTTAAACGTAGTTTACAAGATAAATCAATCAAACGTGAAGGCCGTAAACTCCACAAAATACCTAGTAATTGCTATTACTTCAGATTTAAGCTGGAAAAAACATGTAGATAATGTCATGGGAAAAGCGAACCAAAGACTGCATTTTATTGGCAAAACCCTTAAAAGATGCAACAGAACTACTAAAGAGGCTGCTACTGTTGTTTAATTCTCCTGTCAGGGCGCTAAAAACCTTGCTGTTGTGCGCCCAAAACATCCTATCCTACCCTAAAGAGGCTGCATACACTACGCTTGTCCGCCCTTTTTTGGAGTATTGTTGCCCAGTGTGGGATCCTTATCAGGTGGGTTTGACGGGGGACATCGAAAGAGTCCAAGGAAGAGCAGCTCGTTTCGTATTGTCACGATACAGGGGAGACAGCGTTACGGAAATGATACAGGATCTGGGATGGGAATCATTACAATAACAGCGCTTATCGCTGGGGCGTGGGCTACTTACGAAACTACAATCGCCAACATTCTCCTCCGAATGCGAAAATATATTGTTGACTCCCACTTACATAGGTAGAAATGATCATCAGAATAAAATAGGAGAAATCAGAGCCCGAACGGAGAGATTCAATGTGTTCTTTCTTCCCGCGCGCTATTCGAATATGGAATGGGAGATAAATAACATAACGGTGGTTCAGTGAACCCTCTGCCAGGCACTTAAATGTGGTTTGCAGAGTATCCCATGTAGATGTAGATGTATCGAGCAGTGGTCTACAACGATAAAAGCTGCACGCAAGTGATGGTCGTGCGACGTAAAGCTGTCTCGTAGAATGCATTTGTCCAAGACACACTGGCCCCGCCCAAGGCCCTACAGTCTTGGGCGCGATAGGCTGAACTATCGTTCACCTTTACTATTTGTGGAGGGAACGCTGGTCAACTCTGGGCGCGTGTAGAATGTTGTAAGACCAGTTCTTTAGCTATTCTTCCAACAGTAAGTTGATGTGTTGTTCCAGCAGGATTATACTTATCACACACGGCGCACGAAACTCAACGTGCTCTTCAAGTCGTGCTGCTTGTTAGTTCCCTGACCAGCATGGCCTCCGGACTTGTCTCCAATCGAGCATGTCTGGATATGACGGGACGACAACTGACACGTTCAACTCATGAACCCACATGTCTTGCAGTGCAAAGTGAACAAGTCAAACGGGCGTGGAATAATGTATACCAAGATAGTATTCATAATCTGTATGATGAAATGGATGCCAGAATCAGAGCCTGCATTGCCTCCTGTGGGGGCTACACCTCGTACTAAGATAAAGTGTTTCAGCATGGATCAATAGCTGGTACCTTAGTACCGTTCGAGCCTCTGATCTGTAAAAGTAATCATTTCACTAAACCTCAGTGGTCATCAGTCCCTAGACTTACAGACTACTTAAACTAACTTATGCTACGAACAAAACACACACACATGCCCGAGGGAAGACTCGAACTTCCGACGGGGAGCAGACGCCCACTCCGCAGCAAGGCGCCTTAGACCGTGTGGCCAATACCGCGCGGCGTTTCATGTACTCCATATGCACAGTTTCAGCAATAAATATTGAGTGAATTAGACAACTTAAGAAGGAATACTAAATTTTATTTCTAGTGTATGTGTACGAGGATTGGAACTTAAACTAGTGGGAACACTGCTGTGGACACACTAGGCAATGAAATCTACTATTGTCGCTGATAGTGCACCTTTTTGACATATCTACCGTACCTCCGAGAAAATGGACTCGCCCGTTCCACGTCACCGGCGTGCGCACAATCGAGGGAAACACTGTCACTTGTCAGAGAGCGGTCTAACGTAACGGTGTCACTATGTTTTCGAAACAAAAACAACGGAGTTGAAGCAAGATTTTCAAGAGGCGGCAACACTTCCTGCGCAACCTCCCTCCCCCCCCCCCCCCTTCATTTTGCACGACAATGCGCGGGCGCATACAGGACAAGCTGTGGCTGCTCTGTTCGGTCGATGGGACTGGGAAGTACTGTACCATCCACCATACTTCCCGGACTAAAGTCCTTGTAACTTTGGTTTAATTTCGAAGATGAAGGAACCACTTCATGGCATTCGCTTCAGAACTGTTCCAGAGATTCGCCAGGCAGTAGACCGCTCCATTCGCACCATCAACAGAACAGGCTCTGCTAACGGTATACTTCGTCTTCCACATCGCTGGCAACAGGTTCTACACTACGCTGGTGAATACTTTGAAGGACAGTAACATGTGCAAACATGTAACGCTTTTGTATCGGCTGTGGATAAATAGTTGCAACTATTTAAGTAACAACCCTCGCAGAATAACGCTACAGCTATTGCACTGAATTGTTTGGTCATATTAGCAAACTCAGAGACATAGGGTATTCACATCCAAATCATTTATGCATTATCAAAGTCCACAGCAAGTAATGATATAATCGTAATATGCTCTAAAGCGTAATACACATTATTCATTATATTTGTATCGTGATATAACCTGTTTTATGGCAATTGAGAGAGGTAAACGGTGTGATTTTTTCAGTCGCTGGGTGGCCGTCGTCGTGAGCACAGCGCAGCATAGAGAGCACATCTCCACTTGTAGGTGTAACCGGTTTCTCACTAGAAGCAACATATATTGACTTGTCTTTGTGGTTTTCCCTTCAGTTTCTTTAATTTGTCGTGTGCTCTCGCATGTATATTAGATTCAGATTCGCGTTAAGTATCTGGTTAGTGTATTCTTCCGCCGTGTGAATCGCGACAGTCGTCTGCCTTTGTTTTGAACAGAGTTACAGTTGGTTTAGTACTGTCAGCTATCAACAGGCAGTATCAAGAGCGCACAAAAGTTAAGTACCAGCGAGCTATTTTCATATACTTGTCTGGTCGGCAGTTTTAATTTTTACGTTAGTTCCTTGTTTTAGTATTTAGTAGGCCGACTCTGATTTTTCTATTCGTATAGTTTGATAGCTGTGTTTTTGCGTCTCCTTTATAGCGATAGTCGTTTGTTTCGTTTTCGTTGTAGTAGTACCAGCCCCAGTCTTGTTTTGCCGTAGTTACTCACTGTAGAGTCTACACCGAGCCTTTTTAGCAGTTCGGTTTTTTAGGGTACTGTAGTCATGGATAGGGACTGTTACAGCTGTGTGCGGATGCAGACTGAGTTGGTGAGCCGGCCGCGGTGGCCGAGGGGACTGAGGCGCTTCAGTCACGGTCTGCACGGCCACTACGGTCGGGGGTTCGAATCCCCCCTCGGGCATGGATATTTGTGCCGTCCTAGTTCGTAAGTAGTTCATAAGTAGTTTGTAAGTTTAGGGACTGATGACCCCGTAGTTAAGTCCCATAAGCTTGACAAACTTTTGAACTTTTTTTTGAGTTGGTGACTCTTGAGTCCCAGCTTGAGGCTGTGTTAACCTCAGTTGCACAACTGGAGGCTGCGGTCGAGGGGCGCCGTTGCTGTGGGCCGGCCGTGGGACGTCTGTCACGTCCGGCGTGTCCACCAATCAGCCCGCGGCTGCTGCGAGCACTGTTACTGCTCGCAATGAGGCAGACCGTGGTCGCATGGGAGGTTGCTCCAGTGCGTGGCAGGAAGCAGAAGACTTCCCCTGAGGTCCGAGTGTGAGGCGTTCCCGTTCCGTCTTACCAACAGATCTGAGGCACTATCGGTGGCGGACAATGTTTCTGTGGTCGTGTCGCTTATCCTGATGTCACCTCCCAGCCTGAAATATCCTAACTAAAAGAGAGATTGGGTTTGCTTGTAGTTGGGAGGTCCAAAGTTCGGCGGGTAATGGAACCCCTTAGGGATATGGCTGATAGGGAAAGGAATTTGGCCAATGCGCACTCCGTGTGCGTACCGGGTGGAGTCGTTCCAGATGTGCAACGGGTCCTTCCGGTGGCTCACTCGGTACCAACGATGTATTTCGCTTTGGATCGGAAGAGGTTATCTCTCTGGTTTTGAGCGGCTATCTGTAGCGGTAGACGCGTACTGGAGCGCCGTGTTGCGGTGCGCGCGGCCGTCCGCCGTCGGGGGTCCGAATGCTCCCTCGGGCATAGATGTTTGTGTCGTCTTTAGTATAAGGGAGTTCATAAGTAGTTTGTAAGTTTAGGGACTGATGACTCCGTAGTTACGTCTCATAAGCTCTACAAATGTCCATGGCGCGCCTCACCACTTCCTCTCCTCATAACAGCTCACCTGTCTTTCCCACACGCCAAGAGTATGCAGCGGTAAGTATTATTTTTACGACCGGTATGTTGTCGCATTTCTTTCGTTTTGTCAAATTGAAAGCCACAAATCAGAAGAGCATAACGCCGCATAAACAGTGAAGGTATGTGTGCACTTTGTATTATAGTAGTGCAATTTTCATATAAATGTTTTTTGCTGTTTGTTAATTGTACAAGAACTTCATGTAACTGTAATTACCTGATATAAATTTATCTTTGCAAGTGGAAAAATGAATATAATTATACACAATCATTCGTCGGACAAGTGTTAATAAAAAAAAAAAAAAAAAAATAGTTCCGAGCCGGATTTTAACTGGGGTCGGCTGTGTGACATCGAGCGCCTTGATAATTACACATCTACATCTACACGGGATACTCTAATATCACATTTAAGTGTCTGGCAGAGGGTTCATCGAACCACCTTTATACAATTTATCTCCCATTCCATTCTCGAATAGCGCGCGGGAAGAAAGAACGCCTGAATCTCTCCGTTCGAGCTCTGATTTCTCGTATTTTATTCTGATGATCATTTCTACCTATGTAAGTGGGAGTCAAAAATATACTTTCTCATTCGGAGGAGAATGTTGGTGATTGGAGTTTCGTAAGTAGCCCACGCCGCAGGGATAAATGCCGTTGTTGTAATGATTCCCATCCCAGATTCCGTTATCATTTCCGTAACGCTGTCTTCCCTGTATTGTGACAATACAAAACGAGCTGCCCTTCTTTGGACTCTTTCGATGTCCTCCCTCAAACCCACCTGATAAGGATCCCACTCTGGGCAGCAATACTTCAAAAATGGACGGACAAGCGTAGTGTATGCAGTTTCTTTAGTAGTTCTGTTGCATCTTTTAAGGGTTCTGCCAATAAAATGAGGTCTCTGGTTCGCCTTTCCCACGACATTATCTACGTGTGCTTTCCAGTTTAAGTTTGAAGTAAAAGTAATTCCTAGGTATTTTGTGGAGTCTACGGCCTTCACTTTTGATTGATTTATCTTGTAAACAAAGTTTAACGGATTTCTTTTCCTACTCATGTGGATGACTTCACAATTCTCATTATTTAGAGTCAATTGCCAATTTTACACGATAGTGATATTCAGATAGATCTGCAGTTGGTTTTTATCTTCAGATGATTTTACTAGACGGTAAATGACGGCGTCATCTGCAAACAATCTAAGGGAGCAACTTAGATTTTCTCCCAAATCGTTTATGTAAATAAGGAACAGCAGAAGACCAATAACACTACCCTGTGGAACGCCCGATATCACCTCTGTTTTAGTCGATGCTTTACCATCGATTACTACAAACTGTGTCCTCTCTGACAGGAAATCACCTATCCAGTCGCAAATTTGGGGCGATATTCCATAACCACGCAATTTGATTACAAGCCGTTTGTGAGGTACGGTGTCAAACGCACTCTGGAAATCAAGAAATACGGAATCGATTTGCGAACTTTTGCCGATAGCACTCATGTGGTACGCACGATGTTACCGCTGTTTTAGTCGATGTTTTACCATCGATTACTACGACCTGTGTCCTCTCTGACAGGAAATCACCTATCCAGTCGCAAATTTGGGGCGATATACCATAACCACGCAATTTAATTAAAATCCGTTTGTGAGATACGGTGTCAAAAGCATTCTGGAAACCATAAATACGGAATCGATTTGCGAACTTTTGTCGATAGCACTCATCACTTCGTGTGAGTAAAGAGCTAGTTGTGTTTCGCTTATTGACGTACCGCTATTGACTTAGTACAAGTATATCTGTTACGCGCTGGACTTTGAACTCGATTTTCGTGGAAACCAAGACGCATTGGAACAAATCATTTTAGCTTGGTAGTCTGAAAGAGTTCCCGCACAACATACCTGCGACCCATCAAAATTCGTTTGTACCATACTTTGTGTTCCCTTGTTAGTTGTACTGGAAGGGGCTTCAATTCGTACGCTGTATGTTGAGCTGATCGGGGACCATCTTACCACATTTTTGTTTGGCCTTCCAACGCCCTGGCGATTCTGTGTTTTTCAAGATGAAATGTTCAAATGTTCAAATGTTTGTAAAGCTTATGGGACTTAACTACGGGGTCATCAGTCCCTAAACTTACAAACTACTTATGAACTAGCTAATCCTAAGGACGGCACAAATATCCATGCCCGAGGGCGGATTCGAACCCCCGACCGTAGTGGCTGTGCAGACCGTGACTGGAGCGCCTCAGTCCCCTCGGCCACCGCGGCCGGCTTTTCAAGATGACAACGCGCTGTCACCTTGCTCCCTTGCCGCCCGGGAATGGTTCCAGGGACATGCAGTGGGGATCCGAAGACTGAGATGACCACCGCAGAGCCCAAGTTGGAAGCTTATGGAACATATCCAGAACGTCGTGGAGCGTAGGTTCCGTGCTATGCATCCTGCACCCACTAGCAGACCAGACTTGGCTGCCGCTCTGCGAAATATTTGGTGTCATCTGCTTCCAGAGGAGTTCCGGGGCCTTGTACACTCACCTCCACAGCGTCTCACGGCAGTCTTCAAGGTCAGAGGAGGCTGCACATGACATTAAGTGCCTATCACTTTACAGTAGCTAATTCAGTCTATTTCCAGTAAGGGATAACGCACAAAGGCGGGATGACGCTGGTGGCAATAGGTAGGAAGATTTACGTTCAACGTCTCGGCTACGATGACGATTACAAGCTTAGATCCGTGATGAGGATTCAACAGCATATTTTCAAATGAAGTCATTCCGATACTTGACTCTCTCCTTAAGCGATTGAAGGTGAGGCATGTTAAACGTAGGGGAGAGTAGGGGAATGGCGAACACTTAAGGCATTTAATTTTTCCTCCCAAATGGCTTGCCCTAATTTTAATTAAATTACTGCCAATTAAAGTACATTTAGTGTACTACAAAACAAAATATATAGTTCGCGAGTACTACGTTTCATTAATTTATATATTTTTAATCTCTAAACCTTTGCGCCCAAGTCGGGTAATGGCGAACACATTTATTCCAACACAGATAACAATGGAAATTAATAATCCCCACAACATTTCAAAAGTAACACCTGGTTTATTAAATATTTGGGCAAATATAGTAGAGTATAGTAGTATCGCTCTAGTATAAGGGCAATTAGGATAAGTATTAATAAAAAACAAAGACAACATAAGTTTTTTTCTATTTGGCACATTCCACTTTGTATATGGAAACCATATCAGTCTTACAAATCACAAGTGCCACTTATTTTTTTACGCAAATATTATACTGGTACTCCTCTGGAGTGTCCCAGCCAGAGCACAAAGGATGTGCCCACATTCCACATGAAGTGCACCTGTACCAAAGTTCACCATCCTGGCCAAAGTCATCACAGAGAAAACACTTTTCTTTGTCGGTCACCATATCGTGAAATTCATCATCATCACAGAAACTGACGTCACTTAAATCGTCTTCCAATGAGGATTGAAATTCCTTGAGGAGTTTTTTCTTAGCCTGTGGCTCGACTTCCACAGGTAATCTCTCTTTCCCTGCAGGGACACATCCAGTGTTTCTTTAGACCACTTAGGTTTATTTGTTGGACGTTTCAGATTGCTAGGCATCTGGAACTATTAAATCCCACTATAAAACGTGCTGAGTAAGCGACAAGTATTGGGAGGGTAATGCCGAACAAACGGCGAGGAATACCGAATAGTATACACCTTTACCCGAAACTAGGACTCCACTTTTAAAAATATCTTGTGAAGAAACGGTTGCTTATTTACTTAAATCTCACCTATATTCTTACTAAATATGTATTGGACAATCTATGAGCGTATTATTAAAACATCAACAGTGAATAATAACATAGACAGACCTCAAATCATAAGGTGTTTTTCTTAGATCGTAAACACTGAAAACGCACTTTCGTCATCCACTAACTCAACTGAACTGACAAACTGGCGTAGTTGGTGCTGTGGTTTCGCATTGTTTCCACTAGACTGCAGCACCTCACCTCCCTCTGGAGAGGGAAGGATACGTGTTCGGTATTGCCCGCTGTTCGTCATTACCCGGTTTCTCCCCTACTCCTGGATAGCAACATTGGGACTTTGTTCAGGTGTGCTGTAACAAAAGAGTTTTCTATGCCTCACACCAGTCAGCAGCCACGTCCTGCTGCTTCTGTCTGACCAGCGCGATCCCAAGTTTATTCTGGAATTTTTGCGGCAATTTTCACGCTAGTGCGCGTGTTTTGACACATATCTGGTTATCGCAACGTTCGTTATGGGTGACAGATGGAGAGCACACCAAGTGTTACACAAACAAGCGAGAACGATACGACCCAGTGTATAAAATTTTCAGAAGTAAGTCGGAAGCAGAAACTGCCTCCACGTGATAAATGCATCACTACTTCCAACTCCTAGTTGAGACAATCTGAAGCATACTACGTGAAAGTATCAAGAGAAATAGTGAACAAATTGGTGACGCTGCAATCAACTGAGGTGACAAAAGTCATGGGATACTTACTAATATCTGGTCGGAGATCATTTTGACCGAAGAAATACAGTAGCTCGACGTGGCTTGGACTGTACAAATATTGAAAGTCCTCTGCTGGAATACTGAGCCATTCTGCCCCGATAGCCACCCATAAACGCGAAAGTTTTGCTGGCGTAGAATTTTGTGTATGGACTGAATGCTCGATTGTTTGTCCTCATTCATGAGATGCATGTCGGACGATGTGGATGGTCAAATCATACGCTGGAACTGTCCAGAACGTTCTTCAAAACCAATCGCAAACGATTGTGACCCGCTGGCATGGGGCACTGTCATTGAAAGAAGAAAGGAAAAAGCCATCGTTGTTTTGGAACATGAAGCCAATGAATGGCTGCAAATGGTTAACAAGTAGCAGAAAATAACCATTTCAAGTGTAAGATCCATTCACTTGGGCCATAGGACCCTGTCTACTCCTTGTAAAACAGCCCACACTATTATGAAGTTACCACCAGCTTACCCAGAGCCTTATTGACAGCTTGGGACTATGACTTGGTGGGGTCTGCACCACACTCGAACCCTACCATCAGCTATTGCAAACTTAAATCGAGACTCTTTTAGTCGAGCCACGATATTCCATTAGTTCATTAGTAATAGGGTTATGAACCCATGGGAGGCGATCGGTCGTCATTGACGTAGCCCATTAACTCCAAACTGCGCAGCACTCTCATAATGGATACTTTCGCCGTACGTCCCGCACCACTTTCTGAAATTATAATTATCACGCAGCGCTGGTGGTCTGTTGACGCTGACAACTCTACGCATCCGCCGCTGATCTTGGCCATTCAGTGCAGACCGTCGCCCACTGCCTTGTCCGTGGTGAGAGCAATGGCTCAAGTTTTATATTTTCGGCTCAGTCTTAAGGCTGTACATCTCGGAATATTGAATTCCCTAACGGTTTCCAAAATGGAATATCACATGCGTCTAGTTCCAACTACAAACCCTTATTCAACGTTTCTTCGTTCTTGTCGTCTGTCCATAATCATGCAGGAAACCTTCTCACATGAATCACAGAAGTTCAAATAACAGCTCTGCCAATGCGCCGCCTTATTATGCCTTCCGTACGTGATATTAGTGCCATCTCTATCTTTACGTATCGCTATCCCAAGACTTTGGCCACCACAGTTTAATTCGCTTTCACTTGAAATGTTCAAATGTTTGTAGAGCTTATGGTACTTAACTACAGGGTCATCAGTTCCTACACTTACAAACTACTTATGAACTAGCTAATACTAAAGACGGCACAAATATCCATGCCCGAGGGGGGGATTCGAAACCTCGACCGTAGTGGCCGTGCAGAACGTGATCGCTTTCACTCAGTTACACTTCTTTCACATTTGTGCATGTTCATCTTATCACCAACTAGCTGGTACCCGGCGCGTTGCTGCCTCCCGTCCTATATATGAAAACATACATGTATGCGCCAAGTTTCATGGTGACAGGTCAAACGGAGTCGAAGTCGCAAGGTACCCTCTGCCATGCTGAATTCACTGGCTTGCAGATTATGAAATTCTTCTTCATATGTGTGCTGATTTTCTTGATGATCAAACAATTTGGATGTTTGTTGTAACTTGCCCTCCACCATGCACCTATGGAGGCTTACGAAAGTAGCCCATGTATTCATACTGTGTATAAGCTATCTTCATTCCACATTTTATTCAGTTACATCCAGTCGTTCCTGCGTGAAGAGTAACAAACGTTTTAACCCACTGTAAAGTACCATCTGCCATGCACCGTATAGTGGCTTCCTAAAGATAGCTCATGCGTTAATTCAGGGTATAAGCTATCTGCATTCCAAATTTCATTCAAATCTGTCCATCCCTTTCAGCAAATATATTTACCCATTGTAAGGTGCCCTCCGCCACGCACCTCACGGTTGCTTACGAAAGGTAGCTCATGTATTAATCAAGGTTATAAGCTACCTCTGTTCCATTTTTCATTCATATCCGTTCAATCATTTCAGCGATAAGGCGTAAGAAACGAATTGGGCGTTGGACGTTGTTCGCGTTGTTCACAGGATCGAGTCCCGTTTGTCACCTTTGTTTTCTTTTTCCTACACAGTCATATTTGTTGTTGTTATGGTCTTCAGTCCGGAGACTGGTTTGTGCAGCTCTCCACCCTACCCTATCCTGAGCAAGCCTCTTCATCTCCTCATAAGAATGGCAACCCACATCCACTTGAATCTGCTTACTATACGAGTCTCTTGGTCTCCCTCTGCGATTTTTACCCCACACACTTCCCTCCAATGCTAAATTTACGATTCCCTGATGTCTAAGAATGTGTCCTACCAAGCGATCCCTTCTTTTAGTCAGGGTATGCCAAAAATTCCTATTACTATTTATATTACAATTCATATAACGGAAAAAATACGTGTAATCAGGTGGACTTTTATTAAATTTACAATGTTGTTTGGCAGTCTACAAAGTTTTATTATAGCAAATAATATAACATTCATAACTACCGACTAGTAAACGACCGAACACATGAAGTGATACTGACGTGAAAGTGTTTGCTTGTCCGTGATTTGAGAAATCCCTTATTCCTAGAAAGAGCCCGAAACTACTTGTTACCTGCAAGGTTTGAGCAAACAGAGACGGCTTTCGAAAGATGTACAACTAAACGTCGCTTTCGACATTACAAGTTGCAGGATGGTATTTTTCGTAAAAACATGGAAAACATAAAGTTAAACTGCAACAGGTGCAATGAATAAATGCTATGTTTCCGCATACGCAATATCTTTTGAGGTTTTCCATGGAAAAACAAACCTCAAAAATGTTCAAATGTTTATAAAGCTTATGGGACTTAACTACTGGGTCATCAGTCCCTAAACTTACAAACTACTTATGAACTACTTACGAACTAGGACGGCACAAATATCCATGCCCGAGGGGGGATTCGAACCCCCGACCGTAGTGGCCGTGCTGACCGTGACTGGAGCGCCTCAGTCACCTCGGCCACCGCGGACGGCAAACAAACCTCGCAAACATTTTTAAAAATATCTCTTTCATCCGATAATCTGGAAGCAAACCATGCATAACGCAGCATTTCCTTAAATATCGGTGCAGATAATTGGTCATGCAGTATCGAGTATATTTTAATAGCGTCTTCACGAGAAACAATTTATCTTTCTCTTTCGATTAAATAAGAACAATTTTGAAGACGCTTAATGAAATTAAAGACATCTGTTTATCACTTGGTTCATGAAATCGTCCATTATGTGGACAAGCATGCATGAAAAAAAATTTTTTTTTTTTTTTTAAAGTTTCGGTCGCAATATGCTTCATTTCATATGACGCGTTTCGTGTACATTATCATCAGATCTGTGGTATAAAAGAAGAAAATTACATTATAGATGTTTAAAGCGCGCAATCACAATATCTACAATGAGTACAAAACATATTAATACATATATCCTTACAAAACAAATTTTAAAACGATGGGAATTACAACCATCTTAGTATAGATGCTCGATTAAAACTTAAAACACCATCGTGGACGTCTAGTGACGGTGTTGAATTAGACTCACATGCCCAACTGAGGTGAGAGGGGGCGAGTGGGCCTATTTTACCTGTTATGGTGTTTCCCCCCTCCCCCCTCACCACAGTTGGGCATGTGAGTCTAATTCAACACCGTCACTAGACGTCCACGATGTGTTTTATGTTTTAATCGAGCATCTATACTAAGATGCTTGTAATTCCCATAGTTTTTAAAAAAATTGTAAGTATATATGTAACAATATGTTTTGTTCTCATTGTAGATATTGTGATTGCGTGCTTCAAACATCTATAACGTAATTTTCTTCTTTTATACCACAGATTGGATGATGATGTACTCGAAACACGTCATGTGAAATAAAGTATATTGCGACCGAGACTTATAAAAAAAAAAAAAAAAAAAAAAAAAAAAAAAAAAAAAAAAAAAAAAAAAAAAAAAAAAAACCATGAAAGACATCTGATTACACGTATTTTCCCGTTATACCAATTGTAATATAAATAATAACGAATATGACTGTGTAGGGAAAAAAAGGGTGCCAAACGGGACTCGATCCAGCGACCAACGAGTACGGGGCTCGGACCCTAACCACACTTTTTTTTTTCCTATGTGTAGTTCTGTTCGTGGCGGACGCTGTTCTGGTTCTATGTGTTTGACTTGGCTTTTTTATTACAGAGGGCGTGCAGCCCTCTGACCAGTCGCGTTGAGCCACGGCGCCCGGGTTAAAGACGGGACAAACATCCATGCCCGTGGGGGATTAGAACCCCCGACGAGGAACGGCCTCGCGCATCGTAGCATAGCGCCTCAATGCGCTCGGCGGCTCCGCCGCGGCGCCACTCGGCTGCCGCCGCTTCTTAACAAAAATGGCCACGCACAGGTACATATGCTACATATTTGACGACCGACCGAAATTACCTTGCGATTTTCTCAATAACGCTTGATAAGTACGCGCTATTGCTTACACGTTTTTTGTACTAATGGAGTACTACGAGAGTACGAAGTTTGCAGTAAATCCGCGTTCCAAACGTCGTGGCCTCCCCTTGTGCACTACCCTTTATTTGATTTTGTTATGTTCACTTTGTAACCTCTTTTCAAGAAACTGTGCCTTCTGCTGAAACGACACGCCGTGGCTGGGAGGGCTAGCTGGAATGGTGTGACCTACAGAGAGCAGGGAAGAGCAGCCGACAGCTGCGGCCGCGGCTGCTGCGGTCGTTCAACTTCGGCCCGGACTCGGCCGGCCGCAGCGCGCGCCTCCACTGAGCTGCCCACCACAAGCCTTGCACTAGCTGACGCGCTGTTGTTGTTGTTGTTGTTGTTGTTGTGCTCTCCACTCTGCACCAGGGGTATACAACACGTGGTCACGGGCAGCAAGGGGCCCCAAACATTCATGGGAAGGAAGCTTAGGGTTTAATGTCACGTCGACAGCGTTGTCATTAGAGACGGAGCTTAAAGTCGGATGTTTTGGTAAGGATAGGGGAAGGAAATCGGCCGTGTAGTTTGAAAGGAACCACCCCCGCATTTGCCTGGAGTGATTTAGAGAAATCACGGAAAACCTAAATCCGGATGGCCGGAGGTGAATTGGAACCACCGTCCTTCCGCATACGAGTCCAGTGTGTTACCAATGCGACACCTCGCTCGGTAAACATTCATGTGTTCAAATGTTTGTTAATCTAAGGGACCAAACTGTTGTGGTCAACGGTCCCTAGACTTACAAACTGCTTTAATTAACTAACGTTAACGAGAACGCACACACTCATGCCCGAGGCAGGACTCGAACCTCCGACGAGAGCGGACGCGCAGCCCCTGACATGGTGCCTAGAATCGCACGGCAATTCCCCCGCGGTGAAGAGGTCCCAAGCGGGTATCAGTGCAGTACAGGAAGTCACGATTCATCGCGCGATCGGAGGATAAAAATACAAAATTCCGTCTACGTAAAGTTAGGATGAACTGTTTGTATCAATTGATAGATGAAACAACAACCAGTAAGTTAAGGAAAATGGGTTCATTAGCCGTTTACCCATTGCTCAAACAAACAAAAATTATATATAGTCGACATATAATGAAAACTTTGTATCTAAAAAATATATAAAAAAGAATAATAAACGTTTTTATTACACCATTAGGTAGAAAAACTAGTTCTAGTAAACCAGTGAGAGGGAATAAGCTGTGCTACCCCTTAGTGACGAAAAGAAGAAATTATTATACGGGAGGAAACCATGAATAACTTATCTGAAATACGAGGTTTTCAATATACGTTTACGATGTATGGCGTCTCTTCTTTTGGATATGTCCGAAAGAACAAACATCATTTTTGATTCTGCAGTCAGCCTTTACAAATCAAGACACGAATGAATTAAAGAGATAGCCTGGCTGTGAATTATATCAACGGGGGAAGTTGACAAGTGTTTCGAGTCCGGATCTCCTACTTATTAGAAAGTTGCGCTCACCACTACCCATCCGGACACAGTTGTTTTAGTTGTTGGGTTTTGACGGGACTAAACTGCTAGGTCATGAGCTCCTTTCCGCACACAGTGATCGCCATGAACTATCGTAACACGCTTCCCGTTAGGCCCAAATGTTCAGGTTGCGTAGCGTCCCTGTCCGTTATGTTTTGAAACCTGGAATGCTGTGCATCTGTACTGAGGGGATCACTCGCCATCTTGCCCGACACAACAGGCGGTAGTTTTCATTCTGTAGCTATTCTCAATCAAGACACAAAACAATTAAAGACTACCTGCCTGTGGGCATCAAATTACGTCAACAGGGAAGGTTGACAGTTTGTGCCAGATCGGGATTCGACCCCGTGTCTCCTGCTAATTTGGCATTTTAGTTGGATATGTTGAAAATTTGCGTCTGACGGGAGACGTGATAACAGGTCGTGCAGTTGTACTTAACACCGTGTCATAATGGTATAGAGGTCAGAATAACTGGCTAGTAAACGGGAGAACTCAGGTCGAATCCTGATTGGGCACAATTTCTCGACTGTCCCAATTGATGTAATGCAGTTTAATTCCATTTGTCTTAATGATAAATGTGTCTTCTTCAGTAGGAACATAGAATGTATTGAAAATATTACAAACCCAGTATACTGTATAACAGGTAGGAAGCCATGAAACATAACCAATGGTATCACAATCATTTTAGTAACGAATACTCACTCACAGAATCATATGTAAATGACACTGACAAATGTGAAATCCGTTCATGGTTCATGTCGTACATCAGTGTCGACGGTTAAAACACATGAATCTATATATATTATAAAATTGGCTGTATGGGTGTATGTATGTTCCACATCTTCTCCTAAACTACTGGACCGATTTCAACTAAACTTGGTACAGATGTTTCTTACTATCAGACAAAAATCACTGTCGGGGTAAGAACCACCTACGAGCATACTTCAGGAGATATGACGTCATAAAGAATGACATTCGTGAAAAATAGCCGCATCATGTGATAATATTCTACATCTGCTCCTAAACTAATGTACCGATATCAACCAAATTTGGTACAAATATTCTTTAAGGTCAAAAATCATTTCCTATGGTGGCAAAAACCATCTACGATACATAGTTCATACGATAACACGTCATAAACTATGAAAACTGTCCCATCTTGCGGTGCGTGATAGCGTGATTTTATTCGTCAACTATTTGAGAATGAGAGCACTTAGCGACTTGCAATAAACTTTAAACATATTTACGAAACCTTTTCACGCTGAAAACCCCAACAAAATGATGAAAGGAAACATGTTTATCGCTTACTACTTTTCCGATGTTCATGATGTATATCTAAGGCATTTGGCATGAAGTTACAAGTAAATTGTATTCGCGAGACATTTCATAGAGAGTACACATACATACCACTTAATGTTCCTTCGATATTATATCACAGTTCGACATATAGTTTATGAGATATGAAGTCATAAACAATGTGGTTCAATGAAAAAATGTTCAAATTTTTGTAAGGCTTAAGGGACTTCTGCGGGGTCATCAGTCCCTAAACTTGCAAACTACTTATGAACTACCTTATACTAAAGACGACACAAACATTCATGCCTAAGGGGGGATTCGAACCCCCGACGGCGGACTGCCGCGCGCATCGCAACAAGCCGCGCTCCAGCACGCGCAGCTAATCCGCCGCGGGGTTCAATGAAAACCGCATCATCACGTTTGAGGTTTTGATTTATTACGTCTTTATTACTAACACCATTCACGACATATTTTGCAGGCATTAAGCACACATAAAACACCGAATGTACCTTCAAATTTACATCATAGTACGGCGCATATTTCAGGAGATATGATGTCATAAACAATAAAATTTCCGACTAACTGCGACATCGTGCGTTATTTTTTCACATCTCCTCCTAAAATAATGGACCGATTTTAACTAAACTTGGTACACATATTGCCTACTACCAGACAACAATCGCTGTGAGGTTAAAAACTACCTACGATACACAATTCAGGAGATATGACGTCGTAAACAATGCGTCACAAAAACTTTCCCACCGACGAGACTTCATTCATCTACTATTTATTAATCGCAGACAGTATCCTAATATTACACTCTACAAATCTGAAAAATATATTTTTTAGGACGCATAGTCAAGGATATATGAGGTCATAAGTATTGAGCTGCATATTTCTTTCTTTTACTCTTTCATATTTTCTAAACCGTTACTTTCTAAGCTGTGGAGATTAAATCTTTTCCGAATTTTTATTTTCGTTAATTATATTCATAATGAATGTGAGGTCGCGGTTGTATTACTTAATTATTTTTTCAAGTGGGCTCAACCACAGAAATAGGGTAAAAACACTAAAATATGACGCGTTTCAAGGGTCAAGCCCTCATCATCAGATGATCTGTACAAGAGTCTTAAAACCTGAGACAATAAAAATCTAAAACGCAATAAAAGAAAACGTGGTACTTCCCTTGTAACCGTGTCTACGCAGAAAGGTCCTCAGCATACTGTGCTTCGTCAGGATTCAAATCAGACCCCAGCACTCAGTTACACGGTTTCAAGGGAAGTAACCACGTTTTCTTGTATTCTTGTACAGATTATCTGATGATGAGGGCTTGACCCTTGAAACGCGTCATATTTTAGTGTTTTTACACGATTTCTGTGGTTGAGCCTACTTGACAAAATAATTTTATTTTCGTTTCTAATATAAGACTGAAGAAATGCATATATACTCGGGCAATACCGGGTTTAGCAGCTAGAAAAATGGTAATGTTCACATGTCATGCGATAAAATTTAAGTGACACATGTGGGGTAAGTGAGCTTCGTCGGCAGAACACTAGTGCCAGGTAAATTGCGACAGGTGTGCGCATAGCAGCTCTGAGCGTAATGCGCATGAACCAGTAAATAAGGGCTAAAAAACAATAAAGAACAAAATCAGGAAAATGAGTAGGGCAGAGAATGGAAAGGAAGAGGAACTAATACAATTCGAAAAAGTTCAAGAGAGCACAGCATATGGTTGTAGACACCTTCACATTACGCTACAGAGGCAAGTGTGCGTGAATTACAAATCATAAAACTAAACTCGAACGAATGTGAACATGTTACATAAAATTAATTACGTGGTATTAAAACAATCAAGTTAAACTTAAATTCGAACGGAAAAGGGGTGGGGAAGAGGTTGTAAGAACGTATACTAATGATTATGTTTCATGGTTTCCTACTTGTTCTCCATTACACTGGTTTTGTCTTTGAAAAAGACAAATTTATGTCTGTCAAAATCGTTGGTAAACAGTTAAAAAAACTTTTTCCGCAATTGGTTGTCTGCTTTTCGTCTACTGTTTGATAACGTACGCCGGCATGGAGTGCAGCCATTTTTAAAAGTTTTAAGTTGAATATTTTCAATTTGAGAGTCCGTCCAAGCTATGCTATTCTCTCACGGGTGCACCCCGCTCTTAAATATTGCTACCTGTGCTATACTTAAACCCAGTCTCACCGTTTGATAACCGATCAATCGTGACAAATTTAGAGATGTGTAATGAAAATAATTCATAGAAATACAAGGAAATTCTGTGTTATTACTGTACAATTGTCGTGAAGAACCTTTCTCGCCGTTTTTCTGACCACTGGAGTTAGAAATCTTCACATCTATTGGACTCAACTACTGACACTGTTTCTTACCCAACACTACTGTAATTCCATTATAACAGTTTTTGATATCACATCGAAACGGCAAAAAATAGGGCCATTTTGCAATAGCTGCATAAAAACCAAACCAGTTGGCGACGTCAGGCAGGAGGAGCGTGGCATTGCTTCAGGAAACGAAAGATATCTGACGCGAACTCTGTATTCACCTACTCCCAATGTGCTAAAGACTGCTTTCTATACGTCACACATTATACACCCACTTGAATGCATAAATGATAGCGACAGCAGTAGCATACCAACAAATATTAGGCACGGAATATTAAAATATTAACAACATGCTTACAAGCGAACTATTCCTACTATTCAAGGTAAACTAAGAATGAAATACCAATTTTACCTGTAACGTTTTCTTCTAAATTCGCTCATTTACATCTTTTGCAACTTGTTAAACTTCCAAACTGAATGTTCTCGAGTGCTCTAATAGAGACAACTCGTCTCAAATGTTCAAATGTTTGTAAATCTATCGGACCAAACTGCGTGGTCATCAGTCCGTAGCTTACAAACTATTTAAACTAAGGTAAACTAACCTAAGGACAAACACACACACCCATGCCCCAGGGAGGACTCGAACCTCCACGGCGAGCAACCGCGCGCTCCGCAGCGAGGCGCTTTAGACAGCTCGGCTACTCCACCGCGGCACAACTCGTCTCTATGTATGTGACGTACAGGTTATTGTAGTGGTTTACCATCATAAATGTGCAAGGTTCAAAACTATTTCGTTCCTTTCTTTTTTTACAAATTGCACTACGACACTATAATCAAGAAGAGGGCGAAATGATCGACATTATTTAACCAAACTATGAAATTGAGTGTAAGAGTAACGACATAGTTGACGTTGTTGCATATCGACTTCGTCGTAATTAAAATATTTTTCTTTGTGTAGCCAAAGTTGCAAAATAGGGTTATATGGTGCCGTATGTCAGAGAAAATACCGAAGCGGACGCATCAGGCCATACAAACCAGCGAGTCATCCTTTGTCAGCATCGTCATTGGAGGGGCTGGTTGTCATCAGACTGTTCTCCCGACCGTTGCCAGGTTCCTGAACCTCAGACCTGTCCTACTCTGTGAAGTAGCTCCTCAGTTGCCTTCAAGAGGTAACAGTGCACCCCCTCCCCAGTCCTCTATTTGGCAGTCATCCATGCTGATAATTCAGGCGAAATTATGGAGAATAACGATCATGGAACTAATTAGCGTGGCCAAAGTCCCAACCTGAGCTCACTGGAACATCTTTAGGATGAGTTAGAATGGTGACCCAACTGTCCGACTTCACTACCGTGCATGGTTTCGGCTCTTGAGGAAGAATGGGAGATTCCGACACCTCGTTGAACGTTTCCCCAACCGAATTCAAGCTGTCATAAAAGCGAAGGTTGGACGCACGCAGTGTTAATGTGCACTAATAGTTATCCTAATGTCAACTAACTGCTTTTCAAACACTTATTATCAGATGGTGTATAAGGTCTGCGCTGATTCAAATGTTATCAACCCACAATACTGGGTAATTGGCACAGCGGTCAAGACACTGTATCTGCATTATAAAGGAATGAGGTTCAAGTCACCGTCTGGTGACTTACAAATGTTCGGTAGTTTCCAAAATCAGTTGAGTCAAGCGCCTGGATAGCTCCTACACGTCGTGCAACAGTATGGGAATTTTTCAGTCAGTGTACTACTACTTCTTTATCATGTTTAATTTTGCGTTATTAGACAGTCCTGTCAGGAAATGCTACTCTCCTACGCCGCGGTGGAGTAGCCGAGCGGTCTAAGGCGCCTCGCTGCGGAGCGCGCAGTTGCTCGCTGTCGGAGGTTCGAATCCTCCCTAGGGTATGGGTGTGTGTGTGTGTTGTCCTTAGGTTAGTTTACCTTAGTTTAAGTAGTTTGTAAGTTACGCAGTTTGGTCCGATAGATTTACACACATTTGAATATTTTACTCTCGTACCACCGTCTAGTACTAAATTATAGCCGACCACGGTGGCCGAGCATACTGCGGCGTGTCAGTCACAGTCTGTACGGCTACTACGGTCGGGGGTTCGAATCCCCCCTCGGGCATGGATATTTGTGCCGTCCTTAGTAGTATATTTTATATTTTTTTCTTTTTATGGGACGTAACTACGGGGTCATCAGTCCCTAAACTTACAAACTACTTAGCAACTACCTTATACTAAAGACGGCACAAATATCCATGCCCAAGGGGGGATTCGAACCCCCGACCGTAGTGGCCGTGCAGACCGTGACTGGAGCGCCTCAGTCTCCTCGGCCACCGCGGCCGGCCCCTTAGTAGTAGCTTGTTCATAAGTAGTTTAGGGACTGATGACCCCGAAGTTAAGTCCCATAAGCTCTACAAACATTTGAACTAAATTATACAATGATTTCCGCCGACTTCTTCCCAAGATCATTTGTAAACCATAACCAATACAGCAGCTGCGGGAAAGTCAGAGCACCCTGCGGTGAGAAGTGGCCTGCATACTGTCTACAGGGGTATTTCTTTCCGCGCTACGTCGAAGACAGCGTTGCAGCATTACATGAGAGCACAGTGACATCGTTGGGAGTTCGAATCCCCCCTCGGGCATGGATGTTTATGTCGTCTTTAGTTTAAGGTAGTTCATAAGTAGTTTGTAAGTTTAGGGACTGATGACCCCGCAGTTAAGTCCCTTAAGCTTAACAAACATTTAAGAACAACATGTTATCGTTGGCGTAAATTTTGAGGCTCACAAACCGACGTAAGTTATTGCCTACTGTTCCGCTAATGCCAATTACTTGCAGCGTGTAATGCGCATGTTGAGTTGTAAGGGGACTGTTAGCCTTCGCGGTGTTTACGTTTACGAATAGTTAAAACCGCGCCAGCAAATGTTCGACCTTCGGCGGCGTCAGTTTCATAATCTTCTTTTGCTTTGCTAACTTGTTTATCGTGCTTATGAATTTCATTAACCTCCCGGAATAAGCAAAAGTCGTAATTGTCGACATTAACTGTAACAAATTTTTGTTGGGAACTTTTACCTCCCGTCGACATCCGGGCTCACTAACTCTCGCTTTTGTGATTTCGTTCGACTTGGAGGTAAGCCAGCTCAAATCCTGGTAGTGGTAAATTTTCACTCCTCATACTTGGATGGTTAGGGGAAGAGGTGTGTTTGAGTAAACTTCCTGGTCACCAGTTTTCTACATCTACTTACGGAATGTGACGGGAAGTATTTTATATGCCCCTGCCAGTTGCTCCTCTTCCTATTCGAATCGCGTATGATTCGCTGGGAAACGACTACCGCTAAGCCTCCGCGTGGATACTAATCTCACTAAATTTGGTCTTTTTGCGAACCGTGCAAATTGGCCGGGCAGATCTAGCCGCCATGACAGGGACTCCGCGGCCGCTCCCACATGAGGTTCGTGTCCTTCCTCAGGCATGGATGTGTGTTTTGTTCTTCGCGTAACTTATTTTAAGTATATATACAGTATGGAGGGGTGGGCAAGTTTACGGCCCATACTCTTACGGGAATTAGTTTCATAACTACGAGTTTGAGTACTGTGGGCAGGGTGAAGCTGGGAATTTTTATCTGACAGCAGGCGTACTTAGGTAGTGCTTGCAGGTGCGATGGTCGCTGTGTCTCCAGTGGTGTTGTGATCAGCGTGCAACTGCCTAGAAAGCGGGAGACCCGGGATCGAATGCCAGCTGGGTACACATTTTCAGCTTTGCCCATTCGCAGTTAATGTCATTTATTCTGTCAATATGAAATATTATTTTAAGTAGTTTGTAAGTCTAGCGATCGATGACCACAGCAGTTTGGTTCCTTAGCTAAACAAACATTTGAAAATTTTTATTTATTTATTTATTTTTCTTATCGCGAGATATATGTAAGAGGAAGCAATATATTGTTTGACCATAAAGTATGTCCTCGGAACGTTGCATAACACCTCTCTTGCAGTCAATTGCATTGGAGTTGGTCTATCCTCTCCATGATGCTGGCGCGCTTGCTAAATGAATTTGCGACGAAGCGTGCTGGTTTTCTTTGGGTCTCCTGCACCTTCTCTATACCTCCTACCTAGCACGCATCCAACACTGAAGAGCAATATTGAAGTATTGGTCGAACGAGTGTTTTGTAAGCTGCTTCCTTCGCCGATGAACTAAATTTTATGATGATCCTTCCAACGAATCTCAGTCTGTAATCTGCAACGCCGTGTTTAAATGTATGCTGCAGTTTGACTTCGGATCACTCCATGTGCATTCTCCCAGATACTTTATGAATATTACTGCTTCCAGTGATTATTTTACAAGCGTGAAATCATACAATAAATGATCTTTTTTCTATCTATTCGTAATAAGTAACATTTGTTTACGTTGGTTGCCAATTTCCCCTCCCTGCACCAGTAATCGATCTACTGCAGATCTTCCTGCCGGTAGTTACAATTTTCCACTGTTGTTACTTCTTGGTATACTACAGTATCGTCTACGGAAAGTACCACTGTCATCGACGGAATTCCAAACATCTTTTCATCATCTTATAGAGTGTGATACTTTTGACGGGGTGGGAAAGTTAAGCTCGGCGGCACAATTTGTTGCTATTCGAGAGTTATACTCGGTGTGCCAGCACCTGGTTTCACCTTCTCCCTTCTCTTCGCCCATAACAACACAAACCTAGCAGTTCACTGTACAAGCACTCAGCAGTCATCCATACGACAAAAACCTTTGCTATGATCATGCCTAGGACAGCGATACAGGATTCCTGCAGCTACTCCCACTGCCTGAGTATAGACTTAGTTGAAATTTCAGAATTTATGGTCCACATATGGGGAAACGCTAAAATCTTATGGAGGAAACGTGAGTGGTAACCAAAAATTGCTGCTTTTCTCGCCAGTCTGCAGAAATGGTGTTGCCAACCGCTAGGATGTAAAAAAGAAGGAGAGATTTTCACTATTAGCTGCTATAGGCTGTTAAAATGTATCAGTGGTGACAGTGAAAAATTTGTCATCGACTCGACCGGTATCCCCGCTTTCCGCCTTATCAGGTTCTGTAATCCTTTCACGCACTCTGAAGTTTTGTGAATCTGCACTAGAATTGTCGACTGCGGTACAGTCATGTAAAAAGTAACCTGAAACTTTCAACTCTTTCATTTTGTGAACGGTTCCATATATAGAAATTAGATTTTCGGCAAATGATAGTGCCTAAGGGGCACGTACTGTGATGAGTGATATCGGTCGAGATATTGAAGCAGTTATGTTTTTAATGGAACCGTATACTTTACATAACGGACATTCAGTACTTTTTGGAATGACAATTATAGTGATACAGCGCTAGTTAAACTGGTAGATCCGAAGGTTGATTTGAACACCACACTGCTTTACTAGGCATGGTCCTATTTGGAGGTGGTATGCTATTCCCTGACTTGCCCAGCCAGTTATAGGGGGACCTAGAGTTTAACGTGAGTTCCGATCCACGATGCTACTCGATATTTTTGACATCAGCAACATTACCAGAGGAGAAAGAAGTGGAAAGTGACAGATAAAAATCCTAGAACCTGGAGCGGATCGAACCCGCGTTCTTTGGATTCATACTCTGGCACTCCACCACTGTGCTACCGAGCCACACATTTGAACTGCCGATGACACTTTTCGCCAAAAAAATAAATAACTGTACTAAACCTGGAAATAAATGCGACCGGAGTCGGCTTTCGACGTGTAAAAACGCCAATCAGAGCTGTATGACAGCAGACGTTTACCTTTATGGGGATTTCAAGCGTCTCTTGCCAAATATATGCCAAGTTATGTTTTATTTTCAAGCCTAAGAAAGTTATAACAGTAGTTTCTTTTATATTATGAATTATGAAATATAAGAGACCGGTGTTTCTGTGTCAGTTGATCTTACAGTATATCTTCGTCGTATAGGAAATGAGGTTTATAGTAGTAGCATTGTAACTACAAGGCCTGGCGTGTCAGTTCTGCTTGGCGGTTTTTACTTATTAACGAACTTATACTAAAGACAACACAAACATCCATGCACGAGGGAGGATTCGAACCTGCGACGCGAGAGGCCGCGCTCTGCGCAACTTGGCGCTCCAGACCGCTCGGCTACTCCCGCGCGGCTACCGAGTTACAAATCCATTCTTACTTATTATAATGCTGAACTTATTAAAGATAATTCTTTATTCGAATTAAACAAAGTCGTAAAGCAAAAAAAGCAAAAAAATACGAATGATCTTATGCGACAGTTGGCGAATTTTGAAAGGTGAGACTGATTTTGTCGAGACAGTTCACGGTTGAACAAGTTGGTTGACAGTGTCCAACGGGCACAGTATTTCGGTAAGCGTTCACGTGGTTCAAAGGTGCGGTGACCAACTGTACCCCTGGATGGTGATAACGAAGTTGTTTGCCAAATGGATTACGCCAGCAGGAGGTGGAGAATGACGAGGTTGTATTTAGTCTTTACCCTCCGTCCAATCACAACACATAAAAATCGAACAAGCCCTAACACTAAACTCGCTAATGTGCCGTAAAATTACGAGAAATACACAGTTTTTGATTCTTCTTTTGACATTTAATCTATGTATTACATCGAAATTATTTTATTTCAGTATCGTAAGTAGAAAAGATTCCATGCGAACGAATCCTCCAAGAAGTCTTTCCCGTCGGTTCACATACTGTTCCGAAACACAAAAAAATGAGGAACACCTCTCACCAGAACGTCGATAATGTCATTGCTGAAGCTAGGACTTCAACAGCTGGAGCTTGAGTGACATCACTTTCCTCATTGTCAGTAAGTTGTCATTTAGCAAAAATATCAGTGGCATTCTTATCTACATCTACATACATACTCCGCAATCTACCGTAAGACGCGTGGCGGTAAGTACACTGCACCACTACTAGGCATTTCTTTTCCTATTCCACTCCCAAATAGAACGAGGGAAAAAAGAATGTCTATATGCCTCTGTACGAGCCCTAATTTATCTTATATTGTCTTCCTGATCTTTACGTGAAATGTAAGTAGGCGGCAGGTACAGAAGACTGTCTTTGGTACAGAAGATCAGAATAACGTTTAGGCGGCAGGAAGATTGTTCTACACTCAGCTTCAAATTCTGGCCCTCTATATTTCCTCAGTAAAATTTCTCAAAAAGGACGTCGTCTTTCCTCCAGCGATCCCCATTCGAGTTCCCGGAGCATTCCCGTGACACTCGCGCATTGGTCGAAACTACCAGTAACGAACCTAGCTGCTCACCTCTGAACTGCTTCCATGTCTTCCTTTAAACTGATCTGCTGCGGGTCCCAAACACTTGAGCAATATTCATGACGTGGTCGTACAAGCGTTTTATACGCGGTTTCCTTTACAGATGAAGTACATTTTCCCAAAATTCTCCCAATAAGTCGAAGTCGGCTGTTCGCCTTACAACTGTCCTTACATGTTCGTTCCATTTCATATCGCTCTGCAATGTTACGCCTATATATTCGAACGACGCGACTGCATCAAGAAGCTCACTACTAATGCTGTATTCGAACATTATTGGCATTTTTTTTTTCCTATTCATGTGCATCACCTTATATTTTTGTACATTTAGAGCTAGCTACCATTCTTCGCACCAACTAGAAATTTTGTCTAAGTCATCTTGTAAGCAATTACAGTCAATTAAAGACGACACCCTCCTATACACCACAGCATTATCAACAAACAGCCGCAAATTATAAGTTAGTCTTCTCTTCTTCTCTCTTCTTCTAATATATAAAGCAGAGTGTCCGTATGTTTGTACGTGTTGCATAAAAATCTACAGTTTTGTTCCAATCTCTATGAAATTATGTACACGTAAGCTTCAATCCATGAGGACCGTCGCTGTAAGTGTAAGAATCACATACGATACGTAGTTCACGAGATATGACGTCATAAACAATGAGATGCGCGAAAAACTGCTGCATGTAGCGACAATGCTGCTCATTTTCTCCTAAACCATTGGAACGATTGCAACCAAATTTGGTACACACATTCCTTACCGTGAGGTAACAATTGCTGCATGGTTAAGAATCACATACGGCACATAGTTCAAAAGATATTACGTCATAACCAATAGAAATCGCAAAAAATGTCATATAATGCTGCGAGACTTTCGAAATACACTGTATGAGAATGACAGTACTTAGCGACTTGCAACAAACTTTAAACATAATTTCAAACCTTTATTAAACTTTTTCTCGCTGGCAACCATAGCAATATGATGAAAGGAAAAAAGTTTCTCGCTTACTACTTTTCCGCTGTTTATAGAGTAAAAGTACGGCTTTCGATATGACGTTACAGTTCATAATTTGAACACTACAAATTGTAGCGACAGGAAATTTTACAGACAGTATACATATATGTAGTTGAATGTACTTCTAAATTGTATCACATTCCGACATGTAGTTCATGAGATATGAGCACGCAAACAGTAACGTTCCGCTGTTCATGGACTAAAACTACGGCATTCAGTATGAAGTTACAATTTCTAATTTCTACACTATAAATTGTAGCCGCGGGACATTTTACAGATAGTATACAGGCATACAGTTGACTGTACCTTCTAAATTGTATCACAGTACGAAACATAGTTCATGGGATATGAACACAAACAGTAACGTTCATGGAAAACCGCCCCATCACGCACCAAAGCACCAAATTTAATCTATTACTTTTTTACTACTAATTGTATTCCCAAGGGATTTTACACACTTACAGACCTTAAAGAAATGAATATATAACTGAAAAATGGCAGGAATAAATAAATGCATACCCGGGCAACGCCGGGTTTTCAGCTAGTCATTTATATAGATATGCAGTGAATACCTGATCAGTTTGAACAATGCCTAGGGAACAAAGTATGTATCTATTGCTCGTTTCTCTTTACAAGTAAACCTATCCAGGGGGTACACTTCGATTCGGATCAGCTTTGAATATGTTGTTGTATAGAGTAAAAAGCCAACGGTCGTGCCGCCGTAGATACAACGGTTCTCGGTAGATGACGAAGTTAAGCAGTGTCCGGTATGGCTAACAGTTGGATGGGGCTGCCAAGCGCTTTTGGCAAGCGAGATGCACTCAGCCCTTGCGAGGTCAATGAAGGAGTTACTTGATTGAGAAGTAGGGCTCCGGTCATGAATTCCGCCCTAACGGCCGGATTGTGGGATGTTGACACCGTCCATCCCCCTCCACCCGCCCCTCACCACATCTTCGCATCAGTTGACGCCTTCGGGCGTAGGATGACACGGTGGCCGGTCGCTACCTGTTGGGCTTCTCGAGACCTGTACGACAGAATTTAAAGTTTACAGTAGAGTGAAATAAGAATCATCTTTTTTTACGTACCCCATACGGCCGTTAAGGGGTGAAGTCAGCTGGTAGGTATTCCTGCTTAAAATTAGTCTCTCTAACAAAAGACCACTTTCGACAAAGGTTGGGTATCCAGATAATAGAGGAATAGGCAAGGTATTAGAGATCAAGCGAATTGCTTATAGATTTCGACTCTGACATTACAGCTACTTCAGAGCATTTCTTAAATAAACAACAATTCAAATCAAATGTTCAAATGTTTGTAGAGTCTATGGAACTTAACTACGGGGTCATCAGTCCCTAAACTTAGAAACTACTTACAACTAAGGACGGCACAAATATCCATGCCCGAGGAGGGATTCGAACCCCCGACCGTAGTGGCCGTGCAGACCGTGACTGGAGCGCCTTAGTCTCCTCGGCCACCGCGGCCGGCCACAATTCAAAGGCTTCCTTGTACAAGGGTACAAGTTAGATACCTGTTTTTCCAGGAGTTATTTGCAATGTGGGGAAATGGTCATCTACATGAAAAACGGAATAACAGTTGAGTTCATCGATGTTTTTAAAACCTGCATGGAAAAGATATTTGAATGTTGTGCACGATTGGTAGATTTCAGCGGAGCTAAATTTCAAACTTTTGGTATTTTTATGTCTCCTGACTCCAATTTTAAAAAATTTCTGCTCAAGCTAGAGAGAGTTCTATCTTCACTTTATAGGAAGTTGTTGTTGTTGTTGTCTTCAGTCCTCAGACTGGTTTGATTCAGCTCTCCACGCTAACCTGTCCTGTGCAAGTCTCTTCATCTAAGAATACTTTTGGCAACCTACATCCCTTTGAATCTGCTTACTGTATTCGTCCCTCGATCTCCCTCTACGATTTTTACCCCACACACTTCCTTCTAATGCTAAGTTGACGATTCCTTGATGTCTCGGGATGTGTCCCACCAACCTATCCCTTCTCTTAGTCAGGATACGCCAGACATTACTTTTCTCCCCAATTCTGTTGAGCACCTCCTCATTAGTTACGTGATCTACCCATCTAATTTTCATCATTCATCTGTAGCACCACATTTGAAAAGCTTTTATCATCTTTTTGTCTGAACTCCTTATTGCCCACGCTTCACTTTCATACAATGCTACACTCCAGACAAATGCTTTCAGAAAGGACTTTCTAACATTTAAACTAATATTGGATGTCAACAAGGAAGTACAAAACAAAAAATTGTTATATATGGTGATTTCAAGATTAACTGTGTAAGTGATTGTGCAAGAAAAGGGTGCTTTTAAACCTCGCCGGCCGGGGTGGATGAGGGGACTGAGGCGCTTCAGTCACGGTCTGCACGGCCACTACGGTAGGGGGTTCGAATCCCCCCTCGGGCATGGATATTTGTGCCGTCCTTAGTCTTAGCTAGTTCATAAGTAGTTTGTAAGTTTAGGGACTGATGACCCCGTAGTTAAGTCGCATAAGTGCTACAAACATTTGAACATTTGAATTTTAAACCTCTCTAATTCTTACCATCTGTTGGAAACAGCATTCTTTTCACAGAGAGTGCTGGTAACAACAGTTCAAACACAGACAACATTTTTGTTCATTCTTAGAGGGACTTTCTGCTAGCAGAGTAGTGAATGGCCTTTCAGCCCCCGATGCACAAATCTAAGCTTTAAACAGTTTTTGTGCTCAAATATCTGTTAAATATAATTACAAACAATTTATAAAAACTAATCCAGTTGCAATAGAGGCCTTTGAGCCTAATTAAGGAACGAGATTGGCAGAGTGTTTATAGTGGGTATGACATGGACGATAAATATAAATCTTTCCTTAAGGCAATTATCTTGCTCTTTGAAAGCAGCTTTCCGCTAGAATGCTCGAAACAAGGTACTACTAGTAACAGGAGCCTGGGTGGACGGCGAGAGGAATAAGAATATTGTGCACAACAAAGCGAGAATTAAAAATGCTAGAAGCAGTCAGAATCAAGCAGCAGTAGCCCATTACAAAAAAGTATTGTAAGGTTCTGAAAAAATGTAATGAAGAAGGTAAGAAGAATGTGGTTTACAAAAATAATTGCTAACTCTCAGGATAACATATGGTCAGTCGTGAAGGAAGCATCTGGTATGCAGCACGAAACTGAGGACGTAAAGTTAGTGCATAATTGACATTTTCCTGTTACTGATAAGTCAGATATATGTACAGTATTTTAATAATCACTTTTTAATTGTAGCATGTAAAATTAACGAAACCTTGGCTCCTAGAGGTAATCTTACAACTCTCTTAAAATAGTAAAGTAAGACTGTAACCTGAAATAGTTTGTGATACTGATAGGGAAGACACTGAATCAATAATTAAATCACTAAAGACTAAGGACTCTTGTGGATATGATAGGCTATCTAGCACAATTATTAAGTAATGTTCTGTATTTGTTAGCCCAGTACGTAGCCATATTTGTAATTTTCCTTCCGGAATCGTTAGTTTACTGACAGACTGAAGCACTCAGTAGCGAAACCAGTTTATTAAAATGAGAAAGGGATAATGCAGACAACTGTAGACCTATTTCTATACTGTCAGTTTTTGCTAAAGACTGTACATTCAAGGTTAATTGACCATTTCAGTTCCCATAATTTGCTGTCAAATGTACAGTTTGGCTTCAGAAGAGGTTTACCAATTGAAAAGGTTTATTTCTCTTTGCTTTGCGAGGCACTTGATGGACAAAATGAAAAAAAAATCGAATGCTAGGCGAATTCTTTGATTTTACAAACTCTTTTGATTTATTGATCACAAAATATTGTAGAAAAAGTTTGATAATTATGGATTAAGGGGAATAGCTCACAATTGGTTCACCACTAATTTTAATAACACAAACAGCAGACGGTAATTCTCCGCAGTGTTGATAATGGCTATTATATGCACTCACAATAAGGCACAGTTAAGTGAGGTATATAAATTATACTACTTCCAGTATAACATGTAATTATAAGATATTTCTGTTTGCTGCTAACACCGGCTAGGTAGTGAAGGATGTGGTTGTCAATATTGACGTAGTATCAAATAATGCAGTTAAAGAAATAAATAAAAACAAAATGTAATGCTAAATCACAGTAAGACTCAGTTTTTAAAGTTTCAAAAGCACAATTCAACAAAAACTGACATTACACAGAATGGGCATATGAAAAGTGAGACTGAACAGTTCACATTACTAGGTTTTCATACAGATAGTAAGCTGTCGTGGTAAGCTCATCGTCAGGATCTTGTTCAAAAACTAAACGATGCCTTCTTTGCCATTACAACAGTATCTGAAATCAATGATAGTTCAACAGGAAGAGTAGTTTACTTTGTTTACTTTCATTCGCTTATAGCGTATGGTGTTGCTTTTTGTGATGACTCCTCTGATTCTAAAAGGGTTTTTACTGCGCAGAAACAGGCGGTTCGAGGAATATATAGAGTAAGCCTGTTTAGTATCCTGGAAATTCTAATATTGTCCTCTCAGTACTTATTTTCTTGAATGTCGTTGTTGTTAATAATATTTTGTTATTCCCTAGAGTTGGCAGCTTTCATTCAGTTAGTACAACAGAGAAATCGAACCTGCATTAGGGCCTCACCTTCTTGACCTTTGTGCAGGAAGGTGTGCAGTATTCTGCCGCGTCCATTTTTAATAAGCTGGCACAAGAATTCAAAAAGCTTCGTAGTAATTCACGCACTTTCAAGACTAAACTGAAAAGTTTTCTCACACTTTCACTCTGTCGCGGAATTCCTGGAAATTTTTTAAAAAATGAGTTAATTTCTGTGTTACGTTGTTGCTTCTTTTCATTTATGCTTAGGCCTATCGTGTGCACAGGACTGCTACACGTTTCACTTTATCTATTGCTACAGTCTAACGCATTGACTCGTTCCATCACCACGGAAACTTGCTCCTCGGTTTGGTCCTGCAGAACGTGATAAACAAATGAATAAATAACGCCGTTGAAAATTTTGAATTTAATATTTCTGAATGGAAACACAGTCGAAACGGTAACAGATATACAAAACACTTCGAATAAAAATTCGTTCTTCGAAATCTTCTACTGTCTCCACGATTTTGTTTTTCATTTCCATATTTGACTAACAATGAAAGGTATAGCATCGTTAGTACCACATTCAGTCATGAATAATGAAGTGGTATTCCAAAGACGCATTTGTCAGAAATAAACGAGAAATATCTGTCTGTCGAAGTACACGCCCCGATGTGTGCCCACTTAGTGTCACATATCGCAAGCGCTTGTAGCGATAAGGAGTTATTTCTAGCCTGTTTCCGTCAAATGTGTCTTTGCAATTCCACTGCGTCACGTACGACTGAATTTTGGTATTAACGATGCTATACTTGTCAATTCGGATGAGACTGGGGCATGGATGTTACCCTGCCCACCTACACCGTTTGAAAATCATCGCTTCTCGGCATTGCGACAAAGATGTAACGGCAGTGGCGGATCTCAACCACATCATACTGGCATGCACCAAGTACACGGCCGCACAAAGTGTATTCTACCGAACGCTGGTCGCGAGGGGTTACCCCCTCCCCACAAGTGTCACTGTCCTCCTTCATGGATTCGACAAGCTTAAGTACACTTTACTGAAGGACTACCTCAAAGTCACTGGCATACAGCTCTAATTTTAGAGCTAGTGTGTTTACCTTGAACATGCACAGCGGGAAACTGCATAAGTGATTTTATATTATATTTTGACTTCCATTTGTCTTTGCACCTCTCATTTGGTCCTATGCTTTCTGCACTTTTATTGTATTACAAATATCTGTCGTACTGTTAAATATGTATTGTTTAATGTCTTTACATGTTATTTTTCTACTTTTACTCTAAGGCTATATGATGTAACAAACTTATTAATATTGTGCTGTACATTGTAAGAATCTCAATTCTATTGTAATGTTGTCAATGTAATAATCGCTGGCTGTATGGTCACTGTCACCAAAAGCCATAATAAAGAATTAAAAAAAAAAAAAAAAAAAAAATACTTGTCAATCCGCGCGGTTCTAGGAGCCATGTCAGGGACTACGAGGCGGCTCCTGTCGGAGATTCGAGTCCTCCCTCAGGCATGGCAGTATGTGTTGTCCTTAAGTTCGTTTAAGTTGTTTGTAAGCGTCGAGACTGATGACCACAGTAGTTTGGTTCCATACATTTACAAACATTTGGACTCGCATTCGGGAGGATGTGGTTCAAATCCACCTCCGGCCATCCAGATTTAGGTTTTCCGTGATTTCCCTAAATCACTCCAGGCAAATGCCGGGATGGTTCCTTCAAAGGGTGCGGCCGATTTCCCTCTCCATCCTTACCCAAAACTCCGAGCGTCTCTAATGACCAAACTGTCGACGGGACGTTAAAGCTTCTTTCCTTCCAAACATTTATTTGAACACTTGTCCTTGCAAGCATTAGCAGAAAGCTAAAACGACTTTCCACCAAACCTTTTAGAGGACAAAAACACATTTGCACCACTGGAAGGCACGTTGTATACACCTAAACTGTGTAGCCATAGTTACTTGTATAATAATATTTCTTAACATTTGTTACCGGAAGACATAAACTTTTCTGAAAAACTGTTCCCTGCATCGCTTGCTCATTCTAAGTCGCTTCATTCACAGCCCACAAATAGTATGTATAACTTCACTGTCTGACACACAATTTTATTTCCCAATATGCCAGCAGCTTTAGCTTGCTCACTAAATCCTGCACAACACTGCATATACATTTTGATCCAAAATTTATAGTATTGATACCTAAAGTTTTCAAGCACTTGTAAATTTACCGCTTTCAATTGGCGGGGTTTCCTCGTCTTTTACGACCACGAACGGGATTTGTTGTAGTAGGATCATTTTCATTTGCAAATCATGCAAAAGGTTTTAATCCAGACAGCGCGGAATTATTTATGGGTTTAATATTTTTTTTCAACAGGTGTAAATTAACTTCGTATAACTACACAAAAACGTTACAAGTAATCTTTTCCACAATCACGCCATTAGTTTTCCAATATTGCCCGTTCTTCTGGAAGGACGTCAAAATGAATATTTTAGAATTTTAATCTGATGAATCATTATTATTAAAAAAACATTTAAGATGAAACATATAGGCATAAATGTCGCAAAAATTAAAGGACTTTCAAAAAATACAAACCTAACTAGGAGGAAGTCTTCAATATCTTCAGCATGAACCTCAAGTTTGCAGTCATATCAAACCACTTTTAAGTCAACAATACCAGTTAAAAATGACCTGCAGTGGAAACAGGCAATTTAGAGAAATGAAAAACGACACAGCACATGAATTGCCCTTGCTTTTACTTCTTATTCACGAAACACAGCGTAAATTTTATTTTGTTTGTTGTAGAAACTTCGCAGACTTTTGTTTGCATACCGTGATTTTAGGCCAAAAACTAAGCCGTCGTTCTCGACCTTCTGAAAGAACGTCAACGCTATCTGGGTGTTGTGTGTGCGAAAATTTTTATTTGGTCCCTAGAGTCGTGTTTCCATTTTCTAATTCCTCATTAGGGATATATTCCTAATGCTAGGCACTCAGGTACGAGTTTTGTGCTGTCGTAAAAATAAGTAATTTAGATCGTAGTTTAACGTCGATAGGTAATTATATGCATTTATTAGTTTGTTCTTCAAGCTCACCATTATAAGTTTAACTTCACTTTGCGTATTTTTGCGGTAACTCGAAGAAATCAAAAGTAGTGCTATAGGCGTGATTGTGTTTACTTTTCGCACAGCCTGTTGAAATTGATCTTATTCCATGTAACAAGTATAGTTTTGCCATTGCTTTTACTTCTTATTCACGAAACACAGCGTAAATTTTATTTTGTTTGTTGTCGAAACTTCGCACACCTTTGTTTGCATACCGTGATTTTAGGCCAAATTTTTCGCGTGTGCAGATTTAGAATTAGAACTCATTTTTAAGTGCATTTACATAACTGTACTAACATTATAATCATGTAGTAGTGTGCTACATAACATTAGGGTCTCTTTTGATCTTTGTTGTTGTTGTGGTCTTCAGTCCGGAGACTGGTTTGATGCAGCTCTGCACCCTACTCTAACCTGAGCAAGCCTTTTCATCTCTTCATGAGAACGGCACCCTACATCCATTTGAATCTGCTTACTATATGAGTCTCTTGGTCTCCCTCTGCGATTTTTACCCCACACACTTCCCTCCAATGCTAAATTTACGATTCCTCGATGTCTAAGAATCTGTCCTACCAAGCGATCCCTTCTTTTAGTCAAGGTATACCAGAAATTCCTTTTCTCACCAATTCTGTTCAGTACCTCTTCATTAGTTACACGATCCACCCACCTAATCTTCAGCATTCTTCTGTAGCACCACATTTCAAAAACCTCTATGCTCTTCCTGTCCGAACTGTTTATCGTCCATGTTTCACTCCGTACAAGGCAACACTCCACACAAATGCTTTCAGAAAAGACTTCCTTACACATAGATTAATATTCGATGTAAGCAAATTTCTCTTTTTCAAAAACGCTTTCTTCCCATTGATCTTTATCTTTAGCTAAATCTCGTAAAACAATTATTAAACAATCAAGAGTGCTAAGTGTTTGAGCAGCCGTAGGATTGTTAGTTGCTGCGCGAGAGTTGTCGGGCGCTCTAAGGCGCATTGCTGTGGAGAGCGCGATTATTCCCCGTCGGAGGTTCGAGTCCTACCTTAGGCATGTGTGTGTGTGTGTGTGTGTGTGTGTGTGTGAGTGAGTGTGAGTGTGTGTTGTCCTCAGTTTAGTTTAACTTAGTTTAAGAAGTAGGTACTGATGACCAAAGTAGTTTGGTCCCATATAATTACGAACATTTGATTTTGATAGTTCTGGGGTTCTATGCAGCTGTTGTGACAGATGGGTTCGCTGAGGAGAATTTAGCTGCGTGGGGAAATGGCTCGTGCATCATTTCCGTGACACTCTCTCCCCTATAACGTGATAATACGAAACGAGATGCCCCTCTCTGAACTTTCTCTAACTTGTCCGTCAGTCCCAACTGGTGTGGATCCTACAATGTTCAGGAATACTCCAAAATAGGACGCACAAGTTTAGCGTAGGCAGTTTCTTTAGTAGAACTGTTGCATCTTTCAAGTGGTCTTCCAATGAAACGTAGCCTTTGGTTCGCCTTCCCTACAATATTTTCTGTGTTCTTTCCAATTTAAGATGTTCATAATTATTATTCCTAGGTATTTAGTTGAATTGCCGGCCAGCAGATTTCAATGATGCATTGTGTAACTGAAGTTTAATGGATTTCTTTTAGTTGTCATATGGATGACTTCATACTTATCATTATTAAAGGTCAATTGCTAATTTTTGCAGCATGCATATATCTTATCTAAATCATTTTGCAGTTGCTTTTCATCTTTTGGTGACTTTACTAACCGATAAATAACAGCATCATCCGCGAACGGTCTAAGAGAGCTACTCAGATTGTCTCCTAAATCGTTTATAATGATAAGGAACAGTAGGGACCCTATAATACTTCCCTGGGGAACGCCAGATATCACTTCTGTTCCTCGATTACCTACCGTACTGTGTCCTATCTAACATGAAATCACGAATCCAATCTCACAACTGTGGCGATATTCCATGAATACACAATTTGATTAGAAGACGCTTGTCAGGTGCAATGTCAAAAGCATTCCCGAAATCTAGAAATACGGAATCTATTTGACATCCCTTGTCGATAGCACTCATCACATCATGTTAGTTAAGAGTTAGCTGTGTTTCACAAGAACGATAGTTTCTGTTTCCGTGTTGACTACGGATCAATAAGTCGTTCTCCTCGAAGTAGTTCCTAATATTTGAGGAAATTATGTGTTCCAAAATCCTATTATAAACGGACATCAAAGATACAGTCCTGTGATTTTGTGGATCACTCCTAATGATCGTTCTTTAAATATACGATACGGAAGTTCATTAGATGAGGCAAGACTGTTAATGGAAGAGGCTATACCTATGCAATTTGATACAAACTTACTACAAAATAAAAGCTCGCATGGAATTAATGGCATTTCCGGCAGAGTACTAAAATCTTGTTCCCAACAGATAATTTGCAGTCTCAGCCACAAATATAATAGCTGTCTGAAGCAGGGTATTTTCCCCCGATAGGCTAAAATATGCTATTGTAAAGTCGTTACATAAAAAAGGGGATAGGTCTGATGTCAACGACTATCACCCAGACTCACTTCCGACCGCTCCATCTAAAATTATTCAAAAAGTAATGTATTCAAGAGCTGCCTCCCGAGTTTCTAAAACTAAAGTACTAACAAACAGTCCGCTTGATCTTCAGAAAATTTTTTCCAAGAGATAACGCAATATACACTTTTACTGTTCAAATATTAAATGCTTTGAACAGCCAGGTATCACCTGTTGGAATTTTTTGTGATCTCTCATAGGCTTTTGATTGCGTAAATCATGGAATTCTTTTAGATCATCTCAAGTATTGTGTTATGATTAGGACAGTGCATCAATGGTTTAATTCTTACTTAACTAGAAGAGTGCAGAAATTAGAAATAAGTGGTTCACATAATGCGCAAAAATCAGCTGTTTCCTCAAAATGGGGAGTTATCAAAAATAGGTCCCATCGGGATCGCTCTTAAGTCCTTTGCTGGTCTTCATATATATTAATGACTTGCCGTTCTATATTCACGAAGGTGCAAAACTGGAGCTCTTTGCTGATGATGCAAGAATTAACTGATGAAATAGTAAATAAAGTCTTTCAGAAAAATCATTAATTGGTTCTCTATAAATTATTAGAGACGCATTAGCTTTAATGTGGCAGATGATATAAAGAAGAATATATGAAACCGCCGAATACAGACGAATGGAACAATATCAACGATCAGAATGAGAAGACAGAAAACTTCCCTCATTATGTGGGACAGAAGCCAAAAATTATACTACAAGTACTTTTCTATACCTACTACAAAAAATCACTATTCAGAAAAATAAGCACATTTTGGCCAGGTCCTAGGATTTTTATCTGCCACTTTCCACTTCTTTCACCTCTGGCAATGTTGCTGATGTGACAAATATCAACTAGCACCTTCGTTCGGAATCTATGTTAAACTGTAGGTCCCCCTATAACTGGCTGGGTAGGTCAGTTCGAAGGTCGGAGGAAGGCAACAACGGCATACCACCTCCAAAAAGAACCATGCCTAGTAAAGCACTGTTGTGTTCAAACCAATCTTCGGATTGTTGATTGTTCTACCTGTATAGTGAATCCAACGTAATGAAGCACAGATTAACGTATTTAGTCTAAAATACGCATTTTGAAAAATCTCAAGTGAGATTACGTGGGAAGGGGTAGAGAAAAATCTCACGACGTCTCACATGGGAAAGAGGGTCGAAAAAACGCCGAAATCACCTCACTTAATTAATGTACGCACTCTTAACCCCGCAAAACAAATCAGAAGGCTAAAGCACGAAGGGGTACAAGTATCCTACTTTTGCTAAATTTTGATTAACCATAATTAGAATTTGTGGGCAGAAATTGATCTGTGTACATGTTGCCCTACGTTCCCAGTCGACTCTTGAAGGCAGCCATACGGTACAGATAAAAATGAACCATCCATACTGAGCACGGAAATGATAAAGTACGAGTATATATGTGGAGTCATAGTTTTCCCCGCTTTCTTCAGAATTTTATTCATGTATGTAATATTCGTGAAAACAGTAGATTTTTCTAGTACATGCACTATACCTTCCCTTTGTTGTTCACGTCAGTAAATAATTGTTTTCGCGAAATTTGTGGGTAGCTGACAGTGTGTGTCGGTGATTAGAATGTGGCAGGTTGTTTTCACGTGATGTAACTGAATTACTTGGGTGAAAATGACGCTATGTTTCGACTAAGCGTGTCATGCTATTCGTTTCGTGAGTTTCAAAAATTTGCTGACTAACAGTGAATCTTCCTGTGTCATATTCATATGACGTGCCTCAGACAATATGAAAGTGCGTCAACTTTTGTAGTCCATAGTGCACTTCTTCCGTTATATCCTCATACCGGGAATGCGAAGAAAGAACTATTTACTGTATAGGGGGGGGGGGAATACTATTCCTTGCCTACTCCTATATATGCATTCACCGAACAAATATTAAATGCTCTGAATAACCTGACATCACCCATTGGTACTTTTTGTGATCTTTAAAAGGCCTTTGAGTGTGTAAATCATGGAATTCTTCTAGATAAGCTTAATCATTATGGTTTAACTGGGGCAGTGCACAAATGGTTAATTCATACTTAACTTGAAGAATGCAGAAAGTTGAAATAATGTAATGTCAAAACATCAGCCAATTCCTCAAACTGGGGGACTACCAAGGATGGGGTGCCACAGGGTTCGGTCTTAGGTCCTTTACTGTTCTTGATATACATAAATGACTTGCCATTCTACAGTGATGAAGATGCAAAGTTAGTTCTTTTTGCTGATGATACAAATATAGTAATCACATCCAAAAACCAAGAACTAAGTGATGTAATCGTAAATAATGTTTTTCACAAAATCATTAAGTTGTTCTCTGCAAACGGACTCTCATTAAATTTTGGCAAAACACATTATATACAGTTCTCCACAGTAAATTGCACAATTCCAGTAATAAATATAGACTTTGAACAGAAGTCTGTAACTAAGGTAGAATTTTCAAAAAAATTTGGTGTGTGCATTGATGAGAGATTAAAGTGGAAGCAAATCACAGACGGCCTGCTGAAACGTTTAAGTTCAGTTACGTATGCTGCTAGGGTTATTGCAAATGTTGGCGATAATAATCTCAGTAAATTAGTCTACTATGCCTGTTTTCATTCCCTGCTTTCGTATGGCATCATATTCTGGGGTAATTCATCATTGAGTAAAGAAGTATTCATTGCACAAAAGTGTGTAACCAGAATAATTGCTGGCGCCCACCCACGATCATCCTGCAGACATCTATTTAATGATTTAGGTATGCTTACACTAACTTCACAGTATATATATTAATTATGAAATTTGTTGTTAATAATCCAACCCAGTTCAAAAGTAATAGCAGTGTGCACAGCTATAAAACCACAAGAAAGGAAGATCTTCACTATGTAGGGCTAAATCTGAGTTTGGCACAGAAAGGGGTAAATTATGCTGCCACAAAAGTCTTTGATCACCTACCATGCACCAACAGAAGCCTGACAGATAGCCAACTAACATTTAAAAATAAATTAAAAGAATTCTTCTACTCATTGGATGATTTTTTAGATATGAATTACTAAACCTAAAAAAATTGTCATGTAATATTTTGTGTAATGTAACTTCTTGTACAGACACCCTTCATTAACCTGACACGTTCCACATCATTCCGAATGTCATATTCATAATCTATGGAACAAGTATTAATCTAATCTGAAATGTGTGCCCTAGAAATGGTCTTACATCCAATTTTTCCTTAAATCAGACTCGCAAAGGGTCTGGAACACCAAACAGCGCTCGGGAATCTGTACGATAAGAGTATAGTGATGTCATCCGTCGTTGGGATACACGTGCTCAAGGTTCTTCGAACTGTACTCAACCTGGCATTTGCTATCCCACTACGAGATTCATGTGATCGTCCCACATTAAATCACTCCTTGTGCAAGCCTTTAGACGTCGGACGGACGTGACTGTTTCCAACGATTGCTCGTAGATGATGAAATCGAACGACATGCTTCTTTGTGTGCATTTACATTCACTGCAGTGTACCTGTTCCGGCATCAAAGTAACAGCAATTGGAAGTCTTTGGCGTTAATAATGACACAATCTCCTACCAAGTTTTCATTTTGGCACGCTGTCAGAACATTTCTAAAGTGCACTTCTTTACGAAATTTGTTTCCAAAAAAATGTTCAAATGTTTGTACAGCTTATGGGACTTATCCACGGGGTCATCAGTCCCTAAACTTACAAACTACTTATGAACTACTTACGAACTAGGACGGCACAAATATTCATGCCCGAGGGGGGATTCGAACCCCCGAACCTAGTGGCCGTGCAGACCGTGACTGAAGCGCCTCAGTCCCCTCGGCCACCCCGGCCGGTAAATTTGTTTCCATCTCTTCCGATAATGCGTTATTATTCTACAAAATACTGGAAAAGTTATGTGGCAGTGACAAGCGAAAAGTTCGCCCGATGTCACGTCTCTAGGTTATTTTCCTCTTCTTCGCTCTACACACAGCCATGTACATACAATTACGAAAATATTAAGTCTTAAATGGAAGGAATGAAAGAAGCTGTTCTGTCTTACACATCTGACATGTCCGATATCATTGTATATCTACATGGGTATTCTGCAAGTCACATTGAAGTGCATGGCAGAGGGTTCATAGAACCACTTTTATGATATTTCTCTACAGTTCCATTCTCTAATAGCTCGCGGGAAAAACGAACACCTAAATCTTTGTTTTCGATCAGATTTCTCTTATTTTATTATGAGGTCATGTCTCCCTATGTAGGTGGGTGCTAGCAATATATGTTCGTATTCTGAAGGTAAAGTTGTTGAAAGAAATTTCGCAAATAGATCTCGCAGCAGCAAATAACGCCTTTCTTTTAATGATTTCCACCCCAACCCGTACATCATTTCTATGACACTCCTCCCCTATATCGCGATAATACAAAACGAGCTGCCCTTCTCTGAATTTTCCCTAAATCTTCAATCAGTTCCACTTGATGTGGATCCCACAATGCGCAGCAATACTCCAAAATAGCACACACAAGTGTAGTGTAGGCAGTTTCTTTAGTAGAACTGTTGCGTCTTCTACGAGTTCTGCCAATGAAACGTAGTCTTTGGTTCGCCTTGCCTACAATATTTTCTATGTGTTTTCTTTCCAATTTAAGTTGTTCGTAATTGTTACTCGTAGGTATTTAGGAGAAATGACGGCCTGTAGGTTTGACTGATTTATAGTGTAACTGAAGTTTAACGGATTTCTTTTTAGTGATTATGTGGATGACCTCAGACTTATCATTATTAAGGGTCAATTGCCAATTTTACACCATGCAGATATCTTATCTAAATCATTTTGCAGTTTCTTTTGATCTTCTTGTGACTTTACTAAGCGATAAATAACAGCATCATCCGCAAACAGTCTAAGAGTGCTACTTAGATTGTCTTCTAAATCGTTTATAAAAATAAGGAACGCCAGATATCACTTCTGTTCTACTCGACGATTTACCGTCAATTACAACGCACTGTGTCCTTTCTGACAGGAAATCACGAATCCAATCGCACAACTGTGGCGATATTCCATTATTTACTTTCATCTGATTTTCTTCGCCGTAAGTGGTAAGAATTGGTGTATCTGTTAGATGCGAGACGGTCAAGCAATGAAAACCACTTCGCAGTACACGAAATAGAAGAAAAATTTGAGTGAATGTATATCCTATAGAAAAGCCAAAGGTTTAACGTTACGTATTAGTTTTGAGAGTCCATAGTGGTTTTAGTGCGGATTCAGGTACAGTTGCATAAACATGTTCTTTATGTGCATTATCAGATACTTTCTTAGAGTGTTTGTGTTACAGAGGAAAAAATATTACACATCTATGCAAAGAGACATTGACTAGAATACAGCACATATTCATCTACAAGCTGTTTTACAAGGTCGAATTAGAGGTGCATTCAATTTACACTCCTTGGGATTTCCTATAGGAAGTTGACTGGATTACGTATGGAATCCATTTAAATAAGAGATTGTTTATTTTCAACATATTCTCAGAAAAAGAGTTTCAAAATAATCGTGAGTTTACATATTTTTTGTTTGGGATCTAATGCTGCTTCGACGTTGGTATTGTGTACAGTGAAAATAATTCCCTCGCTGTTGCTATTTCCTCGCAGCAGCAAACACTCATGCCGGCGAATACCTGTTTTAACGCCTTTCAGTGGATCGAGTCTGGCGTCGGCCGCAACAGCTGCTTCTCGTCAGAAAACGACCACCAAGTACGACCGCGTTACCGCCCACGCCACGAGAAAAGACTGTAATGACGATGCCATATATGACTTGCAGAAACAAGCTGACCTTTTTCTTTTTTACGTCAGTGGCGTTACTGACCCTCTAATAGCATTTAAAATACTCATAATGGTTTTCTAAACCCGCCTGCGGCGTAATACTAAGGGAACCTACGTAGTCACCTCAGTACACGAACTCTGAAGTATTAATGTTTTGCCGAGAATTTAACAAGTCTGAAGTTACAGTGTCCGATACTCGAAAAAAATGTATAATCAGCTCAATTGATACAAGGACTGCCCGCCACATCTCTGAAATTTTTTCGGGTTAAGCAGCCCAATATCAAGTTCGTAGGCCAAAGCCAAATTTGGTAACTAACAGATGTGAAACGAAGTAAAATCATTGTTGTGGCTACTTTTACGCTTATCATACATATTATTAAACAATGAAGTATTTTAATCATTTTAAAACACGGAAAGGCTGTTAAGTTGCTACAGGATCATTCCATTTTTATTGTCCGGTTAGAAGAAAAAGAAATAGAAGAACGAAAGAAAGAAAATAAGAGTAGGAGGGGTGGGTTGAGGCTATGGATCACGTTCCGCTAAAGATAAGGAAGCCGGACTCTAGGTTGCGCGTTTTGGTGTATTTCGCAGTAAGCGACGATAGCGCCACAGCGGCCTGACCTGTTGATACCCTCGTCTCGTTACGGCGCCAGACGCAGGGAAAGGCTCTCTTCCATTATTCTTTCCCTGCCTTCCGCCCGTTTCCTGCAACAATCTCGATAGCAGCTAAGACATACAGCTTTTAAACGCGTTACAAGCTCCAACAAATGTCATTTAATCCCTACACTTCGAATCAAAAAACTCGTGTGGAAATAACTATAAAAGTCACTAAATATGATTTGCGAGCTTCTCATCTGATTAGCACAAAGACGTTACTTTATAACTTGCTGTGGCTCAGGTTTTCCCTCTTTTCTTTTCAACTGCTGTGGGTTTTTTGTGGCTGTTTTCTGAAGAAACGTTTAAAAGAAGCTGCAAGTAGCCCTCGGTAACTTCGTTTTATGTGTCTACGAAACGCTTGCAAACTTCTCAAACTTACAGCAGAAAGGCACATATTTAACGTGCTTTAGTAAGTGAAAATGTGAAACAGTATTAAATTATAGATACTTCTGCGTAATAACCATCAACTGGCACATTATCTGAAATCGAGACAGAGCCCTCCTACGAATGTTGCGAGTCATAACAAATGTGCTGCAATACTTGAGAAACTGAAATAATAATAACAATAATAATGTTGAAAAGATAAATACCTATGTAGACAGTTCAATTTTAAGACTCGACGATGACACAGTGAGCCGGAATAAAGACGTAATATTCATGAAGTAACTGTAATCAACACACGTCTTAGAGATACCGCTTGCCGCATTACTGTTGCTGTTCTCTCTCTCTCTCTCTCTCTCTCTGTCTCTTTAATTATTCTGTATCTGATCTCGTTTCATCGACAAAACCAGGCTTGCAAGGAATTTACTGATCTTAGTGACGCCAGTACAAAATATTACAATTATTATTGTAGTTCTCTTATTAACATTTTTTTCTTTGCCAATGATCACAATAAAATATCAATATTGATAAACGGTTTACTCAAATTAAATTGCTATATTCGGAAAATTGATTTATAGCAATAACATGCTAAACCATTTCACATAACTGGATAGTCAATGACAATAAAATATGAGAAAACTTATGACGATGATTACATGGTCGTGGTTCAGCACCTTACTAGACTAAATGAAAGATCCGAAGCCGGAAATTAAATTTGTTGAAACCGGTTACCAACACACATATTTCATTGCGATCACTGGTAAGCAAAAGTTTCCAAATAAGAAGACTACAATAGAAAAATTATTTGATCGCATTCCAAACAAAATGACTATGTCAGGTAATCACAAATATTACTTTCATAAAATGCATTTTAACGATAAGCTGATTTTAAATAACAGGTTTCAATCGTAGACCAGCATCAACAAATACAAGTTTTGGAGCAGTTTAGCGAAAATCGTAATAAACAATCATGTCTTGATGATAAAAGCGAGAGTCCACAAATACGTTCATTAGCTTCACATTATACCGTTAGTACTGGAGAATCATCTTACATACTTGGTTTGGAATCATTTTCATTGCTTTATATAGATGACTGATAACAACTTCAAAATGTCTCATAAAATGCATTTTTAACCATAAGCTGTTTTTTGAAACACTTTATTATCAACCGGCTAATGAATGTATTTATGAACTATCGCTTTTGTCATCAAGGCACCATTTTTTATTATGCATTTCTATAAACTGTTTAAGAAACGTATGTCCGTTGATGATGGTGTACGACTGAAACCTATTGGTAAAAAAAAGTTTAAAATGCATTTTATTAAACATTTTGCAGCTGTTAACAGTCACCTATCTAAAGCAACGAAATATTACGTTTCCGAATGCAGGATGTTTTGTTGTATTAAACAATACAAATCAAGTTTCTAATTCTCCAACTGACGTAGAATACCAGTGTAGCCCACTGACATTGTTAACGTTTGACTTCCAGAATAACGCGCTTTTCTGAACACTAACGTGCTGCTGCACACAATATATAGAGACAAACTTTATTTCCGAGTTGCTATAGTGTTCCGCGCTCAAAAATAATTCCTTTTTGCGCGAATACAAACATTTCACAGTCTTGTTTTTAACAATTGAGCGCATCGTCGCTACTTGTCAGACCGTGGTCTCTGCGACATCGGTCAATGACAGTCGCATTGTAATTTATACGACACTCGCCTTTTTACAAACCGGCAGGTGCAGCGTAAGTACAGAAGAATCTCGAATGTGACTTTTCCGACCTCCTTTTCGAAACGTCACTCGTACATATGGTCCGCAGTCCAGATTAAATTAAGCGACACACGCGCAGACAGCAGCGCTTCTGTCTTTCACTTGTCGAGAGACAGCGAGCAAATGATCTGCGAAGCACTTACCTGATGTTATTCGGCGTAAATCGGAGGTGCGGTGTGATTCACACGTTGCAGCGCTACACATTCACGCAGCCTGACGATTGAACAAGCAAAAGGCTCCAGAATAAACAGAGGAACGGGTTTTGAGCGGCTGTACCCAAAGAGCTTCAATTGCGAAGAAACTCTACTTCTTGCGCAACCAGTACTTGAGGTAGGCAGCTGCCGCGGCAGCGAGAATTTAATTTCTTTCGCGCTTTACAGAGTTTATCGATGTTGGGGCTATAGTTAGATGCTTTAGTCGTTACATAAGCATTTTTCTGTGTCCATGTTACAATTTCAAGAACCGGCAGATACGTGTTTTAAATGCAGTAACAGTGTGCGCGTATGGTGAACAATTTCATTGGCTGTCAGATGTGACTGCTTAGCGCTAAGACACGGAGAAGGATCTCTGCATTCGTGTAGTATACAGAATCTCTGTTACGTCAAAACTTGTAGCTTTTCCGTTGCATTTACAATTAATGCGTCGTAAATGAAATACACAAAATCTTAAATAGACTACTATTTAGCATATACATTTATTTCTATATCTGAAAAAATAATTTTGTCAATTTATGACTGGTATCTTTCTGTTATTTGAACGCTGGAACATTATACATTGCTGGTATACGTCCAAGACACTCATTGACGTCTACTAGGTCGTTTATTTCCATTTTTATTGTTTTTTTTCTTTTTGTATTTTTTTTTATTTAAAAAATATTTTTTTACTAGAATGCGGATTTTGCGCTATAGTTCACAAGAAAGAGATGTGTTCTGCTTTTGGTATCCAATTTTTTTCGTACCGTGCACCGTTAATATACAAACGGTACGTTTCCTGATTAATGAAGATCGAAGAACGTTTCACAATAAGCGCAATTACTGTGTAGTTAATTGCATGGCTTTTAGAATTATAATCACCATGGATCAATACGAACGGATAGTTTTAGATATGGTTATATAATATTTCAAGCTGTATTAAGACACGGAATGTTTATCGACAACAATAGCTGCGTCCCTATATGATCAATTAAAGTGTACGCGAAATATATGCCGAAAAAAGGTTCCTAGCGTATCTAACAAATTTTTCGAATTTTCACAAGTCCGTAGTTTATTTACAGATAGGTTTAAGCCTAAATGGTAAGGTAAAGCAGTCAACAATCCGAAGATAGGTTTGAACACCACAGTGCTTTACTAGGCATGGTCCTGTTTGGAGGTGGTGTGCCGTTGCCTTCGAACTGACCCAGTCAGTTATAGGGGGACCTACACTTTAACGTGGGTTCGGAACCACGTTGCTACTCGATAGTTTTCACGTCAACAACACTGCCAAAGGCGAAAGAAATGGAAAGCGACTAGGACCTGCAGGGAATCGAACCCACGACCTTTAGATTCATAGAGTGGTCCTCTGCCACTGTGCTACCGACCCGCTAACAGCTTAAAAATCGAATCATCGTGTTTCAAATCAGTCAGTATCATCCCAGTTCATAACAAAGAGCCGGCCGCGGTGGCCGAGGAGACTGAGGCGCTTCAGTCACGGTCTGCACGGCCACTACGGTCGGGGGTTCGAATCCCCCCTCGGGCATGGATATTTGTGCCGTCTTTAGTATAAGTTAGTTCATAAGTAGTTGTAAGTTTAGGGACTGATGACCCCGTAGTTAAGTCCCATAAGCTTAACAAACATTAAACATAACAAAGAAAGCATAATCTGAGCCATATCTGAATCAACTGCTACCGTAACACCAGCTGCACTGCTGTAAAACACAGTGCTAATTCAGACTCAATATATTCGAGAAATTTACCTAGACTTTTGTAAAATAAACACAATAATAATAAATATAAATGATAAGAAGTAAACGTTAGAACATTAAAAAGAACGAAACACTGATCCTGAAATCTCAAGATTCTTACAACAAACTTAAATATTTTTTATTTAATACAGTGAGTGTATCACAGTACAAAGATTCGAATTTTATTTTCCTAAGATAAAATTACGTTTCCCTCGAAACGAAAAGTGGAATTTCTAGTTATACAGTTATGTTACAGGAACAAAAATTTTTAAAAAGGATCTATGAATGTCAAGTATTTCATTATCGTCTTATGGTTACACTAGCCCCGGTGTAGTGGCCGAGCGTTCTAAGGCGCCTCGCTGCGGAGCTAGCGGTTGCTCTCAGTCGGAGGTTCGAGTCCTCCCTGGGGCATAGGTGTGTGTCTTGTGCTTAAGTTAGTTTAAGTAGTTGGTAAGCCTAGGGACTGATGGGTATAGTAGTTCGGTCCAATACGTTTACAAACATTTGAACATTCCAACATTGGTTACACCAGAGAGGTTTTAACACATTGTGAAATATATGTATTTACGTTATAGATATTATACTGCAGATAACTTCATTTAAGGGGCATTTCTGCAACGTAAATGCTCGGAGGGACGGGATGCAGATCGGAAAGCCAATTTACCTAATGTGACTTTATATCTATAATTCGGGAAACTTGTCTTTTACTACATAAATACACTAGTTTAATTGCGAAACTTTTCCAAATTTTTGCTCCATGCAAATGACAATTACGAACATAACAAACTAAACCCAGACAATTCTTTCAAGCCGTTATGAAGTAATAGTATTTTATACATGCGGGAATTGATTTTTATTTGTATAAATATAATGAGAGTAGGTTGCACCTCAATGCCACAGACAGGCACATACGAGTAGAAATGACACTCACACTCACACAACTCAACTTTCAGCCACAGCCTTCATTAGAAATGGGCACACATACATCGATACAGGCACAACTCACGAACACATAACTACCATCTCCGGCTGCCGCGCTGCTACTTGAGACTCTTGACTGATGAAGGCTGTGGCCAAAAGCTAAGTTGTGTGCGTGTGTGATTGTCTTTTCCATGTGGGTGTCTACGGCTCAGCAATCGTCTTTACAGTGAGTTACAACTTATCCGCAGTATATTTATATAAATAAAAATAAATGCATATATATACGAAATATCATTACTTGAGAACAACTAGACAGAATTGGCTGCGTCTATTTTGCTATGTTCGAAATTGTCAGGACAAGGTTTATATAGAAGAAAAATTTGGGAAAATTTTTCAGAAAATTGGAAAACCGAGAAAAACTAAAGAGCCTTTTCTATGGGATATTTCTATGATTCAAATGTTCAAATGTTTGTCAAGCTTATGGGACTTAACTACGGGGTCATCAGTCCCTAAACTTACAAACTACTTATGAACTACTTACGAACTAGGACGGCACAAATATCCATGCCCGAGGGGGGATTCGAACCCCCGACCGTAGTGGCCGTGCTGACCGTGACTGGAGCGCCTCAATCACCTCGGCCACCGCGGCCGGCGATATTTCTATGAACTCAAGACAATAATTCACGATTAAAATGCTGAATATGCTTGATTCTATCTTTGTTTCGGAAAAATTTCCAGGAAAAAATTCTGACACGTAAAGTCCGAAATTTCGTGAAACTTCAAAAGTCATGTTTTGCATCTATAAGTCTTTTTTCATTGAGAATTTTGAGACACCGTAGGGTGAATGGCAGAGCGTATGTTGCAATAAGCTTCGACATTTTTTGATCATTCACCATGAAAGTTACAGAGGAGGGGATGGTCAGGTGAGAGGAAGAAGTGAAAAGAGAGAGGGATTTAAAGACTGGCAAGGGGAACAGATAGAGAGAGGGAAAGCGTAGGTAAACAGAGAGGGGGGAAGATGATGTACATAACGAAATATGAAATAAACACATAATTTACGAAATGTTAATGGGCATTACATGTAGCACTGTTTATACAATGAGGAGTGAAGGAGGACATGGATAGTAAGCGGAGTCAAGTGTATATGGACTAACAGAAAACTAAAAACAAATTAATGCCCGAATGAAAAGCCAAAAAAATTTCATTTATCACCAAACGTTGCGGTAAATGCTTTAAAAACACAAATTACTGGCAAAATAATGTATTCTGAAATCATTCCATGATAGATAATTACATGAGGAAGCAACGTCTTTTGCAACAGAGACAGCTCACTAATTTGAAATCTGATTTACTTCGTTTCAGTAAATTCATGATCGTGCTGAAATTCTTTGTTTCAAATTTTAGGAAAGATTGGATTAGATGAATGTCTTCTGTATGAACTGACTGACTGAATGACACATAACTACTTGCGATGTAAACATGTTATGAAACATTGTACTTGATTTTTTTAAATTTTATTTTACACCGGTGAGAAGCCGGGGTGGGTCACTAGATTGTAATGTAAATACATGTCGCCAATATTGTTCAAGAACTGTAGTTTGACCTTTATCCATCAATTATACATCATGGAGTATCGGTTGCAATATTTGTCTTTCTCAAGGCTATGGAGTCATAAAAATCTTTGCAAATGACGTTAAATGAAAATCAGAACCCTATAAGTAAATTTTCCTATATCAGCCAAAACATCGGATTGATCATCGAAATATCGCTCAAATGGCGAAGGTCGCTATGGTCCATATTCGACTATGGTCATCAGTCCGTGGAATTACGAACCACTTAAACTGACTTACACTAAAGACACACTCACGCTCATGTGCGACGGAGGACGCGAACCTCCGGCGGGAACAGCTCCCCAGTCGTAGCATGACGTCTTAGACCAAGCGGTCATACCGCGCGGCAGCACATTGCAACCAGAAAACAAATATATAAGGTAACTCGAAGCTGTTGTTTCATTTTTATGGCTCTTGACTTCAAAAGGCGTATGATTCCATCAATCGATAGTACCTCTTCAAGTTCAAAAATGTTTGTGAAGCTTATGGGACTTAACTGTGGGGTCATCAGTCCCTAAACCTACAAACTACTTATGAACTACCTTATACTAAAGACAGCACAAACATCCATGCCCGAGGTGGGATTCGAATCCCCAACGGGAAACGGCATCGCGCATCGCAGCATAGCTCCTCAATGCTCTCGGCCGCTCCGCCACGGCCCTCTTCAAGTCCTAGAAGATCAGAGACTTGACACAAAACACTACTCCTCATCAAAGAAACTCTCGCTGAGGAAATATATTTAAATATGTCAAAGCCTTTCGGGCAGCAAGGTGTCGGATTGACATCACTGTTCTTCAACATTGATAAAGTCATTAGAGAATGGGAGAAAGAACTTTAAAATCAAAACCACTACAAAAACCACTCAACTTGGACAAGTGAAAGTCGAACTTAGTATCAGTTTCCTAGCCTTCGTAGACAATATAGATATATTAGTGGACAGCTGTCAAAGAAACAAGAAGATTCCCTAGTAATTTGCTGAAAACACTAGGCAACAAATTTCGTTCAAGAAAACTATGTTTTCTTTTCTGAATTGAAGCTGTGTGGCGGCAGGTTAGGAGGCTCTAGCATATCTACCATCTCATTGCGTCAATTGTATGCCTTAGATGGCGAATGTAGTGAAATGCAGTAAAATAACCATAGCATAGCTCGACAAAGCAAACTAAGCGCGTCATGTGACATTTACAGCTACTTTTCTTTCTGTTTATCATTTAATTCAGTGAATTTTAGGGAGTGTAATGTGTTACAGTTTACTTGTACGAATATCGGTTAGTGTAGGTCTCATACCTTCTTTTACCTATTTTTTTTTTTTTAATCTGAAAACGAAGATGGTGGCAGTGTTTCCAGTTGTTTTAGGCACGTTAAATGTGGGTGTAAAATATCCACAAAAGTACCGTACAGCAAAAATAGGCCATCACTAATACAAAGAAACATGTACTAGAAATATAGGAAATGCACTTAACATGAAACAACCTGTATCTAAAAACAACACAAAATAGAATAATAAAAACAGGAATGTAACAATATAAAATAGAATAGTACAAAATAGGAAACTAACAATTTATTAGGCGTTTATGACATTAAGGTAATACCAAATCATATGTGAATTGATTTTATTTGTGTCTATTATGGAAAATTACTAAATATTTTTTTCAAATCTGTGAGAAACGTTTTCCTTGCACCTGTCAAAATAGTTTACACATTTGAAAAAGTCCCCTATCCCTCCAATTTTGTCACGAAGTAAACTACGTTGTTGCAATATCGTTTGCAAAATGATCCTCGAAAAATATGTCAGGACTCATAACGTCTAGTATAATGTTTTTATTTAAGTAGTAAACAAGCATGTTCCGATTCTATAATGTATAAAGAATAATTACAATTGACAGAAAACAGATTACTACAGATATTGCAATGACTGGGAGCTGTCTCTAAATGTTACCTGTCTGTTTCGGACCACATGCCGCATTGTCTAGAGTTGTAGGAGAGAAATGCAAATTTGTACTATCGTTGGATTACTTTTAGAATGACTGACGAGGTATTCGTCAAAGTTGTTCGGTTCGAGGAAAAGTAAAATCGACAATTATGTCCCTTTCAACACAAAGACTAATCTGTAGGTTGCCTATTAACATCTTAGGATTTCTTTTTCTTTTAACATTTCGACCCTCCTTAATTTCGCTATCCCCTCATTCTCGGTGCCTTCCTCAATCTTGGTGCCCCCAGTAGCTGCGATTCTTGCGTAACCCCTAAACCAGTTTACTAAACTTCCTATGATCCATCCTGCTAAAATCATTCGAAATATTTTTTCTGTGTCTAAGAGAAATATTTACTTATACAAATTTACGAACAAAGATACTATCCTCGAGACTATTCTTTGCTGTTGCAAAATAGTTCAGAAACAACCATATTGCACTTAAATATTCACTTTGGTGGTTAAGTAAGGCACCGAGAGTAAGATAATTAGCTGAAACCTGTCCTTGACTGATCTAGATACAACTACACGTAAATATTTATAGAAATACAGATTTATAAATGTTTGAAACTGTTCACCATCTACTCTACTTTACAAGAAATGTTCAAATATTTGTAAATCTATGGGACGTAACTACTCTGGTCATCAGTCCCTAGGATTAAACTACTTAAACTAACTTATGTTAAGGACTACAAGTACATCCATGATCGTGGGAGGACTCGAACCTCCGACGGCGAGCAGCGGCGCGCTCCGCAGCTAGGCGCCTTGGAATGCTCGACCACTCCACGGCGGCGCTTTAAAAAAGTTGAAGCCTCATAATAGTTACGTTTCACTTCTGCACGTGGCGTTCAGTCATCATCAAGAATTAATATTATGAAGAATTGTTATTATTATGAAGAATTATTATTACTATTATTAAGAATATTATTAAGAAATCATATCAGTAGTAGAAAATTTCCATTGTGTCCAACATTGTTAGATCCTTTTTGGTTTGTCTTCCCACAGTTGCTTTTTATATTATAATGTAGATATTTATGTAATCCGTCTATGGAACTGAATAATAAAAGTTTAATATTGCCATATGCATTTCGCCTTTATTTGTAAGGCATCGTCAGTGGCCTGTAATATATACATGATTATGTTTTACAATATTTGTTTTTTTTTACGGTTTTAGTGTTTTAGGTAATAAACACTTCTGGTGCGTTATCTAACAAGGGAATGGTCAGACTTGTCATGCCGAAACATGTATTGATTGTTTTAGCACTGTTAATTAACATTGAAGGAAGTCTGTATGCACAAAGTTAGCTGCTGACATGACCTGGAAGTTACCTAAAAAAAAAAAAAAAAAAAAAAAAAAAAAAAAAAAAAAAAATCACGAAAATGGCTGTTTTTCCTGCTTGGCACTTGCGGTGACGTCTGACCACCCATGGAAATGGCGAGTCGCGAGCTGTTGTAATGGTGAGCGTTTTGCGCATGACCGTTTTATCGCGGCGTTCACTAAAGAGGAATATCGCCGTACGGTTTTGCTGGAAAGGGGAAACGAATATTCGTTTCTGTGGCATCCACTTCCTTTTCATTTCTGGTATGTATTTCTAAACATACCGTCCTGAAACTGGTTAGAGATGTGACAGATATTCTGTACATCTACATCTATACTCCGCAAGCCACTTTACGGCGAACATTCAATCTCCCCTCACAGGTGATGGCAAACCCGGTAAATGTTTTGCTGCTTGCCATGGAGATATACCACAGACGCCAAATGAAGCAATCAACAGGAAACACGCGTGAAGACTATGTGATGTGCGACATGGCAGTTAAACTTCTAGACGCACATGTAAATAGCGCAGACATGTGGCTAGAAACGACTGAAACACTCGATATCGTAGACTGTGAATCTACAGACGGCGAAGAAACGGAAGAAAATTGCACACATGAAGACTCTTCGAGTGATAGTGCCACGTACCATCATCAGTTATCTCCGAAAGCAACACCAGCAACTACAATTACATTATCAGACAAAGAGTCGATTAAGGCGCTCCAGTCACGGTCTTCACGGCCACTACGTTATGGGGTTCGAATCCCCCCTCGGGCATGGATATTTGTGCCGTCCTAGTTCGTAAGTAGTTCATAAGTAGTTTGTAAGTTTAGGGACTGATGACCCAATAGTTAAGTCCCATAGACTATACAAACATTCGAACATTTTTTTGAAAAAGCGGTGAAGTATTGGTTCAACGAAAATGGTAAGTAACGCCTACGTGTCAGTACTGTTCAAAATAGGTATCGCTTTGTCCGTTCTGAACGTGAATTGTATAGATTGAAAAAGGAAGTCGCTGGACGACGTAAGAGTCGACTGGAAATTGCGACGGAGATAAATGCGCGACTTTTTGAGCAATTTACCGATGCCAGACGACAGTCATTGAGTGTCAGCGACGCAACTTTGCGTGATTGGGCGTTAGAGATTGCCAACGCGATAGGCGTTAAGGAATTTACAGCTGCTCAAAGTTGGATTAGTCGCTTCAAAAGATCACATAAAATTGTGGCACGAAAAATAACAAAATTTGTATCGAGAAACAGGTCGGAAAATGAAGTGACTCAAATGGAAATATAGAAGCTTCTCTTACGACTGCAAAAAATAAAATCGCCAGTTTTAGTGAATCTTACGTTTACAATTCAGATCAGTCAGGTTTTCAAAAAGAAATGCGTACGAAAAGAACACTGTTATTCAAAGGGGAAAAACATATTGAGGCAATTGCGCAGTCCACGACTACACTCACCCATTCATACACTATAATGCCCATAATTAGTCTGGTTGGTTCATTGCTGCCTAAACTATATGTGTGTCTTCAAGAACCAACTAGACGTTTTGGACCACGTGTCAAACAAATAATGTTCTACGTAGACAATCTTGTGGTAGACGTATCGAAGTCTGGAATAATGGGAAATAATAACGTTATACTTTCCATGCGTCATGCTTTTCTTCCGTTCTACGGGAACAAATCCCTTCTCCTTCTAGATTCATGGTCAGGTCATAAAAGTTCTGATTCATTAAAAGCTGTATTTAGAGCTCACCCTGACAAAGAAGTAGAGATACTACAGATTCCACCCGGCACGACTAACGTAATTCAACCGTTGGACAGAGAAGTTTTCCGCCAGTGGAAGGCGTTTTACATAAAACTAACAGAGAAAATTATTGTGTGCAAATCACTGCAGTTTCCTATCACCGTGACAGTATTCTCAAGTTGCAATCAGTCGTACATTATCAGTTTTCCTCCCCACAGTTGCAAAATGTGGTTAAATATGCGTGACACGCCTCGAAATATAGGCTTGATTCCTTCCTAACACCGGCTGAGTTTTGTCTACGGACGTCTAACAACGTCTGTGATTCGCAGGGCTGTCATATGTCGTCTTTGCTTGAATGTTGTTGGTGCACAAAAAACCTATGTTTTGAACATTTCGCATTTTTGCGGTAATTACAAGAAATAAAAGTTTGACGTGTTCTAAACAGTATATTTATTTGTCTATTTCATAGCTATTTGGAAAGAATGTTGTAGATTGCATATCAGCTACATTTGTCAACGAATTTATTATTATCGTATTTATTAATTATCGTACGATCGCTTTCACTGGGCGAATCAGCTCTCACTGCTGTGGCAGGAGAGCGGCGCGTAGCTAACGCCACTTTGTCCCTAGATGGCGTTGGTATAACGTAGCGAGAGTGGTTAGGGTTGTAAAAGATGAATTTATAAGCGCGGAAACCATGCGACAATAATGTCAAACTTCATAAAAGTTTTTACAGACTTCCAGGTCATGTCAGCAGCTAACAGTCTGCATACACACTTCCTTCAATATTAACTCACAGTGATAAAAAGAGCAACACAGGTTTCGACATGACAAGTCTGACCATTCCCTTGTAAGTAATGTTAATAACATTTGCATTGTAAGTAATAACATCCAAATATAATTATCTGTTTTATTTTCTTCATATGCTTTGTGACAAATATTGTCACCATCAAAAAGACTCCTATTGATCACTGTCACGTTCAGAAATTGATTAGAAATCTTCGTTTACCTTTCGTTTGTGGCGCACTTTGAGGGATCGCTTCCAGAGATTTTGCCCAGGCTCCCGTAGATTGACAAAACCCATGACATCTTCTCTGATTGTGTTTTGGTAAAAGTTTCTCAGAAGGTACGTTCTAAAGCTTACAGATGCTACAGTATTTCGAATATTCAAATGTTTGTCAATCTTAAGAGACTTAACTGCGGGGTCATCAGTCCCTAAGCTTACAAACCACTTATGAACTACCTTATACTAAAGAAGAAACAAACATCCATGCCCGAGGGGGGATTCGAACACCCGACGGGGAACGGCTTCGCGCATCGGAGCATATCGCCTCAATGCGCTTGGCCACTCTGTCGCGGCTACAGTATTTCGCTATGGCAATCCAAGTCAGCTTCTTTTCCTGGCATCTTCAAGAATTTTTTAGGGATCCTCTCACTATTGTAGTATCCTTCATTACTCGAAGATAATCACTCTTAAGAGCAGCCGCAAAGAAGTACATACTACGCAAAATAGGACTTGTTTTGAGTTCTCTTCGTGTTTCCCGCTCGCTATAGCCTTCTCGTGCGTATGCGGGGATTCGCGCCAGGAATATCCGACGCGCATCATGTAATTGTACCAAGTTGACACGAAGCAGTGTGTAGTTCCAAATATTTACACTTTGGACGTTGCTGAATAGGTGTACGCCTTATGTGTATCGTGAAATTGGGACTATTAGAACAGCTACGCGGCGCAAAGTGGCTGTAGAGAGGCTACAGGTTCTCACGCCGAAGTTGGCGGTGTCCGTTGAGTCATGGGGTGAAGGTAGGTGCGGAGACATGAGAATCGCCATTGCTGTCACTAGAACTACTGACGGGTAATGTAGTCACACTAAACTGTCAAACAACAACACCGAAAAGGCGGCAGTTACCACGTCTTTAGCAGACAAGCAATACACTCTATTTTGTTAATGTTCTAGAAAGGCAAGAAATTTTCGTGATTTTAGTTTGTACCGTTGGACGTTTGTTGGTCAGGGTCCAAACAGTTAAAACTCGAAAATTGTTGATTGAATTAACTGAGACGCCTTGCCACAGTTTGCGAGGTCGTTTCTGCCGGGGGTTCGAATCCTCAAAAATCAAATGTTTATGGGACTCAACTACGGGGTCATCAGTCCCTAAACTTACAAACTACTTATGAACTAGCTAACATTAAGGACGGCACAAACATCCATGCCCGAAGGGGGATTCGAACCCCCTACCATGACTGACGCGGCGCAGTCCCCTCGGCCACCGCGGCCGGCTTCGAGTCCTCACTTGGGCTCACATGTGTTTGTCTTTAGGTTAAGTTATTTTGAGTTAGATGAATCTCGTCGCTGCATGACCCTGGCAGCAACACAGGAACATAAGACTTACAGTATCAAACAAAACATTAAAGAGAAACAAAAAGAAAAAAAAAACTTTTTCGATAGTCGTTCATGGAGACTGAGGGGCCACTTGAGAGGCACCGGGGCACTGCCCCACTTAGCCCTATGATAGCTACGCCACTGCTTGTATTTCCCTCATCATCATCAATGCAGGCCAATGTTCAAAATGTTCAAATGTTTGTAAAGCTTAAGGGCTTAACTGCGGGGTCATCAGTCAGTAAATTTACAAACTACTTATGAACTACCTTCTACTAAAGACGACACAAACATCAATGCCCGAGGGGGGAATCGAACCCCCGACGGGGAACAGCCTCACGCATCGGAACAATGCGCTCGGCCACTCCGCCGCGGCGCAGGACAATGTTGGGGAAGTGCAACATAATTTCGTCGACTAGAAAAAAATAAATCTGTAGAGTGCAAGCAGGATAAATTGGCCGGTAAAGGCGCAGACTGCTCGGAAAGTGTGGGGAGAGCGGTATAGGTGAGGGTAGTGGCCGGAGCAGTGAGCGAGCGCTGGAGGGGAAGTGCCCAGCTCACTGGTCGGCAGGCGGAAGTGGGCTGATGCGGCCTCCCCTTCCGAACGATGGAATGAACTCTCCTGGTGCTTCAGAAGAAAACTCGTCTCTGTGCGTCGTCCACTTTATCCTGCATGGACTCTACTTATTCCGACATTGTCTGAATAGAAATCTGACACTTCTTACACCCGAGTAACCCCATTCAGGACATTGAAATGGGTACTCGAGTTCATAGAATACTCATTCACTTCACACCACGTAGCAGCACCATCATAACCTCTTCCTGGGCCATCAAACCAGTGGCCACAACCCACAACACCGTGCTCTGTCCGCAACTGCCCATCACCAACACAATGTCATTTTTGTGGGTCTAGCAGCTGCAGTCCACCCACCCACCTACTTCATGAAGAGCACCAAGTAAATCATGCAGCTAAATTTAACTACTCTGTAGTTGCTGGCGGTTTCGAAAAACAAAACAAAAAATGTTTGTATAGTTTATGGGACTTAACTACAGGGTCATCAGTCCCTAAACTTACAAACTACTTATGAACTACTTACGAACTAGGACGGCACAAATATCCATGCCCGAGGGGGGTTCGAAGCCCGACCGTAGTGGCCGTGCAGACCGTGACTGGAGTGCCTCAGTCTCCTCGGCCACCGCGGCCGGCTTCGAAAAACAGGATCCAACAATCCTGCATTTACCGATGATCAAAAAGTCAGTATAAATTTGAAAACTTAATAAATCACGGAATAATGTAGATAGAGAGGTAAAAATAGACACACATGCTTGGAATGACATGGGGTTTTATTAAAACAAAAAAAGTTCATAAAATGTCCGACAGATGGCGCATCATCTGATCAGAAAAGCGATAATTAGCATAACACATTAAGACAAAGCAAAGATGATGTTCTTTACAGGAAATGCTCAATATGTTCACAATCATTCCTCAACAATAGCTGTAGTCGAGAAGTAATGTTGTGAACAGCACTGTAAAGCATGTCCGGAGTTATGGTGAGACATTGGCGTCGGATGTTGTCTTTCGGCATCCCTAGAGATGTCGATCGATCATGATACACTTGCGACTTCAGGTAAGCCCAAAGCCAATAATCGCACAGACTGAGGTCTGGGGACCTCGGAGGCCAAGCATGACGAAAGTGGCGGCTGAGCACACGATCATCACCAAATGATGCGCGCAAGAGATCTTTCACACGTCTAGCAATACTTCTTTTTTAAATAAAACCTCATATCATTCCAAGCATTTATGTCAATTTTTACCTCTCTATCTACATTATCCCGTGATTTACTAAGTTCTCAAATTTATACTGACTTTTTGATGACCCAGTATAATAATAATAATAATAATGTAGAATGTTGGGATGCTGTTAACTTTCTGAATGCCAGTCAGGCAGTTTTGGAACGGGAGTTCCTAGAACTTGTCAATGACCCACGGTATCCCATCATTAAGAGAAGTTCTATACTGTGACCTGACATATCCCCCAAAAGAAGGCACCAATGTTGAATAAAAATACACCGTTAAAATTTATAGGACAATAGTGTGATGTCGCAGGGCAATTCAGTTTCAGAGTGGTTTAATACTTTTGTTACGTGTGTTATACTCAGCCATTTTGCAAATATGCAAGAAAGGGGGTCCGGTAAGGCCGGCCGCGGTGGCCGAGGAGACTAAGGCGCTCCAGTCACGGTCTTCACGGCCACTACGGTCGGGGGTTCGAATCCCCCCTCGGGCATGGATATTTGTGCCGTCCTAGTTTGTAAGTAGTTCATAAGTAGTTTGTAAGTTTAGGGACTGATGACCCCGTAGTTAAGTCCCATAGACTTTACAAACATTTGATTTGGTCCGGTAAGGCAATGAGTTGTATACTCCATCTCGATGTTTACTCATATGTTTACGATTCAGTCAATGGGGGATACAGTTTCATCACTGTTCCAGATGATATTGCAGCGAAATATAAATGCATAAATGTCCAAAATACTGCTGACGGGGATTAATTCTGCTTTACTTGGACTTTTCGGGCTAGCAATAGAAATTACTGAGACTATGCATGCGATCCAGGAAAACACAAGACAAAAAATGTCTATGCGCATTGTACCTTTGAAGACATCTTATTTCCCGTCACAATCCAAGACGCAGCAAAACTTGAGAGGCAGAACCCTAGTCATTCAGTGCACATTTATGGCCTTAGAAAATGCAAGCCAGGTGGAGAAGATGATGACGGCGAAGAGCATACTGTGCAGGAAAGAAACTAGCCGGCGACACAAACATGTAGATGTGCTGTTATTTGAGAATTTAGATAAGCAACACTAGTTTGGTTCAAAAACACGCCCCGCCTACTCTCCACCCACGTGAGTAAAAAGAAATGTGTTACGAATTTTTACCAAGATGACTCTTATACTAAGACAGAATTTATGGAGTGACGTCTAATTGAGTCATGCACCGGTTCGTGTGCAAGTGACCATGGAGGATAAAAAGTTCTTAAAATTTAAGAATACCCACCACCAGGAATATTATCCCATTTGTCATAAACACCGACTTCGAATGCCTCCTAATTCCAGTGTCACATTGTGAAGGTAGCCTCACTTCCCCTCACACCATTTTCACTGAACGACACAAACAGTATGCAGCGGTGTATCAGGTTGTTTGCTCATATAACTCTCATCTTAATAAATTGGAATCACATGCCAGGGATGATCCAGTGCCGCGGCAGAGCAGCGGAGCACATTAAGGCGCTATGCTACGAAGTGTGAGGCCGTTCCCCTTCGGCGTTCGAATCCCCCCCCCCTTTGGCAAGGCTGTTTGTGTCGTCTTTAGTAAAAGGTAGTTCGTAAGTTTAAGGACTGATGACCCCACAGTTAAGTCCCTTGAGCTTGACAAACATTTGAACATTTTGATGATCCAGTGAGGTGGTTCTCTCTGAGCTTGAAACGCATGTATGTGAAGCTGATGACTGATAGAGGACAAACATTCCCATGACCAACTCAGAGGAGAATGATCGCTTATACGAGCAAGCAACTATCACACTTTTGGGCCGCCACTGAAATTGGGAAGCAGAAACTCCTCGTACAGAAGACTGTAATATAATAGATAGGTTCCTTGGTGCAGCTCAAAATACATGTAATTTGCAGTATCAACTAGCTTGGCACATACCTGTCTTTTTTCATACTTTGAGTACATATGGTGCTCTTTCTTGTGGAGCACTTCGCTGATTTCGGCCTGTAGAAAGATAGACTGAGTGTCATACCTCACAATGTAGAAGAACACATCTCTTTCTCCAAGCCAATCACGTCACCAAAAATTTACTGAGACAATGCATCAAGAAGATATGCTTATCATCTGAGCTGCATATCCCGACACGACCAAGTTTCAGCTCCTAATGAAAAAGCGAGTCTTTCCTTATAAATACATGGAGTAAACGTAGATACGCCACAAAACAGAGTTACATGACATGTCTGCATTCATTAGTAAAATTACTGACACTACAATACCGAATGTGTAGTATGAGCATATGCTCATTTGGCCTGCTAGCAGATATATCTGAAAAAATCCTGAGTGTATGCATGGACATACACTCTGGTTCCCTCCATTTATTACAAAGCGCCGGGATTTCGTGGAACGCTGTGCTGAGAAGACAATGTATCAAACTCAAGTTTCTGACCAATATTGATATGCTGCTGCTCTTTGAACGCAGGATTCGCGGAGGACTTTGACAGTGTGTGCATAGGTTTGTCTTGCCAATTAACCCACGAATGAGTGAAGTGGAATACCGATCATCTCACAATATGAGCTACATATTTTATCTTGATGTGAAGAATATATATGGGCATGCCATGCTGCAGTCTCTACCAACTGGCGGGTTCTGATGACTGTCCGAAAATCAAAACGACAGATTTACAAACGATGTTAAATTTCTGGCTGCTTATCCTGGTGTAGGATATGTCCTAGTGGTAGACTTGGCGTATCCCGTCCATTTGCATGATGAGCGCAGCGACTTGCCACTCTATTTGAGACACATAGTCTCACAAAAAGGTTAAGTCTCCGAGCTGACAATAACAACAGGAGATAAAATAGATATGTTGTGCATTATAGAAATCTCTTCAAGTGATGCAGTTTGGGGATAGAACTTATAAAAAATCACTGTGGTATCTCATTTAGCCAGTGACCCTGGTTGAAGGAGTATACTGATTTGAATACTAGAAAAAGACAACAAGCAACCTGTGGTTTAGAAAAAAATTACTATAAATTGATTATTATTTTTATTTTTCGTAAAAAGCTGAAAATTTGAGGAAGCACCACAATATTTATTTGATTTACGTCTGAGATGGGCATTATGGAGCGCAAAATTACATCGCAAAACCAAATTGCAAGTGTGTTACTATTTTTAATAAAAGAAGGGTTGCTGCAGAACTGGCTAAGATTGTAGTGGAGTTCACCAAGCTTATATTCAGGGTGATTATAATTTAACTTTCAAACCGCTGTAAAAATAACGCCACTCATCAGAATGACGTCAAACTGCAACGGAATATTTTTTTTATTTTTTTTTATTTTTTTTTAATAGCTTATGGGACTTAACTACGGGGTCATCAGTCCCTAAACTTACAAACTACTTATGAACTAACTAATACTAAGGACGGCACAAATATCCATACCCGATGGGGTATTCGAACCCCCGACCAGAGTGGCCGTGCAGACCGTGACTGGAGCGCCTCAGTCCCCTCGGCTACCGCGGCCGGCGGAATATTATTGAATGAGGTGGAAAGGTAAGGGAAAAGAATAATAAATAGTGTGAAAATTGATCAATAGATGGCGCTGTATGTGTCAGAAAATGTAAATGAAAACACCAGTCTTGTGCACGACCCATTGAAGTTGGTATAAACATGCCGGTTACACAGCTTTTCATCATTTGGTATCTGAAACTGAAAGTAGCCTGTTAGTTTTTCTAAAAAGATCTCGGGCAGTTGAGATCTGCAAATGGAAGTTAAAACGCTCACTGCTGCTCTAAATTACTTTTTGAGTGGCCACAGTACATGCGCAATGGAAATTGATCTAACTGCTCACTCATTAAGGGAGCAGCCGACGTTTTAACAAACACAACATCAATGTTAAAAAATAAATGAATAGATAATTAAACATTGGATGGGGAGCATGAAATCATAAAGCAGAGATTTGATACTATAAGATCATAATCTATTCAGTAAAATGACAAGCAAATAAATGTGGGGAGAACAAATTAAGCACACACCTTGTGCAAAGGTGAATTAAATCATATTATTACTGCACATAAAAAAATTTTCTGCCCTTTATGAATATGGAGGTAATGTGAGAGGAAATTTGCAAATACACAGTGAGTATCTGAAAGCACATTCATTCATTCACAGACACACGTATTAACCTAGGCAGTACATTACTCTCCAGGAACACCTGAAAGCAGCGGTGAAACGAAGCATCGGCGGCGTCTTGACGAAATGGCAGGTGTCTTAATCACTAATTTTAAGTACACGGTGCACTAAACGAAATCATGTTCGGGGAGGCAGTGGCTCACTATTCTTAAGTACCATGTGGTCTGCGACCACACCAAATACCATAGCATTTACAAACAGAAATTAATTTAGAATAAGCGAGTAAAGCACACGCAAGAATTCGTATAGAAGAAAACTAGTATTAACAAAAGCATGGCTGAAGGTCGAAGTAACAACCATTACGAAAGCACATGGTGCAATCGGTCATACAAGACAGGAAAGATCGAATCAAATCAGAAAATCTGAGAAATATTTAGCATTCTCACGGATATAGAAACGATGCAAAAATGTTAGTTAAAACACGAAGGAAATTCAAACGTACTAGGTTTACACAAAGGCTGAAGGCCACCCACGTGTATTCTAACTTGAGCAAAACCGGACCACAATCTTCACAGGAATGAAAATGCAAATAATAAATTTACACTGAATTTACTCGAGTTCTGTAAATTAAGAAACACTTCGCCTCACATAGCGAAAGAATTACTCAAGAAAACTATCACTGAAAAACCAAGACTGCCTGATCACAAAGAAAGCAAAGTTCTAAAATCATGCCTTCCCCTCAGCATGATTCGGCGGAGTACTTACTTCCACAGTCATCGGAGTCAAAATGAAGAGTGAAGAGTGAAGCTCTAATGCCACGGAAAAACCTCTCCTTGCCATACACCGGATGTAGAGCGCGCTAAGTGCGACACAGAGTGCATTCAGAGACTAGTGTTTACCAACCCCTGCTACCTGGCCAAGACAATTCCCTCTACAACCGCTACCGGAGAGTTCTCCTGTCACCACTTTCATCTAAAGATTAGGTTGGTATGACACTAAGAACACGGCCACCTCACGATCTTGCCAAGTAACCTTGTCTCTGGTCAGCCAGCAGACGCCAGCACAGAAGACAAACGAAGCCATGCATTCTTAACTACAGCAAAACGAGGCCTAAAGTGGGAGATGGCGACTGTAAGCCATTCGCGGCAGTCAGTGAATATTAAAAGCACCCTTCCACATTCACATGAACATACAAGTTCAATCACACGGGTGGAAACATATATAAATATTGGGCAAACAAACATAAACATGGTGCATTGATCATTAATAAAAATAATAAAATAATTAACACACAGATAGATAACATTAATGGTGCAGAAACACTTTAGGTTAATGAATAAATCAAAATGGAACACGACCACACATCCAGTGGACATGTTTCATCACCCTCCGCTTAGGGGCGATAAGTAGTCTGGAACGAGTCCTGTTATACTGGATTGTATTCAGATTAAAATTGGTTACATAATCACAATGAGAACAGAAAATTTAAAAAAAAATTCTACCTTCTCTGGGCACTGTTGGCACATCATGGTCATTTTCAAACAAATAATTAATTAAGACACATTAAACAAGATGAACAAATATTTTAAATTATTTAAACAACATCTGAAAATAGAAAAGAAAGTGGTGTGAAAAAGAGAAAAATAGTGGTCAATCATATGGTAGGGCAACAATACATGCATAAACAAACATTTACAGGTTAACACAAAAGAAATGAGACAAATATGTAAGCATTTTACTCCTGAAGTGTCTTTAAAGAAAAACCAAGTTCGAGTTACTCTGGTGAGTGTTCACTTTGTTAGAACATTTATGACTGAAGTTTTGTCACACATCGATAAAAAAACTTAGAGGCATCAACGGGGAGGAGCTACTGTTCGGGATAACTGGGTGGAAACTACAACCAGCACTTATTTAACACTTTACTACTACCAAGTTGTTGTTCAGTGTCCATGGTCATAGTTGATTGACCCTCTTTCCAGCTCCAAGTGCATCTCGAAGAATGTTCAAATGTTTGTTAAGCTTATGGGACTTAACTACGGGGTCATCAGTCCCTAAACTTACAAACTACTTATGAACTACTTACGAACTAGGACGGCACAAATATCCATGCCCGAGGGGGGATTCGAACCCCCGACCGTAGTGGCCGTGCTGACCGTGACTGGAGCGCCTCAGTCACCTCGGCCACCGCGGCCGGCATCTCGAAGATATCTCTTCATCTCTGTTTCAGTGCCGGTGTTTGGATCAGTGATTGACTTGCATTTGGCACAGAGGAAGACGAACTTTGTGTGCAAACTCGATGGCGAGCGATCTCAAGAGGCGGTGCCATGCCTTCGTTGCACAGTATTTGCGAGGTTCTGACATCCAAGCAGGAACCAAGGATATGGAACGCCTAAGTGCCGAAGCACAGAAGTGTGAAAAGCAAGGAGGTTGAAAAGTCTTGGGATGTTCTGGTACATGCTACAACTGGTGTGGGCACTAGACAGCGGTGTTTGTGCCCCTGCCGTCGAGCAGTGTGCGTGTTTACCTCCCTCCCAGAGTTTGCCTGTTGCGCTGGCGGGAGCTCGGATCATTGTTGCCCACTGCCATCGCCGCACGCGGGCCGAAGGCGCGCAGGATATGCCCTCCTATGGCTTATTTCACACCAACCCGGCAGCCGACAAGCCGGCACCAGACTTGCGCCCCTTCACACTTACCCGGCAGCCGCCGAGCGGTGCCGTCCTTCCGTGCCTGGTGTCTCTTCATTTGCCCTCAGACTACAAATGGAGGGCGACCAGTTATTACCGTGGCTGGTCTTGTACCTGCGTTTGAAGAACAGAAAAAGGAGAAGCCTGCGTTAGACCCAACCTCTTAATATGGGGATACACGAAATGGGAGCATTCTTTGTTCTTTTCGAGGAATGGAGGGGAGGTGAAGATAAGTTTTTTAATTATTTTCGGATGAGTTTACGAACTTTTGACGATCTACACGCACAAATCAAGAGTTCCATTCAATGCCTTAACACATCCTTCCGAGAATGTATGCAGCCTATACAAATGCTGGCAATTACAATAAGGTGAGTGAAAAAAAGTAAAAAAAAAAACATTATTCCAAAAGTCATACATTTTGATAATCATCTTGAAAGTTAAATTATAGGTTAAAAATTGAACGACCTATAACATGAATTTTCAGAAATTTCGGAAGGTATAAATTGTTCCACAGTTCGTTCATAATGCTGTGTGTCAGTAGTGGCTGGTGGACTATTAACTGCTTCATTTACACGTCATTGTTCCTAACACAGGGGTAAACATGAAGTAAATGCATGTGGCGTACTGGGATGAGCAACTGTATTAAGGTTTTCCACAGACATTTTACGTTTCTTAATTTCTGAAATTAGCTGCATTACGTTAACTGGAACTCCACTACCTTGTCGTCGTTAAGTGTTTGTAAGGTAGGAACTATCCCGCTGAAAAAAGACATATGCCGATTGGATTTCCTGTGCGGCGCATTAATCAGTTCTACCTCTACAGGGTCATGTTTTCCTTTCTTATTAATCCGTGATTCAGATGTTTTGAAGTTGCGAACTTTCTCGGTTAGTGACTCATTGTCACAATTTTCTATATCCGGATTGTCATCACCAATGACCGAAAAAGTGTCATTAGAATGTGGTCTTTCCACTGTCTCAACACTGTGTGTGAGTTAAAAAGTATCGGAAGTCGGGCGTCCTTCTGTAGTTTTCTTCAAAAATTGTAGCTGCTGATTGTATATGTATGTTCTGGGTGGCTGCCTCTCACTACCAAAATTTATAGACGATTTATACATCCTTTCACTTCTCTGGAAAGAGTCTCGAATATTAGCCCACTTCTTCAGAACAAATTTGCCTGAAACAAAAATATTACCTGAAGTGATACATCACACTACTATCAAAAATGTTCAAATGTTTGTACAGCTTGTGGGACTTAACTACGGGGTCATCAGTCCCTAAACTTACAAACTACTTATGAACTACTTACGAACTAGGACGGCACAAATATCCATGCCCGAGGGGGGATTCGAACTCCCGACCGTAGTGGCCGTGCAGACCGTGACTGAAGCGCCTCAGTCCCCTCGGACACCGCGGCCGGCACACTACTATCCTCAGAAAAAGAAATTTTCCGGTTTTCAACCTCACTCAGATAAAAGTATCATGAAAACGAACAAAACACGACTGGCCGGCAGAACGCAGTTTCCTGTTAGGTACAAAGCCCTGCACTGGCCCGCACGCCCCACAATCCGCGCCCGGTGTCGGTCCGACACAGTGGGGGCGGCCGGCAGCCCGCGGCGTCGGCCCGGCTGCCGGCTGCCGGCTGTCAGTCAGCCTTCGGTGTCGCCTGCCGGCCAGGTGTGAAGCGTCCCGCTAGCGCCTCGTCCTCTCAGCCGGCTAACCGGTGTCGGCTGCCGGCTGTCGGGTAGATGTGAAATAAGCCTATGCTGTGACCCGTACCTGCTGCGGGCGCCATAGTCGGTGACAGCTGATGTCAGTCATTCGGAGGCGTGGCGGGGGTGAGGAGGCCTGTAGTCCATTGCCATCGCCATGAAGTTGCACAGGACACGCCCTCCTCTGCTGCGGCCCAGATCAGCGGTGGGCACTGTAGTCGGTGACAGCCGCTGTCAGTCGCTTGGAGGCGTGGTGGGGGTGAGGTGACCCGCTGTCCACGGCGACTCCAGAAGTGTGGCGGTGACAGCCCTGCGTTACGTCAGCGGCCTGGAACTCACCCGCCCTCGGAGCTGGGGTTACTGGCACAGCCACCGCTCCCGGCGACGCATTGGCTGGTCGGTGGCTCAGTCGTGGGTAGCCGCATGACGTAGAAGTCGCGAACCCCGCGCCACACACTGTTCTCGTGGCATCCGTCGGCGGCGGAGGACGCCGGTCCACATTTCTCGTGGCAGTGTGGCATGCATGAATTCTTCCCTTGACACTTAGAAAACACTTCATGACATACATTTTTTGCCAAACGGTGTTCATTACGCTGGTGCAATGTACAACTCACAAACGTAACATCAACAGCCCAATACAAAATTACACAGATAATTTATAATCAAACGCCGTGGGAAAGCGGCCGAGCGCATTGAGGTGCTATGCTGCGATGTGCGAGGCCATTCCCCGTCGGGGGTTTGAATAGCCCCTCGGGCATGGATGTTTGTGCTGTCTTTGGTATAAGTTAGTTCATAAGTAGATTGTAAGTTCAGGGACTGATGATCCCGCAGTTAAGTCCCATAAGCATTACAAACATTTGAACATTATAATGAAAAAGGTGAAAACATTAAGGTAAATTACACAATCGTAAATAAACTACACTGTTTGGGTCTGTTAGCTTTTGCAAAATGTGACCCAACACTTATCAATCAAAAGTTTTAACATATGAGAAATGTTTAAGAAATGTCCTAGTACTATCACAGGGACTTAAACAAAGCTACTTATTTATGTAAACGCTGTGCCCACAGTCGGACAGAGACACTCTCACAATTACACTCACAAGAAGGCGTCAGCGGGGGAAATAAAAACGTTGGCAAGGAGCAGATAGCAGAAGCAAACTGGCTTGGCGCGGCGTGGCGCTGCAAGGTAACATTTATACGTAACATCAAATTAAATTGACCCGCCACCAGCCTAAGCTCGCGCTGCTGCAATCTACTACGCTAACTACCTGTTGGGCCCAACTGCTGCATCTACTGACTACAGTTTAGTTCCCGACCCCTTGCAGATCATGGATTCTTCTTGACACTCCAGCGAGAACCTGTAGAATCTTTATATAACTACAATGACAATTTAAATATAATTAGTGTCACTACACTCGCTTACCTTCCATATGGAGCAGCAGTGTCAGAATGCGATGACTGCTCCAGCGATCCTTCGATTCCTAAAAACATTCTCTCTTCAAAAATGTCAAAATACACAGAAGCACAAATTCTCGATAGAAAGTAAGCTTGGTATTAAAATAAACAAATGGATAAATTAACATCCTAATCCAATAATCCGAGAAACACTAAAACAAGACATGAAAATACATCAACATCTGGAACAATAAAGAAAAGAAAACACAGTTGATAAATGGATAAATTCACATACTAATCCTATAATCAGAGAAACACTAAAACAATACATACAAATACATAAACACTCGAAACAATAAAAATATAAAACACACTTGATTAAGTCAGACATATAAATTACAAATTGCCTGTAAAACATAAATCAAAACACACACTAGTTATTAGATGTGCTAGTTCAAGGCTCATCATAAAAATATCATAAAACTTTAATCATATTACCTAGGTTCTAGCTAAAATTCACAAAAGTAAGTGATTATGAAGTACATATTCCTAATCTGTACCATGCGTAGTTTTCCAAATTCGAGCATTCATCTCCCACTGTGGTCCCATTAATAATGGCCTAGACCTTGTACACTGGGCTGCGTACTTTTTCTCGTCTACAAAATTCAGGTGGGCCTGATAAGGTAGAGTCTTCAGTACATTCTTCTCAGCTATTATATGCGTCAAACACAGTTTCCAGTAAAAAGACAACGGGAAATTCCGTTAGGGATGCACACAGTTAAGTTCATCGTGTTAAAGCTTGCATTACGGTTTGTTGATTAATTGGTAAGTTAGATATGTCACCCTTGTCACAACTACACAAAATATATTCCTTGACACCTTCTACGCTTCACCAAGCGCTAACCCGTTTCTGTGCGGGACGCGGCACCATCACGGCGACTTACTAAAGGAACCACATTGGCAATTTCAAGGACACAGGACGCACACATACTGGCTGTGGCCGTACTAATTACTGCCGTCCCTGCTCTGGAGCAACATGCCTTTCCCGTTCGTTCACTGACAGTACTGGACATCAATACAACCTAAAAACATTAAATTTCTATAGCACAGCTGAAATATTACACTTTGTTTTGATACTAATTGTACTTAGATCGCATATCTGACGCAGCAGTTGAATAACACGCACGAACGACTGAAAATTAAACTAAATTTACCCATTACACAGGCGCACAACTGTAAAGTAGCAATCAAACTGCCGTTTAGCGGAGCCGACATTACTGACACTGTCACAACATTTAAGTGTGCGCACCGAGTCAGCATGCCTCACGCGTCGGCTGATTGTACAGAAAACAACTTATCTCACCCAGTGTTGCATATTATCATTTGCTGAATAACAAACATTACAAATGCCTCTTCTACACGACACACTGTCCGCGCGTTCTTTAACGCCGAAAAACAGTGGAAAACACACAAAGTAAACAATTGTAAATGCATCTTCTATGCGACACGTTGTCGGCGCGTTCTATAACGCCGAAAAGCAGTGGAAAACAGATACAAAATACACAATTGTAAATGCATCTCCTATGCAACACGTTGTCGGCGCATTGTTTAACGCAGAAAAACAGTGGAAAAGAGATATACAAAATATACAATAAAACATGGAACCAGTAACCTATAGTAAATACACGCAAAAAATTAAATACCCACGGGATCCTTCTTTAAGAGGAGTTCCGTTACGTCGTCAAATGTTACCCGTCCGACGTGTTCCGTCTCCTTCTCGTTCTCATACCGCGAGCAGGGAGGAACCTAGTAAGTACGTCAATGTTTTCATGTCGAGGGTCCGGATTGCGCGTCAGGCTTTTTGTTATGCTTCGGGTCAGGCGAACGCACTTCGACACCCTGTGGCGGCATGTCCGGTCGTTCCCAGTGAAGGCACTTGGAATTTTCCTCGCGCGGTTCTTTATTATCAGCGTGCCAGTTATTTCCATTCCCACACTTGCGCTTTTATTTCCGCGGAAGTCACTCTTGTACCCGCTCTCATTTTGATTGCGCCATTGCCCGTTTAGCTGGGTTCGCTGCCCGTTTCCCCAGGACTGCCAATTATAGAACTATTATTCTATTCCTTCTCTGGAACGTGATTTTGATTATTATTCTCCTTTCCCTGTTTGACTGGAAAGTTATTCTGCAGTGGGTCATAATCAAAATCTAGATCTTCTAGGAGGGCTTGAAACTGCCTCACGTCGTCTTTGCTTCTCCCTGCTAAGAGAGCATCGCGCAGATGTCGCGGCAGCTTACCCAAACAAATTATAATGATTTCAGGCACCAGATAGGGGTTGGTCAAATAATAGTTCTTATTTAACATGTCCTGAAAAAACTCGGTTGGACTGTCCGAAGGACGGTGTCATTTGTATGTTGTGCTGCACGCAGTTCTGCTGATTCTCTGACCAGTCGAAGCTAAAAAGTTTTGGCGGAAGCTCTCATGGCTTTCGCCATACCTTGGGAACGACCCTCATTTGCGTCGTGGGTTCGCCTTCCAGATGTCTGCGCACAAATTCGATTTTATGTCCTGCGGTAGGGAGAAGTCAAATTGGTCTACCACGGCTGCAGATGAATTCCACCGGGCGTATTCTGTAAGACTTCAAATTTACGTATGGTCAGAATGTGGTTGTAATTGAAGCCTGGTGCTGGGTTCCGATTACAACGTGCACTTCTGTTTTGAGCACAGCTTGAGCTAACCCGGGGAGGCTCACTCTCGTCCTCAAAAGCAGAATCTGAATCGCGGCCTGCACTCCCATCGCGGCTGCTACAAGTGCCGCAGGCCGCGTGGCTGTTATTGCATGCGGGCACCACTTGCTGCCATGCGCACACATGGTTCGTCAGCGTGGTCGCAATTCTCGTTTAAGGGCCGCATGGGGTTTAATTCGACCCATGCAATCCGTTGCACTACATCATCTAGCGTGCTCTGCACACTAGTAACTGCAGTGGTCACAACATCGACGCACCCAGAAACCGCACCGATACTGGTTTGAACCGCTTCCACGCGTTTTTTTTTATGTGTTCATGCACAGTGTTCACCTGTGTGACCACGTCGTCAACGTGCGAATCAACGGCTTCAACATGTTCGGCAGGTCCGTCGACTCGGGTCTCTAGGGTCTCAGTATGTGATCTTATATTACTGTATCTTTCTCCGCGCTGTTCCTACTGACTCCCTCAGCCAGTTGCTCGCGGAGGCTAGACATTTCTTGTAATACCCGCGCCTCCTGATTCACGACCTATTCTTTTATTTCGCAAAACTGGTCATTAGAGCGTTGCTCTATTTTAGCAAGGCATTCGGGAACCTCTTTCGACAGCACTTTTATTTGTTCAGACATCTGCGCAGTCATTTGTTTGAATAGGGCGGTGAGCGCATCAGTGGACGGGGATACCTACGGAGAAGCGGCCGCCGTTGAGTTATTCCCACAATCCATAACACAAGAGGGGCTCGGCTCAAGGTTTCCAGTCGCCCACTCGCCACTAACCAACCATTCGCCAACGCTTTGTACGTGGTTTTCAAAGGAAAGATTATTTTCTGTATGAGAACCATCTCCCGAGTTCACAGCGTCATTTAAGGCAACATGCTGATTTTCTGTAGCAACTGAGTCTAATTCCCGTGACCTATCACACTTTTCCTTTCTTTGCTCCTTAAGACCGGTTCGCCTAAGTGTTTCAATTGCTGAAATAGAAACGCTATCCATTTTTGATATCACGTTAAAATATCCACAAGCACGTAAAAAATATTCACCCACCCACCTGGTCAGAACACGTGGTGCCTCTGTAAGGGTTTCACACGCAAAATTGTTTTCGCACGCAATGCAGTTATAATTGCACCTGCCTTTCACACTATATAAACTCAATAATTATTTTCCCCCAAAAATACACATAGTAAAATGATCACTACTGAAAGAGAAAACAAATGCCCTGGAAATGCACACTGAAAACACAATTGAGGTACACTAGCACTTGTGATTTCTACTCATTCACACGCACACTCATATATTCAAAGGACGGGAGGGCATCTAGAGAAGCAAGCAAAAATTAAAATGAAATCAGGAGACGCCAGAAGAACGAATCCCGGCAGCGTAAGCCAAGTGAAAGTAGCCTGTTAGTTTTTCTAACAAGATCTCAGGCAGTTGAGATCTGCAAATGTAAGTTAAAACGCTCACTGCTGCTCTAAATTACTCTATGAGTGGCCACAGTACATGCCCAACGGAGATTTATCTAACTGCTTACACCTTAAGGGAGCAGCCAACGTTTTAACAAACACAAAATCAATGTTAAAAAATAAATGAATAGATAATTAAACATGGGACGGGGAGCATGAAATCATAAAGCAGAGGTTTGATACTTTAAAATCATAATCTATTCAGAAACATGAACAAACAACTAAATGTGGGGAGACCAAATTAAGAACACACCTTGTACAAAAGTGAATTACATCATATAATTACTGCCCACAATAAAATTGTTTCTGCCGTTTATGAATATGGAGGTAACGTGGGAGGAAATTTGCAAACACACAATGGGTAGCTGAAAGCACATTCATTCATTCACAGATACGAGCATAATGCTTGGCAATACATTACAATGCGGGAACACTTGAAAGCAGTGGCGAAACGAAGCGTCGTTGGTGTCTTGCTGAGATGGTGGGTGTCTTGATCACTAATTTTAAGTACACTGTGCACTAAACGAAAACATGTGTGGGAAGGCAGTGGCATACTATTCTTAAGTACCACGTCGTGTGCAACCACGCCAAATTTCATAGTATTTACAAACAGAAATTAATTCAGAATAAGCGAGTAAAGCACACAGGAGAATTCGTATAGAAGAAAACTAGTATTAACAAAACCATGGCTGTAGGCCAAAGTAATGACCAATATGAAAGCATTTGGTGCAATCGGTCATACAGTACGGGAAAGACGGAATCAAACAAGAAAATTGAAGAAATATTTAGCATACTCACGGATACAGACACAACGTGAAAATGTTAGTTAAAAACAGCAAGGAAATTCAAACACACTAGGTTTACACAAAGGCTGAAGCCCACACACGTGTATTCCAACTTGAGCAAAACACAATCATCACTGGAATGAAAATGCAAATAATAAATTTACACTAAATTTACTCAAGTTATGTAAATTAAGAAACACTTCACCTCGCATAGAGAAAGATTACTCAAGAAAACTAGCACTGAAAAACCAAGACTGCCTGACCACAAAGAAAGCAAAGTTCTAACAGCATGCCTTGCCCTCAGCTTGATTCCACAGTCGTCGGAGCCAGAATGAAGAGTGAAGAGTGAAGCTCTAAGGCCACGGAAAAACCTCTGCTTGCCATATACCGGATGTAGAGCGCGCTAAGAGCGACACAACTTACACCTTCGACATTTTCATATGATTCATTTGTCATTTGTAGTGGATCACTATTAAATTATGATGCCTAAAGCGTCATCTATTGATAAATTTTCACACTTTTTATTTTCTTCTGCCATACGTTTCCCATTTTTCCAATAATATTGCGTTGCAATTTGACGTCATTCTGACCAGTGGTGTTATGTTTACAACATTTTGAAAGTTTACTTTAATTATAATCAACCTGTATATCAGTGAGTGTGTTCTGGATCTCTCCGAACTCCATACGTATCGCTTCCAATAGGAGTTTGCGAAACCGAACTTTGCTGGCTCCAAATTGCTTTCATGGATACGGATAATTTCGTTTACTAGATGAAAGGCTGCGATCCGTATAAAGTAACTAGGTGCAAGTCCAACGAAGTCGACACGTGTGGATATGCAGCAGATAATCCTAATATGATAACACCTCAGAACAATAAGGTTATCGGCCTGACGAAAGATGAGGTGAATGGGTCGCAAATTGTGGAGTGTGTGAAGCTCAGATCAAAAATGTATCCCTGCTGTATAGATTCAGGTGCAACGCAATGGCGGCCTAAGAGTGTGCACCGTACAGCCTGGCAGGTCTTGACGATCGTAGATTACAAGGACTGCCTGTTTAATGATGGCGCTTTCCACATAGTATGCCGAGTAGTTTCCGTTCGCGACGCCATGAATTGCATTCTGAACAACTAAAGGACAGAATGTTACATGGTGACGACAAACGCTTCATGTGAAGATAGGATTGGAAACCGTCCATTCTCGCACTATTTGAATAAAGAGTTAGTGTGTGGAATGGATAGATGAAGCATTTGTCATAGTTGTGTATGTGTGGGAAGACTTTTCTTATTATTATTCTGGCTGTGTGCTGCTAGTCTCACTTTAATGTGTTATACTCATTGTTTAATGTAAAAAAGAAAATATACTGCTTATATAGATACTGATGAGACAATATCGTGTATTATAAATAATAACATTGTCATACTACACGAAAGAAAACCATTTTTAATTCACTATGCTGCTAGTCTCTTAAAAATGTTACTCTTTGTCTTTTTAGTGTAAGAAATGTTTGTATGTAGCTGTACTATATAGTTAAAGCAAAAGAAGTGTTATTCTTTGTTTACATTTATAAAATGCAAAAAAAGTCATGTTACTTCTGTGTAAGTAATATACATATGTATCACACTTTTTTGTATCATTTTATGTTTGACCTTTGTTAATAAACATCGTGAGTTATCTATAACAAGTAGAACACCAGAAGTCACCACCTTCGATTTTGATGGGTCTTAAATATATTGTCTGCCAACTAGCTCTGCCGATATGAGGAGGTAAAGGAAATTATTCAAAATGTTCAAATGTTTGTATAGCTTATGGGACTTAACTACGGGGTCATCAGTCCCTAAACTTACAAACTACTTATGAACTAGCTAATACTAAGGAGGCACAAATATCCATGCCCGAGGGGGGATTCGAACCCCCGACCGTAGTGGCCGTGCAGACCGTGACTTGCGCGCCGTAGTCCCCTCGGCCACCGCGGCCGGCGAAATTATTCAGACAGTTAAGGGAGAGGAAAACTTAATTGTTATGGGAGACTGGAATTCGGTAGTAAGACAAGGAAGGGAAGGGAAGATAGTAGATGAATATGGTCTGGGCAAAAGGAATGAAAGAGGAAGTCGCCTGGTAGAATTTTGTACAGAACATAATTTAGTTATAACAAACACCTGGTTTAAGAATCACAAAAGAAGGTTGTATACGTGGAAGAGACCAGGAGACACCGGGAGATACCAAATAGATTTTGTAATGGTAAGACATAGATTTCGGAACCAGGTTTTAAACTGTAAGACATACCCAGGGGCAAATATAAATTCTGACCATAACTTATTGATCATTAATTGTAGGCTGTACTGAAAAAACTGCAGAAAGGTAGGAGTATGAGGAGATGGGACCTGGATAAACTGAAGGAACCTGAAGTTCTTAAGAATTTCAGAGGGAGCTTTAGGCAACAGTTGACAGAAACGGGGGGAAATAAAACAGTAGAGGAGGAATGCGTAGCATTGAGAGATGAAATAGTGAAGGCAGCAGAGGACAAAATAGGTAGGAAGGCAAGACGTACAAAAAATCCTTGGATATCACAGAACATACTAAATTTAATCGATGAAAGGAGAAAATATGAAAATGCAGTAAATGAAACTGGCAAAATGGAATACAGACGACTAAGAAATGAGATTGACAGGAAGTGTAAAATGGCAAAGCAGGAGTGGCTAGAAGGCCAATGAAAGGACGTAGAAGAATGTATAAAAGGGGAAAAATAGATACAGCCTACAGGAAAATAAAAGAGATATTTGGAGATAAGAAAAACAACTCTATGAATATCAAGAACACAGATGGGAAACCAGTTCTCAGCAAAGAAGAGAAAATTGAAAAGTGGAAAGAGTATATAGAGAGGCTCTACGAAGGAAATGGACTTATAGGCAATATTGTAGGAAGGGAAGAAGAAGTAGATGAGGATGAAATAGGAGATACTATACTGAGAGATTAATCTGACAGAGCACTGAAAGACCTAAGTCGAAACAAGGCCCCTGGAGTAAATGACATTCCCTCTGGGAGGCCAAGCATGACGAAATTGGCGGCTGAGCACACGATCATCACCAAACGACGCGAGCAAGAGATCTTTCACGCGTCTAGCAATATGGGGTGGAGCGCCATCCTGCATAAAAATCGTACGTTCCAGCAGGTGTTTATCAGCCAGGCTGGGAATGATGCAATTCTGTAACATAACGGCGTACCTCTCACCCGTCACGATAGCAGTTACGAAACCAGAATCACGTAGTTCCTCGGAGAAAAAAGGCCCGATAACGGTAGATGTGGTAAATCCAACCCATACCGTGACTTTCTCGTCGTGCAATGGAGTTTCCACGACAGTTCTAGAATTTTCGGTAGCCCAAATTCTGCAGTTGTGGGCGTTGACAGACCCTCGGAGCGTGAAATGAGCTTCGTCGGTACACAACACGCCTTTTCAGTTAACGCCAACATGCTGCGACTGCTGGTGCATCTGATTCTCTCTCTCTCATTACAGCTCCTTTTATACACGATTTTCTTGCACAGTCACTGACATTTTGCTGTCCAGCGCCATCTGTCGGATATTTTTTTAATTTTTTTTTGTTCTAATAAAACCCCATGTTATTCCAAGCATGTGTGTCAATTTTTACCTCTCTATCTACATTATTCCGTGATTTATTAAGTTTTTAAATTTATACTGACTTTTTGACCACCGGGTATAAAAAGAAAGTTTCTTGGGCTGTCTGTATTAGAAACAGAGATGTTACGCACTAGTTTTGAGGTCGAAATTCCTGGAATTACCATTAGATTTTCTAAAATTGCTGAAAAGCTGATAGGAAGTGGTGGTTGTATGCGTGTTTTCGTGCATTGGTACTCACGGTATTGACTTTCAATTGGAAGGCTACCACAGTATTCTAATCTGTGTGTTTATGTGTTATGAGGGCGTTATTTCTGATTCTTTGGCTGTGAGGCGGGTGAAGATGGAGTGTAAAGAGTTGTTCCTGGGGACATACAATTTCTTCCTTTATTTACGCGATAACATACAGTATCTGGTTGGTCGTTTCGTTAGCTCATCTTTACGTCACAGTACACGAGGCGAGCAGCCCGCTCAGACTGCCCGAACACCATGTCGGAGGAAACGCTCGCTCTGCACATCGATTAACCCCCGATGTCGGCAACCGTTCACGGCCGGCGGGGAATGATAGGCGACGTTTTCTGCGGCAGTCGGTGTGAGACATTACCAGTGAGCTCACTGCTCTGCGCTCACCTCCTGCTATCAGGCGCGCCGCGTGCAAGTCAGCGGCGACTGGCGAACTACCATGTGCAAAAATACCCGAACGATCTGCATTGCATTCCGCCTGATGTGCATGCATCCCGAATAACGTACCTGTCTTTCGGGTGCTCTTATCGCTTTGCGGTATAATCGTTCGACTATTCAAAATACCGGGTGATCAAAAAATCATTATAATTTTGAAAACTTAATGAATCACGGAATAATGTAGATAGAGAGGTAAAAATTGACACACATGCTTGGAATGACATTAGGTTCTATTAGGGGTAAAAAAAAGTTCAAAAAATTGGCGCTGGACAGCAAAACTTCTACATCTACATCTACATAGATACTCTGCAAATCATATTTAAGTGCCTGGCAAAGGGTTCATTAACCACTTTCATAACTTTTCTCTACCGTTCCATTCTCTAACAGCGCGCGGGAAGAAAGAACACCTAAATCGTTCCGTTTTCGATCTGATTTCTCTTATTTTATTGGGATGGTCATGTCTCCCTAAGTAGGTGGGTGCTAGCAAAATATTTTCACATTCATAAGTAAAAGTCGGTGATTGAAACTTCGCAAACAGATCACGCCGCAATGAATAACATCTTTCTTTTAATGATTTCCACCCCAATTCGTGCAACATTTCCGTGACGCTCCCCCCCCCCCCCCCCCGTAACGTAATAAAACAAAACGAGCTGCCCTTCTCTTCAGTGACTGCTACCGTGACGGGTGAGAGGTACGCCGATATGTTACAGAATCGCATCGTATCCAGCCTGGCTGATAAACACCTGCTAGAACGTACGATTTTTATGCAGGATGGCGTTCCATCCCATATTGCTAGACGCGTGAAAGATCTCTTGCGCGTGTCGTTTGGTGATGATCGTGTGCTCAGCCGCCACTTTCGTCATGCTTGGCCACCCAGGACCCCAGACCTCAGTCGGTGCGATTATTGTCTTTGGGGTTACCTGAAGTCGCAAGTGTATCGTGATCAACCGACATCTCTAGGGGTGCTGAAAGACAACATCCGACGCCAATGCCTCACCATAACTCCGGACATGCTTTACAGTGCTGTTCACAACATTATTCCTCGACTACAGCTATTGTTGAGGAATGATGGTGAACATATTGAGTATTTCCTGTAAATAACATCGTCTTTGCTTTGTCTTAATTTGTTATGCTTTTCTGTTCTGTTCTGCTTTTCTGATCAGATGAAGCGCCATATGCCAGACATTTTTTGAACTTTGTTTTTTTTCGGTTCTTATAAAACCCCATGTCATTTCAAGCATGTGTGTCAATTTTTACCTCTCTATCTACATTATTCCGTGATTTATTAAGTTTTCAATTTGATACTGACTTTTTTATCGCCCAGTAGATATACTAGAGAATAATTCTTTTTATGGCAATCATTCCAAACAAAATTAACATCACGATATTGCAAATAACATTAAACACGTTATTAAGCTCTTAACGTTTGTAAACTACACGTTATTACAATAATTCACATATCAAAAGTATTGCCACACTCATAAGACGTATTGTTAGATATAACTAAACCCATGGCATAAAACAGTCAGTAAACCTTAAACATTTCACATTATTATCAACAAGATATTTTACTACAGTATCTGAATTTCTGAATTCTTAAAGTTTTATAGCAATTCGAAGTACTTTTGCTCTTTGAATCGTTTTCTCACATCTGCGAAACCTCGTTCCTATGGCGAGCGGTTTTGTATTAACGGCTTGTTGGACTGTCCAGATAATAAAATCTCGATTAACAGCAGCAAACTCTCTATGGAAATTTCAATGTTAGCTGCGTATCATCGACAATTTATTTGTACTATGACTGAACAAATACTTGTACTCATTTTTGAACTTGGAGTGTTACATCAAACTATCTTGTTCTGGTTCTGGAATCAATCTCATCACCTGCAGTCACTGCTGACCAAGCAAAGCATTCGTGTCTTACCGATACGCTATCGTGACAAAGGTCGTCATACCTGATTAGGCATACATTTGTGTGAAATATAAGAGATTTCAGCACAATTATCAATTCTGAGATCTGAACTAGAATTGAATGATAAATGTTCAAATGTTCAAATGTTTGTATAGCTTATGGGACTTAACTACCTGGTCATCAGTCCCTAAACTTACAAACTACTTACGAACTAGCTAACACTAAGGCCGGCACAAATATCCATGCCCGAGGGGGGATTCGAACCCCCGACCGTAATGGCCGTGCAGACCGTGACTGGAGCGCCTCAGTCCCCTCGGCCACCGCGGCCGGCGAATGATAAATAAATGAAGTCATTTGTTTGGAGTCAAATATTTTCTTCAGCAGTGACATGTAATTACGTTATACGTAACCTGCAATCGAACCCCGAACCTTCTATCTTCTACCTTTATGTGCACGAAAAGACGTTAAATCTCAATTGTTAACTCAACAGGAATGATGATAAGAGTGTGTCTGAATAAATAGGACGACACCTATCGTTGTTATTAATAGTGCATTAAGAGACAATAAAAATTATCTTTCACTGGTTCTCCAGTGTGCTCTATGTAAAGCTTCAAATGAAATTATGAACTTTTTTGTACTGGACCAGCATTCGACTCCAGATGTTTTCCTTTCGTGGAGACCTAGAGCAGTCTACAGTCTCAGAGAAAACAATGAAATGGTGCAGCTAAAGAGCAGATCCAAATTAGAATACCGCTCCAGTAACATATTTTCAACGTCACAAGTTCAAAGATAATAAGAGACATGTGACCATAAACAACTATAGGGTCATAAAATAAAGATTCGTAATGTTAGGAAAGCTTTCGGGTGACAGATTTATTGAGTGCATATTCTGCCTTTTACTTCCAACCATAAATCGTCTCTGTTCCAGTTGACAGTGAATTGATTTTTGTTTAATGCGGATTTCGAACAAAGGTGCAACTTGACGATTTTCACTTGGAGTTACGAGAGGTAAAGTATATATGAGCGTGCCGGTTAAAAATCCACGTCTAAAAGAGAGAATGGAACCCATACATTTTAGAGGTTACACCAGAAACGAACCGCGAGACCATTACGTCGAGATAGTGTCGGTGCGTAAGGTGTGCCTAGCACACATACTAGAAGTGGTGAAGACAATTAGCGCTCATTGAAATGATCAACTACAAGGAAGCTCCTGACACAGAAATTATACTAGTCAAATAGTTTTAAAAACACGAGTGAAGTGTGTGAATATACCAGATAATTAGATTATTGCTGACAGTATTGCTATTACTATCTACATACTGCTGGTGGTACTCGTATCTTGTAGACCAATTAAGACTTCTACTCATTTTTGAAAACAGTTGTCCAACCGCCAAGAAAATTTATTTCTGAACTAAAATGCACTTCAACATGTCGATAGTTCTAATTCGAAACGAGTTGGTTTCCACAGGCACGGAATCGGTAAATTACTTTAACACTGTCAGTCGCTTTAAGATAACATGACAGGATGCCATCGTCGAAGTAGCTAAACTTTTAGCTTTATAACAGAATAGTTAGAAAAATTACCTTCATCGAGAATGGCTCTTGAAGCCGAAGGCCGTTTCCCTCCATATTATATTACTCTGGCCCAGAGCTAGCAAAGACGAACAGAGATTGCTTCATCCCACTGCCACAGTAGTTGCAGTAGCAGATAAATCGAAACCTAGAAGAACAGACTGGTTGCAATTTTCACGTGGAAAAGCTTCCTTGACTCAGAAACACGAATTAATAACTTTATGCCACTCAGATTATTGGATGGAAATGGCATGTAAAATCAAGTGAATATATCAGCTTAATTCTGTGCTAAGCAGGAAGTTACTCGACGCTCACAGAGATGCCAAACGTAATCTACAATGTCGCCAATTCTCCCAATTGTCCATTAGACCAGCAACAGGCAGCGTACGTTTCCTCGGCGTCTTCTGTTGCTCGTGTTGGCTTAGCGGTGACGGAGATTGCGGCTCCGAAGGCGCAGTGCCACCGTGTTGACTGAGAAGAGAAGTACCTAGCAGAGACCAATAAGTCTTAATCACGTTTTTAAACTATTAGTTGCGTCGATAGCGTAGTTACAATGTGTCGACTGCTACCCGAACAGAGTGAATAAAGTGTTTGGGAAATTATTTGAGCGGTTCTCCTATTCAGTAGCTGTCGTAGGTAGTTACATTTTTCTGTCTTCATCGAAATGTTTCGTCCGATGCGATTTCCTTTTCTAGCATCACCAGATGCTATTAACTTTTTGAGCATCACACATTTAAATATTATATACCGGAATACGATTTTCCTTATGAACAATTTTATTTGTTCCACGTCTAACACAAAACTACACAAACGTAATGACAGCAATACACTGATTGCAAATCTCAAACTTCAGAAATAAATTTCATAAGATGCGAGTATAAAGTTTCTAATCAGACGAACCGTGCAATTAAATCTATCCCAATGACTGAAAGACTGGACTTACCATCTACGGAAAAGTTAACCATCTGAACAATTTCAAGGTACTGGCGGAAGTAAAGTTGTGAGGTGGCATCGTGAGTCGTGTCGGGATAGCACAGTTGGTAGTGCGCTTGCCCGCGAAAGGCAAAGGTCCCAGGTTCGAGTCCCGGTTCCGGCACACAATTTTAATCTGCCAGGAAGTTTCAATTTCAATGTTAGTTCGATTCAAGCTTCTAAGCTAAATGAGGAGCACTTGTGGCGAGAATATGAAAAAAGGAAAGAATATAATGTCTGGAATATGTAATTTGCTGATTTTTTAAATTAAGGAAACAGGGGTACGAAATAAACAGGAAGAGACTACCCTAAGCGTGCGTGAAATGGGATTTCTATATAGTATTTCGCAGTTGGCGTAGTTTTTTCATAAATTTATTCTGACGACCCACCTGGGTTATCACAACATTCTGACAAAAGTTATCGATAAGTATTTGTTAAAATATGCTGATATGTTAAAAACGTGGCACTTCCGGTTACTCTGACTCACTGAACGAAGGTCATTTTCATTTTATTTTAGAGGATATGAGAAATGCTAAATAATGCCTTTAAGATAGACCCTGTGCATATCAACTGGTCACCTGATGAATTGTTAATCTACTCCAGTTTGAGTGTCATGCCGAAAGCGATGTTTAACTCTTTAACTACAGCTGACTTTTTGTAAAATACCACAATAACCTGCACTTGCAGAAGTGGACCGCTTTTGAAATAGCCTGTGAAGGACACTTTTTCTTCAGAGGACTGCACCAGTTCACGAGAAAAAAAGAAGAAAGACTGGAGTTTAACGTTCCGTCCACAGCGTGGTCATTAGAGACAGATGTTCACTAGAGGGGACTTCTTTTCCCCAGCTTTTATAGCAGTCCACCTCTTGCAAGGCCCGATTACAGTGGACGTTTGTAGAAGTTCGCTATAATTAAAAGGTTAATTACTCATTTGGCATTTGATAGCTGCATAGTAGCGATTTCATAACCAAATTTCTTATTGGAGAAATGATTTATGTTTCCTATCGAAATATTTTATTTATTTCATCATCCTTACCTCTTTTAATTTCGTTGCCGTGGCAACGTTCAAAATTTTCATGTTAACAAGCTACACCCAGCTACGCTTCACTGTGGCTTGGTTTGGTATGAAATGAATGGGGCAGTAAATGAAAGAATTCTTCCTAACATAGACGAACAGGGAAACTACATCAATCTACGAGGAGCATTTGAAAAGTCCGTACAAAAATAAAAACTACTAACGTGTTTGGAGAAAACCAGTTTTATTTTTCGACACAGTCCCCTTTTAGAGTTATACACTTCCTCCAACGCTGTTCTAATTTTTTGATCCATTCCGAATAATAGCAATTGTCAAAGCTATTAGTTTCTGCAATCACCTACTCGTTTGAATGAAATCTTCGTCCCGCCAGCCATTTCTTTTCAAATTAGGGAACAAATATTAGTCCTAGGGAGCAAAGTCTGCAGACTAGGGGGGATGTGAAAAGAGTTGGAATCCTATTTCCAATAATTTTGCGACCACAACTGCTGAGGTGTGTGCTGGTGTTGTGTTGGAAAAGGACTTTTTTGTGGACCAATCGCCTGCGGTTTTCTTGCAGCTCAGTTTTCGTACGGTCTAATAACGATGAATAATATGCACATGTAATAGTTTTATCCTGTTCCAGATAGTCGATCTGGATTATCCCTTGCGAATCCCAAAAGACCGTCGCCATAACCTTCCGGCTGAAGGACTGGTCTTCGCCTTTTTTGGTGCAGATTCTCCCTTGGTAACCCGTTAGATTGTTCTTTGGTCTCAGGAGTACAGTAATGTATTGTATCCATGTTTCATCCACAGTGACGAAACGACGCTTAAAGTCCTGTGGATTCTTCCTGAACAGCTAAAAACCTTCCTTGCAACACATCACGCGATTCCGGATTTGGTGAAGCGTTAGCAATCGTGCCAGTCATCTTGCGGATAGCTTTCCTCATGTCCAACTGTTTATGCAAAATATTACGTACCCGTTCATTCGAGAGGCCCACAGCACTAGCAATCTCATGCATCTTAACTCTTCTGTCATCCATCGCCATATCATGCATTGTATCAATGATTTCTGGGATTGTGACCTCCACAGGGCGTCCAGAAAGTTCAGCGTCACTTGTGCCCATATGGCCACTCCGAAAATTGTGTGTGAAACTATTTATAAACTGTTCTATTCGAAGGTGTAGAGTCACCATAATGTTTAGCAATCTTCTCTTTAGTCTCCTGAGTCTAAATTAACAGTATCGTTCACAGATTTTACGTCCCGTGTTGAAATCCAACCCTCTCCTATTTTTCTCTCTTTCTGTTATCGCGGAAGAACGTGATGCTGGAAAATTGAATGATATTATTGACTAAATAAGAAGTAAATTAAAATTTTACTAATTTTAAAAATAGTTGCATTCAGCATATGCGCTCAAAGGCGTTTTTGAGTCAAATCGTTGATGTATCTATTACATACATTTTTAATCTGAATGATTACCACGTTCAAATATAATTTTCGGTCATTGATCTTACAAAACTTTTTTTATGATTACAGCTTGAATAGCATTGAATTTCAAGATTAGGTCACGTTGTCGAAAACGCTGAATTTCGAGTGACGTTATAGAACACGAAGACGACGAAGCTATATGTGAGTTATAGGAGTGCTACCGAAAGTTACTCGATCTGCCTTACTTTTTCTGCGTACAGTTAAGCTTTTTGTGATGGAAAACTCATTTAAAACTTTTATCTAAGAATGGAAAAGAATTTTGTGACGTCTGATAGTGACAAACCTTCTGAAAGTTGGTGCGTTTATGGTACCTTAGTTTTTCGCTTACAAGCCGCATTTTTACGTCCCGTAAGTAATAAAGGTGAAAGTTGCTTCTTTGTGTCGGCAGACTAAGTGCGCAACTATATAGTTACAGTTCCTATACAGATTAATTTGTGTGTGCATATAATTTAATCTTGCGCACTAGTCAATTTCCACAAATCGTTCTGAATTTTTCTCCTGCTGATTGGATACAAAGTAATTGTCACTTTAAATCGGAGCTAGGTAGGCTAAAGAAGGAAGATATTAAGGGGACAACTATTTTCGCTTATGTGCCAACATTGAATATATTCCAAGAAAAATATCAGTCGAAGTTATGAACTGACTTCACCTGCTCCAGAAATGCTTGGCAGAGAAGCGGTTCCAGTATCGTTCACATATTTTACGTTCCGTGTTGAAATCCAACTCTCTCCTATTTTTCTCTCTTCCTGTTATCGCGGAAGAAAGTGATGCTGGGAAAATGAATGATATTAATGACTAAATAATAAATCATTTAAAATTTTACTAATTTTAAAAATAGTTGCATTCAGCATATGCGCTCAAAGACGTTTTTGAGTCAAATCGTTGATGTATCTATCACATACTGAAATACTGTCTCACTGACGTAAATATTAAAAAGACAGTCAACATGATATTTGTAATTTCAGTAACTACATTTAAAAACGACTTTAAATACAGATCACTGACGCGCTATATCGTGTACACCTGTTTCACAAACTTAATCGTCAGCTCACTGATCTGTACGCAATAATACTTTATACCTATGCAGCTGCAGAGCACTATAGTGAATTGATACAATAATAATTGTCGTATGAAGCGTTCACTTACACCAAAGCGATCCTCACAAAATTAAACGCTTCAAGTGACCGCTATCTGATTTGGATCTGTACGCATTTCTCGTTGCTTGGAACATGCAAAGTCAAATTTTCTAGAGTTTTTGTAGATGTATTTATACAATGCATTACTACGCATTATTTTATAGATCATTTTCAGAAACACGTATGCCTAAACAATACATCACCGTTACTAAATATTACAACATCAGGAGAACAACATGTGGGTTGACGTTAATGGCATCACATGATCTAAAAGAAGAATTTTAGCACGCTTTCAAATTATAATTGAAATTAATTTCCGGTTGTTTTTAAAGAAGACTGCAATCAACAAGGAATAAAGGCATGTTATGAGCATAAGATGACATGATCACCCATTAAGACGATTTACAGAGAACAGTCAAAAACCCTATTGCACTTGATAAAAGCAATTGTTTCGTGTATTCTGTCCATTCAGTCGCTATTCTCTGCCTCTCTCTATCTGTCTCTGTCTCTTGGTCCCACTCTATGCCCCTCTTTACTCTATCCATCCCGCAATCCTGTCCACCTCATACTTTCTTTCACTCTGGCGTCCATCTCTACCTCAATGTTCAAATGTTTGTATATCTAAGGGACTTAATTTTATGGTCATCAGTCCCTACTTAAACTAACTTACAATAAGGACAAAGGCAACACACACACCCATGCCCGAGGGAGGACTGGAACCTCCGAAAGCAAGCAACCGCGCGCTATGCAGCAAGGCGCCTTAACACTTTCATTCCCAGTGTTGTTCCTCGACAACAACGTATTAAAACATTATTTATACCGTATTTTGTGTATCAACCCTTAAATTCGCTTTGTTGTTGATGAACAACATACTTCTAGAACATTTTGCCACTTGGTACGGCGTGTAGCCACTTCTGTGGCATTAATTTGTCCGTCTTGGAGATTGAATTGTCTTGTCTTTGGCGCTGTGGCGAAAAGTATGCTACCATTATTGATCTGACAGTGTCAGCTATCAACAGAGTAATGTCACAAGTAATAAAATACCTCGATACAAACGTCTGTGTTGTGCATGAAACACATGACATTAAAAAAAAGTAAATAAAAAAATAGTTCTATCAAAAATTAAAGAATTTTAAAACAAATAGCTATCGCGCCTGACAAACAGGAATTAACTGATGAAATTGTAAATGATATCTTTCAGAAAATTAAACTTTGATAAAATTCAGTATACAGTTTCATACAGTAAATTGCATGACACCATTAATAAATTTAGACTTTGAACATAAATCTGTAGCTAATGTAGAATATTCAAAAATTTTAGGTGTTCGCATTGACGAGGGATTGAATTGGAAGAATCACATTGAAGATCTACTGAAACGTTTGAGTTCAGCTACTTATGCTACCAGGGTCATTACAAAATTTGGTGATATACATCTCAGTAAATTAGCTTACTATGCCTATTTTCGTTCACTGCTTTCATGTGGAATCATATTCTAGGGCAATTCAACAGTAAGTAAAAAAGTATTTATCGCACAAAAGCGTGTAATCAGAATAATTGCTGGAGCCCACCCAAGATCATCCTTCAGACATTTATTTAGGCATCTTCACTGTATCTTCACAATATATATATATTCACTCATGAAATTTCAAAAGTAATAGCAGTGTGCATAGCTACAACACTAGGAGAAAGGGTGATAGTCACTATTCAAGGTTAAATCTAACTTTGGCACAGAAAGGGGTGAATTATGCTGCCACAAAAGTCTTCAGTCACTTACCAAGTAGCATCAAAAGTCTGACAGATAGCCAACTAGTATTTAAAAAGGAATTAAAAGAATTTGTACACCATAAATGAATTTTTAGATAAACTTTAATAAAATAAAAGTAAAATAAAAAATTTAAATAAAAATCCTTTACATATTATCTTGTATAGACAACATTTACTAAACTGACATGTTCCACATCGTTACAAAATGTCGTATATATGAGCTATAGAACAAGTATTAATCTAATCTACTTTACTTATTTATCATCAAACTCCTGTTCAGATATGTGAACTAAAACTTGTGCTGAAATCTCCGATATTTCACCATTGTGCCTAGTCAGCTGAGACGATTTTTGTCATTATTGCGTATCGATAAGACACGAATGCTTTGCTTGGTTAGCAATGACTGTAGGTATGAGTTTGATTCCAGAACAAGACAGTTTGTCATATCATTCCAAGTTCAATAGTAACTACAAATATTTGTTCAGTCATGGTACAGAAAAATTGTTTGTGATACACAGTTAATATTGAAGCTTCCACAGAGCGTTTGCTGCTGTTAATTGTGTTTTTATTATCTGGATAGTTCAACAAGCCGTAATACAAAACCGCTCGCCATAGAAACGAAGTTTCGCAGATGTGAAGGAGGAAGGAAGCATAGGGTTTAACATCCCATCAACAGCTTGGTCATCAGAGACGGTTTGCAGTTGTGAGAAACGATTTAGAGAGCAAAAGTACTTCAAATTGCTATAGAACTTTAGGAATTCCGATACTGTCGTAAAAATTGTTCATCATAATTTTAAATGTTGTCTAAGGTTTACTGAATGTTTTCTGTCACATCTAATGAGTGTGGTAATACTTTGTTTTGTGTCTCGTTTCCGTCGTAGGTGTCGGTGGCCGAGTAGAAAGAGACCGACACAGGAATAAAGGATGCACGCGTGTGCAGGTACGGAGGTGACCAGGCAGTGGGACAGCAGAAACTAGAAACACTAGAGTAAATTAGAACGAGATATATATATTTCATGGACTCTTGGTAATACTTAACTTTTACATAGTTCTTGACTGCAGAATGCTGATAAATAGTTTAGATAGAGGCCTGCCTAATGATGATTCCTAGTGCCTATCCGATAGCCAAGTCTTCACTGGTGCCTAACTGATTCCCAAGTGTTAACTGGTTCCTATCTCAGTCCCAAGTGAACGATGTCATTCAGTGGTGGCCACGAGCGGGATAGCAGCAGAGGGCGCTCGTGGCTGACGTCGTAAGAACGCCGCGCCGTGCGTGCATGGCGGCGCGCGGCGTAAGTACGTGGCGCGCACTTCATACGTGGCGATTACAAACCTTAAGAACTTAATAACGTGTTTTCTGTTATTTGCAATATCGTGATGTTAATTTACATCTAGAGTGATAGCCATATAAAGCATTTTTCTCTAGTTGATTCATTTTGAGTAGTCGAACGACTATACCGCCGAGCGATTAGAGTACCTGCAAGACAGGTACATTATTTTTGATGCATGTACATCAGGCAGTGAGCCGTGCTGGATCTATTTTGTGTAGCTTTCTTTCCTATGTTCTGGCGCCAGTTACCAGTCGCTTACTCTCCTGTATCAATATCACTTCTGTGCTTCACTGCGAGTGGTGCGGTTAGTTTTTCAATCGCCATTTTGGTCCTGCGGCTGGTGCTACTTGGCGCGGTCGAAAAGTAGTCTGCACAGGATAAGGCGGACGATGCGCAGGGACGAGTTTTCGTCGCAACCACCAGGCGAGTTCATTTCTTCGTTCGGAAGGGGAGGCCGCGTCAGTCCACTTCCGCCTGCCGGCCAGTGAGCTGGGCACTTCCCCTCTAGAGCTCGCTCACCGCTCAGGCCAGTACCCCCACCACTACCGCTCTCCCCTCGCTTGCCCAGCGGTCTGCGCATCTACCGGCCAATTTATCGTGCATGCACTCTATATCTGGTGGCGCATGCGCCGCCCCCTCTCCTTGGCGCGGTATGTGGGAAGAACCGAGGAGCGGCGCCTATGAAACCCAGGTGCGCGACGTACATGGACATTTCCGCACTCCAGCTGACAATGCTTTGCTCGTTCTCCAGTCCGCCATGGCGGACGAGAGAGCGAGGTACCGCGCCGAACTCGACGCAGCGCGCCGCCAGATTGAAGAATTGGTGCGCGAGCTGCACACGGTGAAAGAAGAAGTGGCTGCCCTTGCTGCTTCCTCACTCATGGAGATGAAAGATAGGGCGGACGCTAGAACGCCGACCACCGACGACGAAGCATCAGTAGGAGCTTACCGGGTCCCAGTAGTAATACAGGTGGTCTGTGTGGCACCTATGGAGGTGGACGCACCTCCCCCAGGAAGGGACACTACGCCTGCGGTGCGCGGAGGGATGGCGGCCACTCACGAAGCGGCTGACAGAAAAGAGGACTCGGCGGCAGACGAAGGCTTCTTGCCCATGCCAGATAAGAACAGTGTTCAGAGGTCCTGAAGCTGGTCGCCTTCTCCGTAGCAGATGACACGTATCCTCATTTTAACAATTCATATCCCTTCCTTCCCCTTTCAGACAAACCAACTCTTCCCCACACACCACACCGCCTTCCGCCGGAAGAGAAATTCCCCTACGCGAAATTCTAACTCGCAAGGAATAGTACTACCTTAACTCCCACTTCGTTTTTCCCCGGTGACAGTGGGAGGAAATCTCCAAACTGGTGGACGCATAAGTTCAAATGTTCAAATGTTTGTAGAGTCTATGGGACTTAACTACGGGGTCATCAGTCTCTAAACCTACAAATTACTTATGAACTAGCTAAGACTAAAGACGGCACAAATATCCATGCCCGAGGGGGGATTCGAACCCCCGACCATAGTGGCCGTGCAGACCGTGACTGGAGCGCCTCAGTCCCCTCGGCCACCGCGGCCGGCGACGCATAAGTCTTACAACAAATTTGTTACCCAGACACAGACCTTGCGTCTCCGAAGGCTGAAACAGTCATTTCAGTTTGGTCGTGAGAAGCGGGCATGTGGCTCCGGCTGAACTAGTGCCACTTCGTCATTGTTCAACAAAGAGAGCGTGCCTCACAGTGAGGGAGCACATGCTGGCCGCCTTATGGATTCTCGGCCGCCTTGTCTGCCTGTTGTTGTTGTACTGGTGACAGCCTGTTGGGCACCGTGCTGGCATTCAGCAATTGTAAGGGTGCAATTGAAGTTTGATTCCAACATCATAGCAGCAGCATTATTCCAAGGAATGACTCTACTGACCACCTATGTAGAGTAACCGCATCGCCTCTACGGTTCTTAAGATAAATTCAACTTGCCGGTGACTTGTTTATCGACAGTTCCTTTGAGTGCTCAGCGTTTTTCTTGTACTGCTTGTGCGAGCCTTGCCTCATCTCATTGTGCAAATTTTGTGTATTGTTTGTAACTGCTTCCAATAACTGTCCTGCTACAATGTACTTTTACAGGGTGAGTCAGTAACTATTCTCACCAAGGATAACTCTGAAAGTATGGCAGGAGCTGAAACGTTTGTGTGACGAAAGTTGCATGGTACAACGGGGGCCAGAATACGACGTTGATTTTTTCGTTGCTAGGTGGGGTTGCTTTAGAGGTATGAAGGTCAACTTGGTTTCTTTAAATGGGATGCTATAGTTTGGTACTTATTTTATGATCGCGGCTATCGAGGCGAATCCAATGATATGTAACAAACAGTAAGGTCAATGAAGCTCAAAAAGATGGCATGAACGTCCATTTACAGAAATTGTTCGAAGTGATGACCACTGGTATCAATGCAGCGCTTCAATCTTCTTATCGCGGATTGAGTGGTATTCCGCATCACTTCGGCACTTATCAAAGCACAATTCTGTCTCGTATATTGTGCAAATAGTAAATATTCGCCGAATACGGCTTATCCATCTAACGCGCCGTTGATATGTAAACACCATTCGACTGTTGCCCAATACATCAAATGAAATCTTAATGGTAGGATTGAACACCACATTTCTAAATGAAACATTAGATCTGTTATTGGAAGAAATACCTTTAGGAACAAGGAACAGAATGAGGTATCAACACGATGTTTGTCCGGCACATTTTTCGTGTATGGGTAGAGATGTGTTTCAGAGACGATTCCCAAATCGTTGGATTGGATGCGGTGGCGATGTTTCATGCCAGGATCGTTCGCCAGACTTGACGCCTCTGGATTTTTTCTTGCAGGGATTCGTAAAAGTCATTATTTATCAAGAAGTTGCAACTACACCTGGAGATATGTGAGAGAGAACTGTCTACATCTACATACATACTCCGCAATCCACCCAAAGGTGTGTGGCGGAGGGTACTCAGTACCACTACTAGTTACTTACTTTCCTGTTCCTCTCCCATATAAACCGATTGAAAAATTAACACTTGTATACATCCGTACGAGCCCTGATCTCTCTGATCTTATCCTTATGGTCTTTCCGTGAAACGTAGGTTGGCGGCAGTAGAATAGTTCTACAATCCACCTCAAATTGCTGCCCTCTAAATTTCTTCAACAGTGCTTCTCGAAAAGAACGTCGCCTTCCCTCCAGCGACTCCCAGTTAAGTTCCCGAAACATTTCAGTAACACTAGCGCATTGACCTAATACACCATTACAAACCTAGCCGTCTGCCCCTGAACTGCCTCTATGACCTTTAAACCGATCTGGTGGGGATCCAAGCGCTTCGTCAATACTCAAGATAAAGGTGTAAAAGCGTTTTATATGCGGTCTCCTTTCAAGACGAATCACAGCTTCCCAAAATTCTCTCAATAAAGCGAAGTCGACCATTTGCCTTCCCCATGACGATCCTTATACGTTAGTTCCATTTCATATCACTGTGCAGCGTTACGCCCAGGTATTTAATTGACGCGATTCTGTCAAGCAGCACACTACTAATATTGTATTCGAACTTTACGGCATTGTTTCTCCTACTAATCTGCATCACCTTACACTCTTTTACGTTTAGCGCTAGTTGCAAGTCCTCGCGCCACATAGAAATTTCGTCCAAGTCATTCTGCATCCGATTACAGTCATTTAATGACAACACCCAATTTTACACCACAGCATCATCAGCAAACAGCCGCAGATTGCAACTAACTGTCTGTCAGGTCATTTATATAGATAGAAAATAATAGCGGTCCTGTCACACTTCCCTGGGGCACACCTGACGATACCCTAGTCTCTGATGAACACTTGCCATCGAGGACAACGTACTGGGTTCTATTACTTACATAATCTTCGAGCCACTCATATATTTGGGTGCCTATTCCATAAGCTGGTACCTTCGTTAGCAGTTTGTAGTGCGGTACCGTTTCAAACGCCTTTCGAAGATCGAGAAATATTCAGTCTGCCTGTTGACCTCCATCCATAGCACGCAACATCTCATGAGAGAAAAGGGAAAGCTGGGTTTCGCACGATCAATGCTTCCTAAAGCCGTGCTGTTGCATGGACAGAAGCTTTTCCTTCTCATGGAAATTTATAATACTAGAAGTAAGAATATGTTCAACAATTCTACAGTAACACGATGTTAATGATATAGGTCTCTAATTTCGTGGGTCCGTTCTTTTGCGTTTCTTATACACGGGATTTACCTGTGCCTTTTTCCAGTGGCTTGGTACTTTGCGCTGAATTAAAGATTCGCGGTAAATGCAAGCTAAGTAACGGGCCAATGCCACCGAGTGCTCTTTGCAAAACCGGATTGGTATCCCATCTGGACCTGGCGACTTGTTTGTTTTCAACTCTCTCAGCTGCTTCTCTTCACCAGCTATGCCTATTACTATGTCCTTCATTTGGGAGTTAGTGTGACCATCAAATGAGGGTATGTTTGCATGATCCTCGTGCGTGAATGATTTCTTAAACGTTAAATTTAAAACTTTGGCCTTCGTTTTGCTGTCTTCTATCACGAGTGACTGCATAGAGACCTTTGATCCGCTTACTGATTTTACATAGGAACAGAATTTTTTCGGGTTCTCGCCAAGATCTTTTGCTAAGGTATGACGGTGGTAGTTATTGTAAGCTTCGCGCATTGCCCTTTTCATTGACAAGCAAATCTCTACTAACAATTGTCTGATTTGATCTGCTTGGCCTTCTTTGAACAAAGACGGCAACTACCTCTGCTTTCTCAGCATTTTTAGAATATTACTATTGTACCACGGCATGTCTTTCCCATCGTTAATCCACTTTGTCGGCCTATATTTCTCCAGTGCTTTATTTACAATGAATTTAAATTTTGCCCATTATATATTTACGTCCACCGTACCGGAACTAAACGATGACCATTCATACCGTAAGTGGTACGCTAACAATTGTTTATCTGCTGTTTCTAGCACAAACACTCTTCTAGGCTTGTTGACCGATTTGTTAATTTTGGTGGTTATTATCGCTATGACGACATCATGATCACAAACCCCTGTCTCTACAATGACATTTGGCAAAATCTGACCTGTTTGTAGCTATAATGTCCAAAATATTTCCATTGCGTGTGAGCTGACGATGTAGCTGCTCAAAGCAGTGTTTGGAAAAAATGTTCAAATGTTTGTTAAGCTTAAGGGACTTAACTGCGGGGTCATCAGTCCCTAAACTTACAAACTACTTATGAACTACCTTATACTAAAGACGGCATATCCATGCCCGAGGGGGGATTCGAACCCCCGACCGTAGTGGCCGTGCGGACCGTGACTGGAGCGCCTCAGTCCCCTCGGCCACCGCGGCCGGCGCAGTGTTTCGAGAAAGTACTCAACAATATATCACAAGACTGCTTGTCTGTACTCCCTGTAGTGAAAGTATAGGCGTCCCAGTCTATACTCGGCAGGTTGAAGTCGCCCGCAACTCATAAATCATGGTCCGGGTACCTTCGCAATACTGGTCGTTAACTTTGTGCAACGGTGGAACTGGGTGGCTGGTAAAAACACCCGACTATTTACTTGATTTCGCCTATACCTGTTACACGTGTCCAGATAACGTCACACTCATTCTCGACTTCGAGTTCAGCAGAAGGAGTACTTTTGTGGACAGCAATGAACACACCCCTTCCAATGCTACATGATCTATCTTTGCGATATACATCCCATTTTCGCTAAATATTTCGGAGCTTCCAACGTCGGGTTTAAACCAGCTCTTAGTCCCGAGAATTATTCGAGCGCGGAGACTTCCCTGCAATGCAGTAGATTCGGGAGCTTTATTTCCGATAATTTGAAAATTTACTACTAATATTTTGACAGTTGAAGGGTGCTTCTGAATGTTTAGCCTTAATAATAATAAAACAAAAAACAAAAAAGAACATGTGCACTCCACAAGTTCTCTGTCACCATAGTAGCTGCTTCCTTAGCGCAGTGTACCCCTGATCTATCAAGTGGATCCGTACAATTCAAAACATGTTCAAATGTTCGTAAAGCTTATGGGACTTAACTGCGGGGTCATTAGTCCCTGCCAGCCGTGGTAGCCGAGGGGACTGAAGCGCTCCAGTCACGGTCTGCACGGCCACTACGGTCGGGGGTTCGAATCCCCCCTCGGGCATGGATATTTGTGCCATCCTTAGTCTTAGCACAGACAAATATATACAGACGGGAAACCTCCGTAAGGGCCCGGTCCTACGCTCAGGGGTGCGGGGAGGGAGGGTTTCCAGCAGTTTCATAAGATGACCCATGATAGCACTGCGGTCAGAAGCAGCTCTTTAAACTGGCCAGAGCAGGCGGCAGGTAGCGGCTGCCCCCACCACCACCTCCCCTCAAACGCCAGCAAGCCGGACACAGTCGTGGCCTCATGGCAGGCGGCACGAGCTCTCCCCTCAGCCTCCCCTCCACGCTACCCTCTGACGTGCGAGAGGCACCCTAAGCCAGCGATCCGCCTGACACCTGCTAGCATCTCAAGGAACTACGAGGGGAGCGTAGGACAGTGGTTTAGAGGAGGCTGCTCCTCTGTATATGTTGCTCTGTGGTCTTAACTAGTTCATAGGTAGTTTGTAAGCTTAGGGACTGATGACCCCGTAGTTAAGTCCCATAAGTTCTACAAACATTTGAACATTAGTCCCTAAACCTATGAACTAAGTTTTGTAATTGTTCGCCGTAGTGTAGTGGGCAGCTCATATGGTCAGTGGTTCGGAACCCGCCACTACTAAAAATATGTTTACTCCTTATTTCCTAATTGGGGTTTTGCACACTCTTATTAACTAAATAGAGCTATGTTCCCAATATTTAAAATTGTTCATATGTAAGAATGCTCCCTCTAAAATGCTTGTTTGTTCTATTTCGTGAACATGCCGTGAAATACGTAACAACGAATTGAACAATGGTCTTCTGAAGCATATGCATGTAAACTGGGAGTATACTGTAATAATGAATATTCTGAACAACTCGCTGATACTAGTAGTTTCGTATATAAAGGAAGTCCTAGATTTCTGTGGCTAGTGTAGTTCCTTAATGAAACGGAAAGGAAGTGTATACATTGCAAGAAAGTCCCTTGTTTATTTTTTAAGCAATTATTCACTATTTATGGAATATATCGAAAGTCATTAATTAGAATCAATGCATCTACTAAAATGTTTGTCTTTGACACGGTTGCTATGGACGCTTTTAACGTAGATGGTAATACCTTTCCTGTAGTTCAGATATGACTTCTTTCATGTTACTTTGTTCTGCGCTAAAATAAAGAGCAAATATTATATTTCAAACCGTGATTACGTTTTCTTTACAGCTAAAATCACAAACGAAATAATTGTGGTAATACTGAATTAGTACTATCATTACGTCATTTACAACAGACATTGTAAAAGTATCTCTCGAGTTTATGTACATGTTTACAATTCGTTGGTATGTATTTCAAAATGTTCAAATGTTTGTAGAACTTATGGGACTTAATTACGGGGTCATCAGTCCCTAAACTTACAAACTACTTATCAACTAGCTAATACTAAGGACGGCACAAATATCCATGCCCGAGGGGGGATTCGAACCCCCGACCGTAGTGGTCGTGCAGACTGTGACTGACGCGCCGCAGAACACGCGGCCACTTCTGCCGGCGGAATGTATTTCATGGCATGTTCTCGAAACAGAACAAATGCCCTTTTCAGAGAAAGCGCTGTTACCTTTGAAACACTTGGAATCTTGCAGAATATAGTTGTGTTCAGTGAGCAAGAGTATGCGAAAACCTTTTAGGAAGCAAGAGGGAAAAATTGTCAGTGGTGGTTGTATATATATTCTTCAGGGAGATCGATGCGTTGCGGTTGTTTTTTCATGTCCTTTCATGTTCGTTCTGGGTTGTTCGTTGAGAATTTTACTCAGTTTTGTATTACAGATGGCGTTGAACCAACACCGCCTGAACAGAAGGCCTGTGCACTGCCGTGCCACGTCACGTCATCCAGAGTAGATCGGGATGGCGTAGCTCACTGGCTGGCTGATGGGGCACTGCCCACCGCCTCGCATCGGCCAGTGAGCTAGCGATCTCGACCTACTCTGCATGTCGTGACACAGGAGCGCACAGGCCTTCTCTTCAGACGGTGTTGGTTGAACCCTCTTTTCATTGTTTCTTCGGTTTGATCCGTGGCCAGCAGGTTTGATCGGTACTTTGTGGACGTTGGTATGTTTTGTACTACTTTGATCGCTTCGTTAATCACTCACTTTTCTCGTTACAAAGGGCGTCGAGCTATCATGCCGGCAACCCTCTGACCGAGAGCGCTGAGCCAGCGCGCCCTAGCAAGTTCCGAACCACCGTCTAACATGTTCGTACATCACAAACTAATTCCTCGTCCATTACGCTATGGCGAGCAGCTGCGAGAGTAATCCGTAATTCTCGTACCATCGATGGCAGGTGTTTACTAACTAATTAACATTAGATTATAATTCATTGTCCTAAGAACGACGTGTTTTTGATAATTTTCGTTGCGCCATTGCTTTCAAATGACAACGTTTGAGTTATAATAAGAAAATCATCAAGTAGAGAAAGCAAAATGGTGTACGCAAAAGAGATTTTCTGGCGAGGGATGACACGTGACTGATTTATGAACGCCAAATGTACGCTACGTTCGTTCCAGGCTATAGTCATTCGTAACCAGTACAGGCAGATAAAATAAACTTCGAACAAACTACCCAGGCAAGACATATGATACCATTTAATGGAAAAATATAACGAAAATGTGGGACAGATATGAAAATTATAGTTTAAAGAGGTAAGTGTTCAAAAAAGAGTGTGTTTGTCAAAGCTAAACTCAAATATAACTTTTTTTTCTGTATTGTAATTTTAATTTCTCTAAAAAGGAGCGGGCTGGCAGCGCTCACAGGCGCTCCTCAGCCTACAGAAATAAAACAAAATTTGACACAGTAAAACATATGAACATAAAGGAGATAAAATTTTGGAGATGAAACACACATAAAACGGAGATGTTAAATGGAGATAAGACAAAGTATATGGAATGGAGCGAAATAGTGGCGCCATAAAAGATTGGATACAGTGATGGTGGAGAATAAAAACAGCTGCTCGAGGGTCAGTGGCACACACACAATTAAACTGAGCGCAGGGCGGCGGCTATGGTTTGACCGTCCGCTATTGTGGAATTAAAACGAAAAACACATCACACACACGGAGAAACACACAATTTAAAACTGATGGTGTCGGCTGCGGGTTGGCCGTTCACTGTTGTAAAAATAAAATTGTGTAACTAAAAGGCACCACGCTTGTTGAAGTACTGACACGGAAGCACAAAGAAGGTTCCACAGATGGCGGAGTACTCGCAGTATTGAAGATGTGATGTGGGGGAAAAGGGGATGAGAGGAGAGGGAGAGGGTGGGGAGGAGCCACAGGGCCAGTGGGGAAGGGCTGGGGGGGGGACGATGTCCCATCCTAGGAAGCCATGGGGTAGAAGGAAAGGGGAGGGAGATAAGAGGAGGATCCAGAGGGACAGCTGGGTGGAATGAGGAGGGGAGAAGGGAGGGGAAGGGAGAGACAGTCGGGGCCCTCAGGGAGAGAAGGGGGAGAGGGAGCAAGGGGAAGGTATGAAGGGTAGATTTCAGGTCGGAGGGCATCATCTGGGAGGGGGAGGGTACGGAAGTTGCCATGGGAAAGGATCTTGAGTGTGGACAAGTGGAGAGCAGGGGGAATACAGTGGTGGAGGCGCGGCAACGGACCAGGTGCAGAGAGGAGGGGATGGACTAGTGGATTAGGCGGGTCGGATTTGCGGGATATGTAATGGAGGGGGAGATGTTCACTAAAGAGAACGAGTCAGGGGAAAAGAATGAGATCATAGAGGATTCACGTGGGGGAGGGGGGATAAAGGAGGATACAGAAGGCGAGACAGAGGGCATGGCGCTCCAGTATCTCCAGAGATTTGTAGAAGGATGGGAGAGCGGTGATCCAGGCTGGATGGGCGACACATAGGATAGGACGGATGAGGGATTTGTAGGTATAGAGGACGGTAGAAGGGTTGAGGCCCCATGTTCGGCCAACAAGGAGTTTGAGGAGGCGGGAGCGGGCTTTTTCTTGGATAGTGTGTAGGTGGGGAGTCCAGGAGAGGGTGCGATCAATAGTGAGGCCCAGGTACTTTAGGGTAGGGGTGAGGCGGATGGGAAGGTTATGGAGGGTGAGATAGAAATCTCGGGGACGGAAGGAAGGGGTAGTACAACCTACAATGATCGCCAATTTGGTAGGTTTTATAGACAGGAAGCACTGGTTGCACCAAGCGGCGAAAAGGTCAAGGTGTTCTTGGAGCAGGCAGTTGGAATGGGCAAGGTTGGGAGCTAAGCCAAGGAGAGTTGTGTCATCAGCATATTGGAAGAGGTGTACGGGAGGGGCAGGCTTAGGTATATCTGAGGCATACAGGAGATATAGGAGGGGAGAAAAGGCAGAGCCTTGGGGCACACCAGCAGAGGGATAGAAAAGACGGGAGTCGGTGTTGTGGATGGTAACATAGGTGGGGTAGTTGGAGAGGAAGGAGGCAATGACCTGGATGAGATTGATGGGAAGAGCATAGGTTTGGAGTTTGAAGAACAGGCCAGGGTGCCAGACCCGATCGTAGGCTCGTTCGAGGTCTAAGGACAGAAAGATGGCAGTATGACGGGAATTTAGCTGAAGGGAAAGCAGTTGCTTAAGGCAAAGGAGTTTGTTGTCAGTGGAGAAGGAAGGACGAAAGCCACATTGGGTGTCTGGAAGAAGGTGGTGGAACTGGAGGTGGTGATGGACGTGACGGGACAGGATGGATTCGAAGACTTTGCTGAACACTGGGGTGAGGCAAATGGGACGGTAGGAGGAGGCATCAGGGGGGGGGGTTGTTGGGTTTTAGGAACATGAGGACTCGGGAGATTTTCCACAGGTGGGGGTAGCAGCCAGTGCAGAGGATGGTGGTATAGAGGGAAGCAAGAGTGGTGAGGAAAGGGAGGGGACACTCCTTGAGGTGGTGGTATGTGATGCGAACGTGGCCGGGGGCCATGTTGCATTTGGTGCGCAGTATCAACTGTATATTATGTGCATTGATCGGGGTGTTAAGGTCTGACGGGGGGATGTGGTCCAGGTATTGAAAGCTGGGAGCTAGGGGTGGGATGGAGACATCGGATTTTTCATGGACATCTGGGAACAAGGAATAATCAAAGTTAGGATTGTTGGGAATGGAGAAGACATCAGAGAGGAAAGAGGCAAAATGGTTAGCCTTATTGGCATTATCAGGAAGGGGCTGGTCAAGGTGGAGGAGAGGGTAAGTGGGCGTAGGTTTCGCTCCAGTGAGGCGGTGGAAGGCGTTCCAATACCGAGACGAGTTGACGGGGAGGTGGGCATTAAGCCGTGTCACTGTCTGATGCTAGTCCCGGTGTTCTTTGGCAGTCAGGAGGCTGCGCACATGTCGCTGGAGTTGCCGATGGCGGAGGAATGTATCCCGGTCACGAGTTCGGAGGAAGGAGCGGTACAGGCGGCGGGATTCCCACAGTAGAAAGACAGCCTGTGGAGGGAGTGTGGGACAGTGTGGCTGGACAGCTTTTGTAGGGATATAATATAAATTGGGCTGTTTGTTATAAAGTACAGTAAGAAAGAATATTACGTGTTGGGTGCATAGATATTATAACAATAGTAAAGACGTAATCGTATCACTATAATTATTTATTATTTACATTATTATTTTTGTCCGAAATGTTTGCAAAAAATAATAAAACCAAACCTAAAGTGGGCCGTAAAACACGTCAGTGCGATTTTTTCAGTACTGTTTCCTCTTAGTACAGTAGCCTAGTTGTAATTACGGCTACTAGATGGCACTACTGAGGTAACGTCTTCCTGGTCACAACTCCACTTAGCACACGCTAGTCTGACACCTCCGTGCAGGCGGGCAGGCCATAGTGGCAAACATTTTCTAAAAATTTCTTTTTAAATTTTGTGACGTAAATTTTGTATATTTTATTATGTGGCTGGTTTTATTTTGTAATTTCTGGTGATGGCAATCGTAGTTATTGCCGGAACCAAGTTAAATAATTTTTAATTTGCGACCGAGGGCTGCATTTTTATCTTTTGAAGTATTAACCTAACCTAATCTGATGACGACATCCTCTTGAGTAGTCCCAACACGGAGGTCGGAATGGGGGACTATTTCACCTCTGTAATATTTTACCTGAGAGGATCCCATCATCACACATCATACAGTAGAGCTGCATGTCCTAGGGAAAAGCAACGGTTGTAGTTTTCCTTGTAGATTTAACAAGGCCAGTTCAGTAAATCGTCCAGACTGTTGTCCCCACAACTACTGAAAAGGCTACTGCCCTCCTCAGGAACCACATGTTTCTCTGGCCTCTCCACAGGTATCCCTTTGCTGTGGTTGCATCTACGGTACGACTATCTGCGTCGATGAGGCACGCAAGCCACCCCACCTTTGCAATGTCTGCATTTCATGTGGGTAGGTCGTTTATAAATATTGTGAAAAGAAACGTTTCAACAACGTTCCCCTGGGGCACGTCTGAAACCACTTTAACATATGAAGACTTCTCTACATCAAGAATGACTTGCTGCGTTCTGTTAGCTAGAAACACCTCACCACAAGGATATGATCTTGTGATAAGGGGTTGGGAATGTAAGTGACAGAATGATGGATTTGGATGTTGTGCAGGTTGGATGGGCGACGGAACACCACTTTAGGAAACGTCAGAAGGATGTTGGATAGGATGTATGTCATTTCACGGTATGATGACACATAATGAAAGCCCTGACGAAGAATGTGATTTAGTTGTTCTACTCTCGGGTGGTATAGGGTGACAAGAGGGCCACTCCTTTTTGATTGATTATGACTGGTGGTGTTTGGAGATATGGCAGAGAGATCAGTTTGCGGAGTAGGTTAGGAAAATAATGTCTGTCTGTGAAGGCCTTTGTGAGGCCTTAGGCATATTGTCTAAGGGATTTCTCAATCATTGCAAATTCGCCGTTCACGGGTGGCAAGGCTATATGGAAGGGATTTTTTGGTGTTGAATGGATGGTAACCATGAAAGTAAACAGCTAATTTAAAATACAGCATATATATTGTTTTGTTGTTAAAAAGTACTATATATAATACATGAAATCTCTTGTTATTACATGACGAATTCCGAAAAAAGGTAATAGTATCATTTGATGCTGAGTAAAGTTTATTTAGTTATTTACTTCAACGGCAAAAACCTTTGAGATAGCTCTAATAGTGTTGTCGACTGTAATTTTTTTTTGCATTTCAGTTGTTGTTGTTGTGGTCTTCACTGCAGAGACTGGTTTGCTGCAGCTCTCCACCCTACTCCATCCTGAGCAAGCCTCTTCATCTCCTCATAAGAATGGCAACCTACATCCACTTGAATCTGCTTACTGTATTCATCTCTTGGTCTCCCTCTGCGGTTTTTACCCCCAAACACTTCCCTTCAATGCCAAATTCACGATTCCTTGATGTCTAAGAATGTGTCCTATCAAACTATCCCTTCTTTTATGGTATGCCAGAAATTTCTTATCTCCAAAATCTGTTAGTACCTCCTCATTACTTACTCCTTCTACCTACATAATTTTCAACATTCTTCTATAGCACCACATTACAAAAGCTTCTATGCTGTTCCTATCTGAACTATTTATTGTGAACGTTTAATTACCATACAATGGAAAACTCCACAAAGTGCCTTCAGAAAAGACTACCTAACATTTAAATTAATATTCGATGTTAGCAACTTTCTCTTTTACTGAAACACTTTTCTTCCCATTGCTATTCTGTATTTTACATCATTGGTACTGCGACCATCGTGTATCGTTTTCTGTCCAAGTAACAAGTCATTTAACACATTTATTGTGTCATTACCTAATCTATTTCCTTCAGCATGACCTGACTTTCTTGAAGTACACACCGTTACCTTTGTTTTGCACTTGCTAATATTAATCTTATACGCTCCTTTCAAGACACTGTCCATTCCGTTCAGCTGCTCTTGCAGGCCCTTTCCTGTGTCTCATATAATTACAATGTCATGAGCAAACCACAAAGTTCTTATTTCTTCACCCTGAACTTTAATTTCTCCTTGTTTTCCTCCATAGCCTATTCAATGTACATGTTGAATAACATTGGAAAAGGGCTACAACCCTGTCTTACTCCATTCCCTTTCAATTCATCCCTTTCTTGCCCTTCGCCTTTTATAAGTGCAGTTTGATTTCTGTACAAGTTGTAAATAACTTTCCGTTCCCTATTTTTTTTGCCCCTGATGTCTTCAGAATTCAAAAGAGTGTATTCCAGTCAAAATTGTGAAAACCTTTCTCCAAATCTACAAAAGCTAAAGATATAGGTTTGCCTTTCATTACTCTACACTGGTCAAAACAATTAGGGGATCAGTTGACATATGTATGTCCTGAAGTATTGTCATTGGCAGAATGAACTAAAATGGTTCGTCATCCTTCTGTTGATTCTATGGAGTGAAGACAACATTACAGCAACTGAGATAGTGGTAATAACATAAAATTGCTGCAGACGGAGTTGGTGTCGACTTGTGTTTACTTTACCAAACAAATCACACAAACAGTTAGGTTCAGGTAGTGTAGTGAGCATGTAGTGCAGTACAATAACGTGACTTACCAGAAGCTATGGCACAGAGAGCCATAGGAAAGTTAGAAGCGGGACAGACACAGAGGGAGGTGGCTGTAGCCATTAGAGTGTCTCAAAGTGTAATTTTCGGGACCTGGATGCGATTTCAGATAACAGGAACCGTTAAAATAAGGCTAGACAAAGGTCGTCCATGGATAACATCAGCGAGAGATGAACGTTGTCTCTAGTTAACAGCCCATCGAGACAGAAGGTTGAATGCAACTTAGCTGCAACGCAGCCTCCAGGCAGAAACAGAATGCGCAATATCAACACAAACAGTCCGAAATCGCCTTCGGGAATGAGGCCTCTACGCACGGAGACCTATGGTGTGTGTCCCGTTAAAACCACGACACAGTATATCCCACAGAAACTGGGCAGAGGAACATCAACATTGAAGTGACAACGAATGGCACCGGGTTCTGTTCACAGATGGATTAAGATTTTGTGTTCAGCCAAACAATCATTGTTCCCTCATCTGGAAAGAACATGGAACTTCAGAACAATCCTGCTTATGAGCAGGAAATATTACCATATCATGGTGGCAGACGAATGGTGTGGGCACGCGTCAGTACTGGAGGACTTCCGAACCTCTGTGTTGTTCTGAATGGTGTTATGACTGCTCAGACTTGTAGAGAAAAAGTCTGAGCCATAGCGGCTCTCATGTCGCATTTTGTGCGAATTTTCTTCTGGTCTGGCCCTTCTCCCAGTGCCCCCAAATACCCTGTTTTCTAATTTATGGCAGTTTAGTTTGTTTACGTGAATTCATTTTCTAATTTTATCTAGGCTGATCATTATTCTCCGATTCAGATTGTCTTTCTGTCATGACTTGCCATCTTTCCTACTACAATCTATTTTACAGCGCATTTAAAAAATGTTCAAATGTTTATAGAGCTTATGGGACTTAACTACAGGGTCATCAGTCCCTAAATTTACAAACTACTTATGAACAAGCTAACACTAAGGACGGCACAAATATCCATACCCGAGGGGGGATTCGAACCCCCGACCGTAGTGGCCGTGCAGACCGTGACTGACGTGCCGCAGTCCGCTCGGCCACCGCGGCCGGCTACAGCGCATTCTGTCCTTGTTTGGGCACAAGTGAGTTCTCGAGACGTACTATCGATTATTTTTCCGATTGCTATTACTGATGGTACACTTGTCACCATCAGGTATGTCTTATAGACGTAAACTCCTTTTGTGCATGCACACTGATAAGCAGGACCTCTTGCAACAGAGATCCTAGTGGGAGCAATGAGAACTTGGGCAGTGGCAGCGGCGCAGGCAACGTACTCTGGCAGTGTGTCGGTGTGTGGCAGTAGAGACGAAGTTCGTCTTGTTAGCTGATGACTACCTGTGTCAGCCCTTAGGTGCGAATTGTGTTTCGCATCTTTCTCAAGACGTTGCTAAGTTTCTGGAGGATTTGTGCACCATTGTGCTCATTGAATATCGGTTACTGTAGCCAAGGGTGGTGTTTCTGTCATCACTGCAGAACCAATAAGTTAAGTAGCCTTATTCATTTGCTGGTGCCTCAGTAGTAGGGCAACGAGAGTACGGCCCCACTGAGATTCTACCCGTGACGCATTGCACGAGTACCGGTACCCCCCTCCACGCTCGGCCAATTGCCCAACCTCCGATCAAAGGATGCCGCCACCCGTCCTTCCCAGAAGGACAGAAGAAACAAAAGATGATTGACAGCTTACACGTAATTGCTCTGAACACTGACACACTTGCAGGACACGTAAACACCTACCTGGATGTCGCCCCCTACTCCGCCGCCGCCACTGCCTCCGCCGCCTCCAGACTGACGCCACCGCCTCCCTCGGCCACTTGCCTGACCGCTAATCAAAGGACACCGCCACCCACCCTTCCCGAAAGGACAGAACAAACAATACTGCACTTAGCAATGATTGTCATGACCACCTCTGACGACTGCGCACTTGTGCGAGTTCCGTCCCCACCCCCAAGCCATCCACCACCACCACCACTGATTAATTTTATTAAATTTGCATAGCAATTTAATTGTTACAAAATATGTTTCTAACAGTAAAAAGGCAACTGCCACCAAAAGTAAGCACTTGTGTCAGTACAGCACCGCCACCGCCCCCACCCCTATCCCACCGACAACCCTAAAGATTGCAGCCCCCGCGTGACCCGGTCTGGGACTCGAACTCGAGCCCCTAAAATAAAAATTATATTTTTGCAAAAGTTATTACTTATCGACGTACACCTACATTGGAAAAAAAGGAACCAATTATTCCGTACTTCAGACAGTAAAATTACCTGTAATAACATCGAACATCTCCGCCTTCACAAGTGGACACTTCTGCAAGTGCCGCCCCCAGGCCATCCACCAGCACTGCCTATTATTTTTTGCATATCAATTTAATTTATGCATTAACAATTAGAACATTATGTATTAAATTTGCATATCAATTTAACAGTAACTGAAGGGCAGCCACCACCACTCGCCACTCGCCCACTCGCCCCCCCCCCCCCGACATCCTAAAGATTGTCGCCCGCAGGCAATCCGGTCCAGGACTCGAACCTCGTAGACATACACCAACATTGAAAAAAAGGAGTCAATTATTCCGATGCTAAATGCTTAAACAATATATCATAATGTTTTATTATTTTAAGCATTCTCTCTCCAAGCTCTTCGCATAGACTACATATACAACAGCTGACAGACGTGTTTAATAATACCGCAGGTTAGATAATAAACGGGATGAAACGGTAACGAACGCCACAAACTACATATCCATCTTAACAAATGCTCTTTCGATGTCCAGATAATTTAAAAACAATTCTATGCAGAGTCAAACATTTGAGACTACAAGTTGAGTTTATGGGACTTAACCGCCGGCCGCGGTGGCCGAGGGGACTGCAGCGCTCCAGTCACGGTGTGCGCGGCCACTACGGTCGGGGGTTCGAATCCCCCCTCGGGCATGGATATTTGTACCATTCTTAGTGTTAGCTAGTTCATAAGTAGTTTGTAAGTTTAGGGGCTGATGACCCCGTAGTTAAGTCCCATAAGCTAAACAAACATTTGAACATTTTTGGACTTAACTGCGGGGTCATCAGTCCCTAAACTTTCAAACTACTTACGAACTTGCTCACACTAAAGACAGCACAAACATCCATGCCCGAGGGGACTCGCGCATTGTAGCATAGCACCTCAATGTGCTTGGCCACTCTGCCGTGACATTTGGGACTACCCAAAAGAAAAGAAATGGTTCGTTTCGGAACTCGACCGCAACATTAGATCTATAAGGAAAATAAATGTATCTCTTAATTTAGACTATTGCTACAACAGCCAAAGAACGTGTTAAAATAGCGCACGTTAGATAATAAACAGAATGTAACGGTAACGAACGCTACAAACTTGAATGTCCAACTGCACTTTGTGGCCGCTCTTGAAATTATCACGTTCCGAAGCGACCATGTCCTGTTACGTTTCCTTAGATCTATGCAGCAATGTCTCCCAACCAATATTTTGACAGAGAAGTTTTCGGTCTTTCTGTAATCCACTCAATATACAGTTCTGCGCCTTCCGAGAATTCGGGTAGTTTAATTTTACCTCTTACTTCCTTGCTAAAGCAGTACACATCTTCTTGCGTATATCCACCGAAACATAGCAAAGGGAATCCCCATGTCCTGTTACAATGCTCCAAGTCTTTACAACATTTAACTGAGACAGGTCAAATTTGCAAATACTGGTAATCGATCACTCCAGAAGATGTTTAAAATTGTTCTTTATATACGTTTAAACAAAACTAGATCCTATTATACAACGGTATATCCTTGGAGAGTTACAATAAACAATAAAAAATGCGTAAAATAATTAAAGATCAGCTGTTTTAAAGATTTCCGACCGTCTACGCCATAACTGTTTTTCGAAAGCACTGATTTAACAACATCTTATTTCGAATGACGCTCGCCAGAACAGCAACCACCGAACCGCAAACATCTCCCTCCCTAACAGAGAGGACATCAAAGTAATACTTTACCTGCCCAATGCAACACAATTACAACAGATTTTCAGTTCGGTAGAACAAGTTCGACCCGCCCTTTACCCAAAATACAGACAAAAATTGTTACCCCAAACACAAATCAAGCTCCTTACCTGTGATTTATTTTTTCATTCCACTAAACCGATCTCGGATTTATTTTTTTAATTACAAGTAGCTGGCTACCGCAAACTAAGATGCCTAGAATGCTAACTTACACACCGAAACACCAGAGAAATTTATAGCCAACAATCCTCGAATTTTTTGGAGTCCTATTTCAAAGTCCTGACGATGACAGATGATCCAATGTAATATTAATAGTAGACATTGCTTAAAAAACAACGAGCCGCGGTGGAGTAGCCGAGCGGTCTAAAGCGTCTCGCTGCGGAGCGCGCGGTTGCTCGCCGTGGAGGTTCGAGTCCTCCCTGGGGCATGGGTGTGTGTGTTTGTCCTTAGGTTAGTTTACCTAGGTTTAAGTAGTTTGTAAGCTACGGACTGATGACCACGCTGTTTGGTCCGTTAGATTTACAAACATTGGAACATTGGAAAAACAACGAAATTTAGTAGACCCTCTAGAGGTAAAAACAACAAAGTTGTCTGAGCTATCATGCTCTCTCGAAATAGTATTACACAACCAAAACCGTTTAAGGACGATAGCAGTACATCTTAGGTCTCCAAAACGACAGCATGGAACATGATGTGTCAACAGTACGTTTAACGTAATGATCGCAAACGAGGTCATAACAATGCAAGAAAACGCGGCAGATACGCATACAACAATCATCATATTTCTACACATTACCATGCAAACGCAAACTAACGCTTAAGACCGCAGTCGTCCCAGAGTTAGCTAGATTTACGGACACACCAGTCAATTTTCGGTGTTCTTATTAACCCAGCAAAAGACAACACGACTGCTCTCTAAGGAATTTGCTAGCCCAGACCACATGGAGGGATTGACACACAGTACAAGGCTTCACTTTGTATATATCGACTGTCCTCGTTTCCGATCTAGTTCGTAAGTGTATATTGTAGCCTCCAGCCCGAAACGCCTGTTATAAAATCGATGAGGTGAATACCGGTAGTTTCACCAACACGAGAACTCTTGTTTCAACAAATAAATGTTTTCGTCAATTACATTAAACAATCGATTCCAACTGCCCTATCACGTTGCTGTTCATTATACAGCTTCCTTCCATGCGAAAGTAATGGGTGGATACCAGGTACTCGCACATGCTTAGTTTGTTAAAAAAAATCACAGCGAAATCGTGTGGGATGCCCAACAACACGAAGCTGGAGCTCCTAGTTTAACATCGGCTAGCCCCACTTCATAAGGTACAGCCACATGATACCCTCGAGATGTTCTCCAGTGCTTCCTTGTCGAGTTTCGCTCCAGCATTCCACGTGGTGTCACAACGCTACCACCAGGTAGAATAAATGATAACTTCGCATTGTCTCCATGACGAACATGTCGAATTTACTACGCATGTATAAGTTAAAAGATCAGAAATAATTTACCACCGCAAACATCTGGCACATCATTAAACACCACTAACACATGATCAAACAGGCAATGCTTCCTACTTCGTAACGTGCACAGCGCAAAGTTTTAAGAACATAATCCTAAATTGACTTCTTTAGAGCTCTAATGCAACATAACATCATCCACTACTGGAAATAGATACTGCAGCACATATTTTAAACACTTTTCACTTAAATTCTTCCCCAACTAGCCTACGACACTCTATGTAACAACAACCATCTCCAACCCATCGACAGAACTACAACAAAAGGATCTAAGCATCCCAGCTTTCTACCAAAGTTCTAAACTAACTATCAAGCGGCGACAATCTTAGTATCTCTGCGTCGTTGGTGGTTCCCTCTCGAACATCTAACCGATTGATCACGCATCTTTCTGCATCATAGGTGGATCCAAGGGAGGGGGCGATAGTGCTATCACTGCCTTAAGTCTCCAAAACTGTGAGACGTTTGTTTCATTGAGCGTGGGGTAAAAAGGGGTGGCCGGTACTAGTGTCTTTCTACTGAGCCAGAGTTTAGCTGACGATGAGATTGCTTAAGTTGGGAGAGGATAACACTGCTAATGTTGTTCGATACTACTTTCTGTTTCATTGAATTCAAGATAATTTCGATGGGACTCAGATCACGATGATAGCGTGGAAGGCGTAACACTGTAATTTCTTTTCCGGATTATTTCAGTACTCTGTCAAATGTATAGTCTGGCTCGGGCTTGAAACGTTTTACAATTTCCAAGAGCACGTTGTGTGTTAAATCAGCACCGAACGGAATTTTATGTTTAGTCAGACATGATTGTACATCTGCTTTACGTGAAGATGTGTTAGGCAGTTTACTTTCGTGAACACAATGATAGGGACCATTGTCTAGTACCACATTACTTCCACTTGGAATGTTTGGTATTAGGCGCTCTTAGAACCAATTTATATAGTTTTCACTGTTCATTTCGTTGTGAAAATCTTCCGACTTCGATCTGGAATCATATATGAGCTCTACACCCTCAAAGAACCCCATTTCTCCTCCCGCATGAACCACTATCGCTCTTTGTTCAGAACTTTCATTTTTCCTCACACCTCATAAGTCACTATGTTGCTAACATTTACTTACAGTATAGTGTGTGTGGACCCATGTTTCGTCAGTATAAACGAAGGGTTTTTTCGCATATTTTTCGTTTTCCCTCGGTGTTCTAATAAAACGTGCACGACATGCTACAATTTCCTCCCTCTCAACCAGAAACGTTCGTCTGTTTTTACATTTTTTGAAACGAAACCCCATCTCCTTCAAAATTCTCCAGAAAGTGGTTCGTTTTCCCGTGAAATCAAGATGAGGTTCCTCCTTCACCCAATTATAAAGTTTTCGAAGGGTGGGTATCTCTCTTTTAATGGAGTAATACTCTAAAATTTTCTTTTGAGTAAGCACTTATCAAAGTCGTCAAGACACCTGGTTTTCTTCCTCAGTCTCTTCTTCCTCGGTGTTACAATTTTCTGACCACTTTGTCTGGCCTTCTTAACATCGTTCACAATATTATTCACTGTCCTTACACTTTTTCCTACTGCTGCTGCTGCCCTGTCCATAGCTCTTTCCAACGGTATGAGCAAGCCTTTTTCGTTTTTCTTCTTTACAGAACAGAACAACATTATTTATTAGCACTTTTCCAACGGGACGTACTCTTTGACAGCGTGTACTTTCGCGATGCCTGTCCATTTCAGCAGCCCGTAAGAATACTGTCGCACTACTACAATAACGTGACTTTACAGTGCGCGCGACACGTGTGTCGATCGTGTACTGTCGAGTATTGTCGGCCGCCTTCGGCCCCATCTGAGCCTAAACAAAGCTTAGTTCCGCGTTCTGCCGTCTGCAGTTGTAATGTGAACGGGTAATAACGTCTTCAGACTTGAAGAGGGACAGGCTTATTCACAGTTACAATATAAACATATCGAATGTTGCTACTTCTTCTTGCTGCTACAATGAGTACGGAGGCCGACTGATAGGGCTGACCAGCACTATGCTCCTGGTTATATCATTCGAGGCCTACGAGAAAGACAGGCCGCGGCGCGCACGTCACGTCACGTAAGCAAGGCAGTTCTGAGCCAGCGCGATCGCTAGCTGAGTGGCTGGCCACTATGAGGCAGTGGACTGTGCCCCAGCAGCCGGCCAGTCAGCTAGCGATCGCGCCAGCAAAGGACTACCTTGCTTACATGACGTGACGTGTGTGCTACGGCCTGTCTTTCTCATTGGCCTCGTCACCATTATAGGGGGTGTGTGCATGGACGCGCATCTTCTTGCAACTAGCACACGTTTTGGCGCCTTATAATTCTCCTTCTGGCTGTGCTGCACTGGTTGGTGTGCAGTCAATGCATTACGACTGCAAACTAGCAACCTTTCATGAGTTATTTTTCTACTATGCAAATTAAATATAAATAAATAAATAAATAAATAAAAAATATAAAAAGAATGCCATCAAGAGCCTGCTGCTACAATCCTATTGCGCATTCTTCCAATCACAATTGCAGTGTGGAAAACTAATCCGGGGAAAAGGATGAGAGTCAGCATGCATCTTCAAATGGCAGGAAAAAGCTTTAGATATTTAGCAGGTCTTTAATCCAAAGAAACTCGCAGAAGTCATTTCAGAGCACTAAACATCATGACAGTCTCCAGACGATATATTCATAATTTCTTAATGTATGCCAAAGAAAATCTACAAAAACTTACAGAAGTAATGTTCACTTGCATTAAACAAGGCACAACTACATGATAGATCTGCCACACTCAAGACTTTCACATACACAAAAGAGTCACAAAAACATGAGTCTGCAACTATTCAACAAATTACCAAACGCAGTTCACATTACTCCCTTACCTTAGTTTAAGACTGCCCTAGAGACTTATATCAGGGGCAAATATACAATGGATGCTAGGCGTGCACCACACACCCTTTGAAATGTTCTCTATTTTATGAGTACTTCTGGTTTTTTATTTAATCTTTGGAAATAATTAGTGGAGGAATAGCAATATTTTCTGTATTTCTACTGGACACAAGTACAATGAAATGCAATCAAAGGCAAAAGTTGAGCCTTGGGGAGGCGGAAGTGTTCTGTGGTGCAGCCACACACACTGATGAGCAAATGTGGGCAGGGTTTTTTATTAATTTATTTATTTATTTAGTCCTTCCATCATTTGTTGTACAGTGTGCATGACGATATTTGACTTATTTAGTGTTCACAAGTAGTATGACATATCTTACAAATGTTATTGATCTATACAATTAGTGTAGATTAAGTATTCAGTAACTGAGTAGAAGTAGTGGTACTGCAGATATTCTCTAATGGATCTTTCAAATACAATAATATTCTGTACACTTTTTATATCAGTAGGCAGCTTACTGTAAAGTTTCATTGCTATGTAACATGTACCTTTCTGATACAGGCTTGTATTGGCAGTGAGAACATACAAGTTATCTTTTTATGTAGTGTTGTGATTATGTAGGTTACTGTTTTTTCTAATGTTATTATCATTCCCTATTATATTGATTTAATATACATTATGGTATCATGAGTATACATGGATGGTATTGGTTGCACCTGACGTGTTTGAGGAACGGTGTGCACACACAGTTCTTGGGAGAGATGAGATGATGATGACAATGAATGCAGGGCGCTCAACAGCAAGGTTTTCACCACCCAGGCATAATGTAGCTGAGGCTAGTGATAGTAAGGTCCTTTGAAAGATGAGTAGAACACAATAAAAATGCAGAATTTAACAAATTGAGACAAAACCTGCGTACCTCATGAAACAAGGAAGATGAGTCAAGTCCCAGTATCGTAACTTTGTCTAAAAGGTAGAATGTGGATAAAGAAGTTAAAATGACAAAACAAATGACTAAAGCTGAGTGGCTACAGGAAGGGAAAGTATCAACCCACTACTCTAAATGTTCAAATGTTTGTTAAGCTTAAGGGACTTAACTGCCAGGTCATCAGTCCCTAAACTTTCAAACTACTTATAAACTAACTTATACTAAAAACAGCACAAACATCCATGCCCGAGGGGGGATTCGAACCTCCAACGGGGAACGACCTCGTGCGTCGTAACATAGCACCTCAATGCGCTCGGCCATTCCGCCACGGCACCCACCACTCTGTAAGACACTATAAACTCCAGCATAAAAGCTTAAGCAAGAGTCCAGAAATTTCACAAAATTTTAAAAGTTGTAACACACTCGCCTCATCATCATGTAAAATATGTGGCAAATCTGCACCAAGATCCACCTGTGTTCTCTGTGCTCGGTATAAAATACACTCTCTTAAAATGTGACGCATAGTAATCGGTACGCCACAGGCATCACATATCGGGGGCTTCTGTCATCAGATGAGGAAGCCGTGGGTAAGAGGACAGTGCCAGATTCGGAGGAGGGTAATGGCGACCTCATACCTCCTGAGGGGCCGGCAGGAGGATCACCACGGACGGGTAGTGGGTTTCAGTAACCTCAGCTTGTTATCCGTTACTGACAGCCATTCCCACTCTGACAACTGCAGGGACCGCAACCGCAACGAGGAAGTGACATCCTGCAGAGGAAAGGGCACCGTGCCACAACACTGTCTCGGCAGGCCTCTTTGGTGGCCTGATTGGCTTCTTTGTTATCCGGAATTCCAACACGTCCTAGCACTTAACAAAACGTGACCTGCTTCCCACGACATTCGAGGAGGGACAGTTGGTCCTATATATCTTGCAATAACGTCACAACTGAATGTAGCTTACGTAACGATTGCAGCGCACTAAGAGAGTTGGAGCAGAGAAGAAACCGTTTACCCCGATCTCTTCTGGTCTGATCCAGTGCCTTTAGAATAGCATAAAGCTCTGCTGAGAAAACTGAATAATTCTCAGGAAGTCAAATCCGGAGGACACGGTCAGGGAAAACGATAGAGCAGCCGACGGAATCATCCTGTTTCGAACTGTCACTGTCCACCACTGTATAAGCGTGATGAATATCTAAAACGTTAAAAAACACAGACCGAAAGGTAAAATCTTAAGTTTCACTCTCCTTAAGAGTCGTGAGATCTAAGCCAAGTCTGCGCCTTTGGAGAAGCCAAAGCGGAAATTTTCCCCAACCTCGAATTAAAACATTGAGATTTGTCACTCCCATATCTAAAAGACAATCCTTGTGCGGATCCCAAAAGGCCTCGTAGCCCGTTGCCGATTATGAAAAAGCCTTTCCAATGGAGGATTAGCAATGGTATGATATGCGGGTGCGCAGGGTGTATATAACGTTTGGTATGCCTGACACACCATGAATAGCCGTCAGCTGATGTATAGTGGCGGCTCAGCAGCCTCAGCACAGAGACTTGGTATGAGGTTTGTTCTGAATGCCCCAGTGGCCAGCCGAATTCCCGTATGGTGAACCGCGTCCAACATTCTTAAATAGGATGGCCGTGCAGACCAGTAAATTGTGCACCCATAATCAAGCCGCGATCGTAGAAAGGCTCTATGAAATCGGAGCAGACAAGTCCTGTCTGCAGGGCCGTACCGAGGTTTTGGCGAGATTGGCATTTTCCAAGGGCGCAGCCACAGAGGGGTCGCAAAATTGACAGAAAAAATAGAAAATAAGAAAATAAAAGAGAACGAAAGAAGAAAGAAAGAGAAAAAACAGAATGGATACGGGTGTTCAGAGGAGTAGTATCCTCGCTCAGCGATCGTGCGAACGTTGCAGTCATAGTATCAGAGCAACCCAGCACCATCTTAGCTGCTGACAGGGTTGCCAACTTGGGGGGTTTTCCCCCCAGATTTAGGGGGGGGGGAATTTTTTTCAGGGGAGAATTTAGGGGGAAAGAAATGTTAGGGGGATTTTCAGGGAGAAAAAGAAGTGTCGGGGGGATTTTTAGAGGGAAGAAGAGAATTTATTTATTTATTTTTGCATCAAATATGTGTGTAGCAATCGGAAGACGTGTTGCCGTATGATTGCAGATGTTCATTGCCAACAGTGCAGCATAGTGTCAGCCTGTATTGATTACATTGTCGCTCTTCTGTCACTACTGTCGCGCTGTTTTCATTGTTTCTACAATTCATGTTGCCTGCACTGTTTACTTATAGCGCACAGAGGCGGCGCATATTTTCCCTCTCTCCAAGCCCCTCCTGTTGCTCAACAATACCAGGTTTTTCTCTCTCTAGTAGTTAATGGACTGGTATTTTCCGAGGACACTGCACTGAAATACCGCTAAGGCTCGTGCTATGACCGGCAATTTAGTGCGTTAGCGATCATTGTGTTGTATTGGTGATCTATCATTATTTTTACTTTAATGACCAGCTCAAGTTGTGATGTAAATGCGTTGTTTTATTGGTCAAAATGGCTACCAAAAATAAGAGAAAGTATGTACAAAAGTATGTGAAGATCTGGGAAACTGACCCTTTGCTGAAAGGTAAGATTGTAATTATTTCGTATTTTGAGCTGTCTTTCGGTACTGCACCCCTACGTTCGTGCCTGTGGGCATGGCTCTTAATTTTGAATATATGGCGAGAGAGAGAGAGAGAGAGAGAGAGAGAGAGAGAGAGAGAGAGAAAGTCTCAAAAACAAGAACTTCGTTATATTCTTATAGAAAAGTAGTCAGGCTGCAGCTCCTAGCCACCCCCCCCCCCCCCCCCCCCCCCAGCCGTTTGCTTTTGTAAGGGGATTTATTCCGATTTAGGGGGATTTTAGAGCAAATTTAGAGGGGATCTTTGCGGCAGAGTTGGAAAATCTGGCTGCTGAACAGTCGCTAATGTGGGTTGCCGTGCGCGTGGTGAGCCAAACGAGCTGTTTGACCGAAGGCTCCCGACTTTAGTCGATTTCTACCGATTGAGGTCTGGAGCGAGGTGCGACGATGGAGGAAAGAAGCAAAAAAATATACGGCGCATTGTTACCAACCCTGTCCTGCTCAGGAGCAGCAGATCGTAGTGACTTTTCCCTGTTGGTGGGGTGCACTGCTATTCCGCCGTACGCCTCCCCTCCACATCATTTGCTCTTTCGTCGTCGTTCTTCGCCATTGTTCATTAGAGGTCAGATTTGGCACACATTACAATTAGAAACTATGATCGTCTTAAAATTGACGGCAATCAAATATTTGAATTTTGCTCATCCATTAGTCGAAAAGAATTTCATACATATACTGAAATTTTTACAGCTGACCTCCCTCCCCTGCGAAAAAAATTTGTTTTGAATAAAAAAAAAAATGCCTTACTAAATTTTTACGGTTCATGCAGTCAAACTTCAACATCCGCCATGACGTTGTAGCTATTTACTTCGAATAAACGGCAGAATACCCGATTGTTTCAGCATGAGAATAAAAACATGCTGCTCACGATTATGCAAATAAAGTTTGTACTTACGTAGTATGCTCGTCAGATTATTGAGTTCCGTAATATAAAACACAGAGCATGTAACAGAACACAGGGAAAGCTCTCACGCAGGCGATGTTCCTCACGCTGACACTGTCGCTAACAGCTTTCTGAACTCGTGGATCCCGCACCGGGCGGCAAGGTTACCTGATTTTTGTCTGTGCTGGCGGTTTATTACCCCGCAGGTCAGTCCCAGGGGGGGGGGGGGGGGACTACGGGCACAGACAACAAAAATATATGTTACTCTGTGCTACGGGACAGCCGGCCGCGGTGGCCGAGCGTTCTGCGGCGCGTCAGTTACAGTCTGCACGGCCACTACGGTCGGGGGTTCGAATCCCCCCTCGGACATGGATATTTGTGCCGTCCTTAGTAGTAGCTCGTTCATAAGTAGTTTGTTAGTTTAGGGACTGATGACCCCATAGTTAAGTCCCATAAGCTCTACAAACATTTAAACATTTGATTTGCTACGGGACGTGGTGGTTCCGCGGCTGCCAGCTTGTGACGTCACGCAGACTACCTGCCACTTGTCGCAGGCTACGGCCAGACTGCCCAGGCCTGAGGCTGGTTCCACGGTCTTCTGTTCGCTCGGCGGTCACTGCTGGCCATCTAAGCTTACCACACCTAGATCGCTGATACACTGAAATTACTTAGTATGTAAAACAAACATCTATCTAGGGTTCCCACATTGTTTTTAATAAAATTCAGGACATTTTCAAAATGATTCCCAAAAAATTCAGGACAAACGAATAAAATTCAGGACACTATAGTATTTTCGTTCATTTTTACCTAATAATTATATATTTCAACATACCCTACCAGACTAATGGTTGCAGGGTGTAGTAGTATAGCATATACTAGTTTATGTAGATATTGAGGCAAATTTCATACATTTTATACGTAAGTTGGTTTGCTTTATTACTTTTCATTGAGCAGTGTAGAAAATTGTAGAAGAGAATAAAAGTGAATCTAATAAAAAGTTTCTATTTTCACATAATGTTCAGTACTACTGATGGCAGGTTCTTAATAGATCATACAGAACTTAAATTCAAATATAATCACAAATTTCACACATTTGTTTAGAGTTGATCATAGAGGTTCAGAGGTAAGTGAGTAGTTAATTAGTTATATTTGCTTTAGGACTTCAATTTTTTAAGTGTTCCAGATTACAAAAGCATATAACATTCACATAAGCAGAGTAATGATATAGTTTCACAAAATATACCATACTATTGATGACAGGTCAAAAGCATTATAGCAATTACAAATTATATATAGACACCAGCTTTACACATTTTCTGTTGAAGTTGACGGAACAGGCTCAAATTTATTGAGTGGTACGTTTCAGTGCTGTGCAACTGTTTTAGGAGTTTATCTTCATTAAGTATCAAATTATACAAACCCATACTACGGAGTTTAGCTAAAGTTTTTTTATCATTTCTCGTGCTTTCACTGTTCCGAACTTTAATCTATTTCTTTAATCTGTCACATAGCATTTATTACTGAAAACAATCGGTAATTTCCTAGAAAGCTAACACTCGAAAGTACGCGACCGAAATCGTTATATATCGGATGTCGATTACTTGAGTATTCGCATGCTACTTATTTAAGTTTGGAGAACGTATTTAAGTAGTGTCTTCTAATTAAGAAAGTGCATATGCAATTGGTAGAGTAATTCAAGACGAATATTTCGTCATTAATAAAGGAACTCTTCTTTTATCGGTAGATTTCCAGTAATAAAACGTATTTGTAAGTTATGATACATTAGTAAATATTTGTATTAACTCATATCGCCAGTGAAGTAACTTCGTTGTTATTGGTAGATTTCTAGTAATACAAAAAGTATTTGTACGTTATGATAAATTAGTAAGTATCCCTATTTACACATCTCATGAGTGAAGTAACTTTTTTTATTATCGGTAGATTTCTAGTAAGAAAATATACTTGTACGTTATGATACGTTAGTAAATACCCATATTTACAAATCCCGCGCATGAATATCGGACGTAATCGACATTCGATTACAACTAAAATATAATTAACTACTGTCACTGCTACAAGCACTCAAAATACCAAACTGCGATCGTGCAGTGAACAACTCATAATTCGTAAACATCAAGTATGTGATATTGTTTCTGGCTGAAGTTCTTTGCCTTCAGTCAGCCGAACATATTGCTTGCACCTAACGAGTCTTAAACTATTTTACGGTCGCAGGAAAAATCGATGACGGTACAATATAACGAACTTGAAGAGCGATAAAGATAAAACTTAAGGTCAACAAAGCGATGTATTATGACACTTTTATTTTAGTACGAAAAAAAAACCACCACGCTATATATGACGAAAATCCAGGATAGTTAACTGTCCCCAGAGAAGTCTAGGGGACAATGGGACATTATACTAAAATCCGGGACTGTCCCGGAAAAATCGGGACGGATGGGAACCCTACATCTATCCAAGCACTCAGTGGCGATTTTACATTCATTGTCTCTTACCGATTCGCTAACTTCTTATCCGATTGTTAGGTACTTCTGCAAGGTGTTGCGTATCATACTATTCTGTCTCTGTATGGAAACGGGAGAGCCATAAAGCTCCTCGCGTTGCTTTTCAACTGTGTGGTGTAATAAATAATAATAATAATTGCATCTGGCTCAGTAGCGTTGTTTAAGACTGATAAAGCAATAGTAACACATAGCAGCTTATTATTGGTTTCATAGTACATTACGCGCCTGCCCAGGGCATAAAATAACATAACTGGGCGACACAAGTGTTGCCCAGTGCTGATATTTTGTCGCCCAGTGGCTATGGGTAGTGCCGGCAATTTATTTTTATTGAATGACATATCAAATGTAGCGCGAATTAAAAAAAAATAACCTCTTGCACCAATGCATTAGGTCACCAAGGAGCTGGATAAGACTATAAAGGACGCTTACGTTTCTCGAATGCTGTTTCCTGACCTGGATAAAATTCTGAAAGGGAAGCATACGTTTGTTTGAATTAATAATTGTTTTAATTTTCATATTCTTGTATTATTGATGTAGTGTATACTAGATTTGGAGTTTGTTCAGTTGCAGGCTGACGACACATTATTGAAGTATTTGTAAATTATCAAATGTTACATGGTCGGTTTTTAAATTAATATTGAAAGTGGTTAAGTAACTTGTTAACGTCAAACGACTTGATGAACAGCATCATTGGAGAGAAGTTTTCTAATGTGTTTTCAACTTAACTATCAATAAATGTTATTAATTGTGGAAGACTGTAACTCAATCAATTGTTCCCACCTCTAATCCTGGACGACATGTTCTGCCATCATACTTTTTATTGTCTGTAGCTTTGAGAAGCCACTCTGATATCTATAAGTGGTACCGAACTGTCTTAACGTTCTTAGCGCTCTGTTAGCTGTCACAGGTAATTCGGCTTCTGCTTTTCGCCAAAATGTACCAAGATCATAATTTTGAAATTCCATCTTGAATGTGATATCTTAGAGAAATCTGATGGATTCTACTTTGGCTGGAAAGCTTCTTCAGACGTATTAATTTTTCTAGGCACATCATTTTGCTCCTCATCTTCTTCTTTTCTTTCTTCCTGATCATCCTCTGAGTTGCGGATTTCTATTAAACCTGTTGCTGAACTGAAAGTGGGATGAGTTGACATCACTTCGAATAGAGTCACCTGCAGTGCACGAAATCTTTTACATCTTAATTAAATCAGCTATGCTGCTGCATTTTCTTGAGCTTCGATGATTACAGTAGCGTCTTGTTATTGACCACCAAAACCCGCTTTATTGAAGCTCTTGGTGACAGTTTCAGGCTTTATTTCCTTCACTGCCAAGCCAGTCCAATTTACTGCATCCAGGACAGAAACTGACCGTGCAAGAGCAATCGCATTTTCAGATTTTTCGACACTACGAATAAGTGATTGCATGAGTAATCGTCTATAATGAGACTTGAATGTGTAAATTAGCCCTTGATCCATTGGTTGTGTGAGGCTGGTTAAACCTGGCGGGAACCAAGGCAATTTAACGTTTGACAACTTCACATTCGAGTGACACGTTGCATGGTCCAGGAATAGGATAATTTGGCGGTTTACTTTGTTCATTTTTGCATTGAAAGATCCTAGCCATTCTTCCATAAGACCACTCACAATCCATGCCTTATTATTGCTTCGCCATGTGACTGGAAGCTTAGTGACATCTATGTTAGACACGTTCCCCTTTTTTGTATTGAATGCGTCGGGACTGAAATGCTTGTACGGATTGAGGAGATTTCCGAATTATACACGTTCCGCTTTGAGCAAGTTTTACTGTATACATAAATATAAATTATACAAAATTACGGTACTGCATTTGTTTCGAAATGGGAGCCTGGTAGCGGACCCTTTTGATGTTTTGTTAGTGCTTTCATAACAAAAATCTTCACTCCTAATTTTAGCTATAAAAATTTATTTTTAAAACCAACACTACACAAAATACTATTAACTTTTTTTATTTTAGGTGTATGTCACGCTACTAACTTTTCAATGGCTTCAGTTCATAACTATACGAACATACGCCACGGCCAAAAGAACTACAATAACGGATTTCTTTTGTGTTGGATCAAAAAACGCTCAAAAAAAAAAAAAAAAACGATCAGGAAATTAAAGAAGATGAAACTGCAAGCCCAATCAATATCTCAAGTGACGATAATAAACCAGGTTGCTGCAGTTTAAATGCACAAATTGAATTTCAAGAAACTGAATCTTCCAATTATGCTAATACTCTACCTAAGAGTCAAGACCGAAAATCCCAAATAAAACAGATAAATATGTTGAATGGTATAAGGGTAACATGTTAGATTCGTCTTGGCTGTTAAAAACCTACGACTTTCTTGCAAAAGTAAAACTGGGAAAAAAGCGTTCCGATGTAAAATGTGAAATTTGCTCTAAACATATTCAAGAAGCACTGAAATTTTCAAAAAATGGTACTTTACCCCTTGCTGATGGCGTCCGATGTGACGGAAAAAAGGAATTCGAAAGAATTATTGACCATTTTAGCAGCGAAGCTCACAAAGCTGCTGTCAACCTTAATGAAATGGAAGAAAAATGAATGGCACAATCTGATAAGCACCCTTGGGTTAAAACCCTCAACTCTTACACTGCAGAGAAAATAACACTTCTGATTGAACTAGCATTGGATGTGTATAATGACAGTCGTACAATGACTCTTTCTGCTCATTCTTGGCCGTCACGATCACTAACAAAGATTCACAGTGACACCCAAATTTCGTCATACAAAGACAATGGTTTGGAATCCGAGTTTTCTTCTCTCACTCCTTCTCCAGCTTTATTGCAGTACAGAAACCCTGTAATGTATCGTGAGATGCTAGATGATGTAGGGGAAGTGATAATGGAAGGTTAGGTCACACAGTTAAAAAACACGGAATGTTTTTCCATTCACGTTAATGGCTCCGTTACAAATACGGAGTTGACAGAAAGTTCATTACTACACGGTTCATTACAGAAGATAACGAGATGAAATCTGTGATTCTAGGTGAAAGCAAATCGAGTCTGCGAGGGGCAGAAGGTCTTATGGAATCGGTCAAAGTTTTATTGGAAAATTTAGACCTTGGTGATACAGTAAAAGATAAGTTGACAGGATTGACTACAGATGGAGAGAGTGCTAATACAGGCAAATCCAGTGGCCTATGGGTTCGAATGAAAGAGTACTTAGGAAGACACTTTGTATTTGATGTGTGGCTCATCGATCTGACCTAGCCATGTCAGACTTAGAATCAGCAGTCATTGAAGTTCAGCACTGGAAGACAAATTTAAAAGCCGTGGGAACGTTTTATAGGTCATCGGCTTTATGCTTTGAAGAACTTGAAGAGCTGGCTGAGTTAACCAAGAAAATTGTCTACCGCTTTCCAGCACACTTTGATGTAAGGTTCGGAGAACACCTCAACAATTTAGCCAAAGCAATTTGGAACAACCATCCATTAATGCAACAACATTGGAGACTGATTCTTCAAAAGTTGAAAAAGCTTCAGCGCGTTGGTTTCTACGTTTGTGGGAGACAGGTGGCGAACAACAGCGACTTACCAGTCTTATACTAGATCTTCTGAAACGTCTGGAAAAACTGCAATAAGATTGAAGTATCTATAAAAATATTGGTTGATTTATTATCTTTGGTGGAAGAAGACTGTTATCCTAATGGATATGAAGAAAAATTCGAAAGATAAGGTGCAAGAGAACTTGAAAGTGATGAATCAGATACTGAAGATCTTCCTAGAAATTTATCTTACAACGGCCTCCCGAAGACCAGAAGGAAATCTGCAGTAGGATTAATAGATTATTACATTCTAAAAATCCTATTGAGCTTGTGAACGCAGTTCGTGCAGACGTTGTAGGCCTGTTTGGTACAGATAAATTATCAGATTTTACTGTTGCCGTTGTAGGGTTGTTTGCAGCAGAAAAACTCCCTGCTCTGTCTATTACGACATCATCTACTGGAAAGCTGTACAACTTTTTGAAAGTATGTCAACCTCACTCGGTCCTAAGAACGTTGGTGCAGTCATATATTTCTCTGACACCGCACAGTGCAGGACCTGAAAGAGCAGTGTCACTACATACGACTTTAAAATCAAACAAACAATTTGGCTTGTCACAAGAAGCTCTCAACTCTAGAATGCGCATCGCTCTCAACGGTGTTGGGGCAGCCTTTTTCAAACCAAGGCCATCCGTGGCGAAGTTGGGCGGTTTTAGGCGCTACCCGACCATATTTCCTTGTCGGCCGGTTGGTTGTGCCTGACCACCTGATCTCCGATTCCCCCACCACTTCACCTAACAAATTGTACCGTGTGTAGCGCTTGCCGACGAACTTCCATGCCTGAGGTCGTCTGCACAGCGAACACGCGAAAACAAAAACCGTTCGACAAACAGACACCAGAACAGGGTGCGGTGCGTGCAGTTGGTCGGAACGTGTGTAGGCTGCTACCAATTGGTTGGTACGTTGGACATCTTGTTGGTCGTGCGATAAATCGGACCGTGTGTAGGGGCCTTTTTAGGGAGAAGACCCGTGAAGACCCGTCAAGGACGTTGCGCTTGCGCGCTCTTTCTCGCTGTTCACCGCACCATGAGACCGCGTTAACATATATATGAAAAAACTTAAGTATGCAATTGTGTAAACATCACTATATAATAATATTATATTGTTGAACCACATCTATAAAATCCCAGCTTATTAATATTTTTATTTTTTTTATTTTTATTTATTTATTTATTGTCCAAGAGCTAGAGGGGGTGCACGGCCCCCCTGCCCCCAGCTATGAGCGCCATTGGTATGACCTAATCTGGTCGCTGTAGCAGACAAGTGCGGAGTTTTGCATGGAAATGACGTAGGCCACGGTTTTCAGATTATCAGCATAGTTTCTCGTGGTTCAAAATGTTGATTTGCATTTTTTAGAAAATATGAAGTAGTGTGCGCAGTGTAAGTTATAAAAATATTTAAAGATTTGTTGTTTTTCATTCATAAGTATGTTGCAGTATTTCAATTTTCATCTTTGCCATCATTCGTATTATTTAAAATGTCATCGAGCCAATTTTGGTATTGAATATCTAAGCCATCATCTTCACCCATATTATTTGTTTCTGTCTGTTTAAAAACAAATAACATTATTAAGAGTCGAATAGCAACAAATTTATTACAGACATTTTAAGGTTGTTTTTTTTTTATTTTTTAAATAGCTTAAGGGACTTACCTGCGGAGTCATCAATCCCTAACCTTACAAACTACTAACTCCCTTATATGCCTATATGCCCGCGGGGGGATTCGAACCCCCGACAGTAGCAGCCGTGCAGACTGTGACTGGCGCGCCGCAGAACGCTCGGCCACCGCAGCCGGAGCATTTTAAGTCAACCCAAAATATGCCTACCTGAAATTTTCTAAAGCAAGTCACCTACGAAATCTTGTAATTGGTCTCCATTAAACCAGTTGAATTCATACCGGTTGTCTTCTAACTTCCATCCATAATTTTCAGGACTGAAAATACTAGCATCTTGATATCAGCATTATTTCAGAGACCAGCGATTTCAATTTTCTCTGGAATTGCTGTCGAAGTTCAGTTTTACACGTCGGAAACAGTGTAGGTGTTGATGAGTAATTGAAGTCTTACAGAATATACGAGGCGCGTCCAGAAAGTAAGTTCCGTTTCAATTTATCTTCGCTGCAGCGCTGCGATTGCAGTTCCGCACATGCGCTGTAGACGATGTGTATCAAGAAGAACGTGCGCCATTTGGAGATCGCTGTCAGTTACGTACGCTTTGTTGTGCTTGTTTGAACCGTCGACGTTGACTGAAACTCCCGCCGCCTCTGAAATCAGATCGGTGATTCGGTTTCTGAATGCGAAGAAAGTGAAACCAAGTGAAATTTATCGGCAAATTTGCGATGTTTACGGACCAAATGCGATGAGTGATTCGATGGTGAGAAGATGGGTCCGACAGTTCAATGGCGGGCGTAGTGATGAGCACGATGAAGAATGAAGTGGGCGTCCATCTTTGGTTACAGAAGAACTGGTTCACGCGATTGATGACAAGATCCAGGAAAACCGTAGGTTTACAATTAGTGCTCTCGCTATGGACTTCCCCCCAAATTTCGCATCACTGATGCATGGAATTGTTACCAAACAACTGAAATTCCGTAAACTTTGTTCACGTTGGGTACCAAAGATTCTCACTGAGCAACACAAAACACAACAGATGGGTAATACACTTGTTTTTGACTCGTTATGCTGAAAGCGGCGAAGAATTTCTGAGACGGATAGTCACAGGAGAGGAAACGTGGTTTCTTACGATACCCCTGAAAGTAAGCGGCAATCAATGGAATGGAGGCACACTTCATCCCCACCAAAGGTAAAGCCGAAGCACATCATGACACCTCGGAAAATAATGTGCACAGTGTTCTGGGACTGGAAAGGCATCCTACTCATTATTGCAGAATAAGCGCTGGGGACTGCTGTCAAAAGGTGTTGTTTTGCTTCACGACAACGCATGACCACACACTGCACATGTGACGAAAAACCTCCTACAGGGATTTGGCTGGGACGTGTTTGACCATCCTCCGTACAGCCCTGACCTCGCTCCTAGCGACTTTCATCTGTTCTTACATCTCAAGTCTTTCCTTGGCGGTCATCACTTCACCAATGAAAACGAGCTGAAAGAAATTGTTTCCAACTGGTTGAAGACACAGGCGGCAGATTTCTATGAAGAAGGTATACAAAACCTGGTGCCAGGCTATGACAAATGCCTGCAAAATTTCGGCAGTTATGTGGAAAAGTAGTTCAAGAGTTGTAGAATTTTGTGCAATAAAAATTTCTTCTGTATCTGTGTACAATTTCATTTTATTACCAAACGGAACTTACTTTCTGGACGCGCCTCGTACATCAATAATTTCGGCCACCTTGTAAATATCACAAATAAATTTTGGAATTATATGAAAGGTTTTTTCCTCTACTTTGGAATCACTGAATAGCTTCAGCTCGCAGAAACTGATAAATGCTTCTTGATATTCGTCGTATTTTTTTCGGAGGTATATCAAATGACCTGTGTATGCCTATTAAAGAAAAATTAAAAAGCTGGATTGTAATAACAGTCAGTGATCGCATGAGAGCCTGGTAAACGTCTAGATAAGGACGGTCCTAACATTTTATAAATTTTTGTAACATCAACATATCTCAGTTATTTCCAGTGCAGCCAGCCGCTGTGGCCGAGCGGTCTGCGGCGCGCCAGTCACAGTCTGCGTGGCAACTACGGTCGGGGGTTCGAATCCCCTCTCGGGCATGGATGTTTGTGTCGTCTTTAGTATAAGGTAGTTCATAAGTAGTTAGTAAGTTTAGGGACTGTTGACCCCGCAGTTAAGTCCCTTAAGCTTAACAAACGTTTGAACGTTTTTTATTTCCAGTGCAAGTCAGTACCCACATATGACAGTATCGTTTTTTTAATAACTATTTACCAACAAGATTACTTTAGTATCAATATCATTGTTGTTGTAGTCTTCAAATACTGGCTTAGTGCAGCTTTCCACGCTAATCTATCCTGTGCGAACCTCTTCGTCTCTCGGTCTCCCTCTGCGTTTTATATCCCACACACTTCCCTCCAATGCTAAATTGATACCGGTATCAGAACATCTAATTACAATATCAGACTGATCATCAATATAAGGCTGCATGTATAGCCTGTGGTTCGTCTGTTGCGGGAGATCCGCAACGGTTTGTTAGCGCGCGGTTTCTATGAAACACTGTTGGAGCTGTTTATAGGTATAGTTGCGGCTGCAGTCCGCACCACAGCTGCGGAGTCAAAATACATGCAGCTACACTTCGAAACCGCTGCGATTATGTCTTACCCCCAGGAGGAACTGCGCCTCGCAAGTCACTGGGGCTAAAACGCGTGCTTTGTGTGAACAAATGATCATACCCTAGCAGACAACACACAGCTTGAGCAACAGCTGCACCACATACAGGTAACTACTTTTCCTTTTCACTACAAAATTTCATCATTTTCAAGCCGGCGAGGAAACAGCACAAGTCTGAACAGACTGTTGTGACATAGCCCTTCATTATCAAAATGTTCAAATGTTTGTATAGCTCATGGGGCTTAACTTCAGGGTCATCCGTCCCTAAACTTACAAACTATTTAAGGACTAGCTAATACTAAGGACGGCAAAAATATCCATGCCCGAGGGGGGACCGTAGTGGCCGTGCAGACCGTGACTGGAGCGCCTCAGTCCCCTCGGTCACCGCGGCCGGCCCTTAATTATCGACTCGGCAACCCGGATTATATGCTGTTCGTTTTTCTTCATCAGATGTAAACAGGATTCTGTACCTGGTCTGACCTATAGTTTATTTAGTAATTATCATTACTGTGCATGTTATTATTGCCCAAACATAATAAGATTCCATGCTAGTGCTGTGTTTGGGTCTTGGCTTTCTGGCACATCGGTCACACATGTGCCCAGCCAGGAATGCAGTGTACTTACAAAACACAAATTCCTAGTATTCCAGCTATATTTAGTGTCGTCAGTTTAAACGACCGTACATGTTTCGTTGGTAGTTAAATCAAGTTTCTTCAGTTTCTTGCATGCTAACTCTGCATTCAAGAAAAATTGATAATGATATAGAACGTTTCAAATTGCTTTTACCATAACTCTGACTCTAGACTTTTTTAAACTAGGTAATTTATTTCAGAAATAGCAGAAAAAAAGTGTAACATTCTTCTTAGCCCCCTTTCTAGTGTATGATGTATGATTCAACCTAATGAATAGAGCCGGCCGCGGTGGCCGAGGGGACTGAGACGCTCCAGTCACGGTCTGCACGGCCACTACGGTTGGAGGTTCGAATCTCCCCTCGGGCATGGATATTTGTGCCGTCCTTAGTATTAGCTAGTTCATAAGTAGTTTGTAAGTTTAGGGACTGATGACCCCGTAGTTAAGTCCCATAAGCTTTACAAACATTTGAATAGAATTTTTATCAAAGACTTGCAAACAAAACGGAATTTAATAAAACTTTGTAGGCAGCGTGGATATATAGGTGGATGTTTTCTCATTCCTATTAAAAATTCGTTTCTTTCAGAAATGGGCCCTGGAAGTCAATTTAGAAAAATCAAAAAAAAAAAAAAAAAAAAAAAAAAAAAAAAAAAAAAAAAAACGAAAATGGATGGATAGATGCTTAGGGTTTAACGTCCCGTCGACAGCTTGGCCATTAGAGACGGAGCTAACGCTCGGAGTTTTTGGGTTAGATGAGGAAGGAAATCGGCCGTGCCCTTTGAAAGGAACCATCCCGGCATATGCCTGGAGTGATTTAGGGAAATCACGGAAAACCTAAATCTGGATGGCCGGAGGTGGATTTGAACCACCATCCTCCCGAATGCGAGTCCAGTGCGTTACCACTGCGCCACCTCGCTCGGTAAAACGAAAATAAGAAGATAACAAGAAACTATCACACGCACTTGAAAGCTGGATGCTGAATGAACAAGAAGAAGGAATCATCCCGTTAAAAGTTGATGAAAATTATGATACTGAATTTCAAGAACACGATAGTAAGACTGCATCAAAAGAAGCACCCACAGCCAGGCTGCTGTTGTAGACACGGTCTCTAACTCTGAACAAGGAACTGAACCAGAGCTAAGTCATTTTTCAACGGGTAGGACTTCTGTGGATACTGATGAACCCTCCACATCTAGCGTAAATGATACATTCGAATCAACTGATGTGGAGAAACAAATAATCTATAATGATCCCAAAAAATGGCCGGCAAATTTTCGAACTGATAAAATTCGTTGTAAACTTGTTGTATGAGGCCCGCAAACAATTGACTTGAATAACTATACATTTCCCTGCACAGATGATGGAAGGCACTTCTCTCCTAAATGGTTTTATAAATTTCTACCAAATGATGAAAAAGTAAAAAGGCAATGGATGTTGTACAGTAAGTCCAATGACATGTTTTTCTCCCCTTGCCTCCTTTTTTCAGGAGAAGACAAATCCCCATTTTCTGATTTGGAGAAAGGAGTCAGTGACTGGAAATATTTGAACCCCTTCATTCATGTTCAGGAAACATCGTCAATTCACAGAAACGCATATGTCAAGTGGAAAGAATTAGAAATTGGAAAATAAACCGGTACTTGTATTGACGTTGAATTCCAAAAGGGCATACTAGCTGAAACAGAAAAGTGGCGTTGTGTTCTCATGTGTATTGTGGATGTAATTCTCCATTATGCCAGAAACAATTTACCTTTAAGAGGACGTTCTGATTCCATTAGTGGCAACAACTGTGGAGTCTTTTTGAGCACTTTGGAACTTATAAGTCGCTACAATCATCAACTCTCTGAGCACACAGAAAATGTTAGAAGTGGAAAATATATCCCAAGCTATTTTTATCCTAAAATTCTGAATGAAGTCATAGAACTTTTGGGAAATAAAGTTCGTTCTGAAATAATCGGCAAGGTAAAAAATGCTAAGTACTTCTCTATTGTGTTTGATTGTACAACAGACACAGCACATCTAGAACAAAACGTCAGTTCATTAGGTATGTGTGCATTAACGATGGTAAAAATTCAGTAAAAGAAAATTTTGTTGCTTTCATTGTAAGTCATCAAAAAACGGGTAATGGATTATCATAAGAAATTTTACAGAAGCTGAGCTGTGATGGCTTGGACATTGAAAACTATCGAAGCCAAGGATTCGATAATGGTAGGGAAATATGAAGGCGTTCAAGCACATATACGGCAAAAATAAATAAATACGACCTTGCTAAATTTGTGCCTTGTGTAGCACACAGTCTGAATCTTGTTGACGTGCATGCTGCAGAAGTGTCAGTTTTAATAATAACTTTCTTTGGAAAAGTGTTGCAGTTTTTCAACTATTTCAGCAGTTCTACGTTGAGGTGGGAAGCTTTACTAGGTGGCCTTAAAACGACTCTCAAGAGACACAGCGACACAAGATGGTCTTCTAGGTGTCAAGCTGTGCCAGCTCTCCAGGAGAATTTAGCAGCTGTGTACAAGGTGTTACAGGGTATGACCAACAGAGGCAAATGGACGAATGAAACAGTAACAGGTGCTATGACTCTTCTTACAGAAATTGATTATGCATTTGTATGTTTTTTAGAGGTGTGTTCTGATGTAGTAATAAAACTGGACCGTAGTAACAAATTGCTGCAAGGGTAGAGTGTTACCCTCGATGTAGCATCTAGTTTGCTACCAGGTTTGGTGAAAAATATTAAACATTTGCGTGAAGAGGGTGTGCAGAAATACACAGCCAAAGCCAAAGATACCTGTAATTCTATTTTCATCGAAAGCAGCTTTGCTGGTAAGAGAGTCCGAAAGGTGAAGAGGATGCTGCAGAGATGGCTGAGTGCGAGGCACACTTGATCAGTGCTGAGAAACAGTTTGAGGCAGAATGTTTTGAAGTATATGACAGATTAATGAAAGAAATAGAAAGCAGAGCTGACATATATCATATCATTTCATATGATTTTAATTTCCTGACAGGAAAGGCATTAAATGAAAGCTCTATATCTCATCTTGCAAAATGTGCATCCTTTTAGGTAGCAAATATAACAGAGATATTGATACAGCAGAGCTGATTAGCGAAATATCAACTTTCAAATTCCAAGCCAAAGAGCTAATTCAAGATATCGACACAGCATCTCATTAAGTTATTTTGAAAGTTTTTTTTCAAAATTTCATTTACGAGATGCTTATCCAAACATTGAAATTGCTTTAAGGATATTTTTGACGATGCCAGTAACTACAGCATCTTGTGAACGCAGTTTCAGCAAATTAAAAATAATAAAAAAAACTACTTACGATCGAGTGTGGGTGAAAGCAGGCTGTCAAAATTGGCAGTGTTATCAATAGAATACGACTTAGCATCTCAAATTGATATCAATGAGGTAATACATGAGTCTGCTCCTCTCAAAGCAAGAAAATGCAGAGTAAAGTTGTAACAAAAAATTCTAGAAAAGAATATTTTTGAATTCTTTATGACAACTTTTTGAATTTCTAATTAATAATCTATCGCCTATCAGTAATTTAAGAGGAACATATAACATACGTTCTGTATTGTAAAACCACTGTGATATTTAATTTGTTATATGCAATATTATTCATCAATATTCTGTATTATAAAACCACTGTGTTACAATCATATATTTAACTTTTACATTGAATATTTTCATTAATATTCTGTATTACAAAACCATTGTGTTGCAATTATACATTTAATTTGTTATATGCAATATTTTCTTAAATGTAGTTTACTTACTTAATATTTGTGTTATGTCTTACCTATTCACGAAATTATAGAATTTTCTGAATATCTTTAAAAAAATCGTCAGAAATTTTAAGCATGAAGGCAGTGGTGGACTAAGGTTGTTGGAGGCCTGGGGCGGCGGTGAAACGAAAGGAGCCCCCCCCCCCCCCCGTCCACTTGGAAATACATGTATTACTATAAAAAACAATTTGAGGCCCCTTCCAGAACGAGAGGCACGGGACAGTCTGAAAAAATAGCTTTCGAGATTTGGAGGCCCCAGGAGATCGAGATGCCAGGCGCACTCAAAAAAAGAAAGAGTCCTTTCCAGGTATTTGGAACCCTCCCAAGACCGGTGGCCCGGGGCGGTCCCCCCCCCCCCCCCCTCCCATAGTCCGCCACTGCATGTAGAGGTGCGCACTTTGGACGTTCCACCAAGGGCGTAAGACTACCACGGTACAGCACCGCCTGTCTGCCCCCCATGACGTGTGGCAGATACATTTTAAAATGATTAGTGCTTTGAGGCACCATCTTTTCAAATCTTTCACTTGCAGCAATCATGAAAGTTTTGTGTCAAATGTGAGACCCAGAAACCTCACTGTGTCTTTAAAATTTAGAACGGCGCCCCTCATTCGCAGTTCAAGCAAATTGAAAATGGAACGAGTACACTTAAAAAGAACACAAACAGACTTATTGGTTGAAAACTTAAAGCCAGTCTTCTCTGCCCATTCATCCAAACGTCGAAGAGTTGTCGCTGCTAGATTGAAAGAATAGTAAAAGAGAGAGAAGTCATGAACAAATAAGGAACACTTGACAGGACATTTAACAACGGACGTAATACTGTTAATAGTTACGGCAAACAAAGTCACAATTAAAACGCAACCCCGAGGGACTCCGTTCTCCTGCTCAAAACGATCAGAAAGGGTAACACCGATTTTGTACCGGTATCTAAAATAGAGTGCATAAAGAAAGGACTTGATAAAAATGGAAGGCATCCACGAAAACCCCAGTCGTTGAGCTGTCTGAGAATAAGATGCCGCCAAGTAGTGTCGTAGGCCTTCTCAATGCCAGAAAATATAACCTAAAGGTGATGCCTTTGTAGGAAAGCCTGTTGTATCGCCAGCTCCAGGGACGCCGGGTTATCGAAGTTAGAACGATATCTCCTAAAACCAAACTGGAAGCGACTAAGGAGCTGCCTGGATTCTAACATCCAGACGAGGCTGCGGTTGACCATCATCCTTAAGGTCTTTCCCACACAATTAGTGAGGGCAACAATACGATAACTACTTCGGTGTGTAGAGTCCTTCCCAAGCTTTAAAAGAGGAATTATAAGTGCTCCATGCCAGGACTTGGGAAAGTGACCCGACTGCCAAATTTCATTGACAAGGACGAGGAGACTTTCTTTATTCCGGTCTGTAAGGTGCTGTAGTATACTGTAATTTATCCTGTCATAACCAGGGCATGTGTCACAAGTTGAAGATAGCGCAGAGACTAGCTACCACATGGAAAAGGGACAATTGTAATCTTCATCATTGGTGGACTTAAAGTCCAAAGTGACTCTCTCCACAGACAACCTGTGGGGTCTAAAAGCAGGATTCTGACTGGCAGTAGCAGTAATTGAGGCGAAATGTTTCACCATTATCTGCGCAATCACTCATGGATTCGTCTGTAGGGTGCCATTTCCCATTACAGCAGCAATTGGGTGCCTTCCTCCTCTCGTGGTTATCCTTCTCATGGTCTCCCATAATTGTGAACTTTTGGTGGAACGATTAATGTTATTGAGGAACTGTTGCCATGATCGTTTCTTGCTCTCCCGAATGGTTTGCCGACACTTTGCCCTCGCCACCCGAAAGGCTGTGAGGTCCTCTGCAGTTGGCCGACTTTTGAACCTGCGCAAAGCTGCTCGGCGCATCCTTATTGCAGAGCGGCAGTCGTCACTCGACCATGGGATGGTATGCCTTTTCGGTTGACCTGAAGACTGAGGAATAAAAGCTGCAGCGGCGTGATGGATCGTTTGGGTGACATGGTCTACCCATTCGTGGACACTAACACGACAATCGAATTCAGCCAGTCTGGTGTAAAGGGTCTAGTCCGCTCTGGTAAGCACCCATCGTGGCTGTTGTCTAACTGGCTCCATTCCATATATCTGGTGGATCCAGAGTGGGAAGTGATCACTTACATGAAGTTCAGCGTCCACTTCCCATTGAATCGTAGTGTCAAGGGCTGGGGAGCAAAGTGTGAGGTCTATAGCAAAGAACGACCCTGATGCAGTACAGAAATGTATGGACTGTCCGGTGTTAAGTAAATGAACAGATGTCATCAAGAGAAGTCTCTCAACTGGTCAATCCCTGGGGCAGGCAGTTTCAGACCCCCAAAGCACATTATGAGCGTTAAAATGCCCACAAAAGATGAAAGGGTGGGGGAGCTGCGTGAGATGGTCATAAAGGGCTTCCTCAGCAAACGCGTCATGTGTGTGCAGATAAATGGAACAGATAGTCAACCGATGACGTATTTGGACACACACTTGAACTGCTTGTAAGGGGGTTTGAATGGGGAGTAAGGAGGAGTGACAAGCTACGTCGACGAAAACAGCCACTCCACCTTTAGCTCTCTCACCACTAAGGTCATCCTTTCTATATAGGTCATAACCAGGTAACTCAGGGTTGGATGAGAGCTTAAAATTCGTCACTTGTAGGCATATACACAGCTGTTTTCCCTAAGTTAATAAATGAAATTCATCCACATGGGTCATGAAACCCTGTCAGTTCCACTGAAGTATGGGAGCCGTCTATTACGAGGGTTGTATTTTCACCTTCTCTTTCCGCTGAGGCGGAGCCATTGAACTAAGTGGAGGTTCAGTATTGGGGCGAGAAGTTTGCCCCTGAGGGATGTCCAGTTCCATAAGCTCTGGGGCAGTTTCAGAGGGGAGGTCAGGTACAATGAGCTCTATGTACTCTGAGGGTTTATTGCCTGCTTTAACCTGGGCCTGACTTTTTCCTGTTGTCTTTTTCGACTTAGCAGTCTTCACAGTAGAACACCGCTAGTAGAGGTGGCCGTGCTGGCCTTTTGAATAGCCACTCTCTTGGAAGGTGGTAAGATCAGAGCAGCAGCAGTAGCTTTGTCTACTGTACTTGGTGGGTCTTCAGGCTCTGTAATAGCTGCAGCCTTGTAAGTGCACTCACAGGTACAGGTGTTGGTACCTACACTAGTGACCTCAGTTTGTGTAGAAACATCGGCCTTGGTAACTGGCTTTTGAATGACAGCAGCGAAGGAGATGACAAATGAAGGAGGCTGCATGGCCAGAAATATCTATTATGCCTTACCATAGGAAATTCTCTTTGATGTTTTAATTTCCTGCACTTTCTTTTCTTCCAAGAACACACTGCAGTCCCTTCTACAAACTGGGTGTTCACTGGAGCAATTCACACACTTTGGAGGTGGTGAACAATCTACTCCGTCATGTGCTGCCTTACCACATTTTCCACAAGTGGCTTCTCCCTTGCTACCGAGGGTGGTATGCCCAAAGCGATGTCACTTAAAGCAGCGTTCAGGACATAGGGCCATACTTTCAACCGTAGGAAGCTTGCCTGACATACTCAGGGAGTTTTGCGTTATTGAAGGTGAGGATGAAGGAGTCTATTTAATTAACTCCCCAACCACCCTTTTCATTATGTTCTGAACATCAACAATGTCATTGTTGTCATTTCCACCAAATCCACCTTTACTGTAGAGTGCCATGTAACTCTGTCTTTATTGGAAATTTGTGGAGGCTTGTGGCTTTCTGCAACTTTTCTGCTTGACTTGTGAATTGCTGATTTCCACCAGCAAGGTTCCATTGTGCAGGCACTTGACAGATTTTAACTCACCATCAATACCCCCCAGACCCTTCTGAATGTAAAAGGGTGTCACTTTTTCAAAGGTATCTTCTTTCCTTTTAATAAGCAAAAACACATTTTGTGCTCTATAACTATGCCCAAATCAGTATGATTGAGATCCCAAAACAGGACGACTGGCTAACCAAGCCCTCTTGTTAGATTGGGTGGTAGTACCCCCCAATGATACACCCATCTTGCTGGAAGAGGAAAAAAGCAGAGGAAATATTCAAGCTTGTCCCATGTGCAGGTAGAGAAAATAATGTCCACCTAGACAGAGTCCCGCATGTCTAGTTTAGCCTTATACAACTGAGGTGCAGCAGTATCCCCAGAGGTTGCTCGCTAACGACTGTTCCACCTCAACAGCCATGCATCCCATCAGCAAGTAGCGCACCTTAGGATTGAGTTGTTGTTTTATATATATATATATATATATATATATAAAGGTATTTCCTTCCTCATGACCTGGATGGTCAAGCCAAGATCCCCACTCCCTGGTACACACAACGTTCCATCACCAAGCCATATGGTGGTCATTGAAGCATGCCCAAAGGTGGTGAGGCTGAGGAAAAGTGGAAGGAAGGAAGCTTTGGGTTTAACGTCCCATCAACAGCTTGGTCATTAGAGACGGAGCTAATGCTCAAAATTTTGGGTAAGGATGGGGAAGGAAATTGGCCGTGCCCTTTTGAAAGAAACCATTCCGGTATTTGCCTGGAGTGATTTAGGAAAATCACAGAAAACCTAAATCTGGATGGCTGGGAGTGGATTTGAACCACCGCCCTCCCAAATACGAGTCCAGTGCGTTACCACTGCGCCACCTCGCTCAGTGGGAAATGTGGACATGTGGGGTATGGCAAGAGGGAGTGTGAGGTCACAGTACTCAGAAGAGGGCTGTGGTCTGATGTCACTGGAGGCTTGCGGTGACAGCATCACACAATTCACTAGTCACTAACTTACTAGACGAGCTTTTGCATGTGAGGGTGCACATTCTAGAAACTGTTACTAAATTGTCTGCAATTTTTGTCGTAAATTATAGTGGTAGTTACCAGTGTACAGTGTGTTAGTTTTTAATAGTGCTTTTTCCAGTTCTAAATTGACAATGGAAGCAACAGTTAAAAACTTGCTTGAAAAAACGTTTTTCAATGAGAACTTTGCAGGAAAAATTGGAAGTAGTGAGGAAAGATAGGTCGAAGCCACCATTACTTAACCTAGTATGAGACCATAAGGGCAAAACAGACATGCGTAATTTAATTGGATTTAAGTCCAGTGAACAAGCTGACTACTCCATTCACTCATCTTCAAGCATGTTGTCCACTAGTGCAGCTCTGTGAGAATGAGCATTATTGTCCACCAGAAGACACCCATCTCCAATGGTACTAGGGCACAACTAAAGGTTGAAGGGTGTCATCTCTATACCTCTGAGCAGTCAAAGCACTGTTCTGAATGACATAGAGGTCTGAACATCTGCCCACACTGACTCCTACCCACATTATTCAAGCACCACCATGATATGGTGACGTTTCCTTCACAGAAGTAGGATTGTTCCATGTTCTCTCCAGATAGGGAATGATGATTGTCCAGCTCAACTCAAAATCTTGACTCATCTGTGAACAGAACCTGGCAACCTATAAATTGATGCACTCAAATAGAAAATTTTCTTAAATATAAACTTTACATACATTTCTTTTAAACATTAACAGTTTAAACCTTGTCTCCAATGTTGGACTTTAAGCACAGCTCATTCATATAAAGTCTGAACTACCATGGACATTTATTACATAAATGATGTTCAAATGTTTGTAAATCTCTGGGACTTAACTTCTTTGGTCATCAGTCACTAGGCCCTTATCTCAAGAATATATAAATAATTTATGCCATGCATGTTGGCATGGGGTGTTGTTTCACATTTTTTGTGTAGCACTAGTTTTTGTCATTCTTTTATATAGCCAAATAATGTAATTTATTTATTTATTTATTTTTTAGATAAATGTTTAACTGGGATTGCCTTTCTTTTATGTAACCATTTGTGTATATGGCTCTGTGTGTTTTGATGTGGGATGATATTTACCAGTTCTGAGTACAGTTTTTAATTAATTTGTTTTGATACATCTCATACTATGTATTGACCTTAGAATTATGTCACCATGTTGTCACTCATACTGTATTACATCACCTTATACCACTTACCCATAGAATATGGATTCTAATTTTAAATCAGGATTATGTGATAGGTTGTTTTCATTATAACACAGATAACATTCTTGTTTAAATTACAACCTAGACCTTGATTATGCTTCACAAAAGTGTACAAATTCAATTGTAATTATTCATACTATTTTTATGCTTCATAATAATTTTTTTTTAATTCTATGATTCATTCCCATTATCAAATGTTCAAATGTTTGTTAAGCTTATGGGACTTAACTATGGGGTCATCAGTCCCTAAACTTACAAACTACTTATCAACTACCTTATACTAAGGATGGTACAAATATCCATGCCCGAGGGGGGATTCGAACCCCCCGACCGTAGTGGCCGTGCAGACCGTGACTGGAGCGCCTCAGTCCCCTCGGCCTCCATGGCCGGCATTCCCATTATCCTCTCCCTTTCATATAATTATTATGCAAACAGTATACTACTATGGTGCTGCCACCTTGTGCCGACTATGTGTACAACAGACCACCTAACTGTCAGTCTCTTACAAGCATTCATACTGTAACGTGTCGATATTATATCTTGACTAAGTGGTATGTTGCACTTTAACTTTTTCACCTCCATCTTTTACATACATAAGGTTTGTTTCTCCTTATCAAATATAAATTTTATGTATGGTATTATTACGATACTTCATGTGTGTATTTTGTATTCTTAACAATTTACCCCATTGTAAAAATATATGCAACCCGATGATGATGGTAAAACACATCGAAACCCGTCATAAATAAATAAATCAAACTGCAATCTTGACTTTTTTTTCCTTTTGGAGCTAATTAAGAATTATAGATCACCTCCTCCTCGATGGCAGGTAATGTTAATTTAATTCTTTCAGCACTTCTGATTTTCTTAGACTACATTCCAATACTGTAGTTTTGCTTATGTTAATGTTCATCTTATCTCCTTCCTTCAAGACACTGTCCATTCTGCTCAATTGATCTTCCAGGTTGTTTTGCTGTTTGACATAGCTAATATGTCATCGGAAAACTGCAGAGTTGTCATTTGTTTGCATGAACTTCAATTTAATTTCCAAATTTTCCTTGCTTTTCTTAACAGCATGCTCAATGTACAGATTTAATAACATTGAGGAAAGGCTGCAACCCTGTCTTATTCCCTTCCCAACCACTGCATTTCTTACATAACCTTCAAGTCCTATAACTACTGTCTGGTTTCTGTCCAATTTGTATGTAACATTTCGTTCATTAATATCACTAATTTATCCCCATATTTCAGCTGCTTGATTACACATTGATCACATATTTTGAATAATTAGCACCAACAACTGTCCCGGTACACTGTAAATTATGAAATAAACAATTCTAATACACATGTTGAAAATTGTAAGAAACACACAAAAATGCTCTTTGTTGTTTTAACCTCACATTACGCAGAGTTCCCAAGAGTAAATCGTGTCTGTTTGGCACATCTGGAAACACTTGTTTGTGTTTTGCATTCCCTTATTACCCCACCTGATCCCTCCTTCCCCACAACTAGGTGAAGGCTGCTGCAGTAATCATCTAAAGCTCTATTCTTCCCACTTGGTTGATGATAGAGAATGAGATACATTCCAGCCTATGTGCAAATTCTTCTCAATGGAAACTGGCTACTATTGCAATCATTGTTAATATTTCTTATTAATGTATGATCTACTTCAGGTATGGGCTTCAAAGAGAAATTTAAAAAGCCACAACATATGCCACTGGTTTAGGGACAACATCTATAGACTAAAAATACCTCATTCCTTGTCACAATTGCCAAGTTCATCCTCACTCACAATTATTTCACCCTTGAGGACCAGACCTACAAACAAATCAGGCGGACAGATAGAGGAACCAGGATGGCCTCTTCCTATGCCAACTTTTCCATGGGACACATGAAAGAAGAATTTCTTAAGATCCTCTGACTTGGTACAGATTCATAAATGACATGTCTGTGGTCTATACTCATCGCGAAGAAAATCTTCTGATCTTCCCTCAACACTTCAAATCCTTATCTGACCTGAAATTTACCTAGTCCTTCTCCAGAGCCCACGCCACGTACATAGCTGTCGACGTCCAGCATGTTGAGTCCCACATCCTCATTTCAGTTCATCTTAAACCCACAAACAAATAAGAGTACCTTAACTTAGATAGCTGCCATTCCTTCCATATCAAACACTTCCTTCCCTACAGCTGAGGCATCCATGGCAAACTTACCTGCTCCAATGACAAATCCCTCACCACATCCACCAACAACCTGTCCAATACTTTCCCCTTTTCCACCCAGTGCCATCCTGGCCTTGAATGCCTTAAAAGATTGCCCTGTCAAGGATATGACTTTTTTAAGTCATGGAGTGACATCATCCCTCCAAAGTATCCTCACAATGGCATCCAGAATAGCCTTTCACCATGTTCCCAACCTCAACAGCATTCTTTTCAGTACTTACAAAATCCCAAAACCATCCTCCCTGCATAATGGTTCCCACCCTTGTAACCAACCCCACTGCAAAGCTTGTCCCATGTGTCCTCCCACGATCACAAACTCCACCCACACCACAGGAATTACCTACACCATTCCGGGTAGGGTGAAATGTGAAACAACACACCATTCCACAACTGTCATATGTTCATTGCATTCATTGGTATGGCCACCAACAACTTGGCTGAACATATGAATAGTCACAGATGAATTGTTCGCCTGCGGGAAAATCAGTATCCTGTGGGAGAGAATGTCCTCCAACGTGACTCCATGGGCCTTGGCATGTGCCACACCATGTGTGCAATCTGGATACAACCATCTACCACCAGTCCCTCAGATAGTTTGGTTTCCTACTGGCATGACTCAGTACTTACTATGAAATATCTCCAAGTTCCACCTATTATCCTTCACACCATCCTTACCGCCTAACCTAGGTGACGAGCAACACTTCTCTTTTAGCCTCTACCTCCTACCTAACAAAAGAATTAATTTCAGAAAGCTTGTTATAACATTTATATTTTATTTTCCTCTATTTTTGTGTGACAAGCAGCAGTACTGAGCTTAGGAAAATACTGACCAGTCTCTCTATCTCTTCTAAATACTTTTTTCAGATCTCATTGGAGAATTTCCATCAAGGACTAAATTTCTATTCATATGGTACAACATTTCATTTTGTGACAGATCATAAGTCACTGACAGCTACTTTAGCTCTGACTCCTAATTTAAAGAAAAAGAAATTCAGTAACAGTTTTTTCCACTCCATATTTTTTCCACAGATACCATTATGAAATTTTTCACAAATGCAATTGAATATGTGGTATCTCAGTTGTCCATGACACGGAAAAATGGTACAAGTAATAGAGGAGTCTCCTGTTAAAGCAGCGTATGTAGCATTAACCACCTTTCCCTGCCCCCCTCGCCTTTTCCCCCACCAGCATACAATACTGCTAATTCAGGATCTTTTATGGTAAAATTTAGCCAGTGTTATGAAAAATTAGGATACGGTTTATTTTTTTAGCATTTTTCTGATAGGTCAGCTCTCTCTCTCTTTTTCCCCCCCAAAAAAGAAAATACCATTATTAGCATGATTGAGGAGAGCATTGTCAACTTTTATTAAGAGTGTATATTACAATTTCCTCCCCCTCTCAACCAAAAGTAAAGTGCAAATACTAAGTAATGTGAACATACAGGGGATTGACAAATAATGAAAACACTGGGGAAAATGCATGCTGGAGCATAATTTAGATGCTGGACATGCCTGTAGGGGATGTTACTGTATTTACACACAAACAGCACCTGTTCAATGCTCTCAAAAAATTGCAAGTGTCTGCCATGATAAGAACAGTGTTCTGTAGTGCTGTATGTCAGAGCTAAATGAGTTTGAATGTGAGCTTATTGTTGGTGGTTGTATGGTGGAACTTCTGTAACCATGGTAAATGAAGTGTATGGTGTCTTCAGATGTACCATACCAAAGGTTTATACAGCATACAGCGAAAGCATCATGACCTACTATGGAACTTCACACCAAATTAAAACTGTATGCCAGACAGAGACTCCAGTTTCTGGTTGAACTTATGTATGATGTATGCTGTCACATACCTATGATGCAAACTGCCTGCTGCCAACATAGAAATACAGATTTGGTGCTGACTTTGGCAGCTATATTGTGATATTCCATGGCTACTGTGGTAACTCTACAAGAACACATTAATTACAAAAACTGTGTAATTACTTTGGTTAATTAAGTCCATCCCATTGTACAATGTTTGTTTCTCACTGATGATGCTTCCCACAGACTGTTGATTGCTTTTGTACTTAGAAGGCCGTTGGAACCGAATGGATGCCTATCACATGCAGTCTGTCCACCGATCAGTCCGCGGTTGTGTCAAGCACTGTCACTGCTTGTAATGAGGCAGACACCCCACCCCATTTGGGAGGTCGCTCCTGTGCGTGGCAGGCAGCAAAAGACTTCACCACATGTGAGAACTCCCCAGTTCGTCTTACCAACAGGTTCAAGGCACTATCTGTACCATACATTGTTCCTGAGCCAGATGGTGTCACTTATCCTGATGTCACCTACCAGCCTGCAATATTCAGGTATCACAGCAGGATGGTCTTGCCTGTAGTTGGGACCTCCAATGTTAGGAGGGTAATCGAGCCCCTTAGGGACATAGCTGATAGGGAGGGGAGGAAGACCAGTGTCACTCCTTGTGCATACTGAGGGGAGTCATTCCAGATGTGGAATAGGTCCTTCCAGATGCCATGAAGTGTACTGCATGCAGCCACCTGCAGGTGGTGCCTCATATCAGTACCAATGATGTATGTCGCTTTAGATTGGAAGAGATTCTCTCTGGATTTGAGCTGCTATCTGAAGTTGTAAAGACTGACAGGACTGACAGTCTTGCTTGTAGCATGAAGGCAGAGCTCACCATCTGCAGCATAGTTGACAGGACTAACTGTGGACCTCTGCTACAGAGCTGAGTGGAGGGTCTCAAACAGAGATTCTGATGGTTCAGCAACAGTGTAGGCTGCTGATTCATCAACCTGCATCATCGGGTTCCCCTAAGTAGGTCAGTAATCCACTACACTACACAGATATCAGGGCCATATGGCATGTAATGGGTGTGTGTGGTTTATTTTTTTTTTATTTTTTATTTGAGGTTAGAGGGCCTCAGGAACATCTAAAAAGAGTACAGATCACAAATAGGATGAACACAGATCTAGAAACCATTAAGGTGGTGGTGTATTTATTGCTGTCACAAGTGATTTGTCCTGTATCAAAATTGAAATAGATAGTACCTGTTAGTTGGTATGGGAAAAGGTAATGCCTGACAACCAGAATAAATTAATATTTGGTTCTATTTATTAACCGTGACTCGGATGATTTGATTGCAGAAATGTTCAAATAAAACTTGGGTCAAATTTCAAAAACGTACCCAAAGCATACAATTTCAATTGATGGTGATTTTAACTTATTGCTGATATTTTGGCAAAAATACATGTTCAAAACTGGATGCAAGCATAAAACATATGCCCAAACTGTACTGAAGGGATTCTTTGAAAATTATCTTCAGCAATTAGTTCAACCCACTAGAATGTGTCTACATATTGATGATAAGAAAAAGTAAGTTGATTATTAAGTTGTAGAAGAAAACGCAATGTTTTTTAATTTTTATTTTTATTTATTTAGTTTAGTGCATATTAATATGTTTTGAAAGAGTCTGTTTTTATTTGTTTTTATTTTTAGTGAATTTGAAGTACACTAACTAACTTTTCTGAATATAGGTAGACCTACTAAATGTGCTGCTCATATGAGGCAGCACCGTTTAAATGGAACAAACGAAGTCAAGGAGAAACGCCTATCTCAACAGAGGAAATCTATCTCAAGGACAATTTCAAAAGACTTACAACAGATTGAAATGGGACCACACAGTCGAAGGTTTTTGAGGTAACAAAACATAATTAAAAAAACACCTTACAGTTGAATTGACAACCACCATCTTTTTTAAGTTTGTTGAAAAAGTAATCATGTATGTTAAAACATTCAATCCAGACCTACATCATCACAACACAAAAGGAGGGAAGGAAGTTTAGTGTTTAACACCCCATCAACAGCTTGGTCATTAGAGGCAGAGCACAAAAAAAAAAAGATACAACAGAAATAGCCATAGGACATTATATGAAAAAAAAATTGTCTTCATGCTGGCCTGAACTTACCAATGCTCTACCAAAAAGGCTCGCAGCCCTTCTTAGTAACAAATTAAAAAAAAAAAAAAAAAAAAAAAAAAAAACAATGAAGAAGAATTTTAACTGAAAATCCCATCAATTCCCTAGATGAATTCTATATCTATATGAAAAATGTTTCATAATTATGTCAAGCATATATTTTAGGTATTTATTAAATGGTCAAATGAAGAAAAAATTACAAGACTTAAAATAGTGTAATTTTTCAAGTAAAATTCATAAAAATGTAATTTTATTGTAAAACAGTAATCTTTAGTTAGTAATTTATAAAAGTGACACATTTATAAGAATAATCTGTATGATTTCAGTCTTTTGATTATCTGATGTTTAATAATAATAATTATTATTATTTATTATTACTATTTATAATGGACATTTGTCATTCCTTCATTAAATAGCCTGCACCATTTACACACATTTATATCATTCATTAAATCTATACCATAAACTTCAGCAGAAACAAGTGGTCCAGCATCTTTAAAGATCTGGACAGGACATGAATCCACTTTTTTGCCTGAATATGGCAAGAAAGAAATTTGCTGAAATGTTGCTGGAAAATGAAGCACTGACTTGCCTGTTAACCAGAGAAGATTTAATTATCTACTAGCTCCTCATTTATCCTCAGAAGCGTTGAGTGCAGCCTGCTTGCCAACAACATTAAGCAAACTGAGATGGTGACCCATCAAAGCACCAGCCAAACACAATTTAAAGACAAGTAAATTTTGTACTCACATACGACATGTTACAGTAGAGCAAGAATCACTCTTGACGAGTAAGATTAACATATGATGCCATGTCATCCTCTGCCCAAAGGCATCGAAGTATGGAGGGGAATGTGGTCAGTACCCCACACTCTCAGCCGTTATGTCCGTTTTCATGACCGGAGGTTCTAATTCTCAATCAAATAGCTCCTCAATTGGCCTCATAAGGGCTGAGTTGCTCAGTGACCACCGGCCAGTGCATACGTCGCACAGCAGCAGCTCTACACTGTAAGTTAACCAGCTTCTTAATAGAAGCGACTTATTTTCATTTCGTGTGTGCTTTCTCTTACAGTTCATCAAACTTTTGTGTGCTTGCATGTTTATTTATTCAGAATCTCGGTTAGTTGACAGATCAGAGTTGATATATTGATTTACTACTTCGGGTACATATTTTTCAGATACGCCGTTAATAAACACTTTAGTGTTTGGTACATATTTTTCGAAGCTCACTGTTTATCAAACTTTTGTGTTCTCGATTGTATATTTAGTCAGCTTCGCATCAAAGGAACAGTTTAGTGTCCACATTTGTATACTTAGATTCACATCAAAGACACAGTTTGGTGTATTCTCCCACAGTTTAAATCACAACAGTCGTACTTATTTGGAACATACATAGGTTTTTAGAATGGCTAGGAACTGTGACTGCTGCGAACAGATGCAGGCCGAGTTGGTGACTCTTTGCTTGCAGCTTCAGGTGGCGTTGGCTTCTCTGACGACGCTCAAGACTGCGGTGGGTGGGCTTCGCTGTTGTGGGCCGCTCGCGGGGGTGCAGCAGACGCCCAGTGTCTATTGTGCCCTCTGATGGGCCTGCGGCTGTGGCCAACACGGTCACTGCCCACGAGGAGGTCGCCTCCCAATCCGTGGTGGATTGCGAAGCCTCCTCAGCACATTTCAGGCGGCGAAAGACTTCCCAGGTGACCAAAGTAGTGGCCTCCCCGATTAGTCTTATAAACAGATCCGAGGCACTGTCTGTGGCAGAGGATAGTCCTGACACAGATGGTGTCGCTTGTCCTGTAGTCACCCCTCTGCCTGCAAGGTCTGGGCAATCACAGAGGGAGTGTTTGTTAGTAGTTGGGAGCTCCAACATTAGGTGAGTAATGGGGCCCTTTAGGGATATGGCTGTTAGGGAGGGGAAGAAGTTGAATGTGCACTCCATGTGCATACCCGGGGGGAGTCATTCCAGATGTGGAACAAGTCCTTCCGGATGCCATGAAGAGCACAGGGTGCAGCAAGCTGCAGGTGGTGGCTCATGTTGGGACCAATGATGTGTGTCACTTTGAATCAGAAGAGATTCTCTCTGGTTTTGAGTGGCTATCAGAATTGGTAAAGACTCCCAGTCTTGCTTACAAGATGAAGGCAGAGCTCACCATCTGCAGCATAGTCAGCAGGACTGACTTCGGACCTCTGGTTCAGAGCCAAGTGGAGGGTCTGAATCAGAGGCTCAGACAGTTCTGTGACTGAGTGGGCTGCAGATTCCTTGACTTGCGACAAAGGGTGGTGGGTTTTCGGGTTCTGTTAAATAGCTAAGGAGTCCAGTGTACTCAGGAAGCAGCTACACAGGAAGCAGGGGCTGTGTGGCGTGGAATGAGCGGTTTTTTTTAGGTTACAGGGCCTCGGGAATACACTAAATGGGTTTCAGTCTCAAAGGGTGCAGGTCAGACAAAGGAAGAATTCAGATCTAGGAACCATTGGTGTAACAATTGTAAATTGTCGTAGCTGTGTTCGGAAAGTTTCAGAGCTCCAAGCACTGATAGAAAGTACTGAGGCACAAATCGTTATAGGTTCTGAAAGCTGGCTGACACCAGATATAAGTTTGGCCAAAATGTTTACAAAGGGACAAATGGTTTTCATAAAGGACAGAATAAATAAAAAATGAGCATGGCGTGTTTATTGCTGTTACAAACGGTTTATACTGCAATTAAATTGAGACAGATACTTCCTGTGAGTTGGTAAGGATAGAGCTTATTCCTGACAATCAGAATACATTAATAATTGGACTACTTCAAACAGTTAGATCAAATGTTTGTAAATCTATTGGACCAAACTGCGTGATCATCAGTCCGTAGCTTACAAACTACTTCAACTAAGGTAAACTAATCTAAAGACAACACACACACCCCCATGTCCCAGGGAGGACTTGAACCTCCAACGGTGAGCAATCGTGCACTCCACAGCGAGGCGCTTTAGACCACTCGGCTACTCCACCATGGCCAAACAGTTAGTTCATGAACCCACTAGAATAGTAAATGGTTGCAAAAATACCCTTGATCTTCTAGCAACAAATAATCCTGAGCTAGTAAAGAGCATCAAAACAGATACAGGGATTAGCGAACATAGAGTTGTAGTAGCAAGACTGAATATCGAAAAATTTGGAAAATGTTATTTGAGCACATAGAAGCAGTTGACGTATAAGAACTCCATGTGGATAGATTTACTACAACAAACTGCTTCTTATGTATATTTCATTGGCTGAGCGGATAAGCCAATGGTTTATAAACACATGGGGCTTGAGTTCAAGTACCACTGGAGTTTACTTATTTTTTTAGACCTGTGCAGGTAATATTTTTTTAACAATAAATCACTATGAATTGTGCAATTACAGGCTTTTCTAGATTTCACATTCTTAAACATATTCCATTTTGTAATAGCCTAATCTATGTTGAAAATGGATTCATATATTTGTAATTACTTTGACTGCCACATGGTGAATCTATAGTGTTAAAGCTAAGATAAATATATCAGCAGATAGGCATTACTTTACATGTGGTTTAGACAAGTCAGTGGCTGTATCTTCCATTATCTGTTGTTTCCAGTTTAATATTTGTTTTTCAACTCTGGTAGGACTATTCGACCATTACACTAACAAGAAAGGACAGGTAGCTCATTGATAGTGTATTCGCCTTCCTCATTAAGTGGTGTGCGTCAGATCAGATGCCACCAAAGATTTTACTTTTTTATTTATCGTGGTGCAAATGTTTCTTGCTTCAGTTACATTTTGTTATTAAATTAATTAATTAATCAATTTAGTACCTAACTAATTAAAGTTCATCAATTTGATATCTAAAAACAATCTTCCTTGGAAGGTAATATTTATTTGACCACCCATAAGAAAAAAATAAACCTCCTTGGAGGGTATTATTCATATGACCTCTCATAAAAATAATCTTACTTGGAGGTTGATATTGGTATGAGCTCCCACTAAAATAAAAATAATATAATGTTGGCTACGTATATCTTCAGTATTTTGTCAACATGCCATTGGCATCAAGAATAGCGCGAATCCTTCGAGATGTAGAATCTACAAGTCTGTGAATAAAAGCCTTATCCATGGCAATTCTCTCCCATGAAGAATAAACTAAATCCCACAAGGCATCCACAGGGTCTGGCCAATTATCCTAAACAGTCTTCCTGAATTTAGGCCATTTGTTCTCTATGGGATTGTGATCATGTGACTTTGGAGGCCATGGTAGGTGCTGAATAATATTCTTTCTCCTTTGGAATCAGCTCTGAATCCTAATTCTGGTGTGTGATGGATGATTATCATGTTGGTACATGAGACATCCTTCAAGGTCGAGCTCCAGGAATGAACACATTTTCAAGGATATGTTCATAGCATGTTGAATTGTACTTGTATTCAAATCGTTCTAAGGTTCCTGCACCCATGTAAGACATCCAGCCCCAACATTTCACACTTACATTCCTGCTTCTAGCATCTGTAGTAGCCACAAAGTGGGTGTTGTAATGTATATACCCCATAAGATTCAATTTGTTTAGATAAGTGCAGATCAGGATACCAGAAGTAAATGAGGTTTTACGTATGTATAAACACAAATATATACACAGATTATTACAACATAATATGAAACTTTTCACCATAACAACAATAATGTTTTTACAACAATTGTTTTAAACCATTTCTGTTCATAAAAAACATAGGCTCAACATTACGTACCATTATACTTTTGTTAAAGGATTTTATCACTAACATTTCCTGATGTCTTTTGTAACCGACTTGTCTGTTTGCAATGTTCTGCTTACCTTAAAATTATGTTATTGTTATAAATTGTTCAATATAAAGTTGTAAAGAGAAACCGGTACTACTCTAGTCATAATCTAATATATAAAGCAGTGTTCGTATATTTGTATGTGTTGCATACAAATTTGCAGTTTTGTTCCAATCTTTATGAAATTTTGTGCACATAAGCTTCAATCCACGAGGACGGTCGCCGTAAGTGTAAGAATCACATACGATATATAGTTCACGAGATCTGACATTATAAATAATGAAATGTGTATAAAACTGCTGCATTTAGCGACAATGCTGCTCAATTTTTCCTCAGCCACTGGACCGATTTCAACCAAATTTGGTACACATATTCCTTATGTGAGATAATTCCTGTACGAGTATAAACCACACACGACACCTGGTTCAGGAGATATAACGTCGTAAACAATAGGAATCGCACAAAACTGCCACATAATACGGCGAGACTTTATAAATACGCTATATGAGAATGAAAGTACTTAGCGACTTGGAACAAACTTTAAACATAATTTCAAACTTTTATTAAACTTTTTCTCGCTGACACCCATAGCCAAATGATGACAGGAAAAAAGTTTCTTGCTTACTACTTTTCCGCTGTTTATGGAGTAAACTACGGCATTCGATATGACGTTACAATTTATAGTTTGTACACTACAAATTGTAGCCACAGGAAATTTTACAGACAGTATACACACATATAGTTGAATGTATGATCTAAATTGCATCACAGTATGACACATAATTCGTGAGATATGAGCACATAAATAGTAACGTTCCGCTGTTCATGGACTAAAACTACGGCATTCGGATGACGTTACAATTTATAATTCATACACTAGAAACTGTAGCCGCACAAAATTTTATAGACCGTATACACACATATACTTGAGTGTACCTCCTAAATTGTATGACAGTATGAGACGTAGTTCACGAGATATGAGCACATAAACAATAATGTTCATGGAAAACCACCCCATCACGCACCAAGTTTTAATTACTTCTTTACTACTAATTGTATTTCCATGAGATTTTACATAGAGCCCTTATAAAAATGAATATACACCCGATAAATGGCAGGAATAAATAAATAAATACCCGGGCAACGCCAGGTTTTCAGCTAGTTTACCTATACACCTAATTCTGTTTTGATTTCTTACATTAGTATTTCTAATTTAAATGTAGTAATTGTATATATTACTTACTTGTGTTTGGGTCACGTATGCTTAACAGTTAATGGCAGTAAGGAATTATATTGTAACAATTGGTGTGCACATTTGGTCTAGATCGAGCCACAATGTAGTAAATATTTGGTCTATAATTTGTATTTTTTTCCTTTATAGACTAGTCATAGCCTCTGTCTTAGATTCAAGAGTGTATTTTACCGGTGCAATAAATACTTTGTTAAACAAACTGGTGTTCCATTAACACATAAGAACCAAGGTCACATAAACATTATTTTGAAAGTTTTAGATATGAAATTAGCAGACGAGCTCAAGAAGTCAGTGACAATCAACAGGTGATGTAATTTGTGATAACCTATATGTACAAAAACTCATCATAGTGTCATATCTTTGCCTATCTGTGTGGTAAAAAATAACAGGACCTCTGTTTGTGGACTCAATTGTGCACTCATCAGTGAGTCTTCCAGGTATTGGACGTCTGCTTACCTCACCATTATCTGATCCATCTCCTTGCTGTAGAAGCATCAACACCATAAAGACGTCCTACCTCAGATGCACTAACACCACTTTCAAAGAGAGCAATTATGCGCTCGTGAACATTCACATCAGCCATTTTCAAGTAGACCTATGACGTATGCTAATCAGCTGATATGTTTCTTTTAGTTGAAAACTACAGGGACACACAAACAAAATACATCCATTTTCAATATTATTATTATTATTATTATTATTAATATTATTATGAACATGTGTCTGGCTGATTAAAGATTAGATTATTATAAAATAAAATCTTCTAAAAACCTATGAAAGCCTACAATTGCACAATTAGTGAATTAATATTTAAATATATTATCTGGAAGTGGTCTAAAAAATAAACAATAAATTGACTCCAATGGGATTTGTACCCCCGCCTGTTATGTTCATAAACTGTCAGCATATCCACTCACCCAATGAAACATATGTGAGAAGTGGTTCATTGTAGTAAATGTACCCTTGTGGATTTCTTATACTTCAACCATTTATATGTGCTCAAATAATGTTTTCCAAAATAAATGATACACGAATTAAAGTGCAATGAATCTCGACATATATTGTATCTTAACTATTGTATTGATTCTATTTGACAATGTAAACAGCAAGCTGAAGCGGTACAGACTACTGGAGTTGGCAACACACACACATACGAGCTTGGGCATGCACAATGCTGTTTTCTTAGCCCTTAGATGATTGGGCCAGGTAATCTTTTTGTCCCCAATTGTACATGTTGAAGAGAGGATGCTAATTAGAGCTCCCCTACAATCAAACCAACAATGTAAATTATATGAAACAGCTCTCCACCAACTCACTGGGAAGGTGGAGAAAGCACTACACTTTCCTGGATATCAATGTCGTTTTTAGCAACACAACCTTTCATTACATGGTTAGGGCAGAAGAGGTGCATGACCTAGGGAGCACTATACCTAGGGCCATTCTTAGTGGAAAGAAGATAGAGGCTACCATGATGAATGAAAAAATTTTAATCAACACCACTAGAGGTTGTCCACAAGGAGGAATTCTGTCCCTTTTATTGTGAAATCTAGTAGTGAATGAACTAATTGAAGAACTAAACTCTAGACAATACTTTTACCACAGATACGCAGATGCCCTTGTCATAGTAATACTTGGCAAATTTGCTGACACAGTCAGGAATATGGCCCAAGGTGCATTGGACATTGTGCAAGACTGGTGCAGAAAACAGGACCTTGGGGGGGGGGGGGGGGGTTGTCCTAAGAAAACTGCTGTTGTACAATTTATGAAAAAGCACATACATTCAAGTTGTGATGAAAAACTTTACAATGAAACTTTATATGGGTAAAGGACAGTGAGATATCTAGGGTTAACCTTGGATGAGAAACTGTCATGGACTTCTCACATTAGGAGTATTTGCTCCAAGACAAAAGGTACTCTGGTGAGTATCAGGAGATCTTGTGGCAAAAACTGAGGCCTGAGCCCCATAGGTATTCACTGGATATACACCATGGTGGTTAGATTCAGGTTGTGTGGTGGATGAAGGTAGAACAGCAGGTTGCTGCTAAGGAGCTTGGTAAGGTGCAGAGATTGCCCTACTTAGCCATAACAGGAGGAACTAGCAGCACACCAACTGCTGGGATGGAAACTGTGTTGGATATGCCATTACACCTTCAGGTCAAGATGGAGGCAGCATCTGGTGCATATATACTCAAATCTGGCAAAAACTGGATCTATTAGGATATCCAGAATCACACACTAAAATAGTGAGTGAGGTAAATATAGAAACGGTTGGAGAAATGACAGTCAACTATAAGTTACATATACGTGAAATGTCTGAAACTAAAAGAAGCGACTTTTGATCCTGCAGTTATTATCTATTCGTATTCACGAACTGTACGACATTAACTGCGAAATGGGCAAAGTTGAAAATGAGTATCCAGATGGGTTTTGAACCTGGGCCTCCTGCTTTCTAGGCAGTTGCACTGATCACTACACCATCACCACATCTGTGCGGATTTCCTGAGTACACCTCCCATCAGATACAAAGTCTCAACTTCACACTGCTACTATTACTCAAACTCTTAGTTATTTAAACTGATTCCCATAAGAGTAAGGGCCTAGGAGCGCCTCTGCACAAAAGAAATAATATTCAGCTGATGGGCAATGATGGAGGCACTCCTAGGCCGTTGCTCTTATGAGAATCAGTTAACATAACTATGAGTTTGAGAAATAGTGGGGAGGGTGAAGTTGAGAATTTGTATCTGATGGGGGGCATACTTGGGTAATCCATGCAAATGTGGTGATCACTGTGTCTGCAGTGGTATATTGGTCAGTGCAACTGGGTTCAAATCTCAGCTGGGTACACATCTTCAACTTTGCCCATTTCACAGTTAATGTCGTACATTACGTGAATATGTATATTATAACTAGTAAGTGCTTCAATAAGCCTCACAATATAAAATTGCATGCAGGGAGCAGTGGCAGAAAACAGTTTGAGACTGTACGGAAGATAGTGTCTGGTTCACCGATGGGTCGAAATCGGAGCAAGGTGTTGAGGCTGGGGTATACGGAGTGCAGGCACGACCGGAGGGCATAATCTCTCAATAGAAGCTGGCATCAGTATTCCAGGTTGACATCACTGCCATCAGGGCATGTGTGGAGGAGAATTTGCGTAGGTGCTACAAGGACCGTAGCATCTACATATATTAAGACAGCCAGGCAGCCCTGAAATCACTGACAGATCCTGCAACAACAAGATCTAAGATTGTTGCAGAATGTCACAGGGTTCTGTTGGAGCTAGGGGAAGCAACAGGGTAAGCCTACTGTGGATCCCTGGCCACTGAAAGATCAGTGAGAATGAACAGCCCGATAGATTGGCCAGGATGGGGGACCAGAACCTGTCCTGACAATCACCAAGCCAATGATCAAACTCGAACTATGGAACTGGCCCAGAAAACAGCATGCAGAATATTGGACCAATGTCTATAAACAAAAAAACGGCAAGGTAATGATGCCAAAATCATATTTTAAAAGAATTTCTGTAATCCTGGGCTTGAATAGAAAAGAGATTAAACTCGTGGTTTGACTGATGACCGGGCATGGGAACTTAAAAGAACACCTACATACAATGGGCATAATGGAATAAGACCCTAAATGTAGGATCTGTGATAAGGGCGAGGAAATTACATCAGAAGTTATCTTCGGATTCACTGCATTGGAGAGCAAGAGACACAGAATATTACGGACAACCAGACCTGAAGAAATTGTGTATAATAAAGAACTGATAAAGGGACTCCTAGCACTATTGAAGAGCATTGGTTGGCCTTACTAGGTATGTGGGGAGCAATACTGCACCATAAATTCGGTTTCGGTGCAGGCAGTGGCAGGTTAGACCAAAGCTATTTTGGCTTCCCTGTTAAAATCAAACCAAATCAATCACTATTTGATTAAGGGAAGTAGAAGTTTTCATTTTTGTATTAACAACTATAATGAGTATTTTGAAATTGCAACTCAGATATCTATATGAAAATGTATATGCTTAAAATGTATATAAATATAAATTGTATAACTTGACATGTCTCTTATACAAAAATAAAATGGTTTGAAAATTGTACATAACGAGATGAATAACTCACATGACATTAAAATTCATAATGAATAAATTATGGTCAGAAGCTATATCTGCCCCTGGATATGTCTTACAGTTTAAAACCTGGTATCGAAACCTATGTCTTACCATTATAAAAATCAATCTGTTAGCTTCCGCTGCTTCCTAGGACCTTAACCTGCTTTCATGATTCTTAAACCAAGTGAATGTGATGATAAATTCCCCATCACAATCAAGTTTTCCTCTCCCTTAACTGTGTGAGCAACTTCTTTTGTATTATCATAAACTTTTTCGTTGCCCTCACCACCTGAATAGTTTCCAAATAAAACTTACACTACCATGATCAGTGTTGGTTTCATGTCTATCTTGATTACGATAATGCATTTATAATGTTATGCTTACCCACTCGCCTACATTCTTTTTCATTATTAGAACAATTCCTTTGTAACCCCCACCTGATTTTGTATTTACAAGGCTGTACTCACCTGACCAGAAATCCTGTTATCCTGCCACTGAACTTCACTAATCCCCACCATATTTAACTTTAATGTATACATTTCTCTCTTCAAATTTTCTAATTTACCTAGCTGATTAAGTGACAAAATATTCTACACGCTTAGCCATAGAATATCTGTTTTATTTTTCCGGATAATGACACCGTCCTGAGTATACACGCCTGGATTTCTGAATGGAGGAACTATTTTACCTCCAAAATATTTTATCCAAGAGGATGCCATCATCATATATTCGAACAGTAGTGCTGCATGTCCTCAGGAAAAGCAACAACTGCAGTTTCCCCTTGCTTTCAGCTGTTTACATTAACTGTATGGAAAAGTCAAAGTTAGATGATATTACAAGGCCAGCTCAGTCACTCATCCAGACTGTTGCCCCTGTAATTACTGACAAGGCGGCTCAGGCACCACATTTGGCTGTCCTCTCCACAAATATCCCCCTCCATATGACTGTTTGTATTGTTGAGTCATGCAAGCTACCAAGTCTCAGCAATGTCTGTGGATCATTAGAATAGCAAGTGCAATTACAATGCCATAATCAGAAATGACACTTTTTCACAATATACTAGCTGATCTTATCCAGTCTGGTGCATAGTTCAATAGCACTGGGCAGCAGCATGAACTACCGTGAATGAATTGGTCTGCTCTGTCAGACCCCATCCCATATCAGCAGGCATAGAATGCAGTATGATCTCAGTACATTGAAAAGAAGGGAACTTTGCCATAGGAGCACAGTTCAGAAGTATCAATTGCCGTATGTGCAATATGTGACATCAGCAATACTTCAACAGACATTGAAGCTAAAAATAGTTAATGCACACTTGATAGTGAAGTTACAAGAGAGCACAAGCTCAGTTCGAACAAGGCTGGGATTGGATACTGACAAGGGATTTTTAAAGGAACCATCCCTGTAGTGACCATAAATAATTTACAACAAGTTAAGAAAACTCAACATTCAAACATAAATTTAAACTTCACTATTCTGGAGCATTAACCATCAAATCACCTTGCTTGATATATTATTTTCCCTGAAACAGCTGAATTTCAGTACAAAAGATATGCAGCAAGATTTGTGAAACTGACTATATTTTCAGATACTTATGGATTATTACCGACTCTGCCTGCATCTATATAAATTTGCTATCAATCATATTGTAACAATTCAATACAATATCAGTAATGTAAAATCAAGTAAAATTTAGCTAGCTGCTAGGTTACAGAACTAAAATATATACATCAAAATGCGAAAAAGGAAAATAAAACTACAAATTACGAAGTAGCTCCAGAAATTAGCTCAACACACATAACAATACCACATGTTGGTAACTGTCATACTGTGTCACTTCACACAGGGCATTCCATGGCTGTGTCATCTTTCAGAATACCAAACACAACTGGTTTTATCACTTTCTATTATTCACTACTTATAATACACATGTATTTTGCCACTGTTCACAATGCAACACAGGGGCATTGAAATAAAATTTCCATCACACAGTGACCACAAAAAATATCTGTCCAGGTTGTGTTGACCATTAATTTTTTTAATGAAAACAAATTATTAAAATATACCAATAATTATAAATATTTTATTAACATTTGTGCTTAGGAGGCTAAATTACAAATAAGAAACAACAGTACAGTATTTCATAAAATTCATAGTATAAGGAAGACATGGTTTTAAATTCATTTTTATGGCAACTGCAAACATCTCACAGGGAAGTAAAGTTGACTGCATACCAAAAATATATAATTTCTAATCATATTACACTGTCCACCCTAGTCTGTTATATGAGATTGGTCCATTACATCTGTTTAGTCAGTTTGTATCATACTATGCAAACTGTAATATTAAAAACATTTCTTATTTACACAAGACTTCATTTACATATCTCATAAAGCAGGCTTCAGATTATGAGAAGCACAATAAATACTGATATGTCAGTGGAGACTATAAACATAACATGCCACGGACACAATTAATTTAAATAACAGAACATTAGGGCTACAATTCAACACTATCTTAAAGAAGTAACAACAGTTTTTCGTATTCAGGACAATATTCATCATCAGACCACTACTTTCCACTACTTTGAACAGCTGCAAATAGGCACATAAAAAGACAAGAGAGAATACACAGGAACTAACCAAGAATCTATCACAATATTACCATCAGAGATGAGTATTAGAGCTATTTTTAATGAAATATCAGGCATTCAAGTGTAAATAATTTTTTTGTTTATTAACAAATCATGATTTCAGCCTTTGAAGCCATTTTCAAGTTCCCAATCAATTCTTAAAGCTGTCCAACATGCCGAAAATACATGTCATTGTCAGTACAGCATGCCTAAAGTACAAGTCACAATAAATTGTTTTATAAAAACAATTGTATATTTAAGGATGTAAGCATACCTCAAAAATATGCAACACCACTGTACTAACTGTGAAATATATTGTACTGTGTGCATGTACATTTGGCATATTTGCCATTTTTAAGAATTGGCTAGGCATGTGAGTAGAGGCACAAAAGCCAAATTCAGGAGTGAACAGTAAATGAGTAATTATTTACTATCAAATGCCAAAGATTCCATTCAAAAAGTATTTTATGACTGGGGCCACCACAAAAGATAATAGAGGCAATTTTTCATAACTCATCACTTTTCCAATTTCAACATACGCTGCTCAAAATGCACATCTAATGCTGACAGATCGACTAACAAAGTGCAAGAGAAGCAGGTGAAACAGGCAATTTAACATCACACAAACTGAAACTCTCAACTTTGTCAATAACAGGGCAAATGAAACACATAACAGTCATGTAACATAGGAAATATTCTGTTATCTCGTATCCACCTCACCACAGCAAAGGCAATTGAAATTTGTTTCTGACATCAATGATAGAAACTAAAAAACGTAGAACCTGAAGTAATAACAGAGAACATCCTATTGAAACCTACTTACTTAATTTCTTTAATGTATTTTCCTGAGTCTCTGAAAGTAAATTTTGCTGATAATGTGTCATTACAAGTGGACTAACTGGTTAAATTATCAGTTGAATAGTTTGGCATGATAACCAATAGTACTTTTAATAATGAAATATCAAAACTCATATAATAAAAATCTGAGAAATCTGGAAGAGATGGAATAACAATTCTATCAGAAACTTACAATGATAACCTAAACATAACAGTTCTTCGATAAATTGTTATAATGTATTCAAGTATCTTGCTGTACAGTGGAGTGTGTGTTGAGATTAAACTTCTTGGCAGATTAAATGTATGCAGTTAATCTTCTTCAGTCCCTCATATCTGCCTATTATGAGAAAACCTCTTTCACCTGAGCCACCAGAGCACAAATTATACATAGACTCAAGCTTCACTCTGTTAATACTGGTAATCTACTTTTTAAATAGCACAAAGACTGTTGTACACTTCACCACATCAATATCCCCAGGAAGCATAGTTCATGCTCGAAGACCTACATTTCTGCACAGTTTCAATCTGTCAGCAATACCTTTCTCCTCAATGGTGCACCAACACATGGTAAATAATGTCTCTCAAAATACAGATTGAGACGTCCTGACTGTCGTGCTTTACTGAATATCACACTTATGAAGACACGAGTAGAGCAGTAGATCATCTTAAAGCATTAAATGTACGTAGTTATCACACTGTACACAATCTTAACTGTTGTCGCAGTATTTGATACTGGCCACTATTTATTGTACTATCCAGACAACAGCACGATATAGCTGTGCTAGTGCAAAGTAATACTATACCGTTCTCAGTTAAATTATTATGTCTTACAATCACATAAATGTGAGGATTAAAAAGTTCAAATACTTAAAATATTAATTTCAAAGCATAAATATTTAGTGGAAAGTCATCTAAATGGATGAAGTATAAAAAACATTGGACACATTTCGTCACAGGATTATGTGATAATGCATCACAGGAAAGCTCATTATTCACAGCACACTAGCATCAGCTTTTAACATCATCATTTGATGTATTGGAAGGTTGAAATCCTGAATTCACTAATGAAGTACTCTGTTTCCTCCACTTCATTGTCCTGGACTCTCAGGAACATTACAAATGCTGCAAAAAGGAACACATTAAACAAGTGGTAATTCAGTTTGAAGCTATAAACAATTTTGGAAATACACTTTAATAATAAATATTTCTCACCAAATATCAAATTCGTCATAAAAACAGGATATCTAATGCAACTTCAAAAATGTATAATAGGAATGTCCGTATCACACTCTCTTCATTTGTGTCCTGAAACAAAAACAAAAATCAATACACTTCACTTTCAAAAACTTACTCTATGTTTAAAATATATATAGTACACTGATCATATTTGTATTGTTACAGTATGTCTGAAGGGACTCTCATAAAGGGAACTTTTCACATGTCTCAGAGTGAATTTTAGAAACATTGCTCAGACATGGAGGTGGTACAGATATACAGGAGGCTACCACAGCAACTGATGACTGCAACTTACGGATTTCAGCTCAGGGCTCGTACGGAGGAATATAGGCAATCTTTTTTTCCTCGTTCTATTTGGGAGTGGAATAGGAAAGGAAATGCCTAGTAGTGGTACAGTGTACCCTCCGCCATGCACCTTACGATGGATTGCGGAGTATGTATGCAGATGTAGAAAAACACCACCATGCTGAGTAATGTTCTTTGTGCAGCCACAAGATGTCTCACTTCGACTGAAATATAATAGGCCATATGACATTCCACTTCACTCCCGATATCCATGAAGAGGCCCAGCTTTGACATCTGAACAACAAGCAATGTGGTGGAGATGAGCTCAGCAGCATGCTGAATGGACTTTCCAAAATTGGCACCAAATCCTATTCACACATGAGACTCAAAACTGTCTTCAACAGACAATCATCAGAGACATTTTTGGAGGCAGTCTGATTGTCTAGGATACACTGTCCAGCAAGTGCTGCAAGGTGGTCATACCCAGATAAGGGTGGCATTACTCCGAATTGCCATTGAGGAGTGGGACAATCTTGACCGACAGTCCTTTGATGATTACTGGAAAGTATGGCACCACAAATACAGGTTTGTGTCAGAGCAAGAGAAAGTGTTACCAAGCATTAGTACTGGTATTTGCTGCAAACTTGAATACAAAATTGATATATATATATATATATATATATATATATATATATAAATACTTTTGTTGAAATACTTAAAACAAACAATATCATTTTTAACTTCAAAATAACTAGTTTCTCACATAATTCATTGCTAGTTTACCTTCTATGAGGCCTCATGACCATTTCCCCAAAGACATTCTATTGGAGCAGAGCTTGGTAAACTAGTATTACATACTTTAAAAAAGTTTCTTTACTGATGGGTATTTATTTAATGAAACCAAATTCTGGCTACTGTCTTTCAATAAATGCAATGTCTATAATTCAGAAGAAATTCTGTCAATTGTTGCTGAGGAATCTTCCATTAACATCAAACACTCGTTTTTCTCTCTCTTACTTTCAGTGGCAATTTCTGACAGTTGTTCTGCTCTTTAACTAGCCTTATTTATTTTCCAAATGTCATCAACTAATATTTCTTTATTTAGCTTTAGGTACCAATTTTACCTTGGAAAATGGGTGTGATACAGCTGCCAAAACAGCAGCCTCTTCCAAATTGAAGTGATGAAATGCATGTTTAACCTTTCTTCAAATACATCAATCAATGAAATACAATATTTTGGATTTCTCTGCAAGTAAGAGAAGGTAATGTGCGCCTCGGTTGCACAGTGGTAGAGTGCCAGACTACAAATCCAAAGGTCGCGGGTTCGATCCCCGCCAGGTCCTAGGATTTTTATCTGTCACTTTCCACTTCTTTCACCTCTGGCAGTATTGCTCATGTGAAAAATACCGAGTAGCACCGTGGTTCGGAACCCACGTTAAACTGTAGGTCCCCCTATAACTGGCTGGGTAAGTCAATTCGAAGGTCGGAGGAAGGCAACGGCATACCACCTCCAAACAGGACCATGCCTAGTAAAGCACTGTGGTGTTCAAACCAATCTTCGGATTGTTGACTGCACTACAATTGTTGTGTGTGAAGTTGAGAATTTGGATAGGATGGGAAGTGTGTCTGGATAGCGTAACTGGTTAAGATAACCACTGGCCTGAAGTGGGAAATCGTGGTGTTCAAACCAATCTTCGGATTGTTGACTGCACTACAATTGTTGTGTGTGAAGTTGAGAATTTGGATAGGATGGGAAGTGTGTCTGGATAGCGTAACTGGTTAAGGTAACCACTGGCCTGAAGTGGGAAATCGTTCGAATCCTGGACCAGTACAAGTTTTCAACTTTGCCAATGAATTTATTTCAATAACATGTAAAAGTCAGGATGTTTGAATATGTAAAATTCGATACTTTACAGCTGTTAATAAACTTACATATAAGGCTATTCTAACAGTTTTTTGTCAATTTATCTACATTAAATAGTTTTCTAGCTACTCTTTTGGTGCCAGTAAACTAGCATGTAACATTTTGGAACCATTTATATAACAGCTTTGTAAATATCTGTAGGAGCTTGTTACCAAGTAACCAGCAGCATCAAGAATGTACAGATCCTCCTGTAGAAGACAGTGCTGTGAGAATATAGCAACATTTTTGAGATTCATGCCAGTCTCTCTCTCTTAAATAGAGATGGTTTAACTTACCAAAAGCGCAGTTTCGTTGACACACACACACACACACACACACACACACACACACACACACACACACACAAAATTCAAGCTTTCGCAACTGTTTGTTGCTTCATCAGGAAAAGAGGAAGGAAGAAGGGGGGAAAAAGTGAAGGATGCGGGTTTTAAGGAAGTGGATGAGGAGTCATTCCAATCCCAAGAGTGGAAGGACTTACCTTAAGGTAAAAAAGGAAAGGTAAACAAACACACCCGCCCACACACATACACACCCAAACATACCAAGGCAGACATTTGTAAAAAGCAAAGCAGTAGGACAGAGATGCCAATCGAGGCAGAAGCTTTGTCCAGAGAACAGAGGCAAAAGCGTTATTGAATGGTGGGCAGGAATTTGAATTTAGCGGAGGTTGAGACCAGGTGGGCAATGGGAAGAGAGAATATGCTGAAAGGCAAGTTCCCATCTCCAGAGTTCTGAAAGGTTCGGGTCGGTGGGAAGTATCCAGATAACCCAGATGGTGTAACACTGTGGCAAGATGTGCTGGGTGTGCACCAAGGCATGCTTAGCTACAGGGTGATCCTCATTACAAACAAACACTGTCTGCCTGTGTCCACTCATGCGAATGGACAATTCGTTGCTTGTCCGTCCTCATTTGGAGTATTGCTGCCCAGTGTGGGGTCCTTATCAGGTGGGTTTGAAGGAGGACTTCGAAAGAGTCCAAAGAAGGGCAGCTCAAACGTATTGTCACAATACAGGGGAGACAGCGTCACGGAAACGATACAGGACCTGGGATGGGAATCATTACAACAATCACGGTTATCACTGCGGTGTGGTCTACTTACGAAACTCTAATCATCAACATTCTCCTCTGAATGCGAAAATATATTGTTGACTCCCACCTACATAGGTAGAAATGATCATCATAAAATATGAGAAATCAGAGGTCGAACGGAGAGATTCAGATGTTCTTTCTTTCTGCGCACTATTCGAGAATGGAATGGGAGATAAATAGTATAATGGTGGTTCGATGAACCCTCTGCCAGGCACTTAAATGTGATTTGCAGAGTATCCCATGTAGATGTAGATTCCCCACATAGAAGGCTTCACAGTGCAGGCATGTCAGTTGGTAAACCACATGGGTGCTATCGCAAGTGGCTCTGCCATTAATGTGCACAACTTCCAGGTTACGGGAGTAAGTGGTGGTGGGAGGTTGCATGGGGCAGGTTTTACACGGGGGGTGGTTACATGGGTAGGAGCCGGAGAGTAGGGCAGGTGGTCGGGGATTTCATAGGGATGATATATATAAAGTATGTGATATATATAAAATCACTTTTCATTTTATATATCATAACTATGACAGTAGTTTCATTTATGGCTAGTATTGACCAAGCAATGTATTTTCAATTAAGATCCATACAATTTCGTCATGTTTTAAGTAAGTTGTCATTTCACTGGCTGCTAATAATGGGTGGAGATGGTATAGGACCGGAGTTTCTGCTTATGTGCCCCAAACTGAGCTTCCTCCAGCAGTGACAATGCCTGTAGGAACCATTAGCTCATGATCCACTCTGCACCATTTCCAGGTATAGCATCCTTTTATTCTCTTTCTTTTTAATTTAATTTAATGTAATTACAAATGCAGTTTATTTTAAAATCATCTAAATTTAAAAACTGTACATTACAGAGCCACCCATGGATTGAAACTACAGTGGTCAAAACAATTAGGAGATCAGTTGATATATCTAGTTTCTGAAGTAACTTCATTGGCAAAATGAATACAATTGTTCAATGTCTTTCTGTCAGTCCTATAGAGTGGAGACAATAATAACTTTACAGTAACCAAGATAGTGGTAATAACAGAAATATGCTGCAGATGGGGTTGATGTTGAGTTGTGTTTACCAAACGAATTACACAAGCGTTTGGGTTCAGACAGTGTAGTATGCAGGCAGTGCAGTGCAACAACATGACTTCCTGAAGCTTTGGCAGGGAGAGCAATAGTAAGGTTGGAAGAGTGTAATTTGCAGGACCTGAACGTGATTTCAGAAAACAGGAACTGTTAAAAGAATGCAAGGCCAAGGTTGTCCACAAGTAAAATCAGCAAGAGATGACCATTATATCTTGTTAACAGCCTATCAAGACAGGATGCTGAATGCAACTCAGCTGCAGCGCACCCTACAGGCAGCAACTGAATGTGCAATATCAGCACAAACAGTCTGTAATCACCTTTTGGTGTGTGTGTGTGTGTGTGTGTGTGTGTGTGTGTGTGTGTGTGTGTGTGTGTGTGTGTGTGTGTCTTATTAAAACCACGACAACATTTAGCCAGCAGAAACTGGGCTTAGGATCAGCAGGTTTGGAGTCATAATGAATGGCACTGGGTTCTGTTCACAGAGGAGTCAAGATTTTGTGTTCAACCGGACAATTGTTGTTCCCTCATCTGGAGAGAAAGAGGAACTTGGAACAATCCTGATTATGTGCAAGAACAATCACCATATGGTGTGGGCAGCAGTTAGTATTGGCAGACATATGGACCTCTGTCATTCAGAATGGCACTTTGACTGCTCAAAGGTATAGAGATGTCCTATGCTGGTGCCAAAGGAGATGCGTTCCTTCTGGTGAGCGATAACACTTGACCCCCACAGAACTGCATTGCAGGAAAACATGCTTAAAGCTGAGGGAACTGAATGAATGGAGTGGTCAGCTTGTACACCAGACTTAAACCTGATTAAGCACGTCTGGGATGCACTTGGTAGATGCTTTGCAGCCAGACCAGAACCTCCCACAATAGTGGCAGAGATAGATATTGCACTCGTGGAAAAATGGCTAAATATCCCTCAAGAGCTGACTGATAATGTCATACACTCCATGCCACACATGTGTGCAACTGTACTGGCCGCCTGATCTGATCACACACTATATTGGAGGCCAATGGGAATGACTTTTTCACTATTATGGAAGCCCAATGGTGCCTTGCTCTAAGTAAACACCATGTAAACCTACAGAAGTGTGTTAAAACAGCAAACAATCGTACTGTATCACACACAAATTGCAATTGTAAACAATATCTGAATAATAAACATTACCATTAGTACAAAGTGTACAGTACCTCACATGATCATTTAATTGTTTTGTGCAGTGTAGTAGAAAATAAATAAAATGATTGCATTCTAGACTTTTTATTATAAAAAAAAAGAAAAACCAAAATAAGGCGGTTTCCCAAAGGAAACAAAAATGTTTCAAAAAATATTAGTTTTAAATTCTTTTTGTTCAAATACATCATATCACTGCCTGAATTAAAATAGGCTAGTAAGGTAATTTACTGAGATGTTTATCACCAAAATTTGCAATAACCCTAATAACATTTGTAGCTTAACTCAAATGTGTTTCTTCCAATAAATCTCTCATCAATATATGCACCTAAAAATTTTTGATATTTTACCTTAGCTTTAGACTTACATTCAAACTCTATATTTATTAATGGTGCAATGCCATTTATGTACATAAGTAAGTATACTGTATTGTATCTAAATTTAACAGGACTCCATTAGCAGAGAAACATTTAATAATTATCTGAAAGACATTATTCACAATTTACTCAGTTAATTTTTGTTTCTCGTATGTGATTACAATACTTGTATCGGCAGTATAAAGCATTAGCTTTACATGTTCAGGAATACAGAATGGCAATTTCTTAATATACATTAAGAACAGCAAAGGATTTAAGACTGAGGCCTGTAGGACCCAGTTCTTGACAGTTTCCAAGTTTGAGGAAATAGCTGATTTTTGCACATTGTGCGAACTGCTTATTTCAACTTTCTGCACTCTTCGGGTTAATAAAGAATTAAACCATTTGTGTACTTTCAATACTCGTACCACAATATTTGACCTAATTGAGAGGTAAGGGGGAGAGAGAGAGAGAGAGAGAGAGAGAGAGAGAGAGAGAGAGAGAGAGAGAGAGAGAGAGAGACCATACCATACTTGTGGTCCAATTAAAGCCAAATACTTCTGCTCCATGTGCCTCACAAAGTGTGCCAAATAGTGGTTGTCCCATGATGTGATCCGATTGAGTCCACATACTTAAACAGTGCATGTGGAAAGTGTTTGAATGGATGGCTGACAGAGGCTACTGCAACACCACAAGTGTCATACCCTGGGCAATACAAACTCTTATAAGTGGTAGCTTAAGTATTCTTACCCTCATTATTTGTGTGTGAGCTGTATTCTCAAAAGTTTCTGTTGTGCTGGTGTGATTTATTTGTATACAAGGCTACAACAGGTTGCTACATATCCTGGGTTTATAGTGACAGGGTACTGGTGGCACTAATTACCTTGCTCCAGAGTCATAGGTTAGCCACACCTGTGCCCAGCCACGTCAATGTGTTCATCATGCAGCACAATTCTAGAGGGGAAGGGGGGGGATGTTGCTCAATGAAGCCTATACAGTAGACACTATTAGCTTTACCCCCTCACTCTCCCTCCTTGAAGTTCAATTTGAAATGGGTAAATAATTCTGGACAGTTCCTCTTCTTGTACAACAGGAGTGATTAATCTTTAAAAGATTTATAGCTAGTAATAAATGAATCTAGTTATGTTAGCTGTTTTTTTTTTCTCTCTCTCTTTCTTTTTATGTGCATTTACTGTAGCAGTTACTTCTCCAATCTAAAATTTTCTGATTAAAATGCCTCCCTTTCATTCATCTACTTTGATGCTCTGTAGGCACAACATTCAGGCACATATTATCACATTTATTTGTTTAATTTACAACATTTTATACCACTTTTTTCCCCAGCAGAAGGGCAATTGCAGACACATTACATTAAGTGGTTGATTTCATAATTTTTCTGAAGCTGCTGTCAATAATGGTTTACTGTGTATTGCATACTGATCTTATGTCACTAATTTTTCATTGCAGAGTATCTCCACCATATCTTGAGCTTGTTCAAATGTGTTCACTATAACAGAACTTTGAATCTGAATATAGGTAATTTGTTCATCCTATTAGTTGACTGAAGTGATGCTGGAATTTGTAATTATTCAGTAAATGGAAAAGAGGTATTGGTGTGCTTTTCTCAAGTATACATATTTGAGTTTTCTGTAATATTTGATTAAAATTTACCATTATGAATTTTAAGCATTTGATTTTTGTATTGGTTCCTTGCATAGAGATTTACTTCTAAGAACCATCAACCTATAAGGTTAATTTATTTTTGAGATATATCTAATCAAGAAGGTTGAACTAATTTATACATTTCAGGCATGAAACAGCATAGCTGACTGTGTAATTGGCCTTTCATTATAAAATTACAAAACTTCAAATGAGTTTGTTGTAACAGTATAATTTATTCAATACACAGGATGGTACAACATATACAACAAATGCACGGTACTGTGGTGGCAAGTCACGGACACAGCTGATGTTTACATGTGAAACCGGCGAGAGCTACGACACGACAAAGGCATGCCTCGCACACCACATGCTCGCCCGGCCATGACGGCACTGCAGGCCCTCAGAAGCGGCGCCATCGTGTGGTGGACTCGGATGTGGCGCATCTTTCAGATACCGCGGACGGACGGGACGCGGCTTGCAGTGGCGTGCTCCAACATCCCTCCCCTCTTCCAGGAAGCCGACATCGCAGGTGGAGGCGGAAGATGGCCGGCGACGCAGGATCGTGGAGGCCACGGGAGTCGCCTACGTGACCCTGCGGCGGTGGCAATCACGGTGGGGCGGGAGCCGGCCGGAGACGGCGAGCGTCTACATTGCCTCATCTGCGTCCGAGGGGATGTCGTCAGCACGTCACTGCGCAGCCAACCAGTCCGGGGCACGTAGAGGCAGAAGTGCCCACGCCGGCGGCGACCAGGTGACAGTGGCGGAGAGGCTGGTCGCATCTCGACATTGCCACTGGAGGAAGATGCCTCCCCTGCCGGCGCTCCCCCCACCGCCGGTGCAAGAAACGACACAGCTGCGTCCGTAGCAGGACCTGAGCAGGCAGGAGACGAGGGCGATGGAGGGGTACCCGCCGGAGCGTCGACCCGTGGGGAGAGAGGCCGCATCTCGACGTCATCATCAGCGGCTGACTGTTGGCGGTGTGGAAGCCCATCCGTAGCGCCACTTCCCCGAGCCTCGCCGAGCATCGGCTCCGACATTAAGGCGTCGCCGTGGTGGAGGGAAGGGGGCCAGAATGCAGCAGAGGCTGGTGTGCGACAGCCGTCGGCGGGAGGACGCCGGCACCACCGTGTTGTCGGATGGATTCCTCCAAAGGTACAGAGGGGTATCCGAGAGGCACAGTGTTGAGATCTGAAGGCGGTGGGGTGGGGCCCCACCGAGGACGTAGTTGGTTGAGATGGCAGGAGATCGTCACCCCGTCTGCATCTACCACCCACAACTGTCGACCATGCGATCGCTGTACTACCCCTGGCGTCCACCCTGGGTGGCGGCCAAATGTGCATGCCCAGACAGGGGCGCCTGGTACGTAACGCCGAGGGGGTGTGGGCACCTCAGATCGGGGCTTCGGGCACAGCAGGTGCAACAGCGTACAGGGCTGGCGGCCGTGGAGAACCTCCACCGGGCTCCAACCATTAATTTGTGTTGTCCGATAAGTACTAAGAAATAAGGGGAGCGCCGCCTCGGCGGATGACGTTTCCAGGCACTTACGAAGTTGTGATTTAAAAGTTTGCACCATACGCTCTGTCTCCCCATTGTATTGGGGGTGGAAAGGAGCCGAGGTGAGGTGGGAAATACCATTGTTAGTGCAGAATTGTTGAAAAGAAGACGACGTGAATTGTGGGCCATTATCAGAGACAAGCGTCCGAGGAAGGCCTTCAATAGCAAAGATCTGTAGATCTGTACCAGGGCTCTGACAATATCTTCCGGCGTATTGGAACGCATACACACGACGTACGGATAATTAGACAGTGCATCTACCACCATGAACCTGACTGACAGAAAGGGCCGGCCAAGTCCACATGAATGCGGTCCCAGGGGTGCTCCGGAGTAGGCTACGGGGAAAAAGTGCGTCGGGGGGCAGCTTGCTGGTTAGCACATTGAGTGCACATACGAACCAACTGCTCAATGGCGGCGGCGATTCCTGGCCAATAAACAAAATGGCGTGTAAGTACCTTCATGCGTGTGATACCCCAGTGACCCCGATGTAACAGAGTCAACATACGAGCCCGTAAGTCAGACGGAATGACGACACGAGGCTCGTCGGAATCGGTACTGAGGAGGAGGACAGCATCGATAACCGATAGCCGGAGTCGAAGCTGGAAATAGGTACACAGAGGGCCAGCCTCTTTGGTGGACAATCGCTCGGGCCACCCAACGGTGACATGCTTAAGCACCCCCGGAGCACAGGGTCCCGACGGGTGGCTTGCTCGACTCTATTGGACGTAATCGGAAGTCGCTCAATAGCGTTGTGCAGACGTTCGTCAATTTGAAAAATCGCCACTTCGTCTTTGTCGAAGGAAAAGTCGGGGCCCATGTGCAGACAGGAAAAGGCGTCGGCATTGGCATGGTGCAACGAGGGCCGATAATGAATTTCGTAGTGATAGGTATTCAAAAACAGAGCCCAACGCTGGAGACGTTGCGAAGTCCGGTCTGGAAGATGAGAACACGGACCAAACAGTGCCACCAGGGGGTTTGTGATCTGTGATAAGGTGGAATATAATACCATAGAGGAACACATGAAACTTCCGAACAGCGTAAACAATCGCCAAAGCCTCTTTCTCAATCTGAGAATAATTATGTTGGGCATCCGACAACGTCTTAGATGCGTAGGCAATGGGCTGCTCGGAACCATCATCCAGTCTGTGGGCCAAAACCGCTCCAAACCCGTGCTGAGAAGCATCTGTAGCTAAGACGAGCTGTCAGCCCAGTGTAAATGTGCCGAGGCAAGGTCAAGACTTAACATTGCTTTGATGCGTGTGAATGCCGCCTCACAAGCAGCAGACCACACAATCGGAACACCTTTCTTTCGAAGTGTGTTCAAAAGATGAGTGACCTCCACCACGTTAGGAAAAAAAATTTGTAGTAGTATCTGACCTTGCCCAAAAAGTCTGGAGTTCCTGCAATTGGTAGGGCGAGGACGATGGTCAATCGCCGTAACCAATTCTGACCTAGGGCAGACGCCAACTCGTGACACCAGGTGTCCCAAATACTCAATTTTTAGGTTGAAAGAACTGTGTTTTTTGAAGAATGCATTTGATGCCCGTCGCATGCAATTTCGCAAACAAGAGCTGCAGGTTGTTTAAGTGATCAGTGCGGGAGGAACCGGTGACAATGATATCGTCCAGATAGCTCGCCCGCCAATTTCGCATAAATGTTGTCCGGGCGGGGAATGGGAAAACAATCTATCACTGACTGCGAGTTAACCGTAGACTTGAAATCACCACACAACCGAAGGGCTCCCGTGGGTTTCTTTATTATCACCAGAGGCGTCGCCCACAGGCTAGAGGAAACTTGTTCGATGATACCCAAGCCATGCAACCGATCCAACTCGTCCTTAACCACTGGGCGCAAAGCAAAAAGAATAGGCCGGGTGCAACCAAATTTCAGAACCGCTGTAGGCTTGAGAGTGATGTGTGCCTCGAAACCGATGACCTTTCCCAAAAGCGCTCCAAACTCGCGGCAAAGCAAAGCCAATTCATTGAACGGTATGGAGTCAGACATAAGATGAACAGCATTGTGAATGCTGAAACCAAACGCCGTGAACGCATCCGCCAAAAATGTTTTCTGAAACTACGCTTGTGACAGCCAAAAACGTGACGGTGCGCACTACGTGCTGGTACTCCACCTCAATCATAAACTGACCGAGCACTGGAATCGGCTGTTCACCATAGCCGACCAAACGACGAGAAGTTTTAACAAGAGGCGGCTTCCCCAGTGCCAAATACATACCCAAATTTACAAGAAAGACAGAGGCACCAGTATCAACTTGAAAACGGAACGGCCGATTTTGAATAAGAAGTGTGACTTAAATCCTTGAAGAAGTGACCTGCTCCTGTCCAGGTGCGGTAGAAAGACAGTGTACTTCCATTTGGGACTCGTCAGAATACGGCGATCGACCGTGTGCAGAGGTCCGACAAACAGCCACCAAGCGGCCTTGTTTACGGCAGGACGTGCACCGCGCGCGGCGGAAGGGGCAGTGCGGGTGATCGTGTGCACAAAAACAATCCAGACAAGATGGAAAGTCACATCGTCGGTATGGAATGGTGGAAGGTAATCATGAAGAACACAAAGACGACGAAGAGCGACGCCTGTGGGGGCACGAGGACTGTACCGCCGCCACCTCTACCATTTCCTCAAACTGATCCGCTGCCGCCTTAAGACACCTCAAAAGCCTGTGCAATAGACAGAAGCTTATCAAGGGTGGGATCCTGTAACCGCAAAGCCTCGAGACGCACAGCCCTATCAGGAGCCGAACGGACAACAACGTCGCAAATTAAGGAATCTGCATACGACTGCTGACAATTTGCACACACAAAATCACACTTACGACTCAAACCGTGGAGGTCTGCCACCCAGGACTGATACGACTTACCAGGTTTCTTTTTGCTTTGATGAAAATCCAGCTGGGAAAGCACCATGTGTGTTTGCTGCCGATAATAAGAACTAAGCAATTCCGACATACGGGAAAAAGACAACTCGGCGGGCTCTGACAGCGGAGCTAGTTTTCGTAGTAAAAGAAAAGTATCAGGCTCAATCCACGACAAGAAGAAAGACTTTTGTAAGTCAGGATCCGTTACCTTAAAAGCCGCAAAATGCTGCTGTAGACGCCGCACGTAGGAGTCCCAGTCTTCCTTAGACTCTTGGAAAGCCAGAAAAGCCGGAGGAGCAGGGCAATAGGCCTGATGCAGCGGCGTAGGGGCCGCAGCGGGAAGAGAAGACATTATCAACTCCGTAAGCAAAACAAGTTGTTGCTGCTGTTGATCTAACTGCTGCTGCTGCTGCTTTTGCAGTAACTGATGCAACGCCGGATCCATAACCACCGCAAACAGAAAACACGCATAAGAACGAAACTCGTTGCCATTTATACTATTGTAACAGTATAATTTATTGAATACACAGGACAGTACAACATATACAACAAATGCACGGTACTGTGGCGGCAAGTCACGGACACAGCTAATGTTTACATGTGAAACCAGCAAGAGCTACAACTCGACAGAGGCACGCCTCGCACACCGCGTGCTCGCCCAGCTGTGAAGGCACTGCAGGCCCTCAGAGGCGGCGCCATCATGCGGCGGACTCAGCATTGCGCGTCTTTCAGATGCCGTGGACAGACGGGACGCAGCTTGCAGTGGCACGCTCCAACAGAGTTTCACATCATACAATACTTCATATGACAGTTAGAATGGCATATTAACAAAAAAATGACGGGTGGAAACGTAAAATGAGCCAAGTGCCATTTCCTCACAAAACATTTTCACAGCTATCGTGTTTGAAGAACTCTACTGTGTGTTCCTATACTTGGAACATGTGCCAAATAATGAAGAAAACATTTGTTATATTTATTACTAGACAATGTGCTACCCTTTGGGGCCACAAGTACTGTTTGTCACTGCTGCCTCCATTTAGTTCACATAAAGCTTGTGCTATTTATTTATCATGTTCCGCAGGACCTAATTAATGAGCAATTCTCCATGGTCAAGGAATCACTCAGTACATCAGATTGTAATGAAAGCGTAGTAACAGAAGAAGTGAAATGTATAGCAATCCTATGCACACAACAGGCCTAAACATAAGTAAAAACAACCAACAGAATAACACAGAAATTTTCCCAGGAATTCCTTAACAGAACAGAAAGGATGAGCCATGAGTAAACTTATCAGTTAAGTCTTGAAACGTGTGGATTACTCTTAAGCTTTTTGAATCACACCTTATTGCACAAGGGTCAAGGAGGAATGATCCAAATGCAGATTCGATTTCTTTCTAGTAGTAACTGAGTGAAAGCTGCTAACTCTTGGGAAAAACCAAATATTTTTTAACAACAAATGATATTATGTTACAATTCCCACTTTACTAGACAGGTGTTGACAAGAGATTCATGAGCATACACAAGATATTGTTCGAACTGTATGTTTATACCCTTTTTGAACTAGAGGAGTTACCCCAAAAAATAATACCATACACAATAAGCAAAGTGCACTATTTTATCTGTTGAATAATCACTTAGTTCAGATCCTGAACATGGGCTTTCCACAACAGCTTACTGTCTATCTGAATGACTAGGAATTTGAACTGTTCTACCTCACTTATCACGTGCCCATTCTGTGTAATTAAAATTTAAGTTTTTGTTGGACTGTGTGTTAAAAATTGTAAAAACTGATTCTAACAGTGATTTAGCATCAATACATTTTCCAAAAGCCATGAACTTATTCCTTTAAATGCATTATTTGATACTGTATGAGAGATAAAAGAAATTATTCAGACAGTTAAGGGAGAGGAAAACTTTATAGTGCTGGAGGACTAGATTTCAGTAGTAGGAAAAGGAAGTTAAGGAAAAATAAAAAGTGAATATGGACTGGGGAAAAGGAATGAAAGAGGAGGTTACCTGGTAGAATTTTGCACAGAGCACAATTTGATCATCACAAACACTTGGTTTAAGCTCCATGCAAGAAGGTTGTATACATAAAAGAGACCAGGAGACACTACAATGTACCAAATTGATCTATAACTTTAGGTGTGGGTAGCATGCAGCTGACATCAGTTGTTAGCAAGTCTAAAATGGCAGCAAAGTCTAATAGAAAGGAGGTGATTCTGCTGCTAGGTAGCTTGCACAAAAGTGGTGTAGGACAGTAGTTGTAGGAAATACTGGGGAGTCAGTACAGAGTGACCACCATTGTGAATCCCAGTTAACATAGGTAGTGCTAGTGAGTGGAGCTAGGAATAGTCTAGACAGGGATGAGGAGTATGACATAGGTGACGGCCTGGAGAAGATAACTACTCAAACTGGTGGCAAAAATGTGCATTTTGTGAGACTGTTTCAGTGTCATGATCGGCCTCATCTTAATACAGCTGTCAGGCACATTAAAATGAGGCTCTAGGAGACAGTGATGGCAGAAGGCATGGCTCACATTGCAGTGGTTCCAGTTGAGTCAATTAACAGGTCAGGTTTCACAGGTCACAGTGTGTACCTCAATAATTATGGAAAGGAGATGTAGAAAAAGTTTATAAGTGACAACGTAATAATGGGGGGGGGGGGGGGGGGGTGGAGAATCACTCAGAGCTGCACCTTTTTTGGACTGCAGTCAGTTGATATATATTCCTGCTTAACGAAAGTGTCTAACAAATGAACCACTTTCAAGAAATATCAGGTATCCAAGTTATAGAGGAATTAGCATATTTAATCAAAATATACAATGTATTAGGGATAAAGTTAGTGAATTGCTTACAGATGTTGACTCTGACATCGCTGCTATTTCAGAGCACTTCTTAAATGATCTCACTATCCTGGGACTTCCTTTGCCAGGCTACAAGTTAGTTGCCTGTTTTTCCAAGAGTTCTTTGCAGTGTGGGGGAGTAAGCAAGTATGTGAAAAACTGTATTCCAGTTGAGTCCATTGATGTTTCAAAACACTGAAAGGAAAAGATACTTTAATGTTGTACAGGTGTGGTTGAATTCAGTGAGACTAAACTTTTAATTGTTGTTATTTACAGCTCCCATGGATCTAATTTTAAAATATTTCTGCTCAAACTAGATAGGGTTCTATGTTCACTTTATGGGAAGTAAAAAAAATTGGTTGCATGTGGTAATTTCAACATTAACTGTGTAAGTGACTGTGAAAGAAAAAAGATGCCATTGTATCACTTTAATTGTCATTATCTGATGCAGACAGTATTCTTTCCAACAAGAAAGCAGGGTAATAGCAGCTCAACCAGAGTCAACAAATTTGTTCATTCTTTATTATTAGAGGAATATAATTATAAACTATTCAGAAAAGATAATATAGTAACAACATACATCTTTTTAAACCTAATTAAAGTAGAAGGGTGGCAGAATGTTTATAGTGCTGATAATACAAACAATAAACATATTTCTTTCTCAACACATTTCTCAAGCTCTTTCCCATTACAATGCTCAAAATAGAGTACTACCACTAACAGGAAACCTGGGTGGTTGACAAGAGGGATAAGAGTATCATGTACAATGAGGGTTGGAACTTAAATAGTGGTAACACTGCAGTGGAGACACTACCCCCTGCAACATAATCTACTATTGTCGCTTATAGCACACGTTGTTGACATACCTGCCTTACCTCTGAGCAAGTGAGCTCACCCGTCCCACATCACTGGCATGTGCAAAATCAAGAGAAAAATAGTCATTTGTGAGCAAGTGGTCTAACATAACGGTGTCACTATGTTTTCAAAACTGGAACAACAGAGTTGGATCAAGATTGAATGTTCCAGAGGTTGTACAGCACGGTAGTGTCATAAAAGTCTTCAAGAGGCATGCAGCGAATCAGCACTGCCATACAGAACAGTGGTATGTTAGGTAAAAGCCTGCGAAAAATTGCATCACAATGGGTTCCACATAAATTGATGGAAATGCAGAAACGAACGCATTATGACACTGCTCACATACACTTGGAGTGCTATGAATGCGAAGCAGAAGCTTTTTATGCTGTATTGTAACACTGAATGAGACATGGGCCACATCGTAAGAGCCAAAACTAAAATGCAAATCCAATGAACGGCATCATTATGAGTTGCCGTGAAAGTCAAAAGTGCATCAGAGCCCCAGTACGGTGATTCTCATGTACAACTTTCTGTGCAACCAACCCATCATTTTACATGACAATGCGCGGGCGCATACAGCACAAGGTGTGGCTGCTCCGTTTGGTCAGTGGGACTGGGAAGTACTGTAACAACCACCACACTCCCCGGACTGAAGTCCTTGTGACTTTGATTTGATTCCAAAGATGAAGGAACCACTTTGTGGCATTCACTTCATAGCTGTTCCAGGAATTCGACAGGCAGTAGACCACTCCATTCACACCATCAACAAAACAGGATCTGCTAACAGTATACTATGCCTTCCACATCACTGGCAATGGGTTCTACACAATGCTGGTGACTGCTTTGAAGGACAGTAACAGGTGTAAACATGTAATGCTTCTGTATCGGTTGTGAATAAATAGTTGCCACTATTTAAGTTTCAACCCTAGTAGAACAGAGTGGGAATTATATATCCTGAGACTGTTACTTGAAACAGTTCTGTAGGAGACATGTATTCTTTTATACATACCATACAGCCATTGAAGTGTAAAAACCCTCCCAAAAGAAATGTGGTTGTCATCTTCCCAAGAACATATCATCGAAACAGTAAAAATTGTAACAAAAATATTGAAACATAATTTACGTTGTTCTTAACAACTGTGCCTCACATCTTTAAGCATTTGAAAATCCTCCACTGACCTCATAATTTTTAAAATGGTAATAATTTTATCCATTGTAAAGCTAACAGTATATTAAACAACAAATTGAACCATGTACAATAGAATTACACCCCAAAGTTGCAGTATTCAGGTGTTAGTTGAAAGTACCCTATGTAATGCAATATGCACATTCTGTCTGCTGAATGACACTTTTCATATATGGCTTTAATATTGTTTGTTTGTTGTTTGTTTGTTTTTTCTGTTCCATAGGACTCACTTCAGGAGTAAGACTCCATGGTCATGGAACAAGTCAATACATTAATTGTTACACAATAATGGTAATAGAAAAATTTTAAGTAGTCCTTTGCACACGACAATCTTAAGACAAAGTGAAAAGAATCAATAAAGAAAAAATAAATTAGCTTAATTGTTTGACTTTTCTAGGAGTTCTTCGACAGAATAAAAGGAGTGAGCCACGAGGTAACTCTTCAATTTAGATTTGAAAGCATGTGGATTAGTGCTAAGATTCTTAAGTTCTTGTGGCAGCTTATTGAAAATGGATGCCGCAGAATACTGCACCCCTTTCTGCACAAGTGTTAAGGTGGTGTGGTGCAAATGTAGATTAGACATCTGTCTAGTATTCACCGAGTGAAAGCTACTAACTCGTGGGAATAAGCTGATATTATTAACAACAAACGACATTAAAGAAAAAACGTATTGTGACGCCAGAGTCAAAATTCCCAGACTACTGAAAAGGGGTCGACATGACGTTCGCGAACTTACACCAGATATTGCTCGAACCGCCCGTTTTTGAGCCAGAAATATCCTTTTTGCATCAGGCGAGTTACCCCAAAAAACAATGCCGTACGTCATAAGTGAGTGAAAGTAAGCGAAATAGACTACTTTTCGTGTTGAAAAATCACTTATCTCAGATATTGTTCTAATGGTAAATATAGCAGAATTTAGTTTTGGAACAAGATCCTGAACATGGGCTTTCCATGACAGCTTATTGTCTATATGAACACCTAAAAATTTGAATTGTTCAGTCTCACTTATCACATGCCCATTATGTGTAATCATAATGTCAGATTTCGTCAAATTATGTGTTAGAAATTGTAAAAACTGAGTTTTACTGTGATTTAACATCAACTTGTTTTCTATTAGCCATGCACTTATCTCTTGAACTGCATTATTTGATACTGTGTCAATATTACGAGCAACATCCTTCACTACCAAGCTGGTATCATCAGCAAACAAAAATATTTTACAATCACCTGTTATACTCGAAGGCATATCATTTATATAAATAAGAAACAGCAACAGTCCCAAAACAGACCCCTGGGGCACCCCATACTTAATTGTGCCCCATTGGGATTGCACGTCATAGCCATTTTCTACACTGCGGAGAATTACCTTCTGTTGTCTATTATTAAAGTAAGAGGTGAACCAGTTGTGGGCTACTCCCCGTATTCCATAATGTTCCAACTTCTGCAACAATATTTTGTGATCAACACACTCAAACGCTTTTGTTAAATCAAAGAAGACGCCTAATGTCCGTAGCCTCTTATTTAACCCATCAAGTACCTCACAGAGAAACGAAAATATAGCGTTTTCAGTCGTTAAACCACTTCTAAAACCAAACTGTACGTTTGACAGGAAATTATGTGAACTGAAATGATCAATTAATCTTGAATATACAGCCTTTTCAATAACTTTGGAAAAAACCGATGGCATAGAAATAGGTCTATAGTTGTTTACATTATCCCTTTCTCCTTTTTTATAAAGCGGTTTCACTACTGAGTACTTTAATCTGTTAGGAAACTGACCATTCTGAAAGGAAAAATTACAAATATGGCTTAGTACTGGGCTAACATATGGAGAACAGTACTTTAGAATTCTGCTAGATACCCCATCATATCCACAAGAGTCCTTAGTCTTTAGTGATTTAATTATTGACTCAATCTCACCTATGGAAGTATCATGAAGGATCATTTCAGTCAACAGCCTCGGAAACGCATTTTCTAAAAACGTTATATGATTACCTGTAGAAACTAGAGTTTTGTTTAGTTCCTCTACTATATTCAGAAAGTGATTATTGAATATTGCACATATATCTAACTTGTCAGTAACAGAAACATTCCTACTACGCACTGACGTTATATCTTCTACCTGCTGCTCCCGACCAGACACTTCCTTCACTACTGACCAGATAGTTTTAATTTTATCCCGAGAGTTTGCTATTCTTTTTGCGTACCACATACTTTTTGCATTCTTAATGACATTTTTCAGAACCTTACAGTACTGTTTGTAATGAGCTACTGCATCTTCATTCTGACTGCTTCTAACATTTTGATACAACTCCCGCTTAGTTCTACATGATACTCTTATCCCCTTTGTCATCCACCCTGGCTGTCTGTTACTGAAAGTACCCTGTTTTGAGCGTTCTAGCGGAAAGCAACTTTCAAACAGCATAATAAATGTTTTCAGAAAAGCATTATATTTATCATCTGCATTATCAGCACTATAAACATCCTGCCATTCTTGTTCCTTAATTAGGCTTAAAAAGGTCTCAATTGCAACTGGATTAACTTTTCTGAGTAGTTGATATTTATGTTTAACATTTGTTTGAGAACAAATACTTTTTAGAATTAAAAGTTGGCCATCGTGGTCTGATAGGCCATTTACTATTCTGCTGACAGAGTGCCCCTCTAATAATGAAGAATGAACAAAAATATTGTCAATGGTAGAACTGCTATTTCCTTGCACTCTCGTTGGAAAAATACTGTTTGCATCATGTTATAGGAATTGAATAGATCTAACAGCTGACTTTTCCTTGAGCTATCACCTACACAATTAATGTTGAAATCTCCACACACAATTAAATTTTTATACTTCCTATACAGTGAACCCAGAACCAATTCCAGCTTGGGCAGAAACATTTTAAAATCTGAGTCAGGGGATCTATAAATAACAACTATT